>JAQPPZ010001821.1:5470869-6838587 GCA_028583015.1 Wollemia nobilis
AGAGGGTCTATGTTGAATGGGAGTGCCCCTCAAAGGGGTGCCTCTATAGTCCTTTTTTGTAGTGGCATAGTGTGGACTATGTTGTGGGTCAGGCTGCCAAGGTGGTATAACCAAGTCCTTGGGGCTATAACGGAGGCGACTTGTGCCTCCTTGTATACTTTTCATAGCTTCTGCCCGTGATTGGGCTTGATACATGTATACACCATGGTGGTGGTATTTCTAGAAAGATATGTATATTTTTATCTCCTTTACAAAATTTTTATGCTATACCAAACAAACGGGGACCACACATGCAAAGAAATGATTATCTCGTTTATAGATTAAATGTGTGCCCTAGATCTGGTCTAATGTGTTTGATTTTTGTTATGCAAATTTTGTAAATGGAACTTTGTTATTCATGCAAAATGAGGGCTCTTGTATATTCAAAATGGTCGCCCCTTCAATATACCATTGCCAGGCCATTATACCAAACCTCTCAATATACCCGCCCTTACGTGAGGGAAACTATTGGTACGCGAGAGCAGAAAAGTACGTGGAACATAGGCGGTACGGAAGGGGGATCACTCTATTTTTGAAACCTACCATAGAAGACTTATCCTCATGCACGGGGAATCACCCCCATTACACTTGGTTAGCTTTCATCAGGATTTACATCTAGCAATAGTCACAATCAGGGTATATGTATGAAAAATCCAAGCCAAGGTGGTGATGAAATCCATCGTTGGTCTTGATCAAGTGTTGAGGTATTAAGAAAAAGTCCTTGATGTTAATTTTATTAGGTGGTGTGTGTGGTTCCTTTTAATTGTATAAAGAAAGAAAACATACAGCAAAATATGATTTTCACTAATGCAATGCTTTAGAGTACGTTTTATCTTTCAAAAACCATTAGTAGCAAAAGGAAATCACCAATCCTAACTAGAACTGAAACCTATGATGAGGACTTGCCATTGGTGCAAGTATCATGCAAGAAAACTAGAGAAGAATGCATTCCTAATCAAGTTCCTTCCATTTAATTTACCCTATGTTTTTATTTTATTTTTATTTTTTTTATTGCAAGAAAGGAAAACAAACTACTTAATCTTTCTATGCAAGTGTCTGAATATAAAGCAAAGAAAGCAAAAATTTGCAAAAATAGAAAGTAGAAAAACACAGAGGATGTTCAGAAGGCCTACCTCTTCTCTGTCCAAACAAGATGCCTCTAATTTTATACTCAGAAAATGCATATATTTCTAATAATCCTAGGGTGGGATGAATAGCAGGTCTATAATCATCACAGGGTGGGCCGAATGCGTATTCATCCTAGGGTGGCACAAGTAGCAGTCCAGTGCCTGAATGAATAACACCTACAAAGAAACCACAAAATTTGGATTAGAAACTTGATCTTAATAGCAAGGGACAAGGTCCCACCATGATTTCCACAAAAATATGAATGCAGAAGGACGATGTACTAGATATGATGCAAACAAAATAGATATGGTATAAATGCTAAGTCCTACGAATGTGATGAAAAAATGCATGAAACAAATGGCACAAAAATGAGATGTAAGAAAAAAAAAGTGGGGCCTATTTTATTAATTTTTCTTTTGATCTGTTTACAATATGTCCCCCCATCTAGGGCTCAAAACATTTGATATAGTTCGTTACATCAATGGATGGTACACTTCTAGTGTCTTCCGCATGCCCACATTCGAAATGGGCAGACAAAAGGTTACCACCGCTTGTGTCCATGTTTTCATAATTCCTTTATGCCCCTATGTTTTTTCTGGTGGTAGGATCCTATGCTCAAAAAAACAACAAATAGTTAATAGCATATGCGGATATAGGAAAACATGCAATCCCCAAAGCCTTCAGCTAGTTAATATATAAAAGAATAAAAAAATGCTCAAAACATGTCATAATGAATTAAAAATTTTATAGAGGCATGGAGAAATCATCAAGAACACATTGCAAAGAGAAAAATCAGGAAATCATGCACAAATTTCTAATTGCTCTAGGGTGGGACACTGGGGACTGTCACAAAATGTGTAAAAGTGACCTTGCAAATTTCCTACCCAAAGGCCTCCAAAACTCCTAAAAACTTGGGGTTAGACTAAAAGGGAAATTTTGAGATGACCCAGAAGGTCATATTTGGCATATTCTACCCAAATTGTCCTATATCTGAAGGTGCTCCTTGTAGGTTAGTAAACACATAAAATGATAAAAAAAAGGTCAAATCATGTCAGAAAGCAATGAAAATTGGACAGAAGAATAAGTAAATTAGATAAAACATAATTAAAAAAAAATAGTAAAGAAATCATGCACATATTTATAATCACTTCGGGGTGGGGCGATTAGGACTACAACAGTGCAGGGGGCACCCGGGGGCAGAATGCCCACCATTTGGGGCTTAGTTTTGGCACCAATCCAAGTGGGATGGGTCCAAAAACTCCTAGGAGGTTGTGTCTATGAGTTTAGTGTGGGATTGTGGCTGATTTATTGGGTTTTGGGTCTATATTTTGTTCCTAGTGCTCACCCGATAACCTCTCTTCCAAAATAGAGATTAGGGATGTAGGAAGCACAAAGAGGAATGAGGGTATAATTTGGCAACATTCCATTGCTCTAAATGCTCTAGATCTATTCTCACTTTTGGGTGAGGAGGATCACCTTTTTATAGACCTGAGGGTCTCCTTTGCATGCGCATGCGAGGGCGCCACTTAGCTCACCATGCCATTTTGGGGGAGAGAAGATTCCTCCCTAATTTAGGACCTCCATGATCAGGGCATGCTTGAATGAAGTCCCTCTCTTTGATTTGAAATCATTCGTCGTAATTGCATGCCTTGAAGGCAAAGTTGGGTGGTGAATCTAGGCTACCATTTATCAAGGCTTGACTTTTTCCCAGTCAAACCTGATAATCGTCCAACCTTGGAGTGATTGCTGCTAATCATCTCGAGGTGGGGTGAATAGGATTCTAATCATACCAAGGTGGGATGAATAGGGAGAAAATTTCTTAAAAGGTGTCAAATTGACCTCTGACCTTCCAAAAATGATTTGGGAGTGGTTAGGACCACTTTTTAACCTCTAGAGGCTGCCCTAGGGGGTATGTATGCCAATTCGGTCAGTGCTTATAGTCACATAATTAGATTGGTGATGTTTTGGTGTCTACACATTTATCTTCTTTCCTTTTTATCTGATCCTTCTAATTCCTCTTATTTTTCCTTTCCATATCCATGTTCCTGTCCATGTCAATTTTCTTGTTCCCGTTCTTGTTCATATTCATATTCTTATTCCTATTCTTATTCATTTTATTATTCCTATTTATATCCATGTTCCTATTCTTGTTCATACTTGATTATGAAATGTCTGATCTACACCACTTTTTTGTGTGTCCATCATTATTGCACTTATAACACTTAATATTATTATTTATTGGAGGTGAAAATGTCTTATGATTTATCCTAGTGAAGCCATATCCTATTCTATCATGAACCCTACAATTCATTGCCTTGTGACCAAACTGATTACATGAGTAGTAATACCCATGGAAAATTTGTTTGTTCCCATATTCCTATCTTTCATTTGTCCTGCACTGTGAAGCCATGTGCCCAAACCCGTGATATAAAAAACATATTTCATTGAAGTTTCCTTGTCTTGACCTCATTGGCCTCTTAGTCTCTCTTAACCTATTCTGATTGTTGTTTCATCTATTTCTTCTTTGTGCACTATTACTATCCTTTTTGAACTTTATGTTGTCCAACTCATCCTTAGATGTCTCATTTTCTCTTACACTATCTTCTTATGAAGTTTCTTCTTTTGAAGTGTCTTCTCCTTCAAAACTTGAGGTTGAATTTCCTTCCCATTTCTTTTGTTCCTGTTCAAATCCAAGACCTATCTTGCTTTATGTAGGCTTTTGTATCTTGATGAACTTATCTAAGTTCTTTGAGCTATTTTTGAACCCTTGTAGCTTGAATTTGGATTTTTTGACTTTCATTCTTAATGAAGCTACCTCTTGTTCTAGCTTTTCACATTCTAAGACTTTTAATTCTAGATTATCCTTGAACTTATTTGGCTTAGCCTTTGATTTATCTAGATCCTCTATAAGAATTCTTATCTCTTCATCACATTCTTGAAATTGAGATTCTAATTTAAAGTTTTGCTTTCTTACCTTATTTACTGTTTCAAGAGCATAAATAAGTTCTCCCTTGAGATCATATCCTTATTTATATGATTCTTCCTCTATTTGTTTGTCTTTTTCCACATATTTATTTTCTTTTGGCTTGTCTTCTATAGGATCACTTTCTTCTTCTTCTAGTGCCATTAGAATATTCTCTTCTGGTCCTTCAAGTGCATACTCATATTCATCATCACTGAAACTATAACCATTCTTTTTACAACTATTTTTAATATGTCCAAAGTTACCACATCTAAAAAACTTGAGAATTATTAGTACCATTTTTTGGACTTATTTTTATTCAATAATAAATAGTACTTCATCTCTATCATTATCTAAAAAACTAGCATCACTATCACTTGAGTACTTACTTGCCTTATCTGCATAGTAGCTCCTCTTTTGCCTTTGAAAAAACTTTTTTCCTTGTCTGCTTTGTCCATCCTTATTTTTCTTTGGGTGCTATTATCTTTCTGATTCCCCGTTTCTGTGATCTTATTTTTATTCATCACTTTTATTCTTTTCTTCTTGAAAATTAGTTGCATAGTGACCATACTTTCCATAATTGAAACACAAATTTTATATATCTAGAGCTTATTGAATCCTTATTCCTTCTACCATAATTAGCTTCTTCATCACTGGATGACTCATTGCTTGATTTTGACTTCTTACTCTTTGTATTCTTAATTAATTTGAAGGTTGTTTCCTTCTGGGTATTAGGTTCTTTTTTTATCATCTCAAACATTGTAAGAATACCAAGCAGCATATATCTTGTCAAAGAATCACCATCCTTTGATTATTCTATAGCTGAAATCTTTTCACTAAACCTTGTTGGAAGAGACCTTAAGATCTTATCACAAACATCTGATTCATACACATTAAGTCCAAGTCCTTGCATAGCATTAACAAACTCATCAATTCAAAGTAGATAAGTACTAATGTTTTCCTCATACTTCATTATTAATTCTTCAAATTATCCTTTGATATTTGTATCTTTACTTTCTTGACACCTTTATCTCCTTCATATATATTTTGCAACTTATACCACATTCCTTTTGCATCTTGATAATGCATAACTTTTATGGACTCTATTCTATGCTAACCTCTCAAAATTGCATTCATTTCTTTTGAATTGTAATGTTGTAGAATCTTACCTTCCTTATCTGTAGGTGGATCAACTAGTGATATGTATCCATTTTCAACTGCTTCCCAAATTTTATTGCCAAGTACCTTTAGATAAATCTTCATTCTCAAAATCCAATAATATAATCACTTCCATCAAATACTGGTGTTGTATTATATGATGATCCATTCTTATAATCCATTGTGTTCTTGTAAGATTTTACTTCAAGCTGTTAAACTCTTCTAAAGGAACCCACTTTAATACCAATTGAAGAACACAATATTATATTGAGAGGGGGGTGAAAAATATAAGACCACTTTTTACTTTTCTTTCCCAATCAATATTATGTAATGTATAGATAGCAATATCAATAACAGTAATTAAAAAAATGCACAAATCACCACATACAATAGAGACACCATAATTTATGTGGTTCACCCAATGTTGGCTACTCCACGGAGAAAATATTTCACCAAAATTTTCTCAATAAATCTCTTGGGAATCCTTTCCCTATTACAATGTTTATGGACCTTTGTCCAAAGGATATACCAATCTCATAAATCAATTTCATGGATCTCTATCCAGAGAAGATACCAATATCCTAATCTTTGCTCTGGTTGGTGATCCTCTAGAAGACCTCTTCCTCCACTACGCTTAGAAAATGGAACTCTATCCATAGAAGACACCTATCCTCCCTGCTCTGGCTGGAGATATTTGTCTTTAACTTTATCACATCCAAAGCTCTATCTCAAATATATACTAAACATAGTCTTTCAATATAACATAAATCTATCCTCAATCTTAGTCTCTGGTATGGCACACATGTATCCTCAAATTTGCACCAAACTCTATCCTTGAATCTATACTAAACACAGTCCTTCGGTCTAGCACAAATCTATATTCAATATATGTCCTCAAGCCTTAACTCAAAGCTTGACACAATCTCAAATCAACTCAGCTGGATCTATCCCAAAACCTAACTCAAGGTTTGAACAAATCAATGAATAAAATCTACTCACAAGCCTTCACAAATACTTGTCAAATCTGCTTTGTAAGCTTCCATAAAAGCTCACACAAATATATACTCAAGTTATCTCTAGAACTTGTTCATATGCTCTAAAATTCCTCACTAGAACTTGTTCAAATATGCTCAATAAGTTCTCCCAAGAAATTATTCAAATCCGATCTCAATTTGTGTTGTAAGATTCCACAAAAGCTTACCCAAATTTGTCCACAAGTCTTCTCAAATACTTACCTCAAATCTTCTCAACAAGTCCAAACTAGAACTTGTCCAATATCATAGAATCATAAAGAGAATTATTAGAGACTCAATATGCTCTATAATCATCACAATGCTCAATAAATTTCTCAAATCAATTCATAATATAGAATAATTTGTTTTATGGAACTTGAAAAATCACTTCACTCATCCACTTGACTAGGCTCAACCAACTCTACTCAACCAATAACTCAATGAAGCAATCCTTGATTACAAACCCTTGTCCAATAATATGAACACTCACTCAAATGTTTCCAACAATGCTCAACAACCAATCTCACATAACAATAATACTCATGTTCTTTTCAAACCCTAGTTCAAGTTCTTCACTCAACAACTCACTTCAACAACAATGCTTATAAAACAATCTTCACATAATAATGATACATGTGTTCTTTTCAAATCCTAGTTCAAGTTCATACAACCAATGGATTCAACAACAATGCATATAAAACAAATTTTTAACAACTCTTTATTCTAGAAAACCTTGAAGCATTAACTCAACACACTAAAAAACAAACCCGAATCAAGTCCTTTTCACTCCAAATTTATTTTCCAGAAAACCAACCAATCAATTCAATTATGGAAGAATGTGCTCATACCTTTTCTTGATGATGAAGAAACTTGTAAAATCTGCCACAACCACAAAAACCTCTTTTCCAAGCTTAAAGAATTTAGAAAACTCTCACAAAGATATAATGCAAATATCAAACCACACATACACCTTATCAATCCATCTTGAAGAAAACATCCATCAACATATACAAAAACAATTGACCAAATACACCTTATAATCTCCTAGTTAAAATAATATTCAATGCCAAGAATAATATCAATACAATCTCCTTTTAAAAATAACTCAATGGAAAGAAGTCCTTTCAACACTTTTAAATATTCAATAAAACCAATGTGATTTCCCTAGTCTGTTCCTCTATTTTAGCTTTCGATTGTGAATTTGAAGACTTTTATTGCAATATCTCTTTTGCTCATGGAGGAAAAAGATATTTTAGAATGATAGGTGCATCTGTCTTGAGCACTGGAATAGCTTCTTTTGCTTGTGCTTGTTTTTTCTCATTTTACACATTTGAATCAATAGGTACCTTCAAGGGATCCATATTAGCTGGGTCCACAGTTATAGGTTTTCTTCCAACTCTTGTGAGAACTGAAACTTATTCTTCAGAAGGGACCATAAAATTAAGATCGACTTTTGTGATCATGTTTATTTGACCATTGAAAGAACTTTTTGCCAATGTCTGCACATAGTTTAGGTGAACTATACAAGTTTCCTCTCCATGCAGATCATTGCACGTAGAACAATAGTATGCTTTATCTGATTTTTCAGCTTCGTCTTTTGCCAATACAATCAAATTTATCTCAGGCATATTGCTAGTTGAAGTTGCTTTCTTCGTAGTGATCAGTGGTGGTTGAAATATCCTAAGTTGGAAATCTATTTCAACATAATTTATTTTAATAAGATATCATTGCCCATATCTCTTATGTCCGAGTCCATTGACTATAATTATTTCAACATCTTCTCTTATGGGTCAAGATTTGAGGATGCTGGAGAAGTTGGTAATGGAAGTGGTATAGGCAGAGATGGTAGTCCTGAGACTAGAATCAGAGTGGGTAACTATAGAATGGTTCAATCAAGTAGTTGAGGGATATAAAATATCATGGTTTGAGATGAATTCGGGTTCCATGAAGTAATTGGATACATGGGGGACATGGGCAAGGGCTGAGAAGATGCATTAGCATACAAATACTATGAAAGATGCAAAAAAATAGGCATCACCATTTTTGGTGAAAGCTTACCAATAGAAATTAGGTCAACTTTGATCTTTTGTGTAGTAGAATACAAATCAGTAAATATGTTAATATTAGACTATCGAATTTCCATACTGATGTCAGAGGTAAAAGGTCAAAGGTAGTAAAATGTATCTCGCTTAGGAGTCGATTGAAGATCATTAAGAACTCTATGCCAAGTTTGGGTGAACTTGACATTGAAGTCCATGATTTCTTCTTGTAGATGCCTCTGAATGGTGGTAAATTGATGCAACAGAGAGAATAGATCCACTTGTTCATTGAAATATTTGATAAATAATTTAGCCAATTGGTACCAGGTGGTAATGGTGGCAAGCTGTAACGATCAATACCAGTAAAGAAATTTACCTCTGAGAGAGAGAACAAGCAATATTACCATGATATCCTTGTTTGAAATATGATGGATTGTCTCCAAGGAGACCACATCTTGGACATGCTCATAAGCCATCTTTCCTATACCATCGTAAGTAGGTAGAGCCTTCATTTCTACTTATATAATCATATTTTGAGCTTGTAGATTCAGAGGTTCAGATTGGTTCCATGCTGGGAACTGCCTTGGTGGCTATGGTGGCAAATTTTGAGCCATTTAGACTAGAGTGTTTACTTGGGGAGGTGGAAAACTAGTGGTTGTGCTAGCAGGAATCAAAGGAATAGAAAACACACCAACTAACTACGAAGATGTTACACTTGATGGGATAGCCAAAGTGACTAACCTAGGATGTTCTCCTAACACTTGGGTATCAAGTTCATAAAACTCAATGGGATATTTTGGATTTTTTGCCTTCGATCTTTTGATCATGAAAAAGGATTTTTCTCACTTTATGTTCAGAGGCTTCTGGGTAAAGTTGAGTCTCTATATGCTCTAATCATATAGTACAAATGTGAACATCAAACCTCAATACTATTCAAAGTGTGCCAAAACTATTGGCACTTATGGTGATTTTTCTAGATAAAAGTAACCTAGATATTCACCAACTCGGGATACCTTAAACTATAGAGATGATTTTCCCATTGAGCATGCCAAAAATTGTTGGTCATGAATCTACCTAATCTTAAAATATATATGCCCTAGACCTGGCCAACACTAAAATGTCGAAGGAGAGAGATGTCCTTCGATCCAATATCTAGAGAGGGTTGGTTCCCTTAATAATCTAATTTTGTTTAAATCTTAGGGTAACATGAAAGAAATGGCAAATGATAGAAAGATATGGGAAATATGGCTATGATCTAGAAATATTAAGTGGAGATAAACTAAAATTTGAAATACAAATCAAGTTTTAATTAGCATACAATAGAAAGGAAGGCACATAAACCACTCACAATTTGTAGAGATAACCTCCAAGAAGCATTTTAGTATTCATTATTTCACCAGCAATAATTAAATTCAAATGCAAAATATTAAATTAGCTAATAATGGACATGAATATAATAAAAAATAATAAGTAAAAAGTGATTAAATACAATGCTACTCAAGGAACCATAAGTCGAATGTCTTTCTATTGATGCAAAAAACTTAGTGTTTTTTTTCAAAAAGTCTATCCTCCTTCATTATATTGAAATCCTAAGAATTTATAGATGCCTTTAAAATTAAATGCATATTAAAACAAAATTTTGGCTAGTCAAATGCTAGCCAATGCAATCATTTTCTTGGCAATGGCAATGCTCAAATCAAAACATTCTTCAAGAGGTGATTATCCAATTTTCATGGAATGCACCTAGGAAATTGATAGAGATGGATGATGGGAAAATGTTCCAGGCATTATTGCATTGAAACTTAGTAACAACATGTGGTAGATAGGATCTTGGATATTAAATTTTGGACACCATTCCATCCCTTTATGCTTCAAAATCTTGTTATCGCCAGTGGAGACCCAATGAACATTAACTCTACTTCAAAAAGGAATAAAATCCATGGAGGACGTATCAAAAATGATTGAGATCACATAAAATATTAGGATGTAGCATTTAATCCTAGCATCTCCTTAGAAATAATCATGGAATATTTGATCTTATTGCTCCAAAAATTAAATTTCACCAGTCTTCGATTCTTCCCAAAAAATATTAGCAATAGTAGCACCTTTGAAAGAAATATTTACTGAAGGGAGAGAAAAAATTTATTTCACCTAGGAAACCTTGGTGTTTTCTCATGTCAACATGCTTTCACCCTTCTCCTGAGTAATTTTTCTCAAAAACTAGGGAATTTTTCATAAAAATGACATGAAAATGACTTCTACAAGAAATGAGGCAAAGATGATTAATTTCACCCCTAAGAGGGGTGATAATGATTTTTGCCCCACCCTAGGGGTAGCTTTGACTTTGACCAGTAGGTAGAGATGTTGTTTTCAGGACTTTCACCCCAAACTGGGTGAAATTACAATTTCTACCCAAAATGAGGTAAAATAATATTTGCGGATGCCTTCATTAACTTTGCTTTGACCTTGAATTATTAACTTTTTCTTAGATGATGTCACCTTGGTTTTTGTGCTCCAAAACGTATCTTCAACTAGAATTTCACCCCAAAGAAGGGCGAAAGGGATTTTTACCCCTTCTCAAGGGTGAATTTGACTTTGAATTTGTAAGGTGCATGTTTTTCTTGATTTTTTTCTCTAGAATTACTTTGATTGGCAATTTACCCTCAAGAGGGGCAAAAATGATTTTCACCCCCTTCCAAGGGGTACCTTTGAATTTGATCAGTTCATCTCCATTATTTTCACCCTTTTCCACTTTGCCTTTTTCTCATTTAGATGAAATATTCTTATCACAGTATTTTTGCCCCTAAAGAAGGGTGAAAATGATTTTTGCTCCTCTGTGGTGAAACCATCTTCCACTATAGTTTTACTGGTGCTTTCCCTTAAATAAAAAATGCCAAAAGCTTTAGACTATTACAATTGCTTCTTCGATATTGAGATATTCCTTTCCATATATTTTTCTCTTTTACATTTTGTTACTAGAAAAAGTTACTATGCATTTCCAAGAATGAAATCAACCTTCTTTATTTAATGAAATTACTCAAAGGAAGGAAACAAAAACATTACATTAAAACAGTAAAATTAGAACAACTGCATCATTCATATTATATTTTTCAAAATTTTACAATCAAAATTTAGTGTGGCAAAATTGCCAACAGGTGGGTTTGTTGTTGGCCAGCAAATCCTGGATGGGGTTGTTATTCTTACAAAAGGTATTCACTCAATGAAAATTTCTAAGGATAAATCTATGTTCATTAAGTTGGACATGGCCAAAGCCTATGATCAGGTCAAATGGTCCTTTCTTTAGAAATTTCTTGCTACTTTTGGCTTTGATAAGAAATGGATTAGATGGGTGATGAGTTGTATTTCTTCTTCCTCATTCTTTGTTTTTGTTAATAATGAGTCATCGGAGCTGTTTGAGGCCTCGAGGAGATTGAGGCAAGGAGATCCTATATCTTCTTATTTTTTTATCATTATGGTGGAAGTGTTGGGAAAACTGATCAAGTCTCAGGTTAGACATGGTCTCATTCAAGGTTGGAAGTGGGATAGCAATTCACTGCCTCTTTCCCACCTTCAATTTATTGATGATACAACTTTACTGGGAATTTCCACTACCAGGGAAGCTAGGAAAATTAGATAGTCTCTTGAAATTTATCTTGGTTCTTCTAGGAATTTGATTAATGAGGACATGTCTTCTATTTTATGAAGAACACAAGCTTATACTGAGAGGGGGGGGTGAACAGTATAAGACAGCTTTTTACTTTTTCCTTTATACTTCAAAAAAGTAAAGCAATATACCCAAAGCAATATCAAAGCAATGTACAAAACCATCCACAAAGTGACACAACAATTTACATGGTTCATCCTCAAAACTTTTCTCTAAAAGTTATCTCAAAGTTCTTTGGGAAACCTTCCCAATTACAATGTTTATGAGCCTCGGCTCAAAGGAGAAACCTTCCCCCAATCTGAATTTATGAGCCTCTCGCTCAAAGGAGATACCTTCCCCTACCTCTCGCTCCGGTTGGTGATCCTCTAGAAGACCTCTCGCCTCCGCTGCCCTTAGCAAATGGAACTCTATCCATAGAAGACACCTGTCTTCCCTGCTCCGGCTGGAGACCTCTCGTCCTCAACTCTATCACCTCAAAGCTGGTCCTCGAATTTGCACTAAACACTAGTCCTTCGGTCTGGCACAAATGTCCTCGTCCTCTGTCTTTGATCAGCACCAAACACAGTCCTTCGGTCCGGCACAAATCTGTCCTCGAGTTCTTCTCATAGAACCAATGCACCTCTGTCCTCTTATTCTCTAATAGAACTATCAACATCAACTTCACAAGTCCTCTACTAAGACCTGTCCAAATCTGCTCACAAGTCCCCATAGGAACCTGTCCAAAACCTGCTCACAAGTCCTCAATGGAACCTATCCAAAACCTGCTCACAAGTCCCCAATGGAACCTGTCCAAAACCTGCTCACAAGTTCATCAAGAACACTTTCTTGGCATGAACCCACAAAGAGAATGGTTAGAGACCCAATGTGATTCATCCACCTCATAGAAGCATAAAGAGAATTGTTAGAGCTCAAAGATACAAAAAGAAAATTGTTAGAGACTCAATATGTTCTATACTTAACTCCCAATCTCAATCTCAACTCAATCTCAAATCTCAAAAGAATAAGATAGATGTAGTATGCTTTTCTCAAGAACATGAAACACAACCCAACAATTGCCAACCATGCAATATCTCATATAACAATGATACTCATGTTCTTTCCAACAACCAATATCTTTTCTCAACCAATTAGGGCTTCAACAACAATGCTCAAAGACAAGGTTTAACCAACATCATTCAACTCAACATTAACCTTGAAGCATTCAACCAATCATCACTAGAAAAGGAAACAAGTAGAAATCCTTTTCCCTCCAAAGATATTTGAACAAAACAGCCACCCACACAATATCACCAAATGCATAGAATAACTTGTTCAAATCAACTCAATGGAGTAAGCCCAATATCATGTATCAAGTAAAGCATTAACTTGATCAACACAACCACTATGGAAGCACTCATCCATCAATATCAAAACAGCCAACTAAGGGTTTCACCAACTCAAAGCAAGTAGCAAGACTCACAATCATAAACCCTAGTGCACAATGCTTCCACTACCTCAAACCAGAATTATGCATTCACCAAAACTCTCATCAATGATAACAATGCATAAGTAGTCTTCAACAAACCAAAAACTAGGATTTACACTCAACCAAAGGAAACCTTGTTGAAAACCTTTTCACTCCAATCTTATTTCAGGAATAACATACACCAATCATACTCATAAGAAGAATGTGCCCATACCTTATTTAAGTGAAGGAACCCCTTTGGAAATCTGCCACCATCACAACATTCTTTTGCCAATCTTCACAAGGGTTAGTAGATTACAAAATAATCAACATTATTCCAATCATCACAAAAGTCTTTAATTGCACAACTTCCTTATCTCTCCTAAAACCACTTGTACCATAAAATAAAATAAACTACAACAATGCATAACATTATAACTCCCAAAACTTTATAATAAGGTAATACTCTTATTACTCCTAACTAAACACAATCCCTTTATAATTTTCACAAAAATATACTGCCTTATATCTCCTCATACCTTAATACCAATTAAGGCATAAAATCCTTATAACTCCTCACAAACTTAGACCAAAGTATTCTTAATTTGAACTTCATCAAAAAGACTTACCTAAGTTCGCTGCCGTCACCGCAGGGAATTGAACCTGCATCTTATGCTAGCCTGCACCCTATCTTGAGAGGGTCAACCACATGGGCTAGCACCCCACTTGACTCTAAGGGAGCACGTACTCCGTTTTCACTCTCCAACCGGCACCAAGACTTTGACATCCGCATGTCGCACGAAACACGAATAACAAGGAAGTAATAAGATCAAGTCTCTTTCTCAACTATGCAATACAACTACCGTCAGCGCTGCTTGCTCGACTGAAATCCAATAAGAAAGCTCCATCTCCGGTCTTTGTTCTCCTCGGTCTTTAGTCTGTTCGTATCCCGAATGTGCTGTCGTCACCACTGTGACTTGAACTCACAGCCACCTCTTGCCTAGGCTCTAGTGCTTTCACTCGGACTAGCAACCGTCTCCTCCAAACTTTTACCAAAGTCCCCTTCGTTTCGAAACAAAAAAAAACTCTAGACCTCACAGGATTAGTAGCGCCTTCATCTTTTTCATGCGAATGAAACATATCTCTTTCTCTCCCCAAGTCGTGCTCTTTCTTCGCTGATGCAGACAATACACGGAAATCGATATTAATTTCATCCTTTTTAATGAATTCCAATGCCACCTTTTATATGCACTAAGATGCATCGATTAACACGTCGGCACTTTAATTTATTTTAATATTTTAATTTAAATTTTAAATAAATAAAATTTAAACTAAATAATTAAAATTAAATATCTTCATCACCGGGGCACCTTTTTCAACGAAACGAAGAGCCAACTTGGGTTTTAAGAAAAACCCATTTCAAATCTATTGTCCATGGTTTTAAATAAAACCTTTTATTTTGTCTGCCTTGGTTTTCACAAAAACCCTTCCGCTTCTTGACATCAATGACAACATCAACACTTGAGCAAAGGCAATGTACCCAATGTACCCAAAATTGCCAACAATCTCCCCCTTTGTCATTGATGGCAAAACTTTACTAAAAACACATCTTCAAGAGCCAAAACTGAAACACAACCGGAATCTCCTTTGAAGTTTTGCTCCCCCTGACTTGAAGCTTTCCTCTTCACTTGAAGCTCTCCCCCTTACTCATATCTCTCCCCCTTTGTCATCAATGGCAAAGGGCCACCTTTGGGGCTCGGAACTAAGAATGAGCCTCTTAGCTTAGTCCCTCCCCCACCTCCTGTTGAGGTGATTAATTCTGGGGTGGGAGTAAAACTCCCATTAGGCATCGATCATCATCAGCGTCTATAACTTCCTTGTCGGGCCTTCTCTTGAACTCTTTGTCCATATTCCTGTTCCTGTCATTGTTCTGATCCTTGGACCTGATCATGCCACTGTTCCTGTTCCTGTATTCTGGAATTTCAGCTCTACACTGTCTAGCTATGTGACCTTCATTGTTGCACTTGTAACAAGTAACAATGTTATTTCTTTGAGGCATACCTGTTCTTTGAATCCACTTGTTCTGACTAAACCTGTTCCTATTGTTTGCCTTGCAATGAACTGCCTTGTGCCCAAACTGATTGCAAGAGTAGCAATACCCATAAAAGAAATCACCACTTCTGAAACTGTTATTTACCTTCTTCACCTGAGCCATGCAATGTACAACCATGTGACCAAACCTGTGACAAGCAAAACATCTGCCTTGAAACTTTCCTTTATTTGACTTCTTAGGTCCTGAAAACTTCTCCTTCTTCTCATTCCGAAATCTGTTTTCTGTTTCTATGCATCTATCATTCAAGGACTCATGATCTGAAATATTTTCCTCATTAGAACTCTCTTCCTTTTGGAATCTCTTACTAGACTCTCCAACTTGTTTCTTGTGAGGCTTAACAAAACCAAGACCTGTTTTATCTGTTGGATTTCTTTGACTTTGGATGAGAGACTTAACCTTTTTGGAGCTTTCTTGAAACCTGTACAACTTATCCTTGTACTCTTTATTTTCCTCTTTCAACGAAGCCATTTTCTGTTCTAATTCACTATACTCAAGCACCTTAGATTCTAACTCATTCTTGAGTTCTTGTGCATTAGCCATAGAGACATCAAGACTTTCTATAAGTTCATCTCTCTCCATACAACATTCATCTAACTTATCCTTGAGTCTAGCATTCTTCTTTCTTTCCTTTTTCAAAACACTAAGAGCATTTGTAAGTTCACATTCAAGATCCTCTATTTGATTGCACTTTGAATTATCAAGGCCTTTTTCAGATTTCTTATCACTAGAGGTGCTACCCTTTTCAAAAACCATACATGCATCTTCCTTATCATTTTCTGAAGCATCCTCATACATACTAACAACCAATTCATTATTTGTGCAATCATCCTCAAGGTGACCAAAATTTCCACATCTAAGACATTTCATGATAATGAATCTATGTTTTGGTTCTTCCTCTTTTTCAGATATGAACAACATCTCATTTTCATTATCACTTGAAGAACTTTCATTATCACTACTAGAACACTTACTTGCTTTGTCTAGGTAGAAGCTCTTCTTGTGCTTGTGAGAATACCTCTTTCCTTTATTGTTGTGCTCATCTTTGTTCTTCCTTTGATGCCTATGCCTTTCAGAATCCTTGCTCTTACTATCCTGTTTATCTTCATCACTTTCATCCTTGGCAACGGTACAGTTAGTAGCATAATGACCAATCTTTCCACAATTGAAATATCTTACATTTTTCATACTTTTGTGCTTTCTAGAGAACTTGCCTTTCTTGCTGTAATATACCTCTTCATCACTAGAAGACTCATCACTATCTTGAAGCTGATTACCTTTGAAATAATCCATTGTGTTCTTTACTAGCTTTTCCTTCAAGCTGTCAAACTTTCCGAAGGAACCCGCTTTGATACCAATTGAAGAACACAAGCTTATACTGAGAGGGGGGGTGAACAGTATAAGACCTCTTTTTACTTTTTCCTTTATACTTCAAAATAGTAAAGCAATATATCCAAAGCAATATCAAAGCAATGTACAAAACCATCCACAAAGTGACACAACAATTTACATGGTTCATCCTCAAAACTTTTCTCTAAAAGTTATCTCAAAGTTCTTTGGGAAACCTTCCCAATTACAATGTTTATGAGCCTCGGCTCAAAGGAGAAACCTTCCCCCAATCTGAATTTATGAGCCTCTGCTCAAAGGAGATACCTTCCCCTACCTCTGCTCTCGGTCGGTGATCCTCTAGAAGACCTCTCGCCTCCGCTGCCCTTAGCAAATGGAACTCTATCCATAGAAGACACCTGTCTTCCCTGCTCCGGCTGGAGACCTCTGTCCTCAACTCTATCACCTCAAAGCTGGTCCTCGAATTTGCACTAAACATAGTCCTTCGGTCTAGCACAAATGTCCTCGTCCTCTGTCTTTGATCAGCACCAAACACAGTCCTTCGGTCTGGCACAAATCTGTCCTCAGGTTCTTCTCATAGAACCAATGCACCTCTGTCCTCAAGTTCTCTGATAGAACTATCAACCTCAGCTTCACAAGTCCTCTGCTAAGACCTGTCCAAATCTGCTCACAAGTCCCAAGAACCTGTACAAAACCTGCTCACAAGTCCCCAATGGAACCTGTCCAAAACCTGCTCACAAGTCCCCAATGGAACCTGTCCAAAACCTGCTCACAAGTTTATCAAGAACACTTGCTTGGCATGAACCCACAAAGAGAATGGTTAGAGACCCAATGTGATTCATCCACCTCATAGAGGCATAAAGAGAATTGTTAGAGACTCAATATGTTCTATACTTAACTCCCAATCTCAATCTCAACTCAATCTCAAATCTCAAAAGAATAAGATAGATGTAGTATGCTTTTCTCAAGAACATGAAACACAACCCAACAATTGCCAACCATGCAATATCTCATATAACAATGATACTCATGTTCTTTCCAACAACCAATATCTTTTCTCAACCAATTAGGGCTTCAACAACAATGCTCAAAGACAAGGTTTAACCAACATCATTCAACTCAACATTAACCTTGAAGCATTCAACCAATCATCACTAGAAAAGGAAACAAGTAGAAATCCTTTTCCCTCCAAAGATATTTGAACAAAACAGCCACCCACACAATATCACCAAATGCATAGAATAACTTGTTCAAATCAACTCAATGGAGTAAGCCCAATATCATGTATCAAGTAAAGCATTAACTTGATCAACACAACCACTATGGAAGCACTCATCCATCAATATCAAAACAGCCAACTAAGGGTTTCACCAACTCAAAGCAAGTAGCAAGACTCACAATCATAAACCCTAGTGCACAATGCTTCCACTACCTCAAACCAGAATTATGCATTCACCAAAACTCTCATCAATGATAACAATGCATAAGTAGTCTTCAACAAAAACAAAAAATAGGATTTACACTCAACCAAAGGAAACCTTGTTGAAAACCTTTTCACTCCAATCTTATTTCAGGAATAACATACACCACTCATGCTCATAAGAAGAATGTGCCCATACCTTATTTAAGTGAAGGAACCCCTTTGGAAATCTGCCACCATCACAACATTCTTTTGCCAATCTTCACAAGGGTTAGTAGATTACAAAATAATCAACATTATTCCAATCATCACAAAAGTCTTTAATTGCACAACTTCCTTATCTCTCCTAAAACCACTTGTACCATAAAATAAAATAAACTACAACAATGCATAACATTATAACTCCCAAAACTTTATAATAAGGTAATACTCTTATTACTCCTAACTAAACACAATCCCTTTATAATTTTCACAAAAATATACTGCCTTATATCTCCTCATACCTTAATACCAATTAAGGCATAAAATCCTTATAACTCCTCACAAACTTAGACCAAAGTATTCTTAATTTGAACTTCATCAAAAAGACTTACCTAAGTTCGCTGCCGTCACCGCAGGGAATTGAACCTGCATCTTATGCTAGCCTGCACCCTGTCTTGAGAGGGTCAACCACGTGGGCTAGCACCCCACTTGACTCTAAGGGAGCACGTACTCCGTTTTCACTCTCCAACCGGTGCCAAGACTTTGACATCCGCGTGTCGCACGAAACACGAATAACAAGGAAGTAATAAGATCAAGTCTCTTTCTCAACTATGCAATACAACTACCGTCAATGTTGCTTGCTCGACTGAAATCCAATAAGAAAGCTCCATCTCCGGTCTTTGTTCTCCTCGGTCTTTAGTCTGTTCGTATCCCGAATGTGCTGTCGTCACCACTGTGACTTGAACTCACAGCCACCTCTTGCCTAGGCTCTAGCGCTTTCGCTCGGACTAGCAACCGTCTCCTCCAAACTTTTACCAAAGTCCCCTTCGTTTCGAACAAACAGAAACTCCAGACCTCACGGGATTAGTAGCGCCTTCATATTTTTCATGCGAATGAAACATATCTCTTTCTCTCCCCAAGTCGTGCTCTTTCTTCGCTGACGCAGACAATACACGGAAATCGATATTAATTTCATCACCTTTAATGAATTCCAATGCCACCTTTTATATGCACTCAGATGCATCGATTAACACGTCGGCACTTTAATTTATTTTAATATTTTAATTTTAAATTTTAAATAAATAAAATTTAAACTAAATATTAAATTTAAATATCTTCATCACCGGGGCACCTTTTTCAACGAAACGAAGAGCCAACTTGGGTTTTAAGAAAAACCCATTTCAAATCTGTTGTCCATGGTTTTAAATAAAACCTTTTATTTTTTCTGCCTTGGTTTTCACAAAAACCCTTCCGCTTCTTGACATCAATGACAACATCAACACTTGAGCAAAGGCAATGTACCCAATGTACCCAAAATTGCCAACATTTTATTCTTCAATACCCCTCCTCTTATTCAAGCCAAAATTGCTAGAATTCTAAGATTCCAGGTCGAGACTCCCCCCTTAATTTATCTTGTATTTTGATTTCATCTCATCCTCTACCTAGATCTTCTTGGTATTCTATGCTTGATAAGTTTAGAGGGAAGGTGAATCACTGGACCATTTTATGCCTCTCCTTTGTGGGTAGAGTGTTGCTTTTAAAATATGTTGTCCAAGATTTACCTATTTATAGGCATTTTATACAAACAAATCCCTCTCATTTTATCAAGGACATGGATGCCTTATCAAGATAGTTTTTATGGTCTAGAAAAATTGATCAATATAAATGGGGTTTGGTTAGGTGGGATTCTAGTTGTAGGCTGATTCAAGAGTGAAGCCTTGGGTTGTAACAAGCATCTCTTTATGGGTAGGCTTTGGTTGTGAAAATCTATTGGAGATGGTGTACTTCTCAAGATCATATTTGGGCTAAAATCTTATCTTGTAAGTACTTGAAAGGTATTTTTGAGGTTGATATCCTTAGAGTCAGCTTGCTTGGGAAAGGTTTGGTTATCTGGGACACTATGAAAAGAGGGACTAATTTAATTAACTAGGATTTGTTTTGAATTTGCAATCAAGGATTAGGTGCTCTTTTTTGAGAGGATTCTTGGGATGGCCAACCTCCAATATTGACTCAAAATCTTAGGTTATGTTCCCTAGGTGTTTGTTTCTTGGAAGCAAGTTGGTATCATGTGAAGGACTTGAAAAGAATCTAGACTTTTGGTAATATGGAGATTTATAAGCAAAAATATTGATAGGAATGGCCCTAGGGTGGATTAGATGAGGATAGAGATGTGCTTGCTCTTATTCTTGCAAGGAGGCCCTGCTCTTCATTGAGGGGTAAAGAAATTTTGGCTTGGAACCCTGATGCCAAGGGAACTTACTCTATAGCCTATGGTTATCAGGTTCTTGATATGCAAAAGTTTGAAATCCTCCCTATCACATGGTGGAAAAAGGTGTGGAACAAATTTTCTTGACCTAAATGTAACTTCTTTCTCTGGCCGGTCACTTTTAATAAATGCATCACTTGGGATAACATGAGGAAGAGGGGATTTTAGGGTCCCTCTTTTTATGTCCTTTGTGGTAATAATGAGGATGACTCTTCTCATTTATTTTTCCAATACTCCCTTTCTAGAGACATTTGGCACCATTGGTGGAGTGCGTAGAACCATCCTTGTTTTTATGTACCCTCCCTGGTGGAGTTTTGGAGTAGTCTAGGTAGACCTCTAGCCAACACCCCTTCATCCAGGTGGCTTGGAATTATTGGACATTTTGAGTCAAAGTTGTCATTGATGTCAAAGAATGAAGTTGTCATTGATGTCAAGGAATAAACTACCGTAGATGTAAAAATGTCAAGAGGAACAATGAAAAGGTTAAAGGCAAAAGAGCTTCATAATATTTTTAATATTATGTGGAAGCATAAGTTAGAAGGGTTTTTATTAAAACCATGGGTGAGAAAAAATATTATTTATACAAAGTGGTAAAGTCAAAAAGGTTTTAATAAAGCCAAAGGGATTTAAAAGTTAATTTATAAAATTTAAATTCTAAATAATTTAAATAATTTATAAATAAATGAGTTAAAAATTGAAGCACCGACGTTCAATTTTGAAGGTGTAAATCGATATAAAAACTATATGCCTTAGAGATATTAAGATATACTTTTGCTCAAAAAAAGAACATGCAATTGTGTGTTGTGAGAACTCGTGTGAAGAAAGAGATAAGAACATTGTGTTTAGCACCAACGAATAAGGGATAAATTGATGAGCGTCAAAACTCAAGAGCCATATAGGTAGTGTGGCCTAGTGGCAAGTGGAAAGAGGCTAGAGTGCTTGGGCATGGAGTGACCCGCGATTGAATCATGGTGGTAGCATTGTTTTGTTGGTTGTATTTGGAATGTCGAAGGGAATGACATATGTTTTTTTATTAGGTAGACAAGGGGAGCCTTATAGAGCACATGGTACTCTTTACTCCCTAAGTGAGCACCTAGCTCATGCAATGGTTGGAGCTACGGATAGGGCACTAGTTGAGGCTGCGTCGTGAGTTCGAGTCCCACAAAGGCAAAGGTAATAAAATTTTGAATATATTTTTATGATGCCTAAGATTTGACATGAGGTCTTAGGGAGTTAAAAGGGTTAGTTAAAAAGGATTTTTAATTAATCATAATTTTTGGTAAATTGGAGGAATAAGGAGTTATATTTAGTTTGAATAAAGTGTTTTAAATTACCCATCCTTGACCAAGAATTAGAGAGTAGAAGTTGCACAATAGTATCGGAGAAAATATGAGACTGCAAATGAAGGAAAATAGTCCAATGCATCCACGTACAACATTTTCAAAGACCTAAAGAGGATTCCATCCACAATGAGTCTTTATGATGCATTGCAATTGTCTGAACAAGTGGACTTGTTGCAAGAATCGCTAAAATTTGTGAAATAAAAAGGGAAGAATCCGATTCAGATTGTATTAACTCAAATTTTGATGACTTCTACCACTAGAAATAATATACCACCCCATTTCTACTTGTTTCTCAGAATGGAAGGTTGGATTGTACACAATTTTATGATTGACTCCAATTTTGCAACGACTATCATGCCAAAGGTAGTTATGATTTTATGGTTATGGAATATACAAGAAATAGTACCAATATTTACAATTATATGGAAACCTTGTGAGGATAGAGGGGCTCATATAAGAAATCCCCATTGTGTTGCATAAAATAGCTCTAATCACTATGATCCAAGAGGTGGTGGTGGTTGATCTAGAACCGTACTTCAGCATGTGCCTATCATGAAAGTTCATCGCCAAGTTGGGAGGTTACCTTTCATTGGATTATTCTCATTTTGATATTCCTATCAAAGGGAGGAAAATTCAAATTTATAATGAGAAGCCTTCAACTTATCACATAGAGAATATTGAAGAAGAAGATAAACCCATTAATTCTATCAACTTGATGATCAAAGAATTGGAGGAATTAGATTTGATGGAAGAAATTTTGGATGAGCTTCAAATAGAAGACAATTTTTCAATGCTCGATTTTAATGCCATGATGGAGATCAAAATCAGTTGTTACACCATCACTAAGCCTAAAAAATTTGAAGTAAATATACCTGATGATCAAGATCCTACTCCAGTATGGAAGTTGTACTTCGATGGCACAAGGTGTAAAAATGGCATAGGAGTTGGAATCATTCTCATTTCTTCATTTGGCATATAAAATACGCACTCTTACTGATTGACCTGGAGCTATGGAGGTCATAGTGCAATATCAATAGATGTCAATTTTATCGAAAAAATAGTCTATCAAAGCAACCTAGAAATTTCTAATAAAAATAGCTCATGATACACCAAGAATTTTTAAGTTTTCTTCATGGATTTAGATACCTATTTGGCTCATTTATAAGCGTAGAAAGTTTGATAAAATTTTGGAAAATTTGATTTTTTACCTTTTTTTTCATGTTACAAGTTTGCTCCAAATCGCGACCATGGATTTCATCCTTTCGTGCTCCATATCATGGTCAAACCTGGTCAACAAGGCAGAATGAAAAATAAATATCAATGTAGAACCATTTTCATTGCCAAAGACTTTCTCCACCCTGTGATCACATTTTTTCATTTGATGCTCTATCCCACGGTCAAATATGGTCAACAAGATAAAGTGCAAAAATAAATCACGATGTAGAACCAATTTCCTACCTAAGGTATGCTCCAACCCATGATCACAATTTTTCATTTCGTGCTCTATCCCACCATTAAAGTAGGTCAAAGAGGTAAATGCAAGATTGAATCACAATATAGAACATCAAATTATAAGTTGTGGATTTTTGGGGAGATTTAATTTTGCTCTATAGTATTTTATCTCTTAACTTCTAAGTTACGAATTTTTTGGGAGATTTAATTTTGCTCTATAGTATTTGAGCTCTTAATTTCTAAGTTGCAATTTTTTTGGGAGATTTAATTTTGCTCTATAGTTTTTATCACATTTTTTATCTTTAATGCTCTATCCAGTAGTCAACGAGCGTTGAATGTGCCCAAAGCAAATTTAAGTAGTGGCATAGAACATGAAAATAGAAATTTCTCTAAATTGAGATCAACATTATGGATTTTTGGAGAGATTTAATTTTATCCTAAATTCTTGTGATTTCTCACCCATTGCGGATCTCCAGGAAAATTTAATTTCATTTTAATTGCTGTCTAGAACGTGCTTCTTACCATGAACAAGATTTTTTAAACTTAGGGATTATACCATAGTATGAAGCTCATTGCTCTACGCCACAGATTTCAATTGTAAATTTTATTAAATTTAGTGACTTAGGATTCCACCATAATCTAAATATCATGCTCTACGTCGTGGATTCCAAATGCAATTTTATTCAACTTAATAATCTTCAAAATTTTACCATAATCTAAAGCTCATGCTCTACACCATGATTTTAAGAGGGTTAATTCTTCCAATAAGAAGAAATCTAATCCCGACCTAGAGCATGTTCCACACCATGGATTTTAAAAGGGTTTACCCTACAATTTAGTAAATCTACCCCGACCCGGTGCATGTTAAGAAAAATAAAGCAAAATATTTATCAAAATTTCAAACAATATATGGAATTAAATATTAAATAGAATATTTTTGCTCTAAAATTAAATATCAAACCTTAGGGATATTTTAAAATCAAAAAAATTAATTAATTTAATAATTGAAAAATCAAAGGTTTACACCTTAGGAAAATTAATTAATTCAAATTAATTATAATATTAATGTTCTAATCCTTACCTTTTCAAACAATTTGTAGAAAACATGATGGCGGGCATGAATCTTCAATACAAGTACAACCGAGCATAATACTAGAAGGTGAAAGTTGAAGAGATTTTGGATAATAGAAAGTCGTAGAAGATCTACAGTTGGAGAAATAGTTACGAAAGGGTAACCAAATTAGAAGATGATACATCATCATTTACCATTGCAAACGATAGGTAGTTGGAGGATGTAAGGCTATAAATAGCCATTGAAACCCAATTCCAAAGGGTCGGATGTAATTTGAGAGATAGAATTTTAGGCATTTCAGTTTTTCTTTGTTAGTTGAAGGAACATCTATGCCCTTGTTATGGTAATTAGAAATTTTTGAGGATAATCACCTGTAGCTAGCCATTTGAAAACTCTATAATTCTTGAATATTTTAATTTAATGCAAAATATGGAGATTTTCATTGCAATCTGCGCATGCTGATGGTGTTTGCATTTGAATCTATTTCTGTATTATGATTTATTTACCTTGAAGATGACACCATATTGGTCTTAGATTGTGTGATAACTGTTCAATGATAATATTGTTTTAATTCATAATAAAAAGCTTCAACAGGACCCTTGCAAATATTTGAATTCATCGTGACTTGTTTAATTTTTTTCCTAACCCTTTCCTTTTGAATTTTATTTGAAAATAGTTAAAATTAGGAGTAGATTAGCATAATTTTATCTCTGAAGCTTGATTTCATAATGTTGTGTTTTACTCCTAGAAGTTTTAGATAAATGAATGATTGTGATGCTTTGATGAATTTTGATGCTAAATGTTCATATCTACATGATTTACTGTACAATTGAGCAAAGCCCTAAGTTCTTCTTGTCAAGACAAATAATTAATTAGAACCAAAACTAGTAATCCCCTTGTGATGGCTACATGAAGACCCTAAATATTCTAGATATTTCATTGTTTTTCCTTTGAATCAAAAGATTAATAAATATTACCAGGTTAGACGAACCTCACCCAAACCTTGGGGAGATCATGAATTTCCTTTCAAGAGAGGACATCCTACATGAGTCTTAGCTGTTGGTATGTGTTTGTTATCTGAAAAATATATCACTTGACAAAATTAGCGCTAGAAGGAGGGCATGAGCATTTTATATCATTGTTAATTTTAGTCTACATAGCTTAATTGCTAAATGTTCTAAGTCCTTTTAACCCTTATATTTAGCATCCTTAGCGCACAAAACAATTAGTTCTAGAAGGAGGACTTTGTTTTGAGTCTTATGTTTTATTTTTTGTTCCTGGCATAGTGTTTGTATTTCATATCTTGACTGTTAAATTTTTTTCCTCAATATTTATTAATGATATCTCTTGCTTCATGTATGGTAGGAAGCAACCCCTTAAATATACCTGGACCTACACATGATAAGCCTAATGATTTTGAATGATATTTTTCCTAATATAGGCATGATGGAATGAGACCAACTGAAGAACATATTCAGGTATACTGAGACACCATAATTCATTTACAAATCATGTATGAAGATGTTACTTATAGAATATTTCCATACACATTGGATAAATTTACATATGATTAGTATATCAACCTATCTTCAAGTTCTATCACTTCTTGGTCTCAACTAGAAGCAACATTTCTCAGACATTTTAGAAATTTTTTTGACCCAATTATGATATATCATCATGTTCCTATACCTATAGATAACCTAATGAATCCTTGATACTATTCAGTGATAGGTTCCATAAGTTGTATACCAAACTAGTGACACCTTACATAATTTTAGAATAAGCAGCCATCCAGATGTACATTGGAGCCTTAGACCCATTAACTTCCATATTTTTGAGAGGATTTCCTCAAATTACATCCTTGCCCAAATCATATAGTGAGACAATAACGTTTGAAAAACAATTTATTTCTCAAGGTTTTGGTATGGATCAATTGCCATTATTTGGACAATCAGGATCTTATAATCATATGCCACAAATAAACCACACTCTTGCACAACACCTTCCCATGGTGAACCATTTTATAGGATTTATGTATCCCAACCAGTACCAATATTTCAATCTAGTATCCTTGAATCGAATGATGTCTAATGTGAGAAATCAACATGGTAAAATTGACTATCCAAATGTTAGAACTACTTTAGATATTTTCCAAAATAAGGTGATAGTTTTGGAGTCAATATCCACCAATGAGGATTGTAGAAATCAAGTTAATCAAAATTTAGGGACATACCTAGTATTAGAAACATATGAATCTTCAAAAATGAAGGAAAATGAATCTGAAGAGAAATATGAAGATGGCATGGAAGAAGGGATGGAATCTCAACAAGTGCTTTAGAAGTATAATGATTATTTTATTTAATATAAAGAAGGAGAATCCCTCACTTATTTCATGCCTCTCAAAGAAAATTCCATTCCACCTGATGTGCAAGAAATTGAAATCCTTGTTCCACATAAATATCTTGCAATATATCTACAGCTAGAATTCAACATGTCATTACCACAAACAGAGAAGATCTTAGAACATAGTAATTATGAATGTGAAATAATTGAAGCAATCAAGAAAACTAAGGAAAATTTTGCTCTATTTGAAAGAACTTAGGTGGCTGACTAGGAAGATTTATTGCTTAAAACAAATAAGAGGTGGAATCCCCATCATTTCCTCTAACTGTTAGAATGGCTAGTAAAAGTTTGTGTAACTACCTTATGGATTCATGTGCTTTTGGTAATACGATGCCATATGTTGTTGACAAAATATTAAGGTTGACCCCTACTTACATAAATAATAAGGTTGTTACATTGGATAGGATGAAATTCAATATGTTTGGTTATTACAATAAACTCCCATACAGTTGTTTGATGAACCTAGAATGTAAGAATACATTGATATTCAGGTTGTGGATATCTCAGATGCTTATGGGAATGATTGGTCAAAAATGTGAATGGTTATATGGAAATTAATTTTTCTAAAATAGAGCTAATATTGAATAAACTCATCACTAAGTACAATAAGGTCAATGATGTTTTGTGCACTGAGTTAGAATGGGAAGTTTATACTATGGAGGTGGAAGCCATGACTAAGGGTAATTATTCGATACCCCACATAGTAAACAAAAAATAATTCAAGATCAGTTGTGGACCCTTGAGATTAATGGATCAAACTCCAAATATGGTAGTGATGGGATCGAATTGAGCTAGTGGGATGAGAGAGGTAAAATAAAGGCCTCTAAGCTTTCAAATATAATGTTACGGTGGGATGATGCCCATAATTATTAGGTGTGCCTATCATGATAGGATTATTTTAAATTATTGTAATCATCTTTGGGATCCTAGAAAATTTAATCATGAAAATTTTTACCCCATTTGGCTAAGGACCCTTTTAAATGTGAGAAATCCCAAGTTCTGCCTTGTAAAATAGTCATTTGTACAGTCTTATGTTTTCATGTGTTTTCTTTTTACAGTGTTTAGATTTAGTTTTCATTTGTTTTATTTTTGAATTTGAAATTCTTTTCTCATTAAGTGTTTTGTTGTTTGTTTTAGTTTTTCTTGTTCAGTTAGTTCATTTATGTTTGTGAGAATTCATGTTGGATTTCATGTTTTCACTTTTACACTGCTTTCATCCCACAAATTTTGATAAGTGGAGTCCAATGACAATTAACTTCTAGTTTCTCTAAAAGGGAATATCTTCTACTAATTGAGGATGAATTGCCTGTTTGAAATTAGTTGAAAATTGAAAATTAGAGAAATCATATTATTAGAAATCATGCTTGGATTATGGACTAGAATAAAGGATATTGAAATAGTGCAACAAGCTTCACCTCACATTATATATAAATGATTATTTTTGGATCATGAAGGATGAAATCATATTGATTTTATGATTAGACAAATAAATGTTATACACTCCATATTTAGACTTAGAAGGTATATAACCCAATGGTGCATATGATATTTGAAAAGCAGACAAAAATGCTTTAAAAAAGATAAAAAGAAAAAACATGTGCTTAAATCAGGTAAGTGCTTGGGTGATTCGGATAATATCTACTGGGGCTATAAACGCATGGTTGGTAGTAGATAAATTTCTAGAAGATATATAGGTCATATCCACTAGAGCTATGGACATTTGACTAGTTGTGGAGCAATGCAAAGGCAAATCTTTAAGAGTAATATTCTTAATAGCCCAATGTCAAACCTGGTGATGGATTTCTAAATGAGTCAAGAATAAGGAATTAATGCACTAAACACCCAATAAGTTGAAGCAAATTGCACATCTATTTTCAATTGAAAATGTTTAGCCCCATATTCCTTGGATATTGTCGGATGATCTATATTTTGTTGATATTCGGTTTACTTGATTTCAACCTGGATTCATAATCCAAAATACTCAAGAGTATTTTCTAACAGAGTCATCATTTGTTATTTTCATTGTACAACTTACCCCAATTGGGGACCCACTTGAAGTTTTGGTTTTAATTTGAGATTTTTGCTTGCATCAAGACCTTTGAAAAAATTTGCTTACATTGAGAATTTTAACATTTTGATTACATTGAGATTTTAAAATTGTTGATATTTTTGCATCTTAAAGACTTGGATTTAATTGTAGTGATTTAGATTGAATATTTCTGAATATTTATATTTTAATTGCATTATTCCAAATTAAATATTTCAGAAAATTCAAATTTCAATGGTTTCCTAAAGTTCAAAAATTAAATTGCATTTTAGGGTTTTAATTTCATCATTTTTACCCTAAAATGATGTAAAATTGAGATGGACATAACTTGAGCTAGACAAATCCATTTGAGTCTGATTCAAAGCTTGGTAGAAATATATTGATCTCCTCTCTACAATGATGCCAAATTTTCAGAATTTTAGATTTCAATTTTATCCAAAAATAATAGTCTATCGAAGCAGCCCAGAAATTTCTAATCAAAATATCTCATGATCCGCCAAGAATTTATGAGTTTTATTCATGGATTTAGATATCCATTTGGCTCATTTAGAAGAGTGGAAAGTTTGATAAAATTATGAAAATTTTGATTTTTTTACCTTTCTTTTCATGTTATAGGTTTTATCTAGCCCGTGACCATGGCTTTCATCCTTTCGTGCTACATACCGCAATTAATTCTAGTCAACAAGGTAAAATGAAAAATAAGAACCATTTTCCTTGCCAAAGGCTTGCTCCATCCCGTGATCACATTTTTTAATTTCATGATCTATCTAGCTAAAAATATGGTCAACAAGGTAAAGTGCAAAAATAAATCATCGTGTAGAACCAATTTCCTAGCCAAGGTAACAATGATAATTTAACATTGCTCAGAAATGCTTTAAACTTGTTTTATTGAGAAAATGATACAAAGGTTACAAGGTGAATCTCCTTTTATTTCTTAAAAAAACATAAAGCACTCTGATGGTTTCTATTAGGACCCCTCGAATGTAGGTGATCTTTAATAAGTGTGAGCCATCACTGTGTTTTGTTGTTGCTACTATATTTGTTGTTGTGATGGGTGTTTTGTTGTTATTGGAAGGCCTACAAAATAGTTTTAGTTCATTTGGGGGCCTATCATGGATCAGGCATCATATTGATAATGAAAAAATGATATTATAAACATGAAATAAGATCTGAAATGAAGTGAAACTACTGTAAAAACATGAAATAAATATTACCTAAGGTTTTTGTTATTGTAGATTAATTGTATGGCCATCTCAAAAGGTAGGGGTGATCTGGGATCTGGGTTTGTAGGTCAGGGGGTGAACCCAACTGCAAGGATTTTCTAATGGATATCCTTCATCTGGATGGGTTTATGAGGTTCTTAGATGTTATTTGTACCATCCAAAATTGAAAATAGGGTTTTTGAAAAGATTTTGGTAGAGTTTCTATAAGTTAGCTAAAAGGGAGAGAGAGATAATGAGAGGGGGGCCCTCTATTTATAGGTAAAGGTGAGGTTAGGAGAAGGGGTTAGATAGACCAACCCTTAGGGTTACTCCATGCTAGAGTTAGGTTAGGGTTTTGACTAGGTATCAAATCCTCATGGCCTAGAGAAATATCTCATCCTCACACATGTGTGAGGAGAGATTAGGGATAACTAGGGTTAGTTAGATCCTAGGTTAGGTTAGGGTTTCCCTAAATATCCTAACTAACCTAATGTGCACACATGTGTGAAGGAATAATTAGGACTAATTTGGGTTTAGGATCCTAATTAACCTTTTTAAGCCATAAAGTACACTTAAGTGAAGTGACTTTACAATTAGAAATTCAATTAACTTAATTAGGAGTTTTGGAAACTAATAGCCCCATGGGGTCCTAATTAAGTATAGGAAAGGGCTTAGGTTTTATTAGGGAGCTATTAGCTGACCTCATGGTATATAGAAGATGGTTAGGACATGAATTGTGCAATTTTAGTAGGGTTTCATGCCTATAGACTAGTGAAATAGCCTATGTAGGTCTATGAATGTCTACGATGATCTAGAGTAGTCTATGCTGATCTAGAGTGGTCTACAGTTGTCTATAATGATCTATGCTAGTCTAAAATAGCCTAGAAAGGTCTAGGATGGTCTATGCAAACCTAAAAGTGTCTAGATAGATCTACAAGTACGTAGAAATAGACATGTGCAACTTTTGGGTGTCTACATTTGCCCCTTTTGTACTATATTATGTGAAACACAATTTAGAACAAAAATGTGATGGGAGAACATAGAATATGAAGGAAGGAAGATAAGAATGGAATCTAATTTAAGGTATGTAGCCACTCAAAGTGTGACCATAAAACATTGATCGAGAATCTAGGAAGGGAAGATAAGAAGAAATGAGGAAGAAGAAATAAGAAGAAGAGAAAAGAAGGAAGACATCAAATAAGAAAAGGGCGAGAAGAGATAAAAATAAGAGAAATAAAATAGAAAATTATGATGAATGTAGGTGGATGATTGTGGATGAAATGTGATGATTTTTCTAGTTCTGTATGACATTTTGTAATGTCATATTGGTTTCTTGCAAAGGCAACTTATGACTGCTTTTGCTTTTGCAACCAATGCAAGATGGTCCAAAGTATGAATAGAATAAATACCTATTTAAATTTTTAATGTTGATTTATTGATGAGTGCATGGTGACATGTGTCAAATCATTTGAGCTAGTTAACATGGATTATTCAAACGTGTTATTCATTGTGAATCATGAACACCGGAGTGATATCTCCGAATGTTGCACATGGATTATTCAAAAATGTCATTCATTATGTGATCATCATCGACATACATGAACATTAGAGTGACATTTTTATTATTGTGATTAGCTCTCATGATCTAACAAACATATGGTTGGTTGGTTTTGTTATTATCTTGAGATAATCTTCAGCAAACATTTATGTAGATAGATGCAATATCTGTGATTTAGATGTTTGATTCTTTGGTTGCATGTGAAGTTAAATTTTGTATATGAATACCCCCTCAAACAAGTAATCAAAAATGAAATGAATGAAATGTAGTGAAATGATGATGAGTCAATTGATAGAAGAAAATGATTTGCAAAAAATGGAAAATTTGTAAATTAGGATGAAGATGGAGGGGAAGAAGGTTTTGGAATGAAGAAATTTTTATTTTTGCGCTGTTTGGTTCAAATCGTAGGGAAAAAGATTATTTGGGGTTGAAATCATAGGGTGACCTATGATTTGGTGCTAGATTTGTAGGGTGACCTATGATTTGGGTTAAAATAATAGGGTGACCTGTGATTTGAGATTTTAAGGCATATAAAAGCCTTTTGGCGTGTGTGAGGGGTCATTTTCATGATGCACGAGTGGAGGAGTGAGGTGTGAGTGAAGAATTTCAATGTAGAATTCTTACAAATTTTGGATTCAAATTTACGATGGTGAGGGGTCAGATCGGTATTGGTAGTCATTGCGGCGAGCCATGGGTTAGTTTTTTGGCCCTTTGTATTTGATTTTTTTGGAAATAACATAATTGAAAATGAACGGGATGGGGTAGGATTTTATTTGTTTTTCTAATGTGAATATTTAATTTATCTAAAATTTAAACACAAAGTGTAAAACAAGCCAAATGGATATTGGAGTGATTGTCCATTTTATGAGTGGACCTATTTTGGTAATGTGTTGATCATGTGAGTTGAAGGGTAAAACACTTGGTTTGAATTTGATTTTCATGCCATTTCGTAGACTATTTGTAAAATATTTTTGAACATTCACCATTAAGTAGAAAAATGGGTATTCAAAAACATGACCATTATTGTGCTTTAATTTGAGATGATGATATTTTGAATTTGCACGTTGTATGAAGTAGTTGATAAATTGCCTGTTTGCTATTTTTGGACAACGGTGTACTGTTTTTCAATTTTTTTTGAACTTTCACCATTAAGTAGTGAAATGGGTATTCAAAAACATGACTGTTATTTTATTTTGATTTTATATGATAATTAGTTTGAATTAAGTGATGTAATTCATTGTTGTTGGGTGTTTTGGATGAACAATGTACTATTTTCTCGATGTTTTTGAACTTTCACCATGAGTATCCAAAAACATGACTATTATTTTGGTGTGGTGTAATTTGGTGATGTTTTGAATTTTTTGTCATGATGGGAGTTTGAATGCCTATAAATTGTTCTGTTTTGTATTAGTTACGCACTATTTTTGAATTTTTTTCACACTTTAGCCATAAAAGGGCGAAATGAGTATTCAAAAGTTCTATTTGTGTTCTATGTTGAGGTACAATTGAGATTGTGTATGTGTAGTGTCTTGAAGTGGATGAAGATGTATGTGTTTTTTTGTACATAGGATGCAGTTGTATGATGATTGTATTGTAATCATATTGGTAAAATTGAGTATTTTGATTCTAACACAAATTTTATTATGAAGTTTGTGAATGAAATAGGTTTATATGATTGAGCCTCATCATCGTGTGATAATTATGAAGGTGTTGTTGGTAAAAGTGTGGGGTGATGCAGATTTGAAGTGGTTAGATGGGTATTCATTGGAGAGGAACCTGTTGCAATGGTTGTGCTGTGGGAGGCGACGACCAAGAAGGAGGTGGTGTGAAAAATGTGGGTCTAGTAGAGATATATGGATGTGAAGATGTTTGAATGGGTTGTGTGAATTACAAATACGAAAAGGTATTTAAGGATGATATTTTCATCTGGCTAGGTGAAAATTATGGGAAAAATCCTGGTTGATAAGCTTGGTATGTTGGATACGTAGGCTGTGAAAGATATTAGGGATCGAACATGGGTAATTAGATCAAAGTCAAAATATAAAATGAATGAGGTGGAGGTAGCCAAAAGGGAGGTGTAGATTATTATGGACTGGAAGAAGGTGTACCATACAATCTCAATGGATGAGATGTAGGGGGTAGTGATGATGGGGATGGGACATAGGTTTTCATGGTAGGAACTTGGGGAGGTGGTGTGGTGAATGTATTCACACTGGCTTGAGAAGAGAAATTCTATTGATATTGTGGATATTGTGTTTGTTGGGATTGTAGAGATGGTTGTGATGTAGTCTCAAACAACAGGAAAAAGGATTGTTGAGAAAAGGGTCATGGTGTTTCTTCCTCTGTGTGTTGATGTGTTGAAGTGGGTGGGGCCTATTATTGTTGTAGTGGAGGTTGTTATGATGGGAATGCACGTGTGTACATGATAGATATTTATGTGTCTAAAATCATCCCTATAGTAGGGGTAAATGACACAATCTCTAGACGGGTGTGATTGAGTAATGAAGAATCACTCTCAAAAAGGGATTGATCTAGGTTTTGGAAAAAGGGATGAGCAAAGGTAGGGAATGTGGGACAAATCTCCTCATAAATGATGAGGGAAGGAGGTGGATGTCCTAGTGTTTTGTAGATAATATGATCACAAAATGTGGTAGAAGGATGAAGTGATGGTGGATGAGAAAGGAGTGGATGATCCTCCTTAAATGATGTGGCAAAACCATCTTTGGATGTAGAGATCTCACCCTAAAACATAGTACTGAACTAGTCTAGTCCTACGAAGTGGTCTACTATGAGTGTAGACTTAACCTTTATGGCTAAAGAGGGAGGGATGGACTAGCTAGAAGAAGTGTTAGTCACCTCTTCTCCAAGGTATGCTTGCTCGTGTACCTGGCTATAGGTGATAATAGGTATGATGTCGTTTATCAGGGATTGGTGTTTAGAACTATGGAAAAATGGAAATATAATATTTTGGGTATGATCTATGTGGGGTTTTTATGCAACCCAAAAATACATGTGAGGTTTTTGTACCTAAAAAATAAAATCACAGGCTAGGGGTGATCTAAATAGTGAATTCATAGGGTAGGGGGTGAATCGGACTGTGAGTGTAAAAAATATACAAAATTAAAAATGATAGGCTACAAACAGTCCCTAGGTGGGCTATCGATAGGTGAATGTGCTAAAACCAATCTATGAGAACATGCAAACAATGTATGGCTTTAATAAGTTCTAAATATAGAAAATTAAAAGTTTTGGTTTGTTTAGTGTGTTTTGGTGTTAGAATCTCCTAGGAAGTATCATGGGAAGTGAGGTGAAATTATAGATAAAATGAGAATTTTGTAAACACAAAACTTCCTACAACATCGAAAGATGCACATAATAGAACAATGCTTGAATAGGTGAATGGTGACCTAATATGAAAGGTACAGAAAAATGATAGCTTATAGGAGGAGAACTCAAAATGTTGAAATGAGTTCATTGTATCCTCTCATGAGAAGAGGTGGTAATGTTTAAGACTTGCTACTTGCCCAACTACGCTTTTGCTTCACTCTCAAGTGATCTTAGTCAATGAAAACAATTACCATGTTCACTAATTATGTAAGCCTTGTGAACAAAGGTATCTAAAACTATGCCACTCTGAATGCTCCTTCTGGTGATGAATTCTAGAAGATCAATCTCAAAAGTAAGGGATTTTATGGTGATGAAGTCTAGAAAACCACTCATGTGGGGTTTTTAGGTGTCTAGGGGGTGAGCTAGTGGAGGGTGAAAATCCTACCTCACTAGTCTCGAGTGATGGATTTGGTATGAAATCCATTATCACCACTTGTATATACCACGTGAGTGTGTGGGTTTAAGTTGTTTAGCAATGATGTGAAAGTAAAGTTCAACTAATTAAATGCCTTTTCAAAAATAAATCTAGGCCTAGATGCATATTTTGAAAAGAAACTAAGTATCTAATTGCCTTTTCAAATAAAAAGAGGATTTAATCCTAGATACCTTTCTAAAAAGAAAACTGATCTAGGAAATCATTAAAACCAAAAAACTAGAATACATGAGAAGGAAGATGAACTATATACATGTATTAGAAATGATTATAATTTCTACTTTGGATGTTTGTGTGAAGACAATGTAAGTTACCTTGAGGTTTTGGAAAGTGATAAAAATTCCTTAACCTAGATGTGTTGTGAAAAGGAATGCAAGTGATGTGAGAAGAATTTAGCAATTCTATTGTTAGAAGCAATGCTTGAAAGGAAAAGCAAATTGAAAATGCCTTTTTGAAGAGGGAAAATAAATTTTTTGGGTAATGTAGAAATTAATTTTAATCTAACCCTAGATGGAAAATTTGCAAAGAAAATTTTGAGAAATGTAAAATACAACTTGTGGATTGGAATTGAAACAAAATCTGAAGACTAATCTTACATGTGAATGCAAATAAAATCTTACTCCAAACATGCTTGAAAGGAAACTTGAAAAGAGGTTAAGAAAGACATAAAGCGATTTACAAAATTGAAATCTAATTATGTTTGAAAATAATTCTAAAAATGAACTACTCTAACTACATTTAAAATATTTTGAAACCCTAATTTGTTGTATTTAAATCAGGATTATGAAATGCTAACTCAGTAGATGTACCAAAGACCTAGCAAATAAATGATAGTATAGATAGTTCTGAGTAGAATACCTTTATTATGAGGTGAAATTTGACTGTTATGAAGTCTCTATTGTGACTCCTTGCTATTTTTGGGTCTATAAATTAGTTTTGTTAAAAATCATAGGTCGAGGAGTGATCTTACTATGGATTCGTAGGTCGGGGGGCGAACCAGGCTAAGGATCCTAAAACTCCTATTCTATTGACCTGATAGGTGTCTCAGGATTTTAGGTATCCTATAGGAATCATAGAAAACTAGAATTATATCATATTTTGTAGTAAAATAATCTAATATTACCTACTATGGGTGGTCCTACCAAGCATTCCAGAATGAAGTGCATGGAAACCGTGTTCGATTGTCTCCTTGCATTCCTCAATGAATGTGTTATTCTTTGTATGTGTGCCATCAGTTGGATTCTTATTGTGTTTTATATGCATTTTTAAACCTACACAAATGTGTTACTAAATTTGGGGGTCGTTCATGGATCAGATTCCATATTTATATAGACAAAATGACATGTAAAATGAAGTGAAATGTATTGAAAATTGAAGGAAATGCTATAAAAACCATAAGCAAAGTATACTTATCTGATCTAGAGCTATAGACTAGTTGTAGGTTGTTGAATTAAGGTTTCTATGGTGAAGCTAATCCAATTAGTGTTTGTTGATGTGTGATGGATGCAAAATTTGTAGAAGGCATTCTAGAGCAATTTCAATAGAGTCTAGGTCTATTAGTCAAAAGAGTGAGATCAATTTAATGAAGGATTTAGTCTTCTATTTATAAATGAAGCCAAGGTGTAGGGGGGGAGTTAGGTGTACTAAAACCTAAGGTCACGTTCTAAACTATACCATTTAATCAAGCAAATTAACATTGACAATTTAACATGCTCAGAAATGCTTTAAACTTGTTTTATTGAGAAACTGATACAAAGGTTACAAGGTGAATCTCCTTTTCTTTCTTAATAAAACATAAAGCACTCTAATAATTTCTCTTGGAACCCCTTGAATGTAGGTGGTATTTAATGTGTGTGAGCCATCGCTATGTTGTTAGAATCTCCAATTAGATATTATTAATTTCTTGTTTAGTCAACATAGTTGTTTAACATACACTTTATGATTTTTTTAATTTTCATCCTAGGATATTTTCCTAAGTTTGTATCTATTTATCTCCACCAACTATCAATATCAAATTACGTTATGTTCCACATTTTTGGTATCAGATATTTTTTTGTGGAACTCATTTTGTAGCCCACAAAGTTGATCGAGCATGCTTCCTGAGGATTTGGTTTACTGGTGTGAGTAGGGTGTTTGGACCTTGACCTCGACCTAACAGAGATCAGAGTCAGAGCTGACCTCTAGGTTGGTCACTATAGACTAGGACTGACTGCTGCATCATCCGAGATCTGATGACAACCTCATGGATTTTTGATGCATGTAACCTAGACTACAGCGGACATGACAAGCACAAAACCTGACGTGGATGACAAGTGGCGGACCTATTTGGTAATTCAAAGATACATGACATGGCATAATAATGGTGGACTCACAGACAAGAAAAATGGAATATTGGTCTGACTACCTGAAGGTAGTTATTTTATTATTAATGTTTTCTTGTTTTTAAAGTGTCTATTTATCCCTGTACATCTATGTGGGATTTTTGTCCCCAGTAGATGTAGACGTATCCTATGCTTGTAAATTTGACACCACAGATGCTTGAAGCAAACCTATTGAGATCATTGTAATTCAGTTGCCCAGCGAAAAGTTTTCTTATCATCATCAGAAGAGGAGGATGTTGTAAAAATTGACACTGGTGGTTTTTTATTAGATGATTGACGACAAGATTCTGTTGTTCGATGTCTATAATGCAAGTGCTAGCCCAAATATGAGCATGGAATTGTAGTGAATTACAACCATTTCCTAAAATTTGTAGATGGATTTTCCATAATTCAATTTGTAGAAGGTTTACTCATCGATCGATAGATGAAAACATAATTTGCAGAAGTACATCCACTTACATTCGTAATGAACGCATAAAGGATACCAACACACTAGTAGACTTTTGGGTGTCGGTAAAAGTGCGGATAGTGAATTCGATCATGATATTTCCTATTGACAATTTGATCATAGAAACCTTATAGAGCCAAGGAAGATCTATCGCACAACCTGGTACATGATATTTGGTGGAAGGAGAAACCAGTTGCAGAAAGGGAGAATCATCACCTGCTATGTAGCATTGAGCGGTGGTGGCTCATTGTGGTGTCACGTAAAGAGGAGTTCTTAAAATAAGGATTCATAACCCTTAATACCTATCAAGGCAGGTATCTCGATTGGTCAACAACCAATTGCTAAGGTGCTCGTGGCCAAGGAGTCAAGGGATCGAATCCCACCGAGTGATAAATTTTTATTTATTTATTTTTTCTTGCACTTTAATAATTAATTTTAATTTTTTTAAATAATTTAATATTAATTAATTAAAAATATCATTATTTTAAAATTTAGATAATGGTTTTTTTGTTACATTAAATTTTATTATTAATTAAAACTTAGATAAAATTTTATTTTTTGCAATTAAATGACATTGCCTAAGAGGCAATCTTTGTAGATGTTTTGAACAAATTTCCTAAGAGGCATATTTGTAATAATCTTAAAGTCTTTATAGGTGTTAATTTTTTGCTTATGGAAGCCTCCCAGAGCACCCGTTTTAAACTTAAAAAAATTGGACTCCCCGTCAAGGGCGCTGCCCCTTGGAACCCCGTTTAGGGGCTTAAATTTGATCTTTGAAAGGAGTCACCGAGTTCTGCTAGAGTGTTACATAAGAGATCAACTGATTCTATAATGTTAAGGGTAAATGGAAGCTACTTTGTCCTACAATCTCTTTTATCCAGAGAGACCCCTAAATCCTTTGATGAAAGGGTGCAAATATATGGTTTGAATACTGTCTTCAGTCAGCTCCAAAATGCTATCATAGCAAACCTAAGAGCACTCGATGCTAGTTACGATAGTGATTCTGAAGACAACAATTCTTTTGATAGTAGACCTGAGGAGTCAATATCTCTTGAATTTGAACCACAATAACCTAAGATCATTTATTTGAGTGGTGGTGACTCTGTTGAAATAGTGGAACGAGAACCACATTCACCTGAAATCATAATTATTAGTGACAATAGTGATTCTATTGGTGATAATTTTGTCAATGAAGTGATAAGTGAACCTATGTAGGTAGAACAAGATCTCTATGAGAGATTTGACCAAGTGAGATTTGATTTAAATCTGTAATTTTCCTTTATAAAGCATAGTGGATTGTTTGTATCGAGGAATAAAAGCAAAGTATTTCTAGTTTATTTATGAAAGTTATGACATCAAATAATAATCTACCCATACCTAAGTTTCATGGGTTATATTATGAATATTGGTCCATAAAAATGAGGACCTTACTCATTGGAAAAGGACTATGGGTATATTATATGAAGAAGGTTATGTAGAACCTTCAGATTGGACCACTTTGAGTGCAGCAAATAAAAGTACCAAAAAGGATGCCCAAAAGAGCAATTCTTCTACCATCTACCATCTCCAAGTAGCTTTGGAGAAGAGCATATTTCCAAGAATTGCTTCTTGTTTATCTACCCAAGACACATGTAAAGCTTTGAAGGATAGTTATCAAGGTAGTGATCAGGTGAAGCAAGTGAGGCTTCAAACCTTGAAAAGGGATTTTGAAAACTTAAAAATGCAAAATGATGAGAATGTTGGTGATTATTGCATTAGAGTGAAATCCATAGTAAACAAAATGGAAACCCTTGGAGATGACATCAAAACTGAAGTAGTGGTGATGAAAGTGTTAAGGAAACTTCTTCCCAAATGGAATAATATAGCTATCATTATTGAGGAGTCAAAAGATCTTTCTAGTCTATATTTTGATGCTCTAATTGGTTCTTTGATGTCTCATGAAGAAATATTACAGGGTTCTCCTTCAACAAGATATGGAGGAGATGACAAAGCTTTATCATCCAATGAGGGTGCAAGCAGAGGCCAAGGAAGAGGCCAAGGCAGAGGACAAAGAAGAGGTAGAGGAAGAAGCAACTCAAGAGGAGGAAATCAAGGCAGAGGTGGCAATAAAGGCAGAGGTGGAAATCAAGGACAAAATGGCAATCAAGGAAGAGAAGGTGACAAAACAAAGAAAGCTTGTTTTAATTGTGGCAATCCTGGTCATTTTGCTCGAGATTGTTGGTCCAAGACTTCTCAAGGAGGAAGAGGTCAATATGGAAACTATGGTGAAGAAGAAGGAACTTTAAATTTGTTTCTTACTTATGGAAAATCAGATCAAAGTCTAAATGACACTTGGATTTTGGATACTAGTTTTTCCAATCACATGAGTGGCAAATAAGAGCTCTTTGCTACAATGGATTCCACCTACAAATCAAAAATAAAGTTGGGAGATGATAAAGCTCTACAAGTTGAAGGTATTGGAACCATGGAGGTTCCAACAATAGAAGACACCAAGAAGGCAAATGACATATTTACACCCCAAAATCCAACATAACTTGCTTAGTGTTGGACAAATGATGGATAAAAATTATAGACTTGTTTTTTTATAAAGGCAAATGTGTAATTTTTGATAAGAACAATTGTAATATATTTTTTACCCAAGTACCTATGACAAAAAATAGGTTATTTCCTCTTAAGTTTGGGGAAAATGGGGGTTCTCAACTTGCTAGTATTGCCATAGCAAATCCATGTGTACTTTGGCACTTGAGATATGGTCATCTAAATTTTGCAAGTTTGAAATTGTTAACTTCTCAAGCTATGGTGTGTGGACTTCCAAAAGTTTATGAACACAAAGAGGTCTATGAAGGATGTGCTTTGGGAAAGCACTCTAGATCTAAGTTTCCAAAAGGACAAGCATGGAGATCTAGCCATCCACTCCAATTGGTGCATTCTAAAATTTGTGGTCCAATGCAAACCGAAAGCATTGATAACAATTCTTACTTTCTCACTTTCATTGATAATTTCTCTAGGATGTGTTGGATCTATTTTTTGAAAACTAAAGATGAAAAATTTGATTGTTTCATAGATTTCAAAATAATGTAGAGAAACAAAGTGATTTTGTTGTAAAAATTCTAAGGACTGATAGAGGAGGAGAGTATTATTCAAATGTATTTCTAAAATATTGTAAATATTGTGGAATAAAAAGGCAATTCACAACTACCTATACTCCAAAAAAAAATAGTGTGGCTGAAATAAAGAACCAACACTATAGTAGAAATGGCTAGATCAATACTGTAAACTAAGCTTCTTAGCAACATGTATTGGGTTGATGCTATAAGAACTAGTGTTTACATTTTAAACGGGAGTCCTACTTCTAGTCTATATGGTATCACTCCTTATGAATGATGGAATGACAAAAATCCAAATGTAAAACACTTTAAGGTTTTTGGTTTTCTTGCCTATGCCCACATTCCTAATGAGCAAAGAAAGAAACTTGACCCCAAAAGTCAAGCATGTATTTTTGTTGGATATTGTGAGTCTACCAAAGCATATAGACTCTACAATACCAAAAAACATAAAATTCTACTTTCCAAGGATGTAATTATTGATGAAGGGGGAGAATGGGGTCATAAAAAACTTTTTTTGATGATGGATCTCATGATGCAAGTCCCTCTCAAGTGTAGCAAGTGTTGTCCAAAAATAGCAAAGGAAGTCCTCCAAGCCCAAGTATGAGTACACAAGATGCTACTCCAAATCCTTCTCCACAAATATCAGTACGTTCTTCACCTATGGATATTGATTCTACATATAGAGGTAAGAGAATTATTTAGCACCATACCTTTGTTCAAATGTTAGATAAGAATTTCTAGAAAAGATACACTAGAAGTCAAGCTAGTGAAATGAATGCAGTTTTATAAAAACTTGAAAATTGGCATATGTATGGTGATGATGACTCCCAAGATCCTAAGGGAGGTGTAGTCAATTATGCTTTAATGACTAGTGCACAACTAGAGCCATCTACCTATGAGAAAGCATGTACTCATGATGTATGGAAGTAAGACATGGAAGAGGAAATAACCTCTATAAAAATGAATGATACTTGAGAACTTGTGAAGCTTCCTAAGGGTAAAAAATGTGTTGGATGAAAATGGATCTGCAAGACCAAATTCAATGTTGATGAAAGTATTGAAATACACAAGGCAAGACTTGTAGCAAAAGGTTTCACTCAAAAATATGACATTGACTATGAGGAGACCTTTGCTCCTATTGCTAAATAGGAGACTATCAGATCAATACTTTCCTTGGCTGCCACAAAGGATGGAAAATTCAGCACATGGATGTAAAGAGTGCCTTTCTCAATGGGTACTTAAATGAGGAGGTTTTTGTGCAAAAACCTCAAGGTTTTAAATAATAAGGTAAGGATAACCTTGTATACAAATTGAAAAAATTACTATATGGCCTCAAGCAAGCACCAAGGGCATGGTACTCTCACATTGATGGCTACTTTAAGGAGTATGGATTCATTTAGAGCAAAAGTGAACCTAATCTCTACTACCTAAAGCAAGATAAATACATTATCAGAGTATGTTTATATATGGATGATCTAATATTTATGGGTAGTAGTGACAAGATGAATAAGGAGTTCAAACACTCCATGATGAAAGAATTTGAAATGAAATATCTAGGCTTAATGCATTATTTCCTAGGCATGGAAGTTCATCAAACAGATAAAGGAATCTTTATATGTCAACACAAATATGCTCAAGATATGATTAAGAAATTTTCCATGGAGCAATGCAAATCTGTTGCAACTCCAATGGGTCATGGAATCCAATTGAGCAAAGATGATGAAGCACCAAAAGTTGACATGACCACTTACAGGAGCATGGTTGGGAGTCTGATGTTTCTCACCAACACAAGGCCTAATATTTAGTATGTTGTTTCTCTTGTTTCAAGGTTGATGGTTGATCCATCAGAACTCTATTTTAAAGCAACTAAGAGAATTATGAGATATGTAAAGGGTAAATTAGATTTTGAGATCCATTACCATCGATGTAATTCTGTAAAATTAGTTGGTTTTAGTGATAATTATTGGGGCAGCAATATAGATGATAGAAAATCTACATCAGGGAACTATTTTAGTCTTGGGTCGGGACTAATTACATGGAGTTCCAAAAATCAGACTATTGTAGCATTGTCTTCTATGGAGGCTGAGTACATAGTAATCACACATACTAGTACTCAAGCTCTATGGTTGATAAAATTCCTTGAAGAGATTGGAGAGCAAAAAAGTGGTCCTACAAGATTTTACTATGACAATATTAGTGTCATCCAATTGGTACATAATCCCATCCATCATAGTAGGTCAAAACACTTTGATATGAAGTATCACTTCATTCATGACATAGTGGAGAAACATGTAGTTGAGCTTCAACATTGCAGCACTCTGGACAACATGGCAGACATCTTCATCAAAGGAGTTGCTAAAGGTTAATATGTAAAGCTGAGAGACTGTCTTGTCAGCCCTCTCAAATTTAAGGGGGAGAATGTTAGAATCTCCAATTAGATATTATTACTTTATTGTTTAGTCGGCATAGTTGTTTTACGACAATGATTTAGTAGTTGCTATTGTTTAGGGATACACTTTAGGGATATTTTTTTTAATTATCATCCTAGGATATTTTCCTAAGTTTGTATCTATTTATCTCCACCAACTATCAATATCAAATTACGTTATGGTCCACATGTGTTTTACTATTGCTACTATATTTGCTACTGTTATGGGTGTTTTGATACTATTGGAAGGCCTGCAAAATAGTTTTAGTTCATTTGGGGGCCTATCATGGATTAGGATTCATATTTATAAAGACAAAATTACATTATAAACATGAAATAAGACTAAAAATGAAGTTCAACTACTATAAAAATATGAAATAAAGCTTACCTAAGGTTTTTGGTGTTGTAGATTAACTGTATGGACATCTCACAGATAAGGGGGTGATTTGGAACCTGAGTTCATAGGTCAGGGGGTGAACCCAACTGTAGGGACTTTATGATGGAGATACTTCATTCATATTGGCTCATGAGGTGCTTAGATGTTGTTTGTACTATCCATAATCAAAAATAGGATTTCTAATAGGATTTTGGTAAAGTTTCATAAGTTAGCTAATAGGGAGAGAGCTAGATAATGAGAGGGGGGCCCTCTATTTATAGGTAAATATGAGGTCAAGAAAAGGGGTTAGATAGACCAACCCTTAGGGTTACTCCATGCTAGAGTTAGGTTAGGGTTTTGACTAGGTGTCAAATCCTCATAGCCTAGAGAAATATCTCATCCTCACACATGTGTGAGGAGAGATTAGGGATAACTAGGGTTAGTTAGATCCTAGGTTAGGTTAGGGTTTCCCTAAATATCCTAACTAACCTAATGTGCACACATGTGTGAAGGAATAATTAGGACTAATTTAGGTTTAGGATCCTAATTAACCTTTTTAAGCCATAAAGTACACTTAAGTGATGTGACTTTATAATTAGAAATTCAATTAACTTAATTAGGATTTTTAGGAACTAATAGTCCCATGGGGTCCTAATTAGGTGTAGGAAAGGGCTTAGGTTGCCTTAGGGAACTGATAGGTGAACTCTTGATAGATAGAAGGTGGTTAAAACATGAATTGTGTAGTTTTGTAGGGTTTCATGCCTATAGACCAGTGAAATGACCTACATAGATCTAAACAGGTCTATGATAATCAAGAGTGGTCTATGATGGTCTAAAATAGTCTATGTTGGTCTACAATAGCCTAGAGAGGTCTAGGATAGTCTATGCAAACCTACAAGTGTTCGGATAGATCTACAAGTATGTAGAAGTAGACATGTACAACTTTTGGGTGTCTACATTTACCTCTTTTTGTATTATGTTATGTGAAACAAAATTTAGTACAAAAATGTAATGGGAGAAAGTAGAAGATAAAGGAAGGATGAGAAGAATGGAATCTGATCAAAGGCATGTAGCCACTCTAAGCATGACCATACAACATTGAATAGGAATTTAGAGAGAGAAGAGAAGAATAAAGGAGGAAGAAGAAAGAAGAAGAAATGAGGAATAAGAAAGAAGAAGAAGAGAAATAAAGGAAGGGGTGGAAAGAAGAAAAGGGGGAGAAGAGAGAGAAGAGATGAGGAAGAAAATAGAAAATTTTGATGATGAATATAGGTGGATGATTATGGATGCAATAAAATGATTTTGTTGATTCCATATGATATTTTGCAATGTCATACTAGTTGCTTGCAAAGGCACCTTATGACTGCTTTACTTTTGCGACCAATGCAATATGGTCCAAAGTACGAATAGAATAAATGTCCATTCAAATTTTTTGTTGTTTATTGATTTATGAGTTCATGGTAACATGTTTCAAATCATTTTAGCTAGTTAACATGGATTATTCAAACATTTCATTCATTGTGAATCATGAACGCCAAAGTGACATATCCAAATTTTGTGCATGGATTATTCAAACGTGCCATTCATTATATGATCGTTGTTGACATGCATGAATGCTAGAGTGATATCTTCATTTTTGTGCATAGCTCTCAAGATAGAACAAATATTTGGTTGGTTGGTTTTGTTATTATCTTGAGATAATATTAAACAAAAAATTGTGTAGATAGATGCAATATCCATGATTTGGATGTTTGATTGTTTGGTTGCATGTGAAGCTAAATTTTGTATATGAATACCCCCTCAAATGAGGAATCAACAATGAGGTAAATGAAATGTAGAAAAATTATGATGAGTCGATTGATAGAAGAAAATGGTTTGCAAAATATGGAAAATTTGCAAATTAGGATGAATATGGAGGGGAAGAATATCTTGGGATGAAGAAATTTTGGATTTTGAGTTGTTTGGTTCAAATCGTAGGGTAGAGGGTGATTTGGGATTGAAATTTTAGGGTGATCTATGATTTGTTTTTAGATTCACCAGGTGATCTATTATTTGGGTTAAGATCATAGGGTGACCTACGATTTGGGCTTTTAAGGCATATAAAAGCCTTTTGATGTGTGTGAGGGGTCATTTTCATGATGCACGAGTGGAGGAGTGAGGTGTGAGTGAAGAATTTTGACATGGAGCTCTTGCAGATTTTAGATTCAACTTGATGATCGTGAGGGGTTAGACCGGTGTTGGTAGTCATCACATGGAGCCACGGGTAAGTGTTCTGGCCCTTTGTATTTGATTTTTTTGGAAATTGCATAATTGAAAATGAACAGGGTGGGGTAGGATTTTCTTTGTTGTCATAATGTGCATGCTTAATTTGTCTAAAATTTAAACACAAAGTATAAAATAAGCCAAATGGGTATTGGTAGTGATTATCCATTTTATGAGTGGACCTATTTTGGTAATGTGTTGACTATGTGAGTTGGATAAAACACTTGGTTTGACTTTGATTTTCATACCAAACTGTAGACTGTAAAATATTTTTGAACATTCACCATTAAGTAGTGAAATGGGTATTCAAAAACATGACCATTATTGTGTTGATTTGAGATGATGATGTTTTGAATTTACATATTGTATGAAGTAGTTGATAAATGTCTATTTGCTATTTTTGAACAATGGTGTACTATTTTCCATTTTTTTTTTAACTTTCACCATTAAGTAGTGAAATGGGTATTCAAAAACATGACTGTTATTTTGATGTGAATTTTTTTGGTAATTATTTTGAATTACGTGATGTAATGTAGTGTAATTTGATTATGATTGTTTTGGATGAATGGTGTACTATTTTCCCAATGTTTTTGAACTTTTACCATAAAATGAGTATACAAAAATGTGACTGTTATTTTGTTTTGATTTTTTCTGATAATTATTTTGAATTAAGCAATGTAATTCATTTTTATTGGGTGTTTTAGGTAAAATGTGTACTATATTCTCGATGTTTTTGAACTTTCACCATGAAATGGTAAAATGGGTATCAAAAAACATAACTGTTATTTTTGTATGGTGTGATTTGATGATGTTTTGAATTTTGTGCCATGATGGTGGGAGTTTGAATGCCTGTAAATTATTCTATATTGTGTTGATTATGCACTATTTTTTAATCTTATTCAAACTTTGGCCATAAAAGGACAAAATGGGTATTCAAAAGTGTTATTTGTGTTCTGTGTTCAGGTACAGTTGAGATTGTGTATGTGTAGTATCTCGAAGTACATGAATATGTAAATATTTTTTTGTACATAGGATGCAATTGTATGATGATTGTATTGTAATCATAGTGGTAAAATTATGTATTTTGATTCTAACACAAATTTTATTGTGATGTTTGTGAATAAAATAGGTTAATATGATTAAGTCTCATCATCGTGTGAGAACGATGAAGGTGATGTTGGTGAAAGTGTGGGGTGATGTGGATTTGAAGTGGGTGGATGTTGTATGGATGAGAGGAGTGTGAGAATGTGTTAGCATTCATGTTAATTGGGATTACATATCAGCTTTGTGTGAGAGGTGGGATCTTGATAGGAACACATCCATTTGTTGATGGGTGAGATGATGATCACCCTTGAGGATATCTATAGTATTTATAAGTTACTAGTCGACGGTGTTTTGGTGAGGGTGGTAGAGGATGGTAGGCATGAGGTGGCACTGTGATGTACATTTGGTGAGAGGTGGAGGGAGGTTGATACCAATAAGGGTATTGATTATGATTATTTAGTGTATAAGAAGATGTCTAATCACCATTGTGTGGTGATATTGATGATATTGACATGGGCACTTCCTGATGCTTCTAGGGTGAAGTTCACCTAGAATATGTTGGATGTGGTGTATGATATGGTAGAACAGTAGTTTATATTCACATGGGAACCTATGTTATTAGCTTAAGTTTATAGGGAGTTGCATGTTGTGGTGAGGATAGGGCGAAAGGGACTGAATTGGGTCCATTTACTACATGTTTGGGCTTGGAAATGCATAGCAGTGGAGCGACCAACATTATTGGCCTACTTGGTGCATGAGAAGAAGAGTAATAATTTACCATTTGCATTAAGGTGATGAAAAAATTATGAGAAGGGTATGAAGAGGGCATATGAGGGTAATTACTTGTTTTGGAGAAATTTTTTTAAATAGTTGGAGCTGAAAGATATCCAGTGGAGACCTTGGAGGGGGAGTGATATGGGAGAAGGATGATGAGAAGCTTGGGGCTATTCAATTAGGGTGATGTATTATAGGATGATATACCCATTAGGTCGAGTTCTTTCCCTTCAGTAGGGTGATGAGGTAGTTTGGATTGAGGTAAGGTATTCCAGATGCACCTATCATGATCTACAAGCGAAGAGGTGATAGCAGGATGCATCATGTAGTACCTCCTTGGGATAGTGAGAGGGATCTATTGATGGTGATTCTTGCAGGTACCACTCCTAAGTATGATGCTTGGTGGGCTAGGCAGGATTGGGAGGTAGGTACTAGATTTATTGAGTTTATGATGGAACCAATTGGTGGAGTGCCTCCATGAGAAGGAGAGGCACTAGGTGGATTAGGGATTAGGGATAAGACATCTCTTTAATGATTGAGGTAACTTTAGAAATGGGAGTCTAGCACACCAAGTGATATGGGTAGGATTTTAGAGGATATGGTAGCTGGTGATCAGCCCATAGCAGATGATATGGTGATGGAGGATGTAAATGTGGGTGTGGAGGTTGATGATATGATTTATTTTAGTGATATGGGAGATATCCCATTTGAGGAGGAGGAGAGGAGAGATACAAATGAGGAGATAGTGATGCTGCATGATTGGGTACAACACTAAGAGGGAGAGGTGCATGATTATGAGGAGTGATTGATAGTAATTGATATTATGAGTGCTATGGAGAAGAGAGATATAGAGTTGCAATGTGAAGATCTACAAGAGATGTTGGAAGTATCAAAGATAGCAAAGGCTAAGATGAGGAGGGATTTGGAGTTGTAATGTGTAGAGATATGAGGTTGACTAATGACAAAGGAGAGGTAGCATGTTGATTCAGATAAGAGTTTGTGTGCCCTCGTGATAGAGGCTATAATAGCTATAGATAAATTCAATATAGAGTTTATTAGGATGGAGCATCTAGAGGTATCTATGGATACTAAGTGTGCAGCTCGTGCGGTCAATATGACTGATTTGTGCACTAAGGTAGAGTAGTTATGGTAGGAGCTAGAAAAGGTAAGGGTTCTTGCATATTTGGCCACTCTTCAGGTTGAGGTACAACGATTGAGGAAGGAAAATGAGGATCTTGTGGATAATATGAGATATGAGGTGTTGATGAGGCATGAGTGCAAGATGACACTAATTGTTTGAGGGATTGCACTTCCAGATTATGATAGGTCTCGATCGAGGTCGATATTATGATCACGAGCACAAACTTAGTCTGAGTAGAGTCATCAAAGTGCTACCTCCATAGGATGGAGAGAGGTTGGTATGGGTAGGCTACCATTGGTGCAGGTGGGTGGTGAGACTCTTAGATTAGAGGGAGCTATAGCAATTGTAGGTACTAAGGCATCTAGAGGAGATGCTGAGTCAAGAAAGATAGTGGCAATGCATGGAGTAGAGTGGGCAATTGGGGCTCATGAGGGGAGTGAAGAGACTACTAGTGATCAGTAGGGGTGATATGTGTATGTATGGGTATTGATCCCTATTGTAGCCATTAGGTATTTTTGGGGATAGATAGTAGACACTATCCTATTTTGTAGCCTGAGGGTATTTTGATGATTTTTATATATATATATATATATATATATATACAATTTTTTTTGTGGTTCTTATATGTGTGTGTGTGAATTTTCAATTAGCAAATTGTGTTGCTTTTATGTGTGATTATTGTAGTGTATGAATGTATAATGTAGAAAGTTGGTATGTACTTGTTTGATATATGGGTTTATGTGTATTGGGTAATATAGGAAAATTAGATAATTGTATTGTAGACAACATGAATTAGTGATATGACACTAATAAATGCATGTTGGAGAAATGTAATGTTGCATGGTGGAGATTGAGATGTTGATGTGTAATGCAATGTAGATAACATGTATATTTGATAGATGTGATGATACATGTATCTTGGAAGTTGAAACACATAAAGGAAACACCTGTATCATAGCATAAACCTATGTGGATGCGATCCATACCATAATTTCATGGATACAATATGGTATAGGGGTATGTGTGAGACTCTTTACTAATATAGTTATTGTAATCAAACGTCCTAAATAACTAAACTAGATTTTTATTGAAAAATTATGACTAACCTTGCTAGGTCAAAGTATATCATGGACCAGTGTGGAGTGATGTTCATTTATTCATTTTGAGGGAGGTAATATGAACCCATTATAAACATAGCCAAGATAGCTAGCTCATCCACATGCACTCAGTGATTTGTACAAAATAAGATCGCTAATGTGACAGATGTGTTACCACTTGTAAGACTATTCCACTGGCAGGCAGGTACTTAGGTACTATAACTGGTGATGGAAATCATCCCATGATGTTATGTTAAACCTAAGGATCAAAGGCAATAAAGAATAACAATTGTGATATCTAGAGGTTTTTCCTTTTGTTTTATGGCCCTCATTTATTGCTTGTATTTAATTTTATATTGCTCTATTTCTTTATATATATATGTGGGTGTTGGCTTTTGTTTTCTACCTGTATTTGTGATGCTTTGTTATGATTATTCCTTTGTTTATCCCTAGATCATATGTTGATAATGCAAATTATAGGATGAGTAGGGGAAACCATTCAATATATGGCAATATCTACGCAAGGTGTTATCTTCCCTAGGCTCAAAAGGTGCTTTAAATTTATGCCATGTGTGAATGGTCCCTGAAGAAGTTGAATCAACAATAGAAATCTATAATGAGTGTAATAATCTATCAGCTATAGGTTATACTTGATTAGTTTTAACTATCAAATATTCAAAAATTACACAATACCCTATAATCTATGATCCTAAGTGAAAGGTGTGGACATCCATGTGGTGATGCTAATAAGTGTGTATGTTATTTCTTGTTATGAGCACATTTTTAGAAGGAGAATATTTAAACTAGATTAAAATTACAATAGAAGAAATGATGGATATATGCAATGCAAGGTATGATGTAAGAAGATTTGAGTACAAGAGGAATTTGCATTTAATAAATCTAGGTGAAGATCTTAAAATTCATATTTGTAGATGATTATGTGTAATTATGATGATGAGAATCACAATATGTTGTGAGGTTGCCCCAACTTGTGTGGGATATATTGATTTGATGAGATTATGTAGCTGTAGATGATGTATGTGATGAGAATGGTCGAAGAAATATTGACTAAAAAGGTGGCATAGTAACAAAAAAGAAACATACACAAGAAGAAATAGGAGGATATTAGAAATGTGAGAAAAGTAGAGGAAGAGGAGGAAAATGATAGAATTAGCGTAGGTATATAGCCACTCAAAGTGTGACCATACAAATATGCATGATAAATAGAAGAAGAAAGAAGAGGAGAAGTAGAGAAGGGTGAAAATAACCTAGAGAATTTGGTAATTGCAAGGATCAAATTGTTCTTGATTTGGTGATGTGACATGTGACCTAGGTGTTGTGGACTTGTACAGTTGGCCAATCATTGGAATTAGTGTGATGATGTTGTTCTAGATTCATGGGGTTGCAATGAGTGAGATACCAAGTTATGTGGAGGGCTATGAAGTCAAATGGATGAAGGGTGTCTTCAGGTAATTGGATTTTTTCTTTAAATAACATATCATTTACCAAGGTTTTAAAGGTACGACACATGGTGGTGGTAAATGAAAAATTGATTCTCATGATATTTTCATGACTTGGGATATAGTGTATTTGTAGGATAAATTTTGGGTAGGGCAATGAGACCTTGGTCTAGTAACTGATAGAATATTTGGTCTAGTGGTGCATATCAAATTGGAATAGGCTAAATATAAGGTTTGTGTGGTTTCGAGTGGGGAAGGGGTGAAGTGGAGGTGAGTGTGTGGGAGGTGGATCAAAAATTCAATGATGGTCGAATCCTAGGTCTAGTGGTCATCCTAGGATGAGGTGTAGAGGTTTGGGACATAACAAGTGGGCAAGGTGAAGTACAATAAGGAAAATGGATAAAATGGAGTTCAATATTATTGAGGTGGGACAAAATGTGTTGGATATCAAGTGAAGAGGGTGACAAAATCGATGGTGGTAGGGATCAAGATTTTGATGAGTATGTTGGAGTGTAGTATAACTATGAAGACCTAGATGAATATGAAGGAGAGTGGAACTACACCACTGATAATGAGGTAGGTTTAAATGGAATACCATGTAATGCAGATGGTGGTTTTTGTATAATGGGAGGATGGGGAGAGGGCTTGAGGGAGCATCGACTATGAGCTAGGATAGGTTACTCAACGGTGAGTAGGGCAGCATGTGCTTGGAGGGTTTTAACCTATGGGGATATCCACTCAAGAGGGGTGGGGGTAAACATGGGAGGAATATTGGGTGAAAGGTAGACCTCACATTAGGTGGGAAATAACCTGAAGGGGGATGATGGGCCAAAGACAATGGTATGTAAGGGTACCTATCATCACAGGACGAAGAGGATGGAGATCCTTGCAGACCAGGGTGTGAGTTATCCTTCATGTCATCAAAGGAGAATAATGAGACCTGACTATCACTTGATTGAAGTGAATCTGAGGAGCCTCTATGAATAGTAAAATGGTGCTAGAGTGATGGGTGATTATCTAAGTGGGAATATGGAGAGGATTTCTGAACATGAGTTGAGGCGAGCGATCGTGTAAGATCCTATGGAGTGATTGGAACTCGAGGTAATACTGAGGGGTCCTACATGGTGGGATCCAGAGATTTTGTGGGTGTATGCATGGAATACTATATATCTATTGATTATATGGTAGTTAGTAGTGCAAAAACCTGCAAAAATATATAAATACCAATAATATATAAATGATGCAAAAAGAAACAAAATATTACTACTATGAAACAAAAAGTGAAACACCATATGTGAGGTGTTGTGTGTTTGTTTGTCTAACTTGTAATTTAATGATAATGTACATAAATTAAGATGTCATAAACCTAGGTAGGCTAGGCATTAAATTCACGTAGGTGGATGATGTTGATAGGTTCAAGTTTGGCATGTCCTTCCAAACTTACCAATCGATAGGCACAAAAAATGAATCTATATGTAATAATGTACGGGCCAAGCCAGTTGGGAGCAAACTTGTCTCACTACTGGTGGGGTTGGCTCATGATTTGTTAATTTTACTTGAGTACCAGGTCATCAATTTTTAAATTCATGATGATGTACCTTACTATTGTAGGCATGATGAAGGTGATATTGATAAAAACATGTGTGTTCGATGGTGTGAATACACCACTCATCTAGGAGTGTTCACTGATAAAGGTAAGCTTGATAGGTAATGTTGTCATCAATGAATTTTTTCATGGACACACATAAATAGAGTATTTCAAACTCAAGGGACATGATGGCCTCAACTCCATAACCTAAATAGAATGGGGTTGCCCCAATGGGAGTACAAATGCTTGTGTGGTAAGCCCACAAAGCCAATGGCATTTGGTTGTACCAATCATGATGTGACTCTGCGACTGTCTTACATAGGATAGAGCATATAGTTTTTTTTGTGGCTTCCAATTGACCATTAACCTAAGGGAATATGGGGTAGAAAAACTATGGTGAATGTGAAATATTGTGCAGAGAGAACAAATAGTTTTTTTCTTAAAGGATTTGCCATTGCCCGAGATAATTTGGAATGGGATTCTAAAGTGGTATATGATGTTATCAGTAATAAATACCATGATTTTGGTGCCCAGGTTTGGACAAGTGGGATTGCTTTGACCCACTTTGTAAAGTATTCTATGGTAGTTATGATGAACTTATGATTGCTTGATGAAGCAAGTGTGATTTTTCCAATAACTTCAAGGTCCCACTAGGAGAAAGGCCACATGGACTAGATATGCTGGAGCTCTTTCAAAGGGAGATGCATGATTTTTGCATGTTTTTGACACTTGAAGCATTGCTTTACTATTGGAAATTTGATCATGTTGTGTTGTCATTGATGTCAAAAGGTTTGATTTCCTAATTTGATGGAAATGTTTGTGAGAATATTCTTCAAAGGGCACATGAGGCATGAGGTAGAAAAAAGAAATAAAAGCCTTCTCCATGGTGGTAATTAAAAATAAAAAGGTTTATCTGATTTACCTTGGTGGTAATTTTGCAAAAGAAAAAGGTTAAATTTATTAACTATGTTGGCAAAAGTTTTAACCTAAGAAAAGGCCCTAAGAGAAATTATAACATTTATATCCCTTGGATTTAAATTATTGTAATTAAAATATAATATTTTATTAGTGCCAAATGTTTGCAAATTCAAGCACTGACGTCAAAGTTAATGCTAACCATTACATATAAATATTGCATGCTAAGGTGGTGAATAATGTGTTTGTGTGTTGAGGAATTCATGCACCCAAAGATCGTTGTTAGATTCACAATGGAAAGGGAGAAGACATTAGTTTTTTTGGAAATTGAGGCAGAGTAAAGAACAAGGAGCAAGGGATCCAAATTTCAATTCCATATTGGTAGATATCCCAAATGGTAGTGTTCATTGTGCTAGAATGTGGCAGTAGATAGGTCTTGTGTTTGAGATGCGATGGAGGCAGGTGATAAGGTTTTGTTTGAAGTTTTTCATTTATGCTGGTGGTAGAGGACAAGAAGGAGCACATGCTCCTTGGTATTTTGTGGGAAGCTATCCCATGTGGTGTTTGCCCTTGTGCTAGGTGCAGAGGCCAATGAGGTCACAGGTTCGAGCAGTGGCGACGACGCTTGAAGGTAATAAAGGTATGCATGTTGTGCTTGGTTAAGGAGTTATAAGGGTTAGTCAATTTTATCATTGTGATATGAAATGGTTAGGGAGCTATAAGGTTAGTAAAGTAATTTTATTTTTATTTTAGAAAGGGATGAAAGGTGAAATTTTAGATTTCTAGTTCTTTTTTGATGCATGAGATGAAGTGATAATTTCTTTGGTCTTACTGAAATTTGAAGTGCATTATTTTTGTTTTCATAAGAAGGAGATATAACACATTATATTGAAATTTGTTTTGCAAAAATTAAAAAGGGGATATATTTTATTTTACAAGTTTAGGAGTAATAAGGTGTAAAATATGATTTGATAATTTTAATGCAATTCTTGCATGGTGAAAAAGGAATTGTTGAAAGGTTTTGAGAGTTTCAATGCATCATCTTGGAGAATACAAGAAGGGTCCTAGAATATTATTATTAGATTTCTTTGAGCACATTTTTGAGAGAAAAATCATATGGATATTTTGAAATAGAATCTTGCTATATAACCCTTGAAATGGCATAAGAAGTATTGGTTGTTTGTGAGATAGGTTTTATGACATGTCTTCATCAAATAAAATTAAGAGGTATGGGTACATCATTCCTTGTTTAAAGTATTTTTTTGAAGTGAATGTTTTGGAACATAAGATGGATAAAAAAGGATTGTTTGATAAGCATTAATGGAAATATTTGAGTTAGGTTTTAAGATCTACATTGTGCATCCTTTTTGAAAGAAAATAGAAACACCTATGTTAGGGTTTGTGAGCAAGTTGTGCTTCATTGTTTGAATGATTGTGTGAATATTTTGGGCATTGGTTTTGAGTGATATTAAAAGTGAATGTGTAAACATTAGAAATCAGATTTGTGAAAGCAAGTGTCTACATCAGGAATATAGGTGCCATGTGCTAGACTATATCTACCTTTAAAAGAGCAATAAATGTGAGACATGTGAAAGCGATAGACTTAAAGATTAAGTAGAACATATTGAGCTATTTGCAAGTGTATATAATTTTCTATATGTTCCATAGGTTAAATGAATTCTGAGTAGAATATATCTGTTTAAAGAAAGCATTTCTAAAAATATATAAGATTTGCTTGTGTGCAATATTTGGAAATATTTAAAGTAGGTTTTGCATTAAGGGAATATTTGAGCAAGTCTTTTGAGAAGGCTTGAAGGCAGATTTGAGCAAGTTTTTTGAGAAGACTTCAAGGCAGATTTGAGAAAGTCTTGAGAAGGCTTGATAATATATTTGAGCAAGTCTTTTGAGAAGACTTGAAGGAATATTTGAGATATAATTAAGAGAAGGTTTGTTCAATATTTGTGTGAAGGCTTGAGGGAATATTTGAAATAGAATTAAGAGTAGGTTTGTTCAAGCTTTGTGTTATTGCTTGAGGGTAGATTTGAGATAGAATTGAGAGTAGGTTTGGTTGCTAATTTTTTAAATCTTTGTGTTAAGGCTTGGGATAGATTTGAGATAGATTTTAATGAAAATTTGTGAGCATAGTTAAAGCAAATTTGTGCTAGAATTGGGATAGATTTTAGTACATATTTGAAATAGAGTTGAGAGTAGGATTTGGAGGTGACATAGCAAAGAGGACAATAGTCTCTAGTAGATAGAGATCCATCAACCAGTGTAGTGGGGACATAGATATCCTATAGAGAGATCCAAAAGCTAGAAGTGTGGGGGTAGAAGCCTTATAGAATATCACCAACCATAGTAGAGGGGATAGAGTTCTCCTGTGGAGATATATCCATGAACCAAAGCAAGGGGATAGAGTTATCTTATGGAGAGAGATCCATAAACTAGAGCAAGTCGAAAGAGTTATCCTATGGTGTGAGATCTATGAACTAATTGGGAAGATAGGGTTATTCTATAGAGAGAGAACCATGAACCAGTTGAGGAGATAGAGTTCTCTTGGATCAAGTTCCATGAACTAGAGCAAGGGGGTAGATTTATCTTGTGGAGAGAGATCCATGAACCAGAGAAAAGGGAAAATATTTCTCCTATGGAGAGATCCATAAATCAGAGCATAGGGGATTGGTGTCTACTTTGTACATAGGTCCATAAATATTGTAATAGGGAATTTATTCCCAAGATATTTGTTGAGAAAATTTAGAAGAAATATTTTCTCCATGTAGTAGCCAACATTGGGTGAACCACGTTAAATTTGTATCTCTCTTGTGTTTGATGATTTATGTATTGTTTTGATTACTACCATTGATATTTCTATTGATAATATTGGATAATATTACTTGGGAAAGAAAATTAAAAGTTGATCTTATATTGTTCACCCCTCCTCTAAGTATAAGCCTGTATTATTTATTTACATACAACAATCATGTTCTATTTTAGGCCAATTGTAACCCATGTGTAGGATATGCTTTATGATGGCCATGCCACTAAAATGGTTACCACAAGTACCATCATGAGTTTATTGAACTACTCACTAGGTTTTATATGATTCTAGGTAGCGTACGATAATGCCATCATAACTATAATGATAGATTATGTCATATAGTAATGTATAGAGAATTGTCCTTTGTTTGAATGCTCGATGATGTGCATGTGGTAAATTGTATGGTAAAAATCCTAGTTTAATAGTCCTTGATTTGCAAAATCCAAGAATTGTGAGGTTCAATTTGGACAACGTGAATGCCATCATCATCTATGGTGAGTGAAGGTGTGAAGGAATATTGGTTTAGGATGTGAATCGACACATGCATGGTGTTAGAAAGGGGATTTTGGGGTATGAGTGATCCCAATGAAGCCATGGTATCTGTGAAATAGTTTGATGAGCATGGGGTAGCTTCGATAAAATACCACTCAAATTGGGTGAGAAGTTGTTGGGAAATTTGTTTATATTGTTGGAGAAATGGGTAGTGACACTTCCAGATTTCTTGGACCTGGTTAACAACTAGGATGAAATCACCTATGATGTGAAGATGTTTAATGTGCATGGAGTGAGCTTGTTTCAATCCCAATATTAAGGCCTCATATTTTGAATTATTATTAGTGCATGGAAAGCCTAATTTTAATGAAAAAGGGAGTAGTTCCCCCTTTGGTGTAAAGAAAATGATGCCTGCACCCCCAACATGAGTGCAGCAGGAGCCATCAAAGAAAAGTGTTAAATTTACTGGTATTTTAGGTTCAAAAATTCTTTGAATTATATGACATGGAAGATAGAGTCATTAGGGAGTTGGATGAGAATTGATCGGTTGTTATGTAATGGAGCTTCAGCCAATTGGTCTGCAATGACTTGTCCTTTTATGATTTTTTTAAAATGAATTCTAGATCAAATTTAGTAAGAAGCATGATCCATTTGGATATGTGAGAGTTATGATAACTCTTTTTGATCATGTATCATAGTGGGTTATCACAAGTGATAAAAAATGTGGTATGGTTCAACATGTAATGGCATAGTTTCTAGGTTGCAAAAACTACCGCTAGGCGTAGTTTTTCCATGTATGCATAATGCATCTCGTAGCTAACTAGGGTGTGACTAATGTAATAGATGACTTTCTCATAGCTAAGGGAATTCTTTTGTCCTAAAAACATACTAAGTGTGAAATTATAGCAGTGATGTAAATAATAAAAGGTAGTTATGGATGTGTAGGAGATAATACTAGTGAGGAAGTGAGATAAGCTTTGATAAAATTAAAAGCTTGTTGAAATTTGTCATCCCATTTTAAGGAGACTCCTTTTTTCAAAATGTGATTGAATGACTAAAATTTATCTAATAATTTTGCAATGAACTATCAAATTTATGTGATTTTACCCTGCAAGCTACGTAATTATTTAAGAGTGGTGGGAGGAGGCATCTCGATGATAGCATTGAATTTTTTAGGGTCAAATTTGATGCCTCACTGAGATATGATGAACCCCAATATTTTTCTTGATGAAACACCAAAGATGCACTTCTTTTGTTTGAGGCATACGTTGTGCTCCAAGAGGCGATCAAAGATTTTACATAAATTGGCTAGATGTTGTGAGCATTCTTTAGAATTTATGATGAGGTCATCTACGTAATCTTCAATAATTTATGTATGTAATCATGAAAGATATATGTCATTGTGTGTTGGTAGGTTGTACCAGTAATTTTGAGGCCAAATGGCATGACCTTGTAACATAAGTTCCCTAGGGGGTTGTAAAGGATGTTTTTTGTTGATCAATAAGACTGATCTTAATTTGGTTGTAACCAAAAAATTCATCCATGAGGGATATCATTTCATGGTTGGCAATGGAATAAAAAAGGGAATCAATGTTTGGCAACATAAAATTGTCATTGGGACAAGCTTTGTTCGGATTACAGAATTCAGTATAGACTCAGACCTCACCTAAAGGTTTGGGCATTGGTACTATGTTAGACACCCATTCAGGATAATCGATGGGTTGAATAAAATCTACATCAAGGAGATTTTTTAGCTTAAATTTGACTAACAAAGCAACCATAGCATGAATACATCATAGTTTTTGTCAGACATGCTTAGCATATTTGTCCAATATAAGATTGTGAACAACTAAGGATGTGTCAATACCTAGCATGTCTTTGTAGGACCAGGAAAATAATTTGATGTATTATTTAAGGAAGATAGTGAATAACACGTGTTCTTCAGGAGAGAGATCAAAAATGAGTTTGATGATATGGAGGCTATCAGGATTGTCACCAATATATATGTTAATGGTTTCTTCTATCAACATGTGAGAACCATCATGAAGTTGTTCTAGTAATGATATGCAGGTCATCGATGACCTTAGGTATGTCGTATTCATCATATAATATATGTTTGTGTGATGGAAACATGGAATATGAGGTGTATTTGATGAATAAGGAGCATTTGCTACACGTAAGATGTGTGGTGATAATAGGAAATTGTATGGAGAATGTATTGATGAAATGTGAGTTAGGTCGACAAAATTTAGGTTGGGGAAGAGGTCCACATCAACCATGTTAATGTAAGCAATAGAAGAATCTGATAGTGATGAATTTGATGATGAATATTCAGGAGTTTGTGAGTGTTGGGGAAGGTGTAACAATGGATGCAAGACAATGGGTGGTGATCAAGGATGTATTATGGATCATTGAAGTTGGTGATGCATATGTGAGGATCTAGCTGGATATATTAGCACCATGGAAGGAGGTGCGATGTTGCACTGTGAGTCTTCAAGTGTGAGGGATAATGGAAAAAATTGATTAACTAGTTCATTTATGCAACATGAGAATGTGTCATCTGATAAAGGTACTTCATGAAAGAAGTCTGAGGGAACCATGATCATAGAGTGAGGAGATGAGTTCTCATTGAAAAGGTCCATATTGGCATATTCTTCTAAGGTGTGCATAGGAGGTAGTGTAAGGAAATATCTTACAGTTCATCCTTGAGTGTATGGACAACTATAGGCCATTACCCTAGTCCTGATTTATTTGTAGGCAATTGGACATGGCATTTATGGGGGTTCATAGCCCTTATTCATAATATTATAACCTAAATCTATGCCAATAAAAGTATTATAGATAATACAATGTAAAGTAGGGGTTGGACATGTGATCTAAAGTACCACAAAATATAGACTATGGTGGTGGAGGGATGATAGGCAGAAGTGAATAATCAATACCTACGCACACAAAGTTGGAATAATTTTTTGGGGAACCTAACTGCATGACTATACCAATGGTAAGTACTAAAGTATATGGGAAACCAAAGTCATGGATATACTGGATTGGATGTGGACACAAATGAGCATCATAGACACTGTATTCACCTAGACCAGTGTTTTTCATGAAGGTAAAAACCTAGGGTGACGTACGCCAAGGTGAACAAGATGGTGAGTCTAAATCAGATGATGATGATGTAAGATATGAATCTCAAATGGTGGTGGTATATCATTGAAATAGTTGGTAATCAAGGTAGGTAGATTATTATTCCCAGTTGTGGCACTCGATAGTTGTAGATGGGATGGGATGGTAAGCATACAAGAATTACAAGGGAGGAGGGGTAGGTGTTGGTGGCGACCTACAAGGGGATGTGAATGACTGAGATCATGGGTGAAAATGGAGTGGTGGCATTTGTGATGTAGGTAACAAAAGAGTTTTCATAGAGGAAGATGGATTGGAAGTGGGGGTTAGTACCAATGAAGATGGTAAGCCTACTGTTGATATGGGTGGTGGATTTGTAGATGATGAGGATCATGATTGTGGTGGAGGCCATGAAGAGGGTGGTGAAAAGGGTACAACAATAGGACAGGGTACTATAGTAGGTGATTATGGTATGGACATTTTTGGTTGTGAGTGTGTATGTATCCTAGATAAAGGTTGTGGTGGAGGCCATGAAGAGTGAGGAGGTATGAATGCTCCTGGTGGGTGAGGATTCGAGATGGAAAGGAATTGTGTCATGGATGAAGAAGGTCCAGGTGGGAGATCTATAATGTTTTAGAATTTGAAAGGGTGCCCATTGACAATAACATAATGGATAAGCCTATTGTAGATGTATTTAAGACAATGGCGCAATGTAGATGGCACACTGCATATCTCTAATCTATGGATGTCCAAGCAAGATATTATACTACATTTCACCTTGAATAACATGGAATAGAATTAGAATAGTACATATACCTACACAAATTGGTAGGACAAGGGATCCCACTATAGATCACATTAAACCATCAAATGCATGGAGGTCTAGTGTGGGTGTGGAGAAATGAGTAGATGAAATGTGTAGGTGATGCAGTGTTATGGTGGAAATATTACTAATGGAGGAAATGGTATCAATGAGAACACACTTATAAGTGATGTTATTGATGGTTGCTTGAATGTGAAAGGGAGGATCCACTCCTTCACCTATGAGTTTTGTGATCTCGTGGTCATGGAAACTGATAGATTGCTAAAGGTAACATGAAATATTACCCATAAAGTTGATAAATACCTTAGTATTGTGGGTCTCAAGGTCAATGGAGTGAAGAATGTCATTTAATACCTCATGATGAGGTTGATATTATTGTAGGTCAAATATAGAAAATATGGTAGGGGCATCACGTAGCTGGTGCATAAGGCTACTGTGAACTGTAATTACATTCTATGGGGGACAAGGTGGAGCTTAAGGAGCCATAGAAACTTGTGGGGAAACAAATGGTTTTGGTGTAGGGGCTACTGGTGTAGGATAACATGAAGGATAATGTTGATTTTGAGTGGTGAGGTTGATCATGCCCACTACATCGCATGAAGGAGGGTCACAATGGACATTTTTGACTTGTCTTAGTGGCCCTAGGGGGTTATTTTGAGGTGTTTAGGGATTAGTCCCCTAGTTTTTAGGTAAGGGATTTTGATATATCCCTAGGTTCTAATTCTATAGTGCAATAGGGTTTGAAACCTAAATGGTTCCTTAGTCTATTAGATCTTGGACCATACCATGAAAATAACAACATCATTCGATATCATAGCCATGCAATCTATGGTATGGATAGTAGGCTTGCTCGATATAACCTTGAGGCTTAGGTGTTTTTGGATCGAGAGGTTAAATTTATGGTAGGGTAATATAATGTATGTCATATAGCATTTTTAATAAGGTTGGGAGAGGCTAAAAAAGTAGTTTTAAGTTACACTATGGGGGTGGGGGATGATGTCCTTGAGCCTTCTATGGTCTAGGTGGGAAAGGAGCATTGGTTTGAAATAATTATCATTGTGGAGGAGGAGGTTGTAGGATCAGTGTCAATATTGAATAAGTTGTTGCCACTTGGTTGGCTTGTGGTGGTCATGGGAAAGGTTGATTGGGTGTGTTTTTATTGAAGCAAAATTTAGAGTTGTATGAAGGCCTTTGTATTCGTTTAATTTTTCTAGATTGGAATTTTATGTCCTCAATGAATTTTTCTTGAGCAACGACTTCCTCAAAGGTGCAACTTTAGTGAATTTGTAGGGAAGTGGAGATGTGTTTATGGAAAATATTTGAAAAGAGTGTAACAAAATCTGCATATGAGAGGCTATGATCTAGGTCATGTATGAATAATATCCATATAGAGATAAATTTTATGATTGGTTCATCATCAACCTATCATAAAGCATAGATGTCAAAGAAGTTTACCTTATTTTTTATGTTGATTGAAAAATGCTCAAGGAATAAATTATCCAGCTACTCAAAAGTGTAGAGGCTATGGTGCGAGAGCATGTTGTAGCAATCTAGGGATTATGCCCCAAGTGAAAGGGAGAAGGTACATAACATGAGAGGATTGCTACTACAAAGCTGGTAGCAAATTGAGTGGTAGTTACTGACATGTTCATGCAAGTCTTCCTTACTTTTAAACTTAAAAAACTTTGGCATATCAAAGTGATATGGGTAAGGAGGAATGTGAACTAAGGGATGCACTGGCTCATTGTAGATCTCATTATACATGGGTTTATATGGTCCATGACTAGTGGTGCAAAGGTTTAACATCTTAAATTCATCTCATAAGAGTTGAATTTTAGGTGTTAATGGTGTAGGAGATGGTGCTAATGGGGGTAAAGCCTAAAAATGTGGGAGTTATTAAAAATTTTGTTCTTACCAATGTGGGGGAGGAATATATTGCAATAAATCTTGGGTATTGAAGAACATGTGCTTATACTGAGAGGGGAGGTGAATAGTATAAGATAAAACTTTTTGCTTTTCAATCCATATGATAACATCAATAGTATTAAAGTATTAAACATCACACAAAGCATAACAAAAATGAGAGACATTATTTACATGGTTCACCCAGTGTGGGCTACTCCACGAAGAAAATATTCCTTATAAAATTTTCTCAAATAAATTTTCATGGGAATCCTTTCCATATTACAATGTTTATGGACCTCTATCCAAATGTGACACAAATACCCTAATAAATTTTGTGGATATATATCCACAAGAGACACCAATCCCACCTACTCTAGCTAGTGACATTCTAGAAGAATTTCTACCTCCACTACATTGGCTAATGGACCTCTATCCACTGAAGACTCATTCCCTAACTTAAAAGACCTATCTTCGCTACCCTAGCTAATGGACCTCTATCCACTAGAGACTATTGTCATCTATAATATATCACCTCCAAAGCTTACTTTTAGCTCTATCTTAAATCTGCACTAAACACAGTCCTTCGTTCTAGCACAAATCTGCTCAATATCTATATTTGATCTGGCACAAACCTATCCTCAAATCTACACAAAAATATATCCTCAAGACTTAAATCAAATCTTGAATCAATCACAAATCAAATCTACTCTCAAGTCTTCTCAAAGACTTGTCTTAAATATACCTTGTAATATTCCACAAAATCTCACACTAATCTATCCACAAGTTCTCTCTAGAACTTGTCCAATCTGCTCAACAAGTCTTCATCAAGACTTACCTCAAATCTACTCAAACAGTCCTCACTAGAACTTACCTCAAATCTATATTGTAAGCTTCCACAAAAACTTACTCAACTCAACTCAATCAAACACTTAATGAAATCTCATTCAACAATGCTTATCAAACAATCTCACATAACAATGATACTCATGATATTGCTCAAACCCTAATCATGCATATGAAGGTTCATTCAATGTTTCCAACAATGCTTATCAAACAATGTTTTTATCAACAAATATCACTTTGAAAAACCTTTAACAATCAAGCTCAATAATGCTTATTAAACAATGTTTTTCTCTCCAACTTAGCATTCACAACATCTAATAATCACTCACAAGGAAGATGTGCCCATACCTTTTGTTTGTTGAAGAATTAACCTCAAAACCCATCTCAAATAAAATTTTCCTCTTTGCCAATTTCAAAGATTAGATGATAAAATATCACGCTAACACTCCCTTAAGATATTTCACAATTACAAAAATAATGAAACTCAAATACACCTTATTACTCCTTTGAAATAAGCATCCACCAAAACATATAAAAATAAATCTTTTATTGAACCTTACAACTCCACTCTAAAAAAACTAAATCCACCAAATAATTGAATAAAACAATTATTTAATTTCATCAACCTTATATATCCCTAAGCTCAAAAATACACCATACAACCTTAGAATCATAAATTAATTTATAACAAAAATTTTAGTACCCAAAAAGTGCTTTCAATGGGATTCGATCTCACGTCTTAGTGCCTCTAGTGCCTTAGCCGTGACTACCAAGCCATGTGAGCTAAGTGCTCACATGGAAGGCAAAAGAACCCATGGTGCTTTATCTTCTACCTAGGTGCTAAAATCCAAAAGGCTTTGGCATCTTCAGTGCTCAAAACACTGCACACTCAAGAAAAATTTCCTTCTTTACTAATTTCAAAGGTTAGATGATAAAATATCACTCTAACACTCCCTCAAGATATTTCACAATTACAAAAATAATTAAACTCAAATACACCTTATTACTCCTTATTTGAAATAAGCATTCACAAAAAAATATAAAAATAAATATTTTATTGAACCTTATAACTCCACTCTAAAAAACTCAATCCACCAAATAATTGAATAAAACAATTATTTAATTTCATCAACCTTATATATCCCTAAGATCAAAAATACACAATACAACCTTAGCAGCACAAATTAATTTATAAAAAAAAATTTAGTACCTCACAAAGTGCTTCCAACGGGATTTGATCTCACGTCTCAGTGCCTCTAGTTCCTTAGCTGCGACTACCAAACCGTGTGAGCACCCACATGGAATGCAAAAGCACCCACGATGCTTTGTCTTATACCTAGGTGCTAAAAGCCAAAATGCTTTGGCATCTTCGGCACTCAAAACACTGCACAACCAACCCTGCTATTAATCAGATGTGGAACCTCACATTCCTAAGGTGCTTCCACTTTATTCTAGCCCACTAGGCTAGGTGGTGACAAGGACTTCATGCCTTGTGCCTTTTCTCCCTTCGCTATCTACCGAAAAGGGTCAAACATGGACTTCTTCCCTCTCTTGCTTACAAATATTATGCACACGATTTTTCCTAGGAGATTTTTTAAAATTATGAATGGGGTTTAAATTTTTTTGGCTTAGGTTATTTATACCCATACTTTGGAAATTGTTGATGTCGGCAGAGGAAATAGAATATGACGTTGGCGCTTCGTATATGCCCTTTATAACCCTAAATTTAGGATTTATTAAATTAAGTTATAAACTAACTTATAATTAAATTATAATTAATTTAATAACTCTTAGAGTTAATCAAATTAAATTATAAATTAATTTATAATGAAATTATTATAATTAATTTAATCTTTAGGTCTCAACCTTAGACCTTTAATATTATAATAAAATAGCATAATATTATTTTTCTTGGCCCTTCCTATTGCTCTTTAGACCTCATATGACCACCTTGAATATTATAATTAGGGACATTATAATATTATTTTCCTTAGGTCTAGAAGCAATATTTTTCTTGCACAACTAACTCTTGACATCCTTCCTTTTGTCCTCCTCACTAAAGATGACTTTTGACATCAATGACAATAAATCTTGCTCATATTTCTAAAAATATCCTCCTTTGTCATTGATGACAACCCATTTTCCTTTTAGCATTATTTTACCTTTTCCTGTTTTACTCCCCCTGAGAAACTGCCTTTTACCATTCTTTTTACCTTTTCCTATTTTGCTCCCCCTAACTGAAATCTTTCCTCCTAACTCAAATCTCTCTCCCTTACTCAAATATCTCCCCCTTTTTCATCAATGGCAAAGGGTCACCTTTGGTGCTTGGGGCTAAGAATGAGACTCTTAGCTTATCCCCTCCCCTACCTCCTCTTGAGGTGGTTAATTCTAGGGTGGAAGTAGAACTACTCCTAAATTTTCTTTAAGGCACTCAAAGTTCTCTTTTAGAAGTGGCTTAGTGAAAATATCTACAATCTGCTCCTTTGTAGTAACATATTCCAACTTGACCTGCTTATCTATCACCTATCCTCTCAAAAAATGATACTTAATCAGAATGTGCTTTGTTCTAGAGTACATCACTAGATTCTTTGAAATATTTATAGCACTTGTATTATCACACAATATGGGAATAGGATGATCATGTTTTATTTTGAAATCCTCTAGATTTTGTTTCATCCACAATACCTATGTACAATTGGAAACTACTGCAATATACTCTACCTCTTCTGTAGATAAGGATATCGATGCATGTTTCTTACTTAACCAAGAGACTAAACAGTCTCCAAAAAAGAATGCTCCACCACTTATCCTTTTCCTATTATTAATACTACCAACCCAATCTGCATTTGTATAAGTTGTGAGAGTGAAACTACCACTTTTGGGATACTAGAGCCCGTTGTGGCTGATCCACAACACACCCCAAAATTGGGGACCCACCTTTTTGCATGCTTTCAAGGAAAACTGCAGTAGCCCAGATGCTAAAAAATCAAGAAAAAAGCAAAAAATTTCACTAAGGAGAAAAAGTGTCGCGATATCGCGACATGTCGCTCTGTCACAGCCGAAAGTTGTCACGATATCGTGACATGTCGCTCTGTCGCTGGCAGAAATAAAAAGTGTCATGATATCCTGACATGTCACTCCATCACTGGCAGAAATAAAAAAGTGTCACGATTTCGCGACGTGTTGCACGGTTGCTGCCAGAAAATGAAAAGTGTCACGATTTCGCGACGTGTTGCGCGGTCATTGCAAAAAAATGAAAAGTGTCACGATTTCGCAATGTGTTGCGCGGTCGTTGCCAGAAAATGAAAAGTGTCATGATTTCATGAGATGTTGCTCTGTCGCGGCCCAGAGAGGAGAGAGAAAGGTAGATTGTAAAATTGTCACGAAATCGTGACATGTCACAAAATTGCGGGTCAAACCAGTCAAACAGGGCAAAGCAGAAAAATGTCGTGATTTCGCGACAAGATGCAGCAAAGGATCCCGAGATAGAAAAGCATCATGATTTTGTGACAAAAAGCTAGAAAAATGGTATGGAATGGAAAAGCATAGCGATTTCGCGACATGTCGCATTTTCACAGGTCAAACCAAGAAGAGCAGCCTGAAATTGAAAAGCATCGCGATTTCACGACAGAAAGCCGCAATGCATGCCAAGGATGAAAAGCATCACGATTTTGCGATAGAAAGCAGCCAAGGTGTACGAAAGAGAAAAGTGTCACGATTTTGCGACAGAAAAATAGCAAAGTGTACGAAATGAAAAGTTGTCGTGATATCGCGACATGTCGCCATTTCGCTGTGCATGAAGGCAGGAAAGGTTGTTGGCAGGAAAACGTCACGATATCACGACATGTCGCGATTTCGCGACATGTCACATTTTCACGGTGCATGAAGGTAAACAAGGCTGCTAGCGGGAAAACGTCGCGATATCGCGACATGTCACGGTTTCACTGTGAAAGCAAAGGAGCAAAGCTGCATGCTATTTTTGGTCGTGATTTTCATGGGGCCATTACAAAAGATGTAGAAAAGTGCGGAACACATGGCGTACATGCTGCAAAGGCATTACAGTCAACAGAAAATATCGAACATTTCAGCATTGAACAAAAATTCAAAAGCAATGAAAAGGCGGGGAATATGAAGCGAAGCGATCTGGGAGATGAAATGAAGCGTCATAGGGCAAAACATAAAGCATTGCTAGAACTTTAAAAGCAGAAGCATAGATTGGTATGAAGGTTAGAAACCGCTGTGAGCAGGTTGCAGAGTTGATGGGATTAGCCATTCTGAGCCTGCTGTGGAGTGCTTTTCTTCCACCTTTGCTAGTTTTGGAGAAAAACCAGAGATTCTGCTATTGTAACAGGACATATTTTATTAATGCAGAATTGTTCAGAAATTTGCATTTTATGGGCAAGAAAGGATGAGAAATTTTTTGCATGCTTCATTTTAACTGTTCTATTTTTCTCCTTTCAGATTTCAGATTTATAAATGAAATACATGCCATTGTTTTGGGTTATTTCATGTGAATGTTTGCAATCTAAAAATTATTTTAATCCCTTAGAGCTAGCACCTAGTTTACTTTGATTGTGTTTGTTTTGCATGTCAAATAAGCTAGGTTGCATGTACGAAACTCTCACATGTTCGGTTTTGTCGAAATAGGATAGCATCAGACTGGACGTGTTCATTTTTTTAATTTTTTGCATTTCTTTTCATTAAATATTTATTTTTCCAGAAGGTTTAACTTAGCTAAAATAAATATTTAAAAATTACAAAATCTAAAAAATAATAAAATAATGAACAATCACTAAATTTCAGGGTGAAATAAACCAACATTGCCCCTTGTTTATAGTTACTTGCAATCACTAAGGTGTTCCAAGCATTTTAATTGAATATCTTTATTTGAGATTACTAATATACAGTTGCAAATGCTAATACAATGGAGACCTTGGAGAAGTTGTTAGTTTGACTTCTTTGCAAGAGGGGATTTGGAGCCCAAATCCTAAGGAAGAGTGTAATTTCACAAATGTGTGAAAATACCACTCAACATTTTGGCACTAGAAGGAGGGCCTGAACCGGTTTATTGCAGTGTGATTTAAATGCTATAGGGATTTAAATTTTGAATATTTTCATGCCCTATTGGTTATTATCTTTAAACCTCTCTTTAATAATACAACTTTGTACTATTAAAAGGAGGACATGAATTGCTATGCATTGTTCTAACACTTTGATTGTTCATACAGGAATAAGGTGATTTTATTTAATTTAAAAAAAATAAAAATAAATAATAATAATAAATAAATTAAAAAAAAAAAAAATTGGGTATTAAAGTTATATTCTTTAAAATTCACTAATGGCTATGTTTTCACCGTGGATGACAGGTAGCCCATTGAACATACCAGGAGCTCAACATTATTTTCCCGTTGGTTTTGAGAGATGTCTTCCTCGATTTTTGTCTAATGGGACAAATATCTGCAGGAGAACACATTCAAGCATTCAAATTTGTTGTGAATCACTTAACAATTTGGCATGATGATGTTGTTTGTAAAATGTTCCCTTACACCTTGGACAAAGTGGCATTTGATTGGTTTACAAGTCTGCCTTTAGGATCTATCACTTCTTGGGCTCAACTAGAGGCAGCATTTCTTAATCAATTCAACAAAAAGCAAGTTGACCCAATCCGCATGTATGAGCAGTTTCTCACTATTAAAAAAGGACCAAGTGAAAATGTGAAGTCATTTTCTGAAAGATTCTTTGGATTATATGCTCAATTAGTGACATTTTATGCTCTTCAAGAAGAAATGGCTCTCCAAATATATGTAAATGCTCTTGATCCACTCATTTCCACATATTTGCGAGGGATGCCTCAAATCACATCTTTGTCACAAGCCTATACTCAAGCAATGGCAATTGAGCAACAATTGAGTTGTCAAAATTATGGTGGGGGTTTTGGATCATGTAATATTCAATCATTTAATACATCCTTTACCCACCCAATGATTTATCCACCTCAACCAAATTCAAGTGTGAATCAATTTCAGAATCAACAATCATTCCCAAGCTTCAATCAATTTCAAAATCCTCAACCTACTATGCAAGATCAACCATCTTTCTTAAGTATGAATCAACTTCAAGATCCTCATCTTGATTCAAAAGATGTTTCTAAAATCAATTTTAATGATTTTCATAAGAATATGATTTTAGGCAAGGGAGAAGTACTAGATCCAACTAGTATTGAAACATGTGACAAATTGGAAACCCTTGACTCACCAAAAGATGAATTCTATGAGGATGAATCTATTTCGGATGACATTGTTGAAAATGATGACCAAGAGGATCCACACCTTCCAAATTGTGATAAAATTGAATCATGGGTTACAAATTTGGATTATGATAGCCTTATCAATTTGAATACAAGCAATAACCCAATTTTGGAAGTAATTGAACCATCTAAGGAAGGTGAAGATAAATTTGATGAGAAACATGTTGATGAATTAAAATATGATGAAGAAATATTTGAGCATCACAATTTGATTTTGAAAGATGATCATTATGATTCTTGGGAAGAGTATGCTCACTCCAAAACTGCTAATGAAATTTGTGTGCCTATTGATATGCAGGATAATACAATTGCCCTTTCACATGAGGATATTACAAGTCTTGTACAATCTGAGAATGTTTTGGAAGAAGGGTTGGAATCTCATCAAAGGTTGGAGAAGGATAATGTTTCTACTACCATGGATGAAGAAGGAGAATCAATTGTTTTTGTTCCCCTTTAGGGGCAAGAAATCAAAAATCTTGATCCACCTATTGATTCTACAATGTCTATGCCATCTCAAAATGATGAAATTACAAAGCCTAAGTGGTGTGGGTTTGATACTATTGATGATCCTAATGAAAATATGGATTTTGAGGCAACTCAAGCCATTGATCATGAAAAGGTGTCACATGACACATATCTTGAAAAATTAGGCTCTTGTTTTGAAAAATATGGATGCATGTTTGATTGGGTGCCTAACTTTGGTGTTTTTGAACAGGTGTTGGATGATGAAGAAGACAATGAAGAAAAAGAAAAAGCTACTAACACTCATCAAGTTGTGATAAATTCTAATCATGATGGGTTGAGTATGGGTGACAAAGTGAAATATTTACCTTTGGTAGTAGCCACAAAAGTTTTAAGTGATGGGTTACATGATGTCCCTTTGGGTGCTAATGTCATTGATGATGAAATGTCAAATCTTGGTGATGTTTGTCAAGTTTTGATTGATTTTGATTGCTTCAAAATCTCGAAAAATAATTTGAATTCAAGACTTTTAGAAATAGGCTCTTGTTTGCAATATCTCACATTTGAAAAAGAGAGCCTACTTCTAAATCATGAGTGGAATGATGAAACTTGCATTTTAGAGAATAGACATGATAAAATTGAAAATCAATCTTTGTCTAATCAATTTGAAAATTTGAATCTCACCTATGAGAATACTAATGGAACTAAATTTTATTGGTGGGGTGAGAGAAGAAAGTTGAAGTGGGTTGCATTGTTTGGTCTAGTCTTGTTTTTGTTGGATGCCCACAACATTTGGTAGGCATATCATGTTATATTTTTGTGGAAATGTTCTAATCATGTTTGGGATCCAGGAAAGTAATAGTCCAAGCTTGGCATCATCTTGTACTATATTGTATATAAATTTTTGACTTTGGTTTGAGGTTATGTTTTCAAGTTTCATTTTGGGATTGCTATTTGGATTAGGATTTAAGTTGTGTGTTTGATTTCATTTGACATGTTTGGTTTGTTTTGATAAAAAAAAAAGAAAAAAAAAATAAGAAGAAAATTTGAGATGTCAACTTATGCCTAAAATCAGGAGAATATGAAACATTGGAATTATGTTGTAGAAAGCTCCACAAGTAACACAAACATTTAAATATTATTGTTTGGATCTTGTGATGCATGAAGTTGTCAATTTTGCACATTATGGTAAAATAGATGATATATTCCAAAGGAAGCAGTGCATTCATATCTTATGTCATATTCCACATTGCATATACATGTCATCTGAGTTACATTTTCATTCCATGGGAAATTATTGAGAAGGTGTTGAATCCTCTTAGGATTATTACATAACATATATTGAAAGGATCCTAAGGTTGGGAACTGCTGCCCAAGCTATCTTGAACCAAGCACATTCCATGCACATTAAAGGGAGTCTTGAGCAAAATGGTTAAAACCATACTTGGATGAAAGGGTGAGGTGAAAAGAATATTTCATGTTTGTCCTATCATGCAACATAATCCTTAAAACAGTGGTTTTTACCATTTCCATTAAGCTTAAAGCCTAAAACCAGAGTAGTAAGGATAGGGTTAAATCCTCATCGAACTTAGGTTGAGGATCCAACTCCCCAAAGCTCTGATTTGACCTACATGGAGTAGTAAGGATAGGACTTAATTCTCATCTCGCTTAGGTTGAGAATCCGATTCCCCAAAGCTTCCATTTTTCCCATTTCATCATAAAGCTTGGATTGGAAGGATCGTACTACATGTCCTCTGCAAAGGATGGGTAGTCATCCCAAAGGTCCAAGCAATAAGAGATAAAAGATAATATTTTCCATTTCATCTTAATATTGGATTGGAGGGATCGTACTACATGTCCCTAGCAAGGATGGGTAGTCATCCCAAAGGTCCAAAGAAAAAGAGAGAAAAGAATGAATGAAAGCCAAGTCATGGATTATGGGGTTAAGTATGCTCATGCGTGGCAACATGTCTTGTCTAAAAGCAAGACCATTGATTGCTCATATGGATAGACTAGCCTGATCATTTCATCCATAACAGGTTAAATTATTTTGTTCAAGATGAGGTAATGAACTCCAAATCAGAATAGTAAGGATAGGGTTAAATTCCCATCTCGCTTAGGTTGGGAATCCTATTCCCCAAAGTTTTGATTTCACTCACACTTGCACATGGGTTCAAGATGGTAGTGACACATAACCAACTTTGGGATCTAGTAAATTTAATTTAGTATACATATATTTGGTCCTAAGAGGGTTTGACATCTTTAATATGTTTGTCCATGATATAAGAAGGTTTGAGCATTTATAAAGCAGGTTGTTACATCTCTAGCATCTTCATCATGCATCAAATCTTGCACAAATCATTCATAGCCTTGCATACAAATCATAAGTGAAACTGACAATGGAATGTTGAACAAGTTCAAATGATAGGGAATGAAGCACATTGCACACACCGAGCTGATACTTAATGATTCTGATGTTTCATGTATTTCTGATTTGTTGGTATTTGTTTATCTTCTATGTGCTGACGCCTGTATCTAAGCTTGTTTGTTTCAGGTTGGGTTCTCACCAAAATGCTCAAGAGCATTTGACAACAGAGTCACCATTTGTTGTGGCTGATCCACAACACACCCCAAAATTGGGGACCCACCTTTTTGCATGCTTTCAAGGAAAACTGCAAAGGGCCCGAATGCTAAAAAATCAAGAAAAAAGCAAAAATTTCACTAAGTAGAAAAAGTGTCGTGATATCACGACATGTCACTCGCGGCCAAAAGTTGTCACGATATCACGACATGTCGCTCGTCACCGGCAGAAATGAAAAAGTGTCGCGATATCGCGACATGTCGCTCCGTCGCTGGCAAAAATGAAAAAGTGTTGCGATATCGTGACGTGTTGCGCGGTTGCTGCCAGAAAATGAAAAGTGTCATGATTTCATGACGTGTTGCACGATCGCTGCAAGAAAATGAAAAGTGTCACGATTTCATGACGTGTTGCACGGTCGCTGCCAAAAAATGAAAAGTGTCATGATTTCGTGACATGTTGCTCCGTCGCGGCCCAGAGAGGAGAGAGAAAGGTAGATTGTAAAATTGTCACGAAATCGCGACATGTCACAAAATCGTGGGTCAAACCAGTCAAACAGGGCAAAGCAGAAAAACGTCACGATTTCATGACAGGAAGCAGCAAAGGAGCCCGAGATAGAAAAGCGTCGTGATTTCACGACGAAAAGCTGGAAAAATGGTACGAAACAAAAAAGCGTAGCGATTTCGTGACATGTCACATTTTCGCGGGTCAAACCAGGAAGAGCAGCCCGAAATTGAAAAGCATCGCGATTTCATGACAGAAAGCCGCAATGCATGCCAAGGATGAAAAGCATCACGATTTCACGACAGAAAGCAGCCAAGGTGTACGGAAGAGAAAAGTGTCACGATTTTGCGATAGAAAAACAGCAAAGTGTACGAAATGAAAAGTTGTCGCGATATCGCGACATGTCGCCATTTTGCTATGCATGAAGGCAGGAAAGGCTGTTGGCAAGAAAACATCGCGATATCGCGACATGTCATGATTTCACGACATGTCGCGTTTTCGCGGCGCATGAAGGTAAACAAGGCTGCTAGCGAGAAAATGTCATGATATCGTGACATGTCACATTTTCGTTGTGAAAGCAAAGGAGCAAAGCTGCATGCTATTTTTTGTCATGATTTTCATGGGGCCATTACAAAATATGCAAAAAAGTGTGAAACACATGGCATACATGCTACAAAGGCGTTATAGTCAACAAAAAATATCGAACGTTTTGGCATTGAACAAAAATTCAAAAGCAACGAAAATGCGGGGAATATGAAGCAAAGCGATTTGGGAGATGAAACGAAGCGTCACAGGGTGAAACAGAGAGCATTGCCAGAACTTTAAAAGTGGAAGCATATATTGGTACAAAGGTCGAAAACCACTACAAGTGGGTTGCAGAGTTGATGGGATTAGCCGTTTTGAGCCTGTTGTTGAGTGCTTTTCTTCCACCTTTGCTGGTTTTGGAGAAAAACCAGAGATTCTGCTGTTGTAATAGGACATATTTTATTAATGCAAAATTTTTCAGAAATTTGCATTTTATGGGCAAGAAAGGATGAGAAATTTTTTGCATGCTTCATTTTAACTGTTCTATTTTTCTCCTTTCAGATTTTGGATTTATAAATGAAATACATGCCATTGTTTTGGGTTATTTCATGTGAATGTCTGCAATCTAAAAATTATTTTAAACCCTTGGATCTAGCACCTAGTTTACTTTGATTGTGTTTGTTTTGCAGGTCAAATAGGCTAGGTTGCATGTACGAAACTCTCACATGTTCGATTTTGTCGAAATAGGATAGCATCAGACTGGACGTGTTCATTTTTTTAATTTTCTGCATTTCTTTTCATTAAGTTTTTATTTTTCCAGAAGGTTTAACTTAGCTAAAATAAATATTTAAAAAATTCAAAATATAAAAAATAATAAAATAATGAACAATCACTAAATTTTAGGGTGAAATAAACCAACATTGCCCCTTGTTTACAGTTACTTGCAATCACTAAGGTGTTCCAAGCATTTTAATTGAATATCTTTATTTGAGATTACTAATACACAGTTGCAAATGCTAATACAATAGAGACCTTGGAGAAGTTGTTTGTTTGACTTCTTTGCAAGAGGGGATTTGGAACCCAAATCCTAAGGAAGAGTGTAATTTCACAAAGGTGTGAAAATACCACTCAATAGAGCCCAATATCCATAGTCCCTTTTAAATACTTGAGAATTATTTTTACTACTACTACATGTGTCTCCTTGGGTGCTGCTTGAAACCTTGCCACTAATCCTACTATGTGCATGATATCTAGTCTAGTAGTTGTGATGTACAATAAGCTACCAATCATAGATCTATATAATTTCTAATTTGCCTCTTGAGATTCATCATCTTTACTTAGCTTACATCTTATAACCATGGGAGTACTTATTGGCTTGCAATATTCTAACTTGAATTTATTTAACATATGTTTTATATACTTGGTTTGTGAAAGAAACACCCATTTCTTTGATTGTGAAATTTGAAGTCTAAGAAATAAGGAAAACTCAACGAGCATAGACATCTCAAATTCATTCTGCATGTTCTTTGCAAATTTCTAACACATATTATCATTGTTTCCTCCAAAAATGATATTTTTGTTTTGGTAGATAAGATACTATAGCATTAATACCGGGTTTTACAGGTTGACCCAAAAACTTTTACAAAAATCAGCCCAGGGTTGTTGATGAACATGTCCTTACTAAGGATCCTATATATGTAAAATATACATGCCGCCAAAGCCATTACATCCGGTAAGGCACATAGCCTGTTATCAAAAAGAAACTTACCATACAAAATTTTGGGTATACCCCAAGAAAACAAACCTGCATCATAATTACAAAAAAAGAAACAAACATAGATCCCTTCCTTGAAATAGTGGAGAAACAAAAAGTTGCAAAAACACATAGCAGAGTACTAAAAAAAACTCCCATAATATCTGTATTGACAGTTACTCTTAATAATTCTTTGGTAATTGCTTTCTTCCATATATGACATGCTTTTGGACCACATCCCGTCTTGGCCAATCAACCTTGGAGAAGTGAAACTACTGGCTAGATTTATGGTGGTGGCTATTTGGTGGTCCACGTGGCTCTAGTTCAAATTTTGATATTGTCATTTCTTTCCTACACTATGATTATCAACCAACCTCAAATTAATAAGATGACTAGGAGCCATGTTATCTGACATGTGACTGTCCCCATTAGTCTTTGTGGTATTTCCAAGCAGGATCCACCAAGACTGACAACTCGGATAATTTTTATTGTAAGTCTATTTCAAAAAAAATATGGGAATACTCATAGCCTTCGAACTTACAATGCCTTCCCTATTGGTAAATTTGACTATCATTCTTGGAATTCTTGTTGAATAAGCTCCTCTACTTCACTCGGGACACCATGTTCCCATTTGAAAAGTTTGTCACCATAGACACCCAAATTGTCCATCTTATCAACAACTTTGTTAGCTTCCCGAAAGAAATATTGGGCTTTTCTATCCTATCTTCCTTGGAAAAGGATCCTAGCCTCTTCAACAATTGTTTTAATCCTCCAAGGAGGTGTTTTTTAATTATTTAGGATATTTATAATATGCATAGAGTCTCCTTATATGATCAAATTGCCTTCTAAGTCTTGAGTCATTTGAAGGCCTCTCCACATACCTCTAGATTTAGCTTCATTATTTTTCCTTGTTCCCAAATATTTGGAAAATGCAAGCATCATATTCCTATTATGATCTCGCAATGCCACCAGTTCTGAATTCCTCTATGACTTTGAAAGTAACCAGTAGTTGTTCCATTAAGTAGAATTGAGAACCATGCTTTAGAAATGCATTCTTTGATCAAATTAACCCATTGGTGGTGAAAATCAAACTTAAGGAGGACAACAATTAGAAATTACCAATTTAGCCTATCAAATGCTTTGTTCATATCAAGCTTGAGGGCAAAAATAGATTTGTGAGTATTATGAGTAGAGTGCAAAGCTTCATGAACTATGATAACTCCATATAAGATTGACCTACCTTAGAAAAAGCTTCCCTAGAATGGATCTATGATGTAGGGTAGAACATCTCTTATTCTATTTGTAATGGATTTAGTTAGGATCTTGTAAGAAACATTGCACAAACTGATTGGTCTGAAGTCAGCCATAGATTCAGGGGTTTGCTTCTTATGAATTAGAGAAATAAAAGTAGAGTTGAGACCTTTTGGGATATGATTTCTTGCTTGGAATTATTTGATAGTAGAAATTACATCCTCACTTACGATGTCCCAAAAATCTTGATAGAAATGAGGTGGAAATCCATCGGGTCTCGGGGCTTTGTCTGGATCCATGTTAAACAAGGCTTCCTTAATTTCCTCATTAGAAAAGGGACCTAGAAGCTTAAGTTTTATATCCTCATTTATTATGCTAGGAATGGATTGCAAGATAATATATTTGACCTCCTCATTGCACTACATTACTGACAAAGGATAGTATTGAAATAAGTTATTTTCTCCTTTCTGATTTCTGTTAAGTCCTGAGTAATAGAACCATCTACTTTTTTTAATTTTTTTATCTTGTTATTGCTTCTATTTCTAAGCATGGTGACGTGAAAAAACTTGGAATTTGAATATCCATATTTCAACCAAAGAGCCCTTGATTTTTGCCTCCAATATATTTCATCACAAGCCAAAATGTTATGAACCTCTGCTATTTTTTTCCATTCCTCCTACCTAGTGGTTTCATTAGCATCACCATGTTGAATCCTCTGATAAATTATCTTCAAAATTTAAACAACCTATTTTTTATTTTCAAAGAGGTTCCCAAAGACCTCTTTGTTCCAATTTCTAAGCTTTTCCTTAACAAACTTTAATTTACCAACAATTTTAAAAGCTACACTACCCCTAACAAGCTGTTGCGGCCACTGAATTAAGTTATCTTTTAAACTGGAATGTTTGATCCACATAGATTGAAATCTGAAAGTTTTCATGAAGGATAGAGAGTTAGGGATCTCCAAAAAAATGGGATTATGATTAGAAGAAATTTTAGGAAGGGCTTGTATGGTAGAATCACCAAACAAAGTTGTAGCTTCCTTTGATAGAAAAAACCTGTCAAGTCTTTCTTGAATGAGATGACACCCTATCCATCGATTTCTCTAGGTATAATTTACTCCTCTAAGTTTTACATCCATCAACATGTTGGAGTTCACAAATTCATTGAACTCATCCATGCTCCTGATAGGTGGTCAATTTCCACCCATTTTGTATGAAGGTTAAAGAGGAGTGTTAAAATCCCTAGCTAGAATCTAGGGGATATTATGGAATATTTCACTCAGATTGCCTAAGTACTCCCACAGTAGAGCTCTCCCTTGAATTGAAGTCGGGGCATAAATATTTGAAAGGATCCATGACCTGTTGCTATTTATTTCCTTAAATAAAACACTAATAACCCTGTCATCTTTCTGAATAATGGTGCCTTCTACTATCTAGGGATCCCACAAAGTCATAAGGCCTCCAAACACTCCTCTGTCTGATTTGCAAACCATCTCCCCTTGATTCCAAATTTTTTTTGCTATTTTTTTGACTGAATCTCATCATTTTTTATTTCTTGCAACATGATAATAGTTGGATTCACTTGATTTCTTATTGCATCGACTTCCCTGTGTTTGGATAGGTCATTGAGGCCTATCACATTCCATGAGAGGAACTTCATTTAATTTTTTTGGGATTTCTTCCTCTCACCCTCCCTTGAGGGGGTTTTCCTAATTTGTTGTCTTCAAAACCTGGAATAACCTGTTGAAACAAGGTTCTTTGTTTTCCATTGGCAATGTCATTATCAGTTTTAATTTTTGATGCTCAACATTTGATATTCTCCCTCTTCTTTTTTCACTACCAAAATTTATAGGAGACTTCACAATGCTCCTGGTTTGTTTAGGACTAAACTAGGGGAGGTAATTTGTTGTAGAATCGGACTACCATATTCCTCAGTCTGAATAGTTTCATATATCTCCACCCCTACATCCAAATCTTCTCATTTTTTCCTGTATTGCCCTGGTCTGTAGGATGGCCCCTCAGTAGGATTCTCCTGGCTCCTAGTGATGATGTTAGGGAGATGAGATTTTTTATTTTCCAATACCTTAACTTTCTTCCTAAGTTCTTCAACATTAGGGTTTGGCTTTGGGATGCCCACTGGGCTTGAAGTATTTTCAACATTAGGGTTTAAGGATCCTGAATTGTATGGGAATTCTAGATATCAAGCATTAGGGTTTGGCTTTGTGATGCCCACAGGGCTTACAATAATTTTAGCATTAGGGTTTGAGGATCCTGACTTGGATGGGAATTCTAGAGAGTCATAAAGGTTATCCTGAAGGTTTTGGGCTTCCATGTATTTCGATAATCCTCCTACTCCCATATTGGATAGAATTAAAAATTTATTTGAAACTAGAGGATTGGAACTTACCTGAGTATTTTAGTTTCCAAAAACCTATTTTTTTCCTTTGTCTTGTTGGGACCCTACACCCTCTCTTTTATTTTTTTTGTAGGCATATTTTTCCTGATTGAAATTGCCTATGCTAGGAAAACTCCTTAAATTTCCTTTGTCTAATGTTTTCTACTTCTGCTTTTCTCTATTCACTGTTAGGTTAGGGCACTTATTGCATAGATGTCCTTGATTTTTGCATTCTGCATAGAATGTCGATCTGTTCTCATATTCTACTAACTTTTTTTGATATTATTCTCCATACTATAGCTCCATAAACCTTAGCAATTCATTATCCAAATTATTATTTATGCATATTTGTGCATGAGTCATCCTTGTACTGGCCAAGGTTGCATGATCAATGGAGATCAGGTCCCCTATAGTTTTTCTATGCCCTAAAACCAATATTCATTGAATAAATGGGTAGGTAGACTTAGGAGATGAACCCAAATAGGGGTAGTGTTAATATTTTGCTTTTCAAGGTCGAAATCTTCACCCCATCATTTGAGAAAAAGGCTCCTTTTACTCAAAAACCAAGGAAATCATGTTAAGATGTAGTTAGGATCCTCCATATTGTTAAAACAAATAATGAAGAACCCTCAAGTTAGAGCTACTAACTCCAATATGCCTACCGGTCACCATTTACCCGACACCCAAGCCCTGATAGTCTTCATGTCCGACCTACCTCACAAAAACTTGCCTACTAGGGAGAATTCTTCCATTGAAATAAAAGGGCTCATGGAACTTGCTGGGGCCAAAATTTTATTATTTATTGGAAGAGAGAGAACCTCCTTTATTTTTCCTCTAAGAGTCTCAACAAAAGACAACCACTTATTGGACCCTGCATTGTCCTTCGTATATTTTTTATCGAGGTATTTTTGAGGAGGGTCAAGCCCCCGCGTGATGCTCACCTCCAAATTATCTGTAGCCTAACCACCTTCATTTGGATCATCGATTGATCCATGCTCGAGGTTCCCACCCACCCCTTCCATACCTGCTCTACCTATGCCTCCTTGGTTGATATTCCTACCCAAAAAATTCAAACCCTCACTCCCACTACACCCGCTAAACCTCGGCTCACTCATTCCTGATGATGCAATGTTTAAGGCTCCAAAAATGATATCATAAACATAAACAGCCATAATTAGTAAGTTATTCCCTTCATTTTTGATGTATAAGTTACTATCCACTATTCCTTTCCTGAAACCCTATTCCTGTAGGTACTTATCCAATCTTGAATACCAAGATCTAGGAGCTTGCTTTAGTCCATAAAGTGTTTTTTTAAGTTTGCATACATAGTCTAGTTTATCAGTCAATTTGAAACCTTTTGGATGCTCAATGTAAACTTCTTCTAGAACGCTATTTAGAATGGTTGATTTAGCATCCATTTGATATACTTTGAAGTTTTTTAAGATTGAAAAGGCTAAGAACATTCTAATAGCTTCAAGTCATGAAACTGGAGCAAATGTCTCATCAAAATAAATTTCATCTACCTATGCATAACCTTTGCACACTAATATTGCTTTGTTTCTAACCACCTGATCATCTTCATTTAACATATTTCTGAAAATCCATTTAATGCCAATCACATTTTTGTCTTTTGGTCATGGAACAAGTTCCTAAGTCTTACTTTTCTCTATATGATCTAATTCCTCATCCATTACCTTAATCCAAAACTTATGCTCACTTGCCTGATTAAAGTCCTTTGGCTCAATTTTAGATAACAAATAAAAATTTTCTTGTTGATATGGTGTTATTATTCTTCTCATTTTCTATATATCATATGGATTTCCAATGATTAGCTCTTTTAGATGATGTTTTTTTACATACTTGGATGGATTTTTAGGAAGAAGTCTTTGTGTTTATTCCTCCTCTTCATATGATTCCTCGCGAAACTCTTCTTGATAACTTCCATATTCCTAATACACAATTTGTTGAACTGGTTCTCTTGAATCTATTTTCTCATCAACTGTTACATTTATATTCTCTATAATAGTGTGTGTCCTTTTGTTGTAGGATCTATAAGCTTTACTCTTAGTATAATAACCAAGAAAAATTCTCTCATCACATATTGGCTCAAACTTGCCCAAGTTTTGCTCTTCCCATCTTATGTAACACTTACTTCCAAAAACCTTGAAGTGTTTTATACTGGCTGGTCTTCCTTTCCAAAGCTCATATGAAGTCAAGTGATGATTTACCCTCATTTGAGCCCTACTGATTATATATACTACTGTTTTTACTACTTCCTTCCAAAATCCATCTAAAATCTTCGAATAATTTAACATTGATCTAACCATATTCTCAATAGTCCTATTTTTCCTTTTAACTACTCCATATTGTTGAAGAGTTCTTGCGACTGAGTATTCTCTCTTTATTCCATGTTTTTCACAAAAATATACAAATTAATTTGAGGTAAAATCTCCTCCTCTATCATATCTCAAGCACTTAATACTTTTGCCAATTTCATTTTTAACCCATTATTTAAATGCCTTGAATTTATCAAATGATTTCGACTTATCTTTTAGGAAATCTACCCAAGTCATTATGGAGTAATCATCTATGAACCTTATGAAGTAACTTTCACCTTGAATATAATGTGATATTGTAGGACCACATAGATTAGTATGTATTAACTTTAATGGTTTTTATGACATATATCCCTTTGATTTGAAATTTTTTCTAGTTTGCTTTCCATGCTGACAAGGTGCACAGATTATATTTTGTGGCCTTTTTAGCTTGGGTAAATCTCTGATAGCCTGTTTATTGCTTATGTTGACTATATTGTCAAAATTTAAATGACCTATTATTCTATACCACAACCAACTCTCATATTCTTGTGATATAAAATACTTATCCCATTTGATATCACTAAGCATATAGACGTTTTTTGGTGTTCTACTTGCATTTGCAATGACTTTTCTAGTTTTCGAATTTCTTATTTCACATATATCTAGGTGATATGTAACCATATGACCTTGATCACAAATCTGGTTTACACTTAATAGATTGTGTCTTAACCCTTTAACATATAGTACATTTTTTATTCTTTTTTTCCCTTTATCTAAACTCAAATTTCCTCTTCCACTAATTTTTATTGATCCATTATCACCAAATCTTACTGATCCTCTATTAGTTTCTTTGAGTACAAGAAGTTTATCTTTATCTCCAATCATGTGTCTAGATCAACCACTATCTAGATACCATTATTCTTATTTATCCTGATCATGAAGAGATGTTTGAACTAACATTGATCTAGACTTTTCATTTCTCATTTTCTCTTTCCTAGTTGTTGAAGTTGTATTCTTTTTACTAGACTCAAGAAGTACCATTTTGCACCATCTAGCATTGTTCCCAAAATTATTGCACTTGTAACAAATGATATCATTATTCATAAGAGGTGCAAAAGATTTAAAGTTTATATTTACATCATTTTTTACATAACCAGTGTAGTGTACAACTCTATGACCATATTTGTTACAAGAAAAGCAATAGCCATGCAATATATTATGTAAACTATTTGTATGCCTTTGAGATTGCAGTTGAGTGCTTATATTTTATGATTAAATATCTTTCGTGGTTCTTCTATGCTTTCTTACTTCCTGATGTCTTTTCTTTTTGGAGTAAACTTCACTTTCTTATCTTTGTTTTAAGTTTCTTCTTCTTGAAGACTTGACTCCTCTTTCTATTTCCCAAACTTTATATCTGGTAGTACCTTGGTATTTTCAACTTCATTCCTTTGATAAAAAATTTATCCTTCCAATATTTCACATACTATTTCTCTTGATCTTAATAAATCTATCATATCTTGTTCAATTTTATTTTCCTCTTCTACCTTTATCTTGAGTTCTATGAGACTCTATAGAAGTTCTATTCTTGCTTCTTCATCTTCTTGAATTTGATTCTTCAAAATTGAATTTTTATTTCTAAAAACCTTTTCAAGATTTTTGAGAGCAACAAATAATTCCTCTTTTATGTCAAACATGGTCTCTTATTCATTCTCTAGAGTCATGTGTGTTTCTGATGGATCTTCCTCCAAGCTATTAGACTTTTCATGGAGAAACCCACTTTGATACCAATTGAAGAACATGTGCTTATCCTGAGAGGGGGTGTGAATAGTATAAGATAAACTTTTTTCTTTTGAATCTGTATGATAACATTAGCAATATTAAAGTAGTAAACAGAACACAAAAAATCAAACACATGAGAGACATGATTTACGTGGTTCACACAATATGGACTATTCCATGGAGAAAATATTCCCTATAAAATTTTCTCAAATAAATTATTTTGGGAATCTTTTCAACTAAAAATTCTCAAATAAATTTTCACCAAACTCTATCCTCAAATCAATCCTCAAGCCTTAACACAAAGCTTGACTCAATCACAATTCAACTACACTCTCAAGTCTTCTCAAAGACTTATCTTAAATCTGTCTTGTAAGCTTCCACAAAATCTCACACTAATATGTCCACAAGTCCTCTCTAGAACTTGTCCAAGTTTCTCAACAAGTCTTTATCAAATCTACTCAACAAGTCCTCAATAGAACTTACCTCAAATTTTTATTGTAAGATTCCACAAAAACTTACTCAACTCATCTCACTCAAATACTTAATGAAATATCATTCAATAATGCTTATCAAACAATATCACATAATAATGATACTCATGATCTTGTTCAAAGCCTAATCATGCATATGAAGGTTCATTCAATGTTTCCAATAATTCTTATCAAACAATATTTTTATCAACAACTCTCACTCAGAACAACCTTTAACAATAAAACTCAACAATGCTTATCAAACAATCCTTTTCTCTCCAACTTAGCATTCACAACATCCAAAAATAACTCACAAGGAAGATGTACCCATACCTTTTGTTTTTTGAAGAATTGACATCAAAACTTGTCTCAAACAAAATTTCCCTCTTTGCTAATTTCAAAGGTTAGATAACAAAATATCACTCTAACACTCCCTCAAGATATTTCACAATTACAATTAAACTCAAATACACATTATTACTCCTTATTTGAAATAAGCATTCACCAAAATATATAAAAATAATTTTTTTATTGAACCTTATAACTCCACTCTAAACAAATCAATCCACAAAATAATTAAATAAAACAATTATTTATTTTTATCAACTTTATATCTCCCTAAGATTAAAAGTACACCATACAACCTTAGAAGCACAAATTAATTTATAACAAAAAATTTAGTCCTCACAAAGTGCTCCCAGTGGGATTCAATCCCACGTCTTAGAATATTAACCATGACTACCAAGTTGCATGAGCTAAGTGCTCACATGGAAGGTAAAAGTGCCCATGGTACTTTGTCTTCTACCTAGGCACCAAAATCAAAAAGGCTTTGGCATCTTCGATGCTCAAAATACTGCACAACCAACCCTACTATAAATAAAACGTAAAACCTCATGTTCCCAAGGTGCTTCCACTTGTTGCTAGCCTACAAGGGTAGGTGGTGATAATGTCTTTATGCCTTGTACCTTTTCTCCCTTCTCTACCTATCGAAAAGGGTCAAACGTGGACTTCTTCCCTCTCATGCTTACGAATAGTGCACACATGATTTTGCTTAGGAGATTTTTTAAAATTGCAGATGGGGTTTAAAGCCTTTTAGGCTTAGGTTTTTTATACCCATACTATAGAAATCATTAATGTTAGTGAAGAAAATAGAATATGACATCGATGCTTCATATGTGCACTTTATAACCCTAACTTTAGGGTTTATTAAATTAAGTTATAAAATAACTTATAATTAAATTATAATTAATTTATAATTAATTTAATAACTCTTAGAGTTAATCAAATTAAATTATAAATTAATTTATAATTAATTAAATCTTTAGGTATCAACCTTAGAACTTTAATATTATAATATTATTTTTCTTGGGCCTTCGTATTACTCTTTAGATCTCATCTGACCACCTTGAATATTTTTTTTTGGTAGATAAGATACTATAGCATTAATATTGGGTTTTATAGGTTGACCCAAAACCTTTTATAAAAATCAGCCCAGGGTTGTTGATGAACATGTCCTTACTAAGGATCCTATATATGTAAAATCTACATGCCAAAAAAGCCATTACATCCAGTAAGGCACATAGCCTGTTATCAAAAAGAAACTTCCCATACAATATTTTGGGTATACCCCGAGAAAACACACTTGCATCATAATTACAAAAAAAGAAACAAACATAGATCCCTTCCTTGAAATAGTGGAGAAACAAAAAGCTGTAGACACACATAGTAGAGTACTAAAAAAACTCCTACAAGCTTTGTATTGATAGTTACTTTTAATAATTCTTTGGTAATTACTTTCTTCTTTATATGACATGCTTTGGGACCATGTCCCATCTTGGCCAATCAGCCTTGAAGAAGTGAACCTACTGGCTAGATTTATGGTGATGGCTCCCTAGTGGTCCACGTGGCTCTGGTTTGAAGTATTATATTGTTGTTTCTTTCTTGTCCTATGATTATCAACCAACCTCAAATTACTAAGATGACTAGGAGCCATGTTATCTGACATGTGACTATCCCCATTAGTCTTTGTGGTATTTCCAAGTAGCATCCACCAAGAATGACAACTTGGATAATTTTTATTGAGTCCATTTCAAAAAAGAGACAAGAATACTCATATCATTCAAACTTACAGTGCCTTCCCTGTTGGTAAATTTGACTATCATTCTTGGCATTCTTGTTGAATAAACTCCTCTACTTCACTCGGGATACCGTGCTCCCATTTGAAAAGTTTATCACCATCAACACCCAAATTGGCCAGCTTATCAACAACTTTGTTAGCTTCCCGAAAGACATGTTAGGATTTTATGTCTTATCTTCCCTAGAAAAGGATCCTAGAATCTTCAAAAATTGTTTTAATCCTCTAAGGAGGTGTTTCCCAATTATTAAGGATATTTATAACATGCATAAAGTCTCCTTCTATGATCAAATTGCCTTCTAAGTCTTGAGTCATTTGAAGGCATCTCCACATAGCTCTAGCTTCAAATTTTTTTCGTCATTGTTCCCAAATATTTGAAAAATGCAAGCATCATATTCCCATTATGATCTCGCACATTACCACCAGCACCTGCTCTGCCAAGATTTTCCTTAGCCACTCCATAAAAATTAAGCATAAACCAACCCATAAGAGGTTGGGACCACTTAACTTTGGCTCTAGGGTTGACTACCCTAGGCACAAACTGATCTAACAAGGTTAAGCTTAAATATTAAGCAATCATGGTCTCCTACAGATGAGGTTTACAACTATCAAAAGTGATAAGGTTCACATTCTCATTGGCAAAGAATATGATCTTGGCAATGATAGTTTGATGATCATGGATAGACTCATTAAAGACTCTATGGTTCCTTTCTAACCACACCTACCAAAAATAATGATTGAGACAAATTTTCCACATGTATTTAAATATTTGGATTGAAAAGGTGAAAGGCCACTAGATGAAAAAATCAAGTACGGTGGCTGGTTTAACCCAGGAAATATTGAAGGCTTGAAAAAACCCACTTAGGATAGTCAAGGAAAAAGGGCACTCAAGTAAAATGTGATAAATGGTATCCCAATTAGCCTTGCATAGATAACAACGATTAGTGATACAAATACCTTTACGCATCATATTATCAATGGTCAGAATTCTTCCTTGGATAACTAACCATGAAAAGACTGCAATTATTGGAATTAAATTTTTTATCCAAACTAAGTCCTTTTGGAGGACAAAATCCCCATCATTAAGTAGAAGCTTGTAAGTTGATTTAATAGTGAGCTACCCATTTTCATAGGAGCCCAGGTCACTTGATCTTCCTTGGGTCTCATGGGGATAAAATGTTTCCTGAGAATGTTACAAAAATCATTTGATTCCTCTTGAAATCCTTGAATCCTTATTTGTTTCCACTTCATTCTGCCTTTGTCCTCAACCATATAATCAAAGAATTTTTTGCCAATTAGTTCTTCTATGATATATCTGATTTAGACTAAGTTAGGATATTGCATCAGTAGTTTATCCATAGCCCACCTATAATTCTAGAAATTTATCCTCTCACCATTGCCTAAAAACCATGTTAAACCTTTTTTGATGATTTCCTTACAATTGAGAATTGCTTTCCAAAAAGCAGAACCTATGATTGGAACTAAGTCACTTACAAATTCCATATTTTGAAAATACTTTCATTTGATGATAGTTGTCCATTCATTTTCTTCACCAAAAATGAGGCGCCACGACTTCTTAGCTAGTAAAGCTAAATTCATATGAGCAATTCTCCTCAGACCTAAGCCCCCATTTTCCTTGGGTTTGCACACTTTGGTCCATCCTACAAGGTGTATCCTTTTTTCTCCTTTGATCCAGTCCATAAAAATTCTTTTTGGATTTTCTCAATTTTTTGGAAAACCTTCACAAGGGCTTTGAAAACAGAGAGGAAATAGACTGGATTTCTCTGAAGAGAGACCTTAGTGAGGGTCAACTTTCCTGCTTGAGATAGAAGATGACCTTTCCATCTAGCAAGTTTTTTTTGAATTCTTTCAATAACCCTATCCCACATTGACTCTCTTAGAGAACCAATGAAAATAGGGAGACCAAGATATGAAGTGGGGAGGTTTTCCATATCACACCCTAAAATTTTTTCAATCCTTCCTTGCCTTTGAATGGGAGTGTTCAATAAATATAACTTGCTTTTATTGAAATTAACTTTCTGACCAACAACGTCCTCATAGAGTTGCAGGATGTATTTAATTCTTTTGGCCTCAACCACTGAAGCCTTAGTTAATAGAAGGGTATCATCAATGAATTTTTGGTGAGAAATAGCCCTAGTGAGAGATGTTGCCTTGATTCCTAATATTATCCTTGAACTATAAGCATTTTTTATGGTTCTACCTAAATCTCCTACCACAATGATGAATAACATGGGGCTGATAGGGTCCCCCTGTCGAATTCCTCTGACTTTGAAAGTAACCAACAGTTGTTCCATTAACCAGAATCGAGAACCATGCTTTAGAAATGCATTATTTGATCAAATTAACCCATTGGTGGTGAAAACCAAACTTAAGGAGGACAACAATCAAAAATTCCCAATTTAGCCTATCAAATGCTTTGTTCATATCAATCTTGAGGGTAAAAATAGACCTATTAGTCTTATGAGCAAAGTGTAAAGATTCATGAACTATGATAACTCCATCCAAGATTGACCTACCCTGGACAGAGCTTCCCTGGCACAAATCTATGATGTGGGGTAGAACATCTCTTATTTTATTTGTATTGGCTTTAGTTAGGATCTTGTAAGAAATATTACACAAATTGATTGGCCTAAAGTCAACCATAGATTTAGGGGTTTGCTTCTTAGGAATTAGAGAAATAAAAGTAGATTTGAGACCTTTTGGGATATGATTGCTTGCTTGGAATTATATGATAGTAGAAATTACATCCTCACTTATGATGTCCCAAAAAGCTGATAGAAATGAGGGGGAAAGCCATCGGGTCTCGGGGCTTTGTCTGGCTCGAAGCTAAAGAATGCTTCCTTAATTTCCTCATCAAAAAAGGGATCTAGAAGCTTAAAGTTTATATCCTCATTTATAATGTTAGTAATGGATTGCATGAGAATATCTTTGGCCTCCTCATTACAATGTGATTCTTGACCAAGGATAGAATTGAAATAAGTTACTGCCTCCTTTTTTATTTCTGTTAAGTCCTGAGTAATAGAACCATTTGCTTTTTTTTTTTAAATTATCTTGTTATTGTTCTATTTTTAAGCATGGTGACGTGAAAAAACTTGGAATTTGAATCTCCATATTTCAACCAAAGAGCCCTTGATTTTTTCCTCCAATAGATTTCCTCACAGGCCAAAATGTTATGAAACTCTGCTAGTTTTGTCCATTCCTCCTGCCTAGTAGTTTCATCAACATCACCATGTTGAATCCTCTGATCAATTATATTCAAACTTTCAACAACCTATTTTTTATTTTCAAAGAGTTTCCTAAAGACCTCTTTGTTCTAGGTTTGAAGCCTTTCCTTAACAAACTTTAATTTTCCAGCAAGTTTAAAAGTTGCACTATCCCTGACAGGTTGTTGCCACAACTGAATTAAGTTATCTATGAAACTAAAATGTTTGATCCACATAGATTGAAATTTGAAAGGTTTCTTGAATGACAGAGAGTTAGGGATCTCCAACAAAATGGGATTATGATCGAAGGTAATTTTAGGAAGGGCTTGCAGGGTAGAATCACCGAACAGAGTTGTAGCCTCCTTTGATAGAAAAACCTATCAAGCCTTTCTTGAATGATATGACACCCTATTCATTGATTTATATAGGTATAAATTGCTCCTCTAAGTTTTACATCCATCAACATGTTCGAGTTCACAAAGTCATTGAACTCATCCATGCTCCTAACAAGTGGTTTATTTACACCCATTTTATCTGAAGGGTAAAGAGGAGTGTTAAAATCCCTAGCCAAAATCCAAGGGACATTATGGAAGATTTCACTCAGATTGCCTAAGTACTCCCACAATAGAGCTCTCCATTGAATTGAAGTTGGGGCATAAATATTTGAAAGGATCCATGACCTGTTGCTATTTATTTCCTTAAATAAAACACTAATAACCCTATCATATTTTTGAATAATGGTGCCTTCTACTATCTGGGCATCCCACAAAGTCATAAGTCCTCCAGATGCTCCTTTGGATTATTTGCAAACCATATCCCCTTGATTCTAGATTTTTTTGGCTATTTTTTGACTGAATCTCATTAGTTTTTATTTCTTGCAACATGATAATAGTTGGATTCACTTGATTTCTTATTGCACTGACTTACCTATGTTTGGTCAGGCCATTGAGGCCTCTCATGTTCCATAAGAGGAACTTCATTTAGATTGTTTGGGATTTCTTCCTCTCCCCATCCCTTGAGGTGGTTTTCCTAATTTGTTGTCTTCAGAACACAAAATAACCTATTGAAACAAGGTTCTCTATTTTCCATTGGCAATGTCATTATCAGTTTTAATTTTTGATGCTCAACATTTGATATTATCCCTTTTATTTTTCACTACCAAAATATATAGGATACTTCACAGTGCTCCTGGTTTGTTTAGGACTAAATTGGGGGGAGAAAATTTGTTACAAAACTGGACTACCATATTCCTCAGTCTAAAGAGTTTCATATATCTCCACCCTACATCCAAATCTTCTCATTTTTTCTTATATTCCCTTGGTCTACGGGATGACCCCTCAGTAGGATTCAACTGGCTCCTAGTGATGATGTTAGGGAGATAAGATTTTTTATTTTCCAATGCCTCAAATTTCTTCTTAAGGTCTTCAACATTAGGTTTTGGCTTTGGGATTCCCACTGGGCTTGAAGTATTTTTAGAATTGGGTTTTAAAGATCCTAACTTGGATGGGGATTCTAGAGATCGAGAATTAGGGTTTGGCTTTGTGATGCCCATGGGGATTACAGTAATTTTAAAATTAGGGTTTGAGGATCCTAACTTGGATGGGGATTCTAGAGAGTCAAAAAGGTTAGCCTAAAGGTTCTGGGCTTCCATGTATTTTGATAATCCTCCTACTCCCATATTAGATAGAATTGAAAATTTATTTGAAACTAGAGGATTGGAACTTACTTAAGTATTTTGGTTCCCAACAACCTATTATTTTCCTTTGTATTGTTTGGACCCTGCACCCTCTATTTTATTTTTTTGGTAGACATAGTTTACCTGATTGAAATTGCCTCTACCAAGAAACTTCTCAAATTTCCTTTGTCTAGCATTCCTTGCTTCTATTTTTCTCTATTAATTGCTAGGTTCGGGCACTGATTGCATAGATGTCCTTGATTTTTGCATTCTACATAGAGTTTTGGTCTGTTATCATATTATACTAGCTATTTTTGATAGTATTCTCCATACTCTAGCTCCACAAACCTTGGCAATTCATTATCCAAATTAGCATTTACATATATTCGTGCATGAGTCATCCTTGTCCTGGCCAAGGTTGCATGGTCAATGGAGATTAGGTCCCCTATAGTTTTGGCTATGCCCTCCATCCAATATTCATTGAAGAACTAGGTATATAGACTTGAGAGACTAACCCAAATAGAGGCAATGTTAATATTTTGCTTTTGAGGGTCAAAATCTTCACCCCATCATCTGAGAAAAAGGTTCCTTTTGCCCAAAAACCATGGACCTCCTATTAAAATGTAGTTATAATCCTTCATATTGCTAAAAAAAATAATGAAGAACCCTCGAGCTAGAGCTACCAACTCCAATATACCTACCAGTCACCATTTACCCATCACCCAAGCCCTGATAGTCTCCATGTCCGGCCTACCTCCCAAAAAATTGCCTACCAGGGAGAATTCTTCCATTGAAAGAAAAGGGCTCATGGAACTTGTCGGGGCCAAAATTTTATTATTTACTAGAACTAGGGGTGGAAGAGAGAGAACCTCCTTTCTTTTTCCTCTAAGAGTCTCAACAAAAGACAACCACTTCTTGGGCCTCGCATTGTCCTTCATATATTTTTTGTTGAGGTCTTTCTAAGGAGGTTCGGGCCCTTGTGTGATGTCCACCTCCAAATCTACCATAGCCTAACCACCTTAGTTTGGATCTTAACTTGATCCACACTCAAGGTTCCCACCCACCCCTTCTATGCCTACTCTACCTTTATCACCTTGTCTAAGATTCCTACTCAAAAAATTCAAACCCTCACTCCTGTCGCACCCGCTAAACCTCAGCTCACTCATTCCTGATGATGCCCCTTTGGCTACCTTGAATATTATAATCAGGGATATTATAATATTATTTTCTTTAGGTATAGAAGCAATATTGTTCTTGCACAACTGACTCTTGACATCCTTCCTTTTGTCCTTCTCACTAAAACTAACTTTTGATATCAATGACAACAATCTTGCTCATATTTTCAATAGGGATACTATTGATGCATGGGATAGGATGTTAAAGCAATCGATACACTCTATTGTATATCAGGTAGCTACTGAGAATAATAGTATTTCAAGTACATTATTTGAGGTTGTATGGGATTTTGTTAGAGAGGAACCTATTGCAATGGTTGTGCCATGGGAGGCAATGACCAAGAAGGAGGTGGTGCAAAAAATGTGGGTCTAGCAAAGATAGGTGGATGTGAAGATGTTTGAGTGGGCTGTGTGACTTACAAATAAGATGAGGCATATAAGGATGATATCTACATCTGGCTAGACAAAAATTATGGGAAAAATCTTGGTTGATAAGCTTCAAATTTTTGATACATAGGTTATGAAAGATATCAAGGCTCGAACATGGGTAAGTAGCTCAAAGTCAGAATCTAAAAGGAAGGAGGTGGAGGCAACCGAAAGGAAGGTATAGATGAGGATGGATTAGAAGAGGGTGTACCATACAATATTAATGGATGAGATGTAGGAGTTAGTGATGATGGGGATGGGACATAAGTTTCCATGGTAGTAACTTGAGTAGGTGGTGTAGTGAATGTATTCACACTAGCTTGAGAAGATAAAGTCTATTGATATTGTGGATATTGTGTTTGTTGGGATTGTAGAGGTAGTTTTGATGTAGTCTTGAACAACAGGAAAAATGATTGTTGAGGAAGGGATCACGATGTTGCTTTCTCTGTGTGTTGATGTGTTGAAGTGGGTGGGGCCTATTTTTGTTGTAGTGGAGGCTATTCTGATGGATATGCACATGCATCCGTGATAGAGATCGATGGGTCTAAAATAATACCTATAGTATGTGTGGATGACATAATATTTAGACGGGTGTGATTTAGTAATGATGAATCACTCTCAAAAATGGATTGAGCTAGGTTTTCAAAAAATGGATGAGCGAATGTAGGGGATGTGGGATGAACTTCCTCATCGACAATGAGGTAAGGATGTGGATATCCTGATACCATAAAGATAATGTGATCACAAAAGGTGGTATAAGTATGAGGTTATGGTGAATGGGAAAGGAGTGGATGATCCTACTCAAATGATATGGTAAAAACATCTTTGTATGTAGAGGTCTTTCCCTAAAACATAGTATCGAATGGGTCTAGTCTTATGAATAGGTCTACTATGAGCGTAGACTTACCCTTCATGGTTGAAGGGGGAGGGATGGACTGGTTGGAAGAAGTGCTAGTAACCTATTTACCAAGGTGTGCTTGCTCACACACCTGGTTGTGTGTGATAATAGGCATGATGTCATTTATCAAATATTTGTGCTTATAACTATGTAAAAATGGAAATCTAATATTTTGGGTATGATTAGTGTGGGATTTTTATGCAAACCAGTAAGACCTATAAGGTTTTTGTACCTAAAAACTAAAATCATAGGCTAGGGTGATATGAACAGTGAATTCATAGGGTAGAGGGTGAATTAGACTATGAGTGTAAAAAAGACACAAAACTAAAAATGACGGGTTGTAAACAGTCCCTAGGTGGGTTGTCGATAGGTGAATGTGCTAAAACTAGTTTGTGAGAAAATGTAAACAACGTATGACTGGAATCAGTTCCAAATGCAAAAAATTAAAAGTGTTGCTTCATTTAGTGTGTTTTGATGTTAGAATCTCCTAGGAAGTATCACGGAAAGTGAGGTGAACTTCTAGATAAAATAGGAATGTTGTAAACATAGAACCTCTTGTAACACCCAAAGATGCATAGAATAGAACAATGCTTCAATAGGAAAATGTGAAGAACACAAGCTTATACTGAGAGGGATGGTGAATAGTATAGTGCCCACTTTTTACTTTCTTTCCAAACCAATATCAATTAATGTCCTTAATTGCAATAACCAAATATAGCAGTGTGCATTAATAACTTAGATAGCAATAGTAAGAAAGAGCACAAGTCACCACACATAATTGAGACACAAGATTTAACATGGTTCCCCTAATGTGGGGTACTCCACAAGATAATCTCCTTATAATATTTCACATAGAAATAAGGATCCTTATCCAATACAATGATTAATTTGATCTACTCAAAGCTAGGCAATACATTGATCTGCTTAGGTAGGCAACCTATTGATATTCTCATCTAGGCAACACATTGATCTACTCATGTAGGCAACACACTGATATGCTTAGGTATGAAATCCATTGATCTACTTAGCTAGGCAACACACTGATCTTCTTAGGTAGGCAATCCACTAATCTTCTTATCTAGGCAAAACACTGATCTACTTAGGTAGGCAACACACTGATCTGCTCAGCTAGGTAATCCACTGATCTACTCAGATAGGCAACATGGTGATCTGCTTAGGTAGGAAATCCACTGATATGCTTAGATAGGCAACACATTGATCTACTTTAGCAAGCTCACCAAGAGCTTTCCCAAATTTGCTCTAGCAATATCACTGTAGCACCCTAAAATTGGCGTAGTAAAACCTTAATAATTACACTTACTCTAGTAAATAATTCAAATTCAAATTTCAACCTCCAAAACTGCTCCCAAACCATCGCTTAATCTGTTTCCTCATTTCCCATGCCATTTTTAGAGTTTGTTTTGACCGTTTGATGATATCGTTGCTGATCAGACGATATCACCTCAGATCGGATGATTTCATCTGGGCTAGGATGTCCAGACGATATTGTCCCTAAACTAATTTTTCATAATTAGTTTTTGTTCCAACAACATCTCTAATCTAGGTAGAAGCGTGTATGCACCATTAGATACCCTCCCCATTGGAGATCTCCCAAATAGGGATGATCTCCAACCTCCTAACCTCCCTCCTAAGCCTATTTAATCCTAGTCCCTCCCCTTAGCATCCCCCTGGCTGAAATTCCCTGTAACTCAAATTCTACACACACTAGACATCCTAAATTACTATTTGCACTTGTTCTATCCAAATTTTGTTGTAGGTACCTTAGTACTTTTCAGCCAGAGCAAGATTACATCGTGGCAGATGATCTTGTTCAAATTGAAGGCGATCCTATCAAATCAGAGACGATTTCAACTGCAGTTCACATTGGGGGCAATCAGTGCCCAGAGTTTGCATTTTCCTCTTTTCAATTTGCTATTTTATGCTATAATTAGCTAGTTTATTTATTATTTTATGCTATAATTAGCTAGTTTATTTATTATTTTCTGCTATCCTGCATTTTGGAGTTCACCCATGTAGCTTTAAATGCATAATTAAGTCACCAATTGTCATTAAGTCATTGTAGTACACTTGTATTTTGTTTATTATCATCATTTTAATGTTACTCCTATTATTCTACATCATTGCCCTTTGTTAGAATAGTTGCATTTTTTGTATTTTGTGTCTACTTCTCTAATTGCAGGTCTCTAACGAATTCGTCTGATGAATTCGTCAAATCTCAGACGATCTTGTCAAATCAGAGGCGATCCTGACTGCTTCAAGAATCAGAATCTTCATTAGACATCCGGATCAGGTATGACTTTTTAATCTTGCTTACTTTCTCTATTTTCTATCCTAATTTGTTCTTCTGTATTCATTTAATCTACATCTTCATATAAAGCAATTTAGATTCATTTGGCCAAACCTAGGACTTGAATGTTTAAGGATAAAACTGAACACATAAAACACATTCCCAACCTAGGCATGGAAACTGCCACTAAACGTTTCCTGGTGAACCCCACCATCTGTCGAAAAATAACCATAATACACCTCCCTCGAGAGGTGGGACCTTCGCAAGGCCTCTCAGTCCAAGGTACCGTGCCATCCTTTTCACACCCCCATTTCGGGCATGGATCCTATAGCCTAAATGTAAAGGTGTGAAAAATTTGGAGCGATACATTTTCGTGAACCCGACGTGAATGCATTTAAAACCTTTTGAAAATAGAAAAAATAAAAATAAAACAACCAAAACATAGATGCATTTCAAATCATTTAAAATTAATAAGTTGCATATCATGTTTAGATGGTAGCTCCTAAGAAAATATTAGCAGTTACTATAAATGTTGAAAACCAATTGGCAGCCATAGAAATCAATTATGTGCTTAGTGTGCCTGAAATAGATAGAAATCAACTTTTGTGGGATGAACTTTATAGAAGACTTAGTGTCATTTCATCTAGGTCAACAAAACTTAAACAAATCAAGAGGCTTGTCCTAGATAGAATCCTGGAACCTCCTCAACTCGTCTTTTATCATGAACTTCGGAGAGCCTGTCATAGATGGTTAGCTTATAGGAGAGCTCTTGTGTCTTCAAAATTGTTCACCTTCAAGGAATACCTCGAGAATTTAGCCATTGTACACTAGTTCCTAGGTCATGTAGAAGACCAAGAGGTCGTTCTTATGGATAGGGAAAGATGGAATAGAGTTCCTCGAGCTGTGTTATATCGAGAGTATTACCACGAGCTTTACTTCTATCAACCATCATCTGAGACAGATAATATCACTATAGCTCTTTTCATTAAATTTTTGAAAGAAAATTTTCAATTTGAAGAAGAACACTTCATGACTCCTGAAGAACTCGAGCCCATTAATGATATTTATAAATTGTTTATAGAAAATTAGATCATTACTTTCAGTCTTAGTTCTTGCATTTATTGTGTTGTTTGTTATCTTTACAATATTATTACAAAAACAAGAAAAACTAAAAAACATAACAAAAACCAAAACCTTTCATTTTAAATATTGTAGTAGGTATATAATTAATAAATACCTCTTAATCTTGTTGCTATATATATATATATATATATATTGTGAAAGGTGAGTGTGGTGATAAAACAGTAAATTGCATTAACCATAATCATGAGGTTACAAAGATTAAATAAACATTCAATAACCATTTGAGAGAAAAAGGGGGGAAAAGGAGAAATTGGGGGAAAAGAAAGTAATTTCAAATTCTCTTGCCGTCCAAATGCTGCCGTCCACTGCCGTCCAGGTAAGGTAAAAGGTAAGTCAACTTTACCCAAGGTAAAACATATTTTTAACCTTTTACTAATGGTAATTTTCCAACATTCTCCCCCTTAAAGTTGAGAGGACTGACTATATAGTCTCTCAGCTTTATAAATTGAGCTTTAGCCATGCCTTTGGTGAAGATGTCTGCTGTATTATCCAAAGTGCTACAATATTGAAGCTCAACTGTCGGCTATTCCACCATATCTCTTATGAAGTGATACTTCATATAAAAATGTTTTGACCTTTTGTGGTGGATCAGATTATATGCCAACTATATGGCACTGATATTATCACAATTTAGTTTGGTTGGACCAATTTTTTTTTTTTCCAATCTCTTCAAGGATTTTCCTCAACCAGAGGATTTGAGTACTAGCATGAGTAATTGCTATATACTCAGCTTCTGTAGATGATAATGCTACAACAGATTGCTTCTTGGAACTCCAAGTTATTAGTCCTGAACCTAGACTAAAACAGTTCCTTTATGTAGATTTTTTGTCATTTATATTACTGCCCCAATCGTTGTCACTATAACCAATTAACTTCATAGAGTTAGACTTGTGGTAATGGATTCCAAAATCCAATGTACCTTTTACATATCGTAAAATTCGTTTGGTTGCTTGAAGATGCAGCTCGGATGGGCATGCCATAAACCGTGATACAAGAGAAATAGCATACTGTATATCTAGCCTAGTGTTGGTGAGAAACATTAAACTCCCAACCATGCTTTTGAAATTGGTCAAGTCAACTTTTGGTGCTCCATCTTCTTTGCTTAGCTAGATTCCATGTCCGGTTGGTGTTGCAGCTGATTTGCACTGCTGCATAGCAAATTTCTTGATCATGTCATGAGCATATTTCTGTTGACATATGAAGATCCCATTCTTTGATTGATGTACTTCCATTCCTAGGAAGTATCTCATTAATCCGAGATCATTCATCTCAAACTGATTCATCATGGAGTTTTTGAACTCCATATTCATTTTATTATTACTACCCATAAATATTAGATCATCCACATATAAACAAACTATGAGTATATCTACTCCATTATTCAGGTAGTATAGAGTTGGTTCACTCTTGCTTTTTGTGAAACCATATTTGCTGAAATAGCCGTCAATTCTTGAATACCATGCTCGTGGTGCTTGCTTGAGGCCATAAAGTGCTTTTTTCAATTTATAAACAAGGTTCTCTTTTCCTGGTTCTTGGAAACCTTGAGGTTGTTGAACATACACCTCTTCTATCAGGTATCCATTTAAAAATGCACTTTTCACATCCATGTGTTGAATGTTCCATCCTTTATGAGCTGCCAAGGAAAGAACAGTTCTGATTGTTTCTTGTCGAGCAACTGGAGCAAAGGTTTCCTCATAATCTATTCCATATTTTTGAGTAAAACCCTTAGCTACTAATCTTGCCTTGTGCCTTTCAATGCTTCCATCAACATTGAATTTGGTTTTATAGACCCATTTACATCCAACACATTTTTTTCCCTTGGGAAGCTTCACAAGCTCCCAAGTATCATTCTTTTTAATTGAGGATATTTCCTCTTCCATGGCATCTTGCCATATACTTTCAGTGTAAGATTTTTCATAGCTAGATGGTTCTAGCTATGCAGTAGCCAACAAAGCATAGTTGACTACATCACCCTTTGGTTCATGAGACTCATCATCTCCTAACATTTGAATATTTTTAAGTCTTGACAAAATGTCGTCCATCTCACTAGCTTGACTCCTAGTGTATCTTTGTTGGAAATTCCTATCCAACATTTGAGAAGATGGATGACTCTATAGTATGCACTTTCCTCTATTTGTCTCTTTTCTTTGAGAAACTGGATCAATATCCATCGGACTTGGAGCTCTTACAGATCTCTAAAATCATTTTGGAGAATTTGGGGGTGCCAACAAAGAAGTCCCTCTTGGACTTGGTGTACCACTTGATGTACTTGATGAAGTTTCCTGATGTGGAATTTGTGGAGAAGGATTTTTTCCACTATTTTTCTTGGGTTGTACCAATGTGGGTGGTACTAATGTGGAACTGTGTGAATTAGATTCAAAATCAACAAATTTTTTATGACCCCATTCTCCCCCTTCATCAAAAATTACATCCCTGGAGATAATGATTTTATGTGTCTTGGGATTGTACAATCTATACCCTTTGGTTGAATCACAATACCCTACAAAAACACATGCTTGACTCTTTGGATCAAGCTTCTTTCTCAACTCCTCAGGAATGTGTGCATAAGCTAAAGAACCAAATACTCAAAAATGTTTGACATTTGGTTTCTTATCGTACCATCCTTCATAAGGAGTGATACCATCTAAACTAGAAGTCGGACTTCTATTTAGAATATATGCACTTGTTCTCACTGCATCTGCCCAATAGCTATTTGTGAGATGCTTTGTCTGAAGCATTGTTCATGCCATTTCAACAAGGGTGCGGTTCTTTCTCTCGGCCACACTGTTCTGCTGTGGGGTATAGGCAGTGGTGAACTGCCTTTTTATCCCATTTTTCTTACAATAATGTAAAAATTTATTTGAGGAGTACTCTCCTCCTTTATCAGTGTGAAGACATTTGATATTGTAGTCACTTTGCTTTTCTACATTATTTTTGAAGTCTATGAAGCAATCAAATGCTTCATCTTTGTGTTTTAGAAAATAGATCCAACACATTCTAGAATAATCATCTATGAATGTTAGAAAATAAGATTTGTTTCCAATGCTTTTTGTTTGCATTGGACCACAGATGTCTGAATGTACTAGCTGAAGAGGATAGCTTGCTCTCCACGCTCGGCCTCTTGGAAACTTCGTTCTGGAGTGCTTTCCCAAAGCACATGCTTCGCATACCTTTTTATGTTCTAGAATTTTTGGTAGTCCTGTCACCATAGCTTGTGATGTTAACATTTTCAAGCTAGCGGAATTGAGGTGACCATATCTCAAGTGCCACAATTCACTTGGATTTGTAATAGCAATGTTTGCAAGTTGAGCTCCCCCTGGCTCACCAAATTTTAGAGGGAACAACCTATTCTTTGTCATAGGTACTTTTGTGATGACTCGGTTACAATTGTTTTTATCAAAGATTGTACATTTTCTTTCATCAAAAACTAATTTGTAATGCTTCTCCATCATTTGGCCAACACTCAACAAATTGTGTTGTAGCTGTGGAGTATAGTATGTCATTCACATTTTTAAGGCCTTCTTTTGTTGGAACTTGCATAGCTCCTATGCCTTCAACTTGCAAGGATTTATTATCCCCTAACTTAACATGTGATTTGTAATTTTAATCTAATGTAGCAAAGAGATTTTCTTTGCCACTCATGTGGTTGGAGCAACCAGTATCTAAAATCCATGTATCATTTAGATTTTGATCTGGCTGTCCATAAGAGAGAAAAATGTTTGGTGGACCTTCTTCTTCTTCGTAGAATGAGCCATATTGACTGCTTTGATCTTTTGAAGACTTTGACCAGCAGTCACGAGCGAAGTGGCCTTGTTTCCCACAATTGAAACAAGTTGTTTTAGTCTTGTTACTTCCTCGTCCTTGATGTCCACGGCCTACATTGCCACTTTGGTTCTGATTGGCTCCTCTATTTTGATTTCCACCTCTATTTTGATTACCTCCTCTGTAGGATTTGCTTTGGCCTTTGCCTCTTTGTTGTTGTCCTCTGCCTCGGCCTCTTCCTTGTCCTCATCTTGCAGTTTCATTCGAAGTGAAGGCTTTGTCATCACCTCCATAGCTTGGTGAAGGTGCTCCTTGAAGTCTCTCTTCATGTGATGTTAATGATCCAATCAAACTATCAAATGTAAGAGTAGAAATGTCTTTGGATTCTTCAATTATGATGGCAATGTGATTCCACTTAGGAAGAAGTGTTCTCAACACTTTCTTCACAATTATTTCATTTTTTGTGTCTTCACCTAAAGTTTGCATCATAACAACTACTGCTTTGACTTGAACACAGTAGTCTCCGACTCTTTCATTTTCCTTCATTCTGAGATTTTCAAAATCTCTTTTTAAGGTCTGAAGCCTGACTTGCTTTACTTTATCACTTCCTTGGAATCCTTCTTTCAAGGCATTCCATGCATCTGTAGCAGTTAAGTAAGATGCAATTCTAGGAAAGATACTTGGATCTAATGCTGATTGAAGATGGTATAAGGCAAAAGAATTATTTTTCTATGCATCTTTGTAGATCTTCTTATCATTTGCACTTAAAGTAGTCCAATATATTGGAGCAATGTATCCGTCTTCAATAATATCCCATAGTCCTTTTCCGATGAGTAATGTCCTCATTTTGATGGACCAGTACTCATAATTATCCCCACTGAATTCGGGAATTGGTAGATTATTATGTGATCCCATTATTATCTACTAAAATAAGAAACCTTTCTTATATAGTCTTATTTCAAAAAAGAATTTACAAACTATCAAGCCTTGCTTGATTTACAATCATAAACAACTCACTCTTGTTGTTCAACAATTACAAAATTGTTAGCGACTTGTTCATCATCGTCACTGATCAATATTATTTCAAGAGAAGGAGTTTGAAGGATTTCAACTGAATTACTATAATGAGTATATTCAGATCCTTGTGAAGCAATTGCCACTGTGTCAGATTATTCAAACCTACTGCCAAAGGAGTTATCTTCTAAATCTGTTCATATCCTAGATCAAGATTTCTCTGGTGTGCAATAACCGCGTTTTGCAACTATGAAAAAACTGTATTAAGTCCTAGTGTTTTCACGTGCCTATCAAAGTTTTCAGCATTTGTTCTTAGTAACAACTTGCAGAGGGCTTGGTAACATCCTTTCAATCTTATCATTTAAGAAAATTTCCTAGAAATTTTCTTTTACAAAGATTTCCTCTTAGGAAATTTAAAAAAGAATTTCAACTTTCAAATTATGAAAAAAAAAAAAAAAAAATTTACAGTTATTTCCTCTCAGGAAATTACAATAAATAATTTTTTTTTTAAAAAAAATTTAAAATTGCCTTATAGATTTGTTTTTAAATTTTTTTTTTTTTAAAACTATTGACCCCGCCAAGGATCGATCGTGCAACCTCGCGGGCGTCAAGGCTAAGGGTAGCCGCTGTGCTACCGGGCTGATCCGGGAGCTAAGCGAGCTCCCAGCCTTATAGCTTTCGCTAGATCATGCGAAGCTAAAAAAAATGACCCCATCGAGGATCGAACATTCGACCTCGCGGGAGTCAAGGCTAAGGGTAGCCGCTATGCTACCGGGCTGATCTAGGAGCTAAGCGGGCTCCCTGCCTAATAGCCTTCATGTCGAGCATGAAGCTATTATTGGCTTCATGCTTCGGTGCGAAGCTTAGTTTAATTTTCTTGGGACTTTAGTCCCACATCACCGCTGAGGCGATGTTATAGCTCTTTAAAAATAGAAAATCCATATAGTGCTTTGATTGCCTGTGGGCAATATCTTACAGTGCAGACACCTTTTGCCTCGCCACGCCACGTCGCAACATCACAATGCCATGTCACCAGCACCTCGGGCTACACCATGTCCACCATGCCATGTCACCAGTGCCTCAGGCTATGCCACATCCACCATGCCATGTCAATAGCACCTTGGGCTATGTGCAGGTCACCATGCCACATCAATAGCACCTCGGGCTACATGCAGGTCGCCATGCCACATCAACAACACCTTGGGAATCATGTCGATCTGCTGCTCCTATGGGCCGCCTCATCCAGCTCCACCAGTGCCTAAAGAATCATGCTAGTCTGCTCTTGCGGGCCACCTTAGGATCCATGCCACCTCGGCTCCTGTGGGCTACCTTGAGATCTGTGTCATCGCCTCGAACTACGGGCCCCATCGCCTCGAGATTTGGGCCGGTCTCGGCTCTCGGCTCTGATACCAAATGTGAAAGGTGAGTGTGGTGATAAAATAGTAAATTGCATTAACCATAATCATGAGGTTACAAAGATTAAATAAACATTCAATAACCATTTGAGAGAAAAAGGGGGGAAAAAAAAGAAATTGGGGGAAAAGAAAGTAATTTCAAATTCTCTTGCCATCCAAATGCTGTCGTCCACTGCCGTCCAGGTAAGGTAAAAGGTAAGTCAAATTTACCCAAGGTAAAACATATTTTTAACCTTTTACTAATGGTAATTTTCCAACAATATATATATATATATATATATATATAATATATATATATATATATATATATATTTGCTGAAATCTAAATTAAACACAATGCCTAAACTTAGGAATGGTAAACAAACTGAAGGAGAAGAAGAAGATTGGTTAGAAGATAAAACTAGAGACCCAAATTTCCTTCATGAAGATCCAATTTCGAAAGGAGAAACTCTAGATCAACCAGAAGATGATCTAGGTGAAGACAATGAACAAGAAGAAAATGTCAAAGAGGATGGATCCTCATCCCCTAAGTGGAATCACATTGCTATCAAGGATGGATAGTCACATGGCAATGGAACTATTGCTTTTGACAACGTAGATCATTTCTGGAAATTTTTCAATAATAACATTGGTGCTCTTAATATGGTAGTTCGTATTGATAAAGGGCAAATTAGTGACACTCAAGCAGCCATGGAACATATGTTTGATGTGCACACTAATCCCTTATCTTTCATTGATCAAGAAAGTGATAAGGCTGGACCATCCAATAGAGATATGGTCACTATGATTTAGAACATGCCAAAACAATAGGTTACCCAACCTCCTAAGGAACCTGTTATTGAACCTAAAATCATTCCCACACAAAAGAAAACTTCCTTCACTGCTTTACTTCGCCAAACTATTGATCAATATGCTTCAAGTAAACAAAAACCTAAAATGAAGCCAAACACCAATTTTCAACAATCTGGAATACAACATAATACAACTTCAAAATTCCTTCATAACACCTTTCCTACCAACAATTTACACAATAGAAACATAGCATCTAATCATCATGTCCCTCCATCATATGCTCAAAAATCCCATATCAATGCCCTACCGAACCAATATGGTGGGCAAACTAGTAATCTGTAAGCCATGGTGAAACAGTTAGCTTTGCATATGGACCAGATAGATCCTTATCGTCCCTCGTACAATTATCGAGAGATATGTAGTCAACCTTTGGATCCCATAGTTGTAGCACAACCGTACCCTAAGCATTTTCCCACGCCCATCCTGCCTATATATAAAGGAACCGAAGATCCCATAGAGCATCTTCGCATGTTTAGGATAGCATGTCATGATATATCACATGATGACCTGCTATTACTAAAAATGTTCCCGAAAAGTTTAGGTGGAATGGCATTAGAGTGGTACTATCAATTGCCCACTCATTCTTTGAGAAACTTTGAAGAAACAATTGAATATTTTGTCCATCAATTTAGTGCCTACATCGAGATGCATGTAACCATTAAAGATTTATACAACTTAAAACAAGACAAGGATGAATGTTTTGCCGATTTCTTAGCTAGATGGAGGTAGTTGATAGGAAAACTACACTTTGTGCTACCTTATAGGGAAATTTTGGACATTTTTATTAATAATTTACAAGAACAAATATCTTATGAGCTATCAACTGCTACTTTAACTACCTTCGATCAAGCTATAGATTTAGCTCGAAGAGTAGAAGATGCCCTCATTAGGAGAGGCAAACTTAAGAAGAAAGATGATGAGAAAACCTCTAGAAATCAATATAAAAACAAACAAGTTGTTGGTGATGGAGTCACTGATAGAAGAAATGTTGCTAATATCAATGCAACAAAAACAACAAAAAAATTTATATTGAAACCGCCAGATAAGCCTCCTCGAGAATTTACTAGATTGAATCAACCGTTATCAACTATTTTACCTCAATTACTCGAAAGAGGTTTGATCCAATTACCAGCTATCCGGGAACCTGATCCAACTATACCCGGATACAGAGCTGACTTACATTGTGATTTCCATAGAGGGCCTGGACACTCTACCAACACTTGTAAAAGGTTGAAACATAAAATACAGGATCTGATTGATAATAATGAAATGGAGGTACAAGCCTTCCAACCTAAACAAAATGCTCCTAATAATACTCAAAAGAACATTCCCAAAAATCAAAATCAAAATGCTAATCAATCATTAGATATATTTCAACACCCTTTACCAAGACATGGTAAAGAGGTGGCCAATCAAATCGAACATCATAATGTTCCTCCTCCTACCCGATATGTAGGGACCATTAGTGGACATTTACTTAATCATGATCCTCAAATATTTGACACAACCTTATCCATGGTTATGACCAGGCCCCTACATAATATTCAAACTCTAGATTCTAGTGATGTAGAATCAGATACTAAAAGTGAAATAGACATCACTTCAAACCAATCGAATAGTTCTAAAAATGAATCAGATCCTATTCAACCCATCACAGATGCTATGGTTCCAGAAGAACCATTTCCTAGAAGAGTTACTACTTGACCTTCTTCTAATCAATTCCTCCCAAATGAACAAGCCATAAACGCTCAACCGAGACCATTTCAGTGTCTTCAATATAACATTGTAGGTACCATTGGAGTCGTTACCCGACAACAGGCTCAAAATTCTCAACAAGAACCAAACCAGAATGATGGATCAGCTCCATTTGTTATGAAAAATCCCAATAAAGGGAATCATGCTTCCAATGTTCATCTTAAACCCCCTTACAATATTAATGAGCAATTATCCAATACTACAGCCAGAATTTCCCTTTTAGATTTATTAAGATCTTCTCCTACCCATAGGGATGAGTTGATGCTTACATTAAGCCAAATGATGGTACCTCAAAATATTCAACCTGAAGCCATGTCCAATACTATCATCACTCGAGAAGTTGATTGTATTGACTTCTAAGATAAAGATATCCCACAACACAGTTTACATAAGGATAATCCCTTATATATTACTGCTATAATTGGAGATGTAGTTGTTAAACGAGTCCTGATTGATAATGGTTCATCTCTAAACATTTGCACTTTTGACTTCTACCAACGATTTGGCTTTAGAAGTGATGAAATGAAGAAAACTGACATGATTATCAAAGCTTTCAATGACGAAACACAAGAAACGTGTGGAGTTATTACCATCCCATTGCAAGTTGGTCCTCGAACTCTAGATACCACCATGTTTATTGTACATTGCCCCACATCGTACAATATACTCTTGGGTCATCCTTGGATCAATGCAATGCGGGCTATCCCATCAACTTTACACCAATGTGTTAAATTCGAATTTAAAAATCAGTTGGTCACTATCCATGGTGATCCTAGACCCTTTGATATGTGTGCTTTGGTAGAACCTATTGGAGTGCAATTTTGCCCTGCTCTATCATCCACACATCCTAATTATTATTTTTCATCTAAAACTATGAAACACACACCCATAGCTTCACCTATTTCCCCTCCATTAATTTCATCCTCATATATAGATCAACAATCTTCTAAACAAACCACTTTAGAACCTCAAAAAGATCTTCAATCTACAACCAATCCTTCATGTTCTAGCCCTATAATTTCAAAACCTATAGACCCATCTCTTAATACTTCCACATTATCAACATCTATCATACCTTCCACATCTAAAGATATAGGGAATGATCCTTCTACATCTTATGCTCTTTCTGATGAACTTTTACCAGATTTATCCACAATCTTAATATCAAAAAAAACAAATGCTTTCATGCAAGATTCAATTCTTTTAAATCACTTGTCGCCATCTCCTCGTACTTTGGGCCTCCCATAACTTATGGTAAGTACTTACCAAGTCGGGAGTTGTGCTTTCATTTATAAAGGATATGATTGGGGAAGAATCCCTCGAAACATTAAAACTCATCATGAGGGATATGCTCGATGTTATTTTACCAATGAATATATTAAATCTAAACCCATAATGCTTAAAATGGGATATAAAGGGAAAGGCTTGGGACCTTTCCAAAATGGCATGAAAGAACCTTTCGAGGAAGAACCGTGGCCTACCCGCTGTGGTGTGGGCCTATTTCCTAGTAAGGGTCAACCCTTTCCTTTTGAAGATGATGATCAACCCATATGTTATCAAGATTATTTGGATAGGCGTGATGATTTGCCTCTAAAAAATCAGCCATTTACATGTAACATTCTATCCATAGCTTACCCTGAAATTATTGCTGACTTCGATGAGGAGTTGGAAGGAGATATCTTCCACAATGTCTTCATTGAAGAGATGTTACACAACGGATTTTATTTTGATGGTTATATACCAACTATAGCCCAACTTGAGACCACTAATCCTCAAGATGAATTATCCAACTTAACCTTACAAGAATTACAAGAATTGGGCGTTTCACTTGCCCCACCTAATTTTGAAAGAGATCTACACATGGAGGTAGAAAACTTCATTAAAATTAACATTGGAACTGAGGATAATCCTCACATAATCAATATTGGATCAGAATTAAGTTAAGCAAAACAAGAACAATACATTGCATTCCTTAAAGAGTATGAAGATGTCTTCTCTTGGACATACAAAGATATGCCAGGTCTAGACCCTTCTATAGTCATGCATCACCTAGTGGTCCATCCGGATGCTAAGCCTATTAAATGAAAACTTAGAAAAATGCATCCCAAAGTGGCTTTGCTAGTCAAAGGGGAGTTAGAAAAACTCTTGAATGTTGTTTTTATACAAGCTATTGATTATGTCGAATGGATCTCAAATGTAGTTCCAGTTACTAAGAAAGAAGCTACCAAAGTTAGGGTTTGCACAAATTTTAGAGATATTAACACTGCATGCCCTAAAGATGAGTTTCCTCTTCCAAACATGGATCAAATCATTGACTTTACTGTCGGGAGTGGGATGATGTCCTTAATGTATGGATTCTCTGGTTATAATCAGATCAGGATAGCTCCCCGAAGATCGAGGCTAAAATAGCCTTTATTACCCCCTGGGGTACCTTTTGTTGGAAAGTGATGCCATTTGGCTTAAAGAACGCAGGTGCAACCTATCAACGAGCTATGAATTATATTTTTCATGATATGATGCATGATATCTTACATGATTATGTAGATGATATTATAGCTCGCTCTATTAATGAAGATAATCATTTAGATGATTCGAGAAAAGTTTTTAATCGATTACGATAATATCTTATTCGATTAAATCCAACCAAATGCATATTTGGAGTTAAGTCTGGTAAACTATTAGGGGTTTTAGTTTCTTTACGTGGTATCAAAATTGACCCTCTCAAGATTGCGGCTATCACTAATATGCCCGCACATACTAATATATCTGAGTTACGAAGTTTACAAGGTAAGCTTCAAGCCATCCGTCGCTTCATCGATAAGCTGGCAGACAAAACTAGTCTCTTTCTTAAACTCCTTAAGAAGGATGTCCCTTTTAATTGGGACAACGAATGTAAAGAAGCTTTTGAACTTCTCAAACAATACCTCCTTAACCCACCTATGCTTTCACCACCTAGACCTGATCGCCCATTTCTCTTATATATTTTAGCTTCAGATTTTGCCTCAGGAGCTATGTTAGCTCAGCTTGATGATGCGAAGAGAGAACGTGCTAATTATTATATTAGCCAAAATTTCATCGGTTATGAAACCCGCTAAACAACATTAGAGAAACTATGTCTAGCAGTCGTGTTTGCTACGCAAAAATTACACCATTATATGCTTAGTCAAAAAACTTATGTCATTGCTAAATATGATCCCTTAAGGTATCTCATGAGTTGACCTTATTTATCGGGTCGCACAGCCAAGTGGGTTCTTGCTCTAAGTGAGTTTGACCTCATGTTCATAGGACAAAAGTCTGTTAAGGGTCAAATCATAGCAGATCAATTAGCTGCTGCACCCTTAGAGTCTACCCATCCCCTCATCACTGAGTTTCCTGATGAATGCCTTCAATTAGAGGCAGACCATATTGAACAATGGTCCTTATACTTTGATGGAGCCCAATGCATGAGTGGGGTTGGTGCGGGAATTATTTTAATATCCCCGCAAAAACATCTTATTCCTCTGTCCTTCAAATTAACATTTTCTTGCACCAACAATACTGCTGAATATGAAGCTCTAATCCTTGGATTACGAGCTACCTTGGCACTAAAAATTAAACATCTATTAGTTTTTGGTGATTCTCAACTTGTTATAAACCAAATTAATGAAGTTTATTAGAGCAGAGATGATAAACTATGCCAATATAAAGCCTACGTTTTACAATTAATGTCTCTATTTGATCAAGTTACCTTGGAAGCTATTCCTTGAACTTGCAACCGTGCAGTTGACGCTATGGCTACAGCTACATCTCTCCTGCCCTTGGAGTTAGATGACGAATATGCCACTATCATTATTTGTCGACTCTAGGAACCCGCTTCAAATAAGTCATGCTTAGAACCTTTGGATGTGTTTCTAATCAACAAAATTACTCCTGAACCTTGGTATATGGATATAGTTGATTTTCTCCAAAATGGGACTTTCCCTACCAATTCTAATAGAAAATAGCATCGGTTATTACGTAGACGAGCAAGTTAATTTGTAATAATTGGTAATACTTTATATAGGATATCTTTTGAAGGTATCCTATCAATATGTTTGAATTTAGAAGAATCCAAATCAGCCTTGAGTGAAGCCCACGATGGATCTTGTGGGGGACACTTCAGTGGTAGTGTCATTGCTAAAAAGCTCCTTAGGATAGGATACTTTTGGCCTACCATGGAGAATGATGCACATGATTATGTGCACCATTGCGACAAGTTCCAGAAACATGCTGACCTTGTCCATGCACCTGCACAAGAACTATAGGCTATTTCATCTCCTTGGCCCTTTTCAAAATGGGGTTTAGATATTATTGGCAAAATCAATCCCGTGTCATCTGATGGACACAAATTCATCATAACCGCCACTGAGTATTTCATGAAGTGAGTTGAAGCTATGCCTTTAGCTTCCTGCACTGGCACACAAGTTTCTAAATTTATTTTTAATCAAATCATTTGTAGGTTCGAAATTTTTGCAAATCTCATCTCTGATAATGGAACTTGTTTCAAAAATAAAGATGTTAAAAAATTATGCCAAAAATATAAGATTCAACATCACTGGTCCACTCCCTATTATCCTCAGGGTAATGGTCAAGCAGAAGCATCTAACAAAACCTTAATCAAAATTCTCAAAATATTGGTCAATAAAATTGGCCACGACTGGCACATTCAGTTATATCCAGCCTTGTGGTCCTATCGAACTAGTGTTCGAACCCCCACTGGAACTTCACCTTTTGTTTTGGTTTACGGTGCTGAAGCCGTTTTTCCATTTGAATTAGAAGTTCCTTCTTTGGATCTACTACTTCAAGATACCGAAGTAGGAGATGAATATCCAGTTGGCAGACTCAGTCAGCTGGAACTCCTAGATGAAAAATGCATCAATGCTTTGGAGCATCTCCATGCCTACCAAAACAAGCTTAAAAGATCATATGCTAAAAAAGTTCGTCATCGATCCTTTGAGATCGACGACCTTGTTTTAAAATAAAATAAAAAAAATACTAATGCAACTAAAGACCTTAAAGGTAAATTTGAGCCCAACTAGCTTGGACCATACATTATCACTGCTAAATTTGAATCGGGAGCATACAAATTATCTACCTTAGATGGTAAATAACTTAAAGAACCCATGAACATTTTGCATCTTAAACGTTACTATGTATAAATTTGGTCATTTCATCCTTGTATATATTTGTTTAAAATATTTCACTATTTTGTATTTCTTTCAAATTCAAAAACACCAAAAACATTCATAATCATCAAAATCTTCAAAACTACTTGTTGTATTTATTTATGGCACTTGTTAATTCTTTCAAAAACAAAAAAATAATGATAAAAATAAAAAAAATAGCAATATTCTTGACTCTTTCGAAACCAAAACAACATAAAGAAGAAAGAGAGAGTCAACATTCTCAAAACTTCTCAAAAATTATCTATATATATATATATTCTTACAAATGTTGCAGTTATATGTTTCAAATTATTTTGGATAAATTAGCATTTATTTGGAATCCCTCACTTTCACAAACACAAAAATAAATATCTTGATTTTTATCTGGTATGATTACTAATCTCTCTTATATCAAAGTCCACAAAATTCAATTATATAAAGTTTGAGCACAGAGAATTGATCTTGTTATTTACTTAAACCAAGCACATCCTTTCACAATAAAATGATTATATTTGTAATTTCCATGTTATGATACATAGTAGAAATGGTTTCTTGAGCGAAAAGTTTCCCTTGCTATCCGATCATGCACATGGTCTAGAATCTTTGAGAATTGGCAAAAGGACAAGCTCACCCCTACCCAGAATAAAAATCCCTTGCTCTACAGCTAATCCGAGTAAGTATCCCTAGTATAGAACAAAAAGAAAAAGCAAAGTTCAAGAAAAAAGAGAAAAAGAAAAAAGTTATTTTATATCATAGCAATGTTTCAAGCATTATCTCAAAAATCAAGCAAAAATACAAAAGAAAAGCAAAAGAAAGCAAAAGCAAAAGCAATAAAATCCCTTTCCCTACCATTTGAAAAGAAAAGAAGGGTTGATGAGCTTGAATCCCTGGAATTCTCAATTATTCGAAAACTATGAGGTAAGCCCCATAACAGGTGGTTTGTGCCCAACCTGCTTGGCCTTGGGTAACTCCTAGTGTGGCGACATGTCTATCACATTAGCGACCTTCTTTTGTACAGACCTATGTATGCTTATGGATTAGCTAGCTCTTGATAATCCGACTTACATAGTAGTCTAGTATGGTTATATGCATCTACATCATGGTTAATGAACACTTATTTGGTTCATTCAAATCACTTGTATCATATTATCTTGCTCAAAAGCTGGTAAATGAACATAGCAATTGCACACACATTTTGTATTTGAGAGATTTTGTGTATCATTATGATAAATCAAGATTGGAAATGAATTCACATATGCACATGGGATTCCTTATAAATCTAATTTTTGTCTTTAAGATACTTTGAAATATTTTTTTTGCAAATTGTTTGGAATAATTCATTTTCTTCTTTAAAGTACAGTTGTTTAGTATAAAGACAACTACATGCATAATCAAAAAGATCAAAATTTCTTTCAAAACCATACAATCAAAACACACACACACACACACACACACACATATATATATATATATATTATTGACTTTCGTGATGATGGTATAGTTCCAAAACCAAAATTGGAATTTTATGCCTAGCGCAAGTCCTCATCTTCATATTTTCTATTTATTAAAAATCAACCATGCAATAAAATTATCTCTTTTTGGATTTCGCGATGATGGTATAAGTCTATACCTACATATTCTATGCCTAGTGCAAACCATTGTACCAATTTTTATTCCCCATTTATTTGAAAATCATGAAAACCATATGACTTAAATCATTCTATTATACAATTATGTTCTTTGGCAAAAAGCACACACATTATCACTGTTTCATGTCATTATGTCAACCTTCAATTTTGCAATGATAGTATAATTCCTAGTGAATTATCCAAAAAATTTATCACACTTAGGAATTTATGCCTAGAAAAAATCATTTTAACATCATTTCATGCATACTATTTTTATGAAAATCTGAAAACAAACCATCATCATCATCATTTGCACCATTGCACCAAAGTCTTAAGACAGTCTCTTAAGCACTCTTTTAATTCTAGCAATATTTCTATACTGGGATTAGCTTGACGACCGAGTGAGCGACGACTCCATGAAATGGTCTATAATAGCGACAATGTTCTTTGAAATTATTGTTAAAAGTTCACTTTTATTTTTTATCATCACATCACAAACAACCAATTTTTTATATCAGATTATTTCATTTAAATTTTTCAAGCATGACATTTCAACCATAATATTTCCAACGATGTAATTACATGAATCATAAAATCAATCAATCAAAACATTAAAAGCATCATAAAAATACATAAGACAAGTCATATGATCAAAAAATATCTCATCTATATATATATCAAATATATGTACATCATATCAAAAATAGATTGGTATGCCAAAATCTACATCTCAGCATACTCAATCCTCTCAATCATATATCCTCTGTGCAGTGTCTCGAGAACCTCTCAAGCTCTCAGCCTCATCTCCTCCCCCACCCTGAGGTGGAGGAGGTGGCCCCATCGTAGTCCATGTGGTGCCATGAGTCCTGGATGCCGATCATGATGATGTCTTAGATGACCCCATCACGACAGGCTCTACAATATGAGCTGGTAATGGCACCCTCTACTCTGTTGGCATCGCCTGGTAGTATAGAGCCTGATAGAATGTAACCTAGGCAATAGCGCATGCTAAATCCCGAGTGCTCGCTCCTCCACTTTGAGCTCTAAGCTTTGTAGCCTCATCTTGCAATGTCTGCACCTAAGCTCGTAGGTGGGCAACCTCAGCTCGGAGAGTCATTGTCTTGCTGCTCTCCCTAGTGTCAACACCCTTGCCCTTATCGGGCAACGATGGCATCTCTCTCTATGGAGAAGGGGGTATCTCCTCCCTCCTCTCTCGTTGTTGCAGCATCTCCTGAGCCTATGGTCTCCTCTACTCTCTCTCACTGTGACCCTGGGCTGCATCAATGGCCGCCTGGTGCCACCTCCCCATTCGACACACAACTATGTGAATCAGACCCTAAGCCCTCGTCATCCAAGGAGGGTGGATGCCTGCATACTATGCATCATAACTATTGGCTACCCCAATGTAATCCCCATCCATTGGCTGAATGGGGGAATCATCTACGTCCTGACTCCAGAAGCATTGCATATCTGGAGCCCCACTGACTGTAGTGTTATCCCAAACAGTCTAGGAAAACTTGTAATCCCTGAGAGATGGGATCCCCTGCTGTAGATCGAACTATCACAAAACTTGGTCATAGCAATGGAGCTCCACCTCTCCCCTCTCCATCCTCAGCCAGTAGGTTCACCTGATGCGAGCCAACTCCTATCTATCCTCGACCCACCCTGGATGATCCCTCCAAGGCCTCCAGGTGATCTAGTCTAGGACAAGGTCATCCATCAGTCTTTGGGACATCGGTAGATCAATCTGCCACTGTGACCCTCTCCAAAGCCACCAGTAGAATGCTCGAGGCCTCTCCTAGTCAACCCCTATCAAAGGAAACCCTATCGGACTTCACACTGCAATGTTCTCCCAACACCAAACCTGTAGTAGCGATGTCATAACTAGACATCGACCACCCTTATACACGACCCCATGCAGGATCCTGTATATTAGACATAGAACAAAGATGCCCTAAGAGAACCTATAACCATGATCTCACATGTCACAGATCACATCTTCTAGCACCAATGGTACCCTGCACCCACTCTAGTGGCACAGTAGAAGTCCACCCACCACTCCGGCCAAAACCTGTGTGAGTCTAGATGCCCTAGGCATCTGACATAGTGCCTCGATGTTCACTCCACCCTTCTCCAGGGTGAAGCTCGGATTGCCACACAACCGCATCATAGCATGGCCTTGATTGGCCGTAGGAGTGATCAATCGTCCTTGTATGGGGATCCTCAGAATCCTCCATACATCCTCCAATGTGGGAGTCATCTCCCCTGTCGATAACCAAAAATAGGAAGAACCCGGATACCACCTCTCTACCAGGGCTGTCAGTAGCCCCATGTCTATAGATACTTGTGGCATGTCTGTAAGCTGGCCTGAGCCAGCTGATCTCGCTCTGCTTATGATAGAGCGGCCAAGTCATCTCTCAACCCATCGTATTTCCATTCTCTGCTCTTTAGTAAACCTCTTTGCAACATAAACAACAACACAATAAAAATCATTAATAAAAACTCAAGTAAATTAGTTCAATTTTATACAAATGATGATATCGTCCACTATTGGATGATATCGTCCCAAATTTGAGCAAAATCGTCTTTTATTTTGCCAGTCGAAATCGTCCCTTATTTGATGAAATCGTCCCCCTTTCGTCGATTTCACTCTTTGACAAAATCGGTGAACTTGAGACGATTTCATCGAAATCGAGACGATTTCGTCCTGACAACGTTGATGGCCCAAAAATGGCCACGATGCTCAAAATTTCTCAAAATCAATCTAAAAAGCATGTAAATTCAACTTAAATCATTCTAAGCTAAGTTTAGACTCTTACCCATAGCCCGCATCGAACCTTTGTCGATCTGTGTGCTATCTCGACCATTTTGCTTGCAGAGTTCTAAAAAACCAAAAAAATGAACAGTAACAATGAATTAGGGTTTTACCCTATTTTAAAAACAATTAAAAACATTTTAAAAATTTTGCTTTTTTGCGTTTTTACCTCAAACGTTCGATTTGGGTAAAAACACGGAGGGGGCACCATAGTAAGTTGTCGTACGATTCGACCAAGAATCGTCGCCTAAAAATGGGAATAATTTTTGCTTTCTCGTAGATCGAGAAGAACTCATATTTAATGCATTTTCTTCAAAAAATTTGCTAAAGAGGGGTCAAAATGTAGCACCCTAAAATTGGTGCAGTAAAACCTTAATAATTACACTTACTCTAGTAAATAATTCAAATTCAAATTTCAACCTCCAAAATCGCTCCCAAACCGCCGCTTAATCCATTTCCTCATTTCTCATGCCATTTTTAGAGTTTGTTTTGACCATTTGACGATATCGTCACCGATCAGATGATATCGCCTCAGATCGAATGATTTTGTCTGGGCTAGGATGTCCAGACGATCTTGTCCCTAAACTGATTTTTCATAATTAGCTTCTGTTCCAACGATGTCTCTAATCCGGGCAAAAGCGTTTCTACATTGTTAGAGACCCTCCCCGTTGGATATATCCCAAATAGGGATGATCTCCAACCTCCTAACCTCCCTCCTAAGCCTATTTAATCCTAGGCCCTCCCCTTAGCATCCCCCTGGCTGAAATTCCCTATAACTTGAATTCTACACACACTAGACATCCTAAATTACTATTTGCACTTGTTCTATCCAAATTTTGTTGCAGGTACCTTAGTATTTTTCAGTCGAAGCAAGCTTACATCATCGCAGACAATCCTGTTCAGATCGGAGGTGATCTTGTCGAATCAAAGATGATTTTGACTATAGTTCACATTAGGGGCAATCAGTGCCTAGAGTTTGCATTTTCCTCTTTTCAATTTGCTGTTTTATGTTGCAATTAGCTAGTTTATTTATTATTTTTTGCTATCCTACATTTTGGAGTTCACCCATGTAGCTTTAAATGCATAATTAAGTCACCAATTGTCATTAAGTCATTGTAGTACACTTGTATTTTTTTTATTATCATAATTTTAATGTTACTCCTATTATTCTACATCATTGCCCTCTGTTAGAATAGTTGCATTTTTTGTATTTTGTGTCTACTTCTCTGATTATAGGTCTCTGACAAATTCATCAAATCTCAAATGATCTTGTCTGATAGCAGACGATCCTATCAAATCAAAGACGATCCTGACTGCTTCAAGAATCAAAATCTTCATCAGACATCCGGATCAGGTATGACTTTTTAATCTTGCTTACTTTCTCTATTTTTTGTCCTAATTTGTTCTTTTGTATTCATTTAATCTGCATCTTCATATAAAGCAATTTAGATTCATTTGGCCAAACCTAGGACTTGAATGTTTAAGGATAAAACTGAACACATAAAACACATTCCCAACCTAGGCATGGAAACTACCACTAAACGTTTCCTGGTGAACCCCACCATCCATCAAAAAATCACCATAATACACCTCCCTTGAGATGTGGGACCTTCGCAAGGCCTCTCAGTTTGAGGTACTGCGCCATCCTTTTCACATCCCCCTTGTTGAGCAAGGTGTTGCAAGAAGGATTGTAATTGTTGTAATCACAATGACACTGAGAGGGGGGGTGAATCAGTGTGTTCTTTAAAAAACTTAAAAGCAATTTAGACTTTTAAATAAACAGCAACAGATTAAAACATAAATAATAAAAGTACTAAGAGCATCACACATAACACGACATTTTAACGAGGTTCACCAATGTGGCTACTCCTCAAAAGGACTGCTTGGAGTACCATCCAAATCTAGTCAAATGCAAAGCTCCAACTTTACATAATCATTCACCAGCACCAACTGGTAAGAGGCACCAACCCCTAAGTTTTATCTGCTACAACAAGAATGGAGCACCAACTCCAATTTTTCCAGCACCAAGCTGGAAAGAGGCACCAACCCCTTTTTCAAGCTACAACTTGAAGATAATAATAACAATTACAGAATAAAAACTTTCACCTCATTTATCACGATCTGCTATTTTTCTACGATCTGCTGCTTGTCGACATTCGACTGCTGCTGTGAAAAATGATTCACACTTTTTCAACCACTCCTCTATATCTCTCCGCATAGGAGTGGTTGAAAAAAGTGCGAATCATTTTTCACAGCAGCAGTCGAATGCCGACAAGCAATAGATCGCAGAAAAATAGCAGATCATGATAAATGAGGTGAAAGTTTTTATTCTGCAATTGTTATTATTATCTTCAAGTTGTAGCTTGAAAAAGGGGTTGGTGCCTCTTTCCAGTTGGTGCTGGAAAAATTGGAGTTGGTGCTCCATTCTGTTGTAGCAGATAAAACTTAGGGGTTGGTGCCTCTTATCAGTTGGTGCTGGTGAATGATTATGTAAAGTTGGAGCTTTGCATTTGACTGGTAGTCCAAGCAGTCCTTTTGAGGAGTAGCCACATCGGTGAACCTCGTTAAAATGTCGTGTTATGTGTGATGCTCGTAGTACTTTTATTATTTCTATTTTAATCTGCTACTGTTTATTTAAAAGTCTAAATTGCTTTTAAGTTTTTTAAAGAACACACTGATTCACCCCCCCTCTCAGTGTCATTGTGATTACAACAATTGGTATCAGATCCAAGTACCTGAAGAGGCTTAAATAGCTAAGGTGATCTTGGAAATCAAGAAATGGCAAGTGGTGAAGGATTCTCTTCAAGCAAAGCACCACTGTTTGATGGGACAAATTATGCGTTCTGGAAAATTAGAATGCAGACTTATCTCAGTGCTTTGGGCTTTGACATCTGGGGTGCGGTAGTCAATGGTTACAAAGCTCCTACCATCGCTCCAACAGACACTACAGGAGATAACAAGATCAAGGAGGCTAAACTTCAAGCACACCGAGCTCAATACGAATCTTTAAAGATGGACAATGATGAGAACATAGAGACCTTCATGCAAAGAGTCAATGGGATCACAAATTCAATCAGAGGTATCGATAAAGAATTAACCGATGCTGCTATTGTGAAAAAGGTATTGAGATCACTTCCTTCTAGATTTGATTCTAAAGTCTCTGCCATAGAAGAAGCCAAAGATTTAAATCATTTTAGTATGGATGAGATGCATGGGTCCTTGACTGCTTTTGAAATGAGAATAGGAAATTCTAATCCCACAGATAGAGAAGCAGCCTTCAAAGCTCAAAAAGGCAAAAGCACAAAACAAGAATTTGAAGAAAAAAATGATTCAGATATAATGGAAGCAAATTTTGTAAGAAAGCTGAAGAAAGGAAAAGGAAAGTACAAAGGAATGCTACCTCTTAAGTGTTTCAGATGTGGAGGCATTGGACACTTTGCTACAAAATGTCCTTTCAATGACAAAAACAAAGGTGAAGAAACTCAGCATCAAGAAAGAGGAGAATGGAGGAAGAAATCAAATTTCAGAAAAGGTAATTTCAACAAGAAAAGCTTTATCTCTCAAAATGCAGAATCTTCAAAGGACAGTTCTAGTGAAGACTTTGAAGAAGGAACAGGTGAGGCTCTCTTTATGGCATTTGAAATAGACGAATCAAAAAACATAGAGGGGATGAACTCTGAAGTTGAAGATGTTGAGGCTGAAGTTTATTTAGAGGGTGAGCTAGTGTTTGCTCTTACGAAATGGGAATCAGAGAAAAAGAAGAATGAAAAACTGACAAGGAAACTTAAGGATGCAAATGACATTATTGCCAGTTTAAAAACATAGACTGAAGAATACAAGAAAATGTCTGAAGATCTGGAAATACAAGTTTCTATGAAGATAGACCACTGCTGCAAATTGGAAGAAGAAAATGTGAGTCTCCGAATACAAATACAAGAGCTGGATCAAAAAATCAACTGTCATCTAAAACGTGAAGAAAGCTCGATGAAATTGAACAAAATTTTGAGTGATCAAAGATCCACAGGCATCAAATTTGGTCTCGAATTTACTAAAGGAGAATCATCAACTGAACCAAAAATAAGCAATGTTGAAAGTGAAAAGAACAAAGACAAGAAACAGGCTGTGGAAAGTAAAAAAAATTAGGAAAAAGAAAGATATAATGCCAGACCTGAAATGATAGCTGACAATGATGGCTTTACTAAGGTCACACATCAAAAGAATAGAAGATCCAAGGCTCCAGCAACAACCTAGCCAAGACCATCTTTCAGGTTTACTCATTATTTCTATGGTTTTTGTTTTAAATGTAATAATTATGGGCATAAAATTGCTGACTGCAAATACAATATAGGTCCAAGAAGTTTCACTAGTAGAAATGCGTTTGCTCCTTTAATGAATTATGCAGTAGAGTGTTTTAAGTGTCACAACTTTGGGCATATTTCCAAAAATTATCGTAGTATGTCTGTTTCATATCAACCTCAAGAAAGTAGATTTCAACCGTATAGAGCAAAAAAAAATAGAATTTATACTAAAGGATATGTGCAAAATTCTAAAAAGGGGAAGTCACAGCTAGAACCCAACAACATAGTTAAGACAGAATGGAAACAAAAGGAACAGCTCAGGAAAGAACAAGAATCCTTAATAGTGCAGACTGCTTTTAGAGCTCAGAATAAATATGTATCGTGGATTCTTGATAGTGGTTGCTCAAGTCATATGACAGGTGATAGACAAAAATTTGAGAATCTTCAAAAATATGAGGGTGGTTCTGTGAAGTTCGGTAATAACGATGGAGAAAAAATAATAGGTAAAGGATCGGTCAAAATAAGTGAAGGGAAAATCAAGTCAGAAGAAGTTCTATATGTGGATGGTCTGAAACATAACCTGTTAAGTGTGAGTCAGATCTGTGACAAAGGACATGAAGTGGTGTTCAAGAAGCAGGGTTGTGAAGTCAAAAAAACAAAGAATGGGAAATTAATAGCAACCGGCTCAAGGACGTCTGGCAATCTGTACACACTCTCAGAATTTTTAGAAGGTATGTGCTTCATGGGACAAGAAGAAGAGAACTGGTTGTGGCATAAGAGGCTTGGACACATAAGTTTTGATAATTTGGTAAGAATTATTTCTAAACAAGCAGTGAGAGATATTCCAATCATTAAGAAACCTGCAAACAACATGTGTGCTTCATGTCAGAAGGGAAAACAGACCAGAGTTTCATTTAAAACAAAAGAACATCACACTAGCAGGCCTTTGGAACTTATTCACACAGACTTATGCGGACCCATGAGGACTCAAAGCATAAACAACGACAAGTCCTTTATGCTGTGCATTGATGATTTTTCTAGAATTACTTGGATATTCTTCTTAAAAGATAAATCATAAGCCTTTGAAATGTTCAAAACTTTCAGACAGCTGGTAGAGAATGAAACAGGGAAAAGGATTAAATGCTTGCGATCAGACAAAGGAGGAGAATTTATTTCGAATGAATTTTTAGAATACTGTGAAAAATATGGCATCAGGAGACAATATTCAGCAGCCAGAACTCCTCAGTAGAATGGTGTAGCAGAGAGGAAGAACAGAACAATTCAATAAATGGCACGCACCATGCTGGTAGAAAGCAAAATAGCAGATAGATTCTGGAAAGAAGCAGTTCACATAGTAGTATACATTCAAAACAGGTATATGTTAAGAACTCATGAATGCAAAACTCCGTATGAGCTGTGGTTTGGTAGGAAAGCAACAGCAAAACATCTCAAAGTATTTGGCTGCAAGTGCTACATCAGAAAAATAGATGACAATCTTGGAAAGTTTGAAGATAGAGCAGATGAAGGTGTGTTTGTTGGTTATTCTCCACATAGCAAAGCTTACAAATGCTACAACAAGAGACTCAAGAAAATTGTGGATAGTGCAGACGTTAAATTCGATGAAGGAAAAAAATAATCAATCTTCAAGAAAACTACCCAATCTACGAAGAAGTCATTGAAGGGTATGAAGTACATGGCACAGAAAATATGTCTACGGTTGATGCAGGTAACTTATCAGATGACTCAGAGGTACAAGAAAACAAAAAATTCAGAATGGGCAATTGGCAGAAAAATCACCCTAGAAACCAAATAATTGGAGATCCCACAGCTGGCATTCAGAAAAGAAAGAAAGTAATAAGTAATTACTCTCTTTTATCCATCATTGAGCCCAAAAAAATAGATGAAGCAAGCAAAGATGACAGTTGGATGAAGGCAATAAATGAAGAGTTAGATCAGATTGAAAAGAATAGAACTTGGGAGTTAGTACCTAGACCTGCAAACAAGAATGTAATCGGCACCAAATGGATATTTCATAATAAATTAAATGAAGACGGTCGAGTTATTAGAAATAAAGCAAGACTGGTTTGCAAAGGCTATGCACAGGTCGAAGGCATTGACTTTGAAGAGACTTTCGCACCAGTGGCCAAACTAGAAGCTATTAGAATGTTTCTGGAACTAGCAGTTCACAAGAACTTCAGAGTTTATCAGATGGATGTGAAATCTGTGTTTTTAAATGGGAAACTTGAAGAAGAGGTCTATATTGAACAACCAGATGGCTTTCAAATCAGTGAAGATCCCAACCTTGTCTGTAAATTAAAGAAAGCATTGTATGGATTAAAACAAGCACCACGGGCCTGGTATGCTAGGCTAGATAATTATCTCTCTCAACAGGGATTCAAGAAAGGTTTAGTGGACAACAATCTGTATGTGAAAATAGAATATGGGCATCTCATTGTTCTTGTTGTCTATGTGGATGACATCATATTTGGTAGCAACAAAGATGAATCTTGTAAAGACCTAGCAAACAAGATGCAGAATGAATTTGAAATGTCAATGATTGGTGAACTGTCTTATTTTTTGGGACTATAGGTTAATCAGAATGAGAAAGGTATATTCATTTCCCAAATCAAATATGTGAAAGAGATGTTAAAGAAGTTCACTATGGAGGATAGTAAGCCAGTCAGTACTTCCATAACAACAGGTTGTAAGTTAAGTAAAGAAGACAAATCTCCACCTGTAGATCAAACCATGTATAGATCAATGATAGGAAGCTTACTATATTTAACTACAACCAGACCTGATATTTTGTAGGCAGTGTGCATGGTAGCCAGATTTCAGGCCAGTCCCAAAGAGACTCATGTAACAGCAGTTAAAAGGATTTTTTGGTATCTCAAATGCACCATGGAGTATGGATTGTGGTATCCAAGAGGCAAAGATTTCACTCTTATATCATATTCAGATGCAGATTGGGCAGGATGTGTTGATGACAGAAAGAGTACCAGTGGAGGAGCATTCTATTTGGGGGATAGATTGGTTGCATGGCACAGTAAGAAGCAAGAATCAGTATCCTTATCTACAGCTGAGGTAGAATATATTGCAGCAGCAACATGTTGCACACAAGTTTTGTGGATGAAACAAACCTTGAAAGATCTAGGTATTACTTTTAGTGAACCAATATCAGTAAAGTGTGACAACACCAGTGCAATCAACATTTCTAAAAATCTTGTAATGCACTCATGGACTAAGCACATTGCTATAAGGTATCATTTCTTGAAAGAAAAAGTTGCAGAAGGAGAAGTTAGATTGGACTATGTCCCAACTACAGAACAGGTGGCAGACATTTTTACAAAACCTTTGCCCAAGGAAGTATTTGAGTATCTTCGGAGAAAATTAGGAGTAGTCACACTTCCTAAGAAGTGACTAGCTACAGGGATCACATTCTCAGGGGGAGCACTTGAGTGTTTGAGGATGGACTCAGGGGGAGTCAGATTGTGCCTGAGAAGTGTGAGGATGGACTCAGGGGGAGTCAGATTGTGTCTGAGAAGTGTGAGGATGGACTTAGGGGGAGTCAATTTGTGTCTGAGAAGTGTAAGGATGGACACAGGGAGAGTCTGCAGCAACCCTTTGGTATTATTGACAAAGGGGGAGAAGAGTTACAAAATTGTATATAGGTGTTGCCAACAATTCCAAAGGGGGAGATTGTTGAGCAAGGTGTTGCAAGAAGGATTGTTATTGTTGTCAACATAGGCAGTCAGATCCAAGGATGCAGTGGATAACAGACTTGAAATGGGTTTTTCTTAAAACCCAAGTTGGCTCTTCGTTTTGTTGAAAAAGATGCCCCGATGATGAAGATATTTAATTTTAAATATTTAGTTTAAATTTTTATTTTATTAAAAATTTAAATTAGAATATTAAATTAAATTAAAAGGTCCGACGTGTTACTATTTCGCGGCAATAAGCTACAGGAAGGTAACGAAGGTGGAGAAGAGTTTGAGACCGACAAAGTTAAATCTGGGCCAACGGATTTTAGGGTTTGGCAGCCGACAATTTCTAGGGTTTTGCAGCTGACATTCTTAGGGTTACATCCGATGAATTTTAGGGTTTGGCAGCTGACAAATTCTAGGGTTTCTCAGTCGACTTTCTTCTAGGGTTTGCCTCTAAAATTTCTTCTATAAAAGCAAGGGTTCTTCGAGTTTAAAAATTGGAGCGTGATGCGATATATGTGAATGAAGTTCTTGTGCAGCAGAGTGAGTGGTGCAAAGAGAAGATAAGAACGTGGTATGCAGAAGTCGTGTTTCGAGTGTGAAATGACAGTGTGCTGGCTATAGAAGTGATATTTCTATGAAGTTCCAGCAGAGAACGCGGAGAGATATAGAGGAGTGGTTGAAAAAAGTGCGAATCATTTTTCACAGCAGCAGTCGAATGCCGACAAGCAGCAGATCACAAAAAAATAGCAGATCATGATAAATGAGGTGAAAGTTTTTATTCTACAATTGTTATTATTATCTTCAAGTTGTAGCTTGAAAAAGGGGTTGGTTCCTCTTTCCAGTTGGTGCTGGAAAAATTGGAGTTGGTGCTCCATTCTGTTGTAGCAGATAAAACTTAGGGGTTGATGCCTCTTACCGGTTGGTCTTTGGTGAATGATTATGTAAAGTTGGAGCTTTGCATTTGACTGGATTTGGATGGTAGTCCAAGCAGTCCTTTTGAGGAGTAGCCACATCGGTGAACCTCGTTAAAATGCCATGTTATGTGTGATGCTCTTAGTACTTTTATTATTTCTATTTTAATTTGCTGTTGTTTATTTAAAAGTCTAAATTGCTTTTAAGTTTTTTAAAGAACACACTGATTCACCCCCCCTCTCAGTGTCATTGTGATTACAACACCCCTTTCGGGCATGGATCCTATAGCCTGAAGGTAAGGGTGTGAAAAATTTGGAGCGATACAATCACTAAGAACTTGCTCAAATTTGCTCAATAGGCTCATTCAGAACCTCATTAAATCTACTCAACAAGATCACCAAGAACTTGTTCAAATATGTTCTAGCAAGCTCACTAAGAACTTGCCCAAAATTGCTCAACAATATCACTAAGAAATTGCTCAAAATTTGCTCAACAAGCTCACTAAGAACTTGCTCAAAATATTCTCAACAATCTCACCAAGAACTTACTCAAAATCTGCTCAACAAGCTCATCAATAACTTGCTCAAACTCTGCTCAACAATATCACTAAGAACTTGCTCAAAATATGATCAAAAAGCTCACTAAGAACTTGCTCAAAATATGTCCAAAAATTTATCCCAAAAGCCTTCTCAAAAGCTCAACCAATCATGCTCAAATAGCACTCAAATCTCATCCACAAATCAAAGTCAAGGCTTAAATATGGACTTAAAAATGAATGGTAATACACTCTTCAAATGATGACAACTATGATCCACAATGATCTCAACTTAAATCAATATCATAGAAACATAAAGAGAATTGTTAGAGACTCAATATGTTCTATACTCAAATATAATATCTTTATCAACTCAAAGAAATCTCATAGAAGCATAAGGAGAATTTTTAGAGACTGAATATGTTCTAATCTCAATTTCTTTCTCAACTTCAACTCAACTCAAATTAGAATATATAATAGTTTATTTTATGGAACTTGAAAAATAACTTCTCACAATCACTTGACTAGGTACAATCAACTCAAATCAACCATTCATATCAAAGGACAACTCTTTCTCACAAAACCCTAGTCCATGCATGTATCAATAAACTCAAATGTTTCTAACAATGCTCAACCATAAATCTCACATAACAATGATACTCATGTTCTTTTCAAGTTCTTTGCATAACCAATGGGCTTCAACAACTATGCTTATAAAACAAGGTTTAAACACAACTCTCAAACCAGAAAACCTTGAAGCATTTCAACTAACCACTTTCAAAAAGGAAACCACAATCAATCCTTTTCTATCCAATGATATTTTAGAAATCAACCACCATAAACAAAGTCAATGGAGAATATTGCTCATACCTTTTTGATGCCTTATTGGTTGTCCACTAAATATGCCACACTCAACAAACTTTGAAAAAGAACAAAACACCTTCACTTTTGAAACCCTTTAAAAAATGGAAATATATCTTTGTATACACCTTATTTCTCCCTATAAATAATTCAATAAAATAGCCCTCGAAATAAGCTTTCCAATGATATATAATATGATATATTTCTAAAAAGAAAAACACCAAAAATTTCTCTTTTTCTAAAAGTGGATCACAACCCTTATTCCTCCTAGAAATAATAGCAAGCTTACAAAACCTTATAACTCCCTATATCTAAAAAAATATTTTTCATACACCCAAAGCATTCACAATATCACCTATGCAAGGCACTAATCATAAATACCTTTAATTTCGAAATCATGGCCTTAACCTTTGAAAACGTTTCACAAAAATTGATGAGCACCTTCACACTTGCGGGAGTCAAACTATGTTCCTCCTTGCTAGCATTGTGAGATGCTAACCAAGTGGGTGCAAGCCTATGTTGGGAATAAATCCAAACCTTGCTTTATAAACTATGCTAGATTGTTCTTAAAATGAAAAACATTTTCCACCAAAACTTCTGTCCTTGCGGGATTCGAAACACAAACCTCCCTTGTGGCAAAGTTATCTCTTGCCAACTGCACTGTGATGTCCAATGTGATGTCAGGTCTAGACATCCTTGATTTTGTTTAACCCTAAAAAATGACTTCTTTATTTTTTCACCTTCCACTTCCTCCACGCACGAATTGCTTTTCGATTTTCTCAACCTTGGCATTCTCAATAGGGAAAGTTTTTAACCATTATATATACACATTATAATGCTTCAAAAGACGTCGGTGGATTATAATCAAATCTTCATTCTTTTGGATGTCGGTGATAATAAAATATTAAATTTAATTTTAATTTTAAATTTAAATTTAAAATAATTTAAAATTTAAACTTACATATTTAAAATTAAACATCTCCTTCACCGGGGCACCTTTTTCAAAGAAACAAAAAAGCCAACCTAGGTTTTAAGAAAAACCCATTTCAAATCTTCCATCCATGATTTTAAATAAAATATTTTATTTTACCTGCCTTGGTTTTCTCAAAAACCCTGTATATATCCATACTCTCCAAAATATCATAAATGCTTATTTATGAAATACCTTGGCCATAAAAACTCAATGTGATCCATGTGACATCAATGATCCATGTGACATCAATGAAAACATAAACTAACTCAAATTGCCAACAATATCCCCCTTTTTCATTGATGACAACACCTCTAATGCAAATCACCACAATCATTGCAAAAACCATCTCTGAGAAACAAAGCTGCTCCCCTTGACTCAATACTCTCTATTGAGGCTACTCCCCCTAACTAAATTCTCTCTTTGGAGGCTTCTCCCCCTAACTCAATGCTCTCCTCATTACTCAAATCTCTCCCCCTTTGACGTCAATGTCAAAAAGGACACTTATGGGGCTAAAAGATACGACTCTTAAGATTAGCCTCCTCACCACATTCTCTCTTGAGGTGATTAATTTTGGGGTGGGAGTACTTTTAATCCCATATTACATTGTTTCTTTTCTCTATCAACTTCCTTCCATGTTTTTATGATATCCTTATCTTGATGAATTACTTGATCTTCTTGTCTAGAACCTGTTTGACCTTCATACCTTGAACCTGTTTGAAATTTAGTCCTACACCATTTTGCAATATGTCAAAAGTTGTTGCATTTAAAACATTTTATATTGTAGCCTTTGGATGGTGCCCATATCCTGAATTATTTCTTTAAATGATTTCCAGACCCATTCCTTTCCTAAACCTTATATTGTGAAGATCTATTTTCATGACCACTATGACCATGACTTTTGAATTGTGTAGCTCCAAAACCAAAACCATGTTGTTCATTTTCTTTGCATTGAGAAGCTCTATGACCAATCCTGTTGCATGAGAAGAAATTTCCCTAAAAACCATACCTTCTTCCTTTGAATTTACTTCTAGCAAAATCAAACTTCTTTGATTTATAGACCCTTTCTTGACCATTATCCTTGTGATCATCTTTGATTTGTGCATTTCATCCTTGAAATTTCTTTGTAGTATCCAAATTTTATTCCTTAGTTTCTTCCTTGTTTTCATCTTCAAGTATTTATTTTCCCTTTGATATTGATTCACCTATCTCAAAACAAGATCCAAACTAAATATTTGGAGCCATAGGAACTTTGGAACTTTCTTCATAACATTTAGGTGCTCCATTTCTTTCATATTTTAGAACTTCCTTTCATTTTGAGTGTGACTCCCCAAAACTAAAATATGAGACCTTTGGTTCTTTGGAATATTTATCTTATTTCTCTTCATTTGTGTCAAGTAGCAAATTGGCATCCATATTTATTGTCTCTAAAATACATGTTTCCTTCTTAGTGAAAATATCTTGACCTTTTGAGTCATGTCATGGATTAAAATTCTTACGTATGGAACATATAAATTCTTTTAGATTCTCCTTAACCTCTTGTAGTTGCTCATGGATTTCATTGAAGTCTTCCTTTAGATAAATTGAGACATCTATATTTCTTACACTATTCTATTTTTTAACTTATTTTGCTTGGAGTGAATGTTCTTCTTCTACTTATTTTATCCCATAGAAAAACCCTTCTTCATATTCATTGTCACTAAGATCATTATCATCTTCTATAGCAAACAAAATCTCATGATTTCTTTGACCATGCATATTTCCTTGATGTGTCATCTCATCTTCACTATCACTGAAACCATTGAAATATCCTAATATGTGATATCTTTGACCACACACAAATCACTATTCTCTTTAACCTTCTATTCCAAGTAATAGATGTTCTTCCTTTCCATCATCTGACTTGTATCTATCACTGTGATCTAATCTATCACTTGCTTCTACAATGTAGTAAGATTTTTTTGCCTTAAAAAAAAATTTCTTCTTCTCATACCTTTTTTGCTCGTATCTATCATATTTGTAATGCTTATGCTTTCCATCTTCTTTTCTTATGTGACCTTGTTTTTAATCATCATTGTTTTCTTCATGTGGACACCTATGTGCATAGTGACCAAAATCACCATATTTGTAGCATTTGACTTTCCTCATATCTTTGTAATTCCTTGAGTACTTATTCCTTTTGATGAATTTAGCTTCCTCATCATTATCTGGATCTCTATCTATCTCTAGAATTTTTCCTTTCCTATTATCTGAAGCCTTGAATGCAATCTCTTTTATTGGAACCTGATGCTTACTCACCCTCATCTCATAAGATGTGAGAGTTCCTTGTAATTCTTCCATTGTTATATTGTTGATATCCATTTTTTATTCTATTATTGAAACCTTTGCATCATACTTCATGGGAAGTGATTTCAAAACCTTTTGAGTAACTTTTGTTTCTTTCATCTCAAATTCTAGGCCTTTCATGGTGTTAGTAATCTCATCAACTCAAAGTAAAAACTTTGAAATATCTTCAAAATCTTCCATTTTCAATTCCTCAAATATTTTTCTATGAGTTTGTAGTTTTTCCAACTTTATCTTAGAATCTCCTTCATAAGTATTTTGCAACTTGGTCCACATTTCATTAGATGAATTACATACTATGACCTTTGCAAAATCTATCTCACGTAGCCCACTAAAAATATAATTTATTTCTCTTGGATTGATCTCAACCAATTTCTTGATAGTCTTTTCTGCCTCAGGATCACCTTCAACCTTATACTCTTTTTCAACCATCTGCCATACCTCATAACCTTATGATATCAAGTAGTTCTTCATTCTCATGCTCCATAAAGCATAATTGTTACCATCAAATAATGGAGCCTTATTTATAGATTATCCATTCTATGAAGCCATCTATGTTCTTGTAGAATCTACCCTCAAGTTGTTAGCCTTTATGAAGGAACCCACTCTGATACCAATTGAAGAACACAAGCTTATACTGAGAGGGGGGTGAACAGTATAGCACCCACTTTTTACTTTCTTTCCAAACCAATATCAATTAATGTCCTTAATTGCAATAACAAAATATAGTAGTGTGCATTAATAACTTAGATAGAAATAGTAAGCAAGAGCACAAGTCACCACACACAATTGAGACACAATATTTAACGTGGTTCCCCCAATATGGGGTACTCCACAAGATAATATCCTTATAATATTTCACATAAAAATAAGGATCCTTATCCAATACAATCATTAATTTAATCTTCTCAAAGCCAGATAATACACTGATCTGCTCATGTAGGAAATCCACTGATATGCTTAGCTAGGTAACACACTTATATGCTCAAGTAGGCAACACACTGATCAACTCAGGTAGGCAATCCACTGATATGCTTATGTAGGAAACATACTGATTTGATTAGGTAGGCAATCAACTAATATAATTAGCTAGGAAACACATTGATCTTCTTAGGCAGGCAACACACTGATCTAATTAGGTAGGCAATCCACTGATCTGTTCAGCTAGGCAACACTTTGATCTACTCAGGTAGGCAATCCACTGATCTTATTAGCTAGACAATATATTGATCTGCTTCAACAAGCTCACCAAGAGCTTGTCCAAATTTGCTCTAGTAAGCTCACTAATAACTTGCTCAAATATTATCAATAGGCTCACCTAAGAACCTCATCAAATCTACTCAACAAGATCACCAAGAACTTGTTCAAATATGCTCTAGCAAGCTCACTAAGAACTTGCCCAAAACTGCTCAACAAGCTCACTAAGAACTTGCTCAAAATTTGCTCAACAAGCTCACTAAGAACTTGCTCAAAATTTTCTCAACAAGCTCACTAAGAACTTTCTCAAAATCTGCTCAACAAGATCACCAAGAACTTGCTCAAAATATGCTCAACAAGCTCACTAAGAACTTTCTCAAAATATTCTCAACAAGCTCACTAAGAACTTGCTCAAAATATGTCCAAAAATTTATCCCAAAAGCCTTCTCAAAGGCTCAACCAATCATGCTCAAATAACACTCAAATATCATCCAAAAATCAAAGGTAAGGCTTAAATATGGACTCAATAATGAATTGTAATACACTCTTCAAAGGATGACAACTATGATCCAAAATGATCTCAACTCAAATAAATCTCATATAAGCATAAAGAGAATTGTTAGAGACTCAATATGTTCTATACTCAAATCTAATATCTTTCTCAAATTAAAGAAATCTCATAGAATCATAAGGATAATTTTTAGAGAATCAATATTGTTTCTGGACAAACAAGGTTAACTTCTTTCCTACTTTTTTCACATGCCCATGCATTTAATTTATCAACCTAGGGAGCTTCATAAACTTGCGAAGGGTCTTCAACAAGATTACTCACAATACCACTTGATATGAGTCCGCTAGTTCTACTATTGGGGGATGTTTCAAATGGTTGTCAATAATTCATGCACTCCTCAATAATTTATGAAAAAAAACCAATTAAATCTACAAAAAATAAATATTCACACATTCTTATAAATGAATCTACTGCAAATACTAGAAATATTAGTGCGATAAAAAATCTTATAAAAGTGGTAAACTAATATAGAAAACACAGGAAAAATAGGGGAAGAAATACTTGCTTGGAGTGGTCCCAGGCTCCAGCAGCTTCCTCCCAGCTAAACACGCACTTAGAAACTCTGAGAACTATATTATAATTATCAATTATTACAATGCTTCTGTATATCTCTCTATAATTAGTATCAAAATATTCTATATCCTCTATCTATTTATATATCTATGAAGAACACAAGCTTATACTGAGAGGGGGGGTGAACAGTATAAGACCTCTTTTTACTTTTTCCTTTATACTTCAAAATAGTAAAGCAATATACCCAAAGCAATATCAAAGCAATGCACAATATCATCCACAAAGTGACACCAATTTTAACGTGGTTCACCCGGAATGGCTGGGCTACGTCCACAAAACTTTTCTCTAAAAGTTATCTCAAAGTTCTTTGGGAATCCTTCCCAATTACAATGTTTATGAGCCTCGGCCCAAAGGAGATACCTTCCCCCAATCAGAATTTATGAGCCTCTGCTCAAAGGAGATACCTTCCCCCAATCAGAATTTATGAGCCTCTGCTCAAAGGAGATACCTTCCCCTCTACTCTGGAAATGATCCCTCGGAAGATCAACTGCCTCTACCTCTTGCCAAGCACGTGGAACTCCTTTCCACCGAAGACCTCCTGTCCTCAATGCTTAGCCTAAGAGACCTCTCGCCTTCTATGATCACGTCCACAGCAGCTCAACAACTTGTACCAAACATAGTCAGTCGGTCTAGTACAAGTCTTCCTCTGTCTGTCAGATCTGTCCAACTCTTGAACAAATCAATCCTCTACATACAAGCCTTCTCAAAGACTTGCCAACTATCCTCAGGTTCTTCTCATAGAACCAATGCACCTCTGTCCTCAAGTTCTCTGATAGAACTATCAAACTCAGCTCACAAGTCCTCTGCTAGGACCTGTCCAAATCTGCTCACAAGTCCCCACCGGAACCTGTCCAAAACTGCTCACAAGTCCCCACCGAAACCTGTCCAAAACTGCTCACAAGTCCCCACTAGAACCTATCCAAAAACCTCACAAGTCCCCACTGGAACCTGTCCAAAACTGCTCACAAGTCCCCACTGGAACCTGTCCAAAAACTCAGCAAGCTCACCAAGAAAAACTTTCTTAGTAGGAAATCACAAAGTGAATTGTTAGAGACCCAATGTGATTTGTCAAACTCATAGAAGCATAAAGAGAATTGTTAGAGACTCAATATGTTCTATACTCAAATCCCAATCTCAAAACTCAACTCAAATCAACTCAGCTCAATCTCAATCTCAAATCTGAAAACTCAACTCAATATCTGAAATGGATAGGATAGAATGTTTTCTTTCAAGAACATGAAACCCCAACAATTGCCAACTATGCAAAGAATCACATAACAATGATACTCATGTTCTTTTCACCATCAATTAGGGTTTCAACAACAATGCTCATCAAACAAGGTTTAGTCAACCAACACCATTCAACTCAACATCAACCTTGAAGCATTCAACCAATCATCACAAGAAAAGGAAACAAGTAGAAATCCTTTTCCCTCCAAAGATATTTGAACAAAATAGCCACCAACACAATATCACCAAATGCAAAGAATAACTTGCTCAAATCAACTCAATGGAGTAAGCCCAATATCATGAATCAAGTAAAGCAATAACTTGATCAAACAACCTCTATGGAAGCAACTCAACCATCAAACTCAAAACAGCCAACCAAGGGTTCCACCAACTCAATGCAAGTAGCTAGACTCACAAATATAAACCCTAGTGCACAAAGCTTCCACTATCTCAAACCAAAAATTATGCATTCACCAAAAACTCTCCTTAAGGATAACAATGCATAAGTAGTCTTCAACAAACCAGAAAATAGGATTTACACCTAGCCAAAGGATACCTAGTAGAATACCTTTTCACTCCAACCTTATTTTAGAAAACATACACCAATCATACTCATAAGAAGAATGTGCCCATACCTTATTGGAGTAGAAGATAATTGAACCTTCAAGTTGTCACCACACACAACTCTCAAACTTCCAACCAAGTTAGGGTTAGAATAAAAAGAAATGAGCAATAATATAAACTTCCTTTATTACACCTTTTAGCTCCACTTCTTTAAACACAACCACCATAACATGCCAATAAATCAACAATCACAGACTCACACCTTATACCTCCATTTTTAATTTTAGCATAGCAAAGAATAATCTTAAAAATACATCCAAAGAAATATGCCCTTATTTCTCCTAAGATTTTATTCAATGCTAATCACAAAAGCCAAAACTCATAAAATTTAATCACACCTTATAAATCGCTGTCCAAGAAACTCCGAATTTCGTGGCATAAAGACGTTTTAATAAAAACGTGTGTTACTCTAGCAAAGCACCCCCGCGAGACTCGAAACGGTGACCTCCGCCAATGCAGCGCCCAATAGCAGCCTTCGTTGCCACTAGCCCACGCGGGCTACGAAGTTCACAAGTGAACTTCCCTCCACTTCACCCTCGAAAAAAACTCCCGAAGACTTTTCAACCGCACGTGCTTCTAAGTCTTCCTTCGATCGCAGCGAATACAGAGCACAAACACCGCAAATTGCATTCGAGGAATTTCGAATTAATTAGCCTTCCAACCTTAGGAGTTGGAGAATAAATAGTCTCTTCGAAGACACCTTGACGTCGGCGAAAATAAAGACCATTTCGAAATTAATCAAAAGTCTTTTCAAAAAGGGTTTAAAAACCCTTAAATAATTTTAATAAATTAAGAATAAAAAAAGGTTTAAAAACCTTTAAGTATTTTTAATAAATTAAAAATAATTTCTCCCTTAATTAATTAAATAATTAATTAATTAAAACCTTGAAGGGTTTTAAATAATAATTAAATAAATAATAAAGAGAACCTCCATTGGTTTTAATAAAAACCATTTAACTTGGTTTTAATAAAAACCCTATCCAACTTGGTTTTAATAAAAACCGGTTTGGTTTTAATGAAAAACCCTTGCCAATGGAATCTCTCCGGATTCTCTTAAAAATATTCTCTTGGAATCTTCCACCTTTGAAGCCAACACATCCTCTTAACATTAATGCCATTTCCTTTTGACATCAATGACAACTCATAGACAAGAAGCTAGGATCTCAAACCCAAAATTGCCAACAATCTCCCCCTTTGTCATTGATGGCAAACCATGCTTCTCAACAACACAGAAACTCAACATAAACAACTCCCCCTATCTTGAGGCTCTCCCCCTTACTCAAATCTCTCCCCCTTTGTCATCAATGGCAAAGGGTCACCTTTGGGGCTCGGGACTAAGAATGAGCCTCTTAGCTTAGTCCCTCCCCCACCTCCTGATGAGGTGATTAATTCTTGGGTGGGAGTAAAACTCCCATTAGGCATTGATCATCATCAGCGTCTATAACTTCCTTGTCGGGCCTTCTCTTGAACTCTTTGTCCATATTCCTATTCCTATCACTGTTCTTGTTCTTGTTCTCATCCTTGTTCTTGTCCATGCCTTGATCCTTGGACCTGATCATGCCACTGTTCCTGTTCCTGTATTCTAGAATTTCAGCTCTACACTGTCTGATTGTGTGACCTTCATTGTTGCACTTGAAACACTTGACGATGTTGTTTCTCTGAGGTAAACCTGATCTTTGAATCCACAAATTTTGACCAAACCTATTCTGACCAAACCTGTTGCAGCCAAACTTGTTACGCCAAACCTATTCTGACCAAACCTGTTCTTGTTATTTGCCTTGCAATAAACTGCCTTGTGCCCAAACTATTGACAAGAGTAGCAATACCCTTGAAAGTAACTAGCACTTCTAAAACTGTCATTTACCTCCTTCACTTGAGCCATGCAATGTGAAGCCATGTGACCAAACTCGTGACAAGCAAAACATCTGCCTTGAAACTTTCCTTTAATTGACCTCTTAGGTTCTGAAAACTTCTTCTTCTCATTCTGAATTCTATTTTCTGTTTCTGTGCATCTATCATTCAAGGACTCCTTTTCTGAAATACTTTCCTCATCAGAACTCTCTTCCTTTTGGAGTCTCTTACTAGACTCTCCAACTTGTTCCTTGTGTGGCTTAACAAAACCAAGGCCTGTTTTATCTGTTGTCTTTCTTTGACCTTTGATGAGTGACTTAACCTTTTTGGAGCTATCTTGAAACTCGTAAAGCTTATCCTTGTACTCTTTAGTTTCCTCTTTCAAAGAAGCCATTTTCTGTTCTAACTCACTATACTCAAGAACCTTAGACTCTAACTCATCCTTGAGTTCTTGTGTCTTAGCCATAGAGAAGTCAAGACTTTCTATAAGATCATCTCTCTCCATACAACATTCATCTAACTTATCCTTGAGTCTAGCATTCTTCTTTCTTTCCTTTTTCAAAGCACTAAGAGCACTAATAAGTTCACCTTCAAGATCTACTTCACCTTCCTCTATATCTTCCTCTATTTGTTTGCTTTTTGAATCATCAAAGCCTTTTTCAGATTTCTTATCACTAGAGGTGCTACCCTTTTCAAAAACCATACATGCATCTTCCTTATAGTTTTCTGAAGCATCCTCATACATACTAGAAACCAAATCATTATTTGTGCAATCATCCTCAAGGTGACCAAAATTTCCACATCTAAGACATTTCATGATAATGAATCTATGTTTCGGTTCTTCCTCTTTTTTTGATATGAACAACATCTCATTTTCATTATCACTTGAAGAACTTTCACTATCACTACTAGAACACTTACTTGCTTTGTCTAGGTAGAAACTCTTCTTGTGCTTGTGAGAATACCTCTTTCCTTGATTGTTGTGCTCATCTTTGTTTTTCCTGTGATGCTTGTGCTTTTCAGAATCCTTGCTCTTAGAATCCTGTTTATCTTCATCACTTTCATTCTTGGGAACAGTACAGATCGGTAGCATAATGACCAAACTTTCCACAATTGAAACATCTTATATTTTTCATACTTTTGTGCTTTCTAGAGAACTTGCCTTTCTTGCTGTAATATGCCTCTTCATCACTAGAAGACTCATCACTATCTTGAAGTTGTTTACCCTTGGAATTCTTGGTAGCCTTGAAAGTTGCCTCTTTCTTGACATCAACCTTCACTTGAGTTCTCAACTCAAATGCTGCAAGTATACTATGGAGCTCATCCTTTTTCAACTTATCCAAATCTTTAGCTTCCTCAATAGCAGAAATATTTTCACTAAATCTATTAGGAAGAGATCTTAAAATCTTATCACAAACATCATTTTCAGCAAGCTCAAGACCTAAGTCTTTCATGGAGTTAACAACCTCATCCATACGAAGCATGTAGTCACTAATATTTTCATCATCATTCATCTTGAGTTGTTCAAACATACCTTTGAAGTGTCTCAACTTGGCCTTTCTGACATTTGTATCACCTGTATGAACCACCTTCAACTGTTTCCACATTTCACTAGCTGTCTTGGAGTGAATCACTTTGGTGAGATCTGCTTTCTGTAAGCCTTTCAGGATTGCATTCATTGCTTTTGAATTGTTGTGATGTAGGAGCCTTTCTTCTTTAGTATTAGGACCATGTTCGGGAATAGTGTACTCATCTTCAATCACTTCCCAAACCTCATTCCCAAGTGCCATTAGATGAACCTTCATCCTTGCACTCCAAAGACCAAAATCTGACCCATCAAGAATAGGTGTTGCATTGCCACTTGAATGATCCATTGTGTTCTTTACTAGCTTTTCCTTCAAACTGTTAAACTTTTTGAAGGCACCCGCTCTGATACCAATTGAAGAACACAAGCTTATACTGAGAGGGGGGGTGAACAGTATAAGACCTCTTTTTACTTTTTCCTTTATACTTCAAAATAGTAAAGCAATATACCCAAAGCAATATCAAAGCAATGCACAATATCATCCACAAAGTGACACCAATTTTAACGTGGTTCACCCAGAATGGCGGGGCTACGTCCACAAAACTTTTCTCTAAAAGTTATCTCAAAGTTCTTTGGGAATCCTTCCCAATTACAATGTTTATGAGCCTCGGCCCAAAGGAGATACCTTCCCCCAATCAGAATTTATGAGCCTCTGCTCAAAGGAGATACCTTCCCCCAATCAAAATTTATGAGCCTCTGCTCAAAGGAGATACCTTCCCCTCTGCTCTGGAAATGATCCCTCGGAAGATCAACTGCCTCTACCTCTTGCCAGACACGTGGAACTCCTTTCCACCGAAGACCTCCTATCCTCAATGCTTAGCCTAAGAGACCTCTGCCTTCTATGATCACGTCCACAGTAGCTCGGCAACCTATACCAAACATAGTCAGTCGAGCTAGTACAAGTCTTCCTCTGTCCGTCGGATCTGTCCAACTCTTGAACAAATCAATCCTCTGCATACAAGCCTTCTCAAAGACTTGCCAACTATCCTCAGGTTCTTCTCATAGAACCAATGCACCTCTGTCCTCAAGTTCTCTGATAGAACTATCAAACTCAGCTCACAAGTCCTCTGCTAGGACCTATCCAAATCTGCTCACAAGTCCCCATCGAAACCTGTCCAAAACTGCTCACAAGTCCCCACTGGAACCTATCCAAAACTGCTCACAAGTCCCCACTAGAACCTATCCAAAACTGCTCACAAGTCCCCACTGGAACCTGTCCAAAACTGCTCACAAGTCCCCACTGGAACCTGTCCAAAAACTCAGCAAGCTCACCAAGAAAAACTTTCTTAGTAGGAAATCACAAAGTGAATTGTTAGAGACCCAATGTGATTTTTCAAACTCATAGAAGCATAAAGAGAATTGTTAGAGACTCAATATGTTCTATACTCAAATCCCAATCTCAAAACTCAACTCAAATCAACTCAGCTCAATCTCAATCTCAAATCTGAAAACTCAACTCAATATCTGAAATGGATAGGATAGAATGTTTTCTTTCAAGAACATGAAACCCCAACAATTGCCAACTATGCAAAGAATCACATAACAATGATACTCATGTTCTTTTCACCATCAATTAGGGTTTCAACAACAATGCTCATCAAACAAGGTTTAGTCAACCAACACCATTCAACTCAACATCAACCTTGAAGCATTCAACCAATCATCACAAGAAAAGGAAACAAGTAGAAATCCTTTTCCCTCCAAAGATATTTGAACAAAACAGCCACCAACACAATATCACCAAATGCAAAGAATAACTTGCTCAAATCAACTCAATGGAGTAAGCCCAATATCATGAATCAAGTAAAGCAATAACTTGATCAAACAACCTCTATGGAAGCAACTCAACCATCAAACTCAAAACAACCAACCAAGGGTTCCACCAACTCAATGCAAGTAGCTAGACTCACAAATATAAACCCTAGTGCACAAAGCTTCCACTATCTCAAACCAAAAATTATGCATTCACCAAAAACTCTCCTTAAGGATAACAATGCATAAGTAGTCTTCAACAAACCAGAAAATAGGATTTACACCTAGCCAAAGGATACCTAGTAGAATACCTTTTCACTCCAACCTTATTTCAGAAAAACATACACCAATCATACTCATAAGAAGAATGTGCCCATACCTTATTGGAGTAGAAGATAATTGAACCTTCAAGTTGTCACCACACACAACTCTCAAACTTCCAACCAAGTTAGGGTTAGAATAAAAAGAAATGAGCAATAATATAAACTTCCTTTATTACACCTTTTAGCTCCACTTCTTTAAACACAACCACCATAACATGCCAATAAATCAACAATCACGGACTCACACCTTATACCTCCATTTTTAATTTTAGCATAGCAAAGAATAATCTTAAAAATACATCCAAAGAAATATGCCCTTATTTCTCCTAAGCTTTTATTCAATGCTAATCACAAAAGCCAAAACTCATAAAATTTAATCACACCTTATAAATCGTTGTCCAAGAAACTCCGAATTTTGTGGCATAAAGACGTTTTAATAAAAACGTGTGTTACTCTAGCAAAGCACCCCCGTGAGACTCGAAACGGCGACCTCCGCCAATGCAACGCCCAACAACAGCCTTCGCTGCCACTAGCCCACATGGGCTACGAAGTTCACAAGTGAACTTCCCTCCACTTCACCCTCAAAAAAACTCCCGAAGACTTTTCAACCGCACGTGCTTCTAAGTCTTCCTTCGATCGTAGCGAATACAGAGCACAAACACCACAAATTGCATTCGGGAATTTTCGAATTAATTAGCCTTCCAACCTTAGGAGTTGGAGAATAAATAGTCTCTTCGAAGACACCTTGACGTCGATGGAAATAAAGACCATTTCGAAATTAATCAAAAGTCTTTTCAAAAAGGGTTTAAAAACCCTTAAATAATTTTAATAAATTAAGAATAAAAAAAGGTTTAAAAACCTTTAAGTATTTTTAATAAATTAAAAATAATTTCTCCCTTAATTAATTAAATAATTAATTAATTAAAACCTTGAAGGGTTTTAAATAATAATTAAATAAATAATAAAGAGAACCTCCATTGGTTTTAATAAAAACCATTTAACTTGGTTTTAATAAAAACCCTATCCAACTTGGTTTTAATAAAAACCGGTTTGGTTTTAATGAAAAACCCTTGCCAATGGAATCTCTCCGGATTCTCTTAAAAATATTCTCTTGGAATCTTCCACCTTTGAAGCCAACACATCCTCTTAACATTAATGCCATTTCCTTTTGACATCAATGACAACTCATAGACAAGAAGCTAGGATCTCAAACCCAAAATTGCCAACACTCTATATCTTCAGAGAGGTCTACGTGTGTTTATATAGCACACCCGCAGAACTTCTATTACAAAGAAGTTATAATAGTCGATTCATTCCAGACTAAACTAAGATAGTCTGGTAAATGTGATCGATGTCTGCTAAAACTGGCATTCGGTTCTAATGGTGGCGTGTTCACTGATTGGTTTGTGCTTCACCTGGAATTGGTAGGATGTTCTCATACATTGGTGTGATCCCCAATTTAGCTCTACATGACGTAGAGTTGGAACTGCACCAGTCATTGTTGTCCACGTCATGCTTGTCTAGTCAACGGGTGAAGAACAGGGGTGCCTTCCCTATGAGGAAGGTGCCTAAGTATATCGAGTGCCTTCTCTATGTGGAAGGTGCCTTACTACCATTGGTGCCTTCCTGGAAGAGGAAGGTGCTTATCTTCTATTGGTGCCTTCCTGTGAGAGGAAGGCGCTTGCCTTCTAGTGGCGCCTTCCTTATGAGAGGAAGGCGCTTGCCTTCTAGTGGCACCTTCCTTATGAGAGGAAGGCGCTTGCCTTCTAGTGGCACCTTCCTTATGAGAGGAAGGACTTTCCTTATGAGAGGAAGGCGCTTGCCTTCTAGTGGTGCCTTCCCGTCGATGCCTTCCTTATGAGAGGAAGGTGCTTCTTTTCCTTTGGCACCTTCCTGGAAGAGGAAGGCGCTGGCCTTCTATTGGCGCCTTCCTGGGAGAGGAAGGCGCTTGTCTTTCCTTGGCGCCTTCCTGGAAGAGGAAGGCGCCTACTTACGTTTGGCGCCTTCCTGGAAGAGGAAGGCGCCTACCTTCTCTGCATTGATTCCGAAAGAAACAAAGTGCCAGGTCCATGAAAAGACCTCGACTGATCCAAATCTAACTAAATCAACTGCAATTCCACAAAAACACACTGAAAACACATGAATTAGATAACACGCATAATTTCATCAAATAATTATATAATCATTCATAAAAGTATGCAATCCTTATTATACAGTCGCATAATAATCAAGAAAATGTATACAAAATATGAGCATTTCTGATGCTCATCATCCCCCATGCCTAACATATGCCATGCCCTCATGGCATCAAAACTATAGGTAGCCCTGTTGACCCCTCATCGTTGTCATTTCTTGGTGGATTCGGTTGTACCTGCGGCCCATGTCTGCCTCTTCTATGCATTGGCATCTAGAGGTGTGGCTCTTCTTTTTCTACGTGGAGCTGAGGGTGTGGCTATCGGCTATCCTTTCCTCATTTTGGCCACTATCGATGGTGATCTAGCTAGCGTCATCTCTGTTGACTGGAATGCAGCTTCTATAGCTTGCCATAGGTCAGCGTCTAGAGGTCTGACCGCTGCAAGAGGGATATCTAAATTATCCCTCCTAGAATGAACTACTTGGGCTTTGTACAATCGGGCTGCTTCAGGAGTAAGCCCTATGTTCTCCCTTGCAATGGTCGTGGCCTCCAATTCGGGGCCATATACCCCCCACCATTCAAAATACCTTCTTATCATGGAGGGCCATCCCTAGGATGACCCATAAATATCCCAGAACTGGTTGTCCTCTATCGGATTGACATAGATACTAGAGTCCCCCTACATCCTCGAGGTTGCCTTCCTGGTCTCCTTGGCTGTTGTCATCTCTTTGAGCAGTCGTTCGAACTATTTTTGCCTCTCCATGAATGGTTGCATATCCCACTCATCTTCCTCTGGCTCGACGAAGGTCACCTTCACCTTCTTTCGAGCCATCCTGGGCCCTTTTCCTCTGGCCTCTACAAAAAATGTGGTGGCTCGAATAGGGGTTTTCCCTTTCTCCCTAGCGGTCATCTTCTCACTCCGAGGGGCCTGCTCTGTGGTCCCTAGAGCATTCTCTTCACTCTATGCTGCCATCCCTAGGGGTGCTTCTTCGTCCCTCTATCTGTCCTGTGTCGACCCCTCAGGTTCTTCTCCTCCTTCCTCAGGTCCGAGGAGTTCCTCCTTATCCTCTGGTCTTGTCTACTACTGGAGGCCCTCGTCCTACTCTGTATCACTCAGGACGATGACAAGGGGTGTTGTGGGACTTCTTTCCCTTTCACTCCCAAAAATAGAGGAATTCTCCCCTACCTTTGGGCTGCTCTATCGGGTGTTCGATCGAAATTCTCTCGAAGAGAATACTCGTTCGGTAGATGTGGGAGAATTCATCGGGACCTCTTTTGCCCAGTCAGTTTGGGTCGATGCATCCCTTCTTTCTATTCCCCTATCCTGGAGTAGCTGGTTCTCCTCCCACAACTGTCGGACCAGCTGCTCGAGCTGGGTGATTCATCCTTCTCATTCTTTCAACTCCCCTCTATGCTTGTTCTGGCAGTCCTCCAAAATTTTTTGGGCCATCCAGCAATTGGTTTGCCATTCCAGCGCTTCCTCCAAGGCCGCGTCGACCTGATCATTGCTCTCGAAAGTCCCTGCATCTTGTGGGCTCTAGTTTGTCAATTCTTAGAGGGTTTGGGCTGCAACGTCGACTTTTGGGTCACTCTGTTCTTCTTCTACTGAGAGGAGGAGTCACCACAGGTGTTTCCTCTTGGGGACTGGTTCTGTCGGTCGAAACTTGGCCTCATCGCTAATAAGCGGTGCTCCTTCCTCCTCACACTCGGGCACTGGGGAATGCCCTCTTTCCTCTATGCTTTTGGGCACTGGTGAATGCCCTCTTTCTTCTATGAAATAGGGCAATGCCAATTGCTCGATACTCACCATTTCCTCTGTAGGGCTTCCCTCTTCTTGCCCTATTTTGGCAATAGCATCCTGTTGCCTTTCTTGGCCGCCATCTCCCTCTGCGTCGGGGTCCTGCCTCTACGCTTCTGCATGGTGGACCAGTGCCGATATCAGCCCATGGTGGGCTAAGGTGGATGGTGCTCCCTTCTAGTACCGAGCCGCTTCATCCTTTAGAGCATTCTCTAGGTAGAAGGGCACGTTCAACTTCCTTCCATGCACCAGGTGATTGAGAAACTGCACATGGTTAGCGTGCAGATGGGTATATTTCTTGGTGCATGTAAAGAATCGAGCAACCTGCTTGAATATCTTTCGCAGATTCATGGGAAGGCTATTTTTGGGTAGCCCCTCCTTGTCTATCTACACATTTTCCCCTAGCAGTAGCACTTTGGTGTACGGCTTCAGTAGTCCACCTTTGTATATGCATTCCCCTGTGAGGGGCAATCCAGTCGCCTACGAGATGTATTCGGGGGTGACTGGAATTTCTACCCCTCGCACCTAAGCTACGTCGCCCCTCAAGGAGGTAGAGAATTCCTTGGCTACCTCCATATCCTGGCCCTGACTGACCAGGGTACAGTATTCGAGCCATCCCTCGACCTCGAACTATGTCTTTACCGCCCCCCTGATTCCTTTCGTATCACTCGGTTCATTCTTCTTCACTACGTGATTCTTCGACCTTCCTCCCATGGTGCCTTCCCTTACTACTATAGTTTTTTTCTATCCTTCCTTCTTCAGGAAGGTGCCTTCTTATAGGGAAGGTGCCTAACCTTAGCATTTATTTCTAGGGTACACCTTTCGAGCCATATCATTGGCACGCGGTTCCGGCTATGGGGGGATATGATTTTTATGATGACGATATTTTTTTGGTACTACATAATTTATAAATAATTATATAAAAATTTGAATTAGCATGCGCGTACCTTATTCGATGTTTCAGGCATCATGAAGGGCGTTGATTCACTGATTTGTGACATGAGGGAGGGGTATGGTCATCTGATGTCGCTCGTTCATGTGGTGGTTTCATTCCGATCGAGGCATCCGAGAGACGTAAGTGTTGGTTGTACGTGGAAGGCGCTCTTTGGTACCTTCCCCATGTGGAAGGCGCTGATGTGGTGCCTTCCCGATGTGGAAGGTGCTTATATGGCACCTTCTCGATGTTGTCGGTGCTCTCTGAATGGATGCGCCTTCTGGTGGTGGAAGGCACCTTTTTGATTGGATGCACCTTCGGTGGTGGAAGGTGCCTCTGATTGGATGCGCCTTCCGGTGGTGGAAGGTGCCTTTTTGATGATGGTGCCTTCCTGCTATGGAAGGTGCTTCTAAATGGGTGTGCCTTCCCGATGTGGAAGGCACCTCGGTCTGCATGCGCCTTCCCGATGTGGAAGGTGCCTCGGTCTATATGCACCTTCCCGATGTGGAAGGCGCCTCGTCTACATGCACCTTCCCGATGTGGAAGGCACCTCATCTACATGTGCCTTCTCGATGTGGAAGGCTCATCTGCATGCGCCTTCCCGATGTGGAAGGCGCCTCATTCTTTTTTTTTTGTATGGCGCCTTCCAGCCATGGAAGGTGCCTATATATATATATATATATATATTGTGTGCGCCTTCTTTATAAGGAAGGCACCTTCTTCTGGGGCGCCTTCTTTATAAGGAAGGCACCTTCTTTGGCTGGGCGCCTTCTTTATAAGGAAGGTGCCTTCTTCGATGGGTGCCTTCTTTATAAGGAAGGCACCTTCTTCTGTGCCTTCTCGATGTGGAAGGTGCCTTATTCTTGGAAATCATGTTGTGATTGACTAGGAAAGGGTGATCAAGCCTTCTCTGTCTTGCTTCACGTTGCCTCAGCTTCTACCTACGAGTGTCGATGTCGGAATGCTGAGCCGAATCAGGCCTGGTTTCCCAGATACCTATTCCTCATGCTGTCAGGTCCTCCACCTACAAAAAGCAAATGAAAAGAAAGAAAAATAAAGGTAGTTAGATGCATTTCATGCCTATTAGGCCCTAGGTTAGGATGCCTGCAGCTTGCATGTGGGCGTCATCCCTACAAAACACACTATAAGAAAAAAACTAAATTAACTGATTTTGGTGAGCACCTCCATGCCCACCATTTTGCCTTTTAAGAGTTTGGTCCGGATCTAACAAGATGGGGTCTCCCCCATGTCTATTCTGGATTCCACCTATAAGGTTTCGGATGTGTTATAGGGGCGCAGTCGGTGGCCATTGACCATTAACACGGTGTTGCTGCCGTCAATTGTTCTAACGTGCACTACCCCATTCTTGATGAGCTCTACCACCTCATACGGTCCCATCCATATTTGCATTAATTTACCTTTTCTTTCCTGGAACCGAGAATCATACAACAACACCCATTCTCCTTCTTGGAACTACTTCAGTTTAATGTGGTGATCATGCCACCGCTTTCTTTGCTTTTGTATGATTTTCGTTCTCTACAAAGCATCCATTCGGATTTCATCCAGCTGATCTAGCTACCGAATCCTTTCTTCTTGAGCGTCATCCAAGCTCAAGTTCAATTCTGAAGTCATCCTCAATGTCTTGATTTCAAATTCAATGGGCATCATCGCACTCTTCCCATAGACCAGTTGGAAGGGTGTGAAGCCTGTGGTGGATTTCCACGTGGTATTATATGCCCAGACTACCTCCGACAACCGTGTAGCCCAATCCTTTCTATGTTGCTGCATGGTCTTCATCAGGATGTTCTCTATTTCTCTGTTCATCACTTCCACTTGCCCATTTTCCTATGGATGGTAGGGTGTAGTTTTATTGTGCCAAACTCTGTATTGCTCCATCAGCTCCTTGATCAACCTGGAGGTAAATTGAGGCCCCTGGTCTATTGTTATCTCTCTAGGGACCCCAAATCATGTAAAAATATGGGCAAATAAGAAATCGATGATTGTTCTTTCTTTTGAATCTCTCAACGCTTGAACTTCAACCCATTTGGTGACATAATCTGTATAGACCAAAATAAACCTCCTCCCTATTGAAGGTGGATTAATTGGTCCCACGAAGTCCATGCCCCACTTATCGAAGGGTTCCAGGTGTACCTGAGGCTGGAGGGGCATTTTGTCTCGATGGGTTGGTCTGCCCATTCTTTGGCATTCATCGCACTTGTTGGCGTATGCAGCTGCATCCTTGAATAGAGTGGGCCAAAAGTACCCAACCTGTAGGATTTTGTAGGTAGTTCATTTCCCTGCAAAGTGTCCTCTGCATGGTTCATCGTGACATGCTTTGAGTACTTCTGAGAACTCCTGCTCTGCTACGCATCTCCTTATAATCTGGTCATGTCCTTTTTTGAATAGGAGGCCATCAACCCATAGGAACGATGCACTTTTCTCTATGACCACCTACTTTTCTTAGAAAGAGAGAGCAGGTGAGGTTCTTCTAGTGGCCAAGTAATTGGCTATATCTACGTACCATGGGATTTGCTCACTAATGGTGAACAAATGTTCATCCAAAAACTGGTCTTCCACTATTGTATGGTCTATCGGTATCAATCTGGATAGAAAATCTGCTACGACGTTGTCCTTGCCTGGTTTGTCGACTATTGTGATGTCGAATTCCTATAGTAACAAGAGCCACCTGATAATTCTTCCACCAATGGCCGGCTTGCTCATCAAGTATCTGATAGCCGCGTGGTCCGTGTGGACAATTACCTTATACCCAATGATATAATGGCAGAATTTTTTTATGGCGTGCACAACTACAAGGAACTCCTTCTTCGTCACCATGTAGTTGAGCTCGGCTCCTGCCAAGTTTTTGCTGACATAGTAGATGGCATAAAATTCTTCGCCATCCTTCTATTCGAGGACTGCTCCAATCGCATTGTTGGATGCATCATAGTAGATATGGAATGGTATGGCCCAATTTGGTCCTCTTAGAATCGATGCGGATATCAGTTTCTCTTTAAGCAACTGAAATGCTTCCTCGTAGTCTTCTATCCAATTGAACTCCACATCCTTAGATAATAGAGTGTGCAGTGGTTTTGCAATTTTGCTGAATTCGATGATAAATCATCGGTAGTACCCGACTGATCCAAGAAAACTCCTCACCTCTCTCTATGTTCTGGGGCTGGGTAGGTCTCTGATGACCTCAATTTTTCTTTTATCAACCTTTATTCCTTCTACGGAGAGGTGGTGTCCCAGTACGATGCCTTCTTGCATCATCATAAAGCATTTCTCGTTGCTCAGGGACAAACTATTTTCCTTGCTTCTTTCGAGCACTCTTTCCAAGTTCGTCATTGCCTCATCAAAGGTTTCTCCATAGACGGTGAAGTCATCCATGTATACTTCGACCGCGTCTCCCATCATGTCTAAAAATATGCTAAGCACCACCCTTTGAAAGGTGGCAGGTGCGTTGCACAATCCGAAAGGTAATACCCGATAGGCAAACATTCCCCATGGGTAGGTGAACGTTGTCTTATCCTGATCCTCTTCTCCTATCTGGATCTGGTTGTATCCACTGAATCCATCCAGGAAGGAGAAATACTTCTTCCCCGAGAGTGTATCCAAGACTTGATCAATGAACGGGAGCGGGAAGTGGTCCTTCTTGGTCGCTTTGTTTAATGCTCTGTAGTCCACATAGATTCACCATTTCCCATTCTTTTTAGGGACTACCACTAACGGTGATACCCACTCACTGTCAAAAATTGGATAGATGAATCCGACAGTCAAGAGTTTTTGCAGTTCTTCCTTGACAATGTCTTTCATTTTCGGATTCATTCTTCTCTGTGGTTGCCTGCTTGGAGTTGCTTGATCATCTAGGTATATACGATGGGTATAGATCTCTGGGCTGATACCCTTCATATCTGAGTAATCCCATGCAAATGCCTGTTGGTGTCTAACCAGGAGCTCTTCTACTTTCATCAATTGTGTGGGAGTCAACCCACTGCTGACATTCAACGTTCTTCCTGGCCCGACGTGTATCTGTTGAATGTGGTGATCTTGGGTGCCAGCCAATGGTGATCTAGGTGTGGAGATGGAGGACTCCCCATGGAGGAACTCCACAATAGCACCATCCTCGTCTTCTTCTGCCAACTCATCCAACGTCATCACCAGCTGGATCATGGATAGCTCAAGATTTTCATGCTCGATCAACATGGGTTCTCCTACTGAGTCGACGGACTAAGCTGGGGGTGAAATAGTCAACCTTTTAACATTTTGTCCATCGAAGATGGTCATCAGCCCATCTCGATAGCTGATGTAAGCGTCAGCTATTGCCATCCATGGCCTTCCCAAGATGAGCGGGTAACCGCCTAGCCTAGTTTTAGATTGCAGGACTAAAAAGTTGGTTGGGTATTCCCATGCGCTGATTGTCACTATTACATCTTCCAACATTCCTTTCGGTGCCACGGTCGATCGATCGGCCAACTGCAGCACTGTCGTAGTGGGTTTTAGGTTCATGAGTTGTAGCCTCTGCATGGTCTCCTAAGGCATTACGTTGATGGCTGCTCTGAGATCGACCAACGTATTGGACAGGGAATGTCCCTTGATTTTTATAGTCAACATCGGGCTGCCCAGGTCTGCATACTTTGGATGGCACATTTTGCCCATCATCAAATCTGCTAGTTTACCCATGACATTGATAGTCTAGGTTGCTCTTCATCCTGGCTTCCTTAGACACATCTCTCTTATCACCTTGGTATATATCGGAACATCTCGGATGGCTTGAAATAATGGAATTGTCATGGTGAGGTTCTTCAAGCTAGACAAGATATCGAACTTCGACTGCGTTACTTTCCTCTGTTCTTGTAGCCGGTTGGGAAATGGAGCCTTTGCTCTCTCAGGCGTTTCTTCTATCACCTCTTCTACAAGAGGTGTTTCTACCTCTTCCTCCTCTTCTACCAGTGGAGGCATTCCTACTCCTAGCTATCTACCAGACCTAAGCTGAATATGGTACATCGGATACATCTCACCCTCCATGTTGTATGTTGGCTGGTTCACCCTATTATTCAGATTTGTCATCGGTTGTGTGGGTAGCTATGTAGGTCTCACTACTGGCAATGCTGGTAAATTCTATTGGGGGTGAGCTGGTGCTACATTCTATGGAGCCTGATTCCATGTAGTGTGGCCTCTCCACTACTACCCAGGATATGGATATGGCATCCATGGTTGCTAGTTTGGGAATGTTGTTGGGGGTGCGTTAGACCAGGGTGATGGCCCCCACCACCCCATGTTAGGTGGTTGAGGTGGACCTTGGTGCATGTATGGTCCTCCCCCATATGACGACATTTCGGTTGGCATATTCCCCGTAGGGGGTTGTGGCCAACTCTTTCGATTGCCTATGAAATAGGCATCCACGCTTTCAGCATCCTCCTAATTACTGGGCAGTTGCGGGCACAATCGATTTTTATGGTTCAGCCTACAAACTACGCATACTCTAACTTTGTTCTCCGGGCATGCATTCTTTGCATGCTTCCCTCTACATTTTGGATAGAAATAAGCCAATGTTGCTTCATTTTCTTGCTTCTTTTTCTCTAACAATAGCGTATCCATCTGCAATGCTAGAGATGAGAGCATTTCGCTCTTTAAATCTTCCAGCATGTTACCTATTTCTGTCTTCGTGACTGAAGCAGTCACTTTCATGGTTCTAGAAGTGGTCTTGCCTCTCCTTCTTGAGTAGTTCCGGCATAGTTGTCGGATGTCTTCCATAGCATGCTGGTAGACGTCACCTCCAGAGATCATGTTAAGAGCCTCCAGTGATTCATTGGTAAGTCCTCTCAAAAATATGCTTTTGAGGGACTTATCAGATAGTCTCGTGTGAGGAGATCATTGAAGATTGAAGTTGAATCTCTCCCAGTATTCCTTGAGAGACTCATCTTCTTTCTGCGTCATGCTCAGGACCTCTTCTCTGGAGTCTCTTGCTCTCCCAAAATCTTGGTATTGCTCTAAAAAGAGCTTCTTCATTTGATCCCAAGTGGCAATGTGTTTGTCTCCCAGACCGATGAACCACTACAGAGCTGCATCATCCAACGTGGAAGGAAAGAGTTTTAGCTTCTACATATCAGATTTGTAGTCCACAGACCTGCATAAGACATCAAACTTAAATAAAAATAGGTCAGGGTCCTCAGTTGGGTATCCTCTGAAGGTCGAAAGGTGAGCAGGGGATATGTTTTTCATTTTGGTATCTCCTACTCCTTCCTCAATCGGGAAACTAAAGCCAGATGAGACTTCTTCATTGTCAGCCATTTTTTAGGAAATGTGGTCTCTAATGCAGTGTTTATGGCCTTATGGTCATTTAAGACTTTCTGAGTCAAGGCTCTAAGGTTGTCTGGTGTTATCATCTGATCTTCTACAACTTTCCACAATAGGGCTTCCTCTAAGGGTGTCCTATTAAACAAGGGATTTATGATGATTCATTCTTCCCCACGTTGATGGGATGAGGAGGCACTTTGCACAAAGTGTGGCTCCTCACTCCAATGGATTGCTGGAGGTGGGTCGGGTGAGTCTAATTCAAATTCAGAATGTTTGGCTGACTCAGGTTCTGATGGATTGGTTTTTATGAACCGACCGTCAGGTCCTCTTCTTCTCGAAGAACTCATACAAGGTCAGATGGAAGGTTTCCAGGTATTGTAGATAATCTAGTTGAGACGCTTCCCTAGCAATGGTGCCAAAATGTTGTGGGCCAAACAAGGTTAACTTCTTTCCTACTTTTGTCACATGCCCGTGCATTTAATTTATCAACCCAAGGAGCTTCGTAAACTTGTGAAGGGTCTTGAATAAGATTGCTTACAATACCACTTGAGATGAGTCCGCTAGTTCTACTATTGGGGGGTGTTTCAAACGGTTGTCAATCATTCATGCACTCCTCAATAATTTACGTAAAAAAACAATTAAATCTACAGAAAGGAAATATTCACACATTCCTGGAAATGAACCTACTGCAAATACTGGAAATATCAATGCGATAAATAATCTTATAAAAGTGGTAAACTAATCTAGAAAACATAGGAAAAATAGGGGAAGAAATACTGGCTTGGAGTGGGCCCAGGCTCCAGCAACTTCCTCCCAATTGAACACGCACTTAGAAACTCTTAGAACTGTATTATAATTATCAAAGTATTACAATTACTATCAAAATATTCTATCTCCTCTCTCTATATATCTCTATATCTTCAGAGAGGTCTGTGTGTGTTTATATAGCACACCCATAGAACTTCTATTACAAAGAAGTTATAACAGTCGATTCATTCCAGACTAAACTAAGACAGTCTAGTAAATGTGATCGATGTCTGCTAAAATTGGCATTCGGTTCTAATGGTGGCGTGTTCACTGATTGGTTTGTGCTTCACTTGGCATTGGTAGGACGTTCTCATACGTTGGTGCGATCCCCAATTTAGCTCTACATGACGTAGAGTTGGAACTGCACTAGTCGTTGTTGTCCACGTCGTGCTTGTCTGGTCAACGGGTGAAGAACAGGGGTGCCTTCCCTATGAGGAAGGTGCCTAAGTATGTCAAAAACATTCTGATGCGTAGTCATTATACACATCATTAATTCTCAATGAATTTGTCAATCCAAGGCAGTGTACAAGGCTATCTGCGAAAGAAGGGGTGAACAGGGTTATAACTTAGGTCAATCTGGAGAAATAGGTCTTATTGGTGAAACTAATTATGTGGGGGATTTAGGACATTCCTATCTCTAAATTGCATAAATTAAACCTTAATCTAAGTTTGCAAAAATGGAAACTAATCATTAACTGCATAAATGAAATCCTAATTACAATTGCAGAATGAGACCTAATTATGTTGCAAAAATAACAGTTGCAAAATTAGAAGTCTGATTATAATTGCAGAAAGGAAATCTATTTACTTTTGCAGTAATGGAAACCTAATTATAGCATAGAAATGAAACCTTGTCAAGGCTCTATAACATAAGGTTGTCAATCTTCTATGTAGGGGTTGACAACAAAACATAAAATGCAAGAAATTACAAAAAATAGTAAATTCTAGAAATGATAGTCTGCAATAAATTGAAAGCTTTGCTGAAAGTGGAGATTACAACCAAACCATTAATCACAAGATTAATCTAAACATAAAATAAGCTAATATTGCAAATACCATTAGTTGTTTACAAAGGAATGAAATGACAAGTTCTACAACTCATTTTGCTGTAGCAAAATCAGAATAAAAACCTATTGTTAGTCCTCCTCCTAGGTCTAGAAGTGGCCAACCTCCTTGTCCAGAAGAAGGTATGAGTCTCTCTCTCTCTAGATCTTACTCACACTCATTTACAAGAAATATGAAATAGAAATAGTACACTTTATTGATTCAAGAACATGATTACAATAATTCTGTTGAAAACACATTACGAGATCTATATGGTCACTTTTTTATTATTGCCTATTTTCTCCTATATTTCTCTACTCTCTACTTTCTCTATCCTCTACTAGCTCAACCTGAATGGGAGCCATATTTATAGATGTCCTAAGATCTACTAACAACTGAGAATATCTCAAAATATCTAATCCTATTATGCTACAACAATTCCTGGTTTTATCCTAGAAGAAGATCAAACTTGATCTTTCCATAAATGGTGGCTTTGGTCGACAAGGATGAAAAAGTCAGATGAGAGATATTTTCCCTTACCCTTTTCAATCTTTATTTCCATTTTTCCAGCATCATAAATTGGTCAACCAGTCAAAAAGCACATTCTATTTTCATTCCGAAGATCCGCTCATTCCGAAGACACTGTGTTTTCTCATTCCAAAGATATCTGTTCATTTCGAAGAGACTTCAAAATGAACAAATGTGTGCTCTTTAAATGATTTCCTCTACATTTCTCATGTGGGTTATTTCTTAGGATCAGATTCCAATGGTCTTCATCTCTTTCCATATGTGAATTCCATGCCTTGCCATTCATTGGCAGCTGGCTAGAATTTACATGGGAAAAACTAGTTTTTGCTACACAGTAATAGTTTGCTTGCACCGTTGCCAGATTTAGGTAAAATAAATGCTTGAGACATATCAAAACATGATTAGTGAAATTTTGCTATCAACCTAAGCATATCTCATTTAGCAAGTCATAACAAAACAACATAAAACTTATGCAAAAAGCTATAAAAATTAGAATATAGTATTTCAGATACATTTATCATGCAAATAGTTAATACAGAGCATATTGAATTAACTTAACTAGCATATTAGATTAAACATAAGAGTTTGTAGGCAATTTCAGTGTTCAAAATATGTTATGATTGAGGCATTTCCAAGCCTCATCATTTTCCCCCCAACTTATATTAATGCATGTCCTCATGCATTCTATTGGGCTATGGAATCACATATGTCCATGTTCAAATTCCATGACATGTAGAACAACTTCTTGCCTATATAATACCCCCTATTCTCCTAAAGGTTCCTGAGCCATTCTTCAAACTATTCATCAGGTTGGGCATCTTCTTCAAAGTAGAATGGAACTGGAGTGATGATGGTTGGAGGCCTAAATCTAAGACCTATCCAATGATGTTGCATGATTTCAATCAACTGTATTACTCCTTATGCCCTTCTTCTGGACCATTCTAAGTTGATGGGGGAGATGGGTTCTCTTTACTATAAAGACATGGAAATTTCAGCCCATTTGTTTCTACAGACTGATAATTCTGGCAAAAAATTGTCATTACAAAAATTTTGGAATCTGGTCACACAGTCCCTCAAGTTTTTCAAGTACATTCTCTTTACATCATCCCTGTTCATCATGGTGAAGTGTTGTCTGGTGATAATTGGGTGATTTGGCTGAATTGCTCTGACTAACAATTCAGCTCTTGTTTCAATTTCTTTATTCTATCTTTTCTCTTGGTCCCAATAAAACTGATTCTACAAGGTGGACATGAATGCCCTCAATTGAACATCTCCAATGTAGATTTGAGGATGAAATTCTACTTCTTTTGGAATAAAGAAGTTGTGTAAAAATAGTTCACATAGGAGATTTTTTTGCTCTATAGGGCTGTCAAAATATGCTTCCAGGAAATCTGTAGTTGTGTCCAATTTATATGGGAGACCTGAGCTAATCCTCATGACCTACCATCTGAGGTATTTCTCCTTTAGAATAAGACTGTAAAATTTGGCTGGCCATCTAAATTGGACTAAAAATTCAGCAATTTGACATAAATCAGACACTTTTTCTTTTAATGCTTGAATCTCTGTTTCCTTTGCCTCTAGTTGTTTTCCTTCCAATTTGAATTTTTTAGTCTTAGTGGCAAGCTTCTCATATCTAATCACCCAACTGGCTATGTCTGCATTGTATTATTCTAGGGACACAGTATTAGGTGGTCTAACTATAGGTGGAACTCTAGGTAGTAGATCTACCTGAACCCCTTTTTCTACCACTTCTACTGGTTGATCATCTATCAATAATTCTACCTGTACCCCCTTATCTACTATTTCTATTGGGTTGTCATCAGATAGTAATTCCACTTGCACCCCCTTATCTGCTATTTCTACTAAAGGTGTAACAGTTTGAAATATAGGGACATCAATAGGAGTACTTACTTGAATAGTTTCATGCTACTGCTTGGACTATTCCTGTGCTGGTGACTCATCTCCAATATTTTTTGCTATGCTCTTTGCCAATTCTAAAGCATCTTCAGAATGAGAAGGTAATGCTTTAGAATGAGAAGGCACTTCTTCAGAATGAAAGGGTGTTGCTTCAGAATGAGCACCTATGTCTGCCTCAATAGAGTCATCTGCCCTAGATAAATTCATAAGCAATTGAGCCAAATCATCCTCATCAATGGATATAGTTGGCTATTTTTTAGACTATGATAGCCTTTCTCTCAATTCTGCCACTTCTTGTTGTAACTCTACAATTTTTCTTTCCTGCATCTCAATGATGTTTTCTCTCTCTTCAATCCATCTGGTTTGTGTTTTGACAACACTCCTTGCTGCTCTCAACTACTCTATGATGTCTTCCTCCTCTGTTTATGCTTTAGAATTGGATGCAGACAAGTCAACTACAGTTGGCTACTCAACAGCTATCTCTTCCTCTCCAACATCTATCTTCTCTTGTTCAGGAGGCTCTATGAAACTGTCTATAATTGCATCTACCATTTCTATGGCCTGTTGAACTGTAGCCACCTCCAAGCTATCCTACCCAACCTCTTCCTCAATTATCTATTCAGGAAATTCTAGAAAGTTTTCAGGGGCTGGTTGTATTTTTATGACATCTGGACTACTTTGTCCACCTTCTTCTTCTATGACCTGTTCTATCATTTCCCTCAAGTGGAGTCTTGTAGACCTCCTAGTTCCAGATATAAACTTCTTCTTTTTGCTTTGTTTTGTAGTGACAGCAGGGGTTGTGGGGACAGTTTCAGATGCTTATGTTTCCCTTGTTGTTTCTTCCCCTATTGGGCTAGGTGCTTCACTTCCTTGTTCTGACAAATCAGTAACAACTTCAAAAAAATGGACCTTCTTCTATTTTTCTATTTTGCTGCCAGTTTTAGACCTTCTTTTCTTTTGTTTCTTAGCTCGTGAGGTTGAAGGTTCTGGAGCAAGGTGTTCTGTTGCTGCTGTTGGGTGTGTTTCTTCCTCTGCAATAGCCTCTATAATAGTTTATGTTTCTTCTTCTACAATAGCCTCTACAGTAGTTGTTTCTTCTTCTACAACAGCCTCTGTAGCAGTTGTTTCTTCTTATGCAATAGCATCAGTAGCATTTGTTTCTTCCTCCTCATCCTCATCTCCAAAAATTACATCATTTAGGGTAGAGTAAAACCTATCAAAGCTCCTAGGGTTTCCTCTAAAATGGTGCTGGCAAACTAGTTTGATGAGACCATGGTGGCGAAGGCTCCCTTTTCCTTCATGATATCTTTTTGCCATGTTTTTCAATTCCTGATGCAGGTATAGGGGAAGATTTACCCTAACGTCTGGTTGTTGCCTACCATGTCTGAGATGGTTTAAAATTTTTAGATGATGCCCTAATAATAGTACATATTGCCCTCCCCGGGGAGAAATTTGGATTACCCATGTGGCCACTTCATCCCAGGGTTCCTGCAGGTTGGCCCTTTTTACCCCCTTGCATGTGTTATTATGTGTTAAATATTCTGGCTCCCTATCATTTTCTTCTAGAAATTGATTAACTATATTTACCAATGTATTTTTGCTAGACCTAGAAATTGGAAGACCTTCTAATGGCAGCTCAGTAATTTGACTCAAAACTTTAGGGAGGTTACCTCAATGGTCATGTCGTTAATGTGTGCCCGAGTTTTTTGAATGTGTGGGTGAACATGCCGGCCAAATATTCAGAGGACCCATTAAACTTATCCAAAAATGGCATAAGCCCTCCATCTTCAAAAATTTGCAGCACTTCTGGATTTTCTCGGAGGTGGGTGGTATCCGTTGGTTCCATTTTTGTTTTTTGCCCCATTTTCTTGTCTTGGTACGTTACAAACTGCTCACTTCTACTGCTATTCCTTTGTTGGATCTCTGGTTTCTGGTGTTTGCAGATTTGTAGGGTTTGGTTCCAAGTTTTCAATTGCCCTATTTTTGTTCTTTGAAATGAACCATAATCTGAGCACTGTACCTCGTAATAATTTTGCGTTAGCAAATATGTCTTCAAAAAGAAGGGTGGCACATGTTTCTATTTTTCTCTCGAACACATGTCCATCAATGGTTGCGCAGATGTCCTTGTCGTCAGATCCACCTTACTCATTTTTTAGTTTTTCTGTTTTGCCTGCGGACTTTCACGTGCATGTTTATTAGTATCAAAAAAATGGTGGCATACTGTTGGTCACGTCCCCCATGATTTTGGTACTTTCTAAATGGGTGCAAAAACAAACCACATCCTAACTGACACGTGTTCATTTATCGTATGCAACCAAAAGAATTTTTACTTGATCGTATTTCTTTTCTTCCTTAGATGCCACGTGGAGATGTTATATTGAATGCTCTTTCTGAAGATTATGATCTATTGCAAAAACAAAACCTCATTCCGAAGATTATGATTTCATTCCGAAGACAAGTCTTCATTCCGAAGATCATGCTTTTTTTGAAGTCAAATCCTCATTCTGAAGATAAATCCTCATTCCGAAGACAAATCCTCTTTCCAAAGATAAATCCTTATTTCGAAGACAAATCCTCTTTTCGAAGATAAATCCTCATTCTAAAGACAAATCCTGCTGCATTTCGAAGACAAATCCTACTTCATTCTGAAGACAAAGCTTCATTCCGAAGATGATGCTTCATTGTGAAGGCAAATCGTCATTTCGAAGACAAAGCTTCATTTCGAAGACAAATCGTCATTTCGAAGACAAAGCTTCATTTCGAAGACAAAGTGCAACATTCATTCTACTATCATTCCGAAGACAATTTCAATCCGAAGACAATACAACAATTAATCTGAAGAAGATAGCAGGCACTATTTTTGGCATTCTTGTTTCGAAGATTAGGCAGAAATCAATATTCTCATGCTCAAAACATGTTTTAAGTATGCCAACTCTTATGGATACCTTTTATGCTAATGGTTAATTGTTATATACTATATACCAATCATTTACAATGAAGAAATGTAAGAAATATATACCGGATTAAAACAAGTTAATGCAAGTTTTGAAGAATGACTACCTTTGTTGATGTTCTGCTGAGATTTTCTGCAATATTTCAAAACAAGTGCAGTTGGTGAATTTGTACAATGATGGTTCAGAAATTTTCAAGGTTATGCATGCCAGAAAACTGGTTTTCATGCATACCAACCCAATAGTGCCTTAGAAAAGGTTTTCACTTGTTGAGTTATTCATTTTTCTCTCCTTTTTTTTATTTTTTTATTTTTTATTTTACCTCTCCTTTTCTCTTTTTTCTTGATTCTTTTTTTTTGATTCTGACTATGCCCATGAAGGAATTCATGATTTCCCTGAAATCATGCCCATGAAGGAATTCATAATCAGATTTTATTCATCTTTTTGTTTTCTACTTTTTTTATTTTTTTTGTATTTTTCTATTTTTTCTTGAAATCCATGATCATGCTGATTGTTTTGAAGTGGAAGAGGAAATTTCTTCCACCTGTTGTGTATCCAAACTGTCAAGCTGCTACAAGAATTCCTCTTTAGTTAGAGGTGTATGGTACACCCTGAGGCGATGTCCATTCACTACCAACTTTCTCTGTGACCCATCAATAGGAGATAAATGAGCTGCTCCATTGTCAAATACCTCTTCAATCCGGTAAGGTCCAAGCCATCTAGTTCTCAACTTTCTAGGGAAGTCCTCATAGCGAGAATCAAATAGTAAAGCCCAATCTCCTTGTTGAAGTTTCCTCTGTTGAATGTGATTGTCATGCCACAACTTCCTCTACTCCTGAATTACTTCAGTTTGGTGCAGAGCATCCAACCTAAGTTCATCCAATGCATTCAGTTGCAAAATCTTGTCTATCTATTCCTGTGACAATTCAATTCCAATTTCCAATGTTGTGCGTAGTGTTAGTAGCTCAAATTCAATAGGTAAGAGGGGATTTTTACCAAAGACTAGTTCATAAGGTGTGAATCCAGTAGTGGATTTCCAAGTAGTATTGTAAGCCCACACTGCTTCAGGTAATTTATCTAGCCAGTTTCTCCTATGAAAAGCTACTATTTTTGTTAAGATTCATTCTAGTTCCCTATTTGTTACCTCAACTTGGCCATTTGCTTGTGGGTGATAAGGTGATGATTTTCTATGTTTGATTTCATATAATTCTATAAATGCCTCAATGACTTTAGATGCAAATTGGGGTCCTTGGTCTGTGGTGATAGACTAGGGAGCTCCAAATCTCTAAAAAATCTGAGTATACAAGAAATCAATGACCTTCTCTTCACGAGCATGTTTGAAAGCATGCACCTCTACCCACTTTGTCAAGTAATCAGTGCATACTAGAATATGCACCTTTCCTTGAGAAGGTGGATCAATAGGTCCTACAAAATCAAGCCCCCACCTCTCAAATGGCTCTAAAACCAATTGAGGCTGCAGTGGCATTTCATTTGTATGAGTGGGTTTCCCCATTCTTTGGCATGCATCACAATGCATGATGTACTTTTTCACATCCTTGTGAAGAGATGGCCAATAATATCCTGTCCCTAAGATTTTCCTAATTGTGCTTTTTACAGAGTAGTGTCCACCTGAGGGTTCATCATGACAAGCCCTAAGGATATCATACACCTCATCCTTTCGGATGCACCTACGTAACACATGGTCAGGACTGCACTTAAAAAGTATACCCTTAATCCATTCAAAAGAAGAACTCTGTTTGATCAATTGTTTTTTCTATTTTGAAGTGAAATGTGGAGGAACTTTCCCTGTGACCAAGTAATTGGCTATATCTGCAAACCAAGGTGATTGGACTGATATAGCAAATAATTTTTCATCGGGAAAGGTATCTTCAACTAATTCCCCTTCATCAGTGTTATGTAATCTGGACAAGAAATCTGCTACAACATTAGCTTTTCCTGGTTTGTTGATTATAGTGATATCAAATTCTTGCAACAATAGTAACCAACGAATAATTCTTGCACTTACCATAGGCTTATTCATCAAATACTTAATGGCTATGTGATCTGTGTGAATAAATATTTGATAACCTGTGATGTAATGCCTGAATTTGTTGATGGCATAAATTACTGCCAAGAATTCTTTCTCAGTTGTGGTATAATTTTTCTCAGCTCTTGTCAAATTCTTGCTAATGTAGTAGATGGCATAGTGTTCACCATTGTCAATTTGTCCTAATGCTGCTCCAATTGTAGTATTGGAAGCATCAACTTGTATGTGAAATGGTAATGTCCAATTAGGTCCTCTTAACATAGGTGGAGTTACTAATTTCTCTTTCAGAGCTTCAAATGATTCATGACACCTTGCAGTCCAGGAAAATTTAGAATCTTTAGTCAATAGGGCAAACATGGGATTGGCTATTGTGCTAAAGCTGGGAATAAACCTACGGTAAAAACCAATGTGTCCTAGGAAGCTTCGACATCGGTCTGAGTTTTAGGAGGAAGAAGATTCTTGATAATTTCCACCTTCTTTGGATCAACTTGGATCCCTTGAAGAGAGATGTGATGACCAAGAACTATTCCTTCCTTCATCATCATAAAAAAAAAAATGGATTCAAGGATAATAGGTATGTTTCACAATGAGTTAAAACTTTGTCAAGGTTTTCTAATGTAAAGTCAAAAGTCTATCCACATACTGTGAAATCATCCATGTATATCTCAACATTGTTGGTAGTCAGATCAGAAAAAATTGCTAAGACCGCTCGTTGAAATGTTGTTGGGGCATTACACAAACCAAAAGGTAAAACCCTATAGGCAAATGTTCCCCATGGACAGGTAAAGGTTGTTTTCTCTTGATCTTCAGGTGCAATCTGGATTTGATTATATCCACTAAATCCATCAAGAAAACAAAAGTATTTCTTTCCGAGCAAGGGTATCTAACACCGATCTATGAAAGGTAATGGAAAATGGTCTTTGTATGTTACTTTATTCAGCTCTCTATAGTCTACACATACTCTCATTTTTCCATTTTTCTTAGGAACTATAACCAATGGAGAGACCCACTGGCTATCAAAAATTGGGTAAATGAATCCTACCTCCAGAAGTTTTTCAATTTCTTCCTTTACAATATCCCTTAGGGCAGGATTCGGTCTTCTCTAGGGTTGTCTTACTGGCTTGACTTCTTTAGTATAAATTCTATGGGTGCATATATCAGGGTGAACTCCTGACATATCTTTATAGTCCCAAGCAAAAGCATGAACATGCTTATGCAAGACAACTATCAATTTCTCTTCCTCTTCCCTAGTAAGCCAGTTGTAAATGTTCAAAAATTTGCCTGGCTGGACTTCTATTTGTTTTGTATTTGGAAGGACTGAATTCACTTCTTCATACTTGGTGATTAGGGAATTAAGAGGACACTGTTGATATGGGAGGAAATAAGAAGTTTCTGTTTCATTACTTCCTGATGGAAGCATATCCTGTATGGAACAGTGAGAAGGAAAAATCAGGTGATGGTGCCACCCATGTGGTAGTGAAACAGAGTTTTCCTATGATAGTACAGATGGTTCACCTTCAGAATTTTGGTTCTCCTCATTCCTTAACAACTGATGGATATTTACTGCTTCCTCTTCTAACCTTTGTTCATGCAGAACATTCATTAGGATATTTTCATTTTCTAAATTTTCTGTGTCTTGGAGGTCTTTTGTGTGTTCTCTTACTACCAAGGTGGCTAGTGTGGAAATAACCTCCTCTGATTCTTCATCTGAATCAGGAAACCATAACTGACCTAAAAAATTGCTGGAGGGTCTTGCAGGAGGATACGAAGAGATCTATTTTAGATCAATACCATTTGAAATAGTCATTTTTCCATATCTACAGTCTATGAAGGCTGCTGCAGTTGCAAGCCAAGGTCTTCCCAAAATGATGGGATATCCATGTGCTAAATTTCTTGGCTATAAAACCAAAAAATATACAGGGAATTCCCAAGAAGAAACTTCTATAGGAACATCTTCAATGATACCTTCGGGTTTTGCAACTCACCTATCAGCCATTTCTAAAACTTTAAATGTGGGGTTGAGATGTTTGAGCTGTAATTGTTTCATTATATCCTTGGTCATGACATTTATCACAACTCCTAGATCTACTTAGACATTTGATATTGGTACTGAACCTATGGTAACTGTGATAAATGGACTTCCTAGGTCACTATACTTTGGAGGTACTAGTTTTCCAGACAAGAGATCAGCTATATTTCCTTCAACCTGAACAGTCTTAGGAAATGCTTTCTTTTTTCTTCCTGCTCTTCTAATGCACAAATCTCGGATAATACTTTTAATCACTGGTATATCCTTAATGGCTTGCAATAAGGGCAATGATATAGTTAACTTTTTAAGTTCCTTGACCAGGTCTGACTCAGAATTTTCTATTGTGGTATTGAATCTTTCAGGATATGGAATTATCTTTGATGAAGGTAATTGTTCTACCTGTGGTTCTATTTTTTCTTCTTCTTTCTCTATTGTTGGTTTAACTGGTTCCAAAGGTTCTTGCTCTTCATTTTCCTTGATTTTAATTGGAGCAGGTTCAGGTATAACTTTTCCTGAACGAAGTTGGATGTTACTACAATCAATAACATTTATTTCAACATTTTCCTCAGCTTCAGCCACATAGACAGGGGATGCCTGTCTCATGCTATTTGGATTAGTGACTGATTGAGCTGGAAGTTGAGGTTGTTTCACCTATTGTGTTTGTTGTGGTTGGTTCTATTTTTCTTGAAAACTTTGATTAGGTGCAGGCAGTAAATGCTGATTTTGACCTTGATTTCTTTGCTGCCTTGGATAGGACTGGTATTGTTGATTCCACTGTGGTTGATTTTGCATCCAATGTGGATTAGTCTGATTCTGATTCCAAGATGGGTTGTTTTGATTCCATGATGGGTTATTCTGATTTTGATTCCAGGCTGAATTACTCCAATTTGTTTGTGGCCATTCTTGGGAATTTGTCCATTGAGGATAATTCCAAGGACGTTGGGGTGGTTATGATTGTCCCCAAGGCATAGTCCAGGGATTATGCCCCCAATTTGTAGGAAAACGAGGGGGATTTTGGTATTGAGAGAAATTTCCCCCTTGTTTTGGTCCAACATAGTTGAGTTCCTCAGTCTGATTTTCTAACATAGTTTTGAGTTGTGGTAGCAGGTGGCATTTATCAGTTGAATGCTTCTTTGAACAGATACTACAAATGGCTGAGATAGATGTTTTATTCAAAGGACATTCCTGCAAAGCATGTTTATTTCTACATCTTGGGCAATAAATTGCCAAAGGTTCTATGTTTTTTGCTTTTGCAGACATTTCCCCCAAAGTTGTGTTTAATTGCACTAGAATATCGGTTTTAAAATTTGCAAGTTCCTCTATTAGGTCCTTCACATCAGTGCCATTTGTACTCTTTTTTCTTCTTCCCTACTTATTGTGAGAGTAATTCCTATAGAGATCCACAATTTCCTCATTATTGAGAGTATTTACATCCCCTTTTCCCATCAAATCCAATACTTCTCTGGATTCATCTTGTAATCCTCTTAAAAATATGGTTTTACATAACTTTGGTTCTACAAGCCCACATCTCCTTTGAACAAAGGAGAACCTATCAAGATAGTCTTCTAATGTTTCATCATCTTCCTGTTTAATCCTGAATAACTCATCTTTCCTGTTCCTTACATGGCAATACTCCTGATATTTGTCTAAAAACATAGTTTCCATTTGATCCCAAGTTCGGATGGAATTTGGCTCTAAGCTCATGAACCAGCGTAATGCTGAGTCCTTGAGTGTTGAGGGAAAAACCTTAAGTTTTTGATTGTCATTTACATAGTCATAGGTTTGACACACTACTTTGAATTCAAACAAAAACTGATCAGGATCTTCAGATACAACACCTCGAAAGGTTGGAAGTACTGAAGGTGAAATGGTTTTCATGGGAGAGTTTTGTGTTGGATTCAAACGGATAGGATATTCAAATGTTCTGGAAGGTTGGGGCATATCTTGATCATCTCCTTCATTATGGACATAGCCATGTTGGCCATCTCTATCTAGATTGCCTCCCTCTGCCATAGTTTCCTGTTCCTTAGTTAAACCTATCCAAATTTCTCTCTCAAGAGGTCCAAGATCCTCTGTTGATAATGAGTCTGATGATTCTTCTTTCTTAGGATGTTCTAATGATGGTGAGACTGGTGATTTTTCTTTCAATATTTTTGGTAATTCAAACACAGGTGATTCACCCCTTAGGCATGAAGATCTCCTTAATGGAACAAGCCAGGGATCCTTTTGGGTAATTCTACCTTTTTCATCCCTAGACTTACTCATTCATGTTTACTCTTAAATGACATAAATTATAGGTCAATAGTTGTTACTTTAACCAGTTGTTCTATTCAGATTTTATCCTGAATCTTCATAGCTCAGTCTAATTAATAGCTATTGGACTATTGTCACCTTCTAGCAACACAATTCCCTGACAACGGTGCCAAAATGATGCGTAGTCATTATACACATCATTAATTCTCAATGAATTTGTCAATCCAGGGCAGTGTACAAGGCTATCTATGGAAGAAGGGGTGAACAGGGTTATAACTTAGGTCAATCTGGAGCAATAGGTCTTATTGGTGAAACCGATTGTGTGGGGGATTTAGGACATTCCTATCTCTAAATTGCATAAATTAAACCTTAATCTAAGTTGCAAAAATGGAAACTAATCATTAACTATAGAAATGAAATCCTAATTACAATTGCAGAATGAGACCTAATTATGTTGCAAAAATAACAGTTGCAGAATTAGAAGTCTGATTATAATTGTAGAAAGGAAATCTATTTACTTTTGCAGCAATGGAAACCTAATTATAGCATAGAAATGAAACCCTGTCAAGGCTCTGTAATAGAAGGTTGTCAATCTTCTATGTAGGGGTTGACAACAAAACATAAAATGCAAGAAATTACAGAAAATAGTAAATTCTAGAAATGACAGTCTGCAATAAATTGAAAGCTTTGCTTAAAGTGGAGATTACAACCAAACCATTAATCACAAGATTAATCTAAACATAAAATAAGCTAAGATTGCAAATACCATTAGTTGTTTACAAAGGAATGAAATGACAAGTTCTACAACTCATTCTGCTGCAGCAAAATCAGAATAAAAACCTGTTGTTAGTCCTCCTCCTAGGTCTGGAAGTGGCCAACCTCCTTGTCCAGAAGAAGGTATGAGTCTCTCTCTCTCTAGATCTTACTCACACTCATTTACAAGCAATATGAAATAGAAATAGTACACTTTATTGATTCAAGAACATGATTACAATAATTTCTTTGAAAACCTGTTACAGAGTCTATGTGATCACTTTTTGATTATTGCCTATTTTCTCCTATATTTCTCTACTCTCTGCTTTCTCTATCCTCTACTAGCTCAACCTGAATGGGAGCCATATTTATAGATGTCCTAAGATCTACTGACAACTGAGAATATCTCAAAAGATCTAATCCTATTATGCTGCAACAATTCCTGGTTTTATCCTAGAAGAAGATCAAACTTGATCTTTCCATAAATGGTGGCTTTGGTCGGCAAGGACGGCAAAGTCAGATGGGAGATATTTTCCCTTACCCTTTTCAATATTTATTTCCCTTTTTCCAGCATCAAAAATCGGTCAATAAGTCAAAAAGCACATTCTATTTTCATTTCGAAGATAAGTGGCTCATTTCGAAGAGACTGCAATTCTCATTTCGAAGATCCGCTCATTTCGAAGACATTGTGTTTTCTCATTCCGAAGATATCTGTTCATTTCGAAGAGACTTCGAAATGAACAAATGTGTGCTCTTTAAATGATTTCCTCTGCATTTCTCATGTGGGTTATTTCTCAGGATCAGATTCCAATGGTCTTCATCTCTTTCCATATGTGAATTCCATGCCTTGCCATTCATTGGCAGCTGGCTGGAATTTACATGGGAAAAACCAGTTTTTGCTGCACAGTAATAGTTTACTTGCACTATTGCCAAATTTAGGTAAAATAAATGCTTGAGACATATCAAAACATGATTAGTGAAATGCTGCTATCAACCTAAGCATATCTCATTTAGCAAGTCATAACAAAACAACATAAAACTTATGCAAAAAGTTGTAAAAATCAGAATATAGTATTTCAGATACATTTATCATGCAAATAGTTAATACACAGCATATTGAATTAACTTAACTAGCATATTAGATTAAACATAAGAGTTTGTAGGCAATTTCAGTGTTCAAAACATGTTATGATTGAGGCATTTCCAGGCCTCATCACCTTCTTTATGCGAAAGGTGCCTTACTATCATTGGTGCCTTCTTGGAAGAGGAAGGTGCTTATCTTCTGTTGGTGCCTTCCTGTGAGAGGAAGGCACTTGCATTCTAGTGGCACCTTCCTTATGAGAGGAAGGCACTTGCCTTCTAGTGGCACCTTCCTTATGAGAGGAAGGTGCTTGCCTTCTAGTGGCACCTTCCTTATGAGAGGAAGGCACTTGCCTTCTAGTGGTGCCTTCCTTATGAGAGGAAGGTGCTTGCCTTCTAGTGGCACCTTCCTTATGAGAGGAAGGTTCTTGCCTTCTAGTGGCACCTTCCTTATGAGAGGAAGGCGCTTGCCTTCTAGTGGTGCCTTCCTATCGGCACCTTCCTTATGAGAGGAAGGCACTTATTTTCCTTTGGCACCTTCCTGGAAGAGGAAGGCACTGGCCTTCTATTGGTGCCTTCCTGGGAGAGGAAGGTGCTTGTCTTTCCTTGGTGCCTTCCTAGAAGAGGAAGGTGCCTACCTTCTCTACATTGATTTTGAAAGAAACAAAGTGCTAGGTCCATGAAAAGACCTCGACTGATCCAAATATAACTAAATCAACTACAATTCCATAAAAACACACTGAAAACACATGAATTAGATAACACACATAATTTCATCAAATAATTATATAATAATTCATAAAAGTATGCAATCCTTATTATACAACCACATAATAATCAAGAAAATGTATAAAAAATATGAGAATTTATGATGCTCATCAAATATGTTATAATCTCAATTTCTTTCTCAACTTCAACTCAAATCAAATTAGAATATAGAATAGTTTCTTTTATGGAACTTGAACAACCACTTCTCACAATCACTAGACTAGGCATAATCAACTCAACTCAACCATTCATCTCAAGGGACAACTCTTTCTCACAAAACCCTAGTCCATGCATGTATCAATAAACTCAAATGTTTCCAATAATGATCAACCATAAATCTCACATAACAATGATACTCATGTTCTTTTCAATTTCTTTGCATAACCAATGGGCTTCAACAACTATGCTTATAAAATAGGGTTTAAACACAACTCTCAAACCAGAAAACCTTGAAGCATTTCAACCAACCACTTTCGAAAAGGAAACCACAATCAGTCCTTTTCTCTCTAATGATATTTCAGAAATCAACCACCATAAACAAAGTCAATGGAGAATATTGCTCATACCTTTTTTATGCCTTATTGGTTGTCCACTAAATCTGCCACACTTAACAAAATTTGAAAAAGAATAAAACACCTTCACTTTTGAAACCCTTTACAAAAACATAAATATATCTTTATATACACCTTATTTTTCCGTCTAAATAATTTAATCAAATATCCCTCAAAATAATCTTTCCAATGATATATAATATGATATATTTCTAAAAAGAAAAACACTAGAAATTTATTTTTTAACAAAATTTGATCACAACCCTTATTCCTCCTAGAAATAACAACAAGCTTACAAAACCTTATAACTCCCTATCTCTAAAAAAATATTTTTCATACACCCAAAGCATTCACAATATCAACTATGCAAGGCGTTTCTCATAAATACCTTTAATTTTGAAATCGTGGCCTTAACCTTTGAAAATGTTTTGCAAAAATTGATGAGTGCCTTCACACCTGTGGGAGTTGAACTTTGTTCCTCCTTGCTAGTGTTGTGAGATGCTAACCACATGGGTGAAAGTCTACATTGGGAATAAATTAAAATGTGCTAGATTGTTCTTAAAATCAAAAACATTTTCCACCAAAACTTCTGCCCCTACGGGATTCAAAACGCAAACCTCCCTTGTGACAAAGTTATCTCTTGCCTATTGTGTTGTGCTATCCAATGTGACACCAGGTCTAGATGTCCTTTATTTTCTTTAACCCTCAAAAATGACTTCTTTATTTTTCACCTTTTGCTTCCTCTACGCATGAATTGCTCTTCAATTTTCACAACCTTGGAATTCTCAATAGGCAAAGTTTTTAACCATTATATATACGTATTATAATACTTCGAAAGAAGTCGACAGATTATAATAAAACCTTCATTATTTTGAACATCGACGATAATAAAATATTAAATTTAATTTTAATTTTAAATTTAAATTTTAAATAATTTAAAATCTAAACTTAAATATTTAAAATTAAATATCTCCTTCACCGGGGCACCTTTTTTGAAGAAACAAAAAGCCAACTTGGGTTTTAAGAAAAACCCATTTCAAATCTACCATCCATGGGTTTAAATAAAACCTTTTATTTTTCCTACCTTTGTTTTCACAAAAACCCTGTATATATCCATGCTCTCCAAAATATCATAAATGCTTATTTATAAAATGCCTTGGCCATCAAAACTCAATGTGATCCATGTGACATAAATGACAACATAAAATAACTCAAATTTCCAATAGAATGGTGATAGAATGTAAAAGGCACAACAAAATGATAGCCTATAGAGGGAGAACTTAGAATGTTGAAATAAGTTCATTGTATCCTCTCACGAGAAGAGGTGGTAATGATTAAGACTTTCTACTTACCCAATCGAGATTTTGCTTCACTCTCGGGCAAGCTTAGTTAGTGAAAAAATTACCATATTCAATAATTATGTAAGCCTTATGAAAAAAGGTATCTAAACCTATCCCACTCTGAAGGCTCCTTTCGGTGATGAATTTTAGAATACCAATCTCAAAAGTTGGGGATTTTTTGGTGATGAAGTCCAAAACACCACTCCTATGGAGTTGCTAGGTGTCTAGGGGCATGATTTTGTGGAGGGTGAAACTCCTGCCTCACCAATCTTGAGTGATGGATTGGGGATGGAATCCAATCTCACCACTTGTATATGCGACATGATTGGATGGGTTTAATTTATTTAGCGATGATATGAAAGTAAAGTGCAACTAATTAAATACCTTTTTGAAAATATATCTAAAGCTAGATGTATCTTTTGAAAAGAAACTAAGTATCTAAATGTCTTTTTGAAGAAAAGAGGATCTAATCCTAGATGCCTTTTTGAAAAGAGAACTTATCTATGAAAACATGGAAATAGGAAAACTAGAATACTTGAGAAGGAAGATGAACTATATACATGTATTAGAAATGATTGTAATTTCTACTTTGGATGTTTGTGTGAAGACATTATAAGTTACCCTGAGGGTTTGAAAAGCGGTAAAAATTCCTTAACCTAGGTGTGTTGTGAAAAGTAATGCAAGTGATGTGAGAAGAATTTAGAAATTCTATTATTAGAAGCAATGCTTGAAAGGAAAAGAAAATTGGAAATGTATTTTTGAAGAGAGCAAAGAAATTTGTAGGGTAATATAGAAATGAATTTGAATCTAACCTTAGATGCAAAATTTGCAAAGAAAATTTTGAGAAATGTAAAATATGACTTGTAGATTGGAATTGAAATAAGATTTAAAGACTAATATTACATGTGAATGCGAAGAAAAGCTTACTCCAAACATGTTTGAAAGGAAACTTGAAAAGAGGTTAAGAAAGACACCAAGCAATTTATAAAATTTAAATCTAATTATGTCTAACCTGAGAGGTGTCTCAGGGTTTTAGGTATCCTATAGGAATCACAAAAAACCAAAATTATATCAGATTTATAGTAAAATAATCTAATATAACCTACTATGGGTGGTCCCACCGGGCATGTGCCAGAATTAAGCGTACAAAAATTATACCATTTGATCAAGAAAATTAACAATGATAATTTAACATGCTCAGAAATACTTTAAACTTAATTTATTGAGAAACTGATACAAAGGTTACAAGGTGAACCTCATTTTCTTTCTTAACAAAACATAAAACACTCTTATGGTTTCTCTTGGGGACCTCGAATGTAGGTGGGCTTTAATGTGTGTGAGCCACCACTGTGTTTTGCGGCTACTACTTTATTTACTATTGTGATGGGTTTTTTATTGTTGTTGGAAGGCTTGCAAAATAGTGTTAGTTCATTTGGGGGCTTGTCATGGATCAGGGTCTGTATTGATAAAGATAAAATAACATTATAAACATGAAATAAGACTGAAAATTAAGTGCAACTACTATAAAAACATGAAATAAAGCTTACCTAAGTTTTTTTTTATTGTAGATTAACTGTATGGCCATCTCTTAGGGCAAGGGGTGATCTATAACCTAGGTTCATAGGTTAGGGGGTGAACCCAATTGTAGGGACATTTTAATAGATATCCTTCATCTGGATGCGTTCCTGAGGTGCTTAGATGTTGTTTGTACCATCCACAATTGAAAATAAGGTTTTTTATGGGATTTTGATAGAGTTTCTGTAAGTTAGCTAAAAGGGAGAGATATAGATAATGAGAGGGAGGGCCCTCTATTTATAGGAACAGGTGAGGTCAGGAAAAGGGGTTAGATAGACCAACCCTTATGGGTACTCCATGCTAGAGTTAGGTTAGGGTTTTGACTAGGTGTCAAATCCTCATAGCCTAGAGAAATATCTCATCCTCACACATGTGTGAGGAGAGATTAGGGATAACTAGGGTCAGTTAGATCCTAGGTTAGGTTAGGGTTTCCATAAATATCCTAACTAACCTAATGTGCACACATTTGTGAAGGAATAATTAGTACTAATTTGGGTTTAGGATCCTAATTAACCTTTTTAATCCATAAAGTACACTTTAAGCAAAGTGACTTTATAATTAGAAATTCAATTAACTTAAATATGATTTTTGGGAACTAATAGTCCCGTGGGGTCCTAATTAGGTGTAGGAAAGGGCTAAGGTTACCTTAGGGAATTGATAGGTGACCTCCTGATAGATAGGAGGTGGTTAGGACATGAATTGTGCAGTTTAGAAGGTTTCATGCCTATAGACCAATGAAATGGCCTATGTAGATCTACGAAGGTCTATGATAATCTAGATCAGTCTATGTTGGTATACAATGGTCTACACTGGTCTAAAATATCCTAGAGGGATCTAGTATGATCTATGAAAACCTACAAGTGTTCATATAGATCTACAGGTATGTAGAAGTAGACATGTGCAACTTTTGAGTGTCTACAAGTATGCTCCAACCCATGATCACATTTTTTCATTTCATGCTCTATTTCACGATCAAAGTAGGTCAAAGAGGTAAAATACAAGAATGGATTACAATAGAGAACATAAAATTCTAATTTGTAGATTCTTGGGGAGATTTAATTTTGCTCTATAGTATTTGATCTCTTAATTTCTAAGTTACGGATTTTTTTTGGATTTTTTAATTTGTAGTATTTGATCTCTTAATTTCTAAGCTGTAAATTTTTTAGGAGATTTAATTTTTCTCTATATTTTTTATCACATTTTTTAATCTTTCATGATCTATCCCATAATCAACAAGCGTTGAATTTTCCCAAAGCAAATTTAAGTAGTGGCATAGAACATGAAAATAGAAAGTGCTCTAAATCGAGATCAACATTGTGGATTTTTGGAGAGATTTAATTTCACCCTAATTCTTGTGATTTCACCAATTATGGATCTCTAAGAAAATTTAATTTAATTTTAATTGCAGTCTAGAATGTTCTCCTTTCCACCAAAAATATTTTCTAAACTTAGGGATTCTACCAAAGCATGAAGCTCATTACTCTATGCTGCAAATTTTAATTGTAAATTTTATTCAATTTAGTGACTCCCAGGATTCCACCATAATCTAAATATCATGCTCTGCATTATGGATTCCAAATGAAACTATATTCAATTTAATAATCTCTAAAATTTTACCATAATCTAAAGTTCATGCTCTACATCATGATTTTAAGAGGGTTAATTCTTCCAATAAGAATAAATCTAATCCTGACCTAAAGCATGTTCCACGCCATAGATTTTAAAAGGGTTTACTCTAAAATTTGGAAAATCTACCCCAACCTGGTGCATGTTAAAAAATAAAGCAAAACATTAATCGACATTTCAAACAATCTTTGGAATTAAATATTAAATATAATATTTTTGCCCTAAAATTAAATATCAAACCTTAGGGATATTTTACAATTAAAAGAATTAATTAATTCAATAATTGAAAAATCAAAGGTTTACACCTTAGGAAAATTAATTAATTAAAATTAATTATAATATTAATGTTCTAATTCTTTTCTTTTAAAAAAATTTGTAGAAAACATGATGGTGGGCATGAATCTTCAATACAAGTACAACGATAATAGTACTAGAAGGTGAAAGTTGAAGAAAATTTTGGATAATAGAAAGTAGTAGAAGATATACAGTTGGAGAAATAGTTATGGAAGGGTAACCAAATCAAAAGATGATACATCATCATTTACCATTGCAAACGATGGGTAGTTGGAGTATGTAAGGCTATAAATAGCCATTGAGACCTGATTCCAAAGGGTCGGATGCAATTTGAGAAATAGAATTTTAGTCATTTTAGTTTTTCTTTGCTATTTGAAGGAGCATATGTGCCCTTGTTATGGTATTTAGATTTTTTTTTAGGACAATTACCTATAGCTAGCCATTTTAAAACTCTGTAATTCCTAGATATTTTAATTCAATGCAAAATATGGAGTTTTTCAATGCAATCTACGCATGCTGATGGTGTTTGCATTTGAATCTATTTTTGTATTATGCTTTATTTCCCTTGAATATGGCACCATCTTGGTCTTAGATTGTGTGATAACTGGTCAAGGCTAAGATTGGTTTAATTCATAATCAAAGGCTTCAACAGGACCCTTGCAAAGATTTGAATTCACTATGACTTGTTTAATTTTTTTCCTAACCCTTTCCTTTTGAATTTTATTTGAAAATAGTTAAAATTAGGAGTAGATTAGTAGAATTTTATCTCTGAAGCTTGATTTCATAATTTTGTGTTTTACTCCTACAAGTTTCAGATAAATGAATGATTGTGATGCTTTGATGAATTTTGATGCTAAATGTTCATATCTACATGATTTACTGTACAATTGAACAAAGTCCTGAGTTCTTCTTATCAAGACATAATTAATTAGAAACCAAAACTAGTAATCCCATTGTGATGGCTACATGAAGGTCTTAATATTCCATATACATAATTATTTTTCCTTTGAATCAAAATATTAATGAATATTACCAGGTTAGACAAACCTCACCCGAATCTTGGGGAGATCATGAATTTATTTTCAAGAAAGGAAATCATGCATGAGTCCTGGCTATTGGTATGTGTTTTTTATCTAAAAATGTATCACTCAACATGACTCTACTAAGAAATATATATCCAACCATATGATTTATCATATTTTTATTTAAATATTAATTAGTTTCCACTTTTCCTAAGGACCTGAGACCTAATGAGTGATAATAATAACCATTACCTTATGACCACTGCTTCCTACAAAAACCTCCATAGGGTGTTGAAAAGGTCAGTGTCACATTAAAGGATCTATGGCTCAGTGGCATTATCCTAGATGGGATGATATGGGCTCCCTCAATATCCATTACATGCACAATATCCCCAAAGCCACCTTGAAGACTTTACCCAGCTTTGATGGAACTGGGAAGACTGCCTTTGAGCATTATCAAGATGTAGCTTCTTTAGCTACTATGCATAATATCATGTTGGAGGATGTGATGCTCAAATTTCTTTTCCTTTCTCTCAAGGGGAAAGCATTTATGTGGTATAGAACATTGGAAGACCTGAGTATCTATGCTTGGGCTGTTCTAAAAAAATATTTCATTAATGCTTTCAATGACTTTGGGGATCCCTTCTCACTCAACTATTGTTTGTTAAATGAATAACCTTTGAAAGTATTTTTTAATTTAACATATTATTCAATAGGATGTGGAGGAGTATTCCTAATGAGTTCCAACCATCCCCTACCTAAGCATATATGTATTATACTTGTATTTCCCATATTGATATAAACATACTTATTCAAAAATCTAGAGAAAGAAAATTCCCATAAATTTTCAAATAAGCCATCCGTGTTGAAAGTATACTGATTCAAGTAGGAAAGATAGCCCCTAGGGAAAATATCTATTTCTCCCATATTTCAATCCTCATAACATCACTTGAAGAGAATATGCTACACATATACCAAGTTGCATAAAAATGGTTATCTGGCTAAGCATCATGGGAAAAGGCACCAAGCATAGTAGGATTTGAAGATAAAGATTCAAATATTAACTAAATAAGTGAGCATCATGGTAAAGCAAACTCTAAAAACTAGAATACAAGGCCTAGATGAGTATGGACACATAACACATCAACTCTATAAGTCCCACTTGTTGTTATTAGTGATAGACTCAGAAGCAAGATTTGAAGAAGAAGGACAACATGGTGGTAATAAAAAATTGGAAAATAACCAAACTCTTGATGAGTCTCAGAACAATAATAAATTTTATGGTGAAAAGTAGGAAGGACACTTAAAGAAAGAAAAAAATTTCTCTCTGGTGGATGATATGATAACATGCAATGCAATACAGGACTACCAACGCTAGGATAATATAACCTCTATAGTGCCCCAACTCAAAGATCTTGGAGAAATAAATACTCTACCTCCAACACCACAATTCAATGGCCTGAGTAATCAAGATCCTAATCATGGCACACCCTTAGAGAATCGAACAATTGAATAGAAGATATTTGATTCACATAAGAGGTATTTTCCTGATATAACAATCGAGTGGATGGTAGAAGAAGGAAGCTAATTCTATAATATTTTTAGAAACTCAACCGCTATATCCCCAAGGTTAGAAGAAAATATTTTGGCATCATATCGGGTAGACTTAATTAACGTTGCCATAAAGAAATTCCTAGATAGTAGAGGTACCATTCCACAAGTTCCCTTATTCACTCCCCAAAAAGGTTCTCCCCCATTTTTACCTGTCTCTTTTTCTATAAAAGGAGATACTCCATAACTATGTAGTAGATTCAAAAGATCAAGTCTCAATAATTGCAAAATAAATTTATAGGACTCTATGTCTGAAAGTAGATGTGCAAGGGCTAGACATATTGCAATTCAAAGGAAAATAATTGAAGAGGGTGGGAACATTGCACAAAATACCAATATTGATATGTGGACATCCTGATTTAGCTATAATTCAAGATGTGGAAGTGGTCGATGTACCTCCATTGTTCAAAATGTGCTTATCTTAGGGTTTCTTAGATAGTTGTAGGGATGTGGCCTAGGCACAGAACTAGATATTGATCTCTTGGGGTAAGGTTACCATCATTTTTCCTAATCAATACTTACACACTTTCTGCATTGAAGAATACAAGAAGCAGGGTATGCACCCTATTAAAATATCCATATATGAAGTAAGATGAAGACTTTGAGGGTTCATCAAGAGCATCCTTTACCAAATCCAAATATAATTTTTGTTTTTTTAGTCAGATAGCTCATTGTGATTTGGTAACAATATTTTTTGATCAAGAAAAATCAATAGACAACCACCTCTGCTAGGAAGTGGAAAACCATGGTGTAGGGGTAGTTGAGGATCATATATTTTATACAATAGATATCACAAGACCCTAGAAGAAAAATAATTTATATAAGATCTACAAAAATTTGATTCTAGTTTGCAAAACTAGAGGAGTGATACCTGATACTTGGAACATGGTCATCTTGGGATAATAATAAGAAGTAAAGTGGAACTTTATTGAAGGTAGTGACAGCTGAACATAGTGGCAAGAGGATCACATAGAGTAACTAAAATTTAGCACTATATGGTCTAGAAATTGCAAATTCACAAGGTGAATGTGTAAAAGAAAATTCAATAGCTAGGCATGAGCATACACATCATATTTTGTGTATATAATTGGTGCATATATGGTGACTGACTATAGTCATCATAAATAAGAAGGTATATTCCATGTGAAGGCATGTGCCTCACAATATCTAGTACCAATATCTCCAATAAGCATAAATTTAATCGAGCAGATCAATTTTCGAGTTGAATTTGGAGGGTCATCAATCATAGCCACTAGAACATAAAACACCACACAAATTTTTGTTGTTTTCCATTTCTTTATTATTTTGTTTTTTCTATGAATCTATAGCTCAATGGATGAAGGTAAACAATTTTTAAAATAACATGAGGTATGCTCAAGAGTATGATTTAGAAAATACAAGACCAATAAACCATGTGCAAGTAGAAACTGGTGTCATACATACACAGTATGATGTCATATTGAAGTAGAAGGAACATGCGTACAAGGCTTGATTGATGTAGAAATAAATAAAGTACCATGAGCGAGAAGATTAGCTAACACATGAAAACTAGCTTGAGCACCTGGTAGATTGCTAAAATATACATAAGGGGATTTCTCGATCATCAATTGAAGAGAGGTTTTCTCTTAGTTGTGCCTTATAAAATGGTAGAGGTTCATATCAAAGCAAAGGAATGAAAATTTGATAGATGAGAATGAGGCCAATAACACATACAAATAACTACAAAAGGCTTCTAGATTGTAGAATAAATTCCTATCCACCTATGTGAAAAAGTAAAATAGACCTTGGATAAGTATATGGTTGCCCCTCAAAAGGTGTCACCTTATGGCAATATATCTATTTTGGAAGCAACCTCAAGCCCTAATGGAATATATTTATAGAGGTAATTTTTTTGGAAAACACCTTCAAGCCTTCATGGAATATATTTATGGAGGTTTTTCATTGTTGGGAGTTACATCAATTTGTGTAACTCTAATTCCCTTGATTTCTTGCCTTCCTTTCCTCCCTAGCACTCTAGTGTTGTTTCTTTCTACCCGCCTATGATTTTTCTGCATTCTTCCCATTTTGGGGTTCTCCCATGTGTCTTCCATAGAGCTATATACTATGTTTTGGTCCCTATCCTTTCCCCTCATGTCGCTCTTTTTTCATGCATAGAAGACCATTCAAATATCATATTATTTTATTTTCCCATGCATCATTTTGAGATTCCCATATCTATATATCCTCTTTTCTTTACTAGTAGTGCATTTTTTGTAAGAATAAACCTTCCCATTTCCCTATAGTGGTTGCCTAGTCAATCTTATATTTTTATCTTGTTAAGTCTACCCATGTCCCCTTGTTTTATTTTGTACTCTAAGGAGCTAGCGTGATAGCAAGGAAATATGGATCCTACAACTCTACAAGCAAAGTTCCCTTGTGAGTCACCAAGAATATGGGAAATTTTTATGCTTCCCCTTATTCATATAAATTTTTAGTTTAGATAGCTATGAGCAAGGTGGTAGAGACAATTACTACAACATCCAAGTATATTTTGATACCTAGAAGGAAGTGTCTAGAAATTTGCAGAACAAAAATGGAGAATGCATTGAAGTGCCCAAGTTTCTCTAACAAGCGTGAAATCACAATGTCATGAAATCATCATCATTTCATGACTTGAAACTTAAAATTACCCCAAAAAAATGTTAAGGGGTGTGATATCATAACATATTGTTGTATCACGATCACAGTTACTAGAAAAAATATAAAACTAAGAAGTGTTGCAATTTTATGACATGTGTCGATATCATAGGAATTGAGGTGATGAGGACCATGGAAGGTAAAAACATCATGATTTCATGATATTTTTCATTGTCACCATTATGAGGGTGCAATCAACTAAGACATTATAATATGTCATGATTTCACAACCTATTTCTTTGTCATGATTATCGAAGTCCAGAATTTCCAAAGTGATAAACCTGGAGTGACATTGAGAGATAACTATTTTGTGATGATTAAAAGGGAGGTCGCAACAACTTGACATGTTACCACATCACTAGTTCTAAGGTTAGAGTTCAAGAAGACCCAAAAATGGTATTATAACACATCAAGTCAATGTGTTGCACCAATACTTGAAGGTTTGAATGTATAATAAGGATACTATCTTTCGATACACTCAAATGCTAAGATCATGACAATTATAGGTGGAAAAAATCATGGATAAAGATGCTCTGAAAACATGTGTTACAGATCAACGATGATGAATGTTTTCCAAGAATAAGAGAGCTTAGATTCAATTTTTTTCCACCACATTCTTTGCATATGCATAATATCTATCCTGTAATAAGAATCTAAATACAACATTCCATTTATGGGTTGAAGATGCTACACAATGTTTTTGCCAACCCAACATGCTATTGTAACTATTTTAACTAAAGGTATTTTTATAATTTTAAACTATGGAGGTATTATAAATAAGAGTTGTAGACTCTTGTGAAAGTGTCGGATATTAGGAATGTACAAGTTGAATGTATAAAGACTTTTGAAGGAGCAATACAATAAGAAACCTCTATTTGGCCTTTGGTTCAACATTTTGTAGTCAAATGTATGTATGAATGGATGAATTCTTCTATTTAGCTACTTGAAGATGCATGACATTAATTCTATTTTTTGGATTCTTGCATATGTTTATTTAATAGTTCTGGATTTTTTAATTTATGGATCTGATTATTGATTTGAGATTAGTCTACATGTGGAAAAATTGGTTGGTCTGTTAGGGGGTTTTGAAGGTTGTTTTATTTATTCTCTTTGTTCATATTCTTTTTGTTGTCTAATCTATACTACATCCAGTTCTAGAATTAGCTATATTTACATCTCTTTTAGCATTCTTTACTCCCCTCAATATTATTATTAGCAAGTTAGAACATCATAGGAAATAGACTTCTCAGGAGATTGAACCAAAAAAACTATGCAGATTGCTTGGTCTTTCAATGTTGGCTATGTCTTGGGTGCAATAATTAACCATAGGTAAATTTTGGACCAACACTTACCTAATGAATCCATATAATGGAACTTGTATGTAGCTCCCCTCCATGTCCTTTATATTATTTTAGGGATGGACTGGTTGAAGGCCCATGAGGTTGTGATCAATTTCCATAATAGAATGATTGATTACATTGATAAAGATAAATAAAGATAATGAATTAATAGTGAGGAAGGATCCTTTTGACCTCAATTACTTTTAGCTATGCAATTAAATAATACCATGAGAAAAAGAGGGATTGATTTTTGTGGTTAAGCTGAATGAGGTTGAGAAGGATAAAAAGGAAGAGGTGTTTGGAAAAGACCCAATATTGTAATAATATAGGGATGTGTTCCTTGAATATCTTCCTAGACTGACACCAAAATGAGAATCTAATTTCACCGTTGAACTGATGACATGAACTGAACCTATACATAGAACTTCCTATAGAATGAATCAAATAGAAATGCAAGAGTTGAAAATACAACTTCAAGGATCGTTAGTAAAAGGGTTGATAAAATCCAATGTGTCTCCATTGGGTGCACCCAACCTTTTCATTAAAAAGAAAGATGGATCATTCAGATTTTGTATTGATTATAGAATGCTAAATAAAGTGACCATCAAGAACATATACCCCTTGCCTAGAATTAAGGATTTGTTTAACCAATTTAAGGGAGAAACCATATTTTCCAAAGTTGAATTGAATTTTTTATATCACAAATTAAGGATCCTTGAGGAAGATACTCACAAAACTACTTTCAATACTCAATATGGGAACTAAGTTCACAATGCTACTATTTGGGTTGACCAATGCACCGATAAGCTTCATGAACTTGATGAACAATGTATTAAAAAAGTATTTAGATTGATTCATATTGATATTTCTACATGATATTATGATATTTTTTAAGAATATGAAAGAGCATGATAAGCATGTGAGGATAGTGCTTGAGTTTTTGAGGTAAAATAAGCTCTATGGAAACTTGTCAAAATGTGACATTTATGTCCCTAAGGCACAATATCTCATACACATCATATTTTTGGACGGTATTATAGTATATCCTAGGAATATTGAGGCCATTTTGAGTTGGCTACAACCCACCAATGTGTTTGAGATATAAATTTTTATGGGCATCACATGTTATAGATGATTTTTTAAAGACTACTCTAACATTGCCTACCTAATAACCAATATGCAAATAAAGTGAAAGGAATTTAAATGGATGGATAAGTGTGAGATAAATTTTTGGTTTATTAAATAGAAACTCACTTTACAACCTATCCTAAAAAATCTAGATCTGCAAGGGAACTTCTTATAATGTATTGATGCATCATTGGAGGGTTAGGTAGGGTCCTATCTCAAGATGAATATGTTGTGGTGTATGAGTTGATAAAACTCAAGAAACATGAACTAAATTATGCTATGCATGACTTGGAACTTGTAGTAGTTGTACATGCTCTCAAGATTTAACAACACTATCTTCTAGGGAAACCATTTGAGCTTAGAATCGATCATCATATTTTGATGTATATCTTCACTCAACCTATGCTATATCTTTACTCAACCTATGCTTAATGCTAGATAGAGAAGATGGATTGAGTTTCTAGCTGAATACGACTTTGGTATTGAATATATCAAAGGTAAGGAATATAAATTCATGGATGCCTTGAGAAGGCGAAAGTATATAACTACTATAACCCATAGTTATGTGGACTTATTGAATCAAGTGAGAGAAAAGTAAGCCTAGGATTGGTTTTGCAATAATATTTAGGAAAAATGGTAATAAATCCTAAATATAGTAGAGATTTTAGCATTAAGGATGGATTATTATGCTTTAAGGATGGGGTTGTCATACTCAAAATTAGTAATTTAAGGAGATTGATCATGTAGGAGGTGCATAGATCTTTTTACTTAGCTCACTTGTCCAAGATGAGAGAGAATATGAAGAAGACTTTCTATTGGTTGGGAATAAAATCAATGATTTTATCGCTAGATTCAAGGAGTGCCAAAAGGTGAAAGCTAAACACAAGCATCCAACAATATATCTATACCCACATGATATACCTATACAAAAGTGGTAGGTTATATCTGTGGATTTCATTGTGTGACTACCCAAGAATAGATTTCAATATGATGCAATCCTTGTTGTGGTTGATCAATTGACCAAGGTCTCACACTTCTTACCTACAGACATGGAAAATTGACCCACTTTCGGTGGGGAATCTTCCTTAGAACCCCTAAGAGGTCCCTAACCCTTGCCTAAGGCAAGGATAGGCCTCTCCTTCCCCAATATTACCTATTTTATGGCCTTTAGCAAAATTATGCTCCATCATGACCGGGTGTGACTTTGCTGGAGCGATCTCGCACTTCGTCATCATGGGGTACGACTTCGCTATTTTAATTTAAGTTTTATTTTATTTTTTTTGGCCCATTTAGACCTAGGTTTAAACCCTCCTGTAGCAACCTAAAATTGGCATGGTTAAACCTTAGTAAAAAGACACAAATTTAAATTTTAACCCCAAACTGCTCGTTAATCGCCTGTTACCTGCTTTCCTCATTTTTTGTGCCATTTTTAGGATTTGTTTTGACTATTGGATGATATCGTCACAGATTAGACGAAATCGCCCCCTATCTGGTGAATTTGTCTAGAACAGAACGTCCAGACGATTTCATCCCAAAACCAAATTTTCATAATTAGCTTCTGTTTCAACAGCCTCTCCAACTTGGGGAGAAACGTGTCGGCATAGTTGGAGATTTCCCTGTTGGAGATCTCCTAGATTGGGATGATCCCCAACCTCCTAACCTCTTCCTAATCCTATATAAACTAGGATTTTTCTAGTTTATCCCTATGAACCCCTTAGCTTATGGATTTCCCTATAGATTTAGTTCCTTATTCACTAGAGCATCCTCGCACTACTGTCTGTATTCTGTATTTTGCATTTTCTTGTAGGAACTCTACTATTTTTTAGTCAAAGCTAGCTTGGATCATCGCAAATGATGTCGAATGATTTCGGATGATCTTGTCGAGGAGCACAGATGATCTCGTACAATTGGAGGCGATCTCGACTATAGTCCATATTGGGGGCAATCAGAGTCTAGAGTTTGCATTTCCTTAGCTTTTCTGCATTTGCCTATTATATTTCTACATTGTCTTAAATTATTATGTTTATGCATCTTGGAGTTCACCTCATCTAATATAAATGCATGATAAAATCAAAATAAATTGTGAAGTTGATGCTTTTCCTCTTTAATTACTATTTGGATCTATCATTTAAACAAATTTATAGTTATTGCTATCATTTCCCTTTGCTTCTGTAGTTGCATCTTGGGTATTTTGTACCTATTTTTGTGATTGCAGGTTTTTGACGAATTCGTCTCATGAATTCGTTAGATTTTAAATGATTCTGTCTAATCTCATATGACCTTCTACGATTTGAGATGATCCTATGAAATATCAGGTGATTACGTATGAATTAAGGCGATCTGGACTGTTACAAAACTCAGAATCTTCATTAGACATTTGAAATTAGGTATGATACATTTTAGCTAACATATTCTCTATGATTAGCATCCATTTCTATTTTCTATATTCATTTAAATCAGCATTGACATATAGAATAGTTTAGATTCATCTTGGCCAAAACCTAGGAGTTGAATGATTAAAGCACAAAATGAACACATCAAACTCACTATCAACCTAGGCATGGAAAATGCCATTCAAAATTTTCCTGGTGAACCCACCATCCGTTGAAAATTCACCCTTATACCCCTCCCCCGAGAGGTGATACCTTCAAAGGGCCTCTTAGTCTGAGGTATTATCCCATCCTTTTCGCATCCCCCTTTCGAGCGTGGATCCTATAGCCTAAGGGTAAGGATGCAAAAAATTTGGATCGATACATTTTGGTGAACCCGACGTGAAAACAAAAACCTTTTGAAAAAAAAAAAGAAAAAAAAAAAAAAAAAACCTAAATGCATTTAGAATTAAAAAATTGCATATCATATTTAGATGGTAGACTATAATAAAAGACGATTTGTCACCATTAATGTTGAAAATCAATTAGCAGCTATATAGATTACTTTTGTGCTTAGAGTACCTCAAAAAAATAGGGTTCAACCTTTGTGGGATGAACTTGATAGGAGATTGGGTATCATTGTGTAGACACCAAAACAACACCAATCTGATTATGTGACTACAAACACTGATCGCACTAACACACACAGCCCCCAGGGCAGCCCCCAGAGGTTAAACAGTGGTTCTAACCACTCACACAGCAGTTTTACAAGTCAGGGATCAATTTGGCACCTTTTAGACACTTTATTTCTTATTCGTCCCACCTAGGGACGAGTGCAAATTTGTACTCATCCTACCCAAGGACGAGTACATATTTGTACTCGTTTCACCCAGGGACGATTACTAGCGCCGCTTCACGGGTGGGACGAATGCCGGGTTTGACCAAGCAAAAGTCGGACCTCGGCGCATGACAACTCAGAACTACCACTCAGCTTTCCCTGCATGACATAGGAGTGCGAGTGAGTTCTTTTAACAACACACATCTACCAATTGAATTTCCCTTCACTGCATGGGAAGGAGAGTGAGTTTTTCTAAAACATGCAAAGACATGCACAGAGGCAGTTAAGAAGCCCTTGATCAAGAAGAAGTCTTCTCTTCACAAACAGAAGCATTCATGTAAATAAACACTTTTGCATGTTAATTCGAAGAGACCCCTTGGGTCTATAAAAACAGTGAGTTTTCTCACCCAAAAAAAGATACAGAGAAGGAGCATTTTGAGCGACGAAGTGCTGCGAAATCATTTACTTGCGATTTGTGCTTTCGTGAGTTGCAGCATTAGAGGAGTGGCGAGGAGTCTACCTTATCAACGCAAGCGGCGGCAACATTTGGCCCACCCATTCCAAACATGGGCATGCGGAAGGAGGAAGACTAAATCACAAATTGTAACAAAGACCAATTTAACGCTCCTAGCCCCTAAAAGGGGAGGAGACGTCTATGTAACCGAGGATAAGAAATTTGAATAAAGAGGGCGTGCTTTCATTTCCAATTTATCTCTTTTCCTTGTTTTTGTGCATAGGATTAAAGCATTACATTTCGTCTTATATTGCATAGTTATAGTTTTCCTTTTACTTCCAAAATCTCGTGCTTTCAATGGCGATCACGGTGGGACCTCTGTCCTCTATTTTTTTTAGGTTAAATTACTAATCTAAAATTGCTTGTTTTTTTATAGGTACCAATTTTTCAACATTAGACTATTATTCGTCTCTGCAAGTGACGATTACAGAATTGGTATTCGTTCCACCCCGGGATGAATAAAATATTCGTCCCACCCTGAGACGATTACTGTTCTGATATTCGTCTCACCCAGGGACGAGTATTTTTTTGTGCAATTTTTAGAGCAAATCAAAAACTTCCGATTAGGCAGAGAAGAGGTAGGGGTTTTTTTACAACTTCTGTTAAATTTCTATTTTTTTGTTTCTGGTTTTCAGTTTGTATGGCCTAGGGAAAGATTTCTTTTCGTTTGCTTGTTTCAATTTTGCAAAATTAAAACGAACCCCACACATCACATGGTATTTTAAACCAAGGCATTGGTCGTAAAACCCCAACCCTTGAGCAAGACCAATGGTGGGTTCATCACCACCTTGGCTTAGCTTTGCATCCATTCCCCGATTGTCAACTATTGTTAGGCGTAAATCCTGATGAAAGCTGACCGAGTGTCGCTGGGGTGATTCCCATGCACGCGAGGATAAGTCTTCTATGGTAGGTGCCATTAACAGGACAATCCCCATTTTGTATCGCCTATGTACCATGTACCATCTGCTCTCACGTACCTATAGTCTCCCTCTCGTAATGGTGGGTATATAGAGAGGTTGGTATATCAGCCTGGCTAGTATATTGAAGGGGCGACCATTTTGGGAGTTATATGAGCCTTCATAATGCATTTAAACGTTCTTCAAAACCTACAAAAACAAAACAAAACATCAAAACACACTAAACCATATCTAGGGCACACTATTAATCTTTAAAAGAGATAATCATTTCTTGTGTATGTGTATACTATTTTCTGTTTAGACAAAAAAAAAATCAAAAAATCAAAAAAATCATAAACAAAAGATAAAAATCCATGCATTTTCTCCAAAATCTCCAAGGATTCCCGCAATCGCTTGGTCACTCCAAAATTCCCCAAAGGTGTCCATGAACCCTTTGGTCAACCCAAAATCACCCCAAATGTGCCCATAAGTGATGCAGGAGCATCCAACAAAATATGGGAAATCTTACATTTTTCCCTAAATTTTAGTGCATCTTGCCGGGGCCATAACTTCTCAACCGTAGCTCTGATTGACAAGAAATTTTACAGGGAGTTAGTTGGGAGATTTTTAAACAAATATGACTCCCTAGAGTTGTATTTCCCTAGAAAACTCGTTTTCGAGGCCAAATTCCATCATCTAGGGCCTCAAAATTAGGTTTTAAAATTGTGTGCCCAATTTTTTGCACTTTTTGAGCTGTTTGGATGTCAATATCTCCTAATGTATTTAGATTTAGGACTTGAAACTTAATTTTTGTCTTATCTACTATAAGAGGGATGTGCACACCAATTTTGGGTCCAATCTGACTCATTTTAAATTTTAGGGTTTTGAGAGAGACATCGTCATGGTGTTGACCCATAGTCAAGCCCACTCATGGGCAGACGTTGTGGAGAATGTCCAAGGAAGCACGAGTCGCATCCGTTATAGTCCCCAGGATTTGTTCATACCACCTTGGTGACCTAACATACAAGGCAGTCCCCTACACACCTTAACGGAAAGGGATTATAGGGGCACCTCTTCTAGGGGCACTCCTGTTCAGCATAGCACCCAACACACACCCTCCCATGAGAGGTATATCCATAGGAGAGCTCCCTTAGATGCTCGCTATGAGTGGTCATCATGTGATGAAGTGCTAGGTCAACATAGGGTTCGACAGGAGAAACCACATGATTACACTATCCCTCCTTCACCCCCTCTAGTTGTCAGGCCTACAAGGACAAATCCAGAGCACAAGGCTCCTCAGGCGGGGCGAGCCAACTCTACCCGTTCCTCTTTCACTTATGAAAGGGGGCACGAGGAAAATCCTTATCTTCCTCAAGAACAATATACATCGTGGGAGCAATACGCCTCCGTAATTGCTAGCTTTCAGGATCACCTATTGAGGCCAAAGCCTCGGGGGAATGCCGCTACCCCAAAAAAATGGAGGTGGCCTATAGAGATCTTAGATCACCATGACCAGGATAGATATCTAGGAGAGGCATCTAGGCCTTCTAGACATGAGACGATAGGACCAACTATCTTAGAATCTGCCAAGCATATCGCACATCAGATGGAACTCACGTTACTTGAGCTAGAACAAAAAAAGTTAGAGCAACCATATATTTTAAATCACGAGTGCCTTCAGCGCTAGGAGGATGAGTTTTTACAACACACTATGCATGTGAAGACTCCAACCCCTCGAACGCATAAGAAAAAACATTATGAGAGACACAACTGGGTGCAAGACAGGTCTTTACGACCTTATCAAACATTGCCCTCGATGCCTCCTAGACTTGAGCGGGAGGCCAATCCTAAGACCAAAGACAGGTGCCTTCTTCAGGCGCCCACCCAAGTTCATGGACCACCCCCGAAAATTCTTCAAGAAGCCTCTAAGGAACCTGTTCTAGAAAAAGAGTGGACTAAAATGAAATACCAAAGCATGGGGGGTGCTATTTGGTCATCCCTCTCAAGGCATCAAGTTTCCCACAACTTGCAACGGAAACAAATCAAACAGGAGGAGCTCAAATCCCTCAATACAAGCAATGCGCTGCCAGAGCACTTAGCATCGGTAGAGACTAATATTGTGGGGCCCCAAAAGCCCAACTTACATGAAAATCCTCTCAAAGAGGATCAACCCCTGGTTGTAGAGCTACCTGATGACAAGGTCTTCCATATCTCAGAATCGCTAGATTCTGATGAGCCTGACTCTCTCGCCAAAGACGATTCAGCATATGCAATAGCACCATGGGACCCATTCGATTCTGACAGCATTAATTCACAGGTGGTCTCAATGGATGAGAATCACAAAATTCTCCTAACATTACTCCCTTTGGAGGCTCCCATCGAGCCCGTGCCATTGCCAAAAAATTAGGTCCCCCCGCAAAGCGTAAAATAACTCCATGAGGACCACATCAATATGCTCGAATAAGAAGATCTTAACATATCGCAGACAGCTATCAAGGCCAACGAGGGCCTTTGGATCACTGACAATGATTACAAAGATGAAACTGAGATGGCTTATCTCAATCATGCATGACGACACAATCACCCTGTCACCCATGATGAACTAATGGCCCAACTAGGCATAAGACTAGGACATGAGTGGCGCATAGACCCATCCCACTGGCATCACATGTTGATCCCACTCCTTTGAGAAGATCGTGAGCACCTTCCACCCAGAGATATCATAGCACCATCAGTTCCAAAGGCAGACCTTGCCCTCCTATCCGTGCATAAGGCCGATCCATTCATGCCAATTCCTACAGAGCCAGATCCGGTGCACAAAGATCATCACGCTGGGGGTACCTCTATTCCCTGAAGAGCTAGTGGGTTACACCAAATGCTCCAAAGGTGTCCATAAACCCTTTGGTCAAACCAAAAGCTCCAAGGATTATCGCAATCTCTTGGTCACCCCAACAGCTCCAAGGATTATCGTAATCTCTTGGTCACCCCAAAAGCTCCAAGGATTATCGCAATCTCTTGGTCACCCCAAAATCTCCAAGGATTATCGCAATCTCTTGGTCATCCCAAAAGCTCCAAGGATTATCGCAATCCCTTGGTCACCCTAAAAGCTCCAAGGATTATCGTAATCCCTTGGTCACCCCAAAAGCTCCAAGGATTATCGCAATCCCTTGGTCACCCCAAAAGCTCCAAGGATTATCGCAATCACTTGGTCACCCTAAAAGCTCCAAGGATTTTCATAATCCCTTGGTCACCCTAAAAGCTCCAAAGGTATCTATAAACCCTTTGGTCAAGCCAAAAGCTCCAAGGATTTTCATAATCCCTTGGTCACCCTAAAAGCTCCAAAGGTATCTATAAACCCTTTGGTCAAGCCAAAAGCTCCAAGGATTTTCATAATCCCTTGGTCACCCTAAAAGCTCCAAAGGTATCTATAAACCCTTTGGTCAAGCCAAAAGCTCCAAGGATTTTCATAATCCCTTGGTCACCCTAAAAGCTCCAAAGGTATCTATAAACCCTTTGGTCAAGCCAAAAGCTCCAAGGATTTTCATAATCCCTTGGTCACCCTAAAAGCTCCAAAGGTGTCTATAAACCCTTTGGTCAAGCCAAAAGCTCCAAAGGTATCTATAAAACCTTTGGTCAAACCAAAAGCTCCAAGGATTCTCATAATCGCTTGGTCAACCCTCAATGCCCCAAAGGTATTTATAAACCCTTTGGTCAACACCAAACGCACCAAGCGTTAACTTAACTGCTTGGTCAAAATAAATATTCAAAAATCAACAAAAACAACACAAAAATCAAAATTACAAAAACAATTGCATTTCAATTCCATGCATACTCATAAAAACAAATCAAAATTACAAAAACAATTGTATTTCAATTCCATGCATACTCATAAAAACAAATCAAAATTACAAAAACAATTGTATTTCAATTCCATGCATACTCATAAAAAAATCAAAATTACAAAAACATTTGCATTCCAATTCCATGCATTCTCATAAAAATCAAAATACAAAAATATAGGTTGCATTAGGCATCGCATCCATACATTATACCTTCGCTAGGTCATACAAGTCAACAACACCATAGACAGTCATTACTTGGCAATTCCATCCTTTTCCACATCAGATCCATTTTCATAAACGCCTACATCTAGAATAGCACCATCACCATTTTTAGCATCATCAGTTGTTTCCTAGTGTATATAGGGTTTTCGTCATTTAGCTGTCTTTAAATTTCTAGCCAAAACTGTACATAGTTAAACAGATTTTACATGGGAAAGTTTTACTTGGATCACACCTTGTTACGTAGCATCCCAACACAAATTAACACACATAAAATAATTCCTAAGTTGTGTGAATGAAATATGAAGCCTGCACAGTAATCCAGGTCACCATAAGCGAAACGGCTATCTTGCTTATCCCCCTGTGCAATTGACCCTAGAAATGCTGAGAGTTGGCAAAAGGACAAGCATCCTCCCTACCCAATTCCCCATGAATCCCAAATTCTCAAAAGTTGCAAGAACATCAAAAATTTGCAAAACGTCAAACAATTCAAATTTGACATCCTACAGTGCACACATCAAAAGGCACAAACAATAGTGATTCTCATCACTCCATATTCAAATCCCTTTCTCAAAAAAAAAAAGACGAGTACTATAACAAAAATAAACAGTGATTTTATCACTATAAAGAGCAAGTATCCCAATACAATTGAAGAAAAGAAGGGATTCGAACTTGAATCCTTGGAATTCTTAGCATTTCGACAGGTCATGAGGCAAGCTTCAGTACCGATTTGGTTGATAGCCTATCGGTCACTGGCGGTAAACCTCTCGCATGACGATATATCTGTCACATTAACTTGTGTGCAGATCAATGTTTGCATGTGGATGAGCTAGCTTATGGTATCCTAGATAGCATCGTAGATTAATCTAACCAAACACAATCAAGGAGTTAGTGGAGCTAATTAGGTGATCCTCAGTACAGGTTTGGTTGAAAGCCCATCTGGCATTGGCGGTATCCTGATGAATAACACATAAACGAACTCAATTGCACACATAGGGATGTGAAATAACTTGGTTAAATTCAAGTCATATTTAGACCTGGTTCAGAAGTCTTGTGAGATAAATGTACAGTCTTGGATAGTTAAAATATCTGCATCTCAGAAAATCTTAACTACATTTTCAAACAACTGGTACATTTCATTCCGTACACAACCATCAAAATATCTGTAAAATACAAAAACATAGTTATCACATGCAAAGTCATTCCACAAAGTCATCCCATTAGTATAGCAAGTCAGTCAAATCTTGTACAGTCTATGGTGCATCGACACATCATCAACAACTCATTTCATTCATTCCATATCCATACATCATACAAATTAGAAACATCACATTCATAATCGCCTCTGCATACATCAAACACATACATAAAAACAAGCCAAAAAAAAAAAAAAAACAAACACAACAAAACAACCAAAATATAAAAATGACAAATGCCAACAAAAACACTAAAAATTGCCGGACAAAAGTGCTCTTGCACTTAACCTCTTCGCATTAGAAAATTGATGTCGGGGTCTACTTTGTCGTTATCCTACTCCCCAAGAAGGTTACCATAGCCGGACTGCTCCACGGGAAGACAGATTTTCGCCCATGTTACCCCCAAATGGCATCCTAAAATGGGTTCACACCCACCAACAACAGGTCCACAAAAAAATTGAGAAACTGCTCGAGAATTCAACGGACAACATCTGAAGGCACCCTCACTTAAGTCATCTTGGGTCAAGCGACTCGTCGCTTTTCTCATGTCGATCATTCCCTCATCGATTTGTCACTTGAGGGGGTAGTCACACTTAAGTCACCAATCAACAAACACACACCCAATCAAGGCAATGGCATGCATTCAAAGAATCATTGACAAAGACAATCACGCTCCTGCTTGGGGCAGCAAACAAGCAATAGTCATAAATTGATCAAACACTTGGCATTCTCGAAGCATGAACACAAGGTTCCCCCGTGGATAAAAGGTTGCACCCTTTGCCTATTCATGACTGATCAATGACCAAGCTCAAGTCACACCTCACCAAAATAGGTTAATACTTGAAATCAAATTCCTTAGCTCATCAGAATCAAGGATTCAAGAATGCATGCCCTTTCCATGCTTGGTGCATCAAGAGTTGGTTAGGTTACTGAGAAACCCTAATCATTAGTGCTTTGGTTATAAATTTTTGCTCGACATTGCACCTTGCACAACGCTTCCCAAAAAGGGGCATCTGTAGACACCAAAACAACACCAATCCGATTATGTGACTACAAACATTGATCGCACTAACACACACAGCCCCCAGGGCAGCCCCCAGAGGTTAAACAGTGGTTCTAACCACTCACACAACAGTTTTACAAGTCAAGGATCAATTTGGCACCTTTTAGACACTTTATTTCTTATTCATCCCACCTAGGGATGAGTGCATATTTGTACTCGTCCTACCCAAGGACGAGTATGGATTTGTACTCATTTCACCCAAGGACGATTACTAGCGCTCGCTTCTGGGTGGGACAAATGCTATGTTTGACCAGCAAAAAGTTAGACCTCAGCGCATGACAACTTAGAACTACCACTCAGCTTTCCCTGCATGACATAGGAGTGCGAGTGAGTTCTTTTAACAACACACATCTGCCAATTGACTTTCCCTTCACTGCATGGGAAGGAGAGTGAGTTTTCTAAAACATACAAAGACATGCACAGAGGCAGTTAAGAAGCCCTTGATCAAGAAGAAGTCTTCTCTTCACAAATAGAAGCATTCATGCAAAGAAACACTTTTGCATGTTAATTCAAAGAGACCCCTTGGGTCTATAAAAACGGTGAGTTTTCTCACCCAAAAAAAGATACAGAGAAGGAGCATTTTGAGCGACGAAGTGCTACGAAATCATTTACTTGCGATTTGTGCTTTCGTGAGTTGCAGCATTAGAGGAGTGGCGAGGAGTCTACCTTACCAACGCAAGCGGTGACAACATTTGGCCCGCCCATTCCAAACGTGGGCATGCGGAAGGAGGAAGACTAAATCACAAATTGTAACAAAGACCAATTTAATGCTCCTAGCCCCTAAAAGGGGAGGAGACGTCTATGTAACCGAGGATAATAAATTTGAATAAAGAGGGCGTGCTTTCATTTCCAATTTATCTATTTTCCTTGTTTTTGTGCATAGGATTAAAGTGTTACATTTCGTCTTATATTGCATAGTTATAGTTTTCCTTTTACTTCAGGAATCTCGTGCTTTCACATTGGATCTAGGACAACAGAACTTAGGCAAATTAAGAGGTTTGTCCTAGATAGAATCCTGGATCCTGATCAAGTGATCTTATATCATGAACTTCAGAGAGCTTGCCATAGGTGGTTAGTAGATAAAAGAGCCCTTGTGTCTTTTGAGTTGTATACCTTTGAGGAATACCTCGATAATGTAGCTATAGTACATAAATTTTTGTCTCGTATAGAGGACCAAGAGGTCGTTCTTACGGATAGAAAAATATGGAATAGAGTTCCCAGAGCTGTGTTATATCGAGAGTATTGCCATGAGATTTATTTTTACAAGATAAAATCTGAAACAGATAATATCACTATAGCACACTTTATCAAGTTCTTGAAAAACCATTTCCAATTTGAAGAGGAGCATTTTATGACTCTCGATGAACTTGATCCTATCAATGATATCTATAAACTATTTATAGAAAACTAAGCTATTCTTTTATTATTGTTATTTCTTGTATTTAGTGTGTTGTTTGTTGTCTTTATAAGCATAAAACAAAAATAAATAAAAACAAAAACAAAATCATAACAAAAAATCAAAACATTTTCTTTTAAGCATTATAGTAGGTATATAATTAAAATATATACCTCCCAAAATCTGTTGCAAATATATTAATATATATTTGCTAAAATCTAAATTTAGACATAATGACTAGACTCAGGAATGGAAAACAAATTGAAGTAGAAGAAGATTGGTTAGGAAAAACCATAAATAAACCAGATGCCCTTCTTGAAGACCCAATTCAGGAAGAAGGAACCTTAAACCAACAAGAAGAAGAATTTGTGGATGCAAATGAACAAAAAGAAAATGATAGAGAGGAAGGATCCTCATCTCCTAAAATATCTCCAGAAGGAGCTGTTACTTTTGAGAACATGGAACATTTTTGGAAGTTCCTCAATACTAATATTGGCACTCTTAATAGAGCAGTCCATATGGACAAAGATCAAATTAGTGACACTCAAGCAACCCTAGAAGACATATATCACACACGCACTAATCCTTTGTCCTTCGTTGATCAAGAGAGTGATCAAGCTGGACCGTCCAATTTGGACATGGCTACTATAATCCAGAACATGCAACAACAATAGGTTACCCAACCACCTAGAGTGCCTGTTACCAAGCCAAGGGTTATTCCCACACAAAAGAAACCTTCATTCACTGCTCTATTTCACCAAGCTATTGATCAATATACCTCAAATCAACAAAAGCCTAAAACAAAACCAAATACCAATTTCCAACAATCTGGGATACAACATAATGCTACAACAAATCTTCTTCATAATACTCTTCCTACCAATCATTTGCATAACAACAATATAGCATCTAATCCTTATGTCCCACCTTCCTACGCTCACAAATCCCATACTCATGTACCACCAAACCAATATGGTGGACAAACTGGTAATCTGGAAGCCATGGTGAAACAGTTAGTCTCTCGCATGGACCAGATAGATCCCTACCGTCCCTCGTACAATTATCGAGAGATGTGTAGTCAACCTCTAGATCCTATAGTTGTAGCACAACCATATCCCAAACACTTTCCTATGCCTGTCCTACCTATATATAAAGGAACCGAAGATCCCATAGAGCATCTTCGTATGTTTAGGATAGCATGTCATGACATATCACATGATGACTTGTTATTACTAAAAATGTTCCCAAAAAGTTTAGGGGGGATGGCATTGGAGTGGTATTATCAATTGCCCACTCATTCTTTGAGAAATTTCGAAGAGACCGCTGAGTCTTTTGTGCATCAATTTAGTGCCTATATTGAAAGGCATGTAACCATTAAATATTTGTACAACCTAAAACAAGACAAAGATGAGTGTTTTGCTGACTTCTTAGCTCGATGGAGGCAGTTGATAGGAAAATTACACTTTGTGTTACCTTATCGGGAAATGTTGGATATTTTTATCAATAATTTACAAGAACAACTATCCTATGAATTATCAACCGCTACCTTGACCACCTTCGATCAAGCTATAGATTTAGCTCGAAGGGTGGAAGATGCTCTCATTAGAAGAGGTCAGCTCAAAAAGAAAGATGATGAGAAAACATCCAGAAATCAATATAAAAATAAACAAGTTGTGGGTGATGGAGTCACTGATAGCAGAAACATTGCCAATGTTAATACTATGAAAACAATAGAGAAGTTTATATTGAAACCTCCTGATAAACCACCCCGAGAATTTACTAGGTTAAATCAACCTTTATCAACCATTCTCCCACAATTACTAGCACGAGGTTTGATCCAATTACCAACTATCCGGGAACCTGATCCAACCATACCCGGATACAGAGCTGATTTACATTGTGATTTCCATAGAGGACCTGGACACGCTACCAACTCTTGTAAAATATTAAAACATAAAATACAAGATTTAATTGATAACAATGAGATGGAGGTGCAAGCCTTTCAACCTAAACAAAATCCTTCTAATAATGCTCAAAAGAACATCCCCCAAAATCAGAATCAGAATGCCAATCAATCATTGGACATATTTCAACATCCTTTACCAAAGCATGGTAAAGAGGTGGCTAATCAAATTGAGCATCATAATGTTCCCCCTCCTACCCGATATGTAGGGACTATTAGTGGACAATTACCTGTTCATGATCCTCAAGTCTTTGACACAACTTTATCCATAGTTACGACCAGACCTCTACATAATATTCGGATACTTGATCTTAGTGACACCGAATATGAGACTGAAAGTGACATGGAAATCACCTCAAATCAATCGAATAGTTCTGAAGATGAATCAGATCCTATTCAACCTATCACAAGTTCTATGGTTCCAGAAGAACCATTTCCTAGAAGAGTCACTACTAGACCATCTTCTCACCAAATACTTTCTAATGAACAAGCCATAAACGCTAGACCAAGACCTATTCATCATCCTACAAAATAATATTGTAGGAACCATCGGAGCCGTTACTAGACAACAGGCTCAAAACTCTCAACAGGATCAAACTCAGAACGATGGATCAGCTCCATTTGTTTTGAAAAATCCCAATAAAGGGAATTATGCGCCTAATGTTCAACCTAAGCCTCCTTATAATATTAATGAACAATTATCCAATACTACAGCCTAGAATTTCCCTTTTGGACCTGTTAAGATCTTCTCCTACCCATAGGGATGAATTAATGCTCACATTAAGCCAAATGATGGTACCACAAAATATTCAACCTGAAGCCATGTCCAATACTATCATAACTCGAGAAGTCGATTGTATTGACTTTCGGGATAGAGATATCCCGCAACATAGTCTACATAAGGATAACCCCTTATATATTACTGCCCTAATTGGGGATGTAGCCATTAAACGAGTCTTGATTGATAATGGTTCATCTTTAAACATATGCACTTTTGACTTCTACCAACGATTTGGGTTTAGAAGTGACGAAATGAAAAGAACTGATATGATTATAAAAGCCTTCAATGACGAAACACAAGAAACATGTGGAGTCATTACTATACCCTTGCAAGTTGGTCCTAGAACCTTAGATACGACCGTGTTTATTGTACATTGCCCTGCATCGTACAATATACTTTTGGGTCGCCCTTGGATCAACGCGATGCGAGCGGTTCCATCCACTTTACATCAGTGTGTTAAATTCAAATTTAAAAATCAGTTGGTTACCATTCATGGTGATCCTAGACCCTTTGATATGTGTGCTTTGGCAGAACCTGTTGGAGTTCAATTTTGCCCTACCCTGTCATCCACACATCCTAATTCTCATCATCCACCCAAACGTGTGAAACACACACCCATAACATCATCTACTCTTTCAACTACACCTATACATATAGCTCAACCATCTTCTGAACAAACCACATTAGGACCTCGAAAAGATCCTAAAATTACAACCAATGCTTCTTGTTTTACTCCTATATCTTCCATACCTATAGACTCATCCATCGATATCCCTATAACATCTACATCCACTACAGGCATCCTTTCCACATCCGACGATGTAGGAAATGTTCCTTCTACCTCTTATGCTCTTACTGATGAGCTCTTACCCGATTTATCTAAAATTCTTATATCAGAAGAAACCAACACTGCCATGCAAACTTCCCTTATTTTAAATAAACTCCCACCCTCTCCTCGTACCTTGGGCCTCCCACAACCTATGGGAAGTATCTACCAAGTCGGGAGTTGTGCTTTTATTTATAAGGGATATGATTGGGGAAGAATACCCAGAAACATCAAGACACATTGTGATGGATATGCTAGATGCTATTTTGCTAATGAGTATCTTAAAGCTAAGCCCATAATGCTTAAATTGGGATATAAAGGGAAAGGTTTGGGACCTTCCCAAAATGGTATGAAAGAACCTTTTGAGGTAGAACCATGGCCTCGCCCGATGTGGTGTGGGCCTATTTCCTAGTAAAGGTCAACCCTTCCCATTTGATGATGATGACCATCTTGCGTGTTACCAAGATTATCTGGATAAACAAGATTCTTTGCATGCAAAGAATAATTCCTTTACCTGTAATATGCTATCCATCGCCTACCCTGAAATGATTGTCGAATCCGATGACGAGTTGGAGGGAGATATCTTTCATGATGTCTCCATTGAGGAATTGTTATATAATGGATTTTATTTTGATGGCTCTATACCTAGTATAGCCCAGCTTGAGGCCTCGACTCCTCAAGACGAATTATCCAAGCTAACCTTGGAAGAATTACAAGAATTGGGTGTTTCACCCACCCCACCTAATTTTGAGAGAGATTTACATATGGAAGTTGAAAACGTTATAAAAATTAACATTGGAACCGAACATAACCCTCACATAATCAATATTGGATCAGAATTAAGTCAAGAAAAACAAGATAAATACATTTCATTTCTTAAAGACTATGAAGATGTCTTTGCTTGGACATATGAAGACATGCCAGGTTTGGACCCTTCTGTAGTTATGCATCATCTAGTAGTCCATCCAGATGCTAAACCTGTTAAACAAAAACTTAGAAAAATGCATCCTAAAGTGGCCTTACTAGTCAAAGGAGAACTAGAAAAACTGTTGAAGGTCATTTTTATACAAGCCATTGATTATGTTGAATGGATCTCAAATGTAGTTCCAGTAACTAAGAAAGAAGCCACTAAAGTTAGGGTTTGTACAGACTTCAGAGATATTAATGTTGCATGCCCTAAAGATGATTTTCCTCTTCCCAACATGGATCAAATCATTGATTTTACTACTGGGAGCGGAATGATATCCTTAATGGATGGATTTTCTGGTTATAATCAGATCAGGATAGCTCCTGAAGATCAGGCTAAGACAACATTTATTACCCCTTGGGGAACCTTTTGTTGGAAAGTGATGCCATTTGGTTTAAAGAATGCAGGTGCAACCTATCAACGAGCTATGACTTATATCTTTCACGATATGATGCATGATATTCTACATGATTATGTAGATGATATTATAGCTCGTTCCATCAAAGAAGATGATCATTTAAATGACTTGAGAAAAGTATTTGATCGGTTAAGGGAATATCTTATCCGACTAAATCCAGCCAAATGCATATTCGGAGTTAAGTCCGGTAAATTATTAGGGGTTATAGTCTCTTTACGTGGCATTGAAATTGACCCTCTCAAGATCGTGGCTATCATAGATATGCCCGCACCCACCAATATATCAGAATTACGAAGTTTACAAGGTAAGCTTCAAGCTATTCACCGCTTCATCGATAAGTTGGCGGACAAAACTGGACCCTTTCTTAAGCTTCTTAAGAAAGATGTCTCTTTTCATTGGGACGAAGAATGCCAGGAAGCATTTGAACTCCTTAAGCAATATCTCCTTAAACCACCAGTGCTTTCCCCACCTAGATCTGATCGTCCATTTATCTTGTACATTTTTGCTTCTGATTCTGCCTTAGGAGCTATGTTAGCTCAGCTTGACGATGAGAAGAAAGAACGTGCTAATTATTACATCAGTAGAACCTTAATCAGTTATGAAACTCGCTATACCATATTAGAGAAGCTATGTCTAGCAATCGTATTTTCTACACAAAAACTATGACATTATATGCTCAATCAAAAAACGTATGTTATTGCCAAATTCGACCCTTTGCGATATCTCATGAGTCGACCGTATTTATCTGGTCGCACAACCAAGTGGGTTCTTGCGCTAAGCGAGTTTGAACTCACGTTTATAGGACAAAAGTCTGTTAAGGGTCAAATCATAGCAGATCAATTAGTGGCTGCACCCTTAGAGTCTACTCATCCCCTCATCATTGAGTTTCCTGATGAATGCCTTAAACTAGAGGCAGACCATCCCGAGCAATGGTCCCTATACTTTGACAGAGCCCGATGCATGAGTGGGGCTGGTGCGGGTATTATTTTAATATCTCCGCAAAAACATCTTATACCTTTGTCCTTTAAATTAACATTTGCTTGCACCAATAACACTGCTGAATATGAAGCTCTTATCCTTGGATTACGAGCTGCCTTGGCACTAAAAATTAAAAATTTATTGGTTTTCGATGACTCTCAACTTGTCATAAATCAAATCAATGATGTTTATCAGACCAAAGATGATAAATTACGCCCATATAAAACATATGTTTTGCAATTATTATCCTTGTTTGATCAAGTTACTTTGGAAGCTATTCCTCGAACTAGCAATCGTGCGGCTGACGCTATGGCTGCAACTGCATCTCTTTTACCCTTGGAGTTAGACGATGAATATGCTACCATCATTATTCATCGACTCCAGGAACCCGCTTCAAGAAAATCATGCTTAGAACCTTTGGATGTGTTTCTCATCAACGAAACAACTCCTGAACCATGGTACACTGATATATTTAATTTTTTCGTAGAAAGGAACCCTCCCTGATGGTTGTACTAGCAACCAGCATAGGTTATTACGTAGACAAGCAAGTCGCTTCATGATTATTGGTAATACCTTGTATAGAAGATCTTTTGAAGGCATCTTATTGCGATGTTTGAATCTAGAAGAATCTAGATCAGCTTTGAATGAAGCCCACAATGGATCTTGTGGGGGACATTTTAGTGGTAGCGCCATTGCTAAGAAACTCCTTAGGATAGGATATTTTTGGCCTACCATGGAAAATGATGCACATAATTATGTGCGACATTGCGACAAGTGCCAGAAACACGCTGACCTTGTCCATGCGCCTGCACAAGAACTGCAGGCTATTTCATCTCCTTGGCCCTTTTCAAAATGGGGCTTAGACATCATTGGAAAAATCAACCCTGTGTCATCCGATGGACACAAATTCATCATAACCGCCACCGAGTATTTCACGAAGTGGGTTGAAGCTATGCCATTAGCTTCTTGCACTGGAACACAAGTTTCCAAATTTATTTTTAACCAAATTATTTGTAGGTTTGGAATTCCTGCCAATCTCATTTCAGATAATGGAACTTGTTTCAAAAATAAAGATGTCAAAAAATTATGTCAAAAATATAAAATTCAACATCGTTGGTCCACTCCCTATTATCCTCAGGGTAATGGCCAAGCAGAAGCATCTAATAAAACATTAATCAAAATTCTCAAAAAATTGGTCAATAAATCCGGTCGAGATTGGCACATTCAATTATATCCTGCTTTGTGGGCCTATCGAACTAGTGTTCGAACCCCCACTGGAACTTCACCTTTTGTCTTGGTTTATGGTGTTGAAGCCATTTTTCCCTTTGAATTAGAAGTTCCTTCTTTAGCTCTACTACTTCAAGATACTCGAAGTAGGGGATGAATATCGTGCTTGCGCAGACTTAGTCAACTAGAACTTCTAGATGAAAAGCGCATCAATGCTTTGGAGCATCTTCGTGCCTACCAAAACAAGCTTAAGAGAGCATATCTCAAGAAAGTTCATCATCGATCCTTTGAGATCGGCGACCTTGTCTTAAAAGAAAATCAAAAAAATACTAATGCAACTAAAAACCTTAAAGGTAAATTTGAGCCCAACTGGCTTGGACCATATGTCATCACTGCTAAATTTGGATCGGGAGCATACAAATTATCTACCTTAGATGGTAAAGAACTTAAAGAACCTATGAACATTATGCATCTCAAACGCTACTATGCATAAAATTTGGTCATTTCATCATTGTATATATTTGTTTTGCATATTATTTCCTTTTAGTCACTTATATAAAACGTTTCAAAAACAATCACCTTGTATTTCTTTCAATTCATAACTTAAAATCAAAAACATCAAAATCATCAAAATCTTCAAAAACATCTTTTATTTTCATACCTGTCAAATCGTGAAGTATTGCAGTTATATTTTCAGTTATTTTGGACAAATTAGCATTTATTTGGAATCCCGCACTTTCACATTCACATGAATAAATATCTTGATTTTATTTTTGATTATTAATCTCTCTTATATCAAAGTCCACAGTTGAATTAAATAAAGTTTTGAGCATAGAGAATTGATCTTGTTATTTACTTGAACCAAGTATATCTTCTCACATTAAAATGATTTCATTGCAAATTCGATATGATGCTACATAGTAGAAATGGTTTCTTGAGCGAAAAGTTTCCCCTGCTATCCTATCATGCACATGGTCTAGGATCTTTGAGAATTGACAAAAGGACAAGCTCACCCCTACCCAGAATAAAAATCCCTTGCTCTACAGCTAATCCGAGCAAGTATCCCTAGCATAGGAAGAAAAGAAAAGTTCAAGAAAAAGAGAAAAAGAAAAATGTTATTTTGTACCATCACAACAATATTTCAGCATTATCTCAAATATCAAGCAAAAATACAAAAAAAAAAAAAGCAAAAGAGAAAAGCAAAAGCAAAATGCAATAAAATCCTTTCCCTACCCCTTGAAAAGAAAAGAAGGGTGAATGAGCTTGAATCCCTGGAATTCTCAATTATTCAAAAACTGTGAGGTAAGCCCCATAACAGGTGGTTTGTGCCCAACCCGCTTGGCCTTGGGTAATTCCTAGCGTGGTGATATGTCTGTCACATTAGCGACCTTCTTTTGTACAGACCTATGTCAGCTTATGGATTAGCTAGCTCTTGATAACCTAACTTACATAGTAGTCTTGGTATGGTTACATGCATATAAATCATGGTCAACGAACATTCATTTGGTTAAGGCAAATTACTTGTATCAAATTATCTTGCTCAAAATTGGTGAATGAACAATACAATCGCACACACATTTGTATTTGAGAGATTTTGTATCATTATGATAAATCAAGATCGGTAATGAACTCACATTTGCACATGAGGATCCCTTATAAATCTACATTTGTCTTTGAGATAATTTAAAATATTTTTGTAATTCTTTTCGGAATAGTTTTATCCTCTTATTTCAGAATTTTTGTTTTGTATAAAAGCAATTATATACATTTTCTCACAAAATCTCAAAAATGATTTCAAACAACATGTTCATATTATTATTTTTCTGTTTATCAAAAGTCAAAAATTCATCTTGCAATAAAACTAAAAATCTATTTTCTTCTTTGGATTTCGCGATGATGGTATAAGTCTATACCTATAAATTCTATGCCTAGCGCAAACCATTGTTCTAATTTTATTTTCCATTTATTTTAAAAACAAATTCATATGACTTGCATCATTATGTTCCACAATAATGCTTTACAAATGAACGAACACTTATTCTATTTCATGTCATTATGTCAAAATTCAATCTTGCAACCATGGTATAATTTCTAAGGAATTGTTCAAAATTTTATCACACTTAGGAATTTATGCCTAGCAAAATCATATTTCTTTTAGTATCTCATGCATACTATTTTTATGAAAATCTGAAAACAAATCATCAAACCATCATCATCTCCATCATCACAACACAAAGTCTTAAGACAGTCTCTTAAGCACTCTTTTACTTTTAACAATATTTCTATACTGGGATTAGCTTGACGACCGAGCGAGCGGCGACTCCATGAAATGGTCTATAACAACGACAATGTCCTTTGAAATTATTGTTAGAAGTCTCTTTTTATTTTTCATCAAATCACACCACAACAACCAATTGTTTACATCAGATTATTTCATTTAAAATTTTACAGCATGACATCAAATTATAATATTTCCAAACAACATAATTACATGAATCATCAATCAAACAAGCAAACAATTCAAACATTGAAGCATCATAAAAACATATGAACAAGTCATATCAAAAATATCATATATATATATATCACAAAAATTATATACATCATATCAAAACTGGATTGGTATGCCACAATCTATACCCTGGCATACTCAATCCTCTCAAAAATCTATACAATCTCTGTGCAGTCTATAGCCACCTAGTCTCGAGAAGCCCTCGAGCTCTCAGCCTCATCTCCTCCCCCACCCTGACGTGGAGGAGGTGGTCCCATAGCAGTCTATGCTGTGTCTCGGGTCCTCGTTGTCGATCGTGAGGATGTCCTCATCGATCCCATCCTGATTGGTTCCGTAATGTTGGCTGGCAGCTGTACCCTCTGGCCCTCTGGAACCAGCTGGAAGTATACCCCCTAGTAGAATGTGGTCTGCATCATAGACCGCACTAGCTCATCCCTGCTCGCCCCTCCGCTCCATGCCCTGAGCCATGTAGTCTCATCCTGTAGTGTCCGTACCTGAGCCCTGAGCTGAGTAGCCTCATCCTGCAGTGACTGCACCTGAGCTCGAAGGTGGGCAGCCTCAGCCCAGAGAGCCATCGTCTCATTGCTCTCCCCTACGTCGACACCCTTGCCCTTATCAAGCGATGGTGGTCTCTCCCCCTGCTACGAAGGGAGTCTCTCCTCCCTCCGCCCTGTCTCTCGTGGCCTCTATGGAGCCTGACCCATCCGCTGGCATCTCTCCTATGGGGACCATCACTGCTCTCTCCCACCGTGACCCCGCGCTACCTCAATAGTAGCCTGGCACCGCCTCCCCATCCGGTGCACCACGACATGCACTGGACCCTATGCCCTCATCATCCGAGGAGGGCGGATGCCTACGTACCAGGCATCATAGCCATCAGCAACCCCAACATCATCACCATCCACTAGCTGGATGGGGGCATCGTCCGCATCCTGACTCTAGAATCATTGCATATCTGGAGCCCCGCTCAGTGTAGTACTATCCCAAATAGTCCGAGAGTACTCATAATCCCTGAGAGAAGGGATCCCCTATTGTAGACCGAACTACCATAGTACCCGATCATAGCGGTGGAGCTCTACCTCTCCTCGCTCCATCCTCAGCCAGTAGACTCACCTGATGCGAGCCAGCTCCTGCCCATCCTCTGCCCACCCGGGGTGCTCTCGCCATGGCCTCCAGGTGATCTAGTCCAGGATGAGGTCGTCTAGCAACCTCCGTGACATCGATAGATCTATCCACCATTGTGACCCCCTCTGTAGCCACCAATAGAAAACCTGAGGCCTCTCTCGGTCAACCCCTATCAATGGGAGCCCTACCGACCTCCGCACCGCAATGTGCTCCCAGCACCAAACCTGTAGCAGCGATGTCAAGACCAGACATCGACCTCCCTTGTATACGACCCCATACAAGATCCTATACAAGCGGCATAGTACAAAGCTGCCCCATGCAAACCTGTACCCATGGTCTCTCATGTCGTAGACTATGTCTGAGAGCACCCACGGTAGTCTGCACCCACTCTGGTGGCACAGCAGTAAGCCACCGACCACTCCTACCAAAACTCGAGTCAACCTAGATGCCCCAGGCATCTACCGTAGAGACTCGATGTTCACCTCGCCCTTCTCCAGGGTGAAGCTCGGGTCTCCAGTCAATCTCATCATCGCCTGGCCCTGATTGGCCGTAGGCATCATCAGTCATCCCTATATGGGGATCCTCATGATCCTCCATACGTCCTCTAGAGTGGGAGCCATCTCCCCTATCGATAACCAGAAGCAGGATGACCCCGGATACCACCTCTCTGCTAGGGTTGTCAGTAGCCCCATGTCAGTCGATACTTGTGGCATCTCTGCCACATGTCGTAGCCCGACCCATGCTAGTTGGTCATGCTCTGCCTGGTCGAGAGCGGCCAAGTCATCTCTCAGCCCATCGTATTTCCATTCTTGGCTCTTTAGTAATCCTTTATCCAAAACAAACAATAAAACAACAAAATTTATTAATAAATCAATCATTAAAATCAAATTAAAAACATTTTAAAATCAAGTTTAAAGATGATATCGTCCACCATTGGATGATATCGTCCCAAATTGGGCAAAATCATCCTTTGTTAGGATGAAATCATCTCTGATTTTGCAACTTGGGGATCGCCCCTTGTTGGACGAGATCGCCCCTAGTTCATCGATTTTGCCCTCAGACGAAATCGATGATCTAGAGACGATTTCGATGAAATCGGGATGATTTCATCCCGACGTCGTCGATGGCCTAAAAATGGCCGTGATGCCCCAAACAATCAAAATTTAAATCCACAAATTGCACAAAGTTAATTAAAACCTAATCTACTAGGATTAGATCCTTACCCGTAGCCCGCGTCGGACCTCTGTCGCTTTGTGCGCTGTCTCCACCATTTTTCTCTCTGTAGAGCTCTGGAACAGTAAAAATGAATAGTAAAAAAATGAATTAGGGTTTTACCCTATTTTCTTAATTTTATTTAAAAACCATCAACATTTTAATTTTTGCTTTTTCGTGTTTTTACCTCAAACGTTCGATTTGGGTAAAAACACGGAGGGGGCACCATAGTCAGCATTCGTACGATTCGACCAAGAATCGTCGTCTAAAAAATTGAGTATATTTTTTGCTTTCTCGTAAAATGGGAAAAACTCGTCTTTAACGCATTTTCTTCAAAAAATTCGCTAAAGAGGGGGCAAAATGTAGCACCCTAAAATTGGCACGGTTAAAACCTTAGTAAAAGATAAAAGATAAAAATTTGAATTTTAACCCCAAACTGCCCGTTAACCGCTTGTTACCCGCTTTCCCCATTTTTCGTGCCATTTTTAGGATTTGTTTTGACCGTTGGACGATATCATCGCAGATTAGACGAAATCGCCCCCGATCTGACGAATTCGTCTGGAACAGAACGTCCAGACGATTTCGTCCCAAAACCGAATTTTCATAATTAGCTTATGTTTCAACAACCTCTCCAACTTGGGCAGAAACGCGTCTACGTAGTTGGAGATTTCCCTGTTGGAGATCTCCCAGATTGGGATGATCCCCAACCTCCTAACCTCTTCCTAATCCTATATAAACTAGGATTTTTCTAGTTTATCCCCCTGAACCCCTTAGCTGACGGATTTCCCTATAGATTTAGTTCCTTATTCACTAGAGCATCCTCGCACTACTGTCTGTATTCTGTATTTTGCATTTTCTTGCAGGAACTCTACTATTTTTTAGTCGAAGCTAGCTCGGATCGTCGCAAATGATCTCGGACGATTTTGGATGATCTTGTCGAGGAGCGCAGATGATCTCGTACGATTGGAGGTGATCCTGACTGTAGTCCAGATTGGGGGCAATCAGAGTCTAGAGTTTGCATTTCCTTAGCTTTTCTGCATTTTCCTATTATATTTCTGCACTCTCTTAAATTATTATGTTTATGCATCTTGGAGTTCACCTCATCTAATATAAATGCATGATAAAATAAAAATAAATTGTGAAGTTGATGCTTTTCCTCTTTAATTACTATTTGGATCTATCATTTAGACAAATTTATAGTTATTTCTATCATTTCCCTTCGCTTCTGTAGTTGCATATTCGGTATTTTGTACCTATTTCTGTGATTGCAGGTTTCTGACGAATTCATCTCATGAATTCGTCAGATTTTAGATGATTCTATCTGATCTCAGATGACCTTCTATGATTTGAGATGATCCTATGAAATATCAGATGATTACGTATGAATTGAGGTGATCTGGACTATTACAAAACTTAGAATCTTCATCAGACATCCGAAATCAGGTATGATACATTTTAGCTAGCATATTCTCTGTGATTAGCATTCATTCCTATTTTTTGTATTCATTTAAATCAGCATTGGCATATAGAATAGTTTAGATTCATCTTGGCCAAACCTAGGAGTTGAATGATTAAAGCGCAAAATGAACACATCAAACTCACTGTCAACCTAGGCGTGGAAACTGCCATTCAAAAGTTTCCTGGTGAACCCACCATCCATCAAAAATTCACCCTTATACCCCTCCCCCGAGAGGCGGGACCTTCAAAGGGCCTCTCAGTCCGAGGTATTGTCCCATCCTTTTCGCATCCCCCTTCCGGGCATGGATCCTATAGCCTGAGGGTAAGGATGCAAAAAATTTGGAGCGATACACCTCCAACATGTTTTGGCATCGGCTTTGGGTTTATTTTTCCCACACTTTTCCCTCCGATTTCATCTATAAAAGGAAGGATGTTCTTGCTTAATCATATGCAAGTTTTTGATGTGCGATCTTAATGCAAAATTTTGATTATTGATTAAGCTCAAAATTTTTATGATAGCTCGCTCTTCTTCCTTTGCTTTCTTCTACTGCAAGCTAACCCCAAAGTGCGAATTTTGGATTTGATCTTCTATTGCATGGATTGGATTGATTTGTTGTGTGACTTGGTGGATCCGTGGTGTGGTTCAGAGAGATAGAGTGCCCGCTTGGATACTTCAATTTTCTCTGCCTACTTCTACGATGTCCATTAGGGTTTGCTTACTTTGTTTTTGACATTTATTTTATCTTCTGCACTCGCTTTTTATTTTTCATTAGTCTGCAATGATATCGTGCCTGACATTAGTGAGGTATGACTTCGCTTGCCTAGATTAGGGTAAACCAGTTCGTAGAAGTGAAATCGCGCCCCATCCAGGTAGGGTGCAACTTTGCTGCTGCGTTATCATGCCCACTCCAGGCGAGGCATGACTTTTCCCAAGAGCACACCGGGGGCAATTTCAAGATTCTATTTTCACTATTGCATTCCATTTTGCATCTAGATCATATTGTTGCATTCTATTTTCTATTTTCTATTACTGCATTTCTATTTTATGATTAATTCTCCAAAGGTCAATTTTTGATTTTGTGTTAAAAGGTCATCTAAAAGGACCTAGGGGGCTTGACTGTTGCGCCTCCAAGGACTGTTACACAACGGCCTAAGCAGGCCCCCTAATGCTAATCCCATTTTCAAGTGTTTTATGAGTTATCTTGCAAAAATAAGTATTTTTGATATCATTGGACAAGAGGCAGAAAGAGCTAAATCAACCACCAATCTAGATAAGTGCTCTAATCATTTTATTGGTTGAATATCTGATCTAATTATTGATTCTTAGGCATCTAAAAGTGAAAAGCATTTAGTTTGCATCTAGGGATAATTTCTGTGCATTTATTTTGTATGTTTCTGCTTTAAAGGTTTTCTAGAATAAACCCTAGGTTAGTGAGCATTCAAAATAAAGAATCATATTAGGTTAGCTCTTGTATGCTTGCATTCTATTTTCTAGCTATTATATTCTACATTGTCCTTTATCTTTCCTAGTTTAGATCTAGAAAGGCCAAACTTAGGTGTTTTTCTTAAAATTGAATACATCAAACATTCTTGAATATCCTGAGGACTTGGAGCGAGTCCTTAAACCATTCCTGGTGAACCCTTCCCCCTAGCACCGAGTGTAGAGTACAACATACCCTCATGGTTCACCCCACAAAAGGTTCTCTCCTTGTGGATCTAGCCTTTTGTTTGGGAATTGTACATGGTAGGGTAGTTTTCCCCCTCTACATATTTGGTGAACCCGATGTGAACACCTCCTTTTATTTCAAACAATAAGCAAGATCATTAAATTGTGTGCCAAATATTTAAAAAGATAATTCATTTGTGTGTAAGTGCATAAGTTCCTCTTTGGTCTTAGTTCTTCTTCTTGTATCTTACTCTTTTTCTCAATGGCTTTTGACCTTGGGGAAGGATGAAGACTCCTTAGGTTTGATGAGATTTTTCATGAGAATGATCAAATTGATAGAGAAAATCATAACCTAGAAGAAGAGGTTGATAATCATCTTGATCCTATCCAAGATTCCAATGGGAATATCATCTTTAAATATTTTGACCATATATGGACTTTTTATAAGTATCATAAGCATGCTTTGGATATGGCCTTAGAGGAAGAAGCATTACTTGAAAAGGATATCCCACCTCAAGAAAATCCTTTGAGTGAACCTTTGAATCATGGTAATCAAACTTATCAACCTACTTATGCCACTACTATGACCACCAACATTGGATGGAATCCACCAGTTCCTCCAACTAGTAATGGCACCCAAAATTATTTTCAATTTCCTCCTTCATCTTCTAATGTCAACACTATTTCCTCTATTCCACCACAAGTTAATATTCCATTCTCACAAGGCACCACATATAACAACAACCTTCACATGTCCAACCTAAGTCAAGGGAATATGGGAAACATACATAGTAATCCAGAAATGCAAAATTTGGCAAGTATAGTGAATCAGTTGGTTTCAAGGATGGATATGATTCAACCTTCAGGGTTTACATACAGTTATAAAGAAATGTGTAGTCAACCATTGGATCCTATTGTTGCTGCTAGACCTTATCCTAAGCATTTTCCTATGCCAGTATTACCAATCTATAAAGGGACTGAAGATCCAATAGAGCATTTAAGAGGATTCAGAATAGCTTGCCATGATCTTATTTATGATGATATGCTCTTATTGAAAATATTTCCAAAGAGTCTTGTTGGAGTGGCATTAGAGTGGTATTATCGATTGCCCAACTATTCTTTGAAGAGTTTTGAGAAGACTGCAGAGATGTTTGTTCATCAATTTAGTGCTTATATTGAAAAGGAAGTGACTATGAGAGATTTATATGATTTAAAACAAAGTAAAGAAGAAATTTTTTTAGAATTTTTAGCTCATTGGAGAAGTTTAGTTGGCCGATTAAGACAACCTGTGTCTCAGAAAGATATGCTTGATATATTTATTGGTAATTTACAAGAACAATTATCTTATGCTCTAGAAACTACTACTATCACATCTTTAGATCAAGCAATTGAGTTAGCAAGAAAAGTGGAACAAGCTCTCATTAGAAGAGGTCAACTTAAGGTTAAATAAGATAAGCCAATTAAGTCTCAACATAAGAATAAGCATATAGGAGGCAATAGTGATAGTAGACCTGTTAACAATGTCAATAACAACCTACAAAATATTGTACTTCAGAAGCCTCCTCAAAGGAATTTCACAAGACTTAATATCCCTATGGAAGCAGTTTTAAAACAACTATTGGATGCTAAGGCAATAGAATTACCTCCAGTAAGATAGCCAGATACTACAACTCATTGGTATAAAGTAGATCAACATTGTGCATATCATAGAGTAGAAGGACATTGGACTAATTCTTGTAAAAGGTTGAAACATGTGGTTCAAGATTTAATTGATGTTGGTCACATTGACACTAGTAGTTTTCAATCTTCCAACAACCAACAGAATCAGAATAGAACAAGATAAACCAACCAAGTGTCCTATAAAAATGTACCACATCAATATGATAACAACATGGTTGGAATGATAATAACTACTTCAGGAAAACTTGTATAGAATATGGATGATTCAATGAAGGTTCCACTCTTAGAACTTCTACAAAATTCTCAAGCCCATAAAGAAGCTATGATAAATATTTTGAAGCAGCAGCCAGTACCTCCGGATATTTCTCCTAGTGATATGACAAAGGTTATAAGTTCTCTCTAGAAGCCTCATCTAACATTTTTAGATAATGATATGGCTCCCTTAGGAGTACAAGAAGATTCTTCTCTATACATCACTGCTTACATTGGGGACACTCTCATCAAAAGGGTTATGATTGATAATGGTTCTTCACTTAATGTTTGTACACATCATTTCTTTTAGAAATTTGGATTGAAGAAGGAATATTTGATTGCATCTAATGACATCATTAGAACTTTCAGCAATGATTCTCAAGAAGCTTGTGGCACTATATTACTCCCTCTTAGGGTTGGACCCAAAATTTTGAAAACAATGTTTTATGTGGTGTCTTGTCCTGCATATTTTAATCTTCTTCTTGGATGACCTTGGATTCATGCAATGAAGGTTGTCCCTTCTACTTTTCACCAATGTGTAAAATTTGAATTTGAAAACCAAATCATTTCTATCATGGGAGATCCTCATCCATTTGAATTTTTCTCACCAGAAGATCTAGCCCAAATCAATTCATCACAATCTTCCTCTAAAAATTCTTCTACAAATATTTCATCACAGGATCAAGATGACTCTTCTTGTTTAGATCTTCTCTTTGATGAATCTCATCAAGGTTTAGAATGGAGTGTTAAGGATGAGGGTCCACCCTCTCCTAAGGTCTTAACCCTAGAGTCACATGTTATAGATGAGGCTTTATCTCAGAATGACATCGGCTTTGATGGGTCTGTCCCTTGCATAGCACAGGTTGAGTCTTCTAGTTCTCAAGTGGACTTTGGTTCTATGTCTCTCGAGGACCTTGAGCAATTAGGAGTGATTCCTACCCCACCTCCTCTTGAGGATGATTTATCCATTCTTATTGAGGAGACCATAGATGTGAACATAGGTTCTGAGGAAGCCCCTAGAATCCTTAAGTTAGGCAAAGCCTTGACCATGGATGAGCAGGAGCAATTGACCAATTTATTGAAAGAATATCAGGATATTTTTGCTTGGTCATATGCCGACATGCTAGGGCTTGATCCCTCCCTTGTCATGCATCATTTGGTAGTTAAGCCTAATGCTAAGCCTGTTAAGTAAAAAATTCGAAAGATGCATCCGAAGGTCACCCTTTCAGTCAAGGAAGAGCTCCAAAAACTCCTTGACGTCGGTTTTATAAAAGCCATCGACTATTCTGATTGGATCTCCAATATCATTCCTATAGCTAAGAAGGAAGGAACAATCAGAGTATGTACCAAATTTTGGGACATTAACTTAGCATGTCCCAAGGATGATTTTCCCTTGCCCAACATAGACCAGATTGTAGATTTCACTACCAAATGTGGGATGCTTTCGCTCATGGATGGTTTCTCAGGTTACAATCAAATCATGATTGCTCCTGAAGATCAAGCCAAGACAACATTCACTACTCCATGGGGTACCTTCTGCTGGAAGGTCATGCCTTTTGGCCTTAAGAATGTAGGAGCTACCTATCAATGGGCCATGACTTATATTTTCCATGACATGATGCATGATATTCTCTAGGACTATGTGGATGAACTTTTGGCTCATTCCTTAGAATGAAAGGATCATGTCCATGACTTAAGATGAATCTTTGAAAGGCTTCGAAAATACAGGGTTCATCTTAAACCCGCTAAGTGTGTGTTCGGGGTCACATCTGGCAAGTTGTTAGGTTTCATAGTGTCTAGGTGAGGCATTGAAGTGGACCCTACTAAGGTAGCAACTATCATTGATATGCCTCCTCCTCACACCCTGATCGAGCTACGTAGTCTGCAAGGTAAGTTGTAGTCTATCCATTGGTTCATTACCTAGTTAGCCGATAAGTGTCAGCCTTTCCTTTGGCTCCTTAAGAAGGATGTAGTTTTTTGATGGGATTTCGAGTGTCAGAAAGCTTTTGATGACCTCAAAAGATATCTCACCTCCCCACCTATTTTAGTTCCCCCTATGCCTAGTAGGCATTTTTTGCTTTACATAGTAGCCACTGCTCATGCTTTGGGAGCCATGCTAGCTCAACATGATGACAAAAACAAAGAGAGAGCTATCTACTATATTAGTAGAACTTTGGTTAGCTATGAAACTAGGTACACTCCCTTAGAGAAGCTTTGCCTTGCTATAGTGTTTGCTTCTCAAAATTTAAGACACTACATGCTCAGCCATAAGATATTGGTGATTGCAAAGTTTGATCCTTTACACTACTTGATGTCTAAGCCCCACCTTTTAGGTCGAGCTGCTAAGTGGGTGTTGGCCCTTAGTGAGTTTGATTTGAATTTCATAGGTCAGAAGGCTATCAAGGGTCAGGTGATTGCTGATCAGTTAGCCTTCACTCCCCTAGAAGCTACCCATCCTATAGTTGTTGAGTTTCTCGATGAGTGCTTCAATGTTGAAATTGAAGAGTCCGAGTCTTGGAATTTGTTTTTTGATGGAGCCCGATGCATGAAGGGTGCTAGAGCTGGAGTCATTCTAGTTACACCATAAAAATAGCTCATCCCTTTGTCCTTCAAGATTCATTTTTCTTGCACAAATAATACTGTAGAATACGAAGCTTTGATCCTTGGTCTTAGAGTAGCCTTAGCTTTGCAGGTTAAGGTCCTTTTAGTCTTTGGTGACTCTCAACTTGTGGTTAATTAGATCAACGATGTTTATCAGACTTGGGATGATAAGCTTAAACCCTATAAGGAGATTGTTACCAAGTTGTTATCTTCTTTTGAGCAGGTAACCATAGAGTCTATCCCTAGATCCTCAAACCGCCATGTGGATGCCATGGCCATTGCTGCATCCTTGTTCCCTTTGGAGTTAGAAGATGATCAAGCTTCGATTATCATTCGATAACTTCGAGGAACCTGCATCTTTGAGTTCTTGTTTGGATCCCCTAGAGTGTTTTACCATCGAATATTCCCCATCTGAACCATGGTATAATGACATATTTAATTTTCTTAAAGATGGTTCGATGCCTGATGGTTTAGATCATAATCAGTGTAAGCTATTGTGCAAAAGAGCATGCTCGATTTGTTATAATTGGCAATACTTTATATCGATATTCTTTTGAAGGTATCCTCTTATGATGCCTTAACTCTGATGAAGCCTCGACTTGCTCTTAGTGATGCTCATGAAGGTTCATGTGGAGGCCATTTTAGTGGTAATTCTATTACCAAAAAGCTCCTTCGAATGGGGTATTATTGGCCTTCCATGGAGAAAGATGCATGTGATTATGTTCGGCATTATGACAAGTGTCAATGCCATGATCATCTTATTCATGCTCCTTCTCAAGACCTTTAGGTAATATCTTCCCCTTGGCCATTCTCCATGTGGGGATTGGACATTATCAGGAAGGTTAACCTAGTGTCGTCTGATGGTCACAAGTTTATCATTACTATGACTGAGTATTTCACTAAATGGGTTGAAGCCATACCTCTAGCTATGGTGACTGGGACTCAGGTTTCTAAGTTCATCTTCAACTAGATTCTTTGTAGGTTTGGGATTCCTTCGATGATTATTTTTGACAATGACACTCCTTTCAAGAACAAGGATATCTGTAATATTTGTGCTAAGTACAAGATTCAACACAGATGGTCAACCCCTTATTACCCTCAAGGTAATGGGTAAGCCGAAGCATCCAACAAGTCCTTGATCAAGATTTTGAAGAAGCTAGTTAATAAGACCGATCATGACTGGCATACTCAACTTTATCCTACCTTGTGGGCCTATCGTACTAGCATGCATACTCCCATAGGGGCCTCACCATATGTCTTGGTATATGGGTCTGAGGTAGTGTTTCCATTTGAGTTAGAGGTTCCTTCTTTGTGCATCTTGTTGCAAGATGTTGAGGTCGATGATGAGTATCGTGTAGACCGTTTGCACCAATTGGAGTTACTGGATGAAAAGTGCATTCATGCCTTAGAGCATTTGTGAGCCTATCAGGATAGGCTCCAATGATCTTACTCTAAAAATGTTTGTAATCATTCTTATGAGGTTGGGGACCTTGTCCTCAAAGAAAACCAAAAGAACACTAATGCTCATGTTGATCTTCGAGGTAAGTTTCAGCCCAACTGGTTAGGGCCCTTTGTCATAACAACTAAGTTTGGTTTAGGTGCTTATAAGTTGGCTTCTATGGATGGTAAAGAACTTAAAGAACCAATGAATATAATGCATTTAAAAAGATATTATGCTTGACCCATTTTTCATATTGCATATGCATTTAGTTAGATCATGTTGCATGTTTGCCTGACATATTTTGCACGCTTGTCTATCATATTATGCATGATTGCCTATCATTCTGTTCTTGCATATTGCTTGTCATACATTGCATCATTGCTTGCTCATGATTGCTTGTTCATATAGCTTCTAGGGATTCGTAACAATGGCATGTGATGATACCTAGTTAGGTCATAGCTCACATGCATTGCACTTTCACTAGGGTTTTGATGCCTAGCGAAGCCCCAACCTAGGGACCATGCATTTTCATCCCTTCTTCTCTTCTTTGCTTCCTTTGCTCTTTCTCCTCTTATATCTTCTTCTTGTATTCCTTGAATTTGAAAGTTTTTACAATGATCATCATTTCTCCTCCAAGTCAAGGAATGCAATCCTCTTTTGGTATGTCCTTATCTTTTGCATGATTCTTATTTTTCCTTTGTCTTCTTTGTTCAGATAAGGATATACATTCTTCTCTTCTTTGATTACACATTTCCTCCCTCTTGACTTTTCACTAGTTGAAACTTCAAGCTGGGGGTACACATGCACAATTCTTTGCTCCTCATTTTCTTCCTCTTATTTCTTCTAGCACATGCACACACTCACATCATGTTATGCTCATATTGATTGGTCCATACATACATGCGCATACACCTTCTCAAGTAGTACTAGCATATACATTACATACATCATTTTACATCATACACTATAACACCCCTATCGGGTTATGTCTCTCTTTGACTCAATGGGCTCAACACCCCATTATAAGATCAGCTCCTTGGCCATTGATAGTAGGCCTCAGTATACATCCTAGCGGGTAATCACCCCACAATAGTTACTAGTGAGCAACCACCCATAGTGGGTTACACTATACACTTCACTTATTGGTCCATATTTAGTGAGTACTACACCCATAGTGGGTTCTTCACTCCATACATGGACCATATTTTGAGCATAACACCCTCTAGTCAGGGTTCTGATCTAGCTTCCTTCTCGATTTTAGATGGTTGACCTTTGGAGTTTTATCATTGTCTTCTTCTTTTTTTCCACTTCATAGTTTTCTATTTCCACTCTTCTTCTTCCTTCTTCCTTCTCCTCTCTTCTTTCCCTCATTTTCTTCCATGCATTTCATGCTAGTTGCATTAGATTCATGTTGTACCCAATAACTTTTGCTTTGTTTCGCTTTGTTTTGTTTTTCTGTGTGTTTACCTTTTGCTTTCTTTCTTTTCCTTTTTCAAGTTTCTTAAGGATGTTCCTTTCCTTTCAAAACTCGAGGGGGCACCCTAGCCATAGAGGTATTAGTGGAGATAATACCTCATTTAGTGTGCAAGAGTCTAGGATGTCCGTTGTGATACTCCTTTTTGCACCACTCCTCTATCCAAACCTGGCCACCCCTTCTTTGTGTTTGTCACCTTCTTGTGTGTGTTCTTGCCCATAGGAGTCTACATATTTCTTTGATGCATTTACTTGGCCTTAAATGCATCAAAGAGGGGGCAAAATGTAGACACAGAAAATTGACCCACTTTTAGTGGGCAATCTTCCTTAGAACCCCTAAGAGGTCCCTAACCCTTGCCTAAGGCAAGGATAGGCCTCTCCTCCCTTAACCTTACCTATTTTAGTGCCTTTAGAGAAATCATGCTCCATCATGATTAGGTGCGACTTCGCTGGAGTGATCTCATGCTCCATCATCATGGGGTGCGACTTCACTATTTTTAATTTAATTTTTATTTTATTATTTTTGGCCTATTTAGACCTAGGTTTAAACCCTCCAACATGTTTTGGTATTGGCTTTGGGTTTATTTTGCCCACATTTTCCCTTTAATTTTATCTATAAAAGGAAGGATGTTCTTACTTAATAATAAGTGATGTGTGATCTTAATGCAAAATTTTGATTATTGATTAAGCTCAAAATTTTTATGATAGCTTGCTCTTCTTCCTTTGCTTTCTTCTACTGCAAGCTAACCCCGAAGTGCAAATTTTAGATTTAATCTTCTATTGTGTGGATTGGATTGGATTGTTATGTGACTTGGTGGATCCGTGGTGTGGTTCGGAGAGATAGAGTGCCTACTTGGATACTTCAATTTCTCTACCTACTTCTACGATGTCCATTAGGGTTTGCTTACTTTATTTTTGACATTTATTTCATCTTCTACACTCACTTTTTATTTTTCATTAATCTACAATGATATCACACTTGGCATTAGTGAAGCATGACTTTGCTTGCCTAGATTAGGGTAAACTAGTCACAGAAGAAAAATCGTGCCCCATCCAGGTAGGGCATGACTTTGTTATTGCATTATCATGCCTACTCCAAGTGAGGTGTGACTTTTCCTAAGAGTACACCAGGGGCAATTTCAAGATTCTATTTTCACTATTGCATTCCATTTGGTATCTAGATCATATTGCTACATTCTATTTTCTATTTTCTATTACTACATTTTTATTTTATGATTAATTCTCCAAAGGTCAATTTTTAATTTTGTTTTAAAAGTTCATCTAAAAGGACCTAGGGGGCTTGACTGTTGTGCCTCCAAGGACTATTACATAGTGGCCTAAGTAGGCCCCCTAATGCTAATCCTATTTTCAAGTGTTTTATGAGTTATCTTGTAGAAATAGGTATTTTTGATATCATTGGACAAGAGGTAGAAAGAGCTAAATCAACCACCAGTCTAGATAAGTGCTCTAATAATTTTATTGGTTGAAGATCTGATCTAATTATTGATTCTTAGGCATCTAAAAGTGAAAAGCATTTAGTTTGCATCTAGGGATAATTTTTGTGCATTTATTTTGTGTGTTTTCTGCTTTAAAGGTTTTCTGGAATAAACCCTAGGTTAGTGAGCATTCAAAATAAAGAATCATATTAGGTTAGCTCTTGTATGCTTGCATTCTATTTTCAACTATTATATTTTTTTTTGCATTGTCCTTTATCTTTCCTAGTTTAGATCTAGAAAGGCCAAACTTAGGTGTTTTTCTTAAAACTGAATACATCAAACATTCTTGAATATCCTGAGGACTTGGAGTGAGTCCTTAAACCATTCCTGGTGAACCCTTCCCCTAGCACCGAGTGTAGAGTACAACATTGTAATATTCCCTCTTCTAAGCAGTCGGTGTACCGAGGATATTAGCCTATACACGAGCTCCCATAGGCTAAGTTTTAGGGAGCCATATGGAGAAGTTATTATCTTCATCAGCTTACAAAGAGCTCATGTTTTCCAGTTGTTTGGGCTCATTTGGAGATCATTTGATTGGACTTGCTATTTTTAGTAGTTTTTATTTTTAGGGTTTCGGATGACGACTTCAACACAATATTATTCTTTGGTAAAATGGGTATCCGGAACCATTCATGGATTATTGTTTTGAGGAGTAGAGGTCTAGTATTTTAATAGGTGAAGTTATATTCCATTAAAGTGATTTATTATTTAATGACTTTATATTAAGAAATCACTTTATGGATGTGAAAGGGGCCACTTTATAATATAATGCTATAATGTTCAGTTATAACTTAAAAAACACCTTAAAGTGGTATGCCTAGGCTAAGGGGGGGGGGGATGTGGCCCTCTTTATGGTATAAAGTGACATAAACTAAATATATTAAAAAAAAGTATGTGCAACCCTAATTTGGGCACCCAAAACCTAATTGCATCTTTATATTTTGGAGTTGGGTCTCATTTTACATATGGAAGATATTGTTTTTTTTGTGGATTTTTTCGTAGGTATTTTCACCAGAATATTACAGGGTTTTTTGGGAGCTATCTCAGTAGGAATTTGTCAGTTTCATGCATGGAATATCACCTCTAATTGATTGGGATTGGAGCTTTTGCTTCAGAAAGTTCATCTGAGCATTCATGGGGTAGATAAGGGTTTGAAAAAAATTGAAATTTTCTATGTCAAGAAACAAAGCATATGGGTCTTCGTATTTTGGCCATATTTCATCTAGGAAGGAGTCAAATTTTACATATCGAAATGATTTCAGTGATTTGTAGATCAAGCGATACAAGTGCATTGGGAGTGTACCAAAATTATTGGGGGTTTCAACCTATAGTTTATTAGTTGCAAAATGTGAACCTAGCCTCTAAGAGCAGTTAGCATTAGATGACACATGATTCGAATGCCATACAATGAAGATATCAGTGATTCATTGTTTCAGCTTATCATCCGAGCATGCCTAGAGCCATGGATGAATTTTGTAATTTGCTGATTTTAAGTCAAAATAAATAAAAAATTATTTTCTATTAATATTTTTTGATTGTTATGTTTTTACATTCTATTTTCAGTCCATTTATCTTTATAAACCCCCAATATGAAACATGAGCAAAGCCAAGATTAAACCCTTAGAAATCAAAAAGCAAACTAATATAAAATAGATTAGACCAATGTGTAATATGTTTGCTAGATCAGGGTGTATATTTCAATGGTATCAGAAATCAAATACCCTGGAGTAGTCATGTGGTATACGAACATTCATTCCTGACTTCTATCCAGTTGATGTTCAGACCATTTGTGGTTGGGTGTAGTTTTAGGGTGATATGGCCAATTTGGAGTTGAGTTCACTCACCCATGATCGTATGCTTGTATCTATGAGCTTTGAGGATGATGGTAGGACCATGTTTTGGGTGAGGATTGATTACGGTTTGGAGTGATATGTTGTCGTTCACTCCTTGAGTAGCCATGATATTTATCCATTTGTGCTTATACAAGTGTATTGGAGAGAGGTACTAAGTCTAGCTTGGATAATGGTAGACTTATTGATGTTTAAGGAGCACTGGTACTCATGGGATGTCCTATTTGACTTAGGGAGTTAGAGTATCACTATAGATTATTTAATTTCTTGTGGCTAATACATTTTTTGGGTGGCCAATTACAGTTCTACCCTTGCTATATCTAAACCTATCGATTACATAGCAGAGATTGGTCACCATTTGGGTTGGAATTATTCAATGAGATTCACTGATTATCCTACTTCTATATTGAGCATAATGTTTTCTTAGGGGTTTAGTTCTATTATGATCATTGGGAGTGTAGGAGTGGACTAGATTGATTCACTCTTGTCGAATATGTCATCTAGGATAGAGCTCATACTTTATGGGCATACTAGTTTAGTCTATCAGGCTGAGTTTCTTCTTGAGTTGCAGGAGTGGGATGTGGATAATTTTTTGGATGTCATATAAATTAGTTTACACCCAACTTGGCTGAATTTGATGATGGGTGATATCTTCCTCGAGGGTGTTTGGTCTATTGCAGTTGATTGGGTGGCATCGGATCATCCAAATCACTTTTGGGGTACTCCTAGTGTTGGTTTGGTAGTGGAATGTGATGTTGATCTCTTGGTTATGTTGTGGTATGAGATATTTTGATCTAGTTTAGTCAGGCATGTTGGTGCCAAACTCAAGGGATATTACATCAGGCTATTACAGTTGGGACTTCTGCAATTCCATCTTATTAGAGGAGCAGTATGGTGCAACATCAGCTCAATGGGTACTTTTTGAGGTTGTTATGGGATATAGGTATTCTATACGACCTCATATAGAATGGAGACCATTGTCAGGGTTATTTTTGGGCATTGCTTGAGGGCAAGCAATATTTAGGAAGGGTAGACTATAATATCCCCTCTTCTAGGTAGTTTGTGTATCAAGGAGATTAGCCTATACACAAGTTCTTGTAGGCTAAGTCAGTTGTTGGGGAGCCATATAGAGAGGTTATTTTATTCATAAGATTACAGAGAGCTCATGTTTACCAATCATTTGGGCTCATTTGGAGATCATTTGACTAGACTTGTTATTTTTAATAGTGTCTATTTTTAGGGTTTTAGATGACGACTTCAACACATTATTATTCTTCAATGAAATGGGTATCTAAAACCATTCATGGATTATTTCTTTGAAGAGAAGAGGTCTAGTATTTTAATGGGTGAAGTTATATTCCTTTAAAGTGATTTATTATTCAATGACTTTATATTATGAAATCACTTTATGGATGTGAAAGGGGCCACTTTATAATATAATGCTATAACATTAAGTTATAACTTAAAAAACAAATTAAAGTGGTATGCCTAGGCCAAGGGGGGATACATGGCCCTCTTTATGATGAAAAAAATAACAAGTATGTGCAAACCTAATTAGGGCACCCAAACCCTAATTGCACCTTTATATTTTGGATTTGGGTCTCATTTTGCATATGGAAGATATTGTTTTTTTTTGGAGATTTTCACAAGGATTTTTACTAGAAGATCATAGGGCTTGTTGGGAGCTATCTCAACAGGAATTTATTAGTTTCAGGTATGGGAGATCACCTCTAGCTTATTGGGATTGAATCTTTCACTTCAGAGAGTTTATCTAAGCATTCACGGGGAAAACAAGGGTTTGTCAAAAATTGAAGTTTTTTGGGTCAAGAAACAGAGCATATAGGTCTTCATATTTTGGCCATATTCAACCTGGGTAGGAGTCAGATTTCACAGATCGAAAGGGTTTCAATGATTTTTAGATCAGGTCATACAAGTGAATTCAGAGCATGTCAAAATTATTGTGGGTTTCAACCTATAATTTATTAGTTGGAAAAGGTGTGCCTAGCCTCCAGGATTAGTTAGCATCAGAAAACATATGACTCAGACACCAAAGGTTGAAGATATTAATGATTCATTATTTTAGCTTATCATCTAGGCACACCTATAGCCACAAACAAATTTCGTAATTTACTGATTTTAGGTCAGAATAAATAAAAAATTAGTTTCTATCAGTATTATTTGATTGTTGTGTTTTTACATTCTATTTTCAGACCATTTATCTTTATAAACCATCAATATGAAATATGAGCAAAGCCAATATTAAACCCTCAAAAATTAGAAAAATCAAATTAGAAAGAAAACTAAAATAATATAGATAATACTAATGTGTAATCTATTTTTTGGATCAGGATGTACATTTTAGTGGTATCAGAGATCAAATATACTGGAGTGGTTGTGTGTTATACGAGCATGCATTCTTGACTTCTATCTAGTTGACGTTCAGACCATTTGTGGTCGGGTGCAATTTCAGGGTGATAGGGCCACTTTGGAGTTGATTTCACTCACCCATGATCGTATGCTTGTATCTATGAGCTTCGAGTATGATGGTAGGATCATGTTTTGGGTGAGGGTTGATTACGGGTTGGAGTGGTATGTTGTCATTCACTCCTTGAGCAACCATGACATTTATCCATTTATGCTTATACAAGTGGATTGGAGAGAGGTATTGAGCCTAGCTTGGATACTGGTGGACTTGTTGATGTTTGGGGAGCACTAGTACTTATGGGATGTCCTATTTGACTCAGGGAGTTGGAGTATCACTATGGATTATTTAGTTTCTTGTGGTCAATACATTTTTTGGGTGGCCAGTTATAGTTCTACCATTGCTATCTCTGACCCTACCGGTTGCATAGCAGAGATTGGTCACCATTTGGGTTGGCATTATCCGATGAGATTCATTGAGTATCCTACTTTTGTATTGAGCATAATTTTTTCTCAGGGGCTCAGTTCTATTATGATCAGTGGGAGTGCAGGAGTGGACTGGATTGAGTCACTCGTACTGGAGATGTCACCTGGGGTAGAGCTCAGAATTTATGGGTATACCAGTTTAGTCTATGAGGCTGAGTTTCTTGTTGAGTTGTAGGAGTGGGATGTGGATGATTCTTCGGATGTCATACAGATTAGTTTACACCCAAATTGGTTGAGTTTGATGATGGACGATATCTTCCTCGAGGGTGTTTGGTCTACTGTAGTTGATTGGGTGGCATGGGATCATCCAGGTCACTTTTGGAGTACGTGTGTTGAGCTGAGTTGGGTAGGTGATGGTTATGGAGGCACTCCTAGTGTTGGTTTGGTAGTGGCACGTGATGTTGATCTCTTGGTTATGTTGTGGTATGAGATATTTCGATCCAATTTAGTCAGGCATGTTGGTGCCAAACTCGAGAGAGATTACATCAGGCTATTGCAGTTGGGACTTCTGCAATTCCATCTTGTTAGAGGAGCAATGTGGAGCAGTGTGGTGAAACGTCAACTTAGTGGATACTTTCTAAGGTTGTTATGGGATCCAGGTATTCTATGCGGCCTCATATAGGATGCAGACCATTGACTAGGTTATGTTTGGGCATTGCTTGAGGATAAGCAATATTTGGGAAGGGCAGACTGTAATGTCCCCTCTTCTAGGCAGTCAATGTATCGGGGAGATTAGCCTATACACGAGCTCCCGTAGGCTAAGTCAGTTGTTGGGGAGCCATCTGGAGAGGTTATTATCTTCATCAGCTTACAGAGAGCTCATGTTTGCCGGTCGTTTGGGCTTATTTGGAGATCATTTGACTGGACTTGCTATTTTTAGCAGTGTCCATTTTTAGGGTTTCGGATGACGACTTCAGCACAATATTATTCTTCGATGAAATGGGTATCCAGAACCATTCACGGATTGTTGCTTTGAGGAGCAGAGGTCCAATATTTTAATGGGTGAAGTTATATTCCATTAAAGTGATTTATTATTTAATGACTTTATATTATGAAATCACTTTATGGATGTGAAAGGGGCCACTTTATAATATAATGTTATAACGTTAAGTTATAACTTAAAAAACAACTTAAAGTGGTATGCCTAGGCCAAGGGGGGGGACGTGGCCCTCTTTATGATGTAAAGGGACATAAATTAAAGATATTAAAAATAAAAAAATAAGTATGTGCAACCCTAATTAGGGCACCCAAACCCTAATTGCACCTTTATATTTTGGAGTTGGGCCTCATTTGAAAGATGGGAAGATATTGTTTTTTTTGTGGAGCTTTTCACAGGGATTTTCACCAGAAGATCACAGGGCTTGTTGGGAGCTATCTCAGCAGGAATTTGTCAGTTTCAGGTGTGAGAGATCACCTCTAGCTGATCGGGATTGGAGCTTTCACATTAGAGAGTTCATCTGAGCATTCACGGGGTAGACAAGGGTTTGCCAAAAATTGAAGTTTTTTGGGTCGAGAAATGGAGCATCTGGGTCTTCATATTTTGGCCATATTCCACCTAGGTAGGAGTCAGATTTCACAGATCTGAAGGGTTTCAGTGATTTGTAGATCAGGCCATACAAGTGCATTGGGAAGCATGCCAAAATTATTGGGGGTTTCAACCTGTAGTTTATCAGTTGGAAAAGGTGCGCCTAGCCTCCAGGAGTAGTTAGCATCAGACGACATGTGATTCGGACACCAGACGGTGAAGATATCAATGATTCACTATTTTAGCTTATCATCCGGGCACACCCAGAGCCACGGACGAATTTTGTAATTTGTTGATTTCAGGTCAGAATAAATAAAAAATCAGTTTCTATCAGTATTATTTGATTGTTGTGTTTTTACATTCTATTTTCAGTCCATTTATCTTTATAAACCCTCAATATGAAACACGAGCAAAACCAACATTAAACCCTCAGAAATAAGAAAAATCAGATCAGAAAGCAAACTAAAATAAAATAGATCAGACCAGTGTGCAATCTATTCGTCAGATCGGGGTGTACATTATAGTGGTATCAGAGCTCAAGTTCAGCCCTGCCAGCCTGTTCGGGTATTGAACTATGGCTCTAGTCAGTGACGAAAAAGAATGGCACAGGAAACTATGGTTTGTAGGTAAAAAATTTGAATAGTTATTACCGTCAGATGATGATGTTATTGTCATCCTGAATGAAATAGAGGAATGTTTGGCCATGGTGGAACAACAACCTTCAGTGGAGTGGTAGGTTGCCATACTTCCTACACTAGATACCTTGAGCCAGGATAAATGGATGACACATTCAGATGACAGGATAAGACTCATTGTTACTTGTTGTTTAAGTGAACTCACACGGATCATAGCTCCAGAGGCACCATATGAGGATACAAAAATGAAGGAAATTATGCATACGATTGTTGACAACTTCCAGGGATTGAGTGATATCAGAAGCCCATTGTTTGGTAAGAAGGTAAAGAATTTGGAGTTGATGGCCAGTCTTCGTTCTAGTAATCTGTTGATTGACTTGGGTTGTGACAGTGATATCTTCCATATGTGTTATTATTTCATATCTTCTATTGGTGAGGAACATGACGAGTTCGTTTGTTGTGACATGGAGGACATCATGTCCTTAATCATTGATGAATATGACTCCATTCCGTAGCCTCTGTTAACCTTGTTATTAGCCGTTTGGAGGTAGGACAAGGTTTATTCTTCTACAACACATAGATTGGTTGACATTGTTGTAAGAAGGTGTAAGAAGAAGCTGAGAGTCTACCTGGACAACGAGGAGAGTTGGGAAGAAGAAGAGCCAGAATCAAAAAATTCACATGAGGTAGGTGTGGAAAATTCACAGGTTGATCCAGTAGATAGGGCTGCACATACAGATGATGAGATTGTACTTCATGAGGACACCAGATCAGCACCAGCTGACATTCACCCATCACATCTTGGTGATGGTAGTACAGGTGAACACGGGTTGTATTCTCAAACCCAACCCATTATGATGTATGCACCCGAGAGATACATATTCTTGGGTGATCCGCAAAGTGATTTGCAGTTAGGATCAGACAGGCATAATGCACATGATGGTGATGTTACAGGTTTCATAGCAGCCTTTTTCGATGAGCCTATACTTGATTTTTCCAATCATAACATAGTTGAGTTTGTTGCTGATCATAGATCAGATTATCATGATGGTTCACCTCATCAAGACAACCAAGAAGACTTGACGAATGATGGGTCTAACACTGATTGTAGTTCATCTTCAGATTGTGTGAATGATGAGTTTGATGAGGATGGACACAGGGAGGCACATGAAGCTTGGAAAAGCTTGGAAGACACTGCTGAAATTCATGAGGTTAGTTCTGATTTTTGTCTGAATTGTAGTAGCAGTCAGCATAATATTTATGACCATGACAATTTGGATAAGAATTGGAAGAACCAACTCACAGTGTCTGTTGAAGACGAAGTGCACATGTTGTCCACCACTAATGACACTAAGAGGATGCTCGAGGACATCATTCATAAGGCCCCTAGGAACCAATATGAACAGGTGGTTTCCCTCACTGATTTGAAACACATCAAAGGTGCACTAGAGGAAATCAAATCAGTGTACTTGCAGGTAATACATGACAGGGATACAACTATCAAAGTTGTAGATGTCACCTTGGACGCTTTCCATGAGAAAGAGGACGAGGTGGATAGACTATGTTTGGATCTCAGTTTGGCTCACTATTCACTGTTCCAAGCTGAGAATCAGTCTTCAGAGGCAGCCATAGATAGGGGGCAGGTAGCAGAGGTGAGATGCATAGAGATTCAGTAGTTGGTGGAGGGCATTGAGGAACTCCATGAGGACTCTTTGTTGGGGCCTAGAGATTCATGCTACCCTCAGATTGAGCATGATGACTATGAGTTTGGCCTTGTGGATACATCGCAGGGAGAGGAGACATTGGGTGGCTCAGCAGAGGCTGAGGTGGAGTGGTCGTGTGTTATACGGACATGCATTCCTGACTTCTATCCAGTTGACGTTCAGACCATTTGTGGTCGGGTGCAGTTTCAGGGTGATAGGGCCACTTTGGAGTTGAGTTCACTCACCCAGGATCGTATGCTTGTATCTATGAGCTTCGAGGATGATGGTAGGACCATGTTTTGGGTGAGGGTTGATTACGGGTTGGAGTGGTATGTTGTCGTTCACTCCTTGAGCAACCATGACATTTATCCATTTGTGCTTATACAAGTGGATTGGAGAGAGGTACTGAGCCTAGCTTGGAGACTGGTGGACTTGTTGATGTTTGGGGAGCACTGGTACTCATGGGATGTCCTATTTGACTCAGGGAGTCAGAGTATCACTATGGATTATTCAGTTTCTTATGGTCGATACATTTTTTGGGTGGCCAGTTATAGTTCTACCCTTGCTATCTCTGACCCTGTCGATTGCATAGCAGATATTGGTCACCATTTGGGTTGGCATTATCCGATGAGATTCACTGAGTATCCTGCTTCTGTATTGAGCATAATGTTTTCTCAGGGGCTCAGTTCTATTATGATCAGTGGGAGTGCAGGAGTGGACTGGATTGAGTCACTCGTGCCGGAGATGTCACCTAGGGTAGAGCTCAGACTTTATGGGCATACCAGTTTAGTCTATGAGGCTGAGTTTCTTGTTGAGTTGCAGGAGTGGGATGTGGATGATTCTTCGGATGTCATACAGATTAGTTTACACCCAACTTGGCTGAGTTTGATGATGGACGACATCTTCCCCGAGGGTGTTTGGTCTACTGTAGTTGATTGGGTGGCATGGGATCATCCAGGTCACTTCTGGAGTACGTGTGTTGAGCTGAGTTGGGTAGGTGATGGTTATGGAGGCGCTCCTAGTGTTGGTTTGGTAGTGGCACGTGATGTTGATCTCTTGGTTATGTTGTGGTATGAGATATTTCGATCCAGTTTAGTCAGGCATGTTGGTGCCAAACTCGAGAGAGATTACATCAGGCTATTGCAGTTGGGACTTCTGCAATTCCATCTTGTTAGAGGAGCAGTGTGGTGTAGTGTCAGCTCGATGGGTACTTTCTGAGGTTGTTATGGGATCCAGGTATTCTATGCGGCCTCATCTGGGATGCAGACCACTGACTGGGTTATGTTTGGGCATTGCTTGAGGACAAGCAATATTTGGGAAGGGCGGACTGTAATGTCCCCTCTTCTAGGCAGTCAGTGTACCGAGGAGATTAGCCTATACACGAGCTCCCGTAGGCTAAGTCAGTTGTTGGGGAGCCATCTGGAGAGGTTATTATCTTCATCAGCTTACAGAGAGCTCATGTTTACCGATCGTTTGGGCTTATTTGGAGATCATTTGATTGGACTTGCTATTTTTAGCAATGTCCATTTTTAGGGTTTTGGATGACGACTTCAACACAGTATTATTCTTCGATGAAATGGGTATCCGAAACCATTCACGGATTGTTGCTTTGAGGAGCAGAGGTCCAATATTTTAATGGGTGAAGTTATATTCCATTAAAGTGATTTATTATTTAATGACTTTATATTATGAAATCACTTTATGGATGTGAAAGGGGCCACTTTATAATATAATGTTATAACGTTAAGTTATAACTTAAAAAACAACTTAAAGTGGTATGCCTAGGCCAAGGGGGGGGACGTGGCCCTCTTTATGATGTAAAGGGACATAAATTAAAGATATTAAAAATAAAAAAATAAGTATGTGCAACCCTAATTAGGGCACCCAAACCCTAATTGCACCTTTATATTTTGGAGTTGGGCCTCATTTGGGATGGAAGATATTGTTTTTTTGTGGAGCTTTTCGTAGGGATTTTCACCAGAAGATCACAGGGCTTGTTGGGAGCTATCTCAATAGGAATTTGTCAGTTTCAGGTGTGAGAGATCACCTCTAGCTGATCGGGATTGGAGCTTTCGCATTAGAGAGTTCATCTGAGCATTCACGGGGCAGACAAGGGTTTGCCAAAAATTGAAGTTTTCTGGGTCGAGAAACGGAGCATCTGGGTCTTCGTATTTTGGCCATATTCCACCTGGGCAGGAGTCAGATTTCACAGATCTGAAGGGTTTCAGTGATTTGCAGATCAGGTCGTACAAGTGCATTGGGAAGCGTGCCAAAATTGTTGGGGGTTTCAACCTATAGTTTATCAGTTGGAAAAGGTGCGCCTAGCCTCCAGGAGCAGTTAGCATCAGACGACACGTGATTCGGACACCAGACGGTGAAGATATCAGTGATTCACTATTTCAGCTTATCATCCGGGCACACCCAGAGCCACGGACGAATTTTGTAATTTGTTGATTTCAGGTCAGAATAAATAAAAAATCAGTTTTTGTCAGTATTATTTGATTGTTGTGTTTTTACATTCTATTTTCAGTCCATTTATCTTTATAAACCCTCAATATGAAACACGAGCAAAACCAACATTAAACCCTCAGAAATAAAAAAATCAGATCAGAAAGCAAACTGAAATAAAACAGATCAGACCAGTGTGCAATTTGTTCGTCAGATCGGGGTGTACATTTCAAATATAGCCCCCTTGGTTCACCCCAAAAAATATTCTCTCCTTGCAGATCTAGCCTTTTGTTTTGGAATTATACACGGTAGGGTGGTTTTCCCCCTTTACAATACCAGGGAGTACAAAGGATGATGTAGTTGTGGTGGCTAATAAATTTTCCAAGGATATATTTAGGTTACATGGGTTTCTTGAAGTAATCATTTTAGAAGAGATTAGATATTAACTTTTGATTTTTAGCAAGATCTACATCGTGCAATAGGCATGAAGCTGAATATTGGTTTTTCTTACCATCTAGAGATCGATGGTCAAACCAAAAGAGTCAACCAAGTTTTGGAAAAATATTTTGCATGTACTGCATGGATAAAAAGTCTAAGTGGGAAGATACTTTTGCACCTGGTTGATTTTACTTATAATAATGGTCATCATGCTTCTTTGGGAATGGCTCCTTTTGAAGCATTGTATGGAAAAAATATAGAACACCTATATCATGGGATAATTTAGAGGACCATATTTCCATCAAACTAGATGCAATTTGAAAGATAGAGGAACAAATTAAGACAATCAAGAAGAGGCTTAAGAAAGCCTCTGATCATCAAAAGAGTTATGCTAATAGAAATATATCACCTAGAGAATTCTCTATGGGGGACAAAGTATTCTTAAGAGTAAATCCCATGAAAAGCACCATCAAATCTACCAAGTTGGATCCTAGATATGTTGGGCCCTTTGAGATCATCGAGAAGATAATTCCAGTTGCCTATTATCTCATCTTGCCACCCAACCTATCCATGATCCATGATACTTTCCATGTATCCTTGCTTAGGAGAAATGTTGCTAATCCTGACCATGTATGGAATGTTTCTAACTTGTAGATAGCCAACCCTATAGCAATTTTTATAAAACCTATTAAGATTCTGGAGTTTCATTACAAAATGATGAGGAACCAAACTCTAAAGTAGTGTAAGGTCCAATGGGATCGATATTCTGAGAAGAATGCCACTTGGGAGAAAGTGGTTGATATGCAAATATTTTCCATACTTATTTGAAAATAAAATGTAATTTTGTTTTAATTGCAGGATATTGATGAAACACAAAGGACTATGTTTAGTCCAAGGGGGGTAGTATGTCATGATCCTCCCTTGGTGACCTTTTTCATATGATGGGCTTATGAATTTATATATTGTTTTAAATGATAGATTATATGGATTTATGATGATTTGATGATGAATAGGATGCTACTAATGGATTTATATGTTTGTAGGAATAGGCATCTTTGCAAGTGGGTAGAAAATTGATGGTTAAAATAGTCAAAATGATCTAACACATGATATATCCATTTTAGACCTAGTTTATGCCTTTGCATTTTGATATGTCATTTTTGCATTTGCATTTTATTTGGTATCATGTTGGCATTACTAACATGCTTTGTGTTGGACTATGGAAGGAATGTCTAATGTATTTAATAAAAAGACTTATTAATAATAAGGAAAGGAAACTAATGTGCTAAACATTAGAATAAATGAAAATAATGATATTTATTAAATAACCTTGCAATAGATTCGAATTGAAACCTAACTTAACAAAATGTTATTGTAGGTAGTTGTGAGTTCATCTCCTTGAGTGAATTCTCTCTAGGTTTTCTTTAAACCCTTATGGGGAAGAAGGAGGAAAATGGTTGCTTTTGTGTTTTGAAAAGAGATTGCTTCTCTTGAAGATAGTAGATATAGAGAGATTGTGGAGGTTTACGTAAGCTCAAGCATTGAAGGATTGTGCTAACTTTGAGAACCTAAATCCTCTCTAGACAAGTAATTTTTTAACAAATAAGGTACTCTGTAAGCATCTCCATTTGTATGATATTATGTCTCAATGTTTTAGAAAATGCTTGTCGAAAACCGCATTGCTTGGGTTTTAAAAAGAAACAAATACGTTGGATTGTATTACCCAAACTATGTTTAGAATGCATATAGACCTGTGTATTAAGAGACTCTCTATACGTATCCTTTTTATCATCCAATGGTAGTGGTATTGCTTTTTAGAATGACTATGATATCTGTAACAAGTGTGGCCGAGAGTGTCATTCTCTCAACATCATTTAGGGTTTTACCCAATGGTTTGTACCTTACAAAATTGAAAATAAAATATATTTAAGGTTTTATTATGGCTTGTCTTGCCTTATGTGGAAGGGCCACATAGAATCTGGTTGAGCACCCGAGACCATAAGTCAAACTATGTGTTGAACCCTACTTTGTGTTGAAGACATAGATGCCATTGTCCAATTGCTTTGCCATGCAAGATTTTGACCACCAAATAGAAGCCATAGTTTGATTTTTTCCATGACGTGCTTGCTCATTTTTGTAGGAGGAATATTCATCCCCGAGTGTGAAACACTTATTTTTCGATGTAATCGCCTATAGGTGTTAAAAGGAAGTAAATTGATTTATTTAACCCAAATTTAAAAGGGCTTTTGATTATTAAAATAATGAAGCCTCAGTTCTTGCATGTTTACGAGGACTGAACACCCTCGAAAGAGGTGCCACCTCCTTAAAAATATATTTTTTCCCTATGTAGAGCATGGAACAATTTATATAATTCGTTCATATTGTGATTAGACCATCAAACTAGGATATAGGAATGTATGGTATTCATTAAGGTTTGATTTAGATTATATTTTGTGGTTCATATGGTTAAACATAATATTTGTGAGGGGGATTTTTTTAGCTTATGGTCCCTTCTCTTATGATTTATTTTAATGAATGTGATTGATAAGGATGAATTGCAAGTGTCATCATAATATAGGAAGATATTGCAAATGGGTTTGTTTTATTTGTATTTTCCTTCAATAGAAAACTTGCTTATAGCTAGAACTATAGAGAAATGATATTAGAGTGACTTATCTAAAGATAATATGGATTACTAAATGATTATATGCACATCCTTTAATTTTGTGAAATTTTAAACATGATTAAGGGATTATGATTAAATGATTAGAGTTTCCTTTGAAACATTAATAATATGGATGAAGTGTTGTGTAGACTCTATGGAAAACTAAACTATTATTTGAGTTATAAATGGATTAATTGATTTATTGTTTAGTTTGTTTTTGGTAATCAAAATATGACAAGATATATGTATCCTTAGAAGATAAAGAAAGTTATTTTTGTATGGTGATAGAGAAGGATATTAATGTTGTATTTTTAATATGTATACTTTAGGAAAGTAAGTAAAATATTTAGATGGATTATTATTTTTGTGGGAATTCATACAAATACCTTTGAAAGATAAAAAATATGTCTTGGAAATAGGGCTTGGCACCCAATAGATAGATTAGGACTTATGGGGGTCCTTAAGTATCGAAGTGTTGGTATTTTTGCCACATTGGAATTTTATTGTAGTGTGCCACATTGACATTTCATTGTAATCATTGGTGCCACATTGGAATTTTGTTGTAATCTTTGTTTGAAAATTATTTTTCTTTTTTAAAGTGTTTTCACACATTGAACACTTTTTCCTATGGATGTAATTTTGGGTGAAGTTTGGTGCAAATATTCCTTGAAAAGATATTAATATTGATAAAGATAATTCTTGAGGTGATATGATCATTGAATCTACCAAATTTAAGCATGTGCTCTTGATTCCAATGCAATATTGTTCATTTTTGAGGCATCGACCACTTCGTGGGCATGCATTTCCAAGGCACCACCATGGAGATTGAAACTAGACCGATGATTTGTGCTGAAGCTTGATATGCCATGTGATAAAATCATCAGTTATTTTATTTGGCATTTTATCATTGGTTCATTGTTGTGGTCAAGGAGAAAGTTGTTGCTATTGGTGGCTGAGTGGCCGACACTTTGCCTCCACATGTATTTAATGAAAGAGGCGAAAACCTCTATAAATACTAATCAAATTCTTATTGTAAAGAGAGGTTAGATATTTTGCAAGAAAACTCTCTAAGTTCTCTGCATCAATAGAAGAGACTTGGCTTCTAAAATTTTCAAGCATTCTTATGTGTGTGATTTCCTTATTTTTTTAAAATCATTTCTATTTATGCTCATGCTCTTGCTATTAAGTTTTGAATTTTGCATTCTGAATTCAAATGTTGTTGGTTAGTGAGTAGATTTTGAAATACAATCCAGAGGTTATCTCTAAAAATGTGTGAGTTAAATTTTGCTACTTTCCTTTTATTATATGCTGTTATAAAACTTGGTGGAATTTTTATTGTTAGTCTGCCCCAAATTCTACACTTTGCCTGTGGCTATATTTCCCTTTCTTTCAGTTATTTTTCAATTTCTTTCCTACATCCCTAGTCTTCAAATACTATAGAATTTAGTAAGGGAGCCATCCCTCTCTGGAGATCGGTTCGAAGGAATTTTCTTTTTCCCTCAGCCTTTCAATGTTGGCCGAGTCTAGGGTGCACAAGTGATGAAATCTTGTACTTAGGCAGATTTGTGACCAACAATTTTTTGGCACACCCGATGGGACAGACTGTCTCTGTCTCAATAAGATCCATAATCGATGGGACAAGTACTATTCCATGTTGACAAACCCACCTGTACCAACAATTTTTGGCATGCCCAGTGGGACCCTGAAAGTTTCACTTTCAATAGTATTGAGGTTTAATGTTTGCCTTCATGCTGTATAGTTAGAACATTTAGCGACTCAACACTACCCAAATGCCTCTGAATGTGGAGACAGTGAGAGTTGTACTTCATGATCATAAGATCAAAGGACAAAAAATTTGAAAATCCCGTTGAGTTTTTTGAACTTGAAAACCAAAAATTAAGTGGACACCCTAAGTTGGTCTCCCCACCACTTACGTCCTCTACAACATCCTCACAAATTGCTAGTGTATTTTCTATTCCTTCAAGTTCATATAGTACTGCTACTAGTTCTCCACCTCCTCAGCCACACACACCAGTCCAAATGGCCCAGAATCCTCCACCATGGAAGTTCTCAGTATGGAATAGTTTAGGAGCCTTGAATTTACTGGCACAAAATCTAGTCCCTCAAGCTGCTTTGAAAGCTTTTTCGACCTATGATGGTACTGGTAAAACTACTTATGAGCATATTCAAGATGTAGTATCTTTGGTGACCATCCATGACATAACAGATAAAGACATGATGATAAAATTGTTGGTGTTGTCATTGAGAGGGAAATTGTTGTATTGGTACCGATCATTGCAACCAGGCACTATTGCATCATGGGATCAATTAGGAGAGTTGTTAATCAAAAAATTTCATGAACAAGCCAATCCATTTTCCTTGTTGCATCAATTTAATGCAATTCAAAGGCATCTGCAGGAGGAGATAGTGGACTTCAATGTCAGATTCACTAGAAGCTGGCAGAGAGTTCCTGAAGGTCTTTGGCCCACTCATGAGCAAGCTGCATTCTATTATCTTAGAGATTTTAACATAGAAATTGGCTTGGCTATATGGTAGTCCAATGTGACTACATTGCCAGAGCTATTCATGTTGAGCAAGGTGCAACAACAGTATTGTCATTGTTGTCAACACAATCAGATAGATCTATTGTTGCAGTGGACAGGAAGTTCAAAAGCTATTCAGATGCAGAAGACAGGAGTTCAAAGGTTATTCAGAGTATGGACAGTGAGTTTCCAAGAAGACCGAAGTGGCCCATTTGCAAAAGATCAAAGAAAAAGACAAGTAAGAAAAGTGTCGCGATATCGCGACATATACAACAGGCAAGAAAAACTGTCGCGATTTCGCGACATGTTGGAAGAGAGAGAAAAAGCTGGAAAAACTGTCACGATTTCGTGACATGTTGGAAGAGAGAGAAAAAGCAGGAAAAACTGTCACGATTTCGTGACATGTTGGAAGAGAGAGAAGAAGCAGGAAAAACTGTCGTGATTTCATGACATGTTGGAAGAGAAAGAGAAAGCAAGAAAAACTGTCATGATTTCGCGACATGTTGGAAGAGAAAAAGACAAGTGGAAAAACTGTCGTGATTTCGTGACATGTTGGAAGAGAAAGAGAAAGCAGGAAAAACTATCATGATTTCGTGACATGTTGGAAGAGAAAAAGGCAAGTTGAAAAACTGTCATGATTTCATGACATGTTGGAAGAAAAAGAGAAAGCAGGAAGAAGTGTCGCGATTTTGCGACAAGTTTGAAAAGTGTCACGATTTCATGACATGTCGCATTTTCACGACTAAAATAGGAGAGAGAAAGTAAGTTGGAAAAGTGTCACGATTTCGTGACATGTCGCATTTTCATGACTAAAATAGGAAGGAAGAGAAATGATAAAAGTGTCACGATTTCGTGACATGTCACATTTTCGCGACTAGGAAAGGCCAGGAAGGAAGAGAAAGGAAAAGTGTCACGATTTCGTGACATGTCGCATTTTCATGACTCGAAAAGGGCAGGAAGGAAGAGAAAGAAAAAGTGTCGCGATATCACGACATGTCGCATTTTCATGACAAAAGAAAGAGAGGAAGCGTACGGAAGCAAAACTATCATGATTTCGTGACAAAGACAGAAAGCAAGACTGAGGAAGCAAAAATGTCATGATTTCATGACAAAAGCAGAGAAGAAGACTTCGAAGGTAGAAGTGTCACGATTTCATGACAAAAGCAAAGAAGTGAAGTATGAAAGCAGAAGTGTCATGATTTCATGACAAAAGCAGAGAAGAAGACCTCGAAGGCAGAAGTGTCACGATTTCGTGACAAAAGTAGAAAGCAAGACTTCGAAAGCAGAAGTGTCATGATTTCGTGACATGTCACATTTTCATGACTCAAAAATATAGGAAGGCAGAGAAGCAAAAGTGTCACGATATCACGACATGTCACAGTTTCATGACTCAAGAAGGGTAGGCAGAATAACAAAAGTGTAGCGATATCGCACAATGTCGCATTTTTGCGACAAAGGAATAGAGAAAGCGTACGGAGGCGAAAGTGTCGCGATATCGCGACATGTATTTTCGTGGGCCAAAGCAAAGAAAAAGAGGAGAGAGAAAAAGTGTCGCGATATCGCGACATGTATTTTCGCGGGCCAAAGCAAAGAGAAAGAGGAGAGAGAAAAAGTGTCGCGATATCGCGACATGATGTATTTTTGTGGGCCAAAGCAAAGAGAAAGAGGAGAGAGAAAAAGTGTCATGATATCGTGACATGTATTTTGGGGCCAAGAAAAAGAGACATGTATTTTGGCCAAAGCTAAGAGAAAGAGCAAGGAGAAAAAGTGTCGCGATATCGTGACATGTTGTATTTTCGTGGTTAAGTTGAAGCCGACGAAGACCGATGAACAAACCGACTAAATTTAGGGTTTACAGTTGTCATGAAAGTCGACTAAGATTAGGATTTACAACCGACTAAGATTAGGGTTTTCATCTCAAACATTCGTTATAAAAGGAGGGTTGTTTGGAGATTTGAGTGTTGTTGAAGTGTGCGAAGTTCGGTCGGAGAGTGCAGAGAGCAAGTCGTGTCGAATCGAGCTAAGTGCAAAATTTGCAAAGAGAGCAGAGTGCACGAAAGGGAGAAGACGATCGTGAAGGTTGACTGTAGCGAAGCAGAGTGTGCGAAGTGATTGCGTAGAGAAAGCAGAAGGCGCAGTGCAGCTGTAGATCATAGAAGTGTCTATTCTATGAACAGTGAGAGAGATTGGGTAAGCAATAGACCAGTCAGGGTCTTGTAAAAGCGAAGGTATTTTTTTGGTAAACTTCTAGATTCAAAATTGAAGTCCAGGTTGTAGCTTGGCATCAGGGGTTGGTGCTCCTTCCAGTTGGTGCTGGTAAAATAGGGGTTGGTGCTCCTTTCTATTGGTGCAGATAAATAAGGGGTTGGTGCTCCTTCCAGTGGGTGCTGGTAAATTGATTGTAAAGTTGGTGCTTTGCAAAGGCTGGATTTGGATGGTAGTCCAAGCAGTCATTTTTGAGGAGTAGCCACATTGGTGAACCTCGTTAAATCTTGTGTTGTGTGATGTTCTCTTGTGATACTTGCTTTATCTGGTTTTAAGGTTTCATTATTTCTATTTTAAGAGCTATGAATTTAAGTTTAAAGAGCTACACTGATTCACCCCCCCTCTCAGTGGCATTGTGAGACTAACAATTGGTATCAGAGCCAAGTTCCTATACAAGCTTAACCGGCTAGGGTGATCTTGGAAGTAACACAATGGCAGGTGGTGAAGGCTTCTCATCAAACAAAGCACCATTGTTTGACGGATCTAATTACGCGTTCTAGAGAATCAGGATGCAGACATATCTCTGTGCTTTGGGTTACGACATCTGGGATTCAGTAGTTAGTGGATACACAATACCCATCACTCCTCCAAAAGAGGCCGACGAAAAGAAACTATTTGAAAACAACTCAAAAGCAAAAAATGCTCTCATGTGCGGATTAGCAGACAGTGAACTAGTAAAGATCATGAACTGTAATACGACAAAAGAGATATGGGACAAACTGAGGAGTATTCATGAAGGAGATGATAAGATCAAGGAGGCCAAGTTACAGACACATCGAGCTCAGTTCGAAGCATTGAAAATGAATGATGATGAAAACATTGAGGCATATATGCTGAGAGTTAATGGAATCATTAATGCGATCAGAGGACTCGACGAGGATATTGGAGACTCTGCCATCATGAAAAAGGTACTAAGATCTCTTCCTCAAAGGTTTGATTCCAAAGTCTCAATGATAGAAGAAGCTAAAAATCTAAATTATTTCAGTATAGATGAGATGTATGGTTCTTTAACTGCATATGAGATGAGGATAGGAAGATCTAAACCCACAGACAGAGAAGCGGCTTTTAAAGCCCTTAAAAATAAAAACACTAAACAAGAGTCCGAGGAAGAAGGGACATCAGATGAAATGGAAGCAAACTTTGTTAGAAAACTAAAAAAGGGAAAAGGAAAATACAGAGGGAAGCTACCATTTAAATGTTTCAACTATGGAGGCATTGGGCATTTTGCGACTAAATGTCCACTTAAAGAGAAGAAAAAAAATGATGAAGGATCGCACCATGAAAGAAGTGACTGGAAGAAGAAAACGAATTTCAAAAAAGGCAACTTCAAGAAGAAAAGTTTCATCTCCAAGAATGTCAGTTCATCAGAAGACAACTCCGATGAAGAGTCTGAAGAGGAAAAAGGTGAAGCTCTTTTCATGGCATTTGAAGAAGTAAAATCAGAAAAGGGAAGGAGTGAACTCTGAAGTATGTGGTGAAAACCCCGAGGCTGAAGTAGATCTAGAAGGTGAGTTGATCTCTGCACTTGAAGAGTGGGAGATAGAAAAGAAAAAGAATAAGAAACTTTCAAGAAAGCTTGAGGATGCAAATGAAATCATAACCAGTTTGAAAGTACAGATAGAAGAATCCAAGAAAATCTTTGAAGATCTCGAAGTGCAAATAACCATGAAAATAGATTATTGCAACAAGCTAGAAGAAGAGAATGTTGGTTTGAGAATGCAGCTAGAAGAGATGAATAAGAAAATTAGTTGTTATCACAAACGTGAAGAAAGTTCTATGAAGTTGGATAAGATCATAAATGACCAAAGGCCCTGCAGGCATCAAATTTGGTCTGGGTTTCATCGAAGGAGAATCATCAAGTGGATCAAAGGCCAAAAATGTAGAATCCATAAAGAATGAAGATAAGAAACAAGTTGATCAAGGGAAAATGTCTCATGCAAAAGAAAGCAATAATGCTAGGCACGAAAGGAGAACTGACAATGATGGATTCACCAATGTCACACATCAAAGAAGAAGAAGACCTATGGCTCCTACGACAACATGGCAAAGACCATCTCCCAGGTTCAATTATCCCTTCTCTGGTTTCTTGTTTTAAATGCAATGGCTATGGACATAAAATCTCAGATCGCAAATATAATGTAAGACCAAGGAATTTCACCAAGTAGAAATGCTTTTTCTCCTCCCGATGAATTATACAAGTAGAATGTTATAACTGTCATAATTTTGGGCACATTGCAAGAAACTAGTAGAAGTACATTTGCATCAAATCAGTTTTAGGGAAGAAAATTTCAACCAAATAGGATGAGACAAAATAGAAAACTTCCCGTAAAACATGCACAAGCTGTTGATAAGGGAAAGGCAAAACAAGAGCCCAAAACTACTATCAAAATGGAGTGGAAAGAAAAGGAGCGACTTAAGGAAGAAAAGGAATCCTTAATCGTACAAACAACATTCAAAGCACAGAATAAATATGTACCATGGATACTTGATAGTGGATGCTCCAGATCATATGACAGGTAACAAACAAAAATTTGAGAAGTTACAGAAATATGAAGGTGGTTCAATAAAGTTTGGAAATAATGATGGAGCTAAGATAGTTGGCAAAGGTTCAATTAAAATTATTGACAAAAAAATTAAGTCAGAAGAAGTCTTGTTTGTGGATGGTTTGAAACATAACTTGTTGAGCGTAAGTCAGATTTGTGATAAAGGTCATGAAGTAGTTTTTAAGAAGCAGGGTTGTGAAGTCAGAAAGACAAACTGTGGAAAATTGATAGCAACTGGATCAAGGACATCTGGAAACCTGTACACGCTCTCAGAGACTTCAGAAGGAGCTTGTTTTATTGGATAGGAAGAAGAAAATTGGTTGTGGCACAAGAGACTCGGGCATATCAGTTTTGATAATCTAGTAAAAATCACCTCAAAAAGAGCGATGAGAGATATTCCCACCATCAACAAACCTGCAAACAACATTTGTGCTTCATGCCAAAAGGGGAAACAAACTAGAGTCACATTCAAAACAAAAGAATACTACACAATCAAACCTTTGGAACTTTATGTGGACCCATGAGAACACAAAGCATAAATGGTGACAAATATTTTATGTTGTGCATTGATGACTATTCCGAATGACATGGATATTTTTCTTGAAGCATAAATCAGAAGCTTTTGATATGTTCAAGATTTTCAAAAACCAGGTTGAGAATGAAACAGGAAAGAGGATCAAATGTTTAAGATCAGATAGAGGAGGAGAATTCATTTCAGAGGAGTTTGCAGAGTACTGTGAAAAATACGGTATTAGGAGACAGTTCTCAGCAGCCAGACACCTCAACAAAATGGAGTGGTAGAAAGAAAGAACAGGACAATGCAAGAAATGGCACGGACTATGTTGGCTGAAAGCAGAGTAGCAGACAGATTTTGGAAAGAAGCAGTCCATACTACGGTGTATATCCAAAATAGGTACATGCTGAGAACACATGAAAGCAAAACTCCTTATGAATTGTGGTTCGGTAAAAGGGCAACAACAAAATACCTCAAAGTTTTTGGCAGCAAGTGCTATATCAAAAGAACTGAAGATAATCTTGGTAAGTTTGATGATAGAGCAGATGAAGGTATTTTTGTTGGTTATTCATCAAAAAGCAAAGCTTACAAATGCTACAACAAGAGGCTAAAGAAAATTGTGGACAGTGTCGATGTTAAATTTGATGAAGGTAGAGAACGAGTAATTAGCTATGAAATGAACTACCCAATTTATGAAGAGGTTATTGAAGGAGATGAGGAAAATGAAATGGAAAAGATACAAAAAATTGACTCAGATGATTTAAGTTGTGATTCAGAAGTGGAAGAAAATAAGAAATTCAAAACAGGCAGCTAGCAGAAAAATCATCCTAGAGAGCAAATAATTGGAGATCCCAAAGTTGGTGTTCAGACAAGAAGAAGAGTAGTAAGTAACTACTCTCTATTATCCAGCATTGAGCCCAAAAATATTATCGACGCAAGCAAAGATGAAAGTTGGATGAAGGCAATAAATGAAGAATTAGATCAGATCGAGAAAAATGAAACTTGGGAGTTAGTACCTAGACCTGCAAATAAAAATATAATCGAAACTAAATGGATCTTTCGAAACAAATTGAATGAAGACGGAAAGGTAGTCAGAAATAAAGCAAGATTGGTATGTAAGGGTTATGCACAAGTTGAAGGCATTGAATTTGAGGAAACTTTTGCACCAATAGCTAGACTAGAGGCAATTAGAATGTTTCTGGCTTTAGCAGTCTACAAGAATTTCAAAGTTTATCAAATGGATGTGAAATCAGCGTTTTTGAATGGGAAACTTGAAGAAGAGGTTTATATTGAGCAACCAGATGGTTTCCAACTTGGTGATGATCCAAACTTGGTTTGCAAGTTGAAGAAAGCATTATATGGCTTAAAACAAGCACCCCGAGCATGGTATGCAAGGCTAGACAACTATCTCACTCAACAAAGGTTTAAGAAAGGTATGGTGGATAGTAATTTGTATGTCAAAACAGAAAATGGGCATCTTATTGTTCTTGTTGTATACGTAGATGATATCATATTTGGCAGCAGCAAAGATGAGTCATGTAAAGATTTAGCAAATAAGATGCAGAAAGAATTTGAAATGTCAATGATTGGTGAACTGTCATATTTCCTCGGGTTGCAAGTTAATCAAAGTAAGAAGGGCATATTTATTTCTCAAGTTAAATATGTAAAAGAGATGTTAAAAAAGTTCACAATGGAGGATTGTAAGCCAGTTAGCACTCCCATGACGACAAGTCGCAAGTTGAGCAAAGATGACAAATCTCCACCTGTTGATCAAACCATGTACAGATCTATGATTGGAAGCCTACATGCACTGCATACTACCGGACCAGATATTTTGTAGGTAGTATGCATGGTAGCACGATTTCAGGCCAATCCCAAGGAGACTCATGTGACAGTAGTAAAGAGGATTCTTCGATACCTCAAGGGTACTATGGAGTATGGGTTATGGTATCCAAAAGGTAAAGACTTCACCCTTATTTCGTATTCAGATGCAGATTGGGCAGGATGTGTAGATGACAGAAAGAGTACCAATGGAGGTGCATTCTATCTTGGAGACAGATTGGTCGCATGGCACAGTAAGAAACAAGAGTCAGTTTCTTTATCGACAGTAGAGGCAGAATATATTGCAGTGACAACATGTTGTACGTAGGTATTATGGATGAAACAAACCCTGAAAGATCTTGGTATTTGCTTCAGTGAGCCAATATCAGTTAAGTGTGATAACACCAATGCCATTAACATCTCCAAGAATCCAGTTATGCATTCACGCACAAAACACATCGCTATCAGGTATCACTTTTTGAAGGAGAAAGTTGCAGAAGGTGAGGTTAAGTTGGATTTTGTTCCAACTACAGAGCAAGTAGCAGATATCTTCACAAAACCATTGCCCAAGGAATTTTTTGAGTACCTTCACAATAAATTGGGAGTGGTCACACTTCCCAAGAATTGACTAGCTACAGGGATCACATTCTCAGGGGGAGCATCTAAGTATTTGATTATCTTTTTGCTCATGTTCATGATTTTTGCTAAGTGTAATCAATTTTGCCTGAGAATGTTGTGCATGGACTCAGGGGGAGTCTGCAATAGCCCTTTGGTATTATTGTCAAAGGGGGAGAAGAGTTACAGGAAATTGCACATGTGTTGCCAACAATTCCAAAGGGGGAGATTGTTGAGCAAGGTGCAGCAACAGTATTGTCATTGTTGTCAACACAATCAGATAGATCTATTGATGTAGTGGACAGGAAGTTCAAAAGCTATTCAGATGCAGAAGACAGGAGTTCAAAGGTTATTCAGAGTATGGACAGTGAGTTTCCAAGAAGACCGAAGTGGCCCATTTGCAAAAGATCAAAGAAAAAGACAAGTAAGAAAAGTGTCGCGATATCGTGACATATACAGCAGGCAAGAAAAACTATCGTGATTTCGTGACATGTTGGAAGAGAGAGAAAAAGCTGGAAAAATTATCATGATTTCATGACATGTTGGAAGAGAGAAAAAGCAGGAAAAACTATCATGATTTCGTGACATGTTGGAAGAGAGAGAAGAAGGAAAAACTATCGCGATTTCGTGACATGTTGGAAGAGAAAGAGAAAGCAGGAAAAACTGTCACGATTTCGTGACATGTTGGAAGAGAAAAAGACAAGTGGAAAAACTGTCATGATTTCATGACATGTTGGAAGAGAAAGAGAAAGTAGGAAAAACTATCGCGATTTCACGACATGTTGGAAGAGAAAAAGGCAAGTTGAAAAACTGTCACGATTTCGTGACATGTTGGAAGAAAAAGAGAAAGTAGGAAGAAGTGTCACGATTTCGTGACAAGTTGGAAAAGTGTCATGATTTCGTGACATGTCGCATTTTCGCGACTAAAATAGGAGAGAGAAAGTAAGTTGGAAAAATGTCACGATTTCGTGACATGTCGCATTTTCGCGACTAAAATATAGGAAGGAAGAGAAATTGAAAAAGTGTCACGATTTCATGACATGTCGCATTTTCGTGACTAAAATAGGAAAGGAAGAGAAATTGGAAAAGTGTCACGATTTCATGACATGTCGCATTTTCATGACTCAAAAAGGGCAAGAAGGAAGAGAAAGAAAAAGTGTCACGATATCGCGACATGTCGCATTTTCATGACAAAAGAAAGAGAGGAAGCGTACGGAAGCAGAACTGTCATGATTTCATGACAAAGACAGAAAGCAAGACTGAGGAAGAAAAAATATCATGATTTCATGACAAAAGCAGAGAAGAAGACTTCGAAGGTAGAAGTGTCACGATTTCGTGACAAAAGCAAAGAAGTGAAGTATGGAAGCAGAAGTGTCATGATTTCATGACAAAAGCAGAGAAGAAGACCTCGAAGGCAGAAGTGTCATGATTTCATGACAAAAGCGAAGCAAGACTTCAGAAGCAGAAGTGTCATGATTTCATGACATGTCACATTTTCATGACTCAAAAAATAAGGAAGGCAGAGAAGCAAAAGTGTCACGATATCGCGACATGTCGCAGTTTCACGACTCAAGAAGGGTAGGCAGGCAGAATAACAAAAGTGTAGCGATATCGCACAATGTCGCATTTTCATGACAAAGGATTAGAGAAAGTGTACGGAGGTGAAAGTGTCATGATATCGTGACATGTATTCAACAAAAAAAAAAAAAACATGTATTTTTGGCCAAAGCAAAGAGAAAGAGGAGAGAGAAAAAGTGTCACGATATCACGACATGTTGTATTTTTACGGGCCAAAGCAAAGAGAAAGAGGAGAGAGAAAAAAGTGTCGCGATATCGCGACATGTATTTTTGTGGGCCAAAGCAAAGAGAAAGAGGAGAGAGAAAAAGTGTCACGATATCGTGACATGTATTTTGCGGGCCAAAGCAAAGAGAAAGAGCAAGGAGAAAAAGTGTCACGATATCGTGACATGTTGTATTTTCGTGGTTAAGTTGAAGCCGACGAAGACCGATGAACAACCGACTAAATTTAGGGTTTACAGTTGTCATGAAAGCCGACTAAGATTAGGATTTACACCGACTAAGATTAGGGTTTTCATCTCAAACATTCTGTTATAAAAGGAGGGTTGTTTGGAGATTTGAGTGTTGTTGAAGTGTGCGAAGTTCGGTCGGAGTGCGTAGAGAGCAAGTCGTGTCGAATCGAGCTAAGTGCAAAATTTGCAAAGAGAGCAGAGTGCGCGAAAGGGAGAAGACGATCGTGAAGGTTGACTGTAGCGAAGCAGAGTGTGCGAAGTGATTGCGTAGAGAAAGCAGAAGGTGCAGTGTAGCTGTAGATCATAGTGTCTATTCTGTGAATAGTGAGAGAGATTGGGTAAGCAATAGACCAGTCAGGGTCTTGTAAAAGCGAAGGTATTTTTTTGGTAAACTTCTAGATTCAAAATTGAAGTCCAGGTTGCAGCTTGGCATCAGGGGTTGGTGCTCCTTCCAGTTGGTGTTGGTAAAATAGGGGTTGGTGCTCCTTTCTATTGGTGTAGATAAATAAGGGGTTGGTGCTCCTTCCAGTGGGTGCTGGTAAATTGATTGTAAAGTTGGTGCTTTGCAAAGGCTGGATTTGGATGGTAGTCCAAGCAGTCATTTTTGAGGAGTAGCCACATTGGTGAACCTCGTTAAATCTTGTGTTGTGTGATGTTCTCTTGTGATACTTGCTCTATCTGGTTTTAAGGTTTCATTATTTCTGTTTTAAGAGCTATGAATTTAAGTTTAAAGAGCTACACTGATTCACCCCCCCTCTCAGTGGCATTGTGAGACTAATAGTTTGAACAAGTGCAAAAGGCAGAAGTAGACTTGATTTCCATAGGTAGGCTTCCCCCAAAGGTAATAATGTCTATCTTACCTGATCTTCCTTAGCATTTGTATTCTAGTTCATTTTCATGGCCTATGCCTTCCATGTATCCTATTCCATCATGGAGCTCAAGTGCACCTTAGATCGCACCCATTCCAGTTCCCCAGCTCCCTGCTCCAACTATTCCATAATTGCTTGCACCAAGCATTCCATAATTACCAAATCCCACTTCATTCCTAGCATTTATTACACCACTAGAACCTCTACCTATATCAGCACCTCCTGCGCCCTCAAATCCTGATCCTTACACAACACTATTACAAGAGGTAAAATCTACTAATTCAGCTATAAGATCAATAGGAAATAAAATCATAATTATTGAAAGAAAGTAGGCCGAGAAAGATTTCCAACCCAGGATATATCAAACTCTATCGATCACTAGGGAACAAGCGGCTTCAACAAGCAAAGTGCTTGAGAAGAACCCGACTGTGTTGACGAATGACAAAGCTGGACCTGTAGAAAGAACATATTGGTGCTCTACATGTAATGATCCACATCGTGAGGAGACTTGTATGGTTCATTTGAACTATGTACAAACATTGTCCGCAAGCTCTTTTGGAGGACAAGTTAACATGATTACTGAGGTGGATCATAATTTTATGGTTCATCTGAAGAACAAGTTTCAGTTCTCATGAGAACTGGGAAGAATCCAACCATAGTAGATCCATCAAGGATGGAACCATTAAGGGTACCGATTGATCCAAAGATGCAAAATGAGAAGAAAAAAGTACAAGTGAAAGCTCCTACTTCAATACCAAAGCTAGATTCACCTGTTCTATTAAAATATCTTTTGCCACCACAAGCAAAGGAAAGATTGCAATAAAAAGCCTCAACTTCGTAGGCAAGAGCTGAAACAAAGGAACAAGCCAGAGAAAAGCTCAAGTACACATATTTGACTAAAATACTGAGGGTAGAATCCAACTAGCAATATCGGAGAAAATATGAATCCACTATTGAAAAGAGGGAGTTTGGTGCATCTACATACAATATTGTTGAAGAATTGAAGAAGATTCCAGCCAAGGTTAGTCTCTATGATGCATTACAATTACCTGGGCAAGTTGATTTGTTACAAGAATCATTGAAGTCTATGAAAGATAATGAGAAGAATCCTACCCAAATTATTTTTGCTCAAACATTAACTACTTCAACCACTGGAAAAAATAGACCACCCCCATTTTATTTTTCACTCAAGATGGAGGGTTGGATAGTGCACAACTGCATGATTGATTTTGATGCTACGAAAATTGTCATGCCAAAGGTAGTTTGTGAAGTCATGGGTATGGAGTATACAAGAAGTAGCCCTAGTTTCTTGTAGTTGGACAGGACTCCCATGAAAATAGTGGGTGTAATCAAGTATATTCCTATTTTTCCACATAGTATGCCTCAAATTATAGTAATTCAGGATGTAGTTGTGGTTGATTTGGAACCATATTTTAGGATGTGTTTGTCGAGAGAATTTACTACCAAGCTATGAGGCTACCTTTCTCTAGATTATTCTCACTTGGATATTCCTTTCAATGGAAGAATAATTCAGATCTACAATGATAAGCCTTCTACTTTTAATATAGAGAAGATGGAAGAAGAAGAAGAAAATTCCACACACTCTGTCAACATGATAACTGAAGAATTGGAAAATCTTGATTTGATGGATGAAGTCCTGGATGTGCTTTGCTTAGAGGATGAGTTTTCAATGCTTAATTTCAATGCCATGATGGAAACTGAAATTGGTTGTTACTCCATTACAAAGCCTAAAGAGTTTGAAATAAATATGCCTCTTGATCAATATGATCAAGACTCTGTGCTCGATCAATTATGGAAGTTGTATTTTGATGGAGCAAGATGTAAAAATGGTGCGGGAGTAGGGATTGTTCTTATTTCTCCCTTTGGCCTATAGAAAACATATTCATATCAAATGACCTGGAGTTGTACTAACAATACTGTTGAGTATGAAGCGTTGTGCCTAGGTTTGAAGAAGGCAAAAAAAATGGGGATTAAACAATTGTAGATTTTTGGTGACTCTGAATTGATTGTGAATCAAGTAACGAACAAGTGCATCTACAAGTAGCATTATCTCAAGGCATACCGCAACAAATTTTGGGACCTGTTTGAGGCTTTCACAACATTTCATATTCAATCCATTTCACAAGAGCTAAATAAGCATGCTAATCTTCTAGCATCTCTTGGAGCAAACTTCTCTTCGATTGAGCATGTAGTGAGGAAACCTAAGACCGTAAGGTTAGTTTACAGGTGTTCGGTCCTGGACAAGAACATGTATTGGCAAGTATTCGAAAGTGATGAGAATATTGTAAATTTTTTGATAAGAGAAGCGAGTACTGTGGAAGAGAGAACGCTTGATGAGGAGGAATCCAAAGGGCTTATTCAACTAAGGAATAATCATATCCCAAAAGGATTTATTACACTTGAAAGCCTTTTTGATCAAAATTATAGGGCAGAGAAGCATAAGATCATAGTAGATGAGAAGGAGTATACTGAAATAGAGTTGGGTCCCCAAAAATCGATAAATATTGGGACGGATTGTACTCCCGAGGAGTTAGAACAAATCAGATATTTATGTCATGAATTTCCTGACACATTTGCTTGGAGTTACCATGATTTGAAGGGATATAAAAAATATGTAATACAACATACTATTGAGTTGCATGATGGGGTGAAACCCTTCAGAAAAAAGTAGAGACCAGTCAATCCCAAGATTGAAGTATTTATGAAGGTGGAGCTTCTTAAAATGTTGGATTCTAAAATCATTTACCCCATCAAGCATTCAACTTGGGTGGTAATTCTGGTCCCAGTATGTAAAAATAATGGAGATATTCGCCTGTGTTGATTTTCAAAATTTGAATCAAGCCTCGCTAAAAGATCATTATCCTCTACCTCAGATTGACCAGATTCTTCATGTGGTTGCGAGAGCTCAGAGATTCTCTTTGTTGGATGGATTCTTTGGGTATAACTAGATTTGGGTTAGGGATGAGGACCAACATAAAACAACGTTCACCACAAAATGGGGAACCTTTGCTTACCAACGAATGTCGTTTGGACTCTCAAATGATGGTGCAAATTTTCAAAGGGCAATGGATGTGGCTTTTGTTGAGTTGTTAAATCACATTATTGTGATTTATTTGGATGATATGACTATTTTTTCTCACAATAGGGAGGAGCATGGATCTCATTTAAGGCGGGTATTTGAAAAATGTCAAGAATTTGGCATATCTATTAATCCAAAAAAGTCAATTTTTTTTGTAAAGGAGGGAAAGCTCCTAGGACATGTAATTTCAAAAAATGGCCTAGCTATTGATCTAGCTAGGGCCCAAGCTCTTTTGAAGCTTCCATTTCCAGCCAATAAGAAGGATTTGCAATCTTTTTTTGGGAAAATTAATTTTGTTCAAAATTTTCTTGCAGATTTCGCTCAAGTAATAAGGCCAATGACAGAGCTTTTAAAGAAAAATGCTGAATTTAAATGGACCGAGCAGAGGAAGCAATCATTTGAGGAGATCAAAGAAAGGATCACTCAAGCTCCGGTCCTAGTGGACCTTGATTATTCCAAGTATTTTATCCTTTATGTTTTTGGTGAACAAGAAGCTTATGCAGTGGTGCTTACTCAAAATGGAGATGATGAAAATGAACGTCTGATTTCTTTCCTAAGCCAAGTCATCCAACCACATCAAGAGAAGTATAACTTCATTGAGAAACAAGTGTATGTGATAATTAAATCTCTGAAGAAGTTTCAGCACTTTGTTTCATAGAGTAAAACAATAGTTTATGTTGTTCATCCAGATGTCCGAAATTTTATCATACAAGGAGAACTTGGAGATAGGAGAGCTAGCTGGGTTTCTAAAATTCAGGAATTTGATGTTGAGATCCGACCAACCAAACTTGTTCAAGGTCGAGCATTGTTCTAAGAGCTTGCAAAGAATGCTTCCTTTAGATCCACAATTCATGAGTATGAGGATGTAGTAGATAATTATAATTTTGACAATAATTATATAGTAGATCAAGATTGGACAGAGGAGCTGATTGAATATTTGTATTCTAGAAAATGTCCTTCACATCTGAATGCCTCAAAGAGAAGAAGATTTATACTATAAGCCCTCAAGTATGTCTTGCTACCAAATGGCTTGTTTAATAAGAATATTGATGGGGTTCTTCTTAGATGTGTCAAAGAATCAGAGAAGGAGAAAATTTTAGAAGAACTCCATTATGGATTATCAGGAGGTCATTATACAGGTAGACCCATGGCATTAAATATTATTCGAGCAGGCTATTTTTGGCCTACTCTTTTTGCAGACACCTTCAAAGTTAGTCAAAAATGTGATAAGTTCCAAATATACATCCGTAGAACCAAGAATGCATCATTGCCTCTTCACTCAATTCAAGTAGAAGTACCATTTCAGTAATGGGACCTAGACTTTATTGGGGTCATTGATCCTAACTCATCTGCTAGTCATAAGTACATCTTGACTGCAACCGACTATTTCACTAGATGGACTGAAGCAATTCCAACTAAAAAGGTGGATCAAGCTACGGTCATCACTTTTCTTGAGGGGTTGATCACTCGCTTTGGTATCCCAAATGCGATTATAATAGATAATGGAACTCCTTTCATAGGTGCCAAAATTAGTGAATTTACGGGTAAGTATGGAATTTATTTGAAAACTCCATCTAATTATTATCCACAGGGGAATGACTTGGCTAAATCTACAAACAAGAATTTGCTTCGAATTTTGAAGAGGACCCTTGGCAACAATAAGTGAAGTTGGCACCTACTTTTGAATAAAACATTACGGGCTGATCACATCTCGGTGAAAAAATCTATCAAGACATCCCCTTATTCATTGGTATACGACAAAGAAGCGGTTTTTCCAATTCATATTGAATTACCAACCCTCCAGACTTGGCATTTGATTGATGATGAGGATGATGAATCTGATTCTATGAACATGAGATTAGCTCAAATTTTATAGTTGGAAGAAGAACAGGAGAAATCATACCAGGATTTTATAGAACATGCTGAGATGACAAAGAAATGGTTTGGTAAAAAGGTCTCTGAAAGGACTTTTAAGATTGGCGATCTTGTATTGAAGTGGAATGAAAAGAAATCAAAGCCTGGAAAACATCACAAGTTTGAGGCAATATGGGAAGGTCCATTTCAAATCACAAGTGCCAATCAAGTTAATTCTTTTTATTTGCAAGATATGGATGGTCATGCACTCTTAATTCTAGTTAATGGTCTTCATTTGAAGGCCTATTATCAGTAATAAAAAAAAAATGAAAAAGTGTGCAGAGCTCGGGACTTCCCAGGAGGTCACCCATCCGAGTACTACTCTAAGAAGGTTATGCTTAACTAGGGAGTTCTTTAAAAACTTGAAAACCAAAACAATTAAGTTGGATGAGGTGTTTAGGGGGTCCAAGGTTCTGGAGGTGTAAAAAAAAAAGAAGCAAAAGCTTGCATTTTCCCCACTTTACGCTCTATAACATGGTCTTACCTTGGAACCCTTGTTTTTTTGGATTTTGGCTGCATTTTTTTTCCCACCCCCCCATGCAAGAAATTTAAAAATAAAAATAAAAAATAAATCTTCACTCCCTCCATGCTCAATTTGAAATTCAAATTCCGAAATTTGAATTTTCTATCCCAAACCCTTTTTTTTTAAATAAAAAAAGACATAACCCAAAATTCCTTTTTTGGGCCTCCAAAATTCCTTTTTCGGGCCTCCGAAATACCCTTTTCGGACTTCAAATAAAATATTATAAAAACTTCATTCTGTCCCTCCCGTTCCTTCATGCATGAAACACCCTTTTTGGATCCCAAAATAGTATTCTTGGGATCCCAAAACCCTTCCCTCTCGCCCTTTGAATAGTCAACCAAATATATATATATATATAATTACTAAAAAATTGCATGCTTCCTGACCTCATTTTTCTCCTGCCCCAAATACCCTTTTTGGGTCCCCGAAAACAATATTTCGAGTCTCAAAAAATCCCTTTCGGACATCCCAATATACATGTCTTCCACCACTCCCCGTCCACAGTCTTCATTATCCTTCCGAAATACTCATTTCGAATGCCCAAAAACACTATTTTGGGTCTCGAAATTCCCATTCCGTCCCCCAAATAAACCATTTCGGCCATTATGCATTTAAATCCTTTCGCTCATCTTTTTTCCCATGCACCCCCCATCTCCATGCTGCACTATCCGTAAATTCTGCTCATTAACATTTCTCACTCCGCTCACTCATTACAATTTATAAAAAAAATAAATACCACTTCTCGCATTTCAAGAAGTGGTAAGAAGCATAAAAATAAAAAAATAAAAGCATCATTGAAATGCATGCAGTGCCCATGAAATTATAAATCTTTCCAATGGATGTGTATGGAAATTTATAAAAAGGAGGCCCATCCTTTTGTTTTCAATCAAAGCATTTGCAGGGTTCCTATATCGAAGTCTTGCGAATCCCTTTTGCTCCAGGGTTTGTTGTTCGTTACTACATATTCAAAGGAAGTTGAATATGGGGAGGAAAGCTGAAGAGGCCAAGAAGGTGAATGTACAAAAAATTCTTGAGATCGCAAAGAAGCTGCGAAGAGCTCGAGAAGAAAATGTTGAAGATATGGAACTGAAACCTTATGATGATCACTTGGGACAGATTAAAGATTGCAATACCACCAACAAGGGAGTAGAAAGACTGTGTCTAGATGTTGAGTTTTCTGCATAACATATGTCTGCTATGAGTCCCCATACTATAGCATTTCATTCTCATCTCTCCTGGTACTTGTGTACACTTGTGCATCCATGTCCTGAGATGATTTGGGCAAATGCACAATGCTACAACACTACTGCAAGAACTATCTAAAATACCCATAGAGAAGTATTGTTTAGTATCTCGACTAGTTCCATGCGGTGCACAACTTTCATCTTCTCCTAAATTAAAAAAAAATAATTTTAAGGAGGAGAGGTATCAAACTACCATTTAGATGCGACAGTTCATGGAGAGCCAGGTATTAAAGACCCCACAATTGGGAGAGTTGCCAAAAATGCTGACACCATTGAAAAGTTTCAAGAGCCTAGATTTGTATTCAATGATAGCATGGCTAATAGGATTATCTTTAGATTTTGCAGTACAAAAGTGGCAAGCATCATTGGTGCAATTCATTTCACAGCCAGGGTTTTATGCTCCAACTGTCATGACAACAACTCCAAATTCAATTTTCTTTGATTGGGCAAGTTTCTTAGAAATGAGGATACATTCACAATTAAGAAAGGTACAAAATGGAGATCTTACCTTTAGGCATTGTTCCCTCTTGACATGGTATTTTTTCTACCATATGCACTCTTGTTTTGAGTTTTTAGCAATAAACATGAGAGATGAAGTAGGAAAAGCATTACCAGTATACTCATGGACTCATAGTTTATCCAAGAACGATTCCTATTATAACTTCAAAAGAATTTTTTTAGGAATTGTTGGTCATCAGATCCGCCTAGGTAAGGATTTTGGATAAATGTATGAAAGTATGCGCCCTAGACCTGGACCAACATTGAAAGGCCGAAGGGAAGAGATGCCCCTCGTGCCAATCTCCAGAGAAAGGCCGGCTCCTATGCTAAACTACTTGGGTGTTTGAAGACAAGAGTGCAGGAAAGAGATAAAAGGAGTAGGGTTAGAGAAAGAAATAAAAAGGAGTAGGGTTAGAGAAAGAAATAAAAAAGGGTTAAGGGAAGAGAGATCGGTGATTTGAGGTGGGAGAGAATAGGAAGCACGATCACTAACAGATAACTTGAATAGCAGCAAGGAACACCAAGAGTAAAATGAAAGAAACGTAATATCAACCTTCCTATGTATCCTCCCGAACGAGTTTCAGGACACTGTCCCCGATCGCACACCGGACGCAGAGTTCAGCATCTCAGTCTACAAACGAAGAGAGATAGAAGAATCAAGCAAGGCAGGCAGCATAAAAGAAAGTCAATAGGATGTTTTCCAACTCCTATGTATCCTTTCGAACGAGTTTCAGGACACTATCCCCGATCGCACACCGGACGCAGAGTTCAGCATCCAACATACAAACGAGGAGAGATAGAAGAATCAAGCACAGAAGGCAGCATAAAAGAGAAGAATTGAGCTCAAAGTCTCTTAGTATTAATCGTAGGACATCAAGTTACAGCAGCTTTCTAGCAGATAGTTCCCCCCCATTTTCCATTACAATGCCTAGGTTTTTATAGAGGACCCGGGCCTCTGAATCATAATTACATAGCGAAGAAGAGTATGCCCTCGAGCCCTGAGAATCGGCTCCCCGAGGCTCTCGTGATCGAGCTTTCAAATCTATTACCAAAATTGGCAACTACAACTGGGTCAACCATGGAAAGGTGCATTGATGAGCCATCTAGACGTCCTTGGTCTTCGGGTGCGGTGCTCGAGTGGCCGCCATGCTCGTCGGGCTCTCCATCATGGCTTGATACTTCATTTTTGATTGCCAAAAATGAGCAGCGGGCTTGTTGGGCATGAAAAATCGCATTTATGAGGCACTTGATCACCTCGAGAAAATACTCAGCTTGGAAAGCATGCCTGTGAAGTGCTTCGCTAAGTCTTCATCCACCACTTCGCTTCGCAATGGTTCTGGGCCGAAGCAAAAACTCCTCTTTGATATGTACTTCGCAAGATTGAGCTTCGCAAAACTGCTTCGAGGGCGGGGAGCGCCGAAGCATATCTACTTCACAAAATGGGTCTCTTCTTCTTTACCACTTTGTCATCAAAATTGCTTCGCCGATGCCTTGGAGAAATACTTCATTGTGATCCTCTTCCAAAACTATGGTTCGGGAAGATTTCGGCCGAAGCAATTGTCTTCAAAAATGCCGCATCCCTTTACTTCGGATAGAAGTACTTCACAGAAAATTAGCCGAAGCAAATGCTTCGCAATGTGCTCTTGCCGAAGTAAAGATGGTTCGCTGATGGAGGGGCCCGAAATGAGTACTTCGACAACTTTCTGGCGAAGTACTTTTAATGCTCTTTGAGTTTCGCTTCGCTGATTTTCTGGCCGAAGTGACTGATGGAAATACTTTGGATGCGAAGTAGTTTTCTTGATGACTTCTTTGTATATCTTTTCAGGCAATGCTCCCGGGAAATTTCCCCCAGAACCCCCTGGAAGCGCCCCCCCTACTTCTTTTCTCTCCTTTGTATTTCTCTTCGGTGATACTACTTCGCAAAAAACTATACCCGAAGTGGTGTTGAAAATGCTTCGGGTGCGAAGCTCTCTTTTCTTTTGAATGCCGCTTCGCTCATATTTTGTCCGAAGTAGCTATTGGAAATGCTTCGGGTGCAAAGCTCTTTTCATTTTTCTTTGGTGAAGCTTTCTCTTTTTTCTAGTTTGTTTGGCAGCGAAGTTCTTTTTCTTCCATTTTTATATACAAAGGGGTGGCATTGGGAGCCAAAATTGCTGCAACTTTCAAAATAAAAACAACAAAGCAAAAAAACTTTACACAATACTGTACAAAATTGTTTTCTTTTCTACCCCTTAAGGAATGTGACAAAATTGTCAACATTCTTGGCGGCTCGCGGGGCAACGAGCTCGTCTCGATGGGAGGACCCTTTAATTCTGATCCATTGGGCCAGAGTCTCTCCCCGATCCTTCTCCTCCTTCTTCTCTGCTTCTTCTTCTTCCTCTGCTCCTTCATCTGCTGGCGTGGCCTCCTGCTGTGGCGATGGGACCAGACGGTCATGGATTTTCTTTATAGTTCGGCGAACATGAGCCCAGACCCCTTTCTGAAATATTTCTTGATCTTCGAGTGCCTTAACCAGAACATGGAATCGATCAATTTGCCCTATGTCAGCATGTTTAATTCTTGCACCTAGGTTATTCAGGCAAGCCACGATTCTGCAGTGTCTTAGGATGAAATCAACGACTTGTCCCTCCGTGACTGGCTCTTCCCACTCATCAATTTTGGAGACATCACCTTCGAAATGGAGCCATGCTGGCTTGAGTTCTTCCCTGGTGAGAAGGTTTCCATCATCGTCTATGAAACTCGGGAAACCCAAAGAAGAGAGATCTTCAAAGTAGCTCATTGATGTACGTTGTTCTTGCTCAAATATATCAAGGAGGTCTTTCGCCTTTTGTGCTTTCTTCACCTTGGAGAAGAAAGCGCGAATAGTGGCTTGAGCAGTGGACCAATCCCTGGCCATTCGACTCATAGCGGCAACCTGCAGGTCTTGATATCTGATGCTTTGGACCTCAAAGGCAAGCTTGAGTCACCTCTTAATTTTTTGGATGACCTCATCCACTATCGGTCCCTCTTTAGTAATGGCCTCCTGAGCTTCGATGACAAAAATTAAAATTGACAGGGCACTGGAGGCCCGAGATCTGAAACCTTTGAGTAGGTGAGAGCGAATCTCCTTTATCCTACCTTTATCAAACAGCTCCAGGTTTGCCTTTTCATACATTTGCTGCTGAGCCTGAAAGATCTTGCCCTCGAGCTCTTTGGCTTTCAGCTCATTTTTGGCCTATATTTGTGCTTGATGTTCGGCCGAAGTCTGCAGTTGTAGAACTTGCTGCTTGAGGGTATGCGTCTCCCTTTTGAGCAATTTGCATTGCTTCTGAGAATCCTCCAGTTCAGAGCGAATTCTAGCTAGCTCTTCTTCCAACTTGATGTTGGCATTTTCTGCTTCAAACCTGCATAGGTTGGCAATGTTGGCGTGTGCTCGGAAGGTCTCCACCCTGACATGCATGGACGCGGATTCATCATCTATGTTTAGATGCTCCAGGTCCTTGGTCTTCTCCTGGTAATCGTAGTCAGTTGGAGTCATCTCATCCAGAGGCTTCTGGACCTTGGGGACCTTCTTCACCTTATGCAACTTTTCGCCCTTTAGGTCAAAAACTGCACACTTTTCAACTTGAGCCAGAGATTTCCCTCTTTTCTTTCTTGCCTCCTTTAGCATCTTCTCCGTATTCTGTCGTGCTAGGAGGAGCTTTTCAGCCAAGGGGCGTTCTTTCATTGAAGATAGGTCTGTCTCGGAGAAAGCCGATTCTTCGGCCAAAGGTGTAAACAAATATAAAGAGCTAACAGGGGAAGATTCCCCTGACGGCTCGGAGACTGGTGTGGCAGGGATTTTGGCAAATGGGATTATGCTTTGGGCTATGGGAGAGTGGGCTATGGGGCTTGGTGATGGGACACTACCTTCACCTTGGCCTAGGATGGAAGGAACAGGGGCATGGGTAGGTGAAGGGGTCTCAATGGGCTTCTCCTGGTCAGATGACTCGGGAGGAGTGGGGCTATGCAGGATTGGACTGGCAATGGGCATTTTTTGAATGGGGGATTGGCCCTATGGGGGATGAGGAGATTGATGAGGGCTTCCACTCGGGGCTATCGTAGATGTGTCAGAGACTGAGGCGAAGGGAAGAGAATGCATACCTGCGTGCCCTCCTGGCAAAGCGGCTGTGGTAACTTCCTGTGTGATTGGTTCCTGACCCGGTTGGGCCTCGTCACTCTCGACCTCCACAACTTCTACCCCGGGGTCCTTCTCTTGTTGGAGGAGTTCCTCCACATCGATGACATCTATCTCGGGGATCATCTCGGCACTTGGTGGCCTTGCTTCAACCGGGCCTGACGTAGGGGATCCAACAGGAGTACCTGAAAGTTTCATGCGAGGGCGCTTCGGATGGGTCGGAGGCACTTGAACTTGCTCCTGCCTTTTCCTTTTCTTCCTCTCTAATGGTTGTTCTGCTTCTTCGGCGCTTGTTTCCTTATCTTCCTCCGAAGCATCCTTAGCCCCACCTAGGCTTTCGCCTGATCCTGGGGTAGCTAGGGGAATAAAATCTGCAAAGGATATCGACTTCCAGGTTTCGACATTGGAGTCATAAAGAATTGCGAAGTCTTTATCCGATGCTAAGAGTCCGTAGGAGTTCATTTTTTGATGATGGACCCTCATTGTCCACCATTCTCGAAGCTTTTCCTCGCTCCAGTATTTTACCTCCTCTTTCAAATCGTCCCTCGCTTTCTTCCAGAATGTGGAGCCTGGAGTCGAGAGGGGAGACTGATCAGGGTCGAACTCGACCTCCATAGGATAGAACTCATGCCATGGAGGCAATGTCCTCATCCTTTCTAAATGCCACTCCAGATCCTTCCCATTGGGGTTATTTCTTTGTTCTACAATTTTGGGGTGAGGGCAGGCATGGAAGTTCTTAAATTTTAAATGATCCCTCATCACGCCCAAAGGATCATAGAGCCACTGCTGAGGAATCTGGAGTAGGCCAAAGTAGGCAAGCCTTTCTTCTAGGAACGTGCCCTGTTTTAGGGCAAAGACTTCGATTACCCCCATCCTGAAGGGGAAGTCACAGGTGTGTGCCCATTTTTGGCCGTGGCCATATACTGCATTGGTAGAGTCACTCTGTCGAGCGACTTCCAATGCGAACTGATATTCAGAAGGGTAGACTGGCAATAGGAAGGGCTTCCCAATGAAGCCAAACATGCGAATCACCAATCCCTGTGTCAATTGGAAGACATCCCCTCTTTTTCCCAACACCACTCTATCTCTCAAACTGAGTGGTACCCGAGGAGAAGAACCTTTTAATAGGTGCATGGCGGGACCCAAAAATTGTTGATTAAAAGAATAATAGGACTCCTCCTTCAATAGGAGGGAAGTCCATTGATACACGGGCAGAGGATTTCCATCCTTACCGCTTGGAGAGATGGCGATATGAGGAAACTGCTTATGCACTTGGTAGAAGTACAACCAGACAAGAAAGGAACAGGGTGCGAAGTACTGGCCTGTTGTAGCATTCTTCATGCTGGAGAGCCTTGTATGCAGGGTTCGGGCCACCCATTCCACCCAGTCAAAGAAAATGGGGTTGGTGTTTGGCCTGGAAGCGTCAGGGGCGTAAAACTCCCCTCTTGAAATGCATTCGGCCAGAGACACCTGCCAGGGCTGTACTGAAGTATCCGTTGACAAGCCCACCACCCATGCAATGATAGAAAAAATATCTGTATTTTTGAAAGCCTCCAAGGGTAGGGGCATCTGGGGCAGTTTGTTTGAAGGTAGCCCGCTCTTGAGATTCTCCCACAAGAATTTCAATATATAACTGTTGGAGGTAAATCTCTCCATTTGTTCGCTCAGGATGACATTGCGAACAGAATAGCCCTTGGGTGGACCCTACTATGGCATGAAGGCTGCCTGCACATCTTCCTTCAAGATGGAAAATAGTTTGTGTCCCGAAGCATCTAGCACCTGCCTGGATGCAGGCTGGTAATTTTGTGCAATGGCATATATTAGCTCGGGACAATGATGAGCTGGTGGGGTTAAAAACCAGTAGATCTGGGAGTAATACGTCGTGGCTCTCTTGTTTTCTGGCGTGAGCCTGCTTGTCATGAATTCTATGGTGTGCCGAAGGTCGGATACACCCTTCGAGAGCTGCGTGTCTCGGATCTTTTCCCACCCATCAATTGGTGGCTCCACAAGTTGTTCTTCCTCCGAGTCGTCTCCCTCTTCCATTGGTTGTTTTTCAGCTCGAAGGGGAAGATTTAGCTTCTTCGGAGCGTGCTTTCTCTCCTCCTTCCCCTTCTTCATCTTTTCAGGGCCTGCAACCTCGGGCTCTTTCCCCTTTTCCTTAGAATTTTTCTTTCCCATAATGCTAGTGATGGCGGCAGGATTCTTGATGCAAAGAACTTTAAATGTGAATGGCTAGATGCAAAGGATGGGAGAGTTGCAGAATATCCGAAGGCTCTTAGTTTAGCTCTTAACCGATGGACAAATAACTTCCCTCTTGCCAGGAACTCGCTTTTATAGCCTAAAAAGGCAACCACCTGAATTTATGGCACCTACTAAAATTAAATTTGTACTTCGGACGACGGAGGCTGTCGTATTCTCAAACCGCTTCTGCAGCGACGTGGTACACACGGCTGCATGCTTTGATGATTAAATTTTGTACTGGAGACGCCACCCGCTGCCACCTCGTACCTTGGTGCGAGCTTTTCCTTGCCCTTTTTTGACTCGGTTACCTCGGGAAGCGCTACATCACCCTTTTGCCATAAATTCATCCGCTTCATACTCCTTTGAAGGCCATTCTTGATGAGTTCTTCGAGGCGCATTTCAAATTTCCACCTCGTGTGTGTTCGGCTTTGGCGAAGTTGAACTTTAATGCTGAAAATGCTTCACGGTGAACCTTTGGTTTGGACTACTTTTAGATGCTTCGGGGCCGAAGTATTTTTTCTTCGTCGTGTTGCCGCTCTGCCTTGAAGGTCGTCGAAGCTCTCCTTTTGAAAACTGCTTCGCAAAATTTTTCCCGAAGTAGCTACTGGGTGCGAAGTTCTCCTTTGGTGCCTTTTGTAACCTTCTTTGCAGCGAACCTTCTTGTGCTTGCTACTTCACATCAGAAATCCTCGAAGAGGATTTGGAATTTGCACTTGGCTTGGAGGAGACTGTATATACAAATATATATATACATACATTCATTTTTTTTTTTTTTAAAGAGAAGAATTGGAACTATACTTAGTAGTGAAAGGTCTTCAGATGAAGACCATTGACAGAGATTGGCAGAACTTGACCATCCGCATCTTTGAGGATGAATGAATTGGCCGAGTTCACCTTCATAATTTCGAATGGCCCATCCCAAAAGGCATCCATCTTATCATGGTTCCCAGGCTTGGCCTTCCAAGAGTCCCACTTCAATACCAGATCTCCCACGTTGAAAGTGCGATCAGAAGATTTTTTCTTGAACCAGTCTCGGATGACCTGGGTATGCTTGGCGAAGCTCTGGTATGCTTCTTCATGATCTTCCTCTAGTCGCAGCAGCTGGGCTAACCTATTTTCCATCGGACTAATTTCTTCCTCTACTTCTAATAGCTGTAGCGTAGGAATCTCCATATGAATGGGTAAGATAGCCTCCTTGCCGTAGACCAGTGCGTAAGGTGACGTTTTGATTGACCTTTTGACAGAAATCCGATCGGCCCACAAGGCCCGATCTAGAAGGAGATGCCAAGTCCTTTTGTTTGTCTCTATGAGCTTCCTTAGCATTCTCAACAGAGTCTTGTTGGTGGATTCTGCCAAACCGTTGCCTTGTGGATAATAATTGGAGGATACTTTATGATATATCCCATACCTATAGAGGAATTCATTAATTTTAGCGCCTGTGAAGCCAGGGCCATTATCTGTGATGATTGCTTCAGGGATGCCGAACCTGGTGATCAATCCTTCTAGGAAGGTGACTACAGTCTCTTGATCTGCATGCTTGGTGGGAATCGCTTCGGCCCACCTGGTAAAGTAGTCAGTTGCGGTCAAGATGAACTTATGTCCCATGGAGGAGTTCGGTGATACGACCCCTATAAAGTCCAACCCCCATTGCTGAAAGGGAGTATCTACCTATATCGGGCGAAGTGGCATCGAAGCATTTCTGCTTCGATCGACGAACTTTTGACACTGCTCGCATTTGCGACAAATGGCGAAGGCATCGACGAAGAGTGTAGGCCAATAATATCCTGCTTTGATAATCTTTAATGTCATCGTCCTTCCTACGAAGTGGCCTCCAGATAGCCCCGAATGGAACTCTCCTAGGACTCTTCTTTTATCATCATCTTTGATGCATTTGAGAAGGACCCCATCAATATTCTTGAAAAATAGGCCTTCGGGGCGCAGAGTGTACCGAGAGGATCGCATCCTAAAATGCCTTCGTTGCGAAGCATTTAGATGCGAAGGACAACTACCAGTGTTGAAATATTTGACTATTTCATTGACCCAGTCTCTCTCGTCCTCCTCATGGTTAGCGAAGCATTCGTCGGCTGGTAAGTCATCCCTCTGAGGTTCTTCAGCTTCGGCCGCTACTTTTTTTGCTAATTATTGACATAGTGCGTGACCGCGAACCAATTTGGTGGGCTTGATCTCGATGTCAAACTCCTGTATCTTGTTCACCCAACCAGCTCTTTTACTCCCCAGTTCTCCTTGGATGATAAAATTGCGCACGTCGGGGTGAATGACAAAGACTGTGACCCGACTTTGAGAGATGAACTGTTTGAATTTTCTAAGGGACTTCATTACTGCATGTACCTGGCATTCTATGAAATTATACTTTTCTTCATGGGGATTGATCACTTGGCTCAGAAACGCGATGGGGCGCTCCTCGCCATCTTCCCCCTTTTGTGTCAGGACAACAGCATAACTTTCGGGCTCTCCTATAGCATACATGATGAAATCCCGACTGTAATCTGGATTGATCAAGACCGGCGCCTGGGCGATTCGAGCCTTAATCTCTTCAAAAGCTTTTTTCCTTTCTTCGGTCCAGTTAAATTCGATGCCCTTCTTTAGGAGTTGGGACATTGGCTTGATGACTTGGGCGAAGTCGGGAACGAACTTCCTTACGAAGTTGATTTGACCGAAGAAGGATTGAAGTCCTTTCTTGTCCATCGGGAGCGGGAGCTTCATTAGAGCTTCGGCTCTGTCAGGATCTACAATGAGCCCTCTTTCTGATATCGCATGTCCCAACAACTTTCCTTCACTGACAGCGAATATGGACTTCTTTGGATTAATTGAGATGTCGAACTCTCGACACTTTTCAAAAACTTGTTGGATATGTAGTGGATGATCTTCCCTTCTTCGGGAGAAAATGGTCATGTCATCCAGATAAATGATGATGACCTTATTTAGAAGCTCGCCAAAAGCAAGATCCATTGCTCTCTGAAAAGTGGCCCTAGCATTCGAAAGGCCAAATGGCATTCGCTGGTAGGCAAATGTTCCCCACTTGGTGGTGAATGTTGTTTTGTGTTGGTCTTCGTCCCTGACCCAGATCTGATTGTATCCAGAAAAACCATCGAGCAGAGAGAATCATTGAGCTCCAGCCACTGAGTGCAAAATTTGATCAATTTGGGGGAGAGGATAGTGGTCCTTGAGGGACGCCTGATTTAGATTGCGGAAGTCCACGCATAACCTGATATCTCCGTTCTTCTTTCTGACTGGGACCAGGTTCGCTACCCAAGAAGAGTGCTTGATGGGATATATGATCTTTGCCTCGAGCATCTTCAAGAGTTTGGCCTTCATTAAGACCTCGATCTTGGGATTCATCGGTCTTTGCTTTTGTCGAAAGGGTTTGACCCCCTCCTGCAACTCGATTGTGTGTTGAACCAGCTATCGATTGTATCCTCGAAGATCTTGATAAGACCAAGCGATTATATCGGAAAACCTTCTACAAAGATTTTGTATCTGTTCTATCTCCCTCGTAGTGCAGTCGGTTCCCACCTTTATTGCTTTCCCAGGTTCGAGCTCCAAATCCTGATACTGTCTCTCATGGACCTTGATCATGTGAGAGAGAGCCCGGTCATTCCAATCAAAGAGGCTTTCAAGGGTGATTAGTCCCTTGGGAACATGATTATTCTTCAATTGGATCAACCCTTCATACTCTTCTTCATCAGAGCTTCGGTCTTCAACTGTGGCGGCTTCTTGGATTAAGAAATTTACAATCTGCTCGTCGTTATCAAACACTTGCCAATGCAGATCCTTGTCTGGGACAGAGGGTCTATAGATCATTCTCACAGCTCTAGGCTTGTGCACCATATCTTCTGTTGGAGAGTACTTGGCTGCGATGGATGCCAGAACATCGGCATGTCGGTTCATCTCTCGTGGGATTGACTACAGATTGAGAGATTCGAACCGATCGAACAGGTCCCATACCCTATTGTGGTATGACTTTAGATAGTGCTTTTTTGAAGTACACTTATTTGTGACCTGGTTGCAAACCAGTTTAGAATCTCCGAAGATTTGGAGATGCTTTATGCCTAACTTATCAGCTTTCTTAAGTCCTAGGCATAATGCTTCGTATTCTGCTGCATTGTTAGTGCAACTCCATATCAACCGGTAGCAATATTCTTTCTGCTCTCTGGAGGGTGAAATTAGAAGAATCCCTGCCCCAACGTCATTTTTACATCGGGCGCCGTCGAAGAACAACTTCCATAGTTCTTCCTGGGCACTTGTTCTATTCTCAGGGTGGGAGTGGTTTTTTGGCTTGACGATCGCATAACATCCTATTTCGGTCTCCACCATGGCGTTGAAGTCTGCCAATGAAAACTCATCTTCACAACTTAATTGCGCAAGAGACTCCTCAACCAGATCTACCTGTTCTATTTCCTCCACCATTGCATTCACTGGTTCGTTGCTTTCTTCCTCGGACATCTTTTGTACAAGAAAGGAAGAAGGCTTTTCATTGTAGATCTTCACCTTCTTTCCTTTGTAAGGAATCTCCAGATGGGAGTAATCCATAGACAGATATCCACCCAGCTTCGTCGTGAATTCCCTCGACAAACACATACTGAAATATGGCTCCAAGTCGACTACCACTACCTCTTGTATGACCGTGATCTGAGGCATCTTATGTAGCCGGATAGGAATGTCCTTGATCACCCCTACAGTCTTCACTGGAGTACCATCCAACTGGAGTACACCTTGGCTGCTTCGTGTATACTCCATCCCTATTTCTTCGCAGACTGCCCTTGGCATTACTGTTGTAGCGGCCCTAGAGTCGATCATGCAATTATGCACAATATACCCTTCCATTTGTAGGGACAGGTAGAACGGAGGTGGTCTGTTCTTCCCCGTAATTGACATGGATAGGGTCTGTACCAAGGCTAGCGATGCTGCCCTTTTTTCCTTAATTGTCTTCAATGACTCCTGCAGTAGGTCTATTTGTCCAGGAAGTTGCAGTGCATCATACAGGCTGATCTTGGCTGGAATCTTCTTCAATTCCTCTACAATATTGTATGCTAGGGATTTGGGTGCTTCGGGCTCTTTTTTGGGCTCATATCTTGTGTGATACTGCTCTGTAGCTTCCACCCTTTGTCACTTAGTCAGCGAAGGAAATTTGAGCTTTTCCTTGGCCTGTTCCTTAGTTTCCTCCTGAGGTGGTTCGGCAGAGGCCTTTTGAGCCTTTCCTTTGATTGGTGTTGGCGAAGGAGCTTCGCTTGAGGCCGAAGTAGATGATTGTCCTTTCTCAGGTTGAACTTGCTCTTTTGAAGGAGTTAGCTGAGTAACATTTGCTTCTATTGTCTTTTTCCCTCCTCGGGTGAGTACTGCAACAGGCTCCTCCTCGCCAATTGCCAAGTTGTGACTTATCTGCCTAATGACATTTACTTGACCACTGTGACTACTATGACTACTGTTTGTTAGCGTCTATACATAATGTTGGTGTAGGGTGCAGGTATTTTCTTCATGCAGATCATTGCACGTGGAGCACCAATACACATAGTCGGAAGTGCTTGGAGCCTCATCAATTGCAGCATTTCTCGTCGAAGCTTTCCCTTGCTGGACTGCTTGGTCCTTGGTAAGCGCAGGTGTAGGATAAGATCTCCTCGGTAGGAACTCCTGTTGTGCTTGCTTATTTTTTACAATGGTCATGTCATTAGACAACATCTGGACCGTAGAGTTCAGAGACTGCATTTCCTACAGAATTTTGGTTTGTATATCATCGACTTTCGGAGCGATTGGTAATGGAGCCATCGTCGGTATGGGAGGAAGGGTAGGGTGTTGAGGTGGTGCTGGTAGTATAGGAAATGTTGAAGAGACAGTGGGTTGTGGAGTTGAAAATGTAGGGAAATGGATTTGTGGAGCAGTGATTTGAGACACGATAGGATTCGGATTCCAAGATGAAATCGGGAGTGCGGGGGTGATGGAGACTTGCGAAGTGGCTGCGCTTGCATACTGGAGTTGTAAGAATTCGGGAAGTATGGGCATCGACATCCTTTGGGGGAGCTTGCCCATAGCTATTAAATCCATCTCTGCTCTCTTAGCTAACTCATACAACTCGGGAAAAGTATTAACGTTAGAATATCTTACCATGAGACTGATATCGAGGTTGAAAGCCCGAAGGAAATAGAGCGTTGTAGCTTCGTCGGTTGGCCGAAGTCCAACTGGCACTCTCTGCTAGGTTCGAGCGAACCTCACATTGAAATCCATGATCTCCTCTTGTGGATGTCTCTTGATTGAAGTGAACTGGTGCAGCAGAGAGGTAGGATCATAGGATTCATTGAAGTTTCCCATCAGTTGATCAGCTAACTGGTCCCATCTCGTAATACTACCGGGTGGTAGAGATCTATACCAGTAGAGGAGTTTCCCTCTAAGGGAAAGGACCAGAAGCTTTACCATAATCGGCTCTTCTGTAATGTCGTGGATCGCCGCCAGAGATATTATATCCTGGATGTGCTCCAGAGCGGTCTTCCCAGTTCCATCGAACGTTGGGATTTTCTTTACGATAGCAGGCGACACTTGTCCTTGTCCCACTAGATTTAGAGGTGACAAAGAATCCCATGCTGGAGACAATCTGGGTGGCGGTGGCTGCTGCATTTGCTGTTGTTGTTGTTGTTGCTACTGTTGTGCCATACTTGCTCCTGGATTTTGAGAAACAAGAATTCTCGAAGCTCCCCCTTGACTGCTAATAGGACAACTAATAGGAATAGAGGGTCTAGGATGCTTCGGAGAGTTGGGAGGATTGGGAGGAAAGCTAGATGTTGTACTATCAGAAGTTGAGCTTTGTCTACCAACAGAGGATGTTCCTTGTAGTAGGGATTCGAGGGTGATCAACCTTGATTGTTCCCCGAAGGCGTCAATATCTAGCTCAAAGAACTCGGTTTCCTCTCCTTTATTCTTAACTCTCCATCTTGTTTGCATGAAGGCACAGACTTTTGGTACTGGTCTTTTCGACTTAGAGATTCTAGGGTAAACAGAGTCGCCAGATGCTAAAAGTCTTTTGATAATGAGAGCATCGATTCTCACTACCACTAATCAGGTGAGACTGACCGGGTCACACCGAGAACTGGTTAGAACTATTGGCCCCGGTGAAGATGGGTTTGCATTAAAATATGGGACCTTAACTGGTTATGGATCTATCTAAGACAGATACAGTTGGTCCCACCGGGCGTGCCAAAAACTGTTGGTCATCAGATCCGCCTAGGTAAGGATTTTGGGTAAATGTATGCGCCCTAGACCTGGACCAACATTGAAAGGCCGAAGGGAAGAGATGCCCCTCGTGCCAATATTCAGAGAAAGGCCGGCTCCTATGCTAAACTACTTGGGTGTTTGAAGACAAGAGTGCAGGAAAGAGATAAAAGGAGTAGGGTTAGAGAAAGAAATAAAAAGGAGTAGGGTTAGAGAAATAAATAAAAAGGGTTAAGGGAAGAGAGATTGATGATTTGAGGTGGGAGAGAACAGGAAGCACGATCACTAACAGACAACTTGAATAGCAGCAAGGAACACCAAGAGTAAAATGAAAGAAACGTAATATCAACCTTCCTATGTATCCTCCCGAATGAGTTTCAGGACACTGTCCCCGATCGCACACCGGACGCAGAGTTCAACATCTCAGTCTACAAACGAAGAGAGATAGAAGAATCAAGCAAGGCAGGCAGCATAAAAGAAAGTCAATAGGATGTTTTCCAACTCCTATGTATCCTTTCGAACGAGTTTTAGGACACTGTCCCCGATCGCACACCGGACGCAGAGTTCAACATCCAACATACAAACGAGGAGAGATAGAAGAATCAAGCATAGAAGGAAGCATAAAAGAGAAGAATTGAGCTCAAAGTCTCTTAGTATTAATCGTAGGACATCAAGTTACAGCAGATTTCTAGCAGATAGTTCCCCCCCCTTTTTCATTACAATGCCTAGGTTTTTATAGAGGACCCGGGCCTCTGAATCATAATTACATAGCGAAGAAGAGTACGCCCTCGAGCCTTGAGAATCGGCTCCCCGAGGCTCTCGTGATCGAGCTTTCAAATCTGTTACCAAAAATGGCAACTGCAACCGGGTCAACCATGGAAAGGTGCATTGATGAGCCGTCTAGACGTCCTTGGTCTCCGGGTGCAGTGCTCGAGTGGCCGCCATGCTCGTCGAGCTCTCCATCATGGCTTGATACTTCATTTTTGATTGCCAAAAATGAGCAGCGGGCTTGTTGGGCATGAAAAATCGCATTTATGAGGCACTTGATCGCCTCGGGAAAATACCCGGCTTGGAATGCATGCCCGTGAAGTGCTTCGCTAAGTCTTCATCCACCACTTCGCTTCGCAATGGTTCTGGGCCGAAGCAAAAACTCCTCTTTGATATGTACTTCGCAGGATTGAGCTTCGCAAAATTGCTTCGGGGGTGGGGAGCGCCGAAGCATATCTACTTCGACGATGGGTCTCTTCTTCTTTGCCACTTTGTCGTCAAAATTGCTTCGCCGATGCCTTGGAGAAATACTTCGCTGTGATCCTCTTCCAAAACTGTGGTTCGGGAAGATTTCGGCCGAAGCAATTGTCTTCAAAAAATGCCGCATCCCTTTACTTCGGATAGAAGTACTTCGTAGAAAATTAGCCGAAGCAAATGCTTCGCAATGTGCTCTTGCCGAAGTAAAGATGGTTCGCTGATGGAGGGGCCCGAAATGAGTACTTCGGCAACTTTTTGGCGAAGTACTTTCAATGCTCTTTGAGTTTCGCTTCGCTGATTTTCTGGCCGAAGTGACTGATGGAAATACTTCGGATGCGAAGTAGTTTTCTTGATGACTTCTTTGTATATCTTTTCCCCCCCCCTTCTCCTTTGTATTTCTCCTCGGTGATACTACTTCGCAAAAAACTATACCCGAAGCGGTGTTGAAAATGCTTCGGGTGCGAAGCTCTCTTTTCTTTTGAATGCCGCTTCGCTCATCTTTTGTCCGAAGTAGCTGCTGGAAATGCTTCGGGTGCGAAGCTCTTTTCATTTTTCTTTGGCGAAGCTTTCTCTTTTTTCTAGTTTGTTCGCTAGTGAAGTTCTTTTTCTTCCATTTTTATATACAAAGGGGTGGCATTGGGAGCCAAAATTGCTGCAACTTTCAAAATAAAGCAGAAAAACTTTACACAATACTGTACAAAATTGTTTTCTTTTCTACCCCTTAAGGAATGTGACAAAATTGTCAATAGGACCTTCTTTGGAGATAATGTATGGAGTATGCAACAGAGTGCCTCGGGCCCTACAAGCAGAAGTGGTTGATAAAAAAAAAGGTGATGTTTTCTTACTAACCCAAGGCGTGGTAGTTAGAGTGTATGGTTTTACTGGTAAACCTTTTTTGCTACCATATTTTACAACTGAACATATTTTTGCCTTGGAAGTAGCCTAACAAAGTGATTTTATAAATGATACCTATGGGTCAGGTAATAGAAAAAAAATACATGTGTTATGCCTTTCAAGTTTGGTGATATCATAGTTACTCAGTGTGGGCAGAATGAACTAATTGTTGAGACACTCTATGATCATGGATTGGTTGAGCTCCCCCAATGATGGAAGTATGATCCTTTGGGTATTTTTTCTAGTTTCATCAAGGAAAAAACATTTCATTGTTGCCCCAGAGAAGATATTGTGTGACAAAGGAACAATCCTGAAGGGCATGACATTGAATGGCATGTAGAGAATATGATGTCACTTCTTCCTTGGCATGATTTTTATGAAATGGAGGTTGAATATGATCTTGCCAATCACTCAAAATAGGTTCCTCCTGAAGGTTTGTTTGAGCAAATGAATACCAAATTGCCTGATTGGTCTGATGAAAAGATTGCCAATTGGTGGATCATGAGAGTTCATCAAAATAAGCTCAAAACAAAATATTTTATGGCTATAGATTATTATTTTTCAAAGATTTATGATGATAATTATGAGAAGTATCAACCCCTCTCCTTTGCTGATTTGGTGCCTAAAAGTATTAGTAGTCCAGGTAAAGAACAAGAAATGATCGGACAAGTGGAGGTATTGGAAAAAGAGAGGATTGTTATTGAAGATGAAGAGCAAGAGCAATTTCTACAAAATAAAAGGAGTGCAGCCATGGAAATTCCTTTCCCTCACATAGTGAAGAAGCCTAGGAGTGGAGCACATTCTACTCTGAGCATAAAATAGTCTTCATCACAAGCAATTGATCCAACACACTCTGATTCAATGGTAACATCAGTTGATCTGAACATGGGGAAGGAACAATATAAAGGAGAATAAAATATTTTGATACAACAATGTTTACCATCAGCTCAAATGATCATAAGCACAAAAGGAGAGGAACCCATAGGTATGCATTTTCCTTCTTCTCTCATTAATAAACATTTGGTGACCACTATTTTTTCATCCATAGTTCCTATGTCTACTTCACCTCCCGTCACATCCACCTCTCCCATTTCCACTTATGTCCCACAGTCACATGTCACTAGTGCTTTTTCAGTTTCACCCATTCCATCCTTTTCCCTTGCCTTTAGTTCATTTGCATCTTCCCCAAATCCATTTGCCCTTCCATTACCCTTTGTTTCATCTTCCATACCTTCACATTCTATCATAAGCATGCAAGCACCTCTTTGAGTAAGCATAGCTGAGATCCCCTCCACTTCGATTCCTATGGTTGAATCAAATCCCCAACAAGTTATTTTCTCTCTTCCCCAATTTTTGCCATGGAGGAGCCACTAGTCTCTGAGATAGAGTTGCTACTTGAGCGCTCAATAGAAAAAAAAAACTCAGCAAGGCACAACAAATTTCATCTAGGTGGTGGAAGAATCATAAGAGAAAGGATTCGCTAGCCATGGCACAACCAGTAAAGAAAGTGACTTTTGATCCCATAGCAATGGAGAAGCACACAGTGACCATGATTCCTCGAGTTCATAAACCTCAAAGAGAAATGACATCTAGTGACTATTCATACCAAGCTGTCACTGAGGACCTCACAAAGAATCATCTAGTTGAGCACATGGGCACCATACAAGAGGCATCAAGTTCCAAGTATCTACAGGTAGAACATTACAAGGATCTTCTCATTTAGGCTGAAGAGAAAATCAAAAATCTCAAGGAAGCCTTAGAGGAACAACAGGCTAAATTTGATGCAGCACAATTTGAATCTCAATAGTGGCAGCAACAGGTGATGTATTTGGAAAGTGACATAGTGGAGAGCAAGCAGACAACTACATAGTTTCAGGCAATCGAGAAGGAACCACAACTAAAAATTCAAGCTCTGTAGGATCAGCTTCAGAACTTGCAAAATCAATTGGAAGCAAAATCAATGCACTCTGTGTCCCTCACCAAGGACAAGATTAAGGAATCTCCCAGTCATATGTTGACTAATTGTAAGAAAATGGTGACCAAGGCTACATTAGTGCTCTTGTTCCTTCAGGATGTTCAGGAAGCTATTTCATATGGTGGACCTATAATAGATAACATGGAGCAAGATTTAGAGCCAAAATTAGAAATGGCCATGAATATCCAAGCAATGACTCAAATAAATCTCAAGATGTGTCCAATGAGTGATATAGCCCATGCTTGGGTGATTGCTAAAATCACATTACGTAGTTATTTCTCCAAGATGAATCTAATTAAAGAAGCTCGTCAGTTGCAAGAGACCTTTGAGCATGAAAGATGTATTTCATTGGTTTATTTTGAAACACTTGTAGATAATGGTTTTCCTAGTTTTGTTGATGATCAAGGAAATATTCTAGCAAAGAAATACCTAGATACATTATGGGTTTTTTTCATGATGGATACTTTAGATATTGATAATTTTGAGGAGCCCATCACCGAAGAGCATGTGTTACCATTAATGAGAAAGTTCATTCACATTGAATTTGGATAATTGGAGCTCAGTCAAAGGGCCAAACATCTTGATATAGAAAAGGTTGAGACTTTTCGATATCTTGTGGGTACTCTCAAAGCTCGGGAGGTGATTACCATAGATGGATGGGCTGAAGTAGTTGTGATATATGAATCCACCGTAGCACATCTCAAAAAGCAAGACAAAGCTTATACAAATAGCTAACCATCAGATGCAGCTGCAAGTGGGAACTCTAAACCCAATGAATAAAGTCTTGGAATTGATTACATTCAGGTGAGCTGAATACCCCGTGAGCTGCCAAAATTTTTGGCATTTTTGCCACATTGGAATTTTTTTGTAGTGTGCCACATTGACATTTCATTGTAATCATTGGTGCCACATCAGAATTTTGTTGTAATATTTGTTCGAAAATTGTTTTGCTTTTTTAAGTGTTTTCACACATTGAACACTTTTTCCTATGGATGTAATTTTGGGTGAAGTTTGGTGCAAATATTCTTTGAAAAGAGATTAATATTGATAAATATAATTCTTGAGGTGATATGATCACTGAAGCTACCAATTTTAAGCATGTGCTCTTGATTCTAGTGCAATATTGTTCATTTTTTAGGCATCGACCACTTCGTGGGCATGCATTTCCAAGGCGCCACCATGGAGATTGAAACTGGACCAATGATTTGTGTTGAAGCTTGATATGCCATGTGATAAAATCATCAATTATTTTATTTGGCATTTTCTCATTAGTTCATTGTTGTGGTCGAGGAGAAAGTTGTTTCTATTGGTGGCTTAGTGGTCGACACTTTGCCTCCACATGTATTTAATGAAAGAGGCAAAAACCTCTATAAATACTAATCAAATTCTTATTGTAAAGAGAGGTTAGATATTTTGCAAGAAAAATCTCTAAGTTATCTGCATCAATAGAAGAGACTTGGCTTCTAAAATTTGCAAGCATTCTTATGTGTGTGATTTCTTTTTTTTTAAATCATTTATGTTTATGCTCATGCTCTTGCTATTAAGTTTTGAATTCTGCATTCTAAATTCAAACGTTGTTGTTTAGTGAGTAGATTTTGAAATGCGATCTAAAGGTTATCTCTACAAAGGTGTGAGTTAAATTTTGCTGCTTTCCTTTTATTATATGCTGTTATAAAACTTGCTGGAATTTTTGCTGTTAGTCTGCCCCAAATTCTACACTTCGGCCTGTGGCTGTATTTCCCTTTCTTTCAATTATTTTTCAATTTCTTTCCTGCATCCCTAGTCTTCAAACAGTGTAGAATTTAGTAAGGGATCCAGCCCTCTTTGGATATAGGTTTGAATGAATTTTCTTTTTCCCTCAGCCTTTCAATGTTTGTCGAGTCTAGGGCACACAAGTGATGAAATCTTGTACTTAGGCAGATTTGTGACCAACACGAAGCTTGGAATAATGAATGAGGAATTCATTCGAGGGAATTATGGGGTTCCCTTATTGTTTTGTAAGATAAATTAATGTTATGCATGTCTTAGGGACATAAGAATTATGGGGTTCTTATGTAATGGCCTTGATGTGTTGGTAAAAGGAATAAGGGATTCCTTTATATGTAGTTGTATCAATGATTGCCAACTTATGCAATGAAAATGAATATTTCAAGGCTGATTTTTTCTCGAAAGGGTTTCCTAGGATATATGATGTGTTATATGTGTATCATATTTGGATCTTGTTTTAAAATTATTATATGCATGAAAGTATCTAGTTGATTGTTTGATTTTCTATGAAATGTATATGAAGAGAAAATGGATTTGCTTACTTAATTTTGCCATGCTTATAATCAAAACTTGTGCTTTTGTAGAGTAATATAAATGCTAAGTATTTCTTTACACTTGCAATAAAGTAAGGTTTATATAAATGTATTAAAAATTGGAAAGAGAGAGAGTGTGATAGAAATAGAATCTAGTACTTAGTTTACTTTTGGGTTGGAGGATTTCCTTAGGGGGGATTATCCATAGCAAACCACCCTATTTAGATCCTAAAGGATAGTACCATGACAAAGATAACTATGGTGTAGCAATCCCTTAGGGTTGCAATGGGTGCTTCAATAACAAACCACCAAAGTGAGAACTAATGGTGGGATATGCTTGGATCCCATTGTAACTAGATTTGTATGATGGAACCTCAATGGATTGTGAGGTATCCATGTGAGAGATTTCATGTGAATGGTAATCATAGATAATCAATCAAATAGGGGATACCTATGAGAGATATCATTTGGTGAGACAGTCACTAGAAACCTTGATTGATTGATGGGTGACCAAGTGAGAGATATCACATGGGTGATAGTTGCCTTAGTTAAACTATTAAGGGGATGGTTTAATTAAGCATAATATTTTTACACATGGTGTACTACATAAAACTATAGAAGCTTTACACCTAGGCACTAGTGGAAATCAAAAAATACTTGTAAGGGGAATTGGTGTCCCTTATTGAAAGGATAGGAAAGGGTTAATCCCTATGCCATGGTCAAATTATCCTTAAAATGAAGGTAAGTAAATATGGATACCATGTAAAGGTATCCTTTAATCTGTATGGGTAGTGTACAAGGTTAATCCCTAGAGTTAATATGAAATTTTGTCCACTCATGTCTACCTGAGGGATGTTGTAGCATCTGGGAAATTGGAATGTGGTTGAAAGCTTCTATTGAATCTATATAGAACATCTTTGGTGAAACTTACTTGTGAAAAGAAAAAAATTCCTCTCTCAAGCTAGTTAGAATTAGGTTGTTACACACTTAGTTCCATTTCCCTTTTAGGTAGGGTGCTTTAAAGGTGTAAAAATATGCTCATTAAATAGAATCAGTTTGTAGGGTTTACTTAAAAGTACCTAATGAACCTATGATTATTTAATATTTTTGTATCGTGAGCTCCTAAGTGGGGGTATTTTAGATTTATTACTAGAAATGCACTTAGGTGACTATGACTATTTACTTTTAGGTAGTCTATACCTTTCGATAGTTTATGTCCTTTAGAAATTTTTTCTTTGAATAGTCTATGTTTGTAAAATAAATGCTATGGTACTTTTGCTTTTGGAAAATCTATGTCCATATGATTAATACTATGGAACTTCCACTTTTAGATAGTCTATGTCCATATGATTAATGATATGGTACTTGTAATTTTGGATAGTCTATGTCCATATGATTAATGTTATGGTTTGGATAGTTTATGTCCTTATTATGTTTATTTCAAATATTTAATGTCCTTATTGTAATATTTTTATTATATTTAATTCCTCCAATTGTAGGGTATTTTAGATGATCCTTGTGAGCACTAGCTTTTATAAGAGGCCTTGCCACTAGTGATATTTATGTCATATGGTATTTGTTATCTAACACATTTATAAAGTTGATCATTCCAAATGCTTTATTATATTTTAAGAAAAAATGATTCCTTTGTACATACCCTTGTAATTAAATAAAGCAAATGGGATGAATTTTTACAAGGTTTTCTTGAGCCCATCATTAGGTCCCATGAGAGAATATATTTTACTTGTTCCACCACCTGATAGGCACTAATAAGAGGGATCAAGTGAGAAAGTTAAGATAATTGATGGTTAGAGGTTAAATCCATCCCTTTCTATGACTTAAAAGAGATAGAGATCATTTGGAAAGAACGTGATAGTTTAAGAAGAATATGATTGATTAACCCTTCTAGGGAATATGTGCAAGAATAGAAGTATGTAAAGTTTTTTCCTTTTATAACTATGGATTAATTTTAATTTATGGTTAGCACATATCTATTATATGGTTGTCAATGGTTAAAAATAGTCTTAGTCCTCACTATTTAAAATGCTAATGCATACATAAGCTATTCTTACTAATTGTCACAACAAAAATACAAGCATGAAAACAAGTAGAGCAATAATTGTTAAAATTATTATAATGTGTACCTTTAATTTTTTGCACTTGACATGTGTTATTTCCATATGATGCATGTCATTTGTATGGTGACATGTGTCACCTACCTTTAGCTTTCTCTTTTTATAGGCTTTTGTAATCCTAAAATTTACTTATGGTTTATGCTTATTCAATTTAGGTTATTTCCTATTCTTACCTCCATTGTTATATTTTATCATTTTGGTATAGGGTATAGCCCTAAAATTTGGTATAAAATCCAAATACTAGATTGAAGAGTATCCTCTTCCATAGACCAAACTAGTTTAAAAGGGAATGAGACATTCTCTTAGTGGATCTTGGAACTAATTTGTCTAGTCTTTAATGTAGACTTGGGCTTGTTTTGTTGTTACTTCCATTCCCTGTGCTACTCCCCTACCCTTCTATAAGATTTTTAAATCCTACACAAGGTCATTTACCAAGGCCACTATAGGATGACCAACAATAGCCTATGAGAGCTATCCAACCATGCTTAGTTCATTAGTTTTTACTGCAAGTTGAAGTCACACTTTGTAGAATCCCTTTGTGCTATTGACATGGCCATTGATGATGACTTTGTGAAAGAGAAAAAGATGTATTTATTTGAAAAATTAAGGTGCAAAACAAAATTGTAACACATGGAAAATCCTTGGCCAACTATCTGTACCTAAACACATTGGAATTTTAACATCCTTACTCGCTTCTATCTAAAAAATTATTTTTATGCTCCCTACTATATCAATCACTGATTGCATGGAAGTAATCATGGTAGTTTCATCATGGTTTTGTTAACTCCAACTTTATCTAGTTAAAGGCCCAAATTAACCAACTACAGGTTCCTACAAGCCAACAATATGCTAAAATTAGAGAACAATCACTTGGCCAAGGAGTTATTTCTTCTTATTTTTTCTATGGTCCTTGCAATGAGAAGTTTCTAGCTCAAGGATGCCTAGAGAGAAAGATGTGAGAACCACCAAATTATTAGCAATAGATATGTTTCTCTATTTTTTATTTATTACCTACTTCAAATACAAGAATCCCATTATTACAATGTTTTCTAGAGCTCCACTATGAAGAATAAGTAGATCCTCACTTTCTAAAGTAGTGCAACTATAAATATGAACAATATTTGGATGGTGGATAGATGATAGAATCTAGATTTCATTAATGAACTATGCTTCCATAGAAATGTAAGCAATTAGCCTGCTACACCTTGATACATAAGGGTCTCCTCCTATCACATCCCCAAGTTGTTGGTGTAGAACCTATGGATCTAGTGCATTGCAGTAAGGAGTAACATAACATATACCTTGTAATAGAGATTAATGTCATGTGTAGACACTAAATTTGCATCATATTGAAGAGACTACCTAATTGGACTCTTCTAGACCATATGACCCACTTTGGGTAGCCTCAAGGCTAAAATAGTGGTTCTTACCACTCAAAATAGGGCACATTTACCTAAGCATTTGGGGCCATCCTACCCTAATATTACTTGTAATTTTGTGCCATCCTACCCTAAAATAACCTCTCGGGGTTATCCTACATAGATATGGCCACAAGAAATTTTTGTCAAAAGTCAAGCAGGACCCATCTGGCACTCGAAACTACCAGTTAGATCCCATGTATGATCCCAATCCATGATTTAGTGTTTTGAACAAGTCAAAATAGCAAAAATGCATGCAATTATAAAATGCATAAAATTTTAAAGATAGGAATTCACTTTTATTAATGTGAACTACCTCTTTAATTTTTCATGCAGGGTGCTTTCACCATTTTTAGCCTCTCTATGAAGTCTATAAAATAACACTCACCCCTCAGTTTTAATGGTCCTTGATCTTTGAATTTATGCAATGAAGTGCTACCAAATTCAATACGTAGAGTTCAAGCAATGAAGTGTTACCATTCCTAATCCCAAAGAGTGCTCTCATCACTAAAAGTCATACCACTGGACTGCTACAAGGATTGAAGACCGTTCTTCCACATTTTATGTGAATCAAATGTTTCTACTTTGGGGACTAATCAAGACCCACTAAGATGTTCCCATAAATGCACCAATCCACCGATAAGACCACATATCAAACCTAGACATCACCCCTGACTTGGCCTCAGAAATACAATTATATTATAGTGGTCATCTTGATCTGAGATGGTCCATAGGTAAGGTTGTCCTCCCATGAGATGACCTCTAGTAGAGATCAATTAGTTTAATTTTTTTTTTAGTAGGGTTTAATATAGCACATTTTCTACTTTTTATAGTAGTTTACATTTTTATTCATGCTTTTAATTCAGTTTTATTTTAGAATTCCTTATCATTACATCAAACCCTATATTTAAGGGCTATACATGTGCTATTAACTCCCTTTGATTTTCTTTGTACATAGATTACAGGCTTTCATGACAACCAAGGAATGCAAGACATGAGCATTGAGCTCCAAGTACCAATTACAAAAACCTACTCCTACACTTGTGATTACATGGAGACCATTCAAGTGTACTAGGATATTATTTATTTGTTGGATATTTTGAGTGCATGAAGTTATCATTGATGTCAAGGAATGAAGTTGTCATTGATGTTAATGAATGAGCTACCGTTGATGTCAAAATGTCAAAAGGAGCAATGCAAAAGGTTGATGGCAAAAGAGCTTCATAGTATTTATTTTTAATATTATGTAAATCATAAATAAAATGTTTTTATTAAAACCATAATTGGACAAAATAAAAGGTTTTATTAAAAACCATAATGGGTAAAGTAAAATATTTTTATTAAAACCTAAGGATGCTTTAATCCTTAATAAAGCCAAAATATTTGAATATTAATTTATAATATTTATATTCTAATGAATTTAAATAAATTATAAATTAAATATTTGAAGCCAAAACAATAGCGTCGACTCCCAATGAATTCATCTTCACCGACGTGCATGAAATCAAGGGCAAAGGTATTTATACCTTAAGCCAAACCTTATGTTTGGTATTTGAAAAATATCCATGATATTTGATGAGAAAGAGCTCGTGAAAAATCAAATGAAAGGTGCCTCCAAAGTGCGTGTGGAGCAAGCACTATGTTGGAAGAAGATCCAAAGGCTCTAGGGGAGAGTGAAGAGGATAAAGCACATATTGTGCTTTAGAGAAGTAAGGTGAGTGCATGGATCACACAGCATGGAATCCACGACCAAGGCACTGCTGAAGCATTTGGTGCAAATTTGAATCCCATCAATTGTGGAGTGGGTAATAAAGGTTTTATTTTGATTTTTATTATTGCACATGCTAAGGTTGTTGGAGGTATAAGGTGTAAGTAATTTATAATTTTCACCTAAGAGGAGAAAGGTTATTTTGGATAGGGTAATTATTGGTTTTACCTTAGGAAAATGAAAATTGATTTATTGCATTAAGTTATAAAGAGATTTATTTAAATTAAATGCAATATTGAGTAGGGATTTATTAGTAGAAGTTGAGTTATATTGTTATAGGGAATTTTGATGAAATTTATGATTTTGAATGTTATTATTGATATGGAGCAATAAGGTGTATTTGAGATTTAATTTATCTTTGTGATTAAGGTAAATTGTGAAAATTATTAGAGTGATAATTCTTGTCATCTAACTCTTTGTACTTGGTAAAGAAGTGTTTATGATTGTAATAGATTTATATGGTCTACTTCTGCATCAAATAAAAGGTATGGGTACATTCTTCCTTGGTTGAGTTGATTGGTTAGTTTTTTGGAAAACAACTTTGGAGTGAAAAGGACTTGATTAGGTTTCCTTATTGAGTTGTTGAGCTATTAAGAAGTGAATGATATGCACCTTGTTTTATAATCATTGTTGTTGAAATGAGTGATTAAATGAAGAACTTGAACTAGGGTTTGAAAATAACATGAGCATCATTGTTATGTGAAGATTGTTTTATAAGGATTGTTGTTGAAGTGAGTAATTGAGTGAAGAACTTGAACCAGGTTTTGGAAAGAACATGAGTATCATTTTTTTGTGAGATTGGTTGATAAGTATTATTGGAAACATTTTGAGTGAGCATTCATATGCTTGGAATAGGGTTTGTGAGTAAGGATTATTTTATTGAGTGATTGGTTGAGTAGATTTGGTTGAGCCTAGTCAAGTGGATGTGTGAAGTGATAGTTCAATTTCTATGAAATAAATTATTTTATATTATGAATTGAGTTGAGAAGGTGATTGAAAGTGATTGAACATTGAGGTGAATGTGAAGCATATTGAGTCTCTAAAAATTATCTGTATGTTTATGAAAGAGTGATTGAAAGTTATTGATCATTGAGGTGAACGTGAAACATATTGAGTTTCTAACAATTCTCTATATGTTTTTGAAAGAGTGATTGAAAGTGATTGAGTATTGAGGTGAATGTGAAGCATATTGAGTCTCTAACAATTTTTTGTATGTTTCTAAAAGAGTGATTGAAAATAATTGAGCATTGTGATGAATGAGAAGCATATTGAGTCTCTAACAATTCTCTTTATGTTTCTATGATATTGAGACAAGTTCTATTGAATACTTGTTGAGCATATTTGAGGTAAGTCTTAGTGAAGACTTGAGAGCAGATTGGAAAAGTTCTAGAGAGGACTTGTGGAAATATTAGTGTGAGCTTTTTTGGAATATTACAAGGTATATTTGAGGTAAGTCTTTGAGAAGACTTGTAAGTAGAGTTGATTGATTGATTTGTTCAAACCTTGAGTTAAGGTTTGGGGTAGATCTAGTAGAGTTGATTTGAGATTAAGTCAAGCTTTGTGTTAAGGCTTGAGAACAGAGATTGAGGATAGATTTGTGCTAGACTAAAGGACTGCGTTTAGTGCAAATCAGAGGACAAATATTGAGGATAGATTTGTACTAGACCAAAGGACTATATTTAGTGCATATAAGAGGATAGATATTGAGTATAAATTTGTGCTATATCGAAGGACTATGTTTAGTATAGATTTGAGGACAAATTTTGGTGCAGATTTGAGGATAGGTTTTTTCTATACCTGAGACAAATATTGAGAAGATTTGTGCTAGACCGAAGGACTATGTTTAGTACAAATTTGAGATAGATATTTTAAGGTGATGGAGTATAGAGGATGATAGTCTCCAATGGATAGAGATCCATTAGCTAGGGCAGTAAGGATAGGAGTTTTTAGTGGATAGAGATTCATTAGCCAAAGCAGTGGGGCAATAGTTCTTCTAGAAGATCACTAGTTAGAGCTAAGGATAAAGGAGTTCTCCTATGGATAGAGATCCATGAACTTGATTAGGGGATTGGTGTCTCATTTGGATAGAGGTCCATAAACATTGTAATAGGAAAAGGATTCCCAAGAGATTGAGAAAATTTTAGTGAAATATATTCTCCATGGAGTAGCCCACATTGGGTGACCCATGTTAAATTGGTGTCTCTATTGTGTGTGGTGATTTTTGCATTGCTTTTATTACTATTGTTGATATTGCTATATTTACATTGCATAATATTGTATCGCTCCAAATTTTTCACACCCTTACCTTCAGGCTATAGGATCCGTTCCCGGAAGGGGGATGTGAAAAGGATGGGACAATACCTCGGACTGAGAGGCCTTGCGAAGGTCCCGCCTCTCGGGGGAGGTGTATTATGGTGATTTTTTGATGGATGGTGGGTTCACCAGAAACGTTTGAATGGCAGTTTCCACGCCTAGGTTGGGAATGTGTTTAATGTGTTCGGTTTTATCTTTAAACATTCGAGTCCTAGGTTTGGCCAAATGAATCTAAGTTGTTCTATTATGAAAATGCAGACTAAATGAAATACAACAAACAGATTTGAACAGAAACAGAGAGAAAAAGCTAAATTAAAGAGCCATACCTGATCCGGATGTCTGATGGAGGTTCCGATTCTTGAAGCGGATAGGATCATCCAGAATTTGACGGGATCGTCTCCGACTTGCAGGATCGTCTGAGATCTGACGAATTCGTCGGACGAATTCTTCTAGAGACCCGCAAACTAGAGAAATAGACACAAAATACAAAAAATGCAGCAATGCTAATAGAGGATAATGATGTAAAATGACAATAAGGATGTTAACAGATAATCTCGAATAGAAATGCAAGTAAGTTGCAACACTTTAATAGCTAATCATGACCTTATTATGCAATTAAACTACATGGGTGAACTCCAAGATGCAAAATAATAAAGAATAATCATAAGATTAACTAAATACAGAATAATGCAACAAAAAAGAATGAAGAAATGCAAACTCTGGGCACTGATTGCCCCCAATGCGACTACAGTCGAGATCATCTCGAATTGGTGCGAAATCGTCTCGAATTGAACAGGATCGTCCACGACGAACTGAGCTTGCTCCGACTGAAAAATACTAAGGTTCCTGCAAATAAATTTGGACAAATATGGAGGCAAATAATAATTTAAGACGGTCTAATGCACGTAGAACTTGTGTTGCAAGAAATTTCAGCCAGGGGGATGCCAAGGGGGAGTCCTAAGTTTAAATAGGCTTAGGAGGGAGGTTAGGAGGTTGGAGATCATCCCAATTTGGGAGATCTCCAACGGGGGAGGGTCTCTAACGGCGCAGACACGCTTCTGCCCGGATTAGAGACGCCGTTGGAACAGAGGCTAATTGTGAAAAATTAGTTTTGGGACAAGATCGTCTGGACGTCCTAGCCCAGACGAAATCGTCCGATCTGAGGCGATATCGTCTGATCGGCGATGATATCGTCAAACGGTCAAAACAAACTCTAAAAATGGCACGAGAAACGAGGAAATGGGTTAAGCGGCGATTTAGGAGCGGTTTTGGGGTTAAAATTTGAATTTGAATTATTACTAAAGTAATTGTAATTATTTAAGGTTTTACTGCGCCAATTTTAGGGTGCTACATTTTGCCCCCTCTTTAGCGAATTTTCCAAAGAAAATGCGTTAAATATGAGTTCTTCTCGATTTACGAGAAAGCAAAAATTATTCCCATTTTCAGGCGACGATTCTAGGTCGAATCGTACGACAGCTTACTATGGTGCCCCCTCCGTGTTTTTACCCAAATCGAACGTTTGAGGTAAAAACGCGAAAAAGCTAAATTTTTAAAAAATTGTTTTTAATTGTTTTTTTTTGAATAAAATTAAGAAAAATAGGGTAAAACCCTAATTCATTGTTACTGTTCATTTTTTTCATTTTCTGGTTTCTGGAGCTCTGGAGACAAAAATGGTCGAGACAGCGCACAGATCGACAGAGGTCCGACGCGGGCTACGGGTAAGGGTCTAAACTTAGTTTAGAGTGCTTTAATTTAGAATTTCATGCTTTTTAGATTAGATTTGATTGATTTTTGAGCATCGTGGCCGTTTTTGGGCCGTCGACGTCGTCGAGACGAAATCGTCTCGATTTCGATGAAATCGTCTCGATATCGCCGATTTCGTCCAAGGGCAAAATCGACGATAGGGGGACGATTTCGTCTAATAAGGGACGATCTCCTCATGCAAAATCGGAGACGAATTTGCTCAAATTTGGGACGATATCGTCCAATTGTGGACGATATCATCATTTATAAAATTGAACTTATTTTGACTTGCATTTTTAATTAATGATTTATTAATGATTTTTATTGTTGATTTTGTTTATGTTGCAGAGAGGATTACTAAAGAGCAGAGAATGGAAATATGGTGGGTTGAGGGATGACTTGGCCGCTCTATCTCAAGCAGAGCGAGATCAGCTGGCTCGGAGCCGGCTTGCAAGATGTGGCGAGAGATGCCACAGGTTTCTACAGATATGGGGCTATTGACAACCCTAGCAGAGAGGTGGTATCCGGGTTCTTCCTATTTTTGGTTACCGATAGGGGAGATGACTCCCACACTGGAGGATGTATGGAGGATTTTGAGGATCCCCATACAAGGATGGCTGATCACTCCCATGGCCAATCAGGGCCACGCGATGATGCGACTATGTGGCGATCCGAGCTTCGCCCTGGAGAAGGGCGGAGTGAATATCGAGTCGCTGCGCTAGATGCCTGGGGCATCTAGACTCACACGGGTTTTGGTTGGGGTGGTAGGTGGACTTCTACTGTGCCACCAGAGTGGATGCAGGATACCATGGCTACTGATAGATGTGGTCTGTGACATGAGAGACCACAGGTACAGGTTTGCTTGGGGGAGCTTTGTACTCTATCGATTGTATAGGATCCTGCATGGGGTCGTATACAAGGGCGGTCGATGTCTGGTTATGACATCGCTACTACAAGTTTGGTGCTGGGAGCACATCGCGGTGCGGAGGCCGGTAGGGCTTCCACTGATAGGGATTGACGGGGAGAGGCCCCGAGTTTTCTACTGGTGGCTCCGAAGAGGGGCACAACGACGGATAGATCTGCCAGAGTCTCGGAGACTACTAGACGACCTTGTCTTCGACCGGATCACCTGGAGGCCTTGGAGAGATCATCCAGGGTGGGCTGAGGATAGACAGAGAGCTGGCTCACATCAAGCGAGTCTGCTGGCTGAGGATGGAGAGGGGAGAGGTGGAGCTCCACCGGTACGATCGAGTTTTGAGGCAGTTCGATCTACAGCAGGGGATCCCATCTCTCAGAGACTACGAGTTTTCCTGGACTGTCCGGGATAACACTATAGTTAGCGGGGCTCCAGATATGCAACGATTCTGGAGTCAGGACATAGATGATGCCCCCATTCAGCCAGTGGATGGGGATGACGCCAGGGGTAGCCGACGGCTACGATGCCTGGTACACAGGCATCCGCCCTCCTCGGATGACGAGGGCTCAAGGTTCGATTCATGTAGTTGTGCATCGGATGGGGAGGCGGCACCAGGAAGCCATTGAGGCAGCATAGGGTCACGGTGGGAGAGAGTAGAGGAGACCACAAGCGCAGCAGAGGTCACGGCAGTGGGAGAGGAGGGAGGAGAGACCCCCTTCTCCATAGAGAGAGAGACCACCATCGCCCGATAAGGGCAAGGGTGTGGACATAGGAGAGAGTAGTGAGATGGCTACTCTTCGGGCGGAGACTGTCCATCTCTAGGCATAGGTGCAGACTTTGCAGGATGAGGCTACACGCCATCGAGCTGAGGTTACACAGCTCAGAGATGAGATTGCACGCCTCAGAGCATGGAGCGGAGGAGCGAGCACTTAGGAGCTGGCGTGGTCGATTGCTCAGACCACATTCTACCAGGGTATCTACTTCCAGATGGTGCCAGAGGGTCAGAGGGTACAGTTTCCAGTCGACATTGCAGACCCGATCAGGATTGGGTCATCGAGGACTTCATCCCGATCGAGGACTAGGACTCGTAGTACCACACATACTACGATGGGGCCACCCCGTCCACCTCAGGGCAGGGGAGGAGATGAGGCCGAGAGCTCGAGGGGTTCTCGAGACACTGCATAGAGGATATATGATTGAGAGGATTGAGTATGCCAAGATGTAGATTGTGGCATACCAATCCAGGTTGGAGATGATGTACATACATTGTTGAGATATATATATATATATGATATTTTTGATCATATGACTTGTCTATATGTTTTTATGATGCTTTAATGTTTTGGTGTGATTGATTTGATGATTCATGTAAGTATGTCGTTTGGAAAGTATTATGGTTTGAATGTCATGCTTTTAAAATTTAAATGAAATAATCTGATGTAAACAAATTGGTTGTTGAGATGATAATGTGATAAAAATAAAAAGGGACTGTTAACAATAATTTCAAAGGACATTGTCGCTATTATAGACCATTTCATGGAGTCGTCGCTCACTCGGTCGTCAAGCTAATCCCAGTATAGAAATATTGTTAAAAGTAAAAGAGTGCTTAAGAGACTGTCTTAAGACTTTGTTGTGATGATGCAAATGATGATGATGATGGTTTGTTTTCAGATTTCCATGAAAATATTATGCATGAAATATTTTGAAATGATTTTTGCTAGGTATAAATTCCTAAGTGTGATAAATTTTTTGAATAATTCCCTAGGAATTATACCGTCATTGCAAATTTGCATGTTGACAAAATGACATGAAATAGTAATAATGTTCGTTCTTTTGAAAGCATAATTGTGTAACATAATGATTTAAGTCATATGTTTTTATGATTTTAAATAAATGGGGAATAAAAATTGGTACAATGGTTTGCGCTAGGCATAGAATATTTAGGTATAGACTTATACCATCATCGTGAAATCCAAAAAGAAAGATAGCTTTATTGCATGGTTGGTTTTTAATTGTTGAAAATAAATAGAAAATATGAAGATGAGGACTTGTGCTAGGCATAAAATTCCAATTTAAGTTTTGGAACTATACCATCGTCGCGAAAGTCAAAAGTTATATGTAACTTTATTGCATTTTTTTGAAAAATGATTTTGATTTGTTGGTAAATACATGTGGTTGTCTTTATACTAAACAATTGTTCTCAGAGAAGAAAATGAAATTATTCCAGACAATGTGCAAAAATATATTTCAAAGTATCTTAAAGACAAAAGTTAGATTTATAAGGAATCCCATGTGCATATGTGAGTTCATTTCCAATCTTGATTTATCATAATGATACACAAAATCTCTCAAATACAAATGTGTGTGCGATTGCATTGTTCATTTACCCAGGTTTGAGCAAGATATTATGATACAAGTGATTTGAATTAACCAAATAAGTGTTCATTAACCATGATTTAGATGCATATAACCATACCAGACTACTATGTAAGTCGGATTATCAAGAGCTAGCTAATCCATAAGCAGACAGAGGTCTGTACAAAAGAAGGTCGCTAATGTGACAGACATATCGCCATGCTAGGAGTTACCCAAGGCCAAGCGAGGTTGGGCACAAACCACCTGTTATGGGGCTTACCTCACGCTTTTCGAATAATTGAGAATTCCAAGGATTCAAGCTCATCAACCCTTCTTTTCTTTTCAATGGGTAGGGAGAGGGATTTTATTGCTTTTGCTTTTGCTTTCTTTTGCTTTTCTTTTGTATTTTTGCTTGATTTTCTTTTCTTTTGTATTTTTGCTTGATTTTTGAGATAATGCTTGGAACATTGTTGTAATGATATAAAATAACATTTTTCTTTTTCTCTTTTTCTTGAACTTTGCTTTTCTTCCTATGCTAGGGATACTTGCTCGGATTAGTCATAGAGCAAGGGATTTTTATTCGGGTAGGGGTGAGCTTGTCCTTTTGCCAATTCTCAAAGATTCTAGACCATGTGCATGATAGGATAGCAGGGGAAACTTTTCGCTCAAGAAACCACTTCTACTATGTAGCATAGCATGGACATTACAAATATAATCATTTTATTGTGAAAGGATGTGCTTGGTTTAAGTAAATAACAAGATCAATTCTCCGTGCTCAAACTTTATTTAATTGAATTTTGTGGACTTTGATATAAGAGAGATTAGTAATCATGCCAGATAAAAATCAAGATATTTATTTTGTGTTTGTGAAAGTGAGGGATTCCAAATAAATGCTAATTTATCCAAAATAATTTGAAATATATAACTGCAACATTTGTAAGAAGAAATATATACAAATATTTTTGAGAAGTTTGAGAATGTTGACTCTCTCTTTCTTCTTTATTTTGTTTTGGTTTCGAAAGAGTCAAGAATATTGCTATTTTTATTTTTATTATTTTTGTTTGTTTTTGTTTTTGTGTAAACAGTTTGATATATTTTTAAAATAAGACAACATGCAAAATATGTACAAATGATGAAATGACCAAATTTTATGCGTAATATCGCCTAAGATGCATAATATTCATAGGTTCTTTTAAATATTTACCATCTAAGGTAGCTAATTTGTATGCTCCCGATTCAAATTTAGCAGGTGATAATGTATGGTCCAAGCCAGTTGGGCTCAAATTTACCTTTAAGATCTTTAGTTGCATTAGTATTTTTTTGATTTTCTTTTAAAACAAGGTCGCCGATCTCAAAGGATCGATGACGAACTTTTTTAGCATATGATCTTTTAAGCTTGTTTTGGTAGGCACGGAGATGCTCCAAAGCATTGATGCATTTTTCATCTAGGAGTTCCAGTTGACTGAGTCTGCCAAGCATCGATATTCATCTCCTACTTCGGTATCTTGAAGTAGTAGAGCCAAAGAAGGAACTTCTAATTCAAAGGGAAAAACGGCTTCAACACCATAAACCAAAACAAAAGGTGAAGTTCCAGTGGGGGTTCGAACACTAGTTCGATAGGCCCACAAGGTTGGATATAATTGAATGTGCCAGTCGCGGCCAAATTTATTGACCAATATTTTGAGAATTTTGATTAAGGTTTTGTTTGAAGCTTTTGCTTGACCATTACCCTGAGGATAATAGGGAGTGGACCAACGATGTTGAATCTTATATTTTTGGCATAATTTCTTAACATCTTTATTTTTGAAACAAGTTCCATTGTCTGAGATGAGATTTGCAAGAATTCCGAACCTACAAATGATTTGATTAAAAATAAATTTAGAGACTTGTGTGCCAGTGTAGGAAGCTAAAGGCATAGCTTCAACCCACTTCGTGAAATACTCCGGTGGCGGTTATGATGAATTTGTGTCCATCGGATGACACAGGATTAATTTTGCCAATAATGTCTAAGCCCCATTTTGAAAAGGGCCAAGGAGATGAAATAGCCTGCAGTTCTTGTGCAGGGGCATGGACAAGGTCAGCATGTTTCTGGCACTTGTCGCAATGGCGCACATAATCATGTGCATCATTCTCCATGGTAGGCCAAAAGTATCCAATCCTAAGGAGCTTTTTAGCAATCACACTACCACTGAAGTGTCCTCCACAAGATCCATCGTGGGCTTCACTCAAGGCTGATTTGGATTCTTCTAGATTCAAACATCTCAATAGGATACCTTCAAAAGATCTCCTATATAAAGTATTGCCAATTATTACAAATCGACTTGCTCGTCTACGTAATAACCGACGCTTGGTTTCTATTAGAATTGGCAGGGAAAGTCCCATTTTGAAGAAAATCAAATATATCCGTATACCAAGGTTCAGGAGTAGTTTCATTGATTAGAAACACATCCAAAGGTTCTAAGCATGACTTATTTGAAGCGGGTTCCTGGAGTCGATGAATAATGATGGTGGCATATTCGTCATCTAACTCCAAGGGCAGAAGAGATGCAGTTGCGGCCATAGCATCGACCGCACGGTTGCTAGTTCGAGGAATAGCTTCCAAGGTAACTTGATCAAATAGAGATATTAATTGTAAAACATAGGCTTTATATGGGTGCAATTTATCATCTCTGGTCTGATAAACTTCATTAATTTGATTTATGACAAGTTGAGAATCACCAAAAACTAACAGATGTTTAATTTTTAGCGCTAAGGCAGCTCGTAATCCAAGGATTAGAGCTTCATACTCAGCAGTATTATTAGTGCAAGCAAATGTTAATTTAAAGGATAAAGGTATAATGTGCTTTTGTGGAGATATTAAAATAATACCTACACCAGCCCCACTCATGCATCGGGCTCCATCAAAGTATAAGGACCATTGTTCAACATGGTCTGCCTCTGATTGAAGGCATTCATCAAGAAACTCAATGATGAGGGGATGGGTAGATTCTAAGGGTGCAGCAGACTAATTGATCTGCTATGATTTGACCTTTAACAGACTTATGTCCTATAAACGTGAGTTCAAACTCGCTTAGAGCAAGAACCCACTTGGCTGTATGACCCGATAAATAAGGTCGACTCATGAGATACCTCAAGGGATCATATTTAGCAATGACATAGGTTTTCTGACTAAGCATATAATGGCGTAATTTCTGCGTAGCAAACATGACTGCTAGACATAGTTTTTCTAATGCTATGTAGTGGGTTTCATAACTAATTAGAGTTTGGCTAATATAATAAGTAGCACGTTCTCTCTTCTCATCATCAAGTTGAGCTAACATAGCTCCTAAAGCAAAATATGAAGCTAAAATATATAGGATAAACGGACGATCAGGTCTAGGCGGTGAAAGCACAGGTGGGTTAAGGAGGTATTGTTTGAGAAGTTCAAAAGCTTCCTTACATTCGTCGTCCCAATTAAAAGGGACATCCTTCTTAAGGAGCTTAAGAAAGGGACCGGTTTTGTCTGCCAACTTATCGATGAAGCGACGGATAGCTTGAAGCTTACCTTGTAAACTTCGTAATTCAGATATATTGGTAGGTGCAGGCATATCAATGATAGCCGCAATCTTAAGAGGGTCAATTTTGATGCCACGTAAAGAAACTATAACCCCTAATAGTTTATCGGACTTAACTCCGAATATGCATTTGGCTAGATTTAATCGAATAAGATATTCTCTTAACCGATTAAAAACTTTTCTCAAATCATCTAAATGGTTATCTTCATTAATAGAGCGAGCTATAATATCATCTACATAATCATGTAGGATATCATGCATCATATCATGAAAAATATAAGTCATAGCTCGTTGATAGGTTGCACCTGCGTTCTTTAAGCCGAATGGCATCACTTTCCAACAAAAGGTACCCCAGGGGGTAATAAAGGCTGTTTTAGCCTGATCTTCAGGAGCTATCCTGATCTGATTATAACCGGAGAATCCATCCATTAAGGACATCATCCCACTCCCAGCAGTAAAATCAATGATTTGGTCCATGTTTGGAAGAGGAAAATCATCTTTAGGGCATGCAACGTTAATATCTCTAAAATCTGTGCAAACCCTAACTTTGGTAGCTTCTTTCTTGGTGACTGGAACTACATTTGAGATCCATTCAAGCATAATCAATAGCTTGTATAAAGACAACATTCAAGAGTTTTTCTAACTCCCCTTTGACTAGCAAGGCCACTTTGGGATGCATTTTTCTAAGTTTTTGTTTAACAGGTTTAGCATCCGGATGGACTACTAGGTGATGCATGACTACAGAAGGGTCTAAACCTGGCATATCTTCATATGTCCAAGCGAAGACATCTTCATATTCTTTAAGGAATGCAATGTATTGCTCTTGTTTTTCTTGACTTAATTCTGATCCAATATTGATTATGTGAGGACTATCCTCGGTTCCAATGTTGATTTTAATGACGTTTTCTACTTCCATGTGTAGATCTCTTTCAAAATTAGGGCGGGGCGGGTGAGACGCCCAATTCTTGTAATTATTTTAAGGTTAACTTGGATAATTCATCTTGAGGAGTCGTGGCCTCAAGTTGGGCTATAGTAGGTATAGAACCATCAAAATAAAACCCATTGTGTAACATCTCTTCAATGGAGACATCATGGAAGATATCTCCTTCCAACTCATCATCGGATTCAACGATCATTTCAGGGTAAGCTATGGATAGCATGTTACATGTAAATGGCTGATTTTTTAGAGGCAAATCATCATGCCTATCCAAATAATCTTGATAACATATGAGTTGATCATCATCTTCAAAAGGAAAGGGTTGACCCTTACTAGAAAATAAGCCCACACCACAGTGGGCAGGCCACGGTTCTACCTCGAAAGGTTCTTTCATACCATTTTGGAAAGGTCCCAAGCCTTTCCCTTTATATCCCATTTTAAGCATTATAGGTTTAGCTTTAATATACTCATTAGTAAAATAACATCGAGCATATCCATCATGATGAGTTTTGATATTCCGAGGTATTCTTCCCCAATCATATCCTTTATAAATGAAGGCACAACTCCCGACTTGATAAGTACTTCCCATAGGTTGTGGGAGGCCCAAAGTACGAGGAGATGGTGGCAAATTACTTAAGATAATGGAATTTTGCATAGAAGCATTTGTTTTTTCTGATATAAGAATTTGAGATAAATCAGGTAAGAGTTCATCAGAAAGAGCATAAGATGTAGAAGGATCATTCTCTATATCTTTAGATGTGGAAGGTATGATAGATGTAGATAATGTGGAGGCGTTAATAGATGGGTCTATAGGTTTTGAAATTATAGGGATGGAACATGAAGGATTGGTTATGGATTGAAGGTCTTTTTGAGGTTCTAGAGTGGTTTGTTTAGAATATTGTTGATCTATATATGAGGATGAAACTAATGGAGGAGAAATAGATGAAGTTATGGGTGTGTGTTTCACATTTTTAGATGAAAAATAAGAATTAGGATGTGTGGATGACAGAGCAGGCAAAATTGAACTCCAACGGGTTCCGCCAAGGCACACATATCAAAGGGTCTAGGATCACCATGGATAGTGACCAACTGATTTTTAAATTCGAATTTAACACATTGGTGTAAAGTTGATGGGACAACCCGCATTGCATTGATCCAAGGATGACCCAAGAGTATATTGTACGATGCGGGGCAATGTACAATAAACACGGTCGTATCTAAGGTTCTAGGACCAACTTGCAATGGGATGGTAATAACTCCACATGTTTCTTGTGTTTCGTCATTGAAAGCTTTTATGATCATGTCAGTTTTCTTCATTTCATCACTTCTAAACCCAAATCGTTGGTAGAAATCAAAAGTGCAAATATTTAGAGATGAACCATTATCAATCAAAACTCTCTTAACGACTACATCTCCAATTAGGGCAGTAATGTATAAGGGGTTATCCTTATGTAAACTATGTTGTGGTATATCTTTATCCCGAAAGTCAATACAATCGACTTCTCTAGTGATGATAGTATTGGCCATGGCTTCAGGTTGAATGTTTTGTGGTACCATCATTTGGCTTAATGTAAGCATTAATTCATCTCTATGGGTAGGCGAAGATCTTAATAAATCCAAGAGAGAAATTCTGGTTGTAGTATTGGATAATTGCTCATTAATATTGTAAGGGGGTTTAGGTTGAACGTTGGAAGCATGATTCCCTTTATTGGGATTTTTCAAAACAAATGGAGCTGATCCATCATTCTGGTTTGGTTCTTGTTGAGAATTTTGAGCCTATTGTCTGGTAACGACTCCGATGGTACCTACAATGTTGTATTGAGGACGTTGAATAAGTCTTGGTCTAGCATTTATAGCTTGTTCATTAGAAAGGAATTGATCAGAAGAGGGTCGAGTAGTAACTCTTCTAGGAAATGGTTCTTCTGGAATCATAGCATCTGTAATAGGTTGAATAGGATCTGATTCATTTTCAGAACTATTCGATTGGTTTGAAGTGATTTCCATGTCACTTTCAATATCTGATTCTATATCACTAGGATCTGGTATCTGAATATTATGTAGGGGCCTGGTCGTGACCATGGATAAAGTTGTGTCAAATTTTTGTAAATCATGATTAGGTAAATGTCCGCTAATAGTTCCTACATATCGGGTAGGAGGAGGGACATTATGATGCTCAAGTTGATTGGCCACCTCTTTACCATGTCTTGGTAAAGGATGTTGAAATATGTCTAATGATTGATTAGCATTTTGATTTTGATTTTGGGGAATGTTCTTTTGAGCATTATTAGGAGCATTTTGTTTAGGTTGGAAGGCTTGCACCTCCATTTCATTATTATCAATCAGATCTTGTATTTTATGTTTCAACCTTTTACAAGCGTTGGTAGAGTGTCCAGGCCCTCTATGGAAATCACAGTGTAAGTCAGCTCTGTATCCGGGTATGGTTGGATCAGGTTCCCGGATAGCTGGTAATTGAATCAAACCTCTTTCGAGTAATTGAGGTAAAATAGTTGATAATGGTTGATTCAATCTAGTAAATTCTCGAGGAGGTTTATCAGGAGGTTTCAATATAAATTTTTTTGTTGTCTTCATTGCATTGATATTAGCAACATTTCTGCTATCAGTGACTCCGTCACCTATGACTTGTTTGTTTTTATATTGATTTCTGGATGTTTTCTCATCATCTTTCTTCCTAAGTTGGCCTCTCCTAATGAGGGCATCTTCTACTCTTCGAGCTAAATCTATAGCCTGATCGAAGGTAGTTAAAGTAGCAAGTTGATAACTCATAAGATATTTGTTCTTGCAAATTATTAATAAAAATGTCCAACATTTCCCTATAAGGTAGCACAAAGTGCAGTTTTCCTGTCAACTGCCTCCATCTAGCTAAGAAATCAGCAAAACATTCATCTTTGTCTTGTTTTAAGTTGTATAAATATTTAATGGTGACATGCCTCTCGATGTAGGCACTAAATTGATGGACAAAAGATTCAGCTGTTTCTTCAAAGTTTCTCAAAGAATGAGTGGGCAATTGATAGTACCACTCTAATGCCATTCCACCTAAACTTTTTGGGAACATTTTTAGTAATAGCAAGTCATCATGTGATATATCATGACATGCTATCCTAAACATGCGAAGATGCTCTATGGGATCTTCGGTTCCTTTATATATAGGCGGGATGGGCATGGGAAAATGCTTAGGGTACGGTTGTGCTACAACTATGGGATCCAAAGGTTGACTACACATCTCTCGATAATTGTACGAGGGACGGTAGGGATCTATCTGGTCCATGCGGGAAGCTAACTCGCTTCACCATGGCTTCCAGATCATCGGTTTGCCCACCATATTGGTTCGGTAGGGCATTAATATGGGATTTGTGAGCATATGATGGAGGGACATGAATATTAGATGCTATATTGCTATTGTGTAATCTGTTGGTAGGAAGGGTGTTATGAAGAAGTTTTGAAGTTATATTATGTTGTATTCCAGATTGTTGGAAATTGGTGTTTGGCTTCATTTTAGGTTTTTGTTGATTTGAAGCATATTGATCAATAGTTTGGCGAAGTAAAGCAGTGAAGGAAAGTTTCTTTTGTGTGGGAATGATTTTAGGCTCAATAACAGGTTCTTTAGGAGGTTGGGTAACCTGTTGTTTTTGCATGTTCTGAATCATAGTGACCATATCTCTATTGGATGGTCCAGCCTTATCACTTTCTTGATCAACAAAGGACAAGGGATTAGTGTGTATATTAAACACATCTTCCATGGCTGCTTGAGTGTCACTAATTTGTCCTTTATCAATACGAACTGCCATATTAAGAGCGCCAATGTTATTATTGAAAAATTTCCAGAAATGATCTAAGTTATCAAAAGCAATAGTTCCATCTGGAGTTATTCTAGGGGATGAGGATCCATCCTCTTTAACATTTTCTTCTTGTTCATCTACAGCAAGCTCATCGTCTTGCTGGTCTAGAGTTTCTTCTTCCGGGATTGGATCCTCAGGAAGGACATTTGGGTTTCTTGTTTTGTCTCCTAACCAATCTTCTTCTTCTCCTTCAGTTTTTTTACCATTCCTAAGTTTAGGCATTGTGCTTAACTTAGATTTCAGCAAAAATATATATATATATATATATATATATATATATATATATATATATATATATTTGCAACCAACTTAAGAGGTATATATTAATTATATACCTACTACAATATTTAAAATGAAATGTTTTGGTTTTTGTTATGTTTTTTAGTTTTTCTTGTTTTTTTTGGTTTTAATAACAATATTATAAAGATAACAAACAACACACAAAACGCAAGAAATAATAATAATGAAAGCAATGATCTAGTTTTCTATAAACAATTTATAAATATCATTAATGGGCTCAAGTTCTTCAGGAGTCATGAAGTGTTCTTCTTCAAATTGAAAATTTTCTTTCAAGAATTTAATGAAAAGTGCTATAGTGATATTATCTGTCTTAGATTCTGGTTGATAGAAGTAAAGCTCGTGGCAATACTCTCGATATAACATAGCTCTAGGAACTCTATTCCATATTTCCCTATCCATAAGAACGACCTCTTGGTCTTCTACATGACCTAGGAACTGGTGTATAGTGGCTACGTTCTCGAGGTATTCCTCGAAGGTGAACAATTTCGAAGACACAAGAGCTCTCCTATAAGCTAACCACCTATGGCAGGCTCTCTGAAGTTCATGATAAAAAATGAGTTGATGAGGATCCAGGATTCTATCTAGGACAAGCCTTTTGATTTGTTTAAGTTTTGTTGACCTAGATGAAATGACACCTAGTCTTCTATCAAGTTCGTCCCACAAAAGTTGATTTCTATCTGCTTCAGGCACACTAAGCACAAAATTGATTTCTATGGCTGCTAATTGGTTTTCAACATTTATAGTAACTGCTAGTCTTTTCTTAGGAGCTACCATCTAAACATGATATGCAACTTATTAGTTTTAAATGATTTGAAATGCATCTATATTTTTTTTTTTGTTTTGTTTTCAAAAGGTTTTAAATGCATTCACGTCGGGTTCACCAAAATGTATCGCTCCAAATTTTTCACACCCTTACCTTCAGGCTATAGGATCCGTGCCCGAAAGGGGGATGTGAAAAGGATGGGACAATACCTCGGACTGAGAGGCCTTGCGAAGGTCCCGCCTCTCGGGGGAGGTGTATTATGGTGATTTTTCGACGGATGGTGGGTTCACCAGGAAACGTTTGAATGGCAGTTTCCATGCCTAGGTTGGGAATGTGTTTAATGTGTTCAGTTTTATCTTTAAACATTCGAGTCCTAGGTTTGGCCAAATGAATCTAAGTTGTTCTATTATGAAAATGTAGACTAAATGAAATACAACAAACAAATTTGAACAAAAACAGAGAGAAAAAGCTAAATTAAAGAGCCATACCTGATCTCGGATGTCTGATGGAGGTTCTGATTCTTGAAGCAGACAGGATCATCTAGAATTTGATGGGATCGTCTCCGACCTGCAGGATCGTCTGAGATCTGACGAATTCGTCAGAGACCTGCAAACAGAGAAATAGACACAAAATACAAAAAATGCAGCAATGCTAATAGAGGATAATGATGTAAAATGACAATAAGGATGTTAACAGATAATCTCGAATAGAAATGCAAGTAAGTTGCAACACTTTAATAGCTAATCATGACCTTATTATGCAATTAAACTACATGGGTGAACTCCAAGATGCAAAATAATAAAGAATAATCATAAGATTAACTAAATATAGAATAATGCAATAGAAAAGAATGAAGAAATGCAAACTCTGGGCACTGATTGCCCCCAATGCAGACTGTAGTCGAGATCATCTCGAATTGGTGCGAAATCATCTCGAATTGAACAGGATCATCCACGACGAACTGAGCTTGCTTCGGCTGAAAAATACTAAGGTTCCTGCAAATAAATTTGGACAAATATGGAGGCAAATAATAATTTAAGACGGTCTAATGCACGTAGAACTTGTGTTGCAGGAAATTTCAGCCAGGGGGATGCCAAGGGGGAGTCCTAAGTTTAAATAGGCTTAGGAGGGAGGTTAGGAGGTTGGAGATCATCCCAATTTGGGAGATCTCCAATGGGGGAGGGTCTCTAACGGTGTAGACACGCTTCTTCCTGGATTAGAGACGTCGTTGGAACAGAGGCTAATTGTGAAAAATTAGTTTTGGGACAAGATCGTCTGGACGTCCTAGCCCAGATGAAATCGTCCGATCTGAGGCGATATCGTCTGATCGGTGACGATATCGTCAAACGGTCAAAACAAACTCTAAAAATGGAATGGGAAATGAGGAAACGGGTTAAGCGACGATTTAGGAGCGATTTTGGGGTTAAAATTTGAATTTGAATTATTACTAAAGTAATTGTAATTATTTAAGGTTTTACTGCGCCAATTTTAGGGTGCTACAAATATTAATTAGAAAGAAAAGTAAAAAGTGGTCTTATACTTTTCATCCCCCATCCCTCTCAATATAAGCTTGTGTTCTTCATTATTTGTATTCATTGTATCATGGGTAGCATCCCCTCAGAGGGGACTTGATTGTAACACATTTGAAAGAAAATATTTAATACAAAAGGGGCCCCATATTTTTATCATCTTATCATTGTGTTTTTAGTTATCTATATATTGCTATCTTTATTTAGTTGTATGGTGCATGGTTTTCTAGCATATCATATGGTGATCACGGTGGGACCACCTAGTCCCTTTTTAAGCCTTCTGGTGGATTACTGATAAGTTTTTGCATCTTACAAGTACCCAAAAGCAGTTGTCTCAGGTCAAAGCAACAATGGGATGGAAACAAATTTGACAATCTACATCGGATGTAGGCTATCAAAGTAAGTTGTTTTGTCCTTCTTTTCCTATTTTCCATAAAGAAAGGTAAAATTTTCCAAATTACTAGAAGGGATTGCAGAAGACTTTAAGTTTTTAAGTCTCTATCTGTGATCATCTCTAGGTTAGACAACCTCTATCTATGGTCGTCTCTATTCTAGATGGCCCCTATCTATGGCTATCTCTGGGTCAGATGACCTCTATCTATAGTCATCTCTATGTGAGATGGCCTCTATCTGCTACTACTTTGGTTTGCTTGCTTGGTGCCTACTTAAAGGCTAGTCATTCATATAGGGTTTCTGAACATTAAACATATTTTTGCATTAGTGAAGAATCATCATGTGCTTCATGGTTTATTTACTTTTGCAAATATTAAAAGGAACCCCACACACTACACGATCTATTGTAAAAATTTATGATTTGGATTTCATCACCAATCATTTATCGAGACCAATAATAATGGGCTTCATCTCCATTTGTTGACTCTCACCATAGCAACCATAGTAGCCCCAAGCGAATGGCTTTCTAGATTTCATCATCGATACTCTACTTTTGGGTGCACCCAAAGTAGGAAGGATTAGCAAGCCCCTTTACCATAGGGCTTTTCAAATAATTAGTGGATGCAATTATCATTCTTGTTCATGCCCTAAACATATGGGTTAAGTGAAAGCATGGGTATGTTGATAGTAGAACATTAGATAATATGGCCCCTTCTAGGGTTCTTTATTTCCATAGGTTTACCTTGAGCCATATCCAGTGTAGGAAGCCACTTTTTGTTATTTGAGTTATATTCCTCGATAGGGGGTGTGCTCAAACTACCTTTAGTAGATTTTTATTTTATTTACCCTTAGATTTCATAGGAATAGGGGTTTCAACATCAAAACACACTAAAAATAGTAATAGGAATCACAAGAAAAATTTAAAAGAGATAAACACATTGTTTGCTTGTTTGTTTCTTTATTATTTGGCTTAATTCAGACCATGGTAATAACATGCAGCCAAGCTCGATCAAGAGCTAGTACTACTAAAAACTTGCAAGGAGACATGGAACATCTCTAAATCAGTCCAGAGGATATGGCCATTCCTAAATGGCATCCTAGTTTTTATAAGGAATCTAACCTCCAGGATATCCCTATTCAGGATGCATCTATAGGTCCTCAATATGATCAGAGTGATGAACTTCCTAGTCAAGACACCTTGCATGCTTTCTCTAGATAAAATCCTTAACATACAGGGGGTCCTAGTAGGTTGGTACTATGAGTTCACATTTTAGCTCACTCTATCCATCAATCAGAGCATGAACAAGAGTATACACCATGGCCCAACCTAGATGAGCAAGACACTCCACTTGATCACCCATGGATGAGTCAAAAATATGCTCATCTAGATAGGTATGACACTCATCATCCTAGTAAGATAGCCATATCAACCCATACATTTCTGGTAGATGAGGAAGAGGAAGACCTAGATCATCCTCCTACTCGATATGAAGAGTACTTTATGCAAGCATATTGTGCCTCTACATCACTTGAGTACATAGATCTTACCTTTAAGCCTGAGTATCATGTCAATGTAGCTTCCCTTGATCATGGGAAGTAAGTGGCCAACCCTTCTAGGGTTGAGAAGCAATCTAAGCCCATTCATATCAATACGAGGGCCAATCAACCCCACATAACTGATCAGATAGACCAAATACCTAGGCAAAACATAAATAGACAAGAGCAACTACACCAACTATGGTTGGATAAGCTACGATTGGATCAGAGGTACCTAGATCAAAACCAATTAGATCAGCAAAGGTTGCACCAACATAGGTTTCATAAATAGTAATTGCATTAGGAATAGTTGCAAAAGGTATTACATGAGGATATTCCTACCCCAGAAAATCCATCAAAGGTACCTTGCACAACATCATAACCTACCACCTAGGCCAAATTAGAACCATCCTCCTCATGTACCCATCCATCACCATAGGTCTCAACAACATCAACTAAACAATCATCAATAAGAGTATGAGGCCTATGAGGACTTAGAGTCAGATTATCAAGAATAGGGGTACCCTGAGTCACTCTACGAGGATATGGTTGATGACCACATTCAACCACCTCACCCCAATAGACATATTTTACCTCCCCCTCCTCGAGGACAAAGGTGGGTAAATGAGATCATATCACCTGAAGCTTACAAGCTGCTTACAGATTGTATCAATTCATTGGAAAAGCAAGCTTCAAGAATGGGTTATCAAAAACCCACGTTGCATCAACTGTGCAACCAACCACTTCACCCTTCTATGCCATGTCCTCCATATCCTGAGCATTTTGAAATGCTAAAATTGGATAAGTTCAAAGGAGATGAAGATGCTCAAGATCATATCACTAGCTTCATGAATGTGTGCTTTCATCTCTAGGATGATGATGCCCTTATGCTTAGGATATTTCTCATAACCCTAGTTGGGCTAGCTTTAGAGTGGTATAATCATTTACCATGACACAACATACACTCCTTTGAACAATTAGAAAATGCATTCTTGGAATGCTTCTCATTCAATATTAGAAAGAAAGCAACATTGACTGACCTATACAACCTCAGGTAATTTGATGAAGAGTCAATCATGGATTATGGTAAGTGATGGAGAGCAATCATCACAAAATTACCATTTACCTTGCCTACCATAGAGCTCACTCAATTTTTTACTAAGAGTTGTTCAAAATAGATCTCACTTCTACTACAACTCCAATAGTACAACACATTTGAGGAAGCCCTAGCTCAGGTGAAGGTTATTGAGGACATCAAGGTCCAAGAGGGTGAGATCAAGCCCTAAAAAAAGGAGTGGAACAAAAATTCTAAAGGCAACTACACACAACAAAATTTGGCTCCAGTAAATCAAGTTGTCTTAAGTATCCTAAGGCCTTCACAACAAACTACACCTCAACCACCTAATTATCAAGTCCAACCCCCACCTACGTAGTACAATGCTCAACCTCAGTAGAACCAATGGATGAATCAACAACATCATCCTCCTCACTAGTACATACCATTGCCTGAGTCATTGGCATCACTCTTTCAATGACTATGTGAGGCAAAGACCATCAATCTACCTGAGGTTCGACAACCAGATCTGAATAAGCCAAAAGGTAAGAATTATAGAGAGGATTTACATTGTCTCTATCATCATCAAAATGGTCATGACATTCAAACTTGCTACACATTCAAGAACCTTGTGCAAGACATGATAGAGCAGAATGAGCTTCAAATCGATAATCCTCTCACTACAAACAACCAAAAGATTGGCATATTCCAAGATCCACTACCTATGCATGGGGGCCAAGTAGAACAAACTAGGTAGGTCAATGAGATACACATAGCCCCACCACATCAAGGCTTTTTTGGGATGATTAACATAGTGACAAGGAACCGAAGATATCCGAATCAACCTACACAACCTGTAGGTCCAACCAATGTTCCTTCAATATCACAATAGTTACCGCAACCAACTCCAATCCAAATTCCACCACCTCACTCGATGCTCATGATAAGAAGTAGACTCACTCAAAGTCTAAATATGGCATCGATAAAGCTTTCCATATACGAGCTAATCCAATAGTCAACTCCACATTAAGAGGCTCTAATGGAAATTCTAAAGTCAATTGAACTACAGCCACAGGACCCAAACTCTTTCAATAATTTTGTGGGGCATGTTCAAAAATGCAAGGAGCCTATTATAACATTCCATGATCATGAAATCAAGCCGATACCCACTAACATAGCTGATCCCCCATTGCATATCATTGCTAGTGTGAATAGGATCCCTTATAAATGGGTCTTGATAGATATAGGTTCCTCCATTAATATTATTACCATTATTGCACTTCAACATCTCAGTCTTCCATCATCACACATTGTAGCATCTACATTCACCCTTCAAGATTTTAATGATGCTCTATGCTCCACCATTAGCACAATAGTCCTCCCTATTTAGGTTGGGCTAAAGATAATTCCTACATTGTGCCACATCTTGGAGGGTGCAATGCAGTACAACATACTACTTGGTAGACCTTGGATCCATGATATGAAGTGCATCCCTTCCATATTGCACCAATGCATCAAGTACATCCATGAAGGGTAGGTTCATGTAGTTCCTATAGACTTAGAGCCCTTCAAGTTTTGCAATATGGTCAACCATCCGCAAGAGTCTACCTTACCTTTGATGCATCTAGACATCCAACCTAATGATCCTATCAAAGGTCTAGATCCCTCACCACAACCATCCACCAATCCATCACCATCACCCCCATCCCAGCCATCACCATTGGTCTCTTCTAATATTCCTTCTTCATCATTAGATCCTCCAAGTAGGAATCCATCAAAGGCACCAATCGATAAAACCCCACCATCCATATCCACCATTTTTGAAGTAGCCCTTCCAACTCCTATGGATGAGGAAGAAGCCCTCATTGCCATGGATGAGTCATCCCAACCTACATCCCCATCATCATCATCCACCTTCCCATAGGTCACAATCCACATGACCAACCCAAGACTCGCTGAGTATTTGGTGTAGAATGTTACATTTACTCCCCTCATCGAGTCAGTGCAAGACATAGGTAGACCTCACTAACTACCATTTCCCATCGGTACCATTGTCCCTCTAGGGTGTCCTCCAAATCAGATAAATTTTATCTATGGGGGTTTTGACATTACCTCAGAATCATCTCCTATGATAGAAGATGATGAGCCATTCTTAGTAAATATCAATTACATGTCAAACCTAACCTTTACCCTATGATACTTCTACCACTACCATTGGCATAAAAATGGTCTTGGTTAATATGAACAAGGTCTCTAAACCCCTTACCAACCATAATATCAGCTACCTACAGATAGGTTTAGCTTAGGGTATTCTATGCATATGTCAGATGAGCTCCTTGTAGACTCACTCTAATGCCTTACCATAGGCTTTGAGGATGATATTGATGAGAATGAATACACTGATCATGGCTACATTCATCTACTGAGTGATCATCTTCCAATCATGATGATAACTATTGAGCCCTCTAACTCTTCCAATGAGGCATCTAAAGAAAATGAGGATGAGATAAGTTTAGAGTATCTTGATCCTAGCCACATTTAATGGCTTAATGATTAGGTCTACATTGACCCTCTTTCATCCTCTAATCGAGAGCATACGAGTGGTTGGATCTCTGATGATGAGCCTAAAGAAGAAGAAGAGACCAATGAACAAGAAGAGTCTGAACTAGGTGATAACCCTAGGGATAGTTGGATCGAAGAGGATGGTGAATCTGATCAAGATTGTGATGACATGTCCATCAATTCATCTTACCATGAGTCTGATGCAATATCTATTACTTCAGATAGCTCGAAGGATGAATCAACTACTATTGAGCCCCTCAATGATCTTGATGAATTCTACCTTCATATATTCCCTAGGAGAATGCCCATTTTGTGATAGCTTCTTCCACCCAAATATCCAATCATTGCTATCCCACATAGGCCACACCCTATCATTCTACCACCTTCATAGCCACCCTAGTGCATTTGTAGCCACCCATATTTGATTAAATCTTCCCACCAGAGAATGGAGATCATCCACCCACCATCAATATGATCTCCATTGACCTCACCACACCACTCCACTACCTAAGTGACCCTTCAAAACCTTTGCACCTCAATCATGAGGCCATTGATTTTGATCACATCACATTTCCACCATCACCCTCAGAGTTCTTACCCTATGAAGAAATGTTACAACCATTTCATTTCTCCCAAGAGTCATCTAAAGATGTTTTTCAAGCTGAGATCAAACCTGATGACATGATCGATTCTCCAAATCTAGTTGATGACATCCATTTGATCCCTACACCTCATCAACTCGAGGAGGGATCCCATATGTCAATTGAGGAAATAATTGATGTAGATATCAACATCGATCCCATAGTTCCTAAAAATATCAAGTTGGGACAAATTCTATCCCCTATAAAACAAGTCGATTACATAACTCTCTTGATAGAGAAGAAGGAGGCTTTTTCTTGGTCTTACAAAGATATGTTGGGTCTCGACCCAAATCTGGTTATGCATAACTTAACACTCGATCCAAAAATTAAACCAGTCAAGCAAAAGCTCCACAAGATGCATCCAAAAATAGCCTTAATGGTTAAATATGAACTTCAAAAGTTGTTGGATGTAGGGTTCATTCAACCTATCGACTATCCTGACTAGGTGTCCAACATGGTCCCTATCAGGAAACTAGATGGGAAGATTCACATATGTACTGATTTTTATGATCTTAATAAAGTGAGTCCAAAGGATGAATTCCCACTCCCAAACATTGATGCACTCATTGACGTGACTACTGGTCATGAAATGTTATCCCTCATGGATGGATTTTTAGGTTACAACCAAATTTGAGTCAACCTAGAAGATCAGCCCAAGATGACTTTCACAATACCTTGGGGGACATTTTGCTATAAAGTCATGCCATTTGGTCTTAAAAATGTTGGTGCTACCTATCAATAGGCCATGACATACATATTCCATGATTACATGCATAAAATATTGGAATATTACATGGATGACTTATTGGCCAAATCCCTACTACATCATGAGCACATCGATGTTCTAAGAAAAGTCTTTGATCACCTCATAGAGCATAACGTATGACTGAACCCCAAGAAGTGTGTCTTTAGAGTAACATCTAGAAAAATCTTGGGTTTCATAGTCTCTAAATGAGGAATCAAAGTTGATCCAGCTAAATTCAAGGTAATCCTAGAAATGCTTCCCCCTACCAACCTTAAGCAACTTCATAACTTACAAGGGAAGGTTACATCTATCCGATGCTTCATAGCGCAACTTTTAGATAAATATCGACCGATGAATCGATTGTTACAAAAGGGGGTCACCTTTAATTGGGATGATGAATGTCAAAAATCCTTTGATGAAATCAAGCAATACCTAGCATCTCTACTAGTACTAGCTCCACCTCGACTAGGTGTGTCATTCTTATTATACATATCAACTACTAAATTTTCCTTAGGGACCATGTTGGCCTAGAAGAATGAGGTAAATAAAGAACAAGCTATTTATTACATCAGTCACACCTTGGTCAGCTATGAGCTCAAGTATGCATACATTGAGAAGCTTTGCTTAGTAGTAGTCTTTGCCACAAAGAAGCTTTGATATTACATGTTAAATCAAACAATGTATATCATTTCTAAAGAAAATCCTTTATGGTACATGATGAGTCAAACATATCATAATAATCATACCACAAAGTGGATAATATTGTTGATAGAATTTGACCTCGAGTTCATAAGTCAAAAATCTATTAAAGGTCAAGTTATCACTGATCAACTAGTAGAGGCTCCTCTCTAGGATGATAAGCCTCTTACAATCGAGTTACCTGATGATGGAGTCTTCACATTATCAGACTCACTAGAACCCAAAGAACTAGAAAATAAAGCTGATATGATGCTATTCTTTGATGGTTCTAAATGTGAGCAAGGGGGTGGTGCAAGAATCATGTTTTTCACACCACAAGGGGCTCCTATTCCCATTTCATTTAAACTTGATTTCTCATGCACCAATAACAATTCCGAGTATGAAGCCCTTCTTTTGGGTCTTCAAATAACTATCATCATGAACATCAAGAAGCTCAACATCTTTGGTGATTCCTTGCTCATTGTCAACCAGGTTAAGGAAATTTACCAATGCAAGTGTCCAATATTGAAATCATATAAAGCCCTTGTGGATAAATTATTAACTAAATTTGAATGGTATGACATCGAGGTAGTTCCTCATTCTTCCAACCATTTTGTAGATACAATGGCTTCCTTGGGATCCTTAATTCTATAAAACCCATCAGATGATGTCACTACTATTCAAGTCAAAATGCTCTCTCAATCCATGATTTCATGAGATACATCTAAAGATGAGCAAGATGTCCACATGATTCAGATTGAACCAAACCAAGATCGGTTCTCTCAAATACATGACTTTTTGAAGCATGCATCCTAGGGGTCCTTGGTCCCATAGAGTCCTTTTGATAACACAATGACCATCTATCTCAAGAACATATCCCAATACACATTCATGCGAGATGAGTCACAAAAGGATCAAGCAGTTCATTTAGTCAAAACTCAACCATATCAAGATTGGTTCACTCAACTAAAATATTTCCTAAAGCTTGGTAATATTCCTTTAAGATTATCGCATGTCACCAAATGAACATTCAAGAAAAAAGTGATAAAATATATCTTATTAGGAGATATACTTTACCATCGAAGCTATGATGGTCTTCTCCTTCATTGCTTAGAGCCCCAAGAATCTACTTGGGCAATCTCTCAAGCTCATGATAGTACTTATGGTGGCCATTTTAGTGGTATGGCTATCACTAAGTGCATCCTTTGAATGGGTTATTATTGGCCCACCATGGAGAGATACTATTGTGCTTATATCAAGAAGTGCATTAAATATTAGCATCATGCTAATCTATCACACGTACCTTCATAGGCCTTACAATCGATACATTCATTATGGCCTTTTTCCTAGTGGGGTTTTGACTTAATTGGAAAAATCTCACCCCCTTCATTGGGCCATCACACATTTATTCTAATGACCATAGAATATTTTACCAAATGGGTGGAAGCAATTCCTCTTACCACTATGACTAGACCTCGCATCATAGAGTTCATATTGCATAACATCATATGTCATTTTGGTATCCCATCAAAGATCATCTTGGATAATGGACCTTCATTTAAAAATAAGGATATGAGAGCATTGTGCACCAAGTACAACATTCAACATAGCTTCTCAACACCTTATTATCCATAGAGTAATGGTCAAGTAGAGGCATCAAATAAAATAGTCATTACCATTCTTAAGAAAACTATCAAGGATAATCACAAATATTGGCACCTTCAACTACCTCTTGCATTATGGGCTTATAGAACTAGCATTCGGATACCCACTAGGGCAACTCCATTTTCACTAGTATATGGTATTGAGGCCATCATGCCCTTGGAATTAGAAATTTCTTCATTGTACATTTCACTACAAGAGTTCATCAATGATGACACTACATGACAAGCTCACCTTGATCAATTGACCCTTCTTGATGAATGATGCATTAACACTCTCAAGCATCTTCATATTTATCAAGATCACCTTAAATGAGCTTATGATATGAAATTCCATCTCAGGGACTTTAAAGTTGGGGATCTTGTGCTTAAAGAGAACCAACAGAATTCGAACTTGTCACCCCACTTGTGGGATAAATTTATGGTAAATTGGTTAGGCCCATTTATCATCACGTAGAAGATAGGGCCAAGGACTTATAGGTTAGCTTCTCTTGAGGGTGTTGAGGAACCTGAACCTCTCAACATTCTCCACTTGTAGGAATTTCATGCATGACACACAATGCATAAAAAAAAATAAAATAATAAAACAACAAAAATAATATAAAATCAAAAATCACAAAAATATTGCATTGCTTACATCATGCATTCATATCATTGCATTTCATTGATTAGTTGCATTAGGCATATTCATTCATTGCACTTGCATTAGATTATGTCATTCTTGCATTACTACACAAAGCACCATGCTTGTATGACTATCATGAGTCTTAATCAAACCTTTTCCATCATCATCATTTGCACTTTTTCTTGTGATATTTTGATTATTAAGGGGTCCTCGTAAGATAGGGTAGATACCGGATGACCATCAACAATGATGTTTAGATGGCCACTAACTATTTTATGCACACCTCTTAGTTTTCAAAAGTTCATAAGGAAAACACACACATCCATAGATCATATACATCCACATTCCCCATCCTAGGTGTTTGTGTATTTTCCCTCACCTAGTAAGTTGTTATAGGGTGTTCAATAGGGTTTTTTGATCATTCAACCATTCCTAGTTTTCTTTTCAGATTTTGTAGAAAGCTATCTTGATTTTTGAAGGTAGGGTCTTGCTTTGATAGTACCTTGTATATCTCAAAATCCCAACACAAATTCACACATTTAAATCTGAGTTTGAACAAGGAAGGATGACACTACAACGTAGTCCTTACTCCCTTAAGAGAAAGGTTTCCCTTGCTCATCCTATTATGTGCATGGTCTAGAATGCTGAGAATTGAAAAAAGGACAAGCTCCCCCTACCCAAAGCAATAAAATCCCTTGCTCCTCCACAAAAATGAGCAAGTATCCCTAAAAAAAAACACAAGAGTGGTTTTCACCACTAAAATAAATCCCCTTGCTCCTCATAAAAAATGAGCAAGTATCCCAAGAAAGAAATCAAAATAAAAAAAGGGGGTAATGAGCTTGAATCCCTAGAATCCTCAGTTATTCAAAATCCATGGGGCAATCTCCATTACAACAATGGGCTCTAAGAGCTAGCCTGGCAATGGAGTAGTCTTACGCATGGTGATATGTCTATCACATTAGCGACCTTCTTTTGTACAGACCAATGTCAGCTTGTGGATGAGCTAGCTTTTGGTGGCTTGTATTGCCTAGTAGTCTAGTCCAACTAAGTCCAAAATTAGGATAATGATGACCATAGGGTGATCTCCATTACAACAATGGGCTCTAAGAGTCAGCCTAGAAATGGGGTAATCTTATGCATCATATTAATGAATTCACTATGCACACACAAGGATATTGAATATCTAGGTCTTCCTAGCATATTTTTATCTTTTAGAGTCATGTATAGCCAGTATACAACTTTTGATTAGTCAACTAGGGTGTTTGAGTCTCATGAAAAACCTTGTTGTTCCCTTATGACCTCTTACTATTCCCCCATCCATCATTTACATTGTCTCATATTACATATGGTTGGCCTTCAAATGTATGACTTTTGTGAAAAGGTTAACATTTTGATTAATGACTTTTATACATTCTGTGGTGCTCACACTTAGGTTGTTTTGCATCTTAGATTCATTCATTATGTTTTAGCATATAAACATAAAAATCAAATTTTGCATCATCATGTCATTAGTACATAACATACATGCATACATCTAGGCATACATTCTAGATTATTAACATCAAACATACTACAAGTGCATCTAGGCATCCATCTATGCATACATACTACAATATCTAGGCATACATCCATCATCCATCATCACATCCATATATGCATCCATGCATGAAATAAACACAAGCAATAAAACACATGATAGGCCACAATAAAATTCATATCATATTATATATATATGGTAAACTAGTACATCATGATACAAAATGCTTATAGGCTACAATAGAGTAGGTCCTCAGACCTCACACTCAAAAAGAGAAGTACAATCCATAAGTCCATGTCAAATAGGGCCTGCACCCCTAGTCTCACCACCACCCTCAGCCTCATCCCTATGAGGCTGTCCTAAACCATTGGTTGTTGAAATCTTTGGTCCACCTATAGACCTAGGAGCTCATAGCCTCACAGAAGGTTATCCAAACTTGCTACATCGACTTTTATGGGATCCTCCTACTAAAGAGTGAGCAGGTAGTCAACCACCAAGTAACTCTACCTCATCCTCCAAATCTTGAATGTAGGTCCCATCAAACCAATGTCGAGCCTGATAGTCACCTAGTAACACCCATAATCTATCCACCTTAGCTTGTAGCCTCATTGCATCACCTATAGCCTAGCTACCTATCCCTACTAGTCCCTACACAACTATCAAGGCTACCACCTGAGTCTATAGAGCATCCCACTCTACTATCCTAGCCATCACCTATGTCCATAGAGCATCTCACTCTACTATCAACCTATCAATCTCCTCCTGAGAACTCTACACTTGAGCCCTCAAGGTGTCCCTCTCCTTAGAGAAACTCCTCCACTACTACCTCCCACTATCTAGTTGGCTCTATAGCAATGCCACTATGGTATCCCACTCTACCAACTACCATCATAAGCTCTAGACCTACTCCTTGAGTAGAGCCTCCTGGGGATCCTCATCATCCCCACCCTCATCCTATGGATCACCTCTCCCAGAGGTCTCCCCCCACTCCCCCTCCATTTAATGATGCACTCATCACTCTCCTAAGTCTACCTCATCCCCTAAGCCCTCCCCTACTATAGCTCTAGCCTACCCACCCATCGATCTACCACCCTACCATAGCCATGTGACCCACCATGCATCATACTCTATGATCATGCCTGGGTCCTCTACCCCTAGATCTACTAGTGGTTGATCTACCTCCTCACCCACCAACTCAACTCAAGGCCACTCAAGCTGCATCTCATCTATTTGACATCGGTATATGACAAGCTCACCAAGTATATCCTAATGCACCCTAAACTATCAAGTAACATGAGAGTACTAGAAGTACTCCTACTCTATGCCCTGATGGACCACCCATCGATCATGTCTAATCTACCTCATCTACTCATCTACCTCTATCCATATTGGACAATCCCTGTACATCCACCATATGATATGCTCCAACCTCAATCCATCAAAGGAGTCACTATAGTGTTAAATCATACCTACAAAATGATGACTCTCCTCTTCACCTCCTATCGCATACCCAACCTCTAGTCTACCATCTCCGAGGTAGCCCATTCAATCTATCCACCCAAATGTGCTCCCACCCCTAGATCTAAAGGAGGAAACTATAGCCCAAAAAATATCAACCCCACTAGTAGATCTCATAGAGCTCATCATATAAGTGTACCAAAAATGCTATCCCCCAACTCATAATCAATGGCTCCTCCATTATGCACTCAACCAAATCCTGAACCAACTCAAGAAGGTTCCATGGGAACCTTACTCCTGAAGAGTCAGGTAGAAGTATGTTCAACATGAGTGACATCACCACTACATATCTCGATGAGAGGATGTCTACATCATACCAATGCTCCACAAGCACTCCACCACTATCCAAGTTATATTGTGCAACCTCCCAGTCCTTCACAAACACCCTCTAGAGCACTCTACTCTACTAGCTAATGTGTGAAGAGACAATGGTGCATCCCTCAATCAAAACATAAAGAATCCTATAAACATCCTCCAACGTCACTGTCATCTCACCAGTTGGAAGGGGGAAGTGTTGGTCTGGCTATCCCAATGGTCTACCAAGGTCATCAGATAGGCTTAGTCTGCATAGACTACCCATAATTATAACTTGCTTAAGGCCAATGGCCTCAAGCCAGTCTTGATCAACATCAAAGAGTGCACCCCATGCTCTCTCAAAAATAGTGGTGAATCTATGTCAAGCCCTCAAAGCCTAAACAAATTAATTGCACAATCAAATCAACCACATAAAAAAACTTCACATTCAAGAAGGTCATCTCAGCTAGAGATGACCTCCAAGCAAGGTCATCTCAGATCGAGATGACCTCCATAATGATCATAAATTTGATCATTGATTTTCAAACAAGGTCATCTCACCTTGAGATGACCCCCAACACCAAAAGAGGGGTCATCCTACCTTGAGATGGCCCCCAAAATTGGAGCATTTGCAATCAATTTAAAACAAAAAAAAAATCAAAAATTGCAAAAACAAATACATAAAACTAAAATAAATTGAACCCTATATCCTAATCTATGGTGTGGTTCATTACCTTAAGTTGTTAGGTGATGTCCATTTCCCAATTTACTTAGTGAGGTTCATTTTATATTAAGAATTGACAAGTGATATTGAGGTACTTACTTTCCTCGCTCTAGCTCCTCCGCTCATCGAAGACTTGGGTTGCTCCATGGCCAATATTGCTTCACTTTTTGGTAGCACTCCACTTCATAAATCACTCTCCTCCTCCATGTCTCTCACTTTTTCTGATTGCAAGAGTGAAAATAATATCAAAAATAAAAAATTGCTTTTATTTTCAAAAATAGGTGTAACCATCTTGGACGGTCGTGTGAAATAAAGTGATCATGTTTGATCAAGATGATCATATATTTAAAAAAAAACATCACAAAAAATAATAATGGGTCACAGTCACCAAGGTCATCAAGAGATAGGCCCTTAAAAATTGGTTATCAAATGGTTAAACCCAAATTCAATCATCTTGGTCAAGTGACTCATCACTTTCATCATTTTCCATATCCTCTATCGACTCATCGCTTGAGGGGTAGTCATATAATTACAAAATTCATAATCAAATCAATAATCAAACACTCAATCATGCACCCTCCTTTTTGGGGCAATTAGCAAGAAAAAATCTCAACAAAATAAAACAATTGGGACACCTAAAAGCCTAAAGCTCCATAGACTAAAATATTATCTATCCATGGCATGAGAGCCTGGAGCTTTGTAGACTAAAATTTTATCTACCTATGGCTGAAAGTGTACCAAGATCAAGTACACCTAAAGCCTAGACTAAAATTTTGTCTATCCTTGATCGAAAGGTTTACCAAAATTAAATCCATCAATGAGTTGGAAGCAATGATTCAAAAGTGCATGCTCTTTCCATGATTGGGGCATCTAACATTGATTAGGTTAATGAACAACCTTAATCAATTTGACCATTTTAGTTCTTCTATTTTTGCTCTGCGTTGTGTCTTCACACAACGCATCCCAAAAAGGGGCATTTGTAGACACTAAAATCATGTCATATTGAAGAGACTACCTAATTGGACTCTTCTAGACCATATGACCCACTTTGGGTAGCCTCAGGGCTAAAACAATGGTTCTTACCACTCAAATAGGGCACATTTACCTAAGCATTTGGGGTCGTCCTACCCTGAGACGACCTCCAATTTGGGGTCGTCCTACCTTGAGATGACCTCCTGGGGCCATCCTACCTCGAGATGGTCATAAGAAATTTTGGTCAAAAATCAAGTGGGACCTAGCTGGCACCTAAAACTACCAGTTAGATCTCGCACATGATCCCAAGCCATGATTTAGCACTTTGCATGAGCCAAAATAGAAAAAATGCATGCAATTATCAAATGCATGAAATTTTAAATATAGGCATTCACTTTTCTTAATGCGAACTACCTCTTTTATTTTTCATGCAGGGTGCTTTCACCATTTTTAGCCTCTCTTTGGGAATTCTATAAAATAGCACTCACCCCTCAATTTTAATGGTCCTCAATATTTGAATTTGTGCAATGAAGTGCTACCAAATTCAATACATAGAGTTCAAGCAATGAAGTGCTACCATTCATAATCCCCAAGAGTGCTCCCACCACTGAAAACCATGCTTATAGACTGCTATAAGAATTGAAGACCATGCTTCCACCTTATACACAAATCAAACACTCCTACTTTGGTGACTGATCAAGACCCACTAAGTCATTCCTATGAATGCACCAATCCATCTCAAACCTAGGCATTGCCCCTAACTTGGCCTTAGAAATATAGTTATAGAATAGTGGCCATCTCGATATGAGATGACCCATAGGCAAGGCCATCCTACCCTGAGATGGCCTCTAGCAGAGATCAATTTATTTTCTTTCTTCTTTTAGTAGGGTTTAGCATAGCACATTTCCTACTTTTTATAGTAGTTTACATTTTTGTTCATGCATTTAATTTGATTTTATTTTAGTATTCATTATCATTACATTGAGCCCTATCTCGAAGGGCTCTACAGGTGCTATTAACTACTTTGCTTTTCCTTGTGCACAGATTATAGGTTTTCATGACAACCAAGGAATGCAAGACGCGAGCATTGAGCTTCAAGCAACGACAATGAAAACCTTCTCCTACACTTGTGATTGTGAGGAGACCATTCAAGTGCACCAAGATATTTTTATTTGTATTCATTGTATCATGGGTAGCATCCCCTCAGAGGGGACTTGATTGTAACACATTTGAAAGTGAATATTTAATACAAAAAGGGCCCCATATTTTTATTGTCTTATCATTGTGTTTTTAGTTATCTATATATTGCTATATTTATTTAGTTGTATGGTGCATAGTTTTCTAGCATATCACAATGATAATTAATGGTAAGATAAATTTTCTAATTCAAATTATTTTCACATTAAAAAACCTTAGAATAGTTTTTAATCATTGAACGATTTCCAATGGTTAAGCTTGTAGGATTGAAGTGGATTTGTAGATTTTTTGAGGGTCGATGATATTTTGAGATTACAGTTGTGATCATGATTCCTTTAATACTTCAATGTTTGATATTACTTTTGAATTTGAAGTGTGGGATTAGTTATTGAAAGAAATTACATTGAATACACCACATCAGGATGTGACTCCATCTTGTCCATCTAGAATTTAGCACATTTTTATTTTTCAAATCTAGCACAACCCAACAGCGCACACTTGTGCATTCCACCTAATATCAAACTACACTATTCAAATTTTAAATTAAAAACTCAAAAATGGAAGGCCCATTTTTGAGGGAAGGTCTTTACGTTGATGATTTTCATTTTTCATTTTTGCATATTCAAATTTTGTATAACTTTTCTTGCTTGGAGGTATTTGTAATTTTTCAAAATTTTGAGACACTTTAATTTCTTGAGCATACCCTTATATATACTCATTGAAAATATATTTTTGATATTAGCACATTATTGAAAATAGTTTTCCATTTTAAAACATTTTTATATCCTTAATTGTACCTCAAAATTCACTTTGTCAAATAGAGTGCAATCTCGATAGTACCTGACAGTATTCAATAAAACTTGTGCCACATTTAGAGCAGCACTATTCTAATGGCATTGGAGGATTCATAGGCCAATTTATTCCTTGAAATTGACAAATTTGGGGAAAATTTTATTTTTGGAGGTATTCTTATTGTCCATAAAAGCATTGATATTGTACCATATTTGGAGGTATTACTTGAGGCTAATTTTTAACCATATTCTCAATAAAAATCATCTCAATTATTGGTTTAGGACCGCTTAACTCTTTCTTGTGGAGTTATTTTTTGTGGCATTATCTTGGCAAAATTGTGAATGCCTTTCATTTTAAGTATATGCTTGCTATATCCCTAGTTGCCTTTGGGGTTTATTTTATTTTATAATCAAGTGTAGTTTTTTTCCCATATACACACTTGAATTCCTGTTTGGCACATAAAATTATGAAATTTATGTCTTATGCAAGCAAGAACTCTTATAATAGGAAATAGTTCACCCATTAATTCCCACTTCTTACTCTCCTTGGTCAAAATAAGTCACTTGTATTCAATACTACCACTAATGGAAACACTTGTTGATTCAAAGTGGAAGAGCTAAGTGAACCCTCCACACATCATGGATCTTAAGTGGTGAACCTTAGACTCTTTTGAGGGATTATCTATTAACACTTGTGTTCCTAGTTACCTCATTGGTTGAGCTCCCACAACTTTCTCATCATGGTAACAAAAAATCTCTGTAGTGGTCCCAAAAAAAAACTTGAGGGAGCTAATTCATTTGCAAACTAGAAATTTTAAATGGAATCCATATTCATGATGAATAGCATGTGGGATTATGTAAAAGATATACAATAGAATGAACCACCATCAACCCCACCTATAGATGTTGTATCTAGAGATCTATTTGAAAATAACTTAAACATAACATTAAACTTAATCAAACCATCCATTGGAATTCCATGTAGAGAAATAGTAAGGGTTACCAAGACCAAAATAAGCTTGGGATGCACTAATGAGACTATTTTATAGGTCTAATAAATATAAAATATTGTATTTGAAACATAAGTTGCATAATATATCTATGAAAGGTTCACTTACAAATTACCTCATAGAAATGAAGTCTATTAGAAATTATTTTTTAGCTTCTAGTTCAACTCTCCCTGATACTAAGTTGGTTCCTATCATGTTACATGGCATCCCTTCCAAATTTCATGCATATGCTACCATGTTAAAACTAGCAAAACATTGAGCACCCCATTCAAGGATATTGAAGTTTTTCTTAAGCAATGTGAGAAAGAACTCATCAGAGATGAAGATATTGATTCTACAGCATCAACCTTTACCACCAAGGTAATTTTTTAACATAGATCCATTAGAGGTCCAAATAAATAGAATCAAAGAGGCAAATAGAAGTCTCAACCATGTTAATAAAATCAACAACATTAAAAACCACAACAATACTATCAACAACCATAATAGTAACATCAACAACCACAATAACAACCACATAACTAGCCAATATGAAAATCAAGACCTCCCTAAGAGGGTTTTCAAAATAAAAGATCTCAAAATTATAGGCTGAAACAAAAACAAAATCAACCCAACAACTAACAAGAGTGTGTCTATTGTGGAAAATGGGGTCATTCTACAAATTATTGCTATCAAATAATTAGATATACAAATCAAAGGGATCAATAATATCATAATAATATTACATTGGATGCAATAAATTAAGTCAATGATCAAGATAAATATTGTTGGTATATAAACTCAGGGGTAACTAAACACATGATAGGAAGGCAATATTAGTTGACCAAGATTCAACCTTCCCATAACCAATTCATTACTTTTGGATATAAATGTGATCTTCCCATTTAATATGTAGGATATGTAACACTTGCTTTACATATTGGAGACAATACACTTGCCAAAGATGTATTGTATGTATCTAGCCTCAAAAGGAGTCTCCTTTCTATTGGTCAACTTACAAATAAGGGTTATATTATCTTTATTTAAAATTACAAGTGCTACATTTTGTAACCATATGGCTCTATTAAATACATGGAATCAAAAAAGGAAGTTATATATTACCTCCTTATCCAATCTATAACTAAACAATCTTTGCATACAACTAGTACTTTCTATTTGGAGTATATGTGGTATGAAAGAATAGGATACTTAAAATTTCATAATCTTAAAAATATGGAAAGAATGAGTTTGGTTAAATGACTTACTCAATTAAATGAGTCCAAATTATCTTGTGAACCATGTACTATTTACAAATATCATAGATAGCATTTTGATGTAGAAAAGGCTTGGAAAGCCAACATTCCACTACAACTAGTGCATTCAAACATTTGTGGGCTAATATTTATTCCTTATCATACTTGAGCTAGATATTACATCACTTTAATTGATTATTATAGTAGGAGAATCTAGATATATCTCATTTAGTATAAATTGCAAGCCCTTGATACATTCAAGGAATTTATGACACTTATTCAAAGAGAAAGTGGCTATCAAATATCCACCTTAAGGATAGATAATGGAGGATAATACATATCCAAATATTTTTCAATTTTTTTAATAATCATGGGATAAGGAGTTAGTTCACAATGCCTTATACACCTCATAAAAATGGTGTAGCTAAGAGTATTAATCAAACCATAACAAAAAGGTCCAAATATTTGCTAGTTGTTGCTGCTTTATAAAATAAATTTTGGGGAGAAGTTGTCCTTACTATTGCATACTTTATCAATAGGTCCTACACTAAGGATTTGCATTATGTAAAACTAGAGGAATTATGGAGTGGAAATATGCCCTATGTGGTCCATTTCATAATATTTGTATGTGATTCTTATGCCCACATCCCTCATCAATAAAGGATTACAAGATAACATCAATATTGCAAGAAATATATAATAGATTAGGGTTTGAGTCTATGGTTTAGGTGAGCAATTTATATTTTCCCTTTATGTGTCTATGTGAAGTATATGCATAATTTTCATGTAAGAGTGCAAGTGTGTAATGTGATAAAGTCCACAAGTATCATGTAATTAAGAGTCAAATATGTAATGTGAGGATGTGCACAAGTGTCATATGTAAGAGTAAATTTTACCATGTTTTACTGACTATGGTTTAGTTTTTCATGATAGGTTCTCATCACGGTTGATAGCCATGGTCAAAAAATTTCTCGTGGTTGACAGTCACGGTCTATAGTGGCAATCACACATCAAAGTTGTGGTTAGCATCTGATACAAAAAAAAACAAGGAGTTAAAGCTATATCAGATGAGGACCTGAGGTAGGTCCTATTTTCAACTTCTGTCTCTATTTTCATTGCCTATGTTTTTATAGAATGCGTAAAATGAAATTTAATTAGGACACCTTAAAGAAAAAATAAAAATGAATTAGGTCCTAGGATTTCATTTTGTTACGCTTTAGCTAGGCGCTGCTAGGAACAATAGACCTCTGAGTGTAGTCTGCCCTAGACTCCAGCATGCTAGAATATTTTATGTGATGGTTTTGCATTCTTGAGGCCTAATAAAAGGCCATTTATTATCGTAACTTGCATTTTCAAAAGTTCATGTAGGATTTAGAATGCATAAATCTTGGATATAAAATGTTCTTCTTATACATATCATTTAGGAAATGATCATGTGAGTGTTGTATTATTCATATTTCCTTTTATGAAATCTAAAAAGAACCACACACACCACATTCCAAAGTAAATGCTAGTGAGTTGGAAGTGATATCCAACCACTAGTAGGGTTTCAAAAATGGTGGAGGTGATTTCTATCCGTTGGTCAAAATCCCATGTACCCTATGTTCTAGACCAATATCAGATTTGAGAACCTTTTGTAATCTATAAAATTTGCATATACTTCTCTTCAGAGGGTATAACACTGGCTAGGTGAAAATGGGTGAGGATCTGGAAGGAATTGTGCTCCCTAACCATGTGTGGGCTTAATTACCACACATTATAGGTTGGATTACGTGACTTGGAGTTCATAGCCAAGTTGTTGAGCTGTGAGTATATAGGTGAAATCCAATTAAACTGATATTATCATCAAAAAATATTTAAAACATGATAAAAAGTTTCTAATACTGACACAACAGATCATTAAACAACATCAAAAAATTTAGGACACATTTAAAATTTAAATTCAATATAATCACCATTGTATACCTTGTTTGCATAATAAAAGATAAATCTAGACACTAGGTACACTATGGTGGAGACACGGGGAGGTAAAAAAAGACTTAATACTAATTCCAATGACCAAGCCCCAGCAAATTCACAACAAAATGTGTTGAACCCTCACCCACATGCACTTCCCAAACATCGTTTGATGAGCATCAAAGGAGACAATTCAACACAAGGGGACACCATTGAGTGTACCCCTGATAGAGGAGCTTCTGTGCACTCTTCTAGACATAGGATAGAGCATGGAGCCTCTCAGCATGAGGGTGCTCCAATTAGAAGCCATTACTGATATTGTAGTGCATGTGCATCCATGGGATCAATCAATGAGTATGTCATCCAGGGAGCCAAGTTGGTACCCCTACGTACTAGGTCTACAGGAGGTTCCATACCTCTAAATTTAGAATATAGAAGAGATCAAGATCTGTCCATTTAGGGGTATGCAGATAGGCCCACTTTTGAGCATAGGTCTATTCAAACTCTCACATGTAGATAACCTCACAAGATCACTATCGACATATCGAAGGTGGGAGCCAATGGTACACCACCACATGAGTCATGGTGATCTAGATAGTTGGATGGTTTATGTGGTATCCTCGGGTAGTTAGGCTATAAACCTTTAGCTCTGCCCAATTATTAATGGGGGACAAAAAAATGCACACCCACAGACTCCAAATTTTCTCTTCTATTAAACTAGAATCACTCTTACAGAAATAGCCCACAGGCTTTACAATAACCAGTGCTCGGCTTGGTTTTCTCTCTATCACACTTTTGCGTGCGATATTCAATCCACCCCCTAATTTATTATAGAAAATGGGTTTTTATAGAGGCCCCAACCCTCTAAAACATCTTATGTGAAAACCAGAGCAACAACCCAATTAATGGCTCCACTTCGCATGACCCCTGTCACCGCCGCCTGATCGCCGCTTTCGTTAGATCACTCTACGTGACCCATCCTTTTTGTTTCTCGTGCTTCTTGGTATTCACCTACTTTAATTGCACCTTGGTTCCATGTGTCATCCTTGCTCTGCAACCTCCACCTGACCTCTGTCGTCTTCTTCCTCCAACTGCACTGTAGCAGGGGTCGCGATATCACATGTCGTGATATCACGACATCTTCCACATCTTGCCCTTCTTTTTCTTTTTCGATTGTGATATCACGACATGTCGCGCTATCATGACATTTCTCTTCCTCACTCCTCTTTTCCACTTTGGGTCATGAAATCATGACATGTCATGATTTCATGACATCTTTTCTTCTTGCCTCCTCTCGCTCCTTTGGGTCATGATTTCGTGACATGTCACAAAATCGTGACATCTTTTCGCTCCACCTTCTCTCTCTCCTTCATGTCACAAAATCATGACATGTCATGAAATCACGACATCTTCCTTTTCTGCCTCCTCTCTATTCTTCTTGTCACAAAATTGCAACATGTCGCAAAATCGTGACATCTTCTCACTCTGCCTCCTTTTGCTTCTTCTTGTCGTGAAATTGTGACATGTCGTGAAATCGCAACATCTTCTCACTCTGCCAACTTCCTCCTCCTGGCGTCATGAAATCGTGACATGTTGCACTATCATGACTTCTTCCTTCCTTGCCTCCTTACTTCTCCTTCGGGTCATGAAACTATGACCTATCACGAAATCATGACTTTCTGGCTCCCTTGCCTTCTTTGCTCCATTGAGTCATGAAATCATGACATGTTGCAAAATCATGACATCCTCCTCCTTTGGCTCCTTCGCTCGCCCCTTCGTCGTGAAAATGCGACATGTCACAAAATCGTGACATCTTTCTTCCTTGGCTCCTTCTTCACCTTTTGGCCATGAAACTATGACCAGTCACAAAATCATAATGTCTCCTTCTCCTTCATCTCCTTCTTCGCCCTTAGGTCACAAAACTATGACATGTCACAAAATCATGACATCTGCTCCTTTCGTACTCTCCTTCTACTCTTGGGTCACGAAATCGTGACATGTCACAAAATCATGACATCTTTGCTTGCAGCCTTCTCCTTCCTGCTTGGGTCATGAAATCACGACATGCCACAAAATCATGACATCTTCTTCCTGTTGGCTCCATTCTTCGTTTGTGTCGTGATATCACGACACATTTTCTGTCGTGATATCGTGACAGCTTTCTCCGTCTGCTCCTCTCTCCTCTTCGTGTTGCGATATCGCAACACTTTTTTTGTCATGATATTGTGACAGGTTTTTCTCCTCACCCTCTTTGCCTTTTTCTATCACAATTTTGTGACACGTGAAATTGCAATGTTTTTCCTCCTTAGGCAACTTTTTTGAAGTGGCTCTCCTACCACTGGATGCTTCTGCATTAGGTGCTACTGGATGCTCCTGCATCAGACACCCGAGGTTGGTGGAGAAGTGATCTTCACTTCTACACTGTCTGGTTACTGCCTTCTGCAGCACCTCCAGACATTCATCTACCTCTACAGCCTGTTCCAACCCCTTCTCCTGGCCCAAACAACTTCTGCCTTCCTCCAGGAAGATTCTCCCACTGCTACACACTTCCTCATCTATAGCCTGCTTATACTCCTTCTCTTGGCTAGTTAAATTTTTGCCTTCTTCCAGGAAGATCCTGGCACTACTGCACACCTCTTTGCATGTAGCCTTCAATGGATTCATCTTCTGATGAACTCCATCTACAGCCTTCAATGGCTTTAACTTTTGAAGCACTCCATATTTTCTTCCACCAGTTCTCTCTCCCTAGCCTCCTCGTTCTTGTTTACCCTCATGCTGTCTGCACAGCTCCCTTTGCAGGGCTTTCACTTGCCTCTACAAATTTCTTTTGAGTAGCTCCTCTTGCATGGCTTGCACTTGCCTCTACAAAGCTTCAAACTCTTCCACTATCATCATATCACTCTTACTGCCATGGCTTCTTCATCGATGCATTTTTCTTTGCTTTTCTCATAAAGCTTAGCTAATCCTGGTGTAGCTACCTCACTTTCGATGCTCTACTAACACGCTCAGGGATCCTAAACTCTCTCTTCTCTCTCAGAACCCTACCATAGATCCTGGCGTAAACTACCTCATGACCGACAATCTGCTTGCGCACTCAGGAACACTAGCTCTGATACCACTGATGGGGGACCAAAAAATACTCAGGGATCCTAAACTCTCTCCTCTCTCAGAACCCTACCATAGATCCTAGTGCAAACCGCCTCATGATCGACAATCTAGTTGCACACTCAGGAACACTAGCTCTGATACCACTGATATCATGACCCCTGCTATAGTGCAGCTGGAGGAAGAAGATGACAGAGGTCAGGCGGTGGTTGCAGAGCAAGGACGACACATGGCACCAAGGTGCAATTAAAGTGGGCAAATAGCAAGAAGTGTGGGAAACAAAAAGGATGGCCACCTCAGATCACTCTGAGTGACCCATCCTTTTTGTTTTCCACACTTCTTGGTATTTGCTCGCTTTAACTACACCTTGGTGCCACGTGTCGTCCTTGCTCTACAACTACCACCTGACCTCTGTCGTCTTCTTCCTCCAGCTACACTGTAGCAGGGGTCATGATATCATGACATGTCACAATATCACGACATCTTCCATGTCCTACCCTTATTTTTCTTTTTTGGTCACGATATCGTGACACTGATGAGGGACTAAAAAATGCACACCCATAGACTCCAAATTTTCTCTTCTATTAAACTGGAATCACTCTTACAGAAACAAACTACAGGCTTTACAATAACCAGCACTCGGCTTGGTTTTCTCTCTATCACACTTCTACATGCGATCTCCAATCCACCCCCTAGTCTATTACAAAAACTAGGTTTTTATAGAGGCCTCGACCCTCTAAAACATCTTACATGAAAACCGGAGCAACAACCCAATTAATGGCTCCACTGCGCATGGCCCCTATCATCACTGCTTGATTGCCGCTTCCATCAGATCACTCTATGTGACCCATCCTTTTTGTTTCCCATGCTTCTTGGTATTTGCCTGCTTTAACTGCACCTTGGTGCCACATGTTGTCCTTGCTCTGCAACCGCCGCCTGACCTCTATCATCTTCTTCCTCCAGCTACACTATAGCAGGGGTCACGATATCATGACATGTTGTGATATCATGACATATTCCATGTCCTGCCCTTCTTTTTATTTTTTGATCATGATATCACGACATGTTGCGCTATCGCAACATTTCTCTTCCTCGCTCCTCTTTTCCACTTTGGGTCGTGACATGACATCTTTTCTTCTTGCCTCCTCTCGCTCCTTCGGGTCATGATTTCATGACATGTCATGAAATCATGACATATTTCCACTCCACCTTCTCTCTCTCCTTCACGTCGTGAAATCATGACATGTTGCAAAATCATGACATCTTCCTTTTTTACCTCGTCTCTATTATTCTTGTCGCGAAATTGCGACATGTCACGAAATCATGACATCTTCTCACTCTGCCTCCTTTTGCTTCTTCTTGTTGTGAAATTGTGACATGTCACGAAATCATGACATCTTCTCACTTTGCCAACTTCCTCCTCCTGGCGTCGCAAAATCACAACATGTCGCACTATTGCGACATCTTCCTTCCTTGCCTCCTTTCTTCTCCTTCGGGTCGCAAAACTATGACCTGTCATGAAATCATGACTTTTTGGCTCCCTTGCCTTCTTTTCTCCATCGGGTCACAAAATTGTGACATGTCACAAAATCGTGACATCCTCCTCCTTTGGATCCTTTGCTCGCCCCTTCATCACAAAAATGTGACATGTCATGAAATCATGACATCTTTCTTCCTTGGCTCCTTCTTCACCTTCTAGCCATGAAACTATGACCTGTCATGAAATTGCGACGTCTCCTTCTCCTTTGGTTCCTTCTTTGCCCTCAGGTCGCGAAACCATGACATGTTGCAAAATCGTGACATCTGCTCCTTTCGTACTCTCCTTCTGCTCCTGGGTCACAAAATCGTGACATCTTTGCTTGCAGCATTCTCCTTCCTACTTGGGTCACAAAATTGTGACATGTCATGAAATTGCAACATCTTCTTCCTACTGGCTCCGTTCTCTATTTGTGTCGCGATATCGTGACATATTTTCTGTCATGATATTGCGACAGCTTTCTCTGTCTGCTCCTCTCTCCTCTTTGTGTCGTGATATCGCGACACTTTTTCTATCGTGATATCGCGACACTTTTTGTCCTCACCCTCTTTGCCTTTTTCTATCATGATTTTGTGACACATTGTGAAATCGTGATGTTTTTCCTCCTTAGGCAACTTTTTTGAAGTGGCCCTCCTGCCACTGGATGCTTCTGCATCAGGTGCTGCTGGATGCTCCTGCATAAATTATACACTAAGTTACCATAGTGAGAACATTATTAGGACTACTAGAGAACATGGAGAGGACTCCAAGTGCCCTCATGGTTTTCATCTACCATCCACACATGGTGGGACATAGCACAGGACTCAGCATGATGCCAATTCCATTTTCAAGGACAAATGCAAAAGTGTAGCAAATCTTCCAGATGGGTATAGAACCCATAAGGTCACTCACATAGAGCACACATACCAGAGGCATCTTATAGTTGATCATATTGATAGATTTCATAGACTTATATTTGAGCAGAGGTGACAACTCCTTCAAGATCAATTGAAGGATGCCTGGGCAGAGATGCAACGCATTGAAGACGAGAATATTCAGACACAAAGGCTCATTATAAAAATATTATATGAGCAGTGTATGTGTGAGGAACACATATTTGCCTAAAAGGAGCATGTAGAACAAGAGGATAGGCTAGACAAGGTTGATTTTTTCACCCACACTAACCATGGAGAGTGCATTCATAAAAGGGTTTTTTCACAAGCTGATATGCATCAAGAGCACAGAGACGCTCACACTCATGTCAGTACCCAAAAAAGATAATGAACACCAAAATTCAAAGATCAGGGGAAACAAAAATATGAGGAAGAAGAGGGAGATGGATCCGATCAAGGATATCCTAAAATCTCCCAAGTTGAGGAGGAGGAATATCAATGTCCTCCACCTCGATAGAGGAAGAATGTACCTTTAAGACCACCCCTGCGTTAGCTTAGGGAGGAGGACTTTCTATCCTCTTAGGTCTATAAGGTCTTAGCCAAGAAAGTGTAAGTAATCAAGAGGCAAGGTGTGACAAATCTAACATTGAGCAAGATTCATAATGAGCATTTGGACCCCTCGGTGCCTACTCCAGCATATCCTGAGTATTTTGACATGCTCAGGCTAGATAAATTTAAATGTGATGAAGATGCGTAAGAGAATGTCACAATATTTTTGGATATATGATTTTAGATTTCAATTAATGATGCCTTGCTTTTGTGTACATTCATCATAAACCTCTTAGGCCTAGCCCAAGAGTGGTTTAATCAACTGAAGAAGCATAGTATCACCAGTTTTGAGAAACTAGTTGATGCCTTTCTTCAATGCTTTTCTTTTGGTGTTAGGAAGAAAGCTAACCTTTCCAATCTGGATGTGCTAGCTTAGCATGATGATGATCCAATCCTAGAATATGGAAAGAGGTGGAGGAGATTAATGACAAAGTTGCCATTCCCTATTCCTACTATATAACTAACCTAGATGTTCATGAAGAATTGTGCCAAGCACATCTCATTATTGTTGCAACTACATTAGTACCAAACATTTAAGGAGGCTTTGGCACACACAAAAGTAATTGAGGATATCAAGTTGCAAGAGGGCAACTTGAAGATCAAAAATAGGAAGGACAGACACAAGAAGAGCTCCTTGAAAAATTAGGGCAAGCAGGCCCACATAAATCAAGTGATGTTAAAACTCCAAAGAGAGGAAAAGGGGCAATAAAAGCAGAACTATCAGGACCAACCTCCTCCTATGCAATACGAGTAGCACAATAACAATTACAGGGGTAAAAATAAAGAAAAACACCTACCTTGCCAGTTCATGCATTTTATAGAATCATTGATATCGATATTCCATCAATTGTACGAGGCTAAGGAAATCAAGTTGCCCAAGATTAAACTAGTTGATCCTAACCAACCCAAGCCGAAGGGGTATCAGGATGATCTATTTTACATTTTCCATCTCATGAAGGGCCAAAACATCAAAGTGTATTGGTCCTTCAAACATATAATGCAGAACATGATCGATAAAGGTAATATTATAGTGTCAAATAATCCAATGGTTCTTTACAACCAAAACATGGGGATTTATAAAAATCCATTGCCAAATCATGAGGCACCATGCAACAATGTTGGTTAGGTCAACCAAGTGCACGTTGAACCACCTACCCAGGGTTTCATAGGCATGGTTAATGTTGTTACCAGACATGGGATATATGAGCAGCCAAATTCAACCTCATGCTCCCATTAGGATACAAGCTATGCTGAATCAGTATCTAGTTCAAAATATTCTAGGCCCACCAACTAGATCTGTGGTGACCATACGAAGTAGGTTGGTTTAAAATCTATAGAAGAATCTTATGAAGTTGTCTATTTATGAACTGATATAGTAGTCCCCTAGGCATAAGGATACTCTCATGAACATTCTGAGGTCCATCGAGGTGTAGTCCCAAGATGCTCAAGCATTCACAAATTTTATGGGACACATACAACAATGCCAGGAACCTATGATCCAATTCTACGATCATAAAATTAGAATGGTTCATGCAAATATGACTGACCCATTGTTACATATCATTGTGTGTGTTAATCATATGCCATTCAAGAGGGTGTTGATCAAGACTAGTTTTTAGATCAATATTATAACAACCAAGGTGTTAAGTCCTTTAAAGCTGCCCAAGTCACATATTGTGCCCATTGCATTCACATTGAGAGCATTTAACGATGTGCTATGCTCGATGGTTGGCATAATAATTCTACCTATTCAAGTGGGCCTAAAGACCATATCTATGATGTGTCACATGATTGAAGGCACCATGCAATATAACATTCTTCTTGGAAGACCTTGGATTCGATAAATGTGTTGCATTCCCTATATACTACATCAATGTGTAAAATACATTCATAAGGGACAGGTTCACGTGGTGCCATCAAACAAAGAGCCCTTAAAATTCATGAACCTGGATGATTTTCCAAGGGATTTCATACTCCCATAAATGCACCTAGATGTCTAGCCAACATCATCAGTTAAGGATCTAGGAGGTAAATAAAAAGTGTGTGCTCAACCATCAACATCTGTAACACTCATATTCAAGCACACTACAACTTCTTTGAAATTGATTATATCAGCAATACTTTAGGATGAAAGGAAGCTAAAGGTGAAAATGGGTGAAAAGAAAAAGAAGCATGTGCCTAAACTAGTCACCAATGAGGCTCCCACTCCCATGGAAGTGGAGGAATCCTAGGATAAAACTGAGGAGGTATCTTAGCCTACATCACCTGCATCGTTAGCAGGGTCATTCACACTGTGGGTAACTGTTCATCTGGCAAACATAGTGTTAGGTGAATATATTGTGTAGAACATCACCTTTGGACCAATTCTAGAGACTGCACAAGAGATGGGCTGACCAAATGCTCATCATTTTATGGTTGGATCAGTAGTGCCATTGGGAGAGCCACCCAATCAAACAAACTTCATCTACATTGGGCTGGATCAGCTTCCTACTTGAATGCCCATGGATGAATATGATGATGAACCAATCATAGTGAATATTTGTTACCTATCCAATCCTAAATATTCCATGCACATTTTTGAATTATATCATTGGCATGGGTATGGCCTTGGTATTTTTGATCAAGGATGTAGGACTCTACTTGAGCCGCATTATCAGTTGGCAACTGATAGGTTCAGTCCAGGGTTGCAAATATGAGGACAAGATGTTTTGCTTGTAGTATATTTAGATCACTTGTGTCGTAGTCTAGAGGATGATGTGGATTTCAGCCCATATCACCCTAATCCTTCTATGTTCCATAGGGATAATCAAATGATGACTTACATCACTATAGCACCACCTGAGACGTATCATAAGAATATCTTAGTGGACAGTGATTCCTCACCCAAAAATCAATCAGGGGATGAAGCTAAGTTGTTTTATGAGGCAATATCATATTTATGATGTTTATACCTGATTCTACTAGACATCGATGATAGTGATCAGGAGATAGCCTACATGGGGCCAAATTTGCCAGGATATCCCATTCCAATGGGGGTAAATGAAGGATTGTATTATGACAGTGACAATGAGGATGAAACGGAGAGAGCCTATCTAGGACCTCCCTACCTACATCACCATAATGCACCTTATATGGTTGAGGATATGCATAGAGAGATCAATCTCAACCCTCACTTTAGGGGAAGACCATCAAAATTTGATGTGATCTATTACATGGTGTTTCTCGACCTACCTATACACATGGAGCTCATTGAACCGAATGATCCAATCTTGCAATCAATGCATAGAGAGGAGCTAGTCATCTGTAGCCCACATAGAGAGGACCCATTTATGTCCATATTGATAGAGCCATATCTTTGGTGGGAGTTGCATCAGTGATGTAGGTATTTTTTCGTGTGGTCTTGGAGATCAATTACATTTTGTAAATATGGTATCCATTGATTTGACCACTCCACTCCATAATATAGTCGATTCATCCAAACCATTGTATTTAAATGTAGATTCTATTGATTGGTATCATGCTAACTCACCTTTTGATCCTGAATATTTATTCCTTAATGAAGAAATTTTACAACCATTTCATTTTATGCTAGGCTATGCTTATGATTTCTATCATGCTGAGGATGCTTTCCATGCGAAACATATAAACCTAGCAGATGACATCCAATTGATCCCTACAACTCATCATATTGAGGAGGGATCACACATGTTAGTAGAGGAAACCTTAAATGTGGATATTAGTAATGATCCCACCAATCCAAGGAAGGTCAAATTTAGAGAGAGTCTCACTCCCGATGAGCGTGCCACCCTAATACCTCTACTAAAAGAGAGACCTAATATTTTCTCTTGGACTTACAAAGATATTCCAAGTCTAGATCCAATACTGGTTACCCATAACCTTTCTCTATATCTATCAAAGAAGCCAATCAAGTAGAATCTTAGAAAAATGCATCCAATAGTAGCCTTAATGGTGAACGATGAATTGCAAAAGTTGTTGGATGTAGATTTTGTTATCTATATCGACTATTCAAAATGGGTAACCAATATGGTACCTATAGGAAAACCTAATGGAAGGATCCATATTTATATGGATTTTAGAGACCTGAATAAGGCAACACTAAAGGATTCATTTCATTGCCAAATATTGATGCTCTTGTAGACACAACCATAGGTCATGAGATGATCTCCCTAATGGACCATTTTTTTGGATATAATCAAATTTAGATTAAGCCTGAAGACTAGCATAAAACCACATTTATAATGCCATGGGGGACATTCTACTATAAATTTATATCATTTGGACTTAATAAATATTGGTGCCACATATCAGCGGGCCATGACATATATCTTTCATGACTATATGCATAAGATCCTAGAGGATTATAATGATGACTTGTTAGCAAAGTCATTACTACATTTTGATCATGCAAAGGTCTTAAGAAAGGTCTTTGATCACCTGATAGAGCATAATGTCAGGTTGAATACTAAGAAGTATGTATTTGGTGTAACTTCAGGAAAACTCTTAGGATTCATCATTTCAAAATGAGGCATCGAAGTCGGCCCAGTAAAGTTCAAGGCTATTCTAGAGATGCATTCTCCATAAAACATCAAAGAATTAAGAAGCCTACAGGGCAAAATAGCATCCATAAATCTATTTATAATTAAATTATCAGATAAATATCGACCCATGAATTGACTGCTACACAAGGGAGCCCCATTCAACTGGGATGAATACTGTCGAGCAACCTTTGCTAAAATCAAGAAATACCCAATGACGCCACCACTGCTAGCTCCACCAAGGCCATATGTGTCATTTCTGCTATATATCAATAACCAACTTTGCATTAGGGACCATGTTATCCTAAAGGAACATGCAAGGAAAAGAACAAGCCATATATTATATTATCCAAACCTTGGTGAGTTATGAGCTAGGATATGCATATGTGGAGAAGCTATTTTTAGTAGTAGTGTTCGCTACAAATAAATTATGGCACTAAATGCTAAGTCATACAATATATGTAATATCAAAACAAAATCCTTTGAAGTATATGATGAGTAAGACATATCATAATACACGTACTACAAAGTGGATCATGCTAGTGATAGAATTCAATCTGGAATTCATAAGCTAAAATTCCATTAAGAGATAAGTCATTTATGATCAACTGGTTGAGGCACCACTGTCAAATAGTAGCCCTTCGACCATTGAGCTTCTGAATTATGTGGTATTCATCGTATTCGAAGCTCCCGAACCTAAAGAACCAAAAAATAATACTGATATGATCTTGTCCTTCAATGTTTCGAAGTGCGAGCAAGGGGGTGGTGCAGGAATAGTGCTTATCACACTGTAAGGAGATCCAATGCCCTTGTCATTCAAATTAAACTTTCCTTGCACCAAAAACAATGTTGAATACAAATCCCTAGTATTGGACCTCCACATAGCCATTGCCATGAAAATTAAAATATTAAACATCTTTGGTGACTCCTTGCTCATAGTCAACCAAGTTAAGGGGCTCTTTCAGTTTATATGTCATGTGTTAAAAGTTTATAAATATCTTGTTATTACATATGTGGCTAAGTTGGAATGGTATGACATCAAGGAAATCTCTCATTTGTCAAATAGGTTTGCAGACACCATGGTGTCTTTGGGATCCTTAATCCCTTAGAATATGTTTCCTAATTTTACTACCATTCATGTTAAAATGCTCTCGTATCCTACAATGGAGCATGAAGCCTTTCATAATAAATATTCAATCAACATGATTAGCATGGAGCCAAAAGTTGAATGGTTTTACAGATCTAAATACTTTCTAAAGAAGGCACCCTGGGGGTCATTAACCTCTTAGAGTCTAACAGGGAGTGGTACTACCATTCACCACAAGGTTGTTTCCTAGTCTGCATTTGCACATGTAGATACGTAGGGGGAGCAAGTCATCTTAGTAGTTGAAGCCGAGGCTTACTAGAGTTGGATGTCACAAATCCAAGACTTCTTAAAACTTGGTTTGATCCTATAGGGATTTTTGTATGCTGCAAAATACACATTCAAGTAGAAAAAAACTAAATACATCTTGCTAGGAGATATTTTGTACCGATGAGGCTACGATGGAGTTCTCCTTCGTTGTCTAGATATCCAAGAGTCATCTTGGGTGATTTCACAAGCTCATGACGGTATGTGTGATGGCCATTTCAGTGGCATGGCTATCATCAAGCACATCCTTCAAATGGGTTACTATTGGCCCACTATGGAGAAGGATTACAATGTGTATGTCAAGTGTAGACATGAAAAATTGACTCATTTTCTTTAATTTTTCCTCCTATAAAAGTTAAGGTTATATTCAAGAGAAATTTTACCCTATAAAATCATCTCCATTATTTCTAAATTTTATACCATTATATAGGACTCGAAAAATATTTCCAATGGTATATTATATGTCTAATTCTGACACTGTTTTACCCCTCAAACTACAAAACTATTATGTTCATGTGTAGTTGTCACGAAATTTGTAGTAAAGAGCGCGTTTAACTTTATAAAATCTATTTGATTTTGGCTCCAAGACTGTTTCAACGGAAGGCATATTTTTAGTTGTTTTTCTAGCCCTAATTTGGGTCAACAAATAATTCAGATTTGTAATTTACTAATTTAATTAAAACTGCTCAACAAATTCCTAGATTGGTTATCTCATGAAAGAGATAAATACACGAGCTCCATCTCCCAAGCAAGAGGAGAAAAATAAGCAAAGGAGAAAAATAATCAGAAGAAAATAAGCAAAGAGGAAGAAAATAAGTAGAGAAGAGGAAGAAAATAAGCAGAGAAAAGGAAGAAAATAAGTAGAGAGATGAGACAAAGAAAAGAATCAGAGAGACCAGAGAGCAATAATATTTCACAAAGAGGGAGACTTTTGAAATCATAATTTTATTTGTAGGTTTGAGCAATTACAGTTGCAGGTTGAAGAATTGGGGGCAAAAATCCAAGAGTGATTGAAGAGCATTTGTGCTACCTGGAATCCTTAAGGTAACTCTATTGTGAAAATATATTTTATTTTACAATTATAGTGATTATCGCTTTCTTCTTATTTATACGTAAATTTTATATTTCAATCCATATTTTCATTAAAAATAAAATAAAAGAAAAACTTAATATCACCTTTGGGTTGATAATTTTATAAGTAAATAATATATTTTTTCTCTAAATATTATATCGTTGGATAAGGCTCGGAAAGAGCTTTCCAACGGTATATGATTTGACTAATTTTGATACTATTTAGGCCTTTAAAATGCTAAAAAACTATATGCAGGTTTAATTTATTCTCATTTTCTATATCAATCGATGCATTAATAATAATAAAAATTGGGGAAAAATTATATATTAGATTTATTCTATGTATGCATTCTATGGGTCAAGAATATGTTAAAATCATATAATCGCATACATATTTACTTTGATTAAATCATTTTGATTTTTCAATTCAATCATTTGCAATTATTTTATTAGATCCATGTGTTTTTCAAGGAGTTTAAAAGCCTACGGGATCTGATTAATCATGATCAACTATGATATCTATAGATCCCCCATCACTAATAAAAAATCTAGCTTGTCCTTATGAAAATTGTAGGTTATTATAGATCTGAACGCTCGAAATAAGATCCAAATTTGCAAAAGCTAATCCAAATTAGTTCAAACATTATCAATCTAAAATCAGATAAGTTCGAAATCTATTCTCTATTTTCATATTACCAAAACCTGCATTTTCTTCTATTTTTCATATTTTGTGCATTGAAAAGAACAAAAAAAAACATAAAACATAGGCTTTAGCTGCATTAGATAAACTTGCATAGAAAAACTATAAAAATCCAAAAATACTCATTCTTGCATTTTGCATTATTGTGTTTAAAATATTTCTTAGATTAAAGTTGTTTGCCCTTGTCTTCATAGAATATAAAATTACATTTATTTAAGTAGAAATTGCATTCTATCAAAACCTAGGTTGTATGTGAAACAAATCAAATCAAAACACTACCTCACGTAGGCTTAGAAACTACCACAAAATGTTTCCTTGTGAACCCAACCAATTTGTCAAAAAATCACCATAAGAAGGCACAATTAAGTGCCTCTCTTTCAAGGTGTAGCTCTACTATTTTACCATTCCCCTCTAAGGCACGGATCCATCAACCTATAGGAAAAGAGTGCAAAAATTTTAGGCCTACATCAAGAAATGCATCAAATGCTAGCATCATGCTAATCTTATGCACTTGCCATCGTAGGCCTTACCCATTCAAGCAGCTTGGCCATTTATTCAATGGGTATTAGATCTTATCGATAAGATATCTCCTCTTTCATCGAATTGACATATTTTTATTATTATGGCTACTAAGTACTTTACAAAATGGGTGAAAGAAGTACCCTTAACAATGACGACTAGAACTCACATAACAAAGTTTATACTAGAGCATATCACATGTCATTTTGGGATTCCATCCAAGATAATTTTAGATCATGGAACAAAATTTAAGAACAAAACTATGAGAGCTTTAACATATACATATAGAATTAAACACAATTTTGTGACTCCATATTATCCGCAGGCAAACAAGCAAGATGAGGCCTCAAACAAGATAGTGGTGGCTATCTTGAAAAAGATAGTCTAAGAAAACCATAAATATTGGCATATCTAGTTACCCCTTGCATTATGGGTTTACAGGACTAGAATTTGGATGCCCACTGGGGCAACACCATTTTCACTAGTATATGGTGTTGAGGCCATTATGCCCTTAGATTTGGAAATTCCAATGGTGCATGTCACATTAAAAGAGTTCATTGATGATGACACCACATGGAAAGCTCACCTAGATCAATTGATGCTGCTTGATGAACATTGCATGAATGCCCTGGAGTATCTCCACGTTTATCAGTAGTGATTAAAATGAGCTTATAATAACAAATTCCATCACAAAGAATTTGAAGTTAGGGATCTTGTGTTGAAAGAGAACCAACATAACTCTAATTTTCCACTTGATATGTGAGACAAATTCATGGCTAATAGGCTAGGACCCTATATCATATATGAAAATATTGGTTTGGGTACCTATCACCTAACATCACTAGGGGGTTTTGAAGAGCCTAAACCTCTCAACATCATCCATCTTAAGGTGTTATATGCTTTAGAGAATAGCAAAAGGCACCAAAGGTTCCTAAAATTGCTTGGTCATGTCAGTTAAAGGCCCCTAGGGTTTGCTTAAAACTGCTCGATCAATCTCAAAAGGCTTTGAGGGTTTGATTAAAATCGCTTAGTAAATTTCAAAAGGCTCCAAGGATTCCTAAGAACCACTTTGTCATCCCTAAAAGCTTCAAAGGTACTCATAATACCTTTGGTCAACCTAAAAGCCCCAAGGATTTTCTGAAAAATTGCTTGGTCAATTTAAAGGCTCCAAAGGCATGTTTTAGCTCTTTGGTCAATCCAAAAAGTCTCTAAGGGTTTTTAAAATTTCTTGTTCAAATCCAAAAGGCTCCAAAGGTATGTACTAACCGTTTGGTCAAATATAAAGGCTCAAAATCCATAAAAATTAAAAAAAGCAATAAAATCCAAAAAAATGGTAAAGCATAAAATCTAAAAATATTTGTATTTGCATTATGTATTTTTAATTTACACATGCATTCAACTCATCACATTGCATGTAGGCATTCTACATCCATTGTATTTCGTAGTAGGATGGACTATGTTTGTTAGTCTTACAAATGATGCCATGCGTTTCATTCATGCACCTCTACATTTATCATAATCCCTCATTCATGTGAGTAATTGTGTTTTTTAGCACAACCCATTTTGTTGCTATGAAGAATATACTAGGGTTTTACGGTCATTCAACCATACCTAAAGGTCTTCTCAAGAGTTGATATAAATATTGCTCTGCTTTTGTAGTTGAGGTCTAGTTAGTATAGCCCTTAGCATATCAGAATCCTATCACTAATCAACAAATTAAACAATCCTATGTCCAAAAGGAGTACATAGAGGTACATCAAAATTCCCATAGGCTACAACCGTGTAGGTCCTCGACCTTACACTCAAAAATAGTATAACCAAGGGTATCTAAGATCTATACTAAGGGCTTGTGCCCCTAGCCTGTGAGTCACCACCATCACCCTTGACGTCCTTGTGGATCCTCTATAAGCTGGATCTATGAGTGTTAGATGACATGTGTGTCTGCTCGATCCTATGAGTCCTACGGTTGGAACTGGAAGTGAACTGCCCTGTCTCTATGGTCTAGGATCAACTTCGATGGGTCCTTATAGTGTGTGTATCATCTAGAACCTTCCCATACATCAACCTTATGTGGCCCTCCAATTGGGAGATGTAGGCTACATGCACTGTATCCTACTCATTACCATCCTCCATGAGATAATGAAGCCTCTAGATCTTTGCCATGGGGTCACGACCTACTAGAAGTAAATAATATGATGCAGTTGGAGGTCTCATGATGGCCTAAGAGGATGAAGGATCTCCCCTCTCTATCCTGAGTAGGTCCCTTTTGGTAGTAGTTACACTCAGTCTTACCTGCACCATATCACGCTCATTGGTGAGATCCCATACCTGTGTCTCTACCACTGTAGCCTGTGTTGTGAGACCTATCCTCTCCTCTTGACCATATTGTAGTTGCATATCGCTATGAGATAGATTTTCCTCTAGAGTGGTAATAGACATATCTTGATGCAAAATCTAAGTATGCAACCTACCCACATGACTCTACAAATCATCTACCTATGCCCGCAACTGCCCAATATCACTATCTGGTGCTGCCTCACCCTCCTCAAGACCCTCCTCTACATCTACCTAGGGGCCCTCCCCTATTATAACCTAGTCACCCTTTGCCCTATACTAAGTGTGGCACCCCTGGGGATCCACATCTATGCCATCATCACCCTCAATAGCAAATTCACCAGCTAGGTGACCAAGAGGTCCCCTCCCATGCCACTGGATGTTGGCCCACCATCTATCATAATTAGGAGTAGTACCTGCATCCCTCTGGCTCGACTCCTGGAAATAATCATCCTAATATCCTAGAGGAGTAACCTTTTGCCAAGTGAGGTCCCTCTCTAGGACCAAGAATCTATAGATATAAGGCATGCGGTACATCCTGCCAAATCCTAAACTATTGCAAGATGTAATAAAAGTAGTGGTACTCATGCCAATCAGCCTTGTAGCTAAAGATCCATTTGTCCTTGTGCACCCGATGTAGGTATTTAGCTATCTCGGTCCATGCTGGGTAGTCCATGTAAGGGCATCACTCGATGTCCCTATAGTGAAGCTAGGTGAACCGATCAATATAGTGCATCAAGTCTCCTACATGAGACATGCTCCTAAATCCCTCCTACTCCCAAGGCCAGTAGGTGGTATAACACTGGTGAGCATCTACAATGGTGGTAATCCCTAGGGGTAGCTACATAGGGTGCTCTATCTGGATGTACTGCTAGCCCCATATCTATAATAGGAGGCTACAACCAATACCCACTCTACTCTTATGAGTGATATGATACAACTCATGATACAACTGTGCCATAGAGCACTCCCCTAGGATAGAATAACTAGCTTCTTTATCGAGTGGGCCATGATAGAATACATTTTAGCTAGGAGGTTCTAGGGGAACCTCACACCTGAAGAATTGGATAGGGCTATCTAGATAATCAGGTGCATAAACACAACCTCCTACTATAAGAAGATTTGACCCTCATACCACTCTCTAACATGGACATCACCATGGTCAATGTGAACCTGTGCCTCCATGCTCTAATCTGTGAAGAGAGCATCCAATATAGCTCTCCTCACTGTAAATGGGAAGGCAGTGATGGGCTCACCATAGATAGGTAACTGGAATATGTGGTACACATCCTCTAGTGTGACCATCATTTCACCTATGATTAGGTGAAACGTGTTGGTCTGCATGTCCCAGCGATGGGCCAAAGTAGTCAAATAGGCTTGGTCTACTCGGATGGGAGGGAGATCCAAGATGTATCCAAATCCAATAGCGACAAACCACTCCTACTCCGCATCAGTTAATAGGGGGTGTAGAGTGCGAAGGAGATCGGTATCCCTCACACTATTAGTTAAATACTGAATAAAAGAAATAAAAAGAAAGCAAAAAATAATTAAAATCACTCTAAAAATGACAAAATAATAATAATAATAATAATATAAAATCTCCTAAAAATACAATAAGATGCACATATATGAGCAAAATTTTCAAAGAACATTAAAGAACAATAAGATGCACATATATGAGCAAAATTTTCAAAGGAAAAAAAAGTGATATTAATTGCCCATCAAAACTCAAAAAACAAAAAATTTGAAATATTTTGCTAAATTTGGGCACTGCAGGTCAAAGCTGTGGCCGGTCCAATGATAAAAATTTTATCGTTGGGATTTAAACCCCACTGCAACTGATAGTCGTGCCCCCCAATATACCAATTGGGGACTGTGGCTGCCACTTGCGGCTAGCGAGTGAAACCCTAAATGGGTTCACTCTTATCGAAAAACATCCTAAAAACTAAAATTAAACCTCCCCCAACTAACTAACCTATGATAAGTCCTAATCTAAGGTGAGGTTCATTGCCTACAGTTTAGTGTGGTTAAATTATCGATTAATTAATGAAGTTAATTTTAAACCCAGTAATCATAAGCAAGGTCTTAGTTTATGAGTTAACTTTGAGCCCTTGGCTCTCCCGTTGGTCGATGCCTCTGCTAGGTCAGCCATAGGTGTGAAGTCTAGGTAATCTAGTATGGTTTTAGTAGTGTTCTAGGTTAATTTTTATGGTTTTACCTCCATAGCTCTCAGGTTAGCTATTTAAGTCAGGTGAAAAGAACCAATTTTCAAAGAGCAGACCCTTTTTATAATTTTTCCTATTTAGGTCGGGTCGTGGCTGACACTTGTGGTCCTTGAGTTAGGGTTTTGTGACCACATGTCCTAGCCATGACGAGCAAAATTACCCGTAGTTCAGATCTGCGATCAGAAAATTACATATAATATCCTTAATTTACCTTGAGGAAAGGTGCTAAACACTCCAAATAAGTGAACCAAGTATAATGACACCAAAAAATATCATCATAATGAAAAAACCAAATAATCGGATGATATTATAAAGTACATTCAATTGAGGTCATCGCCATGGAAATCCTCTCTTTGAGCACTGCACCTCCCAGCCAATAAAAAATTCAATTCAACATTCAATTCAAAATTCAATTCAAAATGAACAAATAAATCAAAATCCAAATGTACTTCGTATTCAGGTATTTATCCTATACACTTGGAGGTTGTAGCGATTTGCGATCCATGCAATCTGAAAAGATGAGTAAATTACCATAAGGACATTTGGAGAAAATTCATCATTGTAAGATTGCTATGCTTCATTTCAATCCTAAGAAGGCCTACATAGTCAGATTGCTCCATGGGAATGAGATATTCATCACAATTATCCTATGATATTTTCAACATATAATCGATAATATGATTCAACCTATGCCTAATCAGGATTGCTTTTATTTCAATTCCCTAATAAGACCTTCATGGCTAGACCGATCCATGGAATAGAAATAGGAAATTACTATTAACAGTTGCAATAATATTTGATTAGGCCTTGCCAAGAATTTCAAATGCTAAATCTAAATGTGTTCAAGATCATTCATAGTGGTCAAGCGACCTCATAATTTCATTCATTGTCATTACCCTCATCGACTCGTCGCTTGAGGGGGTAGTCATAATATTAAATCATAATCAAATTCAACAGAATATCCCTTGATTGTAGATCCCTTGATCTTGTCAAAATTGCATTTGTCTTATGAATCATTGCCAAATACTATCATAAGCTTACCCTTCTACTGGAGAAAATAGCATATATATGATAGTTTATTTGTAGCTCTCTTCCTTTCGATTATATAGGCCTAACTCCTATTGTAGCACCAAAGTGTTGAGCAAAGTGTAGCAAATAGTATTGTCATTGTTGTCAACACGAGTCAGACAGATTTATTGATGCAATGGACAAGAGTTTATTAAACAGCAAGGTGCAGCCAAAGTACAATGGATAGGAGTTTAGTGTTGAGCAAGGTGTTGCAGGAGGATTGTCATTGTTGTCAATACGATCGGTTAGATCTAATGATGCAATGGACGAGCAGTTCGAAGTCACTCGGATGCGAGAGGATAAAGTTCAGAAGTTAGTCAGATCATGAGTCCTTAAATGATAGATGCACAGAAATAGAAAACATAATTTAGAATGAGAAGAAGAAATCTTCAAAACCTGAGATGTCAAGAAGCGGAAAGGTTTTTTGTGAAAACCATGGAATTGCAGAACAAAAAGTTGGCTATATAAGATTATTGTATGCCTTCACTAACAGTGGACAAGTTTGAGTTTGCAAAGAAACAGAGGGTAGTTGCACAGAAGATAGTGGTTCAGTCATGTTCTTACACATGTTATATTGGTGAAGTTGACGGTGATGGTGTCATTCACTGGTTATTGCTACTATTCACATTATTGATTTTATTGATGCCTATTATGCTTATCATGATGTTTTCAATCAGTGAAATGAAGTGGTCTTGGACTCAGGGGGAGCATTTGTGTATTTGTTTTTCTTCTTGTTCATGCTTGGAATATTTGCTAATTGTAATAATTTGTGTCTAAGAATATTGTGCATAGACTCAGGGGGAGTCTGCAGTAGCCCTTTGGTATTATTGTCAAAGGGGGAGAATATTTACAGGAAAATTGCACGTGTTGCCAACAATTCCAAAGGGGGAGATTGTTGAGCAAAGTGCAGCAAATAGTATTGTCATTGTTGTCAACACAGTCAGACAAATTTATTGATGCAATGGACAAGAGTTTATTGAACAGCAAGGTGTAGCCAAAGTACAATGGATAGGAGTTCAGTGTTGAGCAAGGTGTTGCAGGAGGATTGTCATTGTTGTCAATACAGTCAATTAGATCTAATGATGCAATGGATAGGCAGTTTAGAAGTCACTCAGATGCAGAGGATAAAGTTTAGAAGTTAGTCAGATCATGAGTCCTTAAATGATAGATGCATAGAAACAGAAAACATAATTCAGAATGAGAAGAAGAAGTCTTCAGAACCTGAGATGTCAAGAAGCGAAAAGGTTTTTTGTGAAAATCAAGGCAGTCAGAATAGAAAGTTTTATTTAAAACCATGGATAACAGATTTGAAATGGGTTTTTATTAAAACCCAAGTTGGCTCTTCGTTTCGTTGAAAAAGATGCCCCGGTGATAAAGATATTTAATTTTAAATATTTAGTTTAAATTTTAAAGGTTTTTTGTGAAAACCAAGGCAGTCAAAATAAAAAGTTTTATTTAAAACCATGGATAACAGATCTGAAATGGGTTTTTCTTAAAACCCAAGTTGGCTCTTTGTTTCGTTGAAAATATGCCTCGGTGATGAATATATTTAATTTTAAATATTTAGTTTAAATTTTATTTTATTTAAAATTTAAATTAAAATATTAAATTAAATTAAAAGGGTCGACGTGTTACTATTTTGCGACAATAAGCTACAGGAAAGTGACGAAGGTGGAAGAAGTGTTTGAGGCCGACAAAGTTAAATCTGGGCCGACAGATTTTAGGGTTTGGCAGCTGACAAATTCTAGGGTTTCTCAACCGACGTTCTTTTAGGGTTTGTTCCTAAAACTTCTTCTATAAAAGCAAGGGTACTTCAAGTTTGAAGTGTGGGGTGTAAAGATAAAGTGCAAATGCGAGCATAGTGTTTGTGAAAGTGAAGTTCATGTTGAGCAGAGAGCAGAATGTGAAATGACACAGAGTGTGTGAAGCGTGTGTGTAGAGAAAGCAGAGTGTGCAGAGAAGCGTGAAGGACAAAGTTGATTGCAAAGTCTGGCTGTAGTAGTGCAACAGACTATGTGAAGTGATTGTGCAAGAGAGAGCAGAGTGCACAGAGATTGCAAAGGTGATGTAGACCAGTTAGAGTCTTGCAATAACAAAGGTATATGTCAAACATTTTTTATTCAATATTGAAGTCTAGTTGGTGCTGGCAAATTAAGGGGTTGGTGCCTCTTTCCAGATGGTGCTGGTAAACAAATTATCCAGTTGGTGCTGGCAAATTAAGGGGTTGGTGCCTCTTTCCAGTAGGTGCTAGTAAAATAGGAGTTGGTGCTCCATTCTATTGAAGTAGATAAAGTTAAGGGGTTGGTGCTCCTTCTAGTTGGTGCTGGTAAACAAATTGTAAAGTTGGTGCTTTGCAAGAGGTTGGATTTGGATGGGAGTCCAAGCAGCCATTCTTTTTTAGGAGTAGCCATTTTGGTGAACCTCGTTAAAAATCTATGTTGTGTGATGTTCTCTTGCGGTACTTATTATATTTGTTTATAAGTTTTATCTGCTGCAATTTTTTTTAGAGCTGTATATTCATGTTTTGGAATGCTACACTGATTCACCCCCCCTCTCAGTGTCATTGTGATTACAACACAAAGCTACCCAAATGCCTGATGATGAGTGCAAACCCTTTCAATTTAAGCCTTATATAGAGTTAGAAGCAATGATTCTATGATGTGCATCCTTTTTTTGGACTTGGGGCATCCAATGTTGATTAGACAAATGATCATTATGCAACCTACAACATTGTTTTAGGAGATCTAGTTTTGCTCAATGTTGTTAGATCTCACAATGCATATCAAAAGGGGCATTTGTAGAAACCTAAAACATGTTATGTCGAGGTTAATACTCACATGGGACATGCTATAAGACCATATGGAAGACCTTTGGATAGATCCAAGCTATAGAAATGGTTTTTACCACTCATTTGGGGCATATTTTCCTAGTAAGTGCTACTCGCTGCTGACAACTATGGTTAGTAGTTCTCAACACACATGTTAGCCGAGGTCAGCACTTAGAGTCAGTTGGCCTTCATCCAACCCAAAGTTGGTTGCAATGGCCAATTAGTTGTAGATTGGAGTGGTTTTAGCGAGGAAGGATCCAGAACCTTCCATCCAACAAGATCAACTGCCCAATTTTGATCTTGGCTTCATGAGAAAGCCACCCCTAGCCCTTGGAAAGTGCTATAAGATACCTCTCTGAATTGGGGATAATTATGGATGAAGTGTGATCAATTGAGAAACAAAGCCCTGTCGAATTGTATACTCACTTGCATACATTGAGAGGGACACAAATGCTACCCAATTGAAGATCAAATTGTTATAGAATCCCTAGGAGCCTAGGAGAGCCAAGAAATACAAATCCATGAAATTGGTACATAATTCGGATAATTCAACCACCAAACCTATAAGAGGACACAGAGGTGACCCTTGACCATCAATTTGACAAGGAGTATTAGAGAGGAAGCTCTAATTATGAAGGCGAGTTTACTAAGAGCTCAGTCACAGCTATCAACCATGGTCTACAGTGTTGACCGCACATTAGACCCACGGTCATTAAATGGCTATGGATCCCCTTGTATTCTCTCTCTTAGATTATTTGTTTATATCACAATATGCTTAGTTTAGGTTTAATTGATATTTTAGAGATATATGACCAGTGGAATTCAAAATCAGAAGTAGATTTACCTTCACTAAGTCAATTTTTCAACTAGTGTAATTGTGTGTTATCTCATCCTTTCATGTTTTCTATTTGATAAACTAATCCAATAGATAGATAGTAGTTGTTTTCTTATACATATTTGATGACAACATTTTATGATTAATATAGGTTTATCGTGTTTTATCTATTTTCTTGATTACATTCTTGTTATGACATCTTCTTGTGAAATATCCTTTTAAATCCTCATCAAGAGAGGCCTCCTTTGTTTTTAATGTTTCTTATTATTTCTTGAATGCAAGATTAACAAGATCGTGTCATTCAACGTAGAAAATACCTCTAAGCATGGATAAGAAAGTCATTGACACCTTGGAGCAATTTGTGACTATTTATAGAGCCTTAGTATTGTGCCTACCCCATTGGGGCTTTTGAATTGTATCAATTGTATCAACATTTGGGTGACCCTAAGAGGGACATGATTGTAACTGAGATTCATTTCCAATATTAATAAAAGAAACATGCATTTGCTCGCTATTTGCAATCTTGTCTATCATTTCATGCTTTGATGTTGATTCCAATTAATGTATTAGTTAGGTGCATGCTTTTTAAATAGGTCAATTAGGAGTGCATGTAGAAGTGTGCAAGTGTCATAGAGTTAAGTGTGCAAGTAATTAGAGATTCAAGAGTCTTGTATACAAGTGGAAATATGAGAAGCCAAAGGACATGAGAGACTTATCTTATGTAAATAATAGGAAAGGTTGCAACTCTTGGATATGTGAGGAGTGCAATAGTCAAGTATTGAAGAGTCACATTTCTATGTCTATATTATGGAGATAAAGCTCCATGCATTGTATTGGAAAATGGTTTGAGAAGATCACCATTTCAAGAATTAATAATATTGAAGCTTGTATGCATATTTTGAACAATTCTATTGTAAGTATTCTTCATGTTATTACATGAATTATTTTTACCATTTACATTCATATTTGATATTATTTTGAATGTTATTATAATTTATATTGGCCAATATATATTTTGATTGCTCTTATATTTAATTTTTCTCAATCAAATATATTGAGACCTAAGATAGTTTGGATCAAATATACTAGTACCTAAGATAGTTTGGCTTAGAAGCCAATATTATTTAGTTTTAGTGTTCTTGTTTTCTTTGAGAACCAGGTTACCTATTTCAAAGGAACAAGGTCATACTCTTTTTCCATAGGCTTTCTTAAGTTACAGGTGATAGACCTATAGGTGCTCTAAGGCATGGATACACTTTTCATCAAGTAGTTACAATTGGCTAAGACATGCATGGTGATACTCATAACCAATATAAGAATCCTTAAAAAGGATTAAAAGTTATAAAAATTATAATTCAAAATGGAAGATGGGGGAGATGGCCTTAGTTCCATAAATCAAGGCATAAGGTGTAGCACTAGTTGGAGTTCTAAAACCAGTAAAATACACACACAAGGTATTATATAGCTACAAATATCAATACCAACCTATTTTATTAACAATATTCATTAATATATTTATTAAAATTTAATTTGATTCTTTAGACTGACCATTACCTTATGGATAACATAGTGTCAATATTTATGTTGAATTTTTATTTTTTTGCAAATCTTGAAAACGTCCTTATTCTTAAAGGGGGTTCCATTATCTAATATTATCACATTGAGGATACCATATATTGATAGGATTTGGATTAGGATAAACATTGAAAACTAAACTTGAGTGTAAGAGGATAATGACATAGCTTCTACCCACTTTATGAAGCATTTAGTTGCACTAATGATAAACTTGTGTCCATTGAATGACATGAGGTTTATAATACCAATGATATCCAATACCCAAGTGGATAAGGGTTAATGATTTATCATAGATTAGAGCTATTAGGAACGGGCATGTATTATATTATCATGTTTCATATTTTTAAACATAATCATGGGTGTCCTTTTCCATTTATGGCTAGTAATATCCCATGCAAAGGAGTTGTTTAGTGATGATATTACCATTAAAGTGAACATAAAATAATTTTTCTTGAGCATATTGAATGACTTGTTTAGCTTCATTTGAATTTAGGTATCTAATAAGGATGCCTTAAAAAAATTTCTCATACAAGATGTCTCAAATTATTACAAACCTACAAGCTCATTCCCTTAGGTTCTTTTGTTCATTCTAAAATATAGACCTTTTTAAAAAAGTAACATTCTTGAGGAAGGTGTAAATATCCTTATATCAATGGTCAAGGATATAATATTGTTCTATTGTAAATATTGCTAGAGTTTTTTGGCTTGAATTCAAAGTAATAGGTTGCTTTATTTAGCATATGATAATTATTGTATGTTCATAGTCTAGTAATAGAGGCATGAATGAGGTAACTACATTCATTGAATTTACCTAAGGATTGCTAGATTATGGAATTGTATCAATGGTGACTTTGTCAAAGACATATATTAATTTATCCATAATGACCTTATAAAGTTTGAGTTTATCATATTTAGTCTAATAAATTTTGTTAATTTAGTTGATGATCAGTTGTGAATCTCCACATATGGAGATATTTATCACCTTTAAGGCTAGGGCTAATCCAAACCCTAAAATAAGTGCTTCATATTTGGCTATGTTATTGGTAAATAAAAATTAAAGCTTAAATGATAAAGGGATGATGATCTATTAGGGTGATACTAGGACAGTTCCTACCCTTGTGCCTTTGAAACATATTGCATCATCAAAGTAAATTGTCCAAGAATCTTGTTGTGCTAACTGAAGGCTACGTACTATTTCATCAACATACTTGATTACTATGGGGTGACTATTCGATAAAGGGATTTTTGCTAGTTTATCTAGTATCACTTGTCCTTTTAACAAATTTTGGCCAATGAATTCTAGATCAAACTCATTAGGGGCCATCATATATTTAGACATCTATGTCAATAGATAAGGCTTGTACATAAGGTATTGTAAAGGATTAACTTTAGCTATGATATAAGTTTTATCACTTAACATATAATGTCTTAGATTTTATGAAGCAAAGACAATTCCCAATCAAAATTTCTCTAGAGAAGTATATCTAGTTTCATAGGTAACAAGTGTTCTACTAATATAGTAGATATCCCTTTCCCTATGTTGATCATTGTATTGTGCCAACATAGAACCTAAGGCATGAATGGTTTTTATTATGTATAACAATTTTTTAAGGGTATTAGGTGGGACAAGCATTGATGGATATAGAAGATATGTTTTCAAGGCATAAAAATCCCTTTGACATCCTTCATCACAAATGAATTCAGTCCCATTCCTTAAAATTTTGGAAAAGGGGTGATATTTGTTTACCAATTGAGAGATGAACCTCCTAATATATTTAATTCTACCTTTTAGGCTTTAAAGTTGTGTTAGGATTTTAGGTTCTGGCATTTTGGTGATGAAAGATATCTTATCTAGGTCTACTTCAATGGAATATCAAGTGACTGTAAATCCTAACAAAATCCATGAAGTCATTTCATATACCTTCAATTTCTAACATGATCTTCTCATTTTATAGATCATCTAAGAATATCATCAACATAATATTTAATGATATCATTCATTATATATTAAAATATATATGTCATTGGATATTTATAGTTTGATCCAGTGTTCTTTAAACTAAAGGGTATGACCTCATAACAAAAGGTCCACCAAGGGGTATTGCAGGTTGTCTTAGGTTTGTATTCTAATGTAATTCAAATTTTATTGTACCCAAAAGAAATCCATTAAGGACAAAATTCCACAACTTGTGATGAAGTCGATGATCATGTCTATGCTTTATAGAGGAAATTCATATTTAGCACAAGATTTATTTATGTTTTTAAGGTCAATGTAGACACACACAACACTTTCCTTTTTAGCTATGAGTACTATGTTAGAAAACCATTAAGAGTAATCAAGTGACTTAATAAATTTGACTTCCAAAAGTTTTTGGAGTTCCCACTTAACAAGTAAAGCAACTTTCAGATGCATTTTCCTTAATTTTTGCTTTACTAGTTTAGTGTTTGGCTTAGCAACCAAATCATGGACCACTAGGGATGGATGAAATCTAGGCACGTTTTCTTAATACCATAAAAATATGTTGTAGAATTCCATCATAAATTTTGTATACTATTGTAAACACCCAATTTTGATGCACCCAAAAGCAAAAGATATCAAGCATCAATAGACACTCAATCAATCCAAACCCAAAAATCTGGGTATTGTTTACAACCCCTATCAAATTCACCACTCATTAGAAAATTTTCTAGTGGTGAATTTGACACTAAGTGGACAATCTATAAAAAAACCATTTTTCAAACCCAAGCTAGTCAAATTGACTATTAGTCAAATTTTCCAAGCAGTGGTAAATTTGCTAGTGGTAAAATTGATCATCAATGGAGAATTTGCAAAATTTACTAGAATATTCTAGCATGAGCCAAGAGCACATAGATTCCTTCACTCCACTACCTCCTCTATCCTCACATGCTCAAACAAAAAAATAGGCCTACAAATTCAATAAAATTCCTAAAGGTATCCCAACCAATTTCCCCTCTCAATCCCCTTTCCAAAAATCTATAAATGCAGCCCTGGAGCCAAGTATTGCATAAGCAATTTTGATCTAGGAATACTCTATAAAAATTCTCTTGTCATTCTCTCTCATTTGCATTCTTCATATTATCATTTTGGGTATCTTCATCAAGCTACTTTGGGTGTAATTCAAGCAAGTAAAAGAGATATATTAGGGGAAAGAAGAATATCTTGAGACAAGAAGGAGTCCTTGCTAGGTTGTATCACTCATAGATCCTCTTTTCTTCTTCTTGTTCTCTTTCATGTATTTTATTTTCCATTATAGGCCTTGATAACTTGGTTATTGGCATACATAGTCATTTATTTCTATTTTACTATTTCATCTTATATTTCTAACACTTTATTTGTAGGCCATTTCAATTTTATTTACATTTAATTATTTTATTTGCAGTTATTAATCTCTTTTGTTGCATATTTTAATACTTCTATTATATGTTTCCATGCCATTTAATTTCATGTTTCTTCATTTATAATTGTTGGAAATATGAGTAAGATTTGTTGTCATTGATGTCAAGAGTCAGTTTCAACGAGGAGAACAAAAGGAAGGATGTCAAGAGTCAGTTGTGTAAGAAAAAGATTGCTTCTAGACCTAAGGAAGATAATATTATAATGTCCCTAATTATAATATTCAAGGTGGTCATATGAGGTCTAAAGAGCAACATGAAGGCCCAAGAAAAATAATATTATAATATTTTATTCTAATATTAAAGGTCTAAGGTTGAGACCTAAATATTAAATTAATTATAAATTAATTATAATAATTTCATTATAAATTAATTTATAATTTAATTTGATTAACTCTAAGAGTTATTAAATTAATTATAAGTTAATTATAATTTAATTATAAGTTAGTTTATAACTTAATTTAATAAACCCTAAAGTTAGGGTTATAAAGGGCATATATGAAGCATCGACGTCATATTCTATCTCCTCTACCGACATCAATGATTTCCAAAGTATGGGTATAAATACCCTAAGCCTAAAAGGCTTTAAACCCCATCCATGATTTTAATAAATCTCCTAAGAAAAATCATGTGCGCAATATTCGTAAGCAAGAGAGGGAAGAAGTCCACGTTTGACCCTTTTTGGTAGGTAGCGAATGGAGAAAAGGCACAAGGCATGAAGGCCTTGTCACCACCTAGCCTAGTGGGCTAGCAGTAAGTGGAAGCACCTTGGGAATGCGAGGTTTCACGCATTCGATTCATAGTAGGGTTGGTTGTGCAGTGTTTTGTGCATCGAAGATGCCAAAGCCTTTTGGCTTTTGGCACCTAGGTAGAAGACAAAGCATCATGGGTGCTTTTGCCTTCCACGTGAGCACTTAGCTCATGCGGCTTGGTAGTCATGGCTAAGGCACTGGAGGCACTAAGACGTGGGATCGAATCCCATTGGGAGCACTTTGTGAGGTACTAAAATTTTTGTTATAAATTAATTTGTGCTTCTAAGGTTGTATGGTGTATTTTTGAGCTTAGGGAGATATAAGGTTGATGAAATTAAATAATTGTTTTATTTAATTATTTGGTGGATTGAGTTGTTTAGAGTGGAGTTATAAGGTTCAATAAAATATTTATTTTTATATATTTTGGTGAATTCTTATTTCAAAGGATTAATAAGGTGTATTTGAGTTTAATTATTTTTGTAATTGTGAAATATCTTGAGGGAGTGTTAGAGTGATATTTTATCATCTAACCTTTGAAATTGGCAAAGAGGGAAATTGTGTTTGAGATAGGTTTTGAGGTCAATTATTCAATAAACAAAAGGTATGGGCACATCTTCCTTGTGAGTAATTATTGGATGTTGTGAATGCTAAGTTGGAGAGAAAAGGGTTGTTTGATAAGAATTGTTGAGTTTGATTGTTAAAGGATTTTTCTGAGTGAGAGTTGTTGATAAAAACCTTGTTTGATAAGCATTGTTGGAAATATTGAATGAACCTTCATATGCATGATTAGGGTTTGTGCAAGATCATGAGTATCATTTTTATGTGAATTTGAGAACTATCTTGAAACTAGGGTTTGTGCAAGATCATGAGTATCATTATTATGTGAGATTTTTTGATAAGCATTGTTGGAAATAATTGAGTGAATGTTCATATTCTTGGACTAGGGTTTGTGAGCAAGAAGTGTTTCATTGAGTGATTTGTTAAGTGGAGTTGATTAAGCCTAGTCAAGTGGAAGTTTTGAAGTGATAGTTCAAGTTCTATGAAATAAATTGTTCTATATTCTAATTTGATTTGAGAAAGAGATTGAAAGTGATTGAGCATTATTGTGAGTGTGAAGCATATTGAGTCTCTAACAATTCTCTATATGTTTCTGTGAGATTGAACAAGATTCTATGTGAAGCTTATTTGTGTGATTGAAGAGGATTTTGTGTTAATTTGAGTTGAGTTGAGTAAGCTTTTATGGAATCTTACAATACATATTTGAGATAAGTTCTAGTGAAGACTTGTTGAGCATATTGGACAAGTTCTAGTGGCTCGGGGATTGGGGAAGTCTTGGTGAAGACTTGTTGAGAAGATTGGACAAGTTCTAGTGAGGACTTGTTGAGAAGATTTAAGGTAAGTCTTGGTGAAGACTTGTTGAGCATATTGGACAAGTTCTAGAGAGGACTTGTGGATAGATTAGTGTGAGATTTTGTGGAAGCTTACAAGGCATATTTGAGACAAGTCTTTGAGAAGACTTGAGAGTAGAGTTGATTGAATTTTTCAAACCTTGGGTTAAGGTTTGGGGGAGATCTAGTAGAGTTGATTTGTGATTGATTCAACATTTGTGTTAAGGCTTGAGGATAGAGATTGAGGATATATTTGTGCTAGAACGAAGGACTATGTTTAGTGCAGATCAGAGACAGATATTGAGGATAGATTTGTGCTAGACTAAAGGACTATTTTTAGTGCATATCAGAGATAGATATTGAGAATATATTTGTGCTATACCGAAGGACTATGTTTAGTGTATATCAGAGATAGATATTGAGAAAATTTGTGCTAGATCGAAGGACTATGTTTAGTGCAGATCAAAGATAGAAATTGAGCAGATTTGTGCTAGATCGAAGGATCGTGTTTAGTGCATATTTGAGATAGAGTTAAGAGTAAGCTTTGGAGGTGACAGAGTATAGAGGATGATAGTCTCTAGTGGATAGAGGTCCATTAGCCAGGGCAGTGAAGATAAGTCTTCTGAGTGAGGGCAGGAGTCTTCAGTGGATAGATATCCATAAGCCAGTGTAGTGGAGGTAGTAGTTCTTCTAGAAGATCACCAACCATAGTAGAGGGGATTGGTGTCTCCTATGGATAGAGATCCATGAACTTGATTAGGGGATTGGTGTCTCCTTTGGAAAAAGGTCCATAAACATTGTAATAGGGAAAGGTTTCCCAAGAGATTTTTTGAGAAAATATTAGTGAAATATTTTCTCCGTGGAGTAGCCCACATTGGGTGAACCACATTAAATTGGTGTCTCTATTGTGTGTGGTGATTTGTGCATTGATTTGATTACTATTGTTGATATTTCCATTGATATATTGCATAATATTGATTGGGAAAGAAAAGTAAAAAGTGGTCTTATACTTGTTCACCCCCCTCTCAGTATAAGCTTGTGTTCTTCAATTGGTATCAGGAAAGGTTCCTTCGGAAGAGTTTAACAGCTTGAAGGAAAAGCTTACAAGAACACAAATGGATTCTAAGAGTGGATCCTCAGATAATTTAGCACCAATTTTTTATGGAAGTGATTATGTATTTTGGAGTATGAGAATGAAGATTCATCTAATGGCACTTGGAAATGAAATATGGGAAGCAGTTGAAAATGGATACATACCACCAACTACTCCACCTATAGATAAATATGTAAGCTTCTACATAATTGCAATTCAAAAGCAATGAATACAATTTTGATATGCTTGCATAAAATAGAGTTTACAGAGGTTATGCACTGCAAATCAGCAAAGAAAATTTGGGATAAATTGCAAGGCATATATGAAGGGGATAAAAAGGTCAAAAAGGTAAAGTTGCAAAATCTCAAGGGAATGTTTGAAGACCTAAAAATTAAGGATGAGAAAAAAATTAGTGCTTATCTACTTCGTGTAGACGAGGTTGTTAACTCCATGCAAGGACTTGGACTTGAAGTTCAAGAATCTGATGTTTGTGATAAGATTCTAAGGTCACTCCCAAAAAGGTTTAGTGAAAATATTTCAGCTATAGAGGAATCAAAATATAGTGATATTTTGACAAGGGATGAATTACATGGCATTCTTACAACTTTTGAGATGAGAACAAAAGAGGAACCTACTCCCTAGAAAGAAGTAGCATTTAAAGCCACTAAGAAGACTAAGGGTAAGAAGTCATATTCAAGCAATGAGTCATCTAGTGATGAAGAAGCAAATTATGGCAGAAGGAACAAGGATCCAAAAAAGTTTAAAGGTACAAAATCAGTTAGATGTTTCAATTGTGGAAAGTATGGTCACTATGCAACTGATTGTCAAGAAGCTGGAAATAGCAATGATGATGAAAAATAGGATCATAAGAATAGGGAAATAGAAAAACATAGGTACCAAAAGAAAGGCAAGGATGGACAAGGAAAGCAAGGAAATAAGTTCTTCCAAAGACATAAGAAGAGTTTCTATGCAGACAAGGCAAGTAAGTACTCAAGTGATAGTGATGATAGTTCCTCATATAATGATAAATATGAAGTTCTATTTCTGGAAAAAGAAAAAGAAGTGGTTAAGAAAAGGTCACCAATAATTCTCAAGTGTTTTAGATGTGGTAACTTTGGTCATCTTGAAGATAGTTGTACAAGGAATGGATTCAATTTTAGTGATGATGAATATGAAGATACACTTGAAGGACCAGAAGAGAATCTTCTAATGGCATTAGAAGAAGAAGGAGGTGATCCTATAGAAGATGAGTCAGAAAATAATGAAGATGTTTTCAAAGGTAAAAAAATAGAGGAAGAATCAGAGGAAGGAGAATTTGACCTTGAGGGAGATCTTATTCATGCCCTTGATGCATTAAAAAAGGTAAGAAAGCAAAAACTCCCAACTTAAGCTTCAGTTTCAAGGATGTGATGAAGAGAAAAGAAAGCTTATAGAGGATCTAAATAAGTCAATGGCTAAGACAAGGAAGTTCAAAGATAAGTTAGAAGCAAAGGTTTTAGAATGTGAAAGGTTAGAGCATGAGGTAGCTTCACTAAGGAAGGAAGTAAAAGAGTCTAAGGATAGGTTACACAAGTTTGGGAAAAGCTCAAAAACCATAGACAAGATCATCAAGGTACAAATATGGTCAACAAACAAGATAGGTCTTGGTTTTGAATAGGTACAAAAGAAACAAGGAGAGGAGTCAACCTCAAGTTTTGAAGAAGAAGAAACTTCAGAAGAAGAGAGTGTAAGAGAGAGTGAGACTTCTAAGGATGAGTTGAACAACAAAAAGTTCAACAAGGAAAGGAACAATACACAAATGAGGAACATATGGAACAGGAACCATCACAGGTTAAAAGAGACTAAGAGACCAATGAGGTCAAGGCAAGGTAGTTTCAATGGATGATGCTTCTCATGTCATAGGTTTGGGCACAAGGCTTCATAGTGTAGGACATAAGAAAGATAGGAATATGGAAAATTAAAAATAGACATATTTTTCAAGGGTATTGCTACTCTTGTAATCAATTTGGTCACAAGGCAATAAATTGTAGGGTTCATGATAGGAATAGATATGGCTTCACCAGGAGAAATACCAAGAAATTTGCACCTCCAAGGAATAATAACATTAAGTGTTATAAGTGCAATAATGATGGACATACAACAAAGTGGTGTAGAGCATAAATTCCAAAGACAAGTAGGAACAAGAATAGTCAAAGGAATTAGAAGGATCATATGAGGAGGAAAGTGGACAAAGGTAAAGATTAGTGCATGATGGGAGTAGAAATACTCCCACCCCAAAATTAACCACCTCAAGAGGAGGTGGGGGAGGGGCTAAGCTAAGAGTCTCATTCTTAGCCCCAAGCCCCAAAGGTGACCCTTTGCCATTGATGAAAAATGGGGAGAGATTTGAGTAAGGGGGAGATATTTGAGTTAGGAGGAAAGCATTCAGTTAGGGGGAGTAGTTTCTCAGGGGGAGAAGAATAGGAAAAGGTAAAAAGAATGGTAAAAGGAAAATGGGTTGCCATCAATGACAAAGGGGGATATTGTTGGAAATATGAGCAATATTTGTTGTCATTGATGTCAAGAGTCAGTTTCAGTGAGCAAGACAAAAGGAAGGATGTCAAGAGTCAGTTGTGCAAGAAAAATATTGCTTCTAGACCTAAGGAAAATAATATTATAATATCCCTAATTATAATATTCAAGGTGGTAAGATGAGGTCTAAAGAGCAACAAGAAGGCCCAAGAAAAATAATATTATAATATTTTATTATAATATTAAAGGTCTAAAGTTGAGACCTAAAGATTAAATTAATTATAAATTAATTTATAAGAGTTATTAAATTAATTATAAGTTAGTTTATAACTTAATTTAATAAACCCTAAAGTTAGGGTTATAAAGGGCATATATGAAGCATCGACATCATATTCTATCTCCTCCATCGACGTCAATGATTTCCAAAGTATGGGTATAAATACCCTAAGCCTAAAAGGCTTTAAACCCCATCCATGATTTTAATAAATATCCTAAGAAAAATCATGTGTGCAATATTCGTAAGTAAGAGAGGGAAGAAGTCCATGTTTGACCCTTTTCGGTAGGTAGCAAAGGGAGAAAAGGCACAAGGCATGAAGGCCTTGTCACCACCTAGCCTGGTGGGCTAGCGATAAGTGGAAGCACCTTGGGAACGCGAGGTTCCGCGTTCAATTCATAGCAAGGTTGGTTGTGCAGTGTTTTGTGCATCGAAGATGCCAAAGCCTTTTGGATTTTGGCGCCTAGGTAGAAGATAAAGCATCATGGGTGCTTTTGCCTTCCATGTGAGCGCTTAGCTCACGTGGCTTGGCAACCGTGGCTAAGGCACTAGAGGCACTGAGACGTGGGATCGAATCCCGTCGGGAGCACTTTGTGAGGTACTAATATTTTTTTTATAAATTAATTTGTGCTTCTAAGGTTGTATGGTGTATTTTTGAGCTTAGGGAGATATAAGGTTGATGAAATTAAATAATTGTTTTATTTAATTATTTGGTGGATTGAGTTGTTTAGAGTGGAGTTATAAGGTTCAATAAAATATTTATTTTTATATGTTTTGGTGAATGCTTATTTCAAAGGAGTAATAAGGTGTATTTGAGTTTAATTATTTTTGTAATTGTGAAATATCTTGAGGGAGTGTTAGAGTGATATTTTGTCATCTAACCTTTGAAATTGGTAAAGAGGGAAATTGTGTTTGAGATAGGTTTTGAGGTCAATTCTTCAACAAACAAAAGGTATGGGCACATCTTCCTTGTGAGTAATTGTTGGATGTTGTGAATGCTAAGTTGGAGAGAAAAGGGTTGTTTGATAAGCATTGTTGAGTTTGATTGTTAAAGGTTTTTCTGAGTGAGAGTTGTTGATAAAAACCTTGTTTGATAAGCATTGTTGGAAACATTGAATGAACCTTCATATGCATGATTAGGGTTTGTGCAAGATCATGAGTATCATTGTTATGTGAAGTTGAGAACTATATTGAAACTAGGGTTTGTGCAAGATCATGAGTATCATTGTTATGTGAGATTGTTTGATAAGCATTGTTGGAAATAATTGAGTGAGTGTTCATATGCTTGGACTAGGGTTTGTGAGCAAGAAGTGTTTCATTGAGTGATTTGTTAAGTGGAGTTGATTAAGCCTAGTCAAGTTCAAGTTCTGTGAAACAAATTGTTCTATATTCTAATTTTATTTGAGAAAGAGATTGAAAGTGATTGAGCATTGTTGTGAGTGTGAAGCATATTGAGTCTCTAACAATTCTCTATATGTTTCTGTGAGATTGAACAAGATTATGTGTGAAGCTTGTTTGTGTGATTGAAGAGGATTTTGTGTTAGTTTGAGTTGAGTTGAGTAAGATTTTGTGGAAGCTTACAATATATATTTGAGACAAGTCTTGGTGAAGACTTGTTGAGCAAATTGGAAAAGTTCTAGTGAAGACTCGTAGAGCACATTGGACAAGTTCTAGTGAGGACTTGTTGAGCAGATTTGAGGTAAGTCTTGGTGAAGACTTGTTGAGCATATTGGACAAGTTCTAGTGAGGACTTGTTGAGAATATTTGAGGTAAGTCTTGGTGAAGACTTGTTGAGAAGATTGGACAAGTTCTAGAGAGGACTTGTGGATAGATTAGTGTGAGATTTTGTGGAAGCTTACAAGGCATATTTGAGACAAGTCTTTGAGAAGACTTGAGAGTAGAGTTGATTGATTTTTTCAAACCTTGGGTTAAGGTTTGGGGTAGATCTAGCAGAGTTGATTTGTGATTGAGTCAAGCTTTGTGTTAAGGCTTGAGGATAGAGATTGAGGATAGATTTGTGCTAGACCGAAGGACTATGTTTAGTGCAGATCAAAGATAGAGATTGAAGAAGATTTGTGCTAGAACGAAGGACCGTGTTTAGTGTAGATCAAAGATAGAGATTGAGATAGATTTTTGCTAGACGAATGGATAAACGATAGAGCAATTGTGAGAAGGATTATGTTTAGTGCAGATCAGAGAAAAATATTGAGGATAGATTTGTGCTAGACCGAAGGACTATGTTTAGTGTAGATCAAAGATAGATATTGAGCAGATTTGTGCTAGACCAAAGGACTATGTTTAGTGCATATCAAAGACAAATATTGAGCAGATTTGTGCTAGATCAAAGGACCGTGTTTAGTGTAGATTTGAGATAGAGCTAAGAGTAAGATTTGGAGGTGACAGAGTATAGAGGATGATAGTCTCTAGTGGATAGAGGTCCATTAGCCAGGGTAGTGAATATAGGTCTTCTGAGTGAGGGTAGGAGTCTTCAGTGGATAGAGATCCATAAGATAGTGGAATGGAGGCAAAAATTCTTCTAGAAGATCACCAACCATAGTAGAGGGGATTGGTGTCTCCTATGGATAGAGATCCATGAACTTGATTAGGGGATTGGTGTCTCCTTTGGAAAGATATCCATAAACATTGTAATAGGGAAAGGTTTCCCAAGATATTTGTTGAGAAAATATTAGTGAAATATTTTCTCCGTGGAGTAGCCCACATTGGGTGAACCACATTAAATTGGTGTCTCTATTGTGTGTGGTGATTTGTGCATTGCTTTGATTACTACTATTGAATTGCATTGATATTTCCATTGATATATTGCATAATATTGATTGGGAAATAAAAGTAAAAAGTGGTCTTATACTGTTCATCCTCCGTCTCAATATAATCTTGTGTTCTTCAACAATAACTTATTATTGTACATAAGCACATTTCTCTTCATTGTAAGCATACTAATTCCTTTTCTTCCTTCATACATTTTTTTTAATCTATCACTGTTTGTAGATATTACTTTACTTGTAGGCTCTTTTATATCTTATTTTCATTACATGAAGGATCATGTGCATTTTTTGCTTCTCTAGTTTTATTTCATTCATTCACTTCACATTTAACTTCATTATAGTTTAAAATAACCTTTCCATGAGCTTGATTTGGTAATGATACAAGACTAACATTGTCTTTCTTATCCTACCATAAGCACTTCATCATTCATGTTTCATGTTCTTTCTTAATCTTTGTTGTGTATTTTCTTATGGTTTATAACAACATATACATATTCATTTAGAAATTTTCATTGAATTTAAATTACTTTTGCTTTAGCTTAAGTTTATATAGGCCATTGCAAACTATTCCTTCCCATTTTATTGGTATTCCTAAGGAATTTCTAGACTATACAAGTTCTTATCAAACTCCAATTTTTTTCACTTCTTATGGAATATTCATTCCATTCAAGTACATTTGATTTGTTTCTTAAATTGGGATTTATATTATTTGGAAATTCATAGGCAATAAACCTTAAAAATCCATTGATCTATCCTTCCCACATATTGCACCTCATGTTTGACCAAAAATAATCTCAAAATATGACCTCACTATCAAATTTGACTCTCTAGAATACACAAAGCAAATTTGCCACTCACTATCAAATTTGCCACTAGAAAATTTGTCACTCATTGGTGAATTTTATAGGCTATGCATCCATTCTAAAATAAGGTCAATTAATACTAATTTTTGCATTAATAAGGGGTTTGATCAGCTAGGAAGATATTTTATCACCTCTCTATAATCATAGAGACCCCTCAAAATAGAAAATTTTAATTTTTCTCTTTCAATTTGTAGGTTTTTCAAAATTACTAGCCAGTGGCAAATTTAATAAAGCTTCTAGAAAGGTAATCCTAACAGTTGGCACCTCCCTACTTGCTGTAATTTCACTATTTTCAATTTACAATTTCTCTATTTTCATAGTTTGTTTTTCCTAAATTCATATTTATCTTGGTCAATCAAATAATCTTATATTAGCTTAAATAATTTTTTAAATCACATTCATCTTGAAAAAATCAAGGAATCCTAGTTTAAGTCTAGATTATTTCCTTTCGCAAGCATTTAGGAAAGAAATAAAAATCATATAGTTGCAATTTAAGCTAAATTTTTTGGTGCATCATCTCTTATTTTCCTTGGAAACTAAAACTCTCTCCTAGAATAGTTCATCATTTGAAATTCAAAAGATATATAATGCTAGCTCTTGCATTATTGCATTTTGTGTGTTTATACTTAGCATGCATCTGAGGTGGTCTTTACTTTAAGTTTGAGCAAAATTTTATCCTGATTAAGGATCAATAAAGAGTCAAATTAGCAATTCTAAACCTTAGGTGTTTATTGAATAAACCCATTAAACACCATCAAGCATAACATCAATAACACACTCAAAAAACTTGATAAATTACATGAAGTAGAGCCTACATGCATTGAATATTTCCACATATTCATGGAATTCTTTGGAAAGAGGTCCTAAAAGTAGGGAAGTAGAGATTCCTAGAAAATTCCACCCACTATGTGTGTCAAGGTTTTTGTATCTATATTTTGGTGAACCCAATGTGAACACTCCCTTTACCTTAAATAAGATAAAAATTTCTAAAACTTAAACAACATAATTAATTTTTTTTTGCATAGCATAAATCACATTAAAAAAGATAATAAGAACACAACCAAATTTCTAGTCTATTGGGGGAGGTTAATGACCCCTTGAATAAACCAACATATAAATGTTGGGGGAGCGATCTCTCTTGGCTAGTGTATTACATTGGGATAACAAGATTCATAAGGAGAGTTGTTTGCCAAGGTGACAAGGATTTTTAAATATCTTCTCTTTATTTCTATAAATACTCTAGAAACAAACCTTTAATAAATTTATTCCTCTTTTGAAAAACATTCAAATAATATCTCAACATTCCTATAGTACCCAAAGGTTTTAGAATCTTCATATTATGAAGTTCACACACATAAACATGAAGACCAAGTAGAGAACCCTTGGCCACACCATCTACTTAGGGAAGAAAATATTGTTGAAAACATCAACTTTAACTCCATAGATCGTATTAGGTATCACAAAACAAAGATATATTTCAAGATTTATTAGGGAATAAATTGAAGAAAAAAATATAAAATAATCATCTATACCTCATGATAACCTTTAGCATTCTAAGGTCAATCTACTATTTCACAAATCAACAAAAATTAAAATACCTTTTCTAGTCTTAATGTGTCTATGGCACATCCCACTGATTCTAAAACTCCCCCAACCATATCCATAGGGATAACAATTATGTTCATACCCTTTTCAACATCATACCCTAGTATAAAAATACCCATTCCAAACCCTAACTCCACAAACCTCTTTTTAACTCATGACTTAGGGATTAACCAAACCCTTCAATTGCAACATCTAATAAAGCCACTTTATCTTTTATGACTCTACCTTTTATGTCTCAAGCTCTCTTACAACCCCATTTGACTCTACCTACCCCACCCAATCCTCCACCTAATTATTTCCAAGAATTCAATGACAAAATCCAAATTGAAAAGAGATATTCCAAGTTTTAAGAACTTGAATATCAAATTGATTCCCTTCAAGGGTCATCAAAACAAAAGTATTCTTTTTAAGAATTCTACAATGAACCATTAGAACCCACAATAGTCAATCATCCTTTTACAAATAAATTTGAAACTCCTAAATTTAAAATTTACAATGGAAATAAATATTACATTAACCACTTAAGATTATTCCAAATAGCATGCAATGACATCAATCATTATGGAATGTTGCTCCTTAGATTATTTTCTAAAATCCATAGTGGTTTAGATTTAGAATGGTACTTTCAAATAACTCACCATTCCATAAAAAAAATTTAAGGAACTTATGGAATATTTTGAAAAATAATTTTTAGTCTACATAGAAGAGAAGGTCACTATAGATTATCTATATCAACTTAAACAATCAAATATCAAATAATTCTTAAATTTTTTACCTAAATAAAGGTATTTGTGGTAAGACTTCAATATAATTATCCCCCTAAGAAAATCTTACATATTTTCGTAAGAAACCTACATGAACAACTATAGTATCCTTTAGAATTGATAAAATTAACCTCTTTTGAAGAAGTTGTGGACATGCCTAAAATATTAGAGGCTATTATAATAATATTATTACAACTCAACTATAAGAAAGAGGAAGAAAACCTTTCAAAAAAGGATAATATAAAAATAAGCATTTTGTAGAATATAGTGTAATGGATTCCTATGAAACCAACAACATAAATTCAAATCAAAATGCTTCTCAAAGTTAGTGGTACCAAGACAAGATAAATCCAAGAGGTAATCCACAAAAAATGGACAAAGCCAAGTCATCATGTTAAAAATACTTCTTGGTTCAACTATTTTGTGTAGACACTAAAATCATGTAAATCGGATAATTTGCTATGCACCACTTTTATTGACAGCATATGGCCCCATTGGTCAACCCTCAGGGGTTAATTAGGGCTCCCAACCACTTTTGGGATGGTTTACCCCACTTTTGGGAGGTTTTGGGCCATGTAGCCATGGTTCTACCACCTTGGGATAACCATAGTTTATGGTCATCCCACCCAGAGACGACCACATGTAGCCATCCCTAGGTGGGACAACCATGAACTAGACCACCCAAAAGTCAAAGGGTGGGACAAATGATAATCAATTATTGTCATTTATCCTTCCCAATCACCCAAAATTGATTGGGATGTTGTCATAAACATTAAGGCCTATAAATTGGAGGTCCCAAATAGAAGGCATCTTCCCTCCTATGCATGGCAACGAAATGGAAAAGTGGCAACACTTGCCCTGCATTCCAAAAATTACCCCTTTACAAATTTGCACTAATTTTTATATAAATTAAGGTTCTCCCACCCAATTTTAAAAGGAGACAATAACACGTGTTTCTCATGAGCTCACATTTGCCCAAGTATTTTTCTTGAAAACATCTTCATTCGAAGGAACTTTTAGGGGCATCCCAAAATACACCAAATCCATTCCAAAACCTATCAAATCTAAGATTTATTTGACCAAATTCAATGAGAACACATTTAAGGTAGTTTTAAGCTAGATTCCCTTGAAATTGGTGTCCAAAACCACTCAGTTTTATGGTCATACCTACCAGGGATGTCGAGAAGTCCTAATATTCCTAATTGGACTTGCCAAGGACAGCCATGAAATGGTTAGAAATTTTGGTTTGATTTTAACATAGATCAATTCTAAAGCATTATAATAGCAACATATCTAAATTTGGTAAATTTTTGAGTAGATTTGATGGGTTGATTAGATTTTTTATGATTGTAGTATTACTTGCTCCTGCAAGGGATGGCCATAAGGTTTTCTAACAATTGCACTTGGATTTATGCTTAAATCCTCCCAAATTTTAGAAATATGAGCAAGTTTTTTTGTCATTGATGTTAAGAAATTTATGTTCATGTTTAGTCATCATTGATATCATCAGGTAGTTTTTCCAAAAGGTAAGGAAGAGGTTAAAGGAAATAGGATATAATATTTATTTTAATATTATATAACTAAAGCAAACTAGAATATTATAAGGAAGGAGAAGCAGGTTTAAAAGGGGGTAATAATATTATAATATTTAATATTATAATATTCTAGGCTAAATATTGAAGTGGAGAAAAAATGATGTCCAACAATTCTTTAAAATATAAAGTCTCAAAAAGACCTGAAGAACACAAGCTTATACTGAGATGGGGGGGTGAATAGTATAACGTCCACTTTTTACTTTCTTTCCAAACCAATATCAATTAGTGTCCTCAATACCAATAACCAAATATAATAATATGTATTAATAATATAGATAGCAATAGTAAGCAAGTATACAAATCATCACACACAATTGAGACACAAGATTTAACGTGGTTCCTCCAGTATGGGGTAGTCCACAAGATATTCTCCTTATAATATTTTACAAATAAATAGGGATCCTTATCCCAATATAAATTATTACTTTGATCTGATCAAATCTAGGTTGTCTTGATCTAATTAGGTGGGCTCTACTAATCTACTTAGCTAGGCTCTCCACTAATCTGCTTAGCTAGGCTATCCACTGATATACTCAGCTAGGCTATTCACTGATCTACTCAGCTAGGATCTCCACTGATCTTCTCAACTAGGCTATCCACTGATCTACTCAGCTAGGCAATCCACTAATCTACTCAACTAGGCTATCCATTGATTTGCTCATCTATGCAACTAGTGTTGATGTGTTTTCTATTTCTATCCTATCTCTTTCATTGCTCAAAAATCTGCCTCGATGCCTTCTCACAAGGCTCAAACAATCCTTCTCAAATGTTGTCCCAAATTTATTCTCAAAGCTTTCAAAAAAGGCTCAAAAAATCCTACTCAAATGTTGTACCAAATATATCCTCAAATCCTTCTCAAATACTCAACCAATCATGCACAAAAGATGTCTCAAATCTATCCAGAAATTCTATCCCAAAAGCCTTCCCAAAGGCTCAAACAATGACTCTCAAGTAGCACTCAAATATCAACCACAAATCAATGAAGGCAAGGCTCAATGATGAACTCAATAATGGATAACAAATGAATAATGACAATACTCAAAAATGTGCTCAACAATGAATGGCAATGTACTCTTCAATGGATGACAAAAATGATCCACAATGATCTTAAAAATGTCTGACATATGATCTCTCAAATGGATTACAACAATGCTCAACAATGTACTCTCAAGAGCAATGTACTCTCAAATGGATGACAATAATGCTCAACAAGGTACTCTCAAATGTATGACAAATTATATCTCAAATGGAAACATCTCCAAGAAATAACAATGAGAAATTCAACCAACCAAGGACAATCTCCACAAGTGATAGTAATAGATTCTCAATAATATATTCCTCATAAAATGTTAATAAGCTCTCAAGAAACAAGCACAATTCCCTCAAGGAAAGATCTCTCAAATATCTAACAATTATCTCCTTAAATGAAAGGTAAATGTATCCACAAGTGACTAGCAAATGATCTCCTCAATGGTATCAAATAGTGGCAATGTACTCAAAAATTAACCAACAATAATCTCCTCAAAGCAATAGCAACAACCTCCTCAATAATGGCAATACTCTCAATGAATTCCACTAAAGCAATCATGGAACTCAGACATCAATTTTATCCATAAAATTGATTTTCTAATCCATCCACTTCCTCTCAATAGCCAAGGCACATAATCAAGCAATTTATATTCAACTTCAAACCCTAACTCATGTGCATGTCTTCTAACTCAAGGTAGCAATTAACTAGGTCTCAAGTTCCTAGTTTAATTTCATAATTAAATCATGCACTAGGACATATAACAAGTTCAACAATTTTCAACATTGTGACTCCCTAATTTCATTAACATATACAACAAGCACCTATGCTTTTATTTTTAATTCCACACCTTATAACTCCACATACAACAATCACAAATATTTAACTTCATACCTTATAACTCCCTAAGCACATACAACAATCATTTATTTTCACTAAATACCTTGACTCCCTAGTTATAATAGAAATGATTTCAATGCACCAAAACTTTGGCAATATCAAATATTACCGTGCACTAGAGATAAATACCTTTTTAAAAAATCCGTAGCCTTTGAAACCTTTGAAATTTTTAATGCCTTTGCCAAAAAACATTTGCCTTCACCACCTTCAAAATTGTTAATGCTTTACCAAAAATCAATGCGCCTTCACACCTTCGTGGGAGTCAAACTCTATTCCTCTCACCTAGTGCTGTGAGGCGCTTACCACATGGGCATCAACCCACATTAGGATTTAATACCAAACACCCAACTTGTCCTATGTTTTGAATATTAAAACCCGAATTGCCTTTCTTAGCAAAATACTTTATCCCTGGCAGGATTCGAACAATGAACCTACCTTGTGCAAAGTTTGTGTGCTACCAACTGCACTAAGGATTCCTCTATGATGTCACTTTATTGCACTATTCACTTGATCTTGCTCTCAAATCAAAAGTTATTTATCCTTCTTTCTTCGTTGCTCCCCTTTCGATGACTCTCTCTCTCATGCGCTATGTCAAGTCTTCAATAATCAAAGGTTTTTACCTTTTATTTATATGCACCTCCATGCCTTCGAATGATGTCGGTGAATATTTATTTATCTCCCCAACCTTTGCACATTGGTGGATAATATAATACAACCTTATACCTTAGAATTATTAAATAAAAATTTAATAATTCACCTTTTAACTTTGAATTGGGATATCTCCTTCATTCTTTTGAATTTCACCATGAAACTTTTTGCACCTAGGTTTTATTGGAAAACCTTTTCATCCATCATAATTTGGAGAAGTCTTAGCATAGTGGTTTTAATGAAAAACCCTTTCCAATGGTTTTAATGAAAACCCTTTCCATTGGTTTTAATAAAAAATATTTCCATCGGTTTTAATAAAAACCCTTGCCGTTGGTTTTAATAAAAACCTTTACCATTGGTTTTAATTAATACCATTAATATAATATTTAAAAAATTAAATATTATATGCCTCTTGTGCTACAAGACCTTGTATATATCCATGCTGTCAAAAATATCATAAATTATTATTTATGAAGTGATTTTTCCACCAAAACTCAATGTGATCCATGTGACACCAATGACACCACAAAATAACTCAAATTGCCAACAAGACCCATTTGGCAGAATGTAAAGATTATTATTTAATTTATTTAAATTAAAATATTTTAGTCTTAGGTTAAAATTTTAATTTAAATAAATATAAAATGTGCCATAAGTCTAAGTTTAAAATTTGAATTGGAAAGCGCCGATATTTTGGAATACTTTGCAAAGGATATAAAAGGAGGAAATTTTTTTTATTTCAAACCATCCATGCATATTCGAAGCCCTAAAGAGAAAAATAAAATTGTGCACCAAAGAGAAGAGAGAAATATTTGCATGTGTTAAAAATAAGAAGGGTAGACCTTGTATAAGACAAAGTGGAGCATTAAAAATATCACCAAGTGCTTGGTAGCGCAAGTGGCGATCAACGGCTGGTTAAGGCGTTTGTGGAATACTCGTCAAGAGTAAAATTTGCATCCCCTTCATTTTGGTGATGGCAAAGGTTTTTCATTCATTTTTGAAAGGCACCTAAGAGCAAGGTTAAAGGTGCATCATTCCCATTTCATTTTGATGTGGGTGTGTGGCCCAACAACATCCAATCCATAAGGCTTAGGCATTGCGATGATGGTTTATCATCGGTTCGAGTCGAGCGTAATCATGATGGCATTATTTTATTGTATGTCATCGTCTAAGGTAAGAGGTTATTTTATTTTTCGAAGGTGTGATTTGTGATAGGGGGCCACGTGAATTATAATTGGTAATTTGATTATTTCTTGCTAAGGTTAGATATATGGAGTCATAAGGGATTTTGAATATTTTAATTTTTTACTTAGCATTAAAATAGAGATTGGAGATATAAGGTGTTTGAAAAGAAATTAATTGTGTTGAATTTTATTGTTTAAATATTGGAGTTAAAAGGATTAACCAAAGGAATTAATTTTATAAGTGTGAAAATGGGAGTTATAAAGTGTTTTAAGGAAGTTTCGATTGGTCACTATTTAAATATTATTTGTTTGAAGTTTCAATATTATAAGGTGTACTTGAGAGCTAATATTTTTGTATGGTGAGATAATTTTTAAAGATAATATTTGAGTGGAGATTTTGAAATAAATTGTTGCTATCTAACCTTAATAATAGCAAAGAGAATTTGATTGTGATTGAGACAGGTTTTTGAAGACATATCTCCATCAAAATAAATGTATGGGCACATCTTCCTTGTAAGTGAAATATTTTTGGGTTGGATGTCATGAATTGTAAAGTTGGAGTGAAAAGGATTGTTTGATAAGCATTGTTAAAAATAATTGAGTGAGCATTCATGTGCATGGTCAGGGATTGTGAAAGAACATGAGTATCATTGTTATACGAGATTATTTGATAAGTATTATTGGAAATATTTTAGTGAGAATTAATGTGCATGATTAGGGTTTGTGAAACATCATGAGTATCATTGTTATGTGGACTAGTATTTTTGAAAGAACATGAGTATCATTTTATGTGAAAACTAGAATCATCTTGAGTCAAGGTTTGAGTTCCATAGTGTGAGTTATTGGAAGTAAAGTGAAACACTTGGTTAGGGTTTGTAAGTAAGTTGTGTTTCATTGAGTTGATGCATTAAGTGAAGTTTATTGAGAATTAGAAATTGAAAGCATTGAGTGATAGTTCAATTTCTATGAAAATTTTGTTATCTATTTTTGAATTGATTTGAAAGAGAATTTGAAAGTTATTGAGTGATTTGTGAGTGTGAAACATATTGAGTATCTTACCATTATCTATATGTTTCTATGGTTAAACAATATTCCGAGTGAAACTTGTTTTTGTGATTGAAGAGATTTTCTAAAAGAGATTAAGTTGAGTTGTGTATGCAAGTTTTGCAATTGATTTGAATAAGCTTTTATGAAAGCTAGTGTACAAATTTGAGTAATTCCTAGAGGGAACTTAAGAACAAAGTTAAAAAAGATTTTGTGAAATCTTGTGAATAGATTTGAGTAAGTCCTAGGATATATTTATGTGAGATTTTATGGAATATTACAAGCAGATTTGAGGTATGTCTTGGTGAAGACTTGTTGAGTAGATTGGACAAGTTCTAGGGTGGACTTGTTGGACATATTTGAGATAAGTCTTAGTGAATACTTGAGAGCTAATTAAGAAAGTTATTGAGTGGAATTGTGGACATATTTGAGGTAAGTCTTTGAGAAGACTTGTGAGCAGAGTTGATTAATTGATTTGTTCAAGCTTTGTGTTAAGGCTTGGGGTAGATATGAGTAGAGTTGATTTGTTATTTTATCAAGCTTTGTGTTAAGGCTTGAGGATATATTTGAGATAGATATTGAGCAAATTTATGCTAGACTAAAGAACTATGTTTAGTTCATATTTGATACAGAGATTAAGCAGATTTGTACTAGACTAAAGGATAGTATTTAGTGTAGATTTAAGACAGATATTGATTAGGTTTGTGCTAGATCAAAGGATAGTTTTTAGTAAAAATTTGAGATAGTGATTGAGTAGATTTGTGCTAGACTAAAGGATAGTGTTTATTACAAATTTGATATAGTGATTGATAAGATTTATGCTAGACCGAAGGATAGTGTTTAGTGTAGATTTGAAACAGAGCTAAGAGAAAGCTTTGGAATTGATAGAGTAGAGAACAATAGTCTCAAGTGGATAAATATCCATTAGATAGAGTAGTGAGGACAGAGGTCTTCTGAGTGAGGAAATATTATTTTGTGGAGAGATATCCACAAGCCAGTGTAGTGGAGGCATTAGTCTTCTAGAGGATCACTAGCCAAAGTAGAGGAGGAGTTATCCTATGGATAGAGATCCTTGAACTTGATTAGGGGATAGGTATCTCTTTCGGATAAAGGTCCATAGACATTATAATAGGGAAGGATTACCAAAGAGATTTGCTAAGGAAATTTTAGTGAAATATTTTCACTGTGGACGTAGCCCACATTGGGTGAAACACATTAAATTGGTGTCTCTATTATGTGTGGTGATTTGTACATTTATTTTATTACTACTATTGATATTTCCATTTATATATTGCATAATATTTTTTAGGAAAGAAAATTAAAAAGTGATATTATACTGTTGACCCCCCTATGAGTATAATCTTGTGTTCTTCAATTGGTATCAGAGTGGGTTCCTTTGGAAGATTGTAAAAGCTTGAAGGAAAGCTTATAGAAACACAGATGGATTCTCAGAGTGGATCTTCAATAAATAATGTACCATTGTTGGATGTGAACAATTATACATTATAGAGTGTAATAATGAAGGTTTACCTAATGGAACTAGGAAATGATATATGGCAAGCAGTTGAGGATGGGTACATACCGCTAGCTACTCCACCTATAGATAAATATGGTAAGCTCCTACATATGAATAATTTGAAATAAATGAATGGAATATTAAATGGTTTGTGTGAATCAAAGTTTGTAAAATTTATGCATTGCACATCAGCAAAATATATTTGGGATAAGTTGAAAAATATTTTTTAGGGAGACAAAAAGGTCAATATGGAAAAATTACAAAATCACAAGAAAACATTTTAAGATCTAAAGATGAATGATGAGGAAAACATTGCTACATACCTACTTCATGTGGATGATGTTGTTAACTCCATGCAAGGACTTGGGTTTAAAGTGGAAGAATCAAATGTATGTCACAAGGTTTTAAGATTACTTCCTAAGAGGTATAGTGAAAAGATTTCATCCAAAGAAGAAACAAGAGATATAGAAAATTTGACAAGTAATGAGTTACATGGAACTCTCATAGCTTTTGAGATGAGAATAAAAGAGGAATATATTCATCAAAAATAAGTAGCCTTAAAAGTTACAAAGAAGACAAAGAGAAAGAAGTAAAATTCAAGTAACGAGTTATCTAGTGATGAAGAAGCAAACTATGGTAGAAGGAATAAGCACATAAGAAATCACAAAGGTACAAAATTAGTTAAGTGTTTTAAATGTGGAAAATATGGTCACTATGCAACTGATTGTCTAGAAGTTGTAAATAGCAGTGGCAATGAGAAACAAGATTATAAGAACATGGAAGCAATAAAATACAGGTATCAAAATAGAAGTAGGGATCGACAAAGCAAGAAAGGAAAGAATATTTTCAAATGTATAAGAAGATATTTTATGCAGATAAGGTAGGTAATATTTCTAGTGATAGTGATGGAAGTTCCTCAGATAATGAAGAAGAAGAAGTTATATTTCAGGTAGAAGAAAAAGATGATGTTCGCAAAAGGGCACCAATAATTCTCAAGTATTTTACGTGTGGTAACTTTGGATATCTTGAAGATAGTTGTACAAGGAATGGATTCAGTTTTAGTGAATATGAATATGAAGATGCTAGTGAAGGTCTAGAAGAATAAATTATTATTATGGAAATTTAATAAGAAGTGCTTATAGTGGAAAGAAATTAGAAAATAATGAATATGATCTTGAAGAAAAAAGAATAAAGGAAGAATCATAAATTGAATAGGTAGGAGAAGTTGATCTTGAGGGTGAGCTTATTTTTGCCCTTCATGCATTAAGAAATGTAAGAAAGCAGAACTCAAAACTCAAGCTTCAATTTCAAGAATGTGATGAAGAGAAAGGAAATATTATAGAAGATCTAACCAACTCAATAGCTAAGACAATGAGATTTAAAGAGAAGTTAGAAGCAAAGGTTTTAGAATGTGAAATGTTAGAGCATGAAGTAGCTTCACTAAGGAAGGAATTAAAAGAGTCTAAATACAAGCTACATAGGTTTGGAAGAAGCTCAAATAAATTGGATAAAATTATCAAGGTACAAAGATCTTCATCAAATAATACAGGACTTGGTTTTAAAGAATAATATAGAGGATGAGGAGAGGAGTCAATATCAATATCCAAATAAGAATAAGCTTCAAAAGAAGATAGTAAAATATAAAGTGAGACCTCTAAGGATAAGTTGGACAATAGGAAGTTCAACAAGGAAAGGAACAGATGGAACATGATACAAGACAGGGAAGAAGAGACTAAGAGACCAATGGGGTCTAGGCAAGGTTTATTCAATGGAACTTGCTTCTCATATCATAGGTTTGGGCACAAGGCTACATAGTGTAGGACACATGAAAGATAGGAATATGGAAATTTTAGAAACATGCATCTCTTCCAAGGGTATTGCTACTCTTGTAAATAGTTTGGTCATAAGGCAGTTAATTGTAGGGTTCATGATAAGAATGAATATGGATTCACCAGGAGGAACTAAAAGATATTTGCACCTTCAAGGAATCACAACATTAAGTTTTATAAGTGCAATAATGTTGGGCATATGGCTAAGTGGTGTAGAGCATAATTTCTAGAGACAAGCAGGAACAAGAACATTCAAAAAAATCATAAGGATCAGTTGAGAAAGAAGGTGGACAAAGATAAAGAGTAGTGTATGCTAGGAGTAGAGATACTCCCACCCTAAAATTAACCACCTAAAGAGAGGACATGGGAGAGGGGCTAAGCTAAGAGTACCATTCTTAGCCCCAAGCCCAAAAGGTGGCCCTTTTCCATTGATGTTAAAGGGTGAGAGATTTAAGTTAGGGGGAGAGCATTCAGTCAGGGGGAGCAGTTTCTCTAGGGAAGCAAAACTAAAAAAGGAAAAATAAATGGTAAAAGTAAAGAGGGTTGCCATCAATGAAAAATGGGAATATTGTTGGAAATATGAGCAAGTTTTGTTTTTATTGATGTCAAGAAATTGATATTCAAGTTTAGTCATCATTTATATCATCAGGTGGTTTTTCCAAAAGACAAGGAAGAGGTTAAAGGAAATAGAATATACTATTTATTTTAATATTATATGTCTAAAATGACCTAAAATATTAAAAGGAAGGAGCAGTAGGTTTAAAAGGGAATAATAATATTATAATTTTTTGGGCTAAATATTGAAGTGCAGAAAAAATGATTTCCAAATAGTCTTTAAATTATAGTCTCAAAAAGACCCATTTGGCAGAATGTAAATATTATTATTTAATTTATTTAAATTAAAATATTTTAACCATAGGTTAAAATTTTAATTTAAATAAATATAAAAGGCACCATAAGTCTAAGTTTAAAATTTGAATTAAAAATTTGAATTGGAAAGTACCGACATTTTGGAATACTTTGCAAAGGATATAAAAGGAGGAAATAATGTTTTATTTCAAACCATCCATGCATATTCGAAGCCCTAAAGAGAAAAATAATATTGTGCATCAAAGAAAAGAGAGAAATATTTGCATGTGTTAAAAATAAGAAGGGAATACATTGTATAAGACAAAGTGGAGCATTAAAAATATCACCAAACGCTTGGTAGCACAAGTGGTGATTGGCAGTTGGTTAAGGCTTTTGTGAAAGACTAGTCAAGAGTTTGATTTGCATCCCCTTCATTTTGGTGGTGGTAAAGGTTTTTTGTTAATTTTTGGAAGGCATCAGAGAGCAAGGTAAAATGTGCATTGTGCACCTTTGGTTTATTCATGGGAGTGTGGCCCAATGATAGCCAATCCATAAGGCTTAGGCATCGCAGTGATGATTGGTCATGGGTTCGAGTCAAGCATAGTCGTGAGGGCATTATTTTATTATGTACCACTATCTAAGGTAAGAGGTTATTTTATTTTGCCAAAGTGTGATTTGTGATAGGGGGCCACATAAATTATTGTCGGTCCTTTGATTATTTCTTGCTAAGGTTAGAGATAGGGAGTCATAAGGGATTTTGAATATTTTAATTTTTTACTTAGCATTAAAATAGAGATTGGATATAGAAGGTGTTTGAAAGGAAATTAATTGTGTTGAATTTTATTGTTTTAATATTGGAGTTAAAAGGATTAACCAAAGAAATTAATTTTATAAGTGTGAAAATTGGATTTATAATGTGTTTTAAAGAATTTTTGATTGGTCATTATTTAAATATTATTTGTGTGAAGTTTGGATATTATAAGGTGTACTTGAGAGCTAATATTTTTGTAAGGTGAGATAATTATTGAAGATAATATTTGAGTGGATATTTTGAAATAAATTGTTGCTATCTAACCTTAAGAATAGCAAATAGAATTTGATTATGATTGACACAGGTTTTTGAATACATATCTCCATCAAACAAAAGGTATGGGCACATATTCCTTGTAAGTGAAATATTGTTGGGTTGGATGTTGTGAAATGCAAAGTTGGAGTGAAAAGGATTGTTTGATAAGCATTGTTGAAAATAATTGAGTGAGCATTCATGTGCATGGTTAGGGCTTGTGAAAGAACATGAGTATCATTGTTATGTGATATTTTTTTTATAAGAATTGTTGGAAATATTTGAGTGAGCCTTCATGTGCATGATTAGGATTTGTGAAAGATCATGAGTATCATTGTTATGTGAACTAGGATTTGTAAAAGAACATGAGTATCATTGTTATGTGAAAACTGGAATCATCTTGAGTCAAGGTTTGAGTTCCATAGTGTGAGTTTTTGGAATTAAAGTGAAACACTTGGTTAGGGTTTGTAAGCAAGTTGTGTTTCATTGAGTGGATGCATTGAGTGAATTTGATTGAGCATTAGAAATTGAAAACATTGAGTGATAGTTCAATTTATGTGAAACAAATTGTTATCTATTTTTGAATTGATTTGAAAGTGATTGAGTGATTTGTGAGTGTGAAATATATTTATTATCTTATCATTCTCTATATGTTTCTATGGTTAAGTAATATTCTGAGTGAAACTTGTTTGTGTGATTGAAGAGGTTTTTGAAAGAGATTAAGTTGATTTGTGTATGCAAGTTTTGTAATTGATTTGAATAAGCTTTTGTGAAAGCTAGTGGAAATATTTGAGTAAGTCCTAGAGGGAACTTAAGGATGAAGTTGAGCAAGCTTTTATGAAATATTGTGAGAAGACTTGAGTAAGTCCTAGAGTGAACTTAAGGATAGATTTGTGTGAGATTTTGTGGAAGCTTACAAGCAAATTTGAGGTAAGTCTTTGTGAAGACTTGTTGAGAATATTGGAAAAGATCTAGGGTGGACTTGTTAGACAGATTTGAGACAAGTCTAAATGAAGACTTAAGAGCTTACTAAGCAAGTTCTTGAGTGGAATTGTGGATAGATTTGAGGTAAGTATTTGAGAAGACTTGTGAGCAGATTTGATTGATTGATTTGTTCAATATTTGTGTTAAGGCTTGGGGTAGATTAGATCAGAGTTGATTTGTGATTTGATCAAGATTTATGTTAAGTCTTGAGGACATATTTGAGACAAAGATTGAGCATATTTGTGCTAAACTGAAGGACTGTGTTTAGTGCAGATTTGAGACAAAGATTGAGAAATTTATTTCTAGATAAAATGATAGTGTTTATTGAATATTTGAGATAGATATTAAGCATATTTGTGCTCAATTGAAGGATAGTGTTTAGTGTATATTTGAGATAGTGATTGAGCATATTTGTGCTAGAATAAAGGACAATGTTTAGTGTAGATTTAAGACAATGATTGAGTATATTTGTGTTAGACTAAAGGACAATGTTTAGTGCAAATTTTAGATAGAGATAAGAGCAAGCTTTGGAGGTGACAAAGTAGAGGATAGTAGTCTCTAATGGATAGAGATCCATTAGCTAGAGTAGTGAGTACAAAGGTCTTCTGAGTGAGTACAAAGTCTTCTATGGAGAGCACAAGCTAGTGTAGTGGAGGTATTATTCTTTTGGAGGATCACCAACTAGAGCAAAGGAGAAGGAGTTATCTTATGGATAGAGATCCATGAACTTTATTAGGGGATAGGTATCTCCTTTGGATAGAGGTCCATAAACATTGTAATAGGGAAGGATTCCCAAAGATATTTGCTAAGGAAATTTTAGTGAAATATTTTCTTTATGGACATAGCCCACATTGGGTGAACCACATTAAATTGGTGTCTCTATTTTCTATGGTGATTTGTGCATTGCTTTGATTACTACTATTTATATTACCATTGATATATTACATAATATTGTTTGGGAAATAAAAATAAAAAGTGATATTATACTGCTCACCCCCACTCCTCTTAGTATAATCTTATTTTCTTCATAAAAATCATCTCATTAACATCATATTAAAGTTTCAAGTCATTATGAGTTGTTTAGAATAGTCACAAATAAGTTTTATATTCATAAATGCATACTTTCTATGGTTTTCCTAGTTTTTATCACTAAATGCATATGCTATTAACATTATTCAATCTCTTGTGTGTAGGTGTAGGTATTATAGGCATGAGGGAGGAGATAAGAGGTATATTAGAAGAAGCCCAAGATTAGCTCTCAAGTGTGGGTTGTGAGAAGAACATTGAAACACACCATTAAGCTCATGGAGGGATTCATTCCCTTGTAATTTGTAATCTGAATGTATCAAAATGATAAGCCCTCAAAGGGGATGTATTTTAACCTTTTAGAATTTATGGATTAATAAATACAAGGATAAATCACCCCTATTTTACTACAAATCATTTTTTGTTTCAATGGTTTACATATTTTGCACCTTTCCTTCGCATGCTTGCTCAGATACAATAGATAGCATTTCATTTTAAACACATTTTAACCATGCCATTTTTTGTGCTTCTTCATTGGTGATCATGGTGGGACCCTTGTCCATTTTTCCCTTTTATTTTTGTAATTTTTGAACTCCATTTTATGTTTTATGTGTTGCAATTTTTGATCATTTTGGCCAGGAATAATTATAGAATTTCTAATTGGAACTGCCAGGAATGGCCACTGTAAATGTCCCTTCTAGGGATGGCCCCTAAATTTGTAGTCATCCCACCTATGGATGACCACAAAACTAGGGGGTTTCTACAAAAAATTCCATAAATAGAAATTTCTAGAACAAAAAAGGTAACTTCCTAAACCTTCAATTTGCATCTAGGTTGTTTCAAAAAGCTTAAATTTTAGTTTTTCTTGTCTTTTGTGTGCAATTGAAGGTTATATTTCATATTTCTAAATTTTGCATTAAAAAAATCAAAGAAAAATAGGAAAAAGAATAGCCTTTCAAAATGCATTTGTCTAGTTTTCCTGTGTGCGATCTACCTAAGGGTTAGATTTTCATATAGTTTACAAATTTTATAGTTTCCTTTTACACATATGCTTATGATTCTAAAAGTGAAATGTAATTCATGCATTTAGTGAATAATAATTTAATTCTATCTTGTTTAATTTAAATAATTTTAAAATGAATCACACATAGCACACTCCTTTTTAACATTAGTGAGTTGTAATTCATCCCCAACCACTGATAGAGTTCAATGACGGTGGGTTTCATCTCCATCCATTGGCTCAAATCCCATGTACCCTGATGCGCACCAGAAATGCTCATTTTATGTACACTTTTAAGGGGCATAATTACTAGTTTAATTAACATTAAAAATGTATTTTTATTTTACTTATGCATATAATTGATAGAAAATCCGGTATTATGCTTAAATAGTGTTTTTAGTGGAAACTATGTATAAGTGTAGGGTTTACTACTAATTTGATGTTTTCCATTCTACACCCCACTTGGACTTGGTAGTGTGCAATAAGGATCCTTACTCAAGTGGCACCTTACTCAAGCAGGAACTCTACTCAAGTGATGCCTTACTCAAGTGAACTCTACTCAAGTGATGCCTTACTCAAGTGGTGCCAAGTAGGTGCCTTACTATGGCACCTTACTCTGGCGTCTTACTCAAGTAGGTGCCAAGCAGGCACCTTACTCAAGTAGGTTCCAAGCAGGAACCTTACTACCATACATTGGAGGCACCTTACTCTGACAAAACCAGCTTTGACAGGTTGACCAGTGAGCTAAGGAGGTTGTTGCACATGAAGACAAAGGAGAGATATTTTAATCATGCATTATTATTAAAATAGAATAAAACACTTATTGTTAACCGATTTTTCGGTTGACCATGTAAATATCTTAAGGAATTATTTTTAGGATGCATTAGTTTAGGATTTTTTTGTTACATACACCTAAGGATTTTTATATTTATCCTTATGGTGAACGAGCATACTTTAAAATAGCAGAATAATACCTGTGTATGAACCAATTGTAACTAATTACATTATGTGATTAAAATAGATTGATTTGTTGTTATAACAAGATCTGGCTGTGCTTTATATAAAGATGCAGGTTATATGAATGGGAGACAATGATTAATTTTACACATAATATTATTTCATCTCATTATAATTTATTAATAGTGCAATTCTTCTTACTTTCTTAAATCAAGTTCTATGTAATTAGTCTGATGGATTATCTACGGGAGCTTGGGCCCACTCCATGCAGTAGTCCTCCCCTATTTTTATTTTTGTATTTATTTTATGAAGATTAGATTTATTGTTTTATTTCCTTATTTAATTCATTTAGCTGTGTTTTATTTTCTTGCATTTTATTTCTGCACTTTTATTTCCAGCACTTTAGTTTTAGTTTGTAATTTATTTATTTAATTTTCTGCACTTAGTTTATTTGGTTTGGCTGAAATTCAAATGCATGAACATCCCCCACCAAACTAAATAAGGTACATATGGATTCATTCCCCCGCACTATAGGAATATACTGTGCATGACACTTGTAAGTTTACGGACTTATCGGATTGATAATTTATGGAAGAGAAATAATTATTTTTCAAGACATAATTTCTACTCACCATTTTGGCACTATTGTCGGGGAGTGTCAAAACTATAGTGTTATGATTTATAGGTTAGATAAAAAGCCCATTTAAAATTACCTATAGATCTTCTACCTAAGAAGTGTGAGTCCACCAAGGGCCTTTTTACAAGGCCAAAATAGTTTCCAGCATAGTCAAAGCCAAATCCCATAGGCAATAGTTTAAATTTACCAACTTCTTAGGTAAATACGGGAATGAACCTGATGTACCATATTAAGTGTAGAAATAGGAATAAATTGTGTTGTTGAAAAAAATTAGAAAATCAAGCAAATCATATTCTGAATGGTTTCAATAAATCAAAGAAATAGCACAACCCAGGTCTTATATAATTGAAAATATTTAGGGATGTATTTTTATACAGTAACCATTGGGAAATTGTGTCTCTAGAAGCTTGGTTTTAACAATTAAAAAATTTTACAAGCTTGATGCTTTGAAACATATTGGAAAAATATTTTAATTATGTAGTAAAAATGATAGATTATAATTTAAAGAGAACATATTATTATGGAGTATGCTCTTCACTTGCGCTTAAGGTGACTTGGTCAATAAAAAACTAGCATGTGTTTTTAACATAATTCTATGCCATGTTTTCTTTAGGTTGATAGCCCATAGATAGTCATTTTTTAGCTTGCACATTTTACCGTAATGTTGAAAGAGTTTGGTTGTGAGGCCATGAAGTAAAATACTCTTCTCATGCTACAACATATCAAACTAGTTTATAAATAAGGAGATGATTTTTAGAAGAGTAGTTCAGATGTAGGCATGGGGGGACCCCACCTTCATCATTATTACCAACAACACAATGAACATTGTTTATAGTGTTAATGAAAAAATAAAAAATAAAAGAGAAAAAAAGAAAATAAATCTCCTACTAAAAATGCTCCAAGTGTAGACACCTAAAACATGTCATTTTTAGGAAGACTACTCACATGGGCACATTCCTAGATCATGTGACTAAACCTTGGGAATTTCCAAGTATCAAAAGTGGTTTTGCCACTCATCTAGGGCATTGTCAGCTCATCCAAGCCTGTTCAATATAGACTAGAGTGGTTAGATTCTTGCCACTGAAGCTTAGAGTGGCCAAACCTTAGCCATTGCAGATGACAACGACTAGACCTTAAATGCATTTTATCACAAATCTAGCCTAATATCAAGTGGAAGTGGTAGTTTGCATGCAATAAGGCCAAGCGGGAACAAATTTGCATTCCTCCTAACAACTAGTCTACATGAAGGACTCAAGTCTGAATTTAGAAATCAGTTAACTGCCCCTCAAGGGCAGACAAAGGTAAAATTATCATGCCAACGTCTTGTGTGCATGCATAAAAGTAATCCTAGGGTTTTAATATTGACCTAGGGTTTTAAACACTTTATAAGGAGTAAACCTAAAAGCACTAGGGGACCTTCTTTTATGAATCAAGAGAGAGAGAGAACATCACATATCATATATCAAAACTTTGAATAGATTGGATCATTGAGGAGAGATTTTAGATACTTGGAGAGCTTCCCTTGGAGATCATTTTACAGTGAAGCCATATTAGATTGGAGAGTGAATTTGAGCACCCTTGAGGAGCAACAAAGTTCTAGTCAAACTAAGAGGTAATCATCCATGGACATATAGTAATCATTTAACATTAGTAGCAGACTTAAGCCCATAGCCTTTGGATTAATAGAGACATATTTAACCTTAGCAACCATTGTCTTGGATAGTGGTCTGCAACCTATTCTAGGGTTTAGGTGTTAGTTTTTTTATTCTAATTTTTCATGCTTTCATATCATTAGCATAAGATTTACTTCATTTAGTGGCATTCATAGTACTAGTTTTATTGCACTTATTTTCATTATGCTAACAACCTCATCCGGGGAGGCAATCTTGGACATCTAAGCGTGTGTTGTTGTTTCATTTATTGTAGGGCTACAAGTTCATCAGATAGATCCACAACATACAAAAGCAAGAGGATCCCTCTAAGAATCAGACCTTGGAGAAGGAGGCATCTGTAGGCTCTCATATAGTTCTGTGTGCATCATCAGGAAGCCTAGAAAAGTGCATCTTCCTTTGTGAGGGGATATTTTATACATCTGCTAACCTCTTTATATAAAATAATGTATCAAATGAAGGGTATCCTGTAGAGGGATTTATATGTAACCGAATCTTGGAAATATCAATACAAATCATTCATTCATTTATTTCTTCATACTTTGGCTATGCCTTTATTTTATGATTTTTCATTTAATGCATGTTAAATGTTAAAATATTTAATAATAATAATCACAAATAGAGTGAGTGGACGGTGCACCACTTCCTCGGGGTCACTACAGATGGCAATCACGGTGGGACCCCTACCTAGTTTTATTTTTCTACCACTTTAATGATCCATGTTTTTGTGTGTAGGTTTAGTTGCTCTAGTCTACAATGGCCAAAAATCAGCCTCTCTAGTCTACAACGGCTAGGAGTTAGTTGTTCTAGTCTACAGTGTCTAAAAATAAATCGTTCTAGTCAATAGTGGCTAGAACTGAAGTGCAGTAGAGGTCAAAATATGATGTTCTAAGCTGGATTAGAGGTTGGTACAATTTTTGTACCCTAGTCTCTTTTTGATAAAATCATGTTTGGCATTGGTGTTCTTGATTCCCACTATGGATGAGTCTCCTTATTAAAAATCTAAAACAATATCAAGGAATAAGAAGAACAACACATCAAAAATACATTAAATAGTTTAGGGTACACATAAATTGGTAATGAAGATAAACACTTGCTTGATATTTTTGGTTATCTCTAAATTACAATCCAAAAGAATACTTCATAAACATAATGGTCAAAAATAGAAGTAAAAATCCTTGGTATAATATTGAGGGAGATTTTGAAGCAACACGTACTCATAAGCGGAGTCATAGTAACATTAAACCACATGCTCATAAGACCGTGAGATGTAGTTCCATGAGTCTACAGGGTGATAATTCAATCCTTAGAGGTTCCTCTCGAGAAAACCCAAATAGAGAGTCAAATCATGGAACTAAATCACAACAACACAAAGAGGCTTCAAGGTCATCATAATCAAGAAGACACAAGGAAACCTCAAGGTCTTCCTCTAAATACATAGAAAATTTTGAAATACATGAGGAGGCTTGAAGGTTTTCCTCCCCACATGGACATAAGAAGGGTTCTAGAACCCATTATTCACATAGGGATGATGATTTTTCCTCATATCCATCCTCATGGAGGGTAGATAGGGCCACAAAGGCCTCATCACCAAAAATACACACAAGAGTCACAACACCTCAAACTTCACATGAGATGTTGAGAACAGGTCTGCCTACTAAAGGGTAAAAAACTAGAGCTACATCTAGTCATAATCATAAAATAGAAGATATCCTTAACACAAGAGAAAGGATTCCAATGTACCATGACCTCATTGGATTAAATGGCACCCCAAGGGATCAGCCATAGAAAACAATAGAATTAGATGAGTTGGATAGGTTTCATCCGATGCCACCTTCCAGAACCGTAGCCACAAAAAATATTGCATCTAGAAGTTCACGAATTGTTATTTCTAAATGCACCTCTCAATATAGGGATGCTTTAGGGTGACTCTGGAAAGTCTCATGTATATTTTGACCATAGAGATACTTATAAACACATGGAACAAATTATAGTATCTAGCAAGATCAAAGAAACTGTAGAGACCTCTTCAAGGAATTTGTGAATCAAAACCACAAGAAGAAAATTAGATAAACATGAGTCCTCTTTAATAGCATAATATGACCGCATGCTATAGTTAGAGAATACATTGTGCAAAGAGCAAGAGCTATTGGAAGCTCTTGAACATGACAAACAAAGAGAAAGGATTTTGTGCAAACATGAGCAGTTTTTAAGAGAATAAGTTGAGCAACTATCTCATGTTAATTTAGAAGCCAATTAAAATGATCATCAAAGAGAAAAACATTATGACTCACCAAGAGAATGGTGCAAAAGAAAAGAAGAAATCCCACAATGAAACCGCCACTCAAATCATGAAAAATGACAAACTGGTGGAGAAAGGGTAAACATGATAAATTAGGATCAAACACATCTTGAATCCCCTCTTCGAAGGGAATAAAATATACTAATTCAAATGCACATAGGGTTACCTCCATTACCACCATGAGGGGGCCTACAAGAAGAGGAAATCCTCACCTCAAAGTTATTTTAGGCACTCACTAAAAATATGAATTACTTTGAGAAAAAAGAAATGGAAGGGATCCAACCAACATTGAGTAAAATACACAACTAACCATTATGCCCATAAGTACCTAGCCCTACATATCCTAATTATTTTGAGATGCCTAGGTTAGAAAAGTTTAAGGGTGAAGAGGATGCACAAGAGAATGTTACCAATTTCATCAATGCATGCTTTCATCTTGAATACAATGATGCTCTTATGCTGAGGACTTTCATTATGACATTTTTGGGTGCTACCACTTAGTGGTTCAACCAACTTCCTAAGAACAATATATTCAATTTTGAACAACTAGTAAAAGAATTCTTGAATAATTTATCCTTTGGTGCTAAGATGAAGGTGAACCTTTTGGACCTGGCTAACCTAAAACATCATTACGATGAGCTAGTAATGGAATACGGGGATAGGTGGAGAAAATTCATGGCAAAGTTATCATTCTCCATACCCACAGAAGAGATTGTCTGCATGTTCACCAAGAGTTGTTCTAAACACATTTCTCTATTGCTAAAACTTAAAAAATATCCTTCATTTGAGGAAGCCTTAGCACAGGCTAAACTCATTGAGGACATAAAGGTAGATGATGGAACCATCAAGATCTAAAACAAGGAGTGGAACAAAAATAGAAAAAATGACAAAAACAAGCAAAATTAGGTAAGCCCTACTCTAATTAATCAATTAGTATTAGCTACACCTAAGGATGGGGTTGTGCATCAACCCCAAAATTACCATGAACAACCCCCACTAGCCAATTATGATAAAAAGAACAATCAAGGATGAAATAGAGAATGCAAGCCACATCACTATTTTACACCTATATCAAAGTCAATGCAATCAATTTTCAACCAATTAAGCAAGGTTGGGAAGATAATATTTCCTAATATACCTCTCATAGATCCCAACCATATTAAGCCAAAAGGATATAGGGAAGATCAATTTTGCCCTTATCACAAGATACCGGGGCATAATATTGAGGTTTGCATTAGTTTCAAGCACCAAGTGCAAAACATGATTGAGGTGGGAGAACTTAAAGTTGACAACCCATTGGCTCCTTATAATAGATATGGGCATATACAGAAACCTGTTACCAAACCATGAGGTCCTTAGAGGGCAATGTGCCCAACTCAATTAGGTCCAAATTGATACACCTACCCATGGGTGTATTACGATGGTTGATATTTTCAATATAGCTACTACGACTAGATGATATGGTCAACCACAACCTCCCACAACTCCAATAAATATCACAGCTACACCTAGGTAGATTCAAGGGTAGAAAAATATCCAGGTCCACCAACTCGACCTATGGTAACTGTTCAAATTAGACGAGAGAAAAATTTACAAATGACACTAGCTAAGCTATCTATCTATAAGCTCATACAATAGTCTCCAAAGCACAAGGATACTTTGATGGAGATTTTGAGATCGATTTAGCTCAAACCACAAGACCCCAATTTATTCACATATTTTGTGGGACAAGTATAGTAATTCTAGGAACCTATAATTTGATTCTATGATCATGAGATTAATATAGTTCCTATTGTCTTACCAGAACCTCCATTGCATATTATTGCATCATTCAATGAATTACCTTTTAAGTGGGTCTTTATTGATACAAGTTTGTCAATCAACATCATCACAACTACACCAATAGAACATCTTAATATCCCCAAGTCAAATATCATTCTGGAAGCCTACACATTAAGAGCTTTCAATGATGTTTTATGCAATACCATGGGAATGATAGTCCTACCCATAAAGGTAGGGTATAATACCATCCTTGTGATGTGTCATGTATTTGAAGGGACCATGCAATACAACATCCTCCTAGGGCACCCTTGGATAAGATATATGAAGTGTGTTCCTTAAATTTTACACCAATGTGTCAAATACATGCATGATGACAAAGTATATGTGGTGTTGGATGATGAAGAGCCATTAAAATATGTTCATCAGGTGGATTTTCCAAGATAATTTGTGATTCCTTCTACCCACCTGTATGTAGAACCTTCATATCCAACCATGCAACTAGATAACATATACAAAGGGGTACGTAAAGACTCATCAAAAATTAGCACCTCATCTTGCAACCAAAATGACTGATGCTTCTAAGAGACCATCAATATCTAAACCAAAAGATAATCATAAGCTAAATGCACCCTTATTTGAGGAAGGAAAGCCCAAGGAAGTGCTAACCATAGCCATTGAGAAAATTCCAAGTTCAATGGAATAAGAATATTTCTAAGATCAAGCTAAGGAGATCCTAGAACCTATTTTTCCAATGTCATCTGTAGGATCATCTACATCACATGCAATAATACACTTGGAAAGCACAGGGATAGGATAGTATCTTATGCATAATATAACATTCACACCCATCATAGAGTCTACACAGGATATGGGATGTCCTAAAGACCTGATACCACCAGTGGGATTAGTGGTACCACTTGGAATCCCTCCCAACCAGACCAAATTTGTCTATGCTGGCTTGGACTGCACCCATAAGTCTATAGACATAGAAGAGGACAATGATGAACTATTCATTTTTAATGTTCGTTACCTCTCTAATCCTGAGTTTTCTCTAAGATACTTTGAACATTGCCATTAGCATAGCTATGGTCTTGGTATATATGAGCAAGGGCGTATGCGGCCATTCGAATCATAATACCAGCTTCCATCTGATAGGTTTTGGTTAGGATAGCACATCAGAGGTCGATAAGAGTCTCTAATAGTAGCCTTGGATAGGTTAATTTTGGGGTTAGGAGAAGACATTGATTTTATTCCTTATCACCCACCAAGTACAAGATATCCAAGTAACAGACAAGTGGTCGTGGTAAGCATACCACCTCCTAAAACTTATCATCCAAGCTTCACAATTGATGCCATCCCAACAGGTTACAACTCGTGGGATGAAGAGCAAGAAGAAAATAAATATGAGGTAAATGATGATGAAGTACAAGCCAACTTAGCCTATCAAGGGCCTTGCTATTTACAAATATTTACCTAGTCTATACACAACAAGAGTGGATTCATATCAAATGAAAGTGGCTGAGTCAAAGGACTCAATAGAGAGAGCCTACCTAGGGGTAAGGAAATGGCTCCATGACTTGGAATAACATACTAATGCAAATGGCATCTTCATAAGTGACAAAGAATATGAAGATGAAACAGAGATAGCCTACTTGGTTCCAAGAGATGTGCCCCTTATCTTAGGGCCACATACCAATGATAATGGTTTTTGGATAAGCGATGATGAATTTTATGAAAATATTGAGATGGCTTATATTGGGCCTCACCACTTGCAACAAGTCAACATGTTGGCTGAAAGAGAAGTGGCACTCCATGCCATAGATCCTAGATTGTAGTTTTTGGGGAGACCTATCAACTTCAATGCCATTTATCGTGTATCCAATCCCCCTCCACCTACATTTAAGGAGCTCTTAGAACCCAATGATCCTATTTTTTGGCCTACTCATGGTCTAGATCCAGATATTCCTCTTCCTCTAGAGCCTCATCATGAGTATGAAGGAGAAACCTTTGACACAATGTTTCACCCATGTGGTCCTAGAGATTCCATTCCATCCATCAATACAATCTCCATTTATTTGGCCACTCCACTTCATAACCTAGTAGATCCTACTAAACCACTATGTATTGATACAAAGGCTATTTATTGGAATTGTGTTGATTAACCCATAGAGCCTGAAGATCTTGTTCCTAGTAAAGAGGTGTTACAACCATTTTATTTTTCATCAGGTCATGCATATGACATATTCCATACCAGTTTGGATCCTGACTCAGTAGGACCTATAAATCCTACTAATGATATTCATTTGATACCCATGACTCATAAGTTAGAGTATGGGTCACATATGGCTATATAAGAAACTTTTGAGATGGACATCAGTGATGATCCTACTCAACCAAATAAATTCAAGTTCGGAGAAAGTATTTCTCTTGAGGAACAAGCCATCATAATTCCTCTCCTTAAAGGGAGGACACATATTTTTGCTTGGACTTACAAAGACATGCTAGGTATTGATCCAAAGTTAGTTGTTCACAACCTTTCATTGGATCCCATGAAGAATCCATTCAATCTAAAGTTGAGGAAAATACATCCAACCATCACTTTGATGGTGAAAAATGAGTTACAAAAATTATTGTATGAATTTTCATAGTCCCAATTGACTACCCCAAATGGGTCTCAAATATGGTGCCCATGGGAAAACTAGATGGAAGAGTCTGCAATTTACATAGATTTTAGAGACTTGAACAGGGCAACTCCAAAGGATTCATTCCCATTGCCAAACATATATGCTCTTGTTGATGAAACTACAGGTCATGATATGCTCTCCCTAATGGATGGGTTTTTTGGATACAATCAAATCTAAATTAAACCCAAAGACCAACATAAGACTACTTTCAATACTCCATGGGGGACATTCTATTATAAGGTGATGCCATTCAGCCTAAAGAATTTTGGTGCCACATATCAATGGGCCATGACATACATCTTCCATGACTATATGCACACAATCCTAGAGGACTACATGGATGACTTGCTAGCCAAGTCTCTAGTGTAGCAAGAGCACGCTAGAGTCCTTACAAAAACATTTGATCACCTCATTGAGCACAACATTAGATTGAACCCTAAGAAGTGCATTTTTGACATAAATTTTGGTAAGATTTTTGGGTTCATAATTTCTAAGAGAGGCATCAAGGTTGATCTTGCAAAGGTAAATGCTATAATGGAAATGGCTACCCCTACCAACATTAGGGATTTAAGAAGCCTACAAGGCAATGTAGCATCCATCAAATGGTTCATTGGTCAATTATCAGATAAGTTTCGGCCCATGAACTGGTTGCTACGCAAGGATGTACCATTTCATTGGGATGAAGAATGCCAACAAGCCTTTGTAGAGATCAAAACTTACCTGGCAAGACCACTAGTGTTGGCTCCACCAAGGCTAGACATGTCATTTTTATTGTACATATCGGCTACTAATTTTGCTTTGGATACCATGTTGGCCAAAAAGAATACACAAGACAAAGAGCATGCCATATATTACACTAGTCGCACCTTGGTGAGTTATGAGCTAGGATATGCGTATGTAAAAAAAATTGTGTTTAGTAGTGGTCTTTGCAACTAGAAATTTGTGACACTACATGTTGAGCCATACGACCTACGTTATATCAAAACAAAACCCTCTGCAGTAAATGATGAATAAGACCTATCACAATACACGTACTGCAAAATGGATTATGCTATTGAAAAAATTTGATCTAGAGTTCATAAGCCAGAAGTCCATCAAGGGATAAGTCATAGAAGATCAATTAGCAGAGGCACCTCTTTAGGATAGCAAGCCTGTCACTATAGAATTTCTTGATGATGAGGTCTTCACATTATCATATTAGCCTAAACTTGAAGAACCTAAAAATGAAAGACATGTCATTGTTCTTCTATGGTTTGAAGTGCGAGCAAGGGGGCAGAGCAGGGATAGTCTTTATCACACCGTAGGATGCTCCATTACCCTTACCATTCAAGCTATACTTCCCTTACACAAATAATAACATAGAGTATGAGGCCTTGATCTTGGGAATCCAAGCAGCTATTTCAATGGGCATTAAAATATTGAATATATTTGGTGACTCTTTGCTCATAGTTAATCAAGTCAAAGTATTTTTCCAATTCAGGTGCCCACTCTTGAAAGCTTACAAGGAGCTTGTTAACACTTACCTAGCCCAATTGGAATGGTATGACATCGAGGCAATCCCTCGCACATCAAACAAATTTGTAGACACCATGGCATATTTGGTATTCTTAATCCCTCAAAATCTGTCTACTGATTTCACAACCATTCATGTAAAAGTGCTCATGTACTTAACAATACAACATGATTCTATGGAAAATCAAGGGTCAATCAACATGATCTAGACCAAACCCAATCAGGATTGGTCCTTTAGAGCTAGATATTTCTTAAAAATGACACCTTGGGAATTTTTTATCTCTCAAGGTCCTGTGGAGTGTGGTAGACCATTCACCATAGGGTTGTTTCTCAATCTATGTTCTCAGATTTTGGATCATAGTAGAAGCATGTTGTTTTATCCATAAAAGTTATGGCTTATCAGGATTGGCTTTCCCAATTATAGGATTTCCTAAAACTTGGAATGGTATAGCAAGGCCTATTGCATGCTAAAATAAAATCATTTAAATAAAATGTAATGAGGTACATCTTGATAAGAGATATCATTTATAGGTGAGGCTATGATGGAATTTTGCTTCATTATCTTGAGCCCTAGGATGTATCTTGGGAAATTTTGAAAGCCCACGAAAACACATGTGGCGACCACTTTAGTGGCATGGCCATCGTTAAACACATCTTGAGAATGGGTTACTATTGGCCCAATATGGAAAAGTATTTTTGTGAGTATGTCAAGAAATACATTAAATGCCAACATCATGTAAACCTCACTCACTTGCCATCACAAGCCTTGTAACCCATCCAGGAAGCATGGCCCTTCTCATAGTGGGGACTAGACTTATTAGGGAATATCTCACCCTCATCCTTAGGCCAACACATGTTCATCATAACGGCCACTGAGTATTTCACAAAATGGGTCGAAGCAATCCCCTTGACATCAACAAATGGACCAAGGATTGTAGAGTTTATACTCCATAATATCATAAGTCATTTTGGGGTCCCTTCAAAGATAATATCGAATAATGGGCCATATTTCAAGAACAAAAATGTGCGTGCTTTAATTGAAAAATGCCATATTCAGCATAGTTTTTCAACACCCTATTATCTACAAGAAAATGGGCAAGCAGAAGCCTAAAAAAAAATAGTCTCCATCTTGAGGAAAATAGTAAAAGCTAATTGAAGAAAACAAGATTATACTAAGAGGGGGGGTGAACAGTATAAGACAAATTTTTACTTTTTTCAAACCAATATCAATTAATGTCCTTAATTGCAATAACAAAATATTGGCATAACAAGCTCACAAGTAGTAGTAGTAGTAATCAAGAGCACAAGTCACCACACACAATTGAGACATAAGATTTAATGTGGTTCCCCCAATGTGGGGTACTCCACAAGCTGATCTCCTTATAATATTTCACACAAAAATATCCAATACAATGATTTATTTGATCTGCTCAAAGCTAGGCAATAACAATTTCATACAGAACTTGTCCAAATCTGAATAACAAGTTCACGTAGAAATTGTCCAAATTTGAATAACAAGCTCACATAGAACCTGTCCAAAATTAAATAACAAGCTCACATAGAACTTGTCCAATGCTGAATAACAAGCTCACACAAAACCTATCCAATGTTGAATAACAAGCTCACATAGAACCTGTCCAATGCTAAATAACAAGCTCACATAGAACCTATCCAATGCTAAATAACAAGCTCACACATAAATTTTCCAAATATGCTCCAACAAGATCACTAAGAACTTGTCCAAATATGCTCTAGCAATCTCACCAAGAACTTACCCAAAATATGCTTCAACAAACTCACTAAGAACTTGTCCAAATATGCTCTAACAAGCTCACTAAGAACTTTTCCAAATCTGCTCTAGCAAGCTCACCAAGAACTTGCCCAAAATATGCTTCAAAAATCTCACCAATAACTTGTCCAAATCTGCTCTAGCAAGCTCACCAAGAACTTTCCCTAAATCTATCCACAAATTTATCCACAAATCTGTCCTCAAATCTGTCCCAACATTGTCCTCAAATGTGTCCCAAAACTGTCCACAAAGGCCTTCTCAAAGGCTCAATAAATCATACACAAACTACCACAAGTCTATCCATAAATCTATCCCAAAGGCCTTCTTCAAAGGCTTAATCAATCATGCTCAAGTAGCACTCAAATCTCATCTACAACTCTATCAAGGCAAAGCTCAAAGATGAAATCAATAATGAATGGGAATGTACTCTTAAATGGATAACAACAATGATCCACAATGATCTCAACTCAAATCAACTCATAGAAGCATAAGGAGAATTGTTAGAGACTCAATATGTTCTAATCTCAATATCAACTCAAATCAACTTCATAGAAGCATAAAGAGAATTTTTAGAGACTCAATATGTTCTAATCTCACTCTCAACCCAAATCAATCTCAACTCAACTCAAGTCAACTCACAAAAGCATAAAGAGAATTTTGAGAGACTCAATATGTTCTAATATCACTCTCAACCCAACTCAATCTCAACTCAACTCAAGTCTTATAAAACCATAACGAGAATTGTTAGAGACTCAATATGTTCTAAAATCGATCTCAACTAATCACCATAAGGGAAAACTCTCTCTCTCACAACCCTAGTCCAAGTATGTATCAACCAACTCAAATGTTTCCAACAATACTCAACCACAAATATCATTTAACAATGATACTCATGTTCTTTTCTAACTCATGTTATTTCACAACCAATGGGATTCAACAACTATGCTTATAAAACAAGGTTTAAACACAACTCTCAATTCAAAAAACCTTGAAGCATTCAACCAACCACTTTCGAAAAGGAAACTACAAACAATCATTTTCCCTCCAATGAAATTTTAGAAATCAACCACCGTAAAAAATCAATAGGATAATGTTCCTATACCTTTTATGAAGATGAAGAAAACCCCTTTGGAAATTTGCCACACTCAACACACTTTGAAAAGAACAAAATAAACTTCACTTGAATCCCTTTACAAAAATAGAAATATATCTTTATGTACACCTTATTTCTCCTTCTAAGTAAGATAATCAAATAGCCCTAGAAATAAGCTTTCCAACGATATATAACATGATATACTTTTATAAAAGGAAAAACCAGAAATATCTCCTTTTCTAAAAGTGCACTATAACTCTTAAACTTGCCTTCCGATTAAATAAAAAATATTTAATCAAACATTTTCCTCAACCACACCTTATTCCTCCAACATTAGGAAATAATAAAAATTGTTTTAATAAAATGTTTACTTGCCTCTAGAGGGAATCAAACCCTCGTCACTGCCACACAACACCTCAACCATGGTGCCAAAGACCATGTGAGCTACTCGCTCGCATAATATGGAGGGCGAAGACTCTCCCATTATATTGCTGCCGTCTTCCTCATGTCAAAACATGGGCCAAGACTTTGCTTCCTTACTCCTCACAATTTATAGCTGGTGGGAATCGAACACATGCACATCCGCTAGCAAAAACCTTAACACTCCCAAGGTCACTGTTGGACCACGTTGTCATGTCGAGGAAATTTGGCTCCTACGAATAAATATTCTATTTGAATCTTGCTTAGGGGATTTAAAACAAAAAGACCTTTGCATATATATATATATATGTGTGTGTGTGTGTGTGTGTGTGTGTGTGTGTGTGTGTGTAATCTCCTTTGTAATATAATAAATTTTGGTGCTTTTAACTTTTAATAATTACCTTTGATAGCGCATGAAATTTATGACGTCGAAAATAATTTTAATTTTAATTTTAAAATTAAAATTTAAATTTTAAATAATTAAAATTTAAACTAAATATTTAAAATCAAATATCTTCATCACCGGGGAACCTTTTTTGATGAAACAAAAGCCTAACTTGGGTTTCAAGAAAAACCTAGTTCACATATGTCATCCATAGTTTTAAATAAAACCTTTTATTTTGCCTGCCTTGGTTCTCACAAAAACCCTGTATATATCCATGCTCTCTAAAATATGAATGCTTTGGTCATCAAAACTCAATGTGTTCCTTGGGAAATTAATGTGACATCAATGACAACATAAAACAACTCAAATTGCCAAAAATCTCCCCCTTTGTCATTGATGGCAACACCTCTAAAGAAAAAACCACAATCACTGCAAACCATCTCTGAGAATCAAAGTTGCTCCCCATGATTCAATAATATCTTTGGAGGTTTCTCCCCTAACTCAATGCTCTATTTTGAGGCTGATACCCCTAACTCAAATCTCTCCTTGGAGGCTGCCCTCCCTAAATCAATACTCTCTTTGGAGGGTGCTCCCCCTAACACAAATCTCTCCCCCTTTGACATAAATGGCAAAAGGGACACCTATGGGGCTAAAAGATACGACTTTTAAGCATAGCCCCCTCACCACCTTCTCTCTTGAGGTGATTAATTTTGGGGTGGGAGTACCTTTACTCCCATATTACATTGATTATTTTCTTTATAAACTTCCTTCCATATTTTTTTGATATCCTTCTCTTGATGAATTACTTGATCTTCTTGTCTTGAACTTGTTTGACATTCTTTGAATTGAACTTGTTTGACCTCATTGCCTTGAAACTATTTGGAATTGAGTCCTAAACCATTTTGCAATATGCCTAAAGTTATTGTTGTAGACACCAAAATAGCACCAATCTGATTACGTGGCTACAAGCACTAACCAAATTGGCATACACACCCCCTAGGGCAGCCTCCAGAGGTTAAATAGTGGTCCTAACCACTCCCAAATCAGTTTTGGAAGGTCAGAGGTCAATTTGGCACCTTTTAAGCACTCTTATCCCTACTCGTCCCACCCTAGGATTATTAGAATCCTATTCATACCACCCTGGGACGATTAGCAGCAATCATCCCAGGGTGGGACGAGTAGCAGGTTTGACTGGGAAAAAAAGTCAAACCTCGACAGATTTGCCACTTAAATGTGCCTTCAGAGCATGCAATTACAAGGAATAGTTTCAAATATAAGAAAAGGACTTCAGTAAAGCATGCCCTGATCATGGAGGCCTCATGCAAGGTGACTCTAAATTAGGGAGGAATCTTCTCTCCCAAAAAAGGCATGGCAAGCCAAGTGGTTCCCTCGCATGCACATTCAAAGAGGGAGACCCTAGGTCTATAAAAGGGTGAGCCTCCTCACCTCAAAAGAAGAGAACATATCTAGAGAATTTAGAACAATGGAGTGCTACCAAAATTGTACTCCCATTCCCCCCTTTGTGCTTCCTACATCCCTAATTTCTCTTTTGGGATAGAGGTTATCGGGTGAACATTAGGAACGCAATCCTAAACCAAAACCCAAGCAATCAGCAACAATCCTACACAAAATTCACTGACACAACCCCATAGGAGGTTTTGGACCCATACCAAGTGGATTGGTGTCAAAACCAGACCCCAAACGGTGGGCATCCTGCCCCCGGGTGCCCCCCCAAACTGTTGCAATCCTAATCGTCCCACCCCAGAGCGATTAGAAATTCATGAAGAATTTTTCTACTATTATTTTTGAATTATGTTCTGGTTTTTTTACTTATGCTGCTATTCAAGTTTCATTGCATTCTGATTTTATTTGACTGTGTTTTTATCATTTTACGATTTTACTAACATACAAGGAGTGCCTTCAGATGCAGGACAATATGGGCAAAATATGTAAAATCTGACCTTCTGGGTCATCCCAAAATTGCCCTTTTAGCCTAAACCCAAGTTTGCAAGATTTTTGGAGGTCTCTGGGCTAGACATTTGGAAGGTTTCTTTTGCATGTTTTGTGACAGTCCTAATCGTCCCACCCCGGAGCGATTAGAAATCTATGCATGATTTCCTAACTATTATTTTTGAAATGTGTTTCTAATGATGTTTTTATGCCTCTATAAAATTTTGGGTTCATTATGACATGTTTTGACCATCATTTTGCTATTTTATATACTAACTAGCCGGAGGCCCTGGGGATTGCATGTTTTCCCTCTATCTGCATATGCTATTAACTATTTTTTGTTTCTCTGTATGTAGGATCTCACCTCTAGGAATACTGGAGGGGAAGCAATGAACACATGAACACATGGACACAAGCGACGACAACCTTTGGCCTGCCCATTTTGAATGTGAGGCACGTGGAAGACACTGGAAGCGTACCATCTGTTTATGTAACAAACTGTATCAAATATTATAAGACCTAAAGGGGGGATGTATTGTAACTAAATAAAAAGAAAAATTAATAAAAGAGGCCCCACTTTGTCTTTGTTTGCTTACATCTCATCTATGTGTCGTTTCCTTCGTGCATTACTTTCTCGCATTCGTAGGACTTAGCATTATTTTATATCAATTTTGTTTGCACCATATGGTCTGGCATGCCATCACCCTGTGTTCAAATTTTAGTGGTGATCATGGTGGGACCCTATCCCCTACTATTGGAATCAATTTTTTGATCAAAATTTTATGTTTTTCTTGTAGGTGTTATTCATTCGGGCACTATACTACTACTTGTGCCACCCTGTGATGAATACAGACTTGGAATTCATGCCACCCCGGGACGAATACAAATTTGTCTCACCCTGGGATGAATACAAACCCACTATTCATACCACCCTGGTATGATTAGCTCTCTATAAATTTTTTGAGCAGAAACTTAGAGGCATCTGGTTTGGGCAAAGAAGAGGTAGGTTTTTTGGACATCATTTGTGTTTTTTTGTTTTTATCTCTGCAATTTTCTATTTTCTTTGCTTGCATAAGTAATTTTGATGTATGTTTCTTTATTTTCATAGGTAAAATGAACCACACACACCACATAATGATATTAACATCAAGGAGTTGGTCTTAATACCCCAAAACTTGATCAAGACCAATGGTGGATTTCATCACTACCTTGGCTTGGATTTTGCATACATAACTCTGATCGTGACTGTTGCTAGATGTAAATCCTGATGAAAAATAACCAAGTGTAGTGGGGGTGATTCCCAGTGCATGATGATAATTCTTCTATGGTAGGTGTCAAAAATAGAGTGATTCCCCTTCTATACCGCCTATGTTCCATGTACTATTCTACTCTCCCATACCAATAGTTTCCCTCATGTAAGGGCGGGTATATTGAGAGGTTCAGTATAATGGCCTAGCAATGGTATATTTAAGGGGCAACCATTTTTGAGATATAAGAGCCCTCATCATGCATGAATAATAAAATTTTATTTAAACAGTTTGCACAACAAGAATCAAAACACACTGAACCAGATTTAGGACACACATTTAATCTATAAACAAGATAATCATTTCTTTGTTTGTGTGGTCCCTTTTGTTTGGTGTAGCATAAAAAATTGTAAAGGAGATAAAAACATACATATCTTGTAGAGAACCACCACCATGGTGTATACCCATAGCCAAGCCCAATCATGGGCAAAAGTTACAAAAAGTGTACAAGGAGGCACCAGTCACCTCTGTTATAGCCCCAAGGACTTGGTTATACCACCTTGGAAACCTAACCCACAACATGGTCCACACTATGCCATGAAATAAAAGGACTATATAGGCATCCCTTTTGGGGGCACTCCCATTCAACATATACCCTTTCAAGAGGATTACATACATGGGAATGCTCCCTTATATGCTCACTATGAGTGGCCACTGTGCGATTAAGCGCTTAAGCAGCATAGGGTGCACAAGGAGGGACCACATGATTATATCATCCCCCCTCTACCCCTCATTACTATTAGAACTAATAGACCAAATCTAGAGTGTAAGGATATCCAGATAGGGTGAGCCAAATCTGCCCATCCCTTTCACATGTACAAAAGAGAGCACGAGGAAAACTAGTACATTCCTCAAGAGAAATACATAGTGCAGTAGCAATGCGCCTCCACACCTGCTAATTATCAAGATCACCTATTGAGGCTAGAGCCTTAGGTGAATGCCACTAACCTTGATAGAGAAAATCAAACCATAGAGATATCAGATCACCATGACTGAGATAGACATGTAGGGGAGGCATCTAGGCCTTCTAAATATAGGATGACAAAACAAATTGACTTGGAATTTTCCAAACATGCTACCTGCCAAGCACAAATCATGCAGTTTAGGCAAGATCAGCAATAGTTAGAGCAACTGTATCATCTTAAAAAAGAGCACATTCAGTGCTAGACAGATGAGTTTCTCCAAAATACTATGCATGAGAGGATTCCAACCCCTCACACACATAGGACAAAAATTCATGAGAGGCACAACCCCTTAGTGCAAGATAGGTCTCCATGACCTTATCAAGTGTTTCCTCCAAGACCTTTGAGACCTGATCGGGAGGCCACCCCTAGAAAAAATGATGGGAACCTTCCTCGGGCACCCATCCATGTTTACAGGTCACACCCAAAAACTCGTCAAGAAGCCTATGAGGAATTTTAGCAAGAAGAAGAGTAGGCTGAAATGCCCTACCAAGGCATGGGGGCGCTACTTAGATACCCCTCCATAGGCCTTAAGTTCCTCGTAATGCACAATGGGAACAAACCAAAGAAAAGGAAATCAAATCCTCTGATGCATACAAAGTGTTGTTAGAACACTTAGAGTCTATGGAGACCAAGACTTCAAGGCCCCAAAAGCCTACCTTATGCCAGATCCATAGTCACCCTGTGCATCCTTTAGTTCTAGCACCCCCATACCCCAACCACTTCAAAATGCCTCAATTGGAAATTTTTAGAGGGGATGAGGACGCCCAAGAGCACGTAACGAGATTCCTGAGTCAATGCTTTGGCATTTAGGAAAATGATGCATTACTTCTGAGAATATTTATAACCATGTTCATAGGTCCTACCTTAGACTGGTTTATCCAATTGCCAAAGCATAACATCAACAACCTAGACCATCTAGTGGATGCGTTCCTTGAATGTTTTACCTTCAACACAAAGAAGAAGGCATCCTTAAGTGACTTAGCTGGCATTAAGTAGTATGATTATGAGACCATATCCACTTATGGGAATCGGTAGAGGATGTTGCTTTCAAAGCTACGCTACCTCCCTCCCATGGCTAACATGACTCAGATGTTTTTGAAGAGTTGCATAAGGTCAATCTTTGTGCTATTGCAGCTACAACAATATGCCACCCTAGAAGAAGCCCTGGTGCAAGCTAGGATAATTGAGGAGAGTCATTTTCTGAGAACGTCGACTATATGTCCAAGCCAAACTTTGCCTTGAAATACCTTGGCCAATGTAATTGGCATGGATATGGATTGGGCAGATATGAACAAGGAATGCATGTTCTTTGTCAACCAAGATATCAGATGCCATACGATAAATTAGGATTAGGGTTCAACCACCCTTTTCTCCTTGACATCTTGGTAGAAAACATGCAAGGCCTAGGGCTAGGCAACAAGGATGGGTTTGCACAAGATCCATATGCCAAACCCAACACAACATACACAATGGGGGACTATCTCCCATGGTTAACAACAAACCTTTTTGACCTCAACAACCTTGCCCCTCTGATCAAGAAAGAGGAAATTCCAAGGGATAACCTCCAAGAGGGTTATGAATAGAATCAATGGAGCTCTTCAAAAGATGATTCAAACTATGAGGTAGCACCTTGGGACCCATTTGAGTCTGATAGCAATCACTCATAGGTGACGCCCATCGATGATTATTAGGAGGACTTTGTGGCCATGTTCCCATTTAATGTTCCCATCAAGAAATTTCCACCTCAAGAGAATCTAGTCTTCTCGTAGAGAGCGGAACAACCTAGATGGGACCAAATCAACTTGCTCAAACAAAGCAAGCCTCCCATGCTGGCCATAAGTCCAAGTGATCAAGAAATACCTAGTGAGAGGTTATACCAACAATAAGAGCACACAGTTATCAAAGCTAATGAAGGCCTATGGATCTCTAATAGTGACTATGAGGATGAGACTAATATGGCATATCTCAATCACATGAGGCAACAAGAATACCCCATAGACATCGATGGTGTGTTTGAACAATTGACAATAGGACCAAGGCATAGGTGGCATTTAAATCAATAATAGTTAAACCAAGTGCTTCAACCACCACTTCAGGCATACAGAGAGCACCTCCCACCTAGAGACCCTATAGGGCCACCAATGCCAAGGGTAGACCCTATCCTTCTATCCATGCATAGGGCTAATCCTTTTGTGCCAGTATCCACAGATCCAAATCTGAGGTGTAAGGATCACCAAGGATGTCTGAGTCAACACCCATGTGATAATGGAGACCAAATTCATTCCATCAACATGATATCCATTGATTTAACTACCCCCATCCACAACCAATCCGATCCAACATGACCATTATATCTATACTTAGATGCCATATACTGGGATCATGCTGACTCACCACCATCCCCATCAGAGTACTAGCCTTGTGGTGGGATGTTCCATTTTGCCCCAGGACAGACTCAAGATATCTTCCATGCTAAAGAGGAAATCAACGTTCCCAATGTATATCTAAATTTATAAAATGATATCCACTTGATCCCAACTCCACACTAGTTGGAGGATGGGTCCCACATGTTAGTCAAAGAGATGATTGACGTAGACATCAGTTCTGATCCAATGAATCCATAAGTCATCAAGCTGGGGGTAAGTCTATCCCCCGAAGAGCAAGATGGTCACATTGCCCTTTTTAAAGAGAAGAATAAGGTTTTTGCATGGTCCTACAAAGACATACTGAGGCTAGACCTGCAGCTAGTAACGCTTAATTTAATGCTTGATCCGACAGTCAAGCCAGTCAAGAAAAAGCTACGTAAGATGCACCCAACAATGGACTTAATGGTCAAATATGAGCTACAAAATATGTTGGATGCACAGTTTGTCATCTATGTGGATTACCCACCATGGCTATCCAACATGGTACCCGTTAAGAAGCCAAATGGGAGGATTCGCATATGCACCGATTTTTGAGATTTAAACAAAGCAAGTCCCAAGGATGATTTCCCCTTGCCTAGCATCGATACATTGGTAGACGCTATAGCAGGCCATGAAATTCTTTCCATCATGGATGGTTTCTCGAGATATAACCAGATTCGTATCAATCTTGATGATCAACTAAAAACAACGTTCACGATGCCTTGGGGGACATTTTGTTATAAGGTCATGCCCTTTGGCCTTAAAAATGCTGGTGCCACCTACCAACGTGCTATGACATACATCTTCCATGATCACATGCATAAAATTTGGAATATTATATGGATGATCTATTGGCTAAATCTCTTTTGCACCAAAATCATCTCGATGACCTATGCAAGATCCTTGATCGCCTCATCGAACACAAAGTTAGGCTAAACCCCAAGAAGTGCGTATTTGGCATCACATCTAGAAAAATCTTGGGTTTCATAGTCTCAAAATGAGGCATCAAGGTAGATCCAAACAAATTCAAGGAAATCCTTGAGATGCTTCCCCCAACCACCATCAGAAAGCTAAGAATCTTGTAGGGTAAGGTCGTGTTGATCAAGCACTTCATAGCACAATTATCTGACAAGTACTGACCCATGAATAAATTATTACACAATGGGGTTAGCATTTCATTGGGATGACGAATGTTAGTCAGCCTTTGATGACATCAAATAGTACTTGGCTTCGTTGCCAGTATTGGCACCACTTAGACTAGGAGTGTCATTCTATTTATACATCTTAGCTACTAAGGTGGCACTGGGCGCCATGCTAGCCCAAAAAAATGAATTACATAAAGAACAAGCTAATTACTATCTTAGCCACACCCTAGTTAGTTATGAACTTAACTATGCATACATTGAGAAGCTATGCTTGGTAGTGGTATTTTCTTGGTAGTGGTATTTTCTAGCAGAAAGCTACACCATTACATGCTGAGCAATACGATGTATGTTGTGTCTAAGGAGAATCCATTTTTGTACATGATGAGTCCTACTTATCATAGTAGTCTCATGGCAAAATGGATCATGTTATTGATGGAGTTTGACATTGAATTCATTGGAAAAAATTCCATCAAAGGTCAAGTCATCATCGATCAACTAGCAAAGGCTCCTCTCGAAGATGATCAGCCTCTGATCGTAGAGCTACCTGATGATGGGGTCTTCCATGTCTCAGAATCACCAAATTCTGATGAGCCTGAGTCATAGGTCAATATAACCTTATTCTTCTATGGTTCTAAACATGAGCAATGGGATGGTGTGGGAATCATATTTTTCACACCACAAGGGGATCCAATGCCTTTATCATTTAAACTTGATTTCCCATGCACCAATAACAATGCTAAATATGAAGCCTTGCTCATAGGTCTTCAAACAACCATCACCATGAACATCAAATGCTTGAATATCTTTGGTGATTCACTATTAATTTGTAACCAAGTGAAAGGGGTATTCCAATGCAAATGCCCAGTGCTATAGGCATACAAAGCCCTTGTGGACAAATTCTTGGTAAAGCTTGAATGGTACAACATCGAGGCACTCCCTCAATCATTGAATTATTTTGTTGACAATATGGCCTCCTTGGGATCACTAATCCTGCAAGACCCTTCTGGTGAGATGACAACCATTCAATTCAAAACATTATCACAATCCATGATGGAGCGTGCAAGCTCTGACATAACGCCAAGAATCTACCAGATCCAGATTGAACCATCTCAAGATAGGTTCTCTTGAATCCATGATAGTTTGACTTACGCCAACTAGGGGTCTTTATTCTCCCCAACCCCTCTTAATAGCAACACAATGCTATTTCTACAAGTTCTTTCCCACTCAACTTTTTCTAGGAATAAACTTCAAGAAGGATTGGTCGTTCATACCATTGAGGTTTATGATCAGTAGGATTGGTACACACCCATAAGATACTATCTCAAGTTAGGTAGCCTCCCACTTGGATTGTCGCAAGCCATGAAAATATAACTCAAATAAAAAGCAAAAAAACATGTCTTTCTAGGAGATATTTTGTACCATCGAAGCTATGAAGGGATCCTCCTTTGTTACTTAGACCAGCAAGACTCCACTTGGGTGATCACCCAAGCGCACGATGGTACATGCGATGGCAACTTCAACGGTATGGCTATCGCAAAGCGTATTCTTTGCATGGGATATTATTGGCCATATTTAGAGCGAGATTATTGTGCATATGTGAGGAAGTGCGTGAAGTGTCAACACCATGCTAACTTGACACATGTACCTTCTTAGGCCTTGTAGCTGATCCAATCGACTTGTCCATTTTTGCAGTGGGGCTTAGATCTCATCGAAAAGATCTCCCCTACATCATTAGGTTGTCACACATTTATAATAATGACCACGGGTACTTCACCAAGTGGGTGGAAGCAATTATGCTCACCTCTATGACTGGGCCCCGCATTGCGGAGTTTATTTTACATAACATCATATGTCATTTTGGTATTCCATCTAAGATCATCTCGGATAATGGGACATCATTTAAGAACAAAGATGTGTATGCTTTGATAACAAAGTACAAAATTCAGCATAGTTTTTCGACACCTTATTATCTACAGGTAGATGGGCAAGCAGAGGCATCTAAATTGCCACCCCATTTTAGGGACAAGTTCATGTCCAATTGGTTAGGTCGTTATGTAATCTATAGTAAAATAGGACATGGAACATACCGGCTTGCCTCTCTTGAAGGAATCAAGGAGCTAGAACCCTTGAACATCATTCATTTGATGCCATTCAACATTTAGAGAGTCATAGCCCACCCCAAAAGCTCCAAGGATTCCCACAATCGCTTGGTCAACCTAAAATGCCCCAAAGGTATCTATAAATTCCTTTGGTCAAACCAAAAGCTCCAAGGATTCCCACAATCACTTGGTCAACCAAAAATGCCCCAAAGGTATCCATAATCTCTTTGGTCAAACCAAAAGTCCCAAGGATTCCTGTAATCACTTAGTCACCAAAAATTCCTCAAAGGTATCCATAATCCCTTTGGTCAAACCAAAATCCCCAAGGATTCCCACAATCACTTGGTCACCAAAAATGCCCCAAAGGTATCCATAAACCTTTTGGCCAAACCAAAAGCTCCAAGGATTCCCACAATAACTTGGTCAACCTAAAATGTCCCAAAGGTATCCATCCTCCCTTTGGTCAAACCAAAAGCTCCAAGGATTCCCACAATCGCTTGGTCAACCTAAAATGCCCCAAAGGTATCTATAAATTCCTTTGGTCAAACCAAAAGCTCCAAGGGTTCTCGCCACCGCTTGGTCACCCAAAATGCCCCAAAGGTATCCATCATCCCTTTGGTCAAACCAAAAGCTCCAAGGATTCCCACAATCACTTGGTCAACCTAAAACACCCTAAAGGTATCCATAAACTCTTTGGTCAAGCCAAAAAATCCAAGGGTTCCCACAATCACTTGGTCAAAAATAAATATCCAAAAACAAAAAACAACAGATAATCCAAAATGACAAAAAAATTGCATCTCACTTTCATGCATATTCTTAAAAATCAAAACACAAAAAATAAAAGAAAATCTACATTAGGCATCACATACATACATTGCATATTTGTTGGTCCTACATGTTAGAAGCACCATAGACTGTAATTACTCAGAAATTCCATCATGTTTCCAAATTCAGTCCATTTTGTAAAAAGATCCATCAAAAATGACACCCTTTATATTTTTGCCATATCATAGTCAGTTGTTTGCTAATGTCTTTAGGGATTTTCATAATTCAGCTATCTTTATATTTTTGGTGAAATTTTGTACGAAGTCATACTAATTTTTACAAGGTAGAGTTTTACTTGGATCACACCTTGTTACATCACATCCCAACACAAGCTTAAAAACACATAAAAATTTCTAAGTTTTGTGAATGAAATATGAAACCTACAAAGCAGTCTAGGGTAACCTAAGAAAAAAGGTTATCCTGCTCATCCCCTTGTGTGAATGGTTCAAGAATGTTTAGAATTGACAAAAGGACAAGCTCTTCCCCATCCAATTCCCCATAATAAATAGTGGTTTTCACCACTATCAAAAATCCCAAAACACCTTTGGTCCCAAAAGTTGTAAGGATTCGTACTACATGCCCCTAAGAAGGATGGGTAGTCATCCCCAAGGCCTAAAAAGATCAATGACATTCACAAGAAAAATCCCACAAGTCCACCATCAAAAATCCTGAAACACCTTTGATCCCCAAAGTTGTAAGGATTCATACTACATGTTCCTAAGAAGGATGGGTAGTCATACCCAAGGCCAAAAGGATCAATGCCATTCTAAATCAAATTTCCCAACCACCTTTGGCCCCCAAATTCATAAGGATTCATACTACACATCCCTGATAAGGATGGGTAGTCATCCCCAAGGACAAAAAGATCAATGTCATTCACAAGCCACAAACCCTCGAGCTCAAATTGGAAATAAAAATGCCAAATCTAAATCCTAAAAATGTAAAAATAAAAATAATAACAATGGTTATCACCAGTACTCAAACCCCTTGCTAAAAAAAACAAAAGAAAAATAAACAGTGATTTTCATCACTATGTATGAGAGCAAGTATCCCAACAAGTTGAGCAACTGAAATATGCCTGAGATTGAATCCCTAGAATTCTTAGCATTTGAAAAACCATTTAGGTGATCCTCATTACAGGTTTGGTGGACAGCCTACCTGGCAATGACGGTATCCTAAATGCATGACGATATGTCTATCACATTAGCTTTGCATGTGTAGACCAATGTTTGCATGTGGATGAGCCAACTTAAGGTATCCTAGATTGTACCGTGGATTAATTTTACTAAATGCAAAAAAGGAATTAGTGGAGATAATTAGGTGATCCTCAGTATAGGTTTGGTGGATAGCCTATCTGGAACTGGTGGTATCCTTATGAATACCACATAAATGAACTCAATCGCACACACAGGGATGTGAAATAACGTGGTCAAACTCAAGTTTGATTCATACCTTGTTCGAAAGTCTTGTAAGATAATGTACAATCTTTATTCGTTAGTTAAAGTAGTTGAGTCTCAGAAAAACCTTAACTACATTTTAAAACAATTGTCATACATTTCATTATCACCATCAGAAATAACAAAACAAAAATTACAAATACAAAGTTATTTCATAAAGCAATCACATAGTACAAAAATCCAGTTAATCCTGTATAGTCTATGGTGCCACCACCTATATACCAACAAATCATTCCATCCATTCCATATGCATACATCCATATCATATAGCTAACATCATCTGCAGTCATAACAACATATGCATACATAAAAATAAATAAATGTGCATAAAATGAAACAATAAACCATGACAAGCATATCATCAAATAAAAAAAGATTCATGTATATATAAAGTCAAAAATACCCTCAGGATACAATAAGAGGGTCCTTTGACCCCATAAAAAAAATCAAAAACTCAAAATCCCCAAAGCCTAGGGAGTCGGCCACCATGATCATGCAGGATCGGTGTGACTGGAACTACCCCCAGTGGTGTGGGTCCTATGGGACCTCTCAGGACGGTTGCTGCAAACCCTCGCATCATGCCCACTAATGCTACCCTCACTCATCTGCCTGTGACAAGAAGATGCAGACTGCTCAATATCACTGCCTCTCGTACGGTGTGACGATCCACCTCCAGTGAGCTTAGGTAACTACTCATCGAGGTGAATAATCTTAGCCTCCAACTCCACTCGGCACTGACCCCACTCCACATTCCAATGATGGTACATAGCCAATGCATCATCTCGTTGTGCCAATTGAGCCCACAGGTGATCCCTCTCGATGCTATTCTCCTCATCCTGTCTTCGTAGTAGGTCCTCCAATAATGCTATCTTAGCATGAAACCTAGCCTTCATATCCCCTAAGACTTCCTGAGGCATGGGCATATCCAAGATGGCATGCTGCTTTGACACCCACTACTCTAGGATGTCCTATATATCCAGATGCTCTGAAACCCCTACATCATCCCCAATCAAGTCATCTACCTCCACCATATCTGCATCATCGATCGGAGCCCCCCAAACCTCCACCAGTGCCTTCGTACTCCCATAACCTACTACTGCCACATCTGGACCTCCTAAAGGCCCCTTACCCCACCATTGTAGCATCATCCACCACTGGTCATACTCTATAGTAACCCTAACATTGTCCACATCAGGGACATCAATCACTACATCATACTCCTCACCTAGCGGCTCAATAATCGGCTAGGCTAGAGTCCTCTCATCACCCTGATGTCGATAGATCAAGGACTCCCTAGGAAATCCCTAGCACACCCAAAACTATCAAGTCACCCAAACATATGGGAAGTACTCCTCCTATGTCCCATGTTGCCCGATCAACCATCTCCCCCTGTGCACCCGCCAGAGCCACTCTCTAGCCTTAGGCCAGGCTAGACAATCCTGATATGGCTGCCAGAACATCTCCCCTAGAGCAAGACGAGAGAAGGCCTCAGTATAGTTCCCTATGGTACCTACCCATCATTTACTCTGCCCCTACTCCTATGACCTCTGCCATAGAACAGCATACCCAATCTTCTTGTCCACCATCTCACCCCAAGTGGTCCAAGGCAACCCCTGTGGCTGCTCCACAGCTATGTGTTGCCATCCCCAACACTGCACAAGATAGTTACACTCTATCCTCTTCTGCCTCCGGTAGTGGATCTCATACAACTCATCATAAAGTTATGCCAATAGTGTCTGACACCACCTCATAATGATTGGCGCTACTGTCACACCACCTCGAGTAGGTTCCAAGGGAACCTCATGCCTGAGGATTCAAGAAGCAACATGTTGGAGACGAGGGTCATGAGCAATGCATGCCTCACCCCCAACATGCCTATCTCTAGCCACCACCACACTAGAATCCTGCTAATCAGGTAGTCCACCTCTGCCCTCTATATAGCCCTATCCATCCCCATCTCCACTGCCTACCCAAAGCACCGTGTCAGCACCGCCATCCACTGATCATGGGGAGTTATACGAATGGGCAGTATGTCTATCAAAATCCATAGAATCTGATACACGTCCTCCAAAGTAACCATCATCTTCCTTATTGGGAGATGAAAGTTTTTGGTGCGGGGATCCCACAAATTGATCAAGGTAGTCAGATATGTCTGATCCCCACCATAGGCTCCAACCGCATCACCTACTTGAGCCCAATGAAGCCATTCCCAATCTGTAATTGTCAGTGCCTCCTAGGCATCAGAGAACACAGTCGACTGGCGGTGTCAACTCCTAACAACCTGTAAAACACAAACACAATAAAACAAAAAAACCAAATTAGGGTTTCAACATTAATTTAAATAAAAATATTCAAATAAACAGTACATGAAAAATAAAAGTATAGAAAAACTATATAGCAATAGTACAAATCGATCAAATAAACTATATAGGAAAAACAAAAGTACAGAAAAACTGTACAACAACAGTACAAATCGATCAAATAAACTATATAGATGAAAACAAAGTACATAAAACAAAAGTACAGAACTAAACCACCAAAGTACAGATCAATCAAATAAATTGTACAATCAAGAACACAAAATGCAATAAAACACATTCATCCTAGGGTTTCAACCTTAGTATGAACAAAAAAATCAAACAAAAACATAAAACTCATACTAGGTTTTTTTTACCTTAAGTATGAACAATAAAAAATCAAATAAAACAAAAACAAATCATACTAGGGTTTGTAACCTTAATGTGAATTACAAAAACAAATTAAAAACAATACAACAACTTCATCCTAAGTTTTTTAACCTTAATGTGAATTACAAAAACAAATCAAACACAAAAAAACAAAAAAGAAAAACAAATTAGGGTTTCAACCTTAATTTAAACAAAAACATCCAAATAAATTGTATAGACAAAAACAAAGTATAGAAAACAAAAGTACAAAATTGAATCGTCGAAGTATAGATCAATCAAATAAATTGTACAATCAAGAACACAAAATGCAATAAAACACATTCATCCTAGGGTTTCAACCTTAGTATGAAAAAAAAAATCAAACAAAAACATAAAACTCATATGCGGTTTTTTTTACCTTAAGTATGAACAATAAAAAATCAAATAAAACAAAAACAAATCATACTAGGGTTTGTAACATTAATGTGAATTACAAAAACAAATTAAAAACAATACAAAAACTTCATCCTAAGGTTTTTAACCTTAATGTGAATTACAAAAACAAATCAAACACAATAAAACAAAAAAAAACAAATTAGGGTTTCAACCTTAATTTAAACAAAAACATCCAAATAAACTGTATAGACAAAAACAAAGTACAAAACTAAACCGCCGAAGTACAGATCAATCAAATAAATTGTACAATCAAGAACACAAAATGCAATAAAACACATTCATCCTAGGGTTTCAACCTTAGTATGAACAAAAAAATCAAACAAAAACATAAAACTCATACTAGGGTTTTTTTTTCACCTTAAGTATGAACAAAAAAAAATCAAAAAAAACAAACCAAATCATACTAGGGTTTTTAACCTTACTGTGAACTAAAAAAACAAATAAAAAATCAAACAATAAAACAAAAACAAATCATACTAGGGTTTTTAACCTTAATGTGAACTACAAAAACAAATTAAAAACAATAAAACAAATTCATCCTAGGGTTTTTAACCTTAATGTGAACTACAAAAACAAATTAAAACAATAAAACAAATTCATCCTAGGGTTTTTAACCTTAATGTGAACTACAAAAAGAAATTAAAAATCAATAAAAACATTAAAACTATACTAGGGTTTTTTAACCTTAAGTGTGAACAAAAAAATCAAACAAAACATAAACAAAAACATCACCCTAGGGTTTCGACCTTAAGGTGAATAAAAAAAAACAAAAACATAATACAACACAAACATTAATACTAGGGTTTCAATCTTAATATTAACACAAAATAAAAACAAAATAACATAGAATAAAAACAAAATAATGTAAAATAAAAACAATTATGTGCAAGTTTTGTAACTTCATATAAAGCAAAAAATAAGCAGAAGGAAGGAGCACCTACTGGTCTCACCTCAGCTCTGCCACTCAAATATCCAGTCCTTGCACTCATGGCATTCATGAAATTTTGGTAGTGCTCCACTACGCAAACTCGCACTCCTCCTCCTCACTGCTCCAAATCGCCAAAAAAAACAGGTTGCAAATGAGCCCAAAACCTAGATTTGGTCTTTTTATAGGATGTTGGGCCTATAATAATTCCACCATTGATGCTAACTCTAGTTATAACTTGTACCACCCTAGGATGATTACCAAATTGCTATTCATCCCACCCTAGGATGATTACAGAGCAAAAAACAAAGCAACATAAAAAGAATCCAAAAAATGCACCAAAAATAGCAATAAAGCTGCCAAACAAAGGTGCCCTTGCACCTGATATTCTTGGCATGAAATACCAATGTCAGGGTCACAAATTATCACTATCCTACTCCCTAAGAAGGCTACCATAGCTGGACCACTCCACATGAGGACGAATTTTTGAAAATTTCAGCCCCAAGGTGTCATAAAAAAGGTCAAAACCCACTCAAAAACAACAATAACTCCACCAAATAAAGGTACCTTTGCACCTGAAATTCTTGGCATGAAAAAATAACATCGGGACCATAAATTATCACTATCCTTCTCCCTAAGAAGGCTACCATAGCTAGACCACTCCATGGTAAGATATATTTTCAACAATTTCTACCCCAATAGGCGTTAACAAAAAGGGTCAAAACCCACCAAAAATAGGTCCGATTGCTAGGAAACTACACACGTTCAACGGAAAATAACTGAAGGTACCCTTACCAATGTCATCTTGGTTCAAGAAAATCATCACTTTTCTCATTTTGGTCGTTCCCTCATCGATTCATCACTTGAGGGGGTAGTCACACTCAGTTACCAAATCAACAAATACACATCCAATCAAGGAAATGGTATGCATTCAAAAAGTCATTGACAAAGACAATAACGCTCCTGCTTGGGGTAGTAAATAAGCAATAATCATAAGCTGATCAAACACTTGGTATTTTGGAATCATGAACTCAAGGTTCCCATAGACAAAAGGTTACGCCCTTTGCCTATTCATGATTGAAAAATATCCAAGATCAAGTAACACCTCACCAAAAAAGGTTAACACTTGAAGTAAGCTCCTTAGCTCATCAAAAGCAAATATTCAGGAATGCGTGCCCTTTCCATACTTGGGGCATCAAAATTTGGTTAGGTTACTAAGAAACCCTAATCATTAAGTGCTTTGGTTATCTATTTTTTCTCAGCACTACGCCACACATAGCGCATCCCAAAAAGGGGAATCTATAGACACCAAAATAGCACCAATCTAATTATGTGGCTACAAGCACTAACCGAATTGGCATACACACCCCCTAGTGCAGCCTCTAGAGGTTAAACAGTGGTACTAACCACTCCCAAATCAGTTTTGGAATGTCAAAGGTCAATTTGTCACCTTTTAAGCACTCTGATCCCTACTCGTCCCACCCTAGGATGATTAGAATCCTATTCGTCCCACCCTGGGATGATTAGCAGCAATCATCCCAAGGTGGGATGAGTAGCAGGTTTGACTGGCAAAAAAATTCAAACCTTGATAGATCTGCCACTTAACTATGCCTTCAAAGCATGCAATTATGAGGAACGGTTTCAAATCTGAGAGAAGGACTTCATTCAAGCATTCCTTGATCATGGAGGCCTCATGCAAGGAGACTCTAAATCAGGGAGGAATCTTCTCTCCTAAAAAAGGCATGGCAAGCCAAGTGGCACCCTCGCATGTGCATTCAAAGAGGGAGACCCTAGGTATATAAAAGGGTGAGCCTCCTCACCCTAAAAGAAGAGAATAAAGCTAGAGCATTTAGAGCAATGGAGTGCTACCAAATTATACCCCCATTCCCCCCTTTGTGTTTCCTACATCCCTAATTTCTCTTTTGGGAGAGAGGTTATTAGGTGAACTTTACAAATGCAATCCTGACCCAAAACCCAAGCAATCAACCACAATCCCACATAAAATTCATTGACACAACCCCATAGGAGGTTTTGGACCCATCCCAAGTGGATTGGTGTCAAAACTAGACCCAAAACGATGGGCGTCCTGCCCCCGGGCGCCCCCCCAAACTGCTGCAATCCTAATCGTCCCACCTTAGAGAGATTAGAAATCCATGAATAATTCTCTACTATTATTTTTGCATTATGTTCTAGTTGGTTTACTTATTTTGCTATTCAAGTTTCATTGCATTCTGACTTGATTTGACCGTGTTTTTATCATTTTACATTTTTACTAACATACATGGAGTGCCTTCAGATACGGGACAATCTAGGTAGAATTTCCAAATATGACATTCTAGGTCATCCTAAAATGCCCCTTTTAGCCTAACTCCAAGTTTACATGATTTTTGGAGGTCTCTAGGCTGGACATTTGGAAGGTTTCTTTTGCATGTTTTATGATAGTCCTAATCGTCCCACCCCGGAGCGATTAGAAATATATGCATGATTTCTTGATTTTTATTTTTGCAATGTGTCCCTAATGATATTTTTATGCCTCTATAAAATTTTGGGTTCATTATGACATGTTTTGACCATCATTTTGCTATTTTATATACTAACTAGCCAAAGGCCCTAGGGATTGCATGTTTTCCCTCTATCCACATATGCTATTAACTATTTTCTATTTCTCTATACATAGGATCTCACCACTAGGAATACCGAAGGTTCAACAAGGAACACATGAACACATGAACACATGGACACAAGCAGCGAAAACCTCTGGCCCACCCATTTTGAATGTGAGGCACGCAGAAGACATTGGAAGTGTACCATCCGTTGATATAACAAACTATAGCAAATTTTCTGAGCCCTAAAGGGGGGATGTATTATAACTAAATCAAAAGAAACATTAATAAAATAGGCCCTACTTTGTATTTTTTTTCTTACATCTCGTCTATGCGTCAATTCCTTCATGCATTTCTTTCTCGCATTCATAGGACTTAGCATTGTTTTATATCAATTTCGTTTGCACCATCTAGTATGGCATGCCATCACCCTGTGTTCGGCTTTCAATTGCAAATAAAACACTTGATATTATAGCCTTTGGATGGTTCCCATGTCTTGAATTCTTTCTTGAAGTAATTTCCATATCCATTCCTTTCTTAAAACCTATATTATGAAGTTTTGTTTTCATGACCATTATGACCATGACTTCTGAATTGTGTATCTCTAAAACCATGTTGCTCAATTCCTTTGCACTAAAAATATTTATGACCAATCCTGTTACATGATAAGTGTAGCACCCTAAAATTGGTGCAGTAAAACCTTAATAATTACACTTACTCTAGTAAATAATTCAAATTCAAATTTTAACCCCCTAAACCACTCCTAAATCACCACTTAACCTGTTTCCTTGTTTCCCATGCCATTTTTAGAGTTTGTTTTGACCGTTTGATGATATCATCGCCGATCAGACGATATCACCTCAAATCAGATGATTTTGTCTAGGCTAGGACGTCCAGACGATCTTATCCCAAAACTAATTTTTCACAATTAGCCACTGTTCCAACGATGTCTCTAATTCGGGTAGAAGCGTTTCTATGTCGTTAGAGACCCTCCCCCATTGGATATCTCCCAAATTGGGATGATCTCCAACCTCCTAACCTCCCTCCTAAGCCTATTTAAACTTAGGACTCCCCCTTGGCATCCCCCTAGCTAAAATTTCCTGTAAATTACCATCTGCACTTGTCCCATCCAAATTTTGTTGTAGGAACCTTGTTATTCTTTAGCCAGAGCAAGCTTAGATCGTTGCAGACGATCCTATTCAATGCGAGATGATTTCATACCAATCCGAGATGATCTCGACTGCAATCATCATTGGGGGCAATCAGTGCCCAGAGTTTGCATTTTTATCTTCTCATCTACTGTTTTATTCTGTAGCTAGTCAGTTTATTTATTGCTTTCTGCTATTCTACATCTTGGAGTTCACCCATATAGTTTAATTGCATAATAAGGTCATGACTAGCTATTAAAGTGTTGTAATTCACTTGCATTTCTATTCAGGATTATCTGTTAACATCCTTATTGTCATTTTACATCATTATCCTTTATTAGCATTGCTGCATTTTTTGTATTTGGTGTCTATTTATCTATTTGCAGGTCTCTGACGAATTCGTTTGATGAATTCATTAGATCTCAGATGATCCTGTAGGTTGGAGACAATCTCGTCAAATTCCAGATGATCCTGTCTACTTCAAGAATCAGAACCTCCATCAAAAATTTGGATCAGGTATGGCTCTGTAATTTAACTTCTTCTCTCTATTTCTATTCATATTTATTTGTTGTATTTCATTTAGTCTGCATTTTCATAATAGAACAACTTAGATTCATTTGGCCAAACCTAGGACTCGAATGGTTAAGGATAAAATTGAACAAATTAAACACATTCCCAACCTAGGCATGGAAACTGCCATTCAAATGTTTCCTGGTGAACCCACCATCCATCAAAAAATCACCATAATACACCTCCCCCAAGAGGCGGGACCTTCACAAGGCCTCTCAGTCTGAGGTACCCGCCATCCTTTTCACATCCCCCTTCTGGACACGGATCCTATAGCCTGAAGGTAATGGTGTGAAAAATTTGGAGCGATACATTTTGGTGAACCCGACATGAATGCATTTAAAACCTTTTGAAAAAAAAAAAAAAAATAGATGCATTTCAAATCATTTAAAACTAATAAGTTGCATATCATGTTTAGATGGTAGCTCCTAAGAAAAGACTAGAAGTTATTATAAATGTTGAAAACCAATTAGCAGCCATAGAAATCAATTATGTGCTTAGTGTGCCTAAAATAGATAGAAATCAACTTTTGTGGGACGAACTTGATAGAAGACTAGGTGTCATTTCATCTAGGTCAACAGAACTTAAAAAAATCAAAAGGCTTTTCCTAGATAGAATCCTAGATCCTCATCAACTCATTTTTTATCATGAACTTCAGAGAGCCTGCCATAGATGGTTAGCTTATAGGAAAGCTCTTGTGTCTTCAGAATTGTTCACCTTCGAGGAATACCTCGAGAACGTAGCCACTATACACCAATTCCTAGGTCATGTAGAAGACCAAGAGGTCGTTCTTACGGATAAGGAAATATGGAAGAGAGTTCCTAGAGCTGTGTTATATCGAGAGTATTGCCACGAGCTTTACTTCTATCAACCAGAATCTGAGATAGATAATATCACTATAGCACTTTTCATTAAATTCTTGAAAGAAAATTTTCAATTTGAAGAAGAACACTTCATGACTCCTGAAGAACTTGAGCCCATTAATGATATTTATAAATTGTTTATAGAAAACTAGATCATTGCTTTTATTATTATTATTTCTTGTGTTTTGTGTGTTGTTTGTTATCTTTATAATATTGTTATTAAAACCAAAAAAAACAAGAAAAACTAAAAAACATAACAAAAACCAAAATATTTCATTTTAAATATTGTAGTAGGTATATAATTAATATATACCTCTTAAGCTGGTTGCATATATATATATATATATATATATATATATATATATATATATTTGCTAAAATCTAACTTAAGCACAATGCCTAAACTTAGGAATGGTAAACAAACTGAAGGAGAAGAAGAAGATTGGTTAGGAGACAAAACAAGAAACCCAAATGTCCTTCCTGAGGATCCAATATCGAAAGAAGAAACTCTAGAACAACAAGACGATGAGCTTGTTGTAGATGAACAAGAAGAAAATGTTAAAGAGTATGGACCCTCATCCCCTAGAATAACTCCAGATGGAACTATTGCTTTTGATAACTTAGATCATTTCTGGAAATTTTTCAATAATAACATTGGCATTCTTAATATGGCAGTTTGTATTGATAAAGGACAAATTAGTGACACTCAAGCAGCTATGGAAGATGTGTTTAATATACACACTAATCCCTTGTCCTTTGTTGATCAATAAAGTGATAAGGCTGGACCATCCAATAGAGATATGGTCACTATGATTCAGAACATGCAAAAACAATAGGTTACCCAACCTCCTAAAGAACCTATTATTGAGCCTAAAATAATTCCCACACAAAAGAAACTTTCCTTCACTGCTTTACTTTGCCAAACTATTGATCAATATGCTTCAAATCAACAAAAACCTAAAATGAAGCCAAACACCAATTTCCAACAATCTGGAATACAACATAATATAACTTGAAAACTTCTTCCTAACACCCTTCCTACCAACAGATTACATAATAGCAATATAGCATCTAATATTCATGTCCCTCCATCATATGCTCACAAATTCCATATTAATGCCCTACCGAACCAATATGGTGGGCAAACCAAGTATCTGGAAGCCATGGTGAAGCGATTAGCTTCCCACATGGACCAGATAGATCCCTACCATCCCTCGTATAATTATCGAGAGATGTGTAGTCAACCTTTGGATCCCATAGTTGTAGCACAACCGTACCCTAAGCATTTTCCCATGCCCGTCCTGCCTATATATAAATGAATTGAAGATCCCATAGAGCATCTTCATATGTTTAGGATAGCATGTCATGATATATCACATGATGACTTGCTATTACTAAAAATGTTCCCAAAAATTTTAGGTGGAATGGCATTAGAGTGGTACTATCAATTGCCCACTCATTCTTTGAGAAACTTTGAAGAAACAGCTGAATATTTTGTCCATCAATTTAGTGCCTATATCGAGAGGCATGTCACCATTAAAGATTTATAAAACTTAAAACAAGACAAAGATGAATTTTTTGTTGATTTCTTAGCTATATGGAGGCAGTTGATAGGAAAACTGCACTTTGTGCTACCTTATAGGGAAATGTTGGAAATTTTTATTAATAATTTGCAAGAACAGATATGTTATGAGTTATCAACTACTACTTTGACTACCTTCGATCAGGCTATAGATTTAGCTCGAAGAGTAGAAGATGCCCTCATTAGGAGAGGCCAACTTAGGAAGAAAGATGATGAGAAAACATCTAGAAATCAATATAAAAACAAACAAGTTGTAGGTGACAGAGTCACTAATAGTAGAAATGTTTCTAATATCAATGCAACAAAGACAATAGAAAAATTTATATTGAAACCTCTTGATAAACCTCCTCAAGAATTTACTAGATTGAATCAACCATTATCAACTATTTTACCTCAGTTACTCGAAAGAGGCTTGATTCAATTACTAGCTATCCGGGAACTTGATCCAACCATACCTGGATACAAAGCTGACTTACACTGTGATTTCCATAGAGGGCCTGGACACTCTACCAATGCTTGTAAAAGGTTGAAACATAAAATACAAGATCTGATTGATAATAATGAAATGGAGGTGCAAGCCTTCCAACCTAAACAAAATGCTCCTAATAATTCTCAAAAGAACATTCCCCAAAATCAAAATCAAAATGCTAATAAATCATTAGACATATTTCAACATCCTTTACCAAGACATGGTAAAGATGTGGCCAATAAAATTGAGCATCATAATGTTCCTCCTCCTACCCGATATGTAGGAACTATTAGCAGACATTTACCTATTCATGATTTACAAAAATTTGACACAACTTTATCCATCGTCACAACCAGGCCCCTACGTAATACTCAAACTCCAGATCCTAGTGATGTCGAATCAGACACTAAAAGTGACATGGAAATCACTTCAAACCAATCAAATAGCTCTAAAAATGAATCAGACCCTATTCAACCTATTACAGATGCTATGATTCCAGAAGAACCATTTCCTAGAAGAGTTACTACTTGACCCTCTTCTGATCAATTCCTTTCTAATGAACAAGCTATAAATGCTAGACTAAGATCTATTCAACATCCTCAATACAACATTGTAGGTACCATCGAAGTCATTACCAGACAACAAGCTCAAAATTCTCAACAAGAACCAAACTAGAATGATGGATCAGCTCCATTTGTTTTGAAAAATCCCAATAAAGGGAATCTTGCTTCCAATGCTCAACCTAAACCCCCTTATAATATTAATGAGCAATTATCCAATACTACAGCCAGAATTTCTCTCTTGGATTTATTAAGATCTTCTCATACCCATAGATATGAATTAATGCTTACATTAAGCCAAATGATGGTACCACAAAACATTCAACCTGAAGCCATGGCCAATACTATCATCACTAGGGAAGTTGATTGTATTGAATTTCAGGATAAAGATATACCACAAAATAGTTTACATAAGGATAACCCCTTATACATTACTACCCTAATTGGAGATGTAGCTGTTAAAAGAGTTTTGATTGATAATGGTTCATCTCTAAATATTTGCACTTTCGATTTCTACCAATGATTTTGGGTTTGGAAGTGATGAAATGAAGAAAACTTACATGATCATAAAAGCTTTCAATGACAAAACACAAGAAACATGTGGATTTATTACCATCCCATTGCAAGTTGGTCCTAGAACCTTAGATACGACCATGTTTATTGTACATTGCCGCGCATCGTACAATATACTCTTGGGTCGTCCTTGGATCAATGGAATGCAGGCTGTCCCATCAACTCTACACCAATGTGTGAAATTCAAATTTAAAAATCAGTTGGTCACTATCCATGGTGATCCTAGACCCTTTGATATGTGTGCCTTGGCAGAACCTATTGGAGTTCAATTTTGCCCTGCTCTGTCATCCACACATCCTAATTCTTATTTTTCATCTAAAACTGTGAAACACACACCCATAACTTCATCTATTTCTCCTCCATTAATTTCATCCTCATATATAGATCAACAATCTTCTAAACAAACCACTCTAGAACCTCAAAAAGACCTTCAATCCACAACCAATCCTTCATGTTCCATCCCTATAATTTCAAAACCTATATACCCATCTATTAACACCTCCACATTATCTACATCTATCATACCTTCCACATCTAAAGATATAGGGAATGATCCTTCTACATCTTATGCTCTTTCTGATGAACTCTTACCTGATTTATCTCAAATTCTTATATCAGAAAAAACAAATGCTTCTATGCAAAATTCTATTATTTTAAATAACTTGCCGCCATCTCCTCGTACTTTGGGCCTTCCACAACCTATGGGAAGTACTTATCAAGTCAAGAGTTGTGCCTTCATTTATAAAGGATATGACTGGGGAAGAATACCCAGGAACATCAAAACTCATCATGATGGATATGCCAGATGTTATTTTACTAATGAGTATATTAAAGTTAAACCTATAATGCTTAAAATAGGATATCAAGGGAAAGGCTTGGGACCTTTCCAAAATGGTATGAAAGAACCTTTCGAGGTAGAACCGTGGCCTGACCGCTGTGGTGTGGGCCTATTTCCTAGTAAGGGTCAACCCTTTCCTTTTGAAGATGATGATCAACTCATATGTTATCAAGATTATTTGGATAGGCATGATGATTTGCCTTTAAAAAATCATCCATTTACATGTAACATGCTATCCATAGTTTACCCTGAAATGATCGCTGAATCTGATGAGGAGTTGGAAGGAGATATTTTCCTTGATGTCTCCATTGAAGAGATGTTACACAATGGTTTTTATTTTGATGGTTCTATACCAACTATAGCCCAACTTGAGGCCATGACTCCTCAAGATGAATTATCCAAGTTAACCTTAAAAGAATTACAAGAATTGGACGTTTCACCCGCCCCACCTAATTTTGAAAGAGATCTACACATGGAAGTAGAAAACATCATTAAAATTAATATTGGAACTGAGGATAGTCCTCACATAATCAATATTGGATCAGAATTAAGTCAAGAAAAACAAGAGCAATATATTGCATTCCTTAAAGAATATGAAGATGTCTTCCCTTGGACATATGAAGACATGCTAGGTTTAGACCCTTATGTAGTCATGCATCACCTAGTAGTCCATTCGGATGCTAAACCTGTTAAAAAGAAACTTAGAAAAATGCATCCCAAAGTGGCCTTACTAGTCAAAGGGGAGTTAAAAAAACTCTTGAATGTTGTCTTTATACAAGCTATTGATTATGTTGAATGGATCTCAAATATAGTTCCTGTCACCAAGAAAGAAGCTACCAAAGTTAGGATTTGCACAGATTTTAGAGATATTAACGCTGCATGCCCTAAAGATGATTTTCCTCTTCCAAACATGGACCAAATCATTGATTTTACTGTCGAAAGTGGGATGATGTACTTAATGGATGGATTCTCCGATTATAATCAGATCAGGATAGCTCTTGAAGATCAGGCTAAAACAACCTTTATTACCCCCTAGGGTACCTTTTGTTGGAAAGTGATGCCATTCGGCTTAAAGAATACAGGTGCAACCTATCAATGAGCTATGACTTATATTTTTCATGATATGATGCATGATATCCTACATGATTATGTAGATGATATTATAGCTCACTCTATTAATGAAGATAATCATTTAGATGATTTGAGAAAAGTTTTTAATCGGTTAAGAGAATATCTTATTCGATTAAATCCAGCTAAATGCATATTTGGAGTTAAGTCCGGTAAACTATTAGGGGTTATAGTTTCTTTACGTGGTATCAAAATTGACCCTCTTAAGATTGCGGCTATCACTGATATGCCCGCACCTACCAATATATCTTAATTACAAAGTTTACAAAGTAAGCTTCAAGCTATCCATTGCTTCATCGATAAGTTGGCAGAAAAAACCGGTCCCTTTCTTAAGCTCCTTAAGAAGGACGTTCCTTTTAACTAGGACGATGAATGTAAGGAAGCTTTTGAACTTCTCAAACAATACCTCCTTAACCCACCTGTGCTTTCATCGCCTAGACCTGATCGCCCATTCCTCCTATATATTTTAGCTTCAAATTCTACCTTAGGAGCTATGTTAGCTCAGCTTGATGATGAGAAGAGAGAACGTGCTAATTATTATATTAGCCAAACCTTCATTAGTTATGAAACCCGCTACATAGCATTAGAAAAACTATGTCTAGCAGTCGTGTTTGCTACACAAAAATTATGCCATTATATGCTTAGTCAAAAAACCTATGTCATTTCTAAATATGATCCCTTGAGGTATCTCATGAGTCGACCTTATTTATCGGGTCGTACAACCAAGTGGGTTCTTGCTCTAAGTGAGTTTGACCTCATGTTCATAGGAAAAAATTTTGTTAAGGGTAAAATCATAGTAGATCAATTAGCTGTTGCACCCTTAGAATCTACCCATCCCCTCATCATTGAGTTTCTTGATCAATGCCTTCAATCGGAGGCAGACCATGTTGAACAATGGTCCTTATACTTTGATTGAGCCTGATGCATGAGTGGGGCTGGTGCAGGTATTATTTTAATATCTCCACAAAAACATCTTATACCTTTGTCCTTTAAATTAATGTTTGCTTGCACTAATAATACTACTGAGTATGAAGCTCTAATCCTTGGATTACGAGCTGCCTTGGCGCTAAAAATTAAGCATATGTTAGTTTTTGGTGATTCTCAACTTGTCATAAATCAAATCAATGAAGTTTATCATACTAGAGATGATAAATTGCGCCCATATAAAGCATATGTTTTGCAACTATTATCCTTGTTTGATAAAGTTACTTTGGAAGCTATTCCATAAACTAGCAACCGTGCAGTTGATGCTATGGCTGCAGCTGCATCTCTTCTACCCTTGGAGTTAGATGATGAATATGCCACCATCATTATTCATCGGGTCTAGGAACCCATTTCAAATAAGTCATGCTTAGAACCTTTGGATGTGTTTCTAATTAATGAAACTACTCCTGAACCTTGGTATATGGATATATTTTATTTTCTTCAAAATGGGATTTTCCCTGCCAATTCTAATAAAAACTAGCATCGGTTATTACGTAGACGAGCAAGTCGATTTGTAATAATTGGCAATAATTTATATAGGAGATATTTTGAAGGTATCCTATTGAGATGTTTGAATCTAGAAGAATCCAAATCAGCCTTGAGTGAAGCCCATGATGAATCTTGTGGAGAAAACTTTAGTGGTAGTGTCATTGCTAAAAAGCTCCTTAGGATAGGATACTTTTGGCCTACCATGGAGAATGATGCACATGATTATGTGTGCCATTACGACAAGTGCCAAAAACATGCTGAACTTGTCCATGCCCCTGCATAAGAACTACAGGCTATTTCATCTCCTTGGCCCTTTTCCAAATGGGGTTTAGACATTATTGGCAAAATTAATCTTGTGTCATTTGATGGACACAAATTCACCATAACTGCCATCGAGTATTTCACGAAGTGGGTTGAAGCTATGCCTTTAGCTTCCTGCACTGGCACAAAAGTCTCTAAATTTATTTTTAATCAAATAATTTGTAGATTTGAAATCCCTGCAAATCTCATCTCAGACAATGGAACTTGTTTCAAAAATAAAGATGTTAAAAAATTATGCCAAAAATATAAGATTCAACATCGCTGGTCCACTCCCTATTATCCTCAGGGTAATGGTCAAGCAGAAGCATCTAACAAAAACTTATTCAATATTCTCAAAATATTGGTCAATAAATCTGGCCACGACTAGCACATTCAATTATATCCAGGCTTGTGGGCCTATCGAACTAGTGTTCGAACCCCCATTGGAACTTCACCTTTTGTTTTGGTTTATGGTGCTGAAGCCATTTTTCCCTTTGAATTAGAAGTTCCTTCTTTGGCTCTACTACTTCAAGATACCGAAGTAGGAGATGAATATTGAGCTGGCAGACTCAATCAGCTGGAACTCCTAGATGAAAAATGCATCAATGCTTTGGAGCATCTCCGTGCCTACCAAAAAAAGCTTAAAAGATCATATGCTAAAAAAGTTCATCATCGATCCTTTGAGATCGGCAACCTTGTTTTAAAAGAAAATAAAAAAAATACTAATGCAACTAAAGATCTTAAAGGTAAATTTGAGCCCAACTGGCTTGGACCATATATTATCACTGCTAAATTTGAATCGGGAGCATACAAACTATCTACCTTGGATGGTAAAGAACTTAAAGAACCTATGAATATTATGCATCTTAAACGTTACTATGTATAAATTTGGTCATTTCATCATTGTATATATTTGTTTAAAATATTTTCAAAATCACTATCTTGTATTTCTTTCAATTTATAAATTCAAAAATACCAAAAACATTCAAAATCATCAAAATATTCAAAACTATTTGTTGTATTTATTTATGGCACTTGTTAATTCTTTCAAAAACAAAAAAAAATAATAAAAATAAAAATAGCAATATTCTTGACTCTTTCGAAACCAAAACAAGATAAACAAGAAAGAGAGAGTCAACATTCTCAAACTTCTCAAAAAAGTATTTGTATATATTTCTTCTTACACATGTTGCAATTATATATTTCAAATTATTTTGGATACATTAGCATTTATTTGGAATCCCTCACTTTCACATTCACATGAATAAATATCTTGATTTTTATCTGGCATGATTACTAATCTCTCTTATATCAAAGTCCACAAAATTTAATTAAATAAAGTTTGAGCACAGAGAATTGATCTTGTTATTTACTTAAACCAAGCACATCCTTTCACAATAAAATGATTATATTTGTAATGTCCATGCTATGCTACATAGTAGAAGTGGTTTCTTGAATGAAAAGTTTTCGCTTCTATCCTATCATGCACATGGTCTAGAATCTTTGAGAATTGGCAAAAGGACAAGCTCACCCCTACCTAGAATAAAAATCCCTTGCTCTACAGCTAATCCGAGCAAGTATCCCTAGCATAGGAAGAAAAGCAAATTTCAAGAAAAAGAGAAAAATAAAAATGTTATTTTATATCATTACAACAATGTTCCAAGCATTATCTCCAAAATCAAGAAAAAATACAAAAGAAAAGAAAGAAAAGAAAGCAAAAGCAAAAGCAAAAGCAAAAAAATCCCTTTCCCTACCCTTTGAAAAGAAAAGAAGGGTTGATGAGCTTGAATCCCTGGAATTATCAATTATTCAAAAACTGTGAGGTAAGCCCCATAACAGGTGGTTTGTGCCCAACCTACTTGGCCTTGGGTAAATCCTAGCATGGCAATATGTTTGTCACATTAGTGACCTTATTTTGTACAGACCTCCATCTGCTTATGGATTAGCTATCTCTTGATGATCCGACTTACATAGTAGTCTGGTATGGTTATATGCATCTAAATCATGGCTAATGAACACTTATTTGGTTAATTCAAATCACTTGTATCAAAATATCTTGCTCAAAACTGGTAAATGCACAATGCAATTACACGCACATTTGTATTTGAGAGATTTTGTGTATCATTATGATAAATCAAGATTGGAAATGAACTCACATATGCACATGGGATTCCTTATAAATCTAACTTTTGTCTTTGAGATACTTTGAAATATCTTTGAAAATTGTGTGGAACAACTTCCTTTTTCCTTTCTCGCATAAAGACAACTACAGGCATTACCAGAAAAATCAAAATCATTTAAAAAAAAAAAAACATGCAATAAAGTTACATTTATATATAAATTTTGACTTTCGCGACGATGGTATAGTTCCAAAACCAAAATTGGAATTTTATGCCTAGCGCAAGCCCTCATCTTCATATTTTATGTTTATTAAAAATCAACCATGCAATCAAACTATCTCTTTTTGGATTTCATGATGATGGTATAAGTTTATACCTAAATATTCTATGCCTAGTGCAAACCATTGTATTAATTTTATTTTCCATTTATTTCAAATCAATTCATAAAAAACATATGACTTAAATCATTATGTTACACAATTATGCTTTCAAAAGAATGAACATTATTACTATTTCATGTCATTATGTCAACATGCAAATTTGCAATGATGGTATAATTCCTAGGGAATTATTCAAAAAAAAAATTCACACTTAGGAATTTATGCCTAGCAAAAATCATTTCAAAATATTTCATGCATAATATTTTTATGGAAATCTGAAAACAACAAACCATCATCATCATCATTTGCACCATTGCACCAAAGTCTTAAGAAAGTCTCTTAAGCACTCTTTCACTTTTTAACAATATTTCTATACTGGGATTAGCTTGACAACCGAGTGAGCGGCGACTCCATGAAATGGTCTATAATAGAGACAATGTCCTTCGAAATTATTGTTAGAAGTCTTTTTTTTTTTTATCAAATCATCACATCACAAACAACCAATTTGTTTACATCATATTATTTCATTTAAATTTTAAAGCATCCATTAAAAACCATACATATTTCCAAATGACATAATTACATGAATCATCAATCACACAAAAACATTAAAGCATCATAAAAACACAAAAGACAAGTCATATGATCAAAAATATCTCATCTATATATATATCAACAATATATAAATCATCTCAAAACTAGATTGGTATGCCACAATCTGTACCTCAACATACTCAATCCTCTATCAAAAATAATAAACTCTATGTATCAATCTATGTAGTGCAGTCTGTAGCAGCTAGCCTCGAGAACCCCTCGAGCTCTCAACCTCATCTCCTTCCTTGCCCTGAGGTGGAGGAGGTGGCCCCATCGTAGTTTGTGTGGTACCATGAGTCCTGGATGCCGATCGTGATGATGTCCTAGATGACCCCATCATGACAGGCTCTACAATATGAGTTGGCAATGGCACCCTCTCCTCTGCTGGCATTGCCTGGTGATATAGAGCTTGATAGAAGGTAATCTGGGCCATAGCACATGCTAAATCTTGAGTGCTTGCTCCTCCATATCATGCTCTAAGGCATGCAATATTATCTCTGAGCTATGTAACCTCAGCTCGATGGTGTGTAGCCTCATCCTACAAAGTCTACACTTGTACCTGGAGACAGATAGTCTCCACTTGGAGAGTCGCTGTCTCACTGCTCTCCCCAGTGTCAACACCCTTGCCCTTATTAGGTGATGGTGGTCTCTCTCTATGGAGAAGGGGGTATCTCCTCCCTCCTCTCCTACTGTTGTGGCCTCTACTATGCCTATGGTCTCCTCTAATCTCTCCTATCATGACCCTATGCTACCTCAATGGCCACCTAGCATCGCCTCCCCATTTGATGCACAACTGCATGAATCGGACCCTGAGCCCTCATCATCCAAGGAGGGCGGATGCCTGTATACAGGCATCGTAGTCGTTGGCTACCCCAACATCATCCCCATCCACTGGATGAATGGGGCCATCATCTACGTCCTAACTCTAGAATCACTACATATATGGAGCCCCACTAGCTGTAGTGTTATCCCAAATAGTCCAAGAAAAATCATAGTCTCTAAGAGATGGGATCCCCTACTATAGACCGAACTATCTCAAAACTCGATCATACCGATGGAGCTCAACCTTTCCCCTCTCCATCCTTAGCCAGTAGACTCACCTAATGTGAGCCATCTCCTATCTATCCTTGGCCCACCTTGGATGATCTCTCCAAGGCCTCTAGGTGATCTGGTCGAAGACGAGGTCATCTAGTAGGCTCCAGGATGCTGGCAGATCTATCCGTCGCTGTGGCCATCTTCGGAGCCACCAATAGAAAACTCGAGGCCTCTCCTCATCAATCCCTATCAATGGAAGCCCTATCAACCTCTGCATCGTGATGTGCTCCTAGCACCAAACTTGTAGTAGCGATGTCATAACCAGACATCGGTCACCCTTGTACACAACTCCATGTAGGATCTTGTACAATCGATAGAGTACAAAGCTCCCCCAAGAAAACCTGTACCCGTGGTCTCTCATGTTGTAGACCACATATGTCAGTAGCCATGGTAGTCTACATCCACTCTGGTGGCACAGCAGAAGTCCACCTACCACCCCAGCTAAAACCCATGTGAGTCTAGATGCCCCAGACACCTGACGTAGTGACTTGATATTCACTCCACCCTTCTCTAGGGCGAAGCTCAGATCACCACATAGTCACATCATCACATGGCCCTGATTGGCCATGGGAGTGATCAGTCATCCTTGTATGGGGATCCTCAAAATCCTCCATACATCCTCTAGTGTGGGAGTCATCTCCCTTGTCGGTAACCAAAAATAGGAAGAACTTGGATACCACCTCTCTACTAGGGCTGTCAATAGCCCCATATCTATAGAAACCTATGGCATCTCTGCCACATGCTGCAAGCCGTCCTGAGCCTGCTGATCTCACTCTGCCTGAGATAGAGTGGCCAAGTCATCCCTCAACCCGTAATATTTTCATTCTCTACTCTTTAGTAATCCTCTCTACAACATAAACAAAATCAACAATAAAAATCATTAATAAATCAATCATTTAAAAAAAAAATACAAGTTAAAATAAGTTCAATTTTATAAATGATGATATCATCCACAATTGAATGATATCATCTCAAATTTGAGCAAATTCATCTCTGATTTTGCATAAGGGAATCATCCCTTATTGGACAAAATCGTCCCCCTATCACCGATTTCACCCTTGGATTAAATCGATGATATCGAGACGATTTCGACGAAATCGAGATGATTTCATCTTGATGACATCAATGGCCCAAAAACGGCCACGATGCTCAAAAATCAAGTAAATCTAGTCTAAAAAGCATGAAATTCTAAAGTAAAGCATTCTAAATTTAGTTTAGACCCTTACCCGTAGCCTGCACCAGACCTCTGTCGATTTGTGCGCTATCTCGACCATCTTGTCTCCAGAGCTCCAGAAATCAAGAAAATGAACAGTAACAATGAATTAGGGTTTTACCCTATTTTTCTTAATTTTATTCAAAAACAATTAAAAACATTTTTTAAATTTTGCTTTTCTGCATTTTTAGCTCAAACGTTCGATTTGGGTAAAAACACGGAGGGGGCACCATAGTAAGTTTTTGTACGATTCGACCAAGAATCATCGCCTAAAAATGGTAATAATTTTTGCTTTCTTGTAAATCGAGAAGAACTCATCTTTAATGCATTTTCTTTGAAAAATTTGCTAAAGAGGGGGAAAAATGTAGCACCCTAAAATTGGCACAGTAAAACCTTAATAATTACACTTACTCTAGTAAATAATTCAAATTCAAATTTTAACCCCCTAAACCACTCCTAAACTACTGCTTAACTCGTTTCCTCATTTCTCATGCCATTTTTAGAGTTTGTTTTGATCATTTGACGATATCGTTTCTGATCAAATGATATCGCCTCATATCGGATGATTTATTTTGGGCTAGGACGTCCAGACGATCTTGTCCCAAAACTAATTTTTCATAATTAGTCTCTATTCCAACGGTGTCTCTAATCCGGGCAGAAGCGTGTCTGCGTCATTAGATACCCTCCCCCATTGGAGATCTCCCAAATTGGGATGATCTCCAACCTCCTAACCTCCCTCCTAAGCCTATTTAAACTTAGGACTCCCCCTTGGCATCCCCCTAACTGAAATTTCCTGTAACTTGACTTTACATGCACTAAAACATCCTAAATTACCATCTGCACTTGTCCCATCCAATTTTTGTTGCAAGAACCTTGTTATTCTTCAGCCAGAGCAAGCTCAGATCATTGTAGATGATCCTATTCAATGCGAGATGATTTCATACCAATCCGAGACGATCTCGACTGTAATCATCATTGGGGGCAATCAGTGCCCAGAGTTTGCATTTTTCTCTTCTCATCTGCTATTTTATTTTGTAGCTAGTCAGTTTATTTATTGCTTTCTACTATTCTACATCTTGGAGTTCACCCATATAGTTTAATTGCATAATAAGGTCATGATTAGCTATTAAAGTGTTGCAATTCACTTGCATTTCTATTCTAGATGATCATGTCTGCTTCAAGAATTAGAACCTCCATCAGACATCCAGATCAGGTATGGCTCTATAATTTAACTTCTTCTCTCTATTTATGTTCATATTTTTTTGTTGTATTTCATTTAGTTTGCATTTTCATAATAGAACAACTTAGATTCATTTGGCAAAACCTAGGACTCAAATGGTTAAGGATAAAACTGAACACATTAAACACATTTCCAACCTAGGCATGGAAACTGCCATTCAATCATTTCCTGGTGAACCCACCATCCATCGAAAAATCACCATAATACACCTCCCCCAAGAGACAAGACCTTCGCAAGGCCTCTTAGTCTGAGGTACCGTGCCATCCTTTTCACATCCCCCTTCCGGACACGGATCCTATAGCCTGAAGGTAAGGGTGTGAAAATTTTGGAGTGATACAAGAAGCAATGTCCCTAAAAATCATACCTTCTTCCTTTGAAGTTTCTTTTTGCAAAATCAAACTTATTTCATCCATATACCCTGTAATGTATAGCCCTATGTCCAAATCCATTACAAGAAAAACAATGTCCTTGAAAATCCCTTTGTTCATGCCTTGGTTCCTCATACCTTTCTTGAAAATTATTCCTATGATCATTCTCAACTTGTGCATTGCATTCTTGAACCTTCTTTGTAGTATCTAAATCTTCTTCCTTAGTTTCTTCCTTGTTTTCCTCTTCAAGTATTTCTCTTTATTTTGAACTTGATTCACCTATCTCAAAACAAGATCTAAACTGAATATTTGGAGCCATAGGAACTTTGGAACTTTCCTCACAAGTCTTAGGTGCTTCCTTGTTTTCATATTTAAGAACTTCCTTTCCTTTTGAGTGTGATTCCCCAAACCTAAAATATGAGACCTTTGGTGCTTTGGAATCTTCCTCTTCTTTATCTTAATTTGTGTCAAGTAGCAACTTGGCATCCATATCTATAGCCTTTGAAATACATGTTTCCTTCTTAGTACAAATATCTTGATATTTTGAGTCATGTGATGGATCAAACTTCTCAAGTAAGGAATATTTCAATTCTTTTAGATTCTCCTTAACCTCTTGTAGTTGCTCATGGATAACATTGAAGTCTTCCTTTAGATCAATTGAGACATTATCCTCTTGTTTAATTTATTTTATTTGGAATGAATGTTCTTCTTCTACTTCTTTTATCCCATAGAAAAAATCTTCTTCATCTTAACTATCACTAAGATCATTATAATCATCTATAGCAAAAAAACTCTCAAGATTTATTTGACCATGCCTATTTCCTTGATGTGTCATCTCATCTTCACTATCATTGAAACCATTGCAATATCTTGATCTATGATATTTTTGAGCACACACAAAGCACTATTCTCTTTCAACTTCTATTCCTAGGATAGATGTTCTTCCTTTTCATCATCTGAATTGTCTCTATCACTATGATATGAGCTATCACTTGCTTCTACAATGTAGTAAGATTTCTTTGCCTTACAAAAAAATTTCTTCTTCTCATACCTTTTTTGCTTGAACTTGTCATCTTTGTCATTCTTATGCTTTCCATATTCTTTTCTTCTTTGATCCTAATTTTCATAATCACTATTTTCTTCATGTGGATACTTGTATGCATAGTTACCAAAATCACCACACTTGTAGCATTTGAATTTCTTTATATCTCTAAAATTCCTTGAGTCCTTATTCCTTTTTATGAATTTAGCTTCCTCATCATTTTCTAAAACTCTATCTATTTCTAAAAAATTCCCTTTCTCTTTTTCTGAAGCCTTGAATGCAATATATTTTATTATAGCTTGATTCTTACTATAGACACCAAATCGCAGCCACTAAACCTCCATCCTAACCATCCCACCAACCACTTGTCTTCCATTCCACCTCCCCACCAATTGTTTGGCCCAAATCCACTTTCCCACCATTTCCTACCCTAATTGGGGTTATTCTAATATTATTTTATAATATTTTATATTTTATATAATATTTTAATATATTTATTATAAAATATATATAAATAAACTCAATTAACCTTAGTCATCCGATTTCATTTAATCTCCACCATCCATTTTCATTAATCCATGTCACATTCAAAAAGTAATCTCAACCCTAGGATATGAATTAATCTTAGCCACAATATCAAAAGTGCAAGGCTAAAACCCTAAAAAAACCCTAGGTTGGATTATAAATAGGGTATTTTGTAAATGCCCAAATACTGGAACCTAGATATTAAGAGATATACTTGGAGAAGCATTTTTTGATGCCCTAGTGAAGTAGAGATATAGAGAATTAAAGATCTGATGCCCTAGCTAAACCAACAATTCTTCTATCATTCCAGCCATCGTTCATCCATCCTCGCTTACTACCATAGTTGTATTCCATCTGTTGCCTCTGTCACCATCCTTCCTAATCTATTTCTATAGATCTGCCCTACCCTATGAGTGTTGTTCCAAGCTTGCAAAGCTTGCTACAAAGCTTGCCAAGTGCCCACCAGAGCTTGCTCTGTATACAAGTACACACCAGATCTTTCCAAGCTCACTGCAAAGCCTACCTAACACCTTCTAGATCCTGCAATAGTCCTAGGTGCAAACCAGAGCTTGCAAAACTTATGTCAGAGCTTACTGTGATATTGAAACAAATATTTGAATCTGCTACACCATGAAATATACAACAATGAAGAAAGGTATATTTAGTATTATTTTATTTCATTTATTCATTGTTTTGGCATGCATTTTAAATGTATTCTTAAGCTAGCATGTTTTTAATATATGAGGGTATCACACTATGGATACCTCAAAGGTATTACTGATGCTCTTGTATTTTTTTTTGCATGCAGATCTATGAATTCAACATATTATTTTATGACTGTTGAAGATGGAGTGACCCCACATTGGATATTCAAAGCCCACTCAACCTGTTGGGATCAAGGACACACTCATAGCTGAAGACACTTCTATTATATCTAACTAGGATTTTGGAGAACCCTAGTTTCTTTGTAAATTATTGTATCAAATATCCACATTGGATACTGATTGTAACAAAGGAATCTATTACCCCCCCATTGAATACATATTTCTTTTGTGCAATTTGTTTTATCTCATTGCTTTATTTTATTTTGTAATTTTATTTTCAAGTATCGTGTCTTTGCATCCACAAATGGTGATCACGATGGGACCCCACAAGGGTTTCATAATTTGATAGATCTACCTTGCTAATTTGTTGTTGCTATTGTTGCAAGTTTTTTAGAAAGCGTAAAAACTACCGCATTCGTTGCTAGGGTTTCTGAAGCATTCTACAACAGTTCTAGGGATCGTGTAGGCTCCCTTCTGCACTTTGTAGGTTCTCTCCTACACCTTAGCAGGTGCACAACTATACCTAGCATTAATTTTAAGTAGACCTAAGACTTCCAAGTGAGTTACTTAACCCTAGTTTTCCATTTAACAATTTACGTATTTTGTTTCTTACTGCTATTTTTTTCACTATTTTTGTGTTCACATTAAGAAATTGGGGAAAGAATCAGTGGTAAGTTACATCTAGGTTTTTTGTGTGATTTAGGATATAAAATATACTTCTTGTTCTAAAATTGAAAGTCTAGGTGATTTGTCTGCATTTTTGAGTGCATATAAAATGTAAAAGCATCTTAGAGTTGCATTTTAGGGTTAAAAAATTATTTCAAAATTGCATATCTAATTAGGAACAACATTTAGAAGCATAAAGTAATCTTGCCCTAGGCTGGCCCCTTTGGCAGAGAGGTGGATGAACCCTCCGGTGCTCTTGTGATTTTTATCACTTGTAGGTAGGGGTTTTAAGGGTGTACTATGCACTCTATCGATGAAATTTGCATCTTTATGTTGGATTCTAATTTATATTAGTGAGTTTGGTAATTTTTAATATTTTTTGCACACTATAAATAATAAGTAACATAAAATTAATCAATCACACATTTGCACACTACAGTTTTTAGCAATAATAGTTGGATTTCGTCACCAACTATTGCTTGAGGTTTAGTGATGGTGGCTTTCATCTCCATCCATCAAGTCTCTGCCCCTAGACACCATAGGATTACTCCTGAGCAAACTTGTTGGAGATCATTACCAACAAGAATCTCGTTGCCTTGGCCAACCATAGTTTTTACCTTTGCTTTTCATTAAACAAGATTAGGCTACACTGAAACACACAAACCCAACAATTTTAAAAGGAACTTCACATTAAAGGAAGAAAATAATAATGAACCTAAGGTAAGCCACACAAGGTGAAACCTAGGATTGGTTGTTTTATTTGCTTTATTTCTTTAGAAAGGAAATTTTTAATTTGTGTGATCTAGATTAATATTGAATTTTTGGTTTAATTGCTTTATGGTGTTAACACATAAAAAAAAGAAAGTAATGAACCAAAATAATTTAATCCAAAATAATTCCCATGAGACTTCTACTTCGGTAGCCCCATCCACTATGATTCAGACTACTTTTTTTAGATCAGGCCATCCATCCCGCTCTCAAGAGGAGTCTCGTCCACTTAATGTGGAAGCCACCACCACATACATAGACATGGATAGAGTGCATGCCATCTACAAGGCCTCTAACTATGTCATGGATCCCCTTAGCCAACATTATTTTGAAGAACCTAAATTGGCTACCACCTAACTTACCCAAGGATATTCTAATTCAAGATATGAATATGGTATGCCTTCCACCGTAAGCCAAACACAATTGTAGCACCCTAAAATTGGCGTAGTCAAATTGGAATAATTACATTCACCTTAGTAAATAATTTTAAATTCAAATTTAACCTCCCAAACCACCCGTTAACCATCGAGAAACCCGTTTCCCCTTTTTCCGTGCCATTTTTAGAGGTTGTTTTGACCGTTGGATGATATCGTCGCCGATCAGACGATATCGTCCCAAATTTGAAGATTTCGTCTGGACTAGGACGTCCAGACGATTTTGTCGCAAAACTAAATTTGCAAACTTAGACTCTGTTCCAACGGGTCTCCAATCTGGGCAGAAGCATGTCTGTGCCGTTGGGACCCTCCCCCGTTGGAGATCTCCCAAATTGGGATGATCTCCAACCTCCCAACAACTCCCCCTATGCCTATTTAACCTCTAAGATTTTCCCTCCCCAACCCCTGGCTGAAATTCTCTATAAATCGACTCCCTCTGCGTTAGAACAATCCTGAATTTGCATTGGCACTAGTCCCATACCATTTTGTTGCAGGTACATCATTATTTTTCAATCAGAGCCAACACCCATCGTCGCCAATGAAACTACCAAGATCGGAGGCGATCCTGTCAAATGCGAGACGATTTCATACTGATGCGAGACGATCTCGACTGCAGTTTACATCGAGGCAATCAGTGCCTGAAGTTTGCTTTTCTTAACTCTTTCTCTATCTTTTTATTCTGCAAATTAGATTATTATTTCAGTGTTTATGCTATTTTGCATCTGGAGTTCACCCATTTAGTTTAGATTGCATGTTAAGCTCATGATCTGCCATTAAAGTATAGTAATTTGCTTTAATTTTTGTTCTTGAATATTGTTCAATATTCATATTGCTATTTTATGTAATTTGCCTCTGTTAGCATAGTAGAATTTCTTATATTTTGCATCTGTTTGCTGTTTTGCAGGTCTCTGACAAATTCGTCTGATGAATTTGTCAGATCTCAGATGATTCTGTCAATCTCAGATGAATCTATCAGATTCCAGATGAATCTGTCAGATTTCGGACGATTCTGTCAGATTGCAGGTGATTCTGTAGAATTCCAGATGATCTAGACTACTACAAATGTCAGAATCTTCTTTAGACATCTAGATCAGGTAATTTTCATTGGCATCCTGTAAATTCTCTGTTTGCTGCTTTTTAATCTATTCTCTATATTCATTGAACTTGCATTTTCATATAGATTAAGTTAGATTCATTTGGCCAAACCTAGGATGAATACTTAAGGTTAAAACGAACTCATCCAAACACATTCCAAAACCTAGGCATGGAAACTACCACCAAATGTTTCCTGGTGAACCCACCATCTATCGAAAAATCATCAAAATGCACCTCCCTTGAGAGGCGGGACCTTCGTAAAGTCCTCTTGTCCGAGGTACCGCATCATCATTTTCCCATCCTCCTTCCGGGCGCGGATCCTATAGCCTGAAGGTAGGGATGCAAAAAATTTGGAGCGATACATTTTGGTGAACCCGGCGTGAATGCATCATAACCTTTTGAAAACAAAAACAAAAACAAAAAAAAATATAGAGCAACTAAAACTTAGATGCATTTTAAAACATTTAAGGTTCAAAATCATGTTTAGATGGTAGCTCCTAAAAAGAGGTTAGCAGTTACTATAAACGTAGAAAATCAATTGGCAGCTATAGAAGTTAATTTTGTCCTTAGTATCCCTGAAACAAGTAGAAATAAATCCTTGTGGGACGAACTTGATAGGAGACTTAGTATCATCTCATCTAGGTCCACACAACTTAAACAGATTAAGAGGCTAGTCTTGGATAGAATCCTGGATCCTCACCAATTAGTTTTCTATCATGAACTTCAGAGAGCCTGCCATAGATGGTTAGCCTATAGGAGAGCTTTAGTATCCTCAAAATTATTCAGCTTCGAGGAATACCTCGAGAATGTAGACATTGTACACCGATTCCTAGGCCTTGTAGAAGACCAAGAAGTTGTTCTTACAGATAGGGAAAGATGGAATAGAGTTCCTCGTGTTATGTTATATCGAGAGTATTGCCATGAGCTTTACTTCTATCAACCAGCATCTAAGACATACAATATCACCATAGCCCTTTTCATCAAATTCTTAAAAGAAAACTTTCAATTTGAAGAAGAACATTTCATGACCCCTGAACAACTCGAACCTATTAATGATATTCATAAATTGTTCTTAGAAGACTAGCTCATTTACTTTCAGTCTTATTATTATTGCGTGCATTTATTGTTTCATTTGCTGTCTTTATTATATTGTTTCAAAGAAAAATTAAAAAAAAAAATCAAACTAAAAAAATAAAAAAACATAGTAAAAACTTAAACATTTCATTTACAATATTGCATTAGGTATATAATAAATATATACCTTTTAATTTGTTGCATATATATATAAATATATATATATTTGCTGAAATCAAAACTTAGCACCATGCCTAAACTTAGGAATGGTAAAGAAACTTTAGGGGAAGGAGAAGATTGGTTACAAGATACAACTGAAAACCCAAATGTCCTTCTTGGAGATACAAATCCGGAAGGAGAAACTCTAGGTCGATCAGAAGAAGACTTAGGTGAAGATAAGGAACAAGAAGGAAGTGTTAAAGAGAATGAATCCTCATCCCCTAGAATAGCTCCAAATGGAGGCATCGCTTTTGACAATGCAGAACATTTTCAAAAATTTCTCAATCAAAATATCGACATCCTTAATGTGGCAGTCCATATTAATAGAGGGGAAATTAGTGACGCTCAAGCAGCTATAGAACGGGCGTTTGATATACACACTAATCCTTTATCTTTTGTTGATCAAGAAAGTGATAAGGCTGGGCCATCTAATACATATTTTGTCACTATAGATCAAAAGATGTCAAAACAATAGGTCACCCAACCTCCTAAGGAACCTGTTACTCAACCTAAAATCACTCCTGCACAAAAGAAAATTCCCTTCACTACTTTGTTTCACCAAACTATTGAGCAAAATGCTTTAAATAAACAGAAACCTAAAACAAAGCCAAATACAAATTTTCAACAATCTGGAATACAACATAATCCAACTTCAAAATTCCTCCATAACATTTTTCCTACCAATACTTTACACAATAGTAACATGGCATCTAATCTGCATGTTCCTCCATCCTATGCCCATAAAACTCATGTCAATGCCCTACCGAATCAATATGGGGGGCAAACTAGTAATCTGGAAGCTATGGTGAAACAATTGGCTTCACGTATGGACCGAGATAGATCCCTACCATCCCTCGTACAATTATCGAGAGATTTGTAGCCAACCATTGGATCCCATAGTGGTAGCTCAACCATACCCTAAACATTTTCCCATGCCCGTCCTGCCTATATATAAAGGAACCGAAGATCCCATAGAACATCTTCGCATGTTTAGGATAGCATGTCACGACATATCGCATGACGACTTGCTATTACTAAAAATGTTCCCCAAAAGTTTAGGTGGAATGGCATTAGAGTGGTACTATCAATTGCCCACTCACTCCTTAAGAAACTTTGAAGAAATAGCTGAATCATTTGTTCATCAATTTAGTGCCTACATCGAGAGGCATGTAACTATTAAAGACCTATACAATTTAAAACAAGATAAAGACGAGTGTTTTGCTGATTTCTTAGCGAGATGGAGACAATTGATAGGAAAACTGCACTTTGTGCTACCTTATAGGGAAATGTTAGACATTTTCATCAACAATTTACAAGAACAACTCTCTTATGAGCTATCAACCGCTACTTTGACTACCTTCGACCAAGCTATAGATTTAGCTCGAAGAGTAGAAGATGCCCTCATTAGGAGAGGCCAACTTAGGAAGAAGGATGATGAGAAAACATCTAGAAATCAATATAAAAACAAACAGGTTGTCGGTGATGGAGTCACTGACAGCAAAAATGTTGCTAATGTCAATGCAACAAAGACAACAAAAAAATTCATATTGAAACCTCTTGATAAGCCTCCTCAAGAGTTCACTAGATTAAACCAACCTTTGTCAACTATTTTACCTCAACTGCTTGAAAGAGGTTTAATCCAATTACCGGCTATCCGGGAACCTGACCCAAGTATACCCGGATATAGAGCTGATTTTCACTTGTGATTTCCATAGAGGACCTGGACATTCTACCAACGCTTGTAAGAGATTGAAACATAAAATACAAGATTTGATTGACAATAATGAAATGGAAGTGCAAGCCTTCCAACCCAAACAAAACCCTCCTAATAATACTCAAAAGACCGTTCCCCAAAATCAAAATCAGAATGCCAATCAAACTTTAGACATATTTCAACACCCTTTACCACGACATGGTAAAGAGGTAGCTAATCAAATTGAACATCATAATGTTCCCCCTCCTACTCGATATGTAGGAACCATTAGCAGACAATTACCTATTCAGGATTCTCAAATATTTGACACAACCTTATCCCTGGTTACAACCAGGCCCTTACATAATTTTCAAACTTTTGATTCTAGTGATATAGAGTCAGATAGTGAAAGTGAAGTAGACACTATTCAATCGAATAGTTCTGAAAATGAATCAGATCCTATTCAACCTGTCACAGATGCTAATGTTCCAGAAGAACCATTTCCCAGAAGAGTCACTACTCGACCTTCTTCTAATGTAGTCCTTCCCTATGAACAAGCCATAAATTCTCAACCGAGACCGTTTCAACGTCGTCACTATAACATTGTAGGTACCATCGGAGTCGTCACCCGACAACAAGCTCAAAATTCCCAACAAGAACCAAACCAGAATGATGGATCAGCTCCATTCATTTTGAAAAACCCAAATAAAGGGAATCATGCTCCTATTGTTCAACCTAAACCCCCTTACAACATTAATGAGCAATTGTCCAATACCACGGCCAGAATCTCCCTTTTAGATTTATTAAGATCCTCTCCCACCCATAGGGATGAGTTGATGCTTACATTGAGCCAAATGATGGTACCTCAAAACATTCAACTTGAAGCTATGGCCAATACTATCATCACTCGAGAGATTGATTGTATTGACTTTCGGGATAGAGATATCCCACAACACAGTTTACACAAGGATAATCCCTTGTATATTACTGCTTTAATTGGGGATGTAGCTGTCAAACGAGTCCTGATTGATAATGGCTCATCTCTAAACATCTGCACCTTTGACTTCTACCAATGATTTGGTTTTAGAAGTGATGAAATGAAGAAAACTGATATGATTATCAAAGCTTTTAATGACGAAACACAAGAAACGTGTGGAGTTATTACCCTCCCATTGCAAGTTGGTCCTAGAACCCTTGAGACAACTGTGTTTATTGTACATTGCCCAGCATCGTACAATATACTTTTGGGTCGCCCTTGGATTAACGCCATGCGAGCAGTCCCATCAACTTTACACCAATGTGTTAAGTTTGAGTTTAAAAATCAGTTGGTCACTATTCATGGTGACCCTAGACCTTTTGATATGTGTGCTTTGGCGAGAACCCGTTGGAGTGCAATTTTGCCCTGCTCTGTCATCCACACATTCTAGTTCTTCTTTTTCATCTAAAACTATGAAACATAAACCCATAACTTCATCTATTCCTCCTCCATTCATTTCATCTTCCTATATAGACCAACAACCCTCTAAACAAATTATTTTAGAATCTCAAAAAGATCTCAAATCTACAACTAATCCTTCAACTATTACCCCTATAAATTCAAAACCTTTAGACACATCTATCATACCTTCCACATCTCAAGACATAGGTAATAAGCCTTCTACATCTTATGCCCTTTCTGATGAACTTTTACCAGATTTATCTACAACCTTAATATCAGAAAAAATGAATGCTTTCATGCAAGATTCAAACCTTTTAAATAATTTGCCGCCATCTCCTCGTACTTTGGGCCTCCCACAACCTATGGGAAGCACCTACCAAGTCGGGAGTTGTGCCTTCATTTACAAAGGATATGACTGGGGAAGAATCCCTCGGAATATCAAAACTCATCATGAGGGATATGCTCGGTGCTATTTTACCAATGATTATATTAAAGCTAAACCCATGATGCTTAAAATGGGATATAAAGGGAAAGGCTTAGGACCTTTCCAAAATGGCATGAAAGAACCTTTCGAGGTAGAACCGTGGCCTGCCCGTTGTGGTGTGGGCCTATTTCCTAGTAAGGGACAACCCTTTCCTTTTGAGGATGATGATCATCTCATATGCTATCAAGATTATTTGGATAGGCATGTTGATTTGCCTCTTAAAAATCAGTCATTTTCATGCAACATGCTATCCATAGCCTACCCTGAAATGATTGCTGACCCCGATGAAGAGTTGGAAGGAGATATCTTCCATGATGTCTCTGTTGAAGAGATGTTGCACAATGGATTTTATTTTGATGGTTCTATACCAACCATAGCTCAGCTTGAGACCACTAATCCTCAAGACGACTTATCTAAATTAACTTTACAAGAATTACAAGAGTTGGGCGTTTCACCCGCCCCACCTAATTTTGAAAGAGATCTACACATGGAGGTAGAAAATGTCATTAAAATTAATATTGGAACTGAGGACAATCCTCACATAATCAATATTGGAGCAGAACTAAGTCAAGACAAACAAGAACAATACATTGCATTCCTTAAAGAGTATGAAGATGTCTTCGCTTGGACATATGAAGATATGCCAGGTCTAGACCCTTCCGTAGTCATGCACCATCTAGTGGTCCATCCGGATGCTAAACCGGTTAAACAAAAACTTAGAAAAATGCATCCCAAAGTGGCTCTGCTAGTCAAAGGGGAGTTAGAAAAACTCCTGAATGTTATCTTTATACAAGCTATTGATTATGTTGAATGGATCTCAAATGTAGTTCCGAGTCACCAAGAAAGAAGCTACCAAAGTTAGGGTTTGCATAGATTTTAGAGATATTAACGCTTGCATGCCCTAAAGATGACTTTCCTCTTCCAAATATGGATCAAATCATTGACTTTACTGCCGAGAGTGGGATGATGTCCTTAATGGATGGATTCTCCGGTTATAATCAGATTAGGATAGCTCCTGAAGACCAGGCTAAAACAACCTTTATTACCCCCTGGGGTACCTTTTGCTGGAAAGTGATGCCATTTGGCTTAAAGAACGCCGGTGCAACTTATCAACGGGCTATGACCTACATTTTTCATGATATGATGCATGATATCCTACATGATTATGTGGATGACATTATAGCTCGCTCTCTTATTGAAGATCATCATTTGGATGATTTGAGAAAAGTTTTTAATCGATTACGAGAATATCTCATTCGATTAAATCCAGCAAAATGTATATTCGGAGTTAAGTCCGGCAAACTATTAGGGGTTTTAGTTTCTTTACGTGGTATCGAAATTGACCCTCTCAAAATTGCGGCTATCATCGATATGCCCGCACCTACTAATATATCTGAATTACGAAGTTTACAAGGTAAACTTCAAGCTATCCGTCGCTTCATTGATAAGCTGGCGGAAAAAACTGGTCCCTTTCTCAAACTTCTTAAGAAGGATGTCCCTTTCAATTGGGACATAGAATGTAGAGAAGCTTTTGAACTTCTCAAACAATATCTCCTTAACCCACCGGTGCTTTCACCGCCTAAATCTGATCGCCCATTTCTTCTATATATTTTTGCTTCAGATTCTGCCTTAGGAGCTATGTTAGCTCAACTCGATGATGAAAAATGAGAACGTGCTAATTATTACATTAGCCGAACCTTCGTCAGCTATGAAACCCGCTATACAGCGTTAGAGAAGTTATGTCTAGCAGTCGTGTTTGCTATGCAAAAATTATGACATTACATGCTTAGCCAAAAAACGTATGTCATTGCTAAATATGATCCCTTAAGATATCTCATGAGTCGACCTTATTTATCGGGTCGCACAGCCAAGTGGGTTCTTGCTCTAAGCGAGTTTGATCTCACCTTCATAGGACAGAAGTCTGTTAAGGGTCAAATCATAGCAGATCAATTAGCTGTTGCACCCTTAGAGTCTACTCATCCCCTCATTATTGAGTTTCCTGATGAATGCCTTCAATTAGAGGCAGACCTTGTTGAACAATGGTCCTTATACTTTGATGGAGCCCGATGCATGAGTGGGGCTGGTGCGGGTATTATTTTAATATCTCCACAAAAACATCTTATTCCTCTGTCCTTCAAACTGACCTTTGCTTGCACCAACAATACTGCTGAGTATGAAGCTCTAATCCTTGGATTACGAGCTGCTTTAGCGCTAAAAATTAAAAACCTCTTAGTTTTTGGGGATTCCCAATTGGTTATAAACCAAATTAATGAAGTTTATCAGACCAGAGATGATAAAATTCGCCCATATAAGGCCTATGTTTTACAACTAATGTCCTTGTTTGATCAAGTTACCTTGGAAGCCATTCCTCGAACTAGCAACCGTGCAGCTGATGCTATGGCCGCCGCTGCATCTCTCTTGCCCTTGGAGTTAGATGACGAATATGCCACTATCATTATTCGTCGACTCCAGGAACCCGCTTCAAATAAGTCATGCTTAGAGCCTTTGGATGTGTTTCTAATCAATGAAACTACTCCTGAACCTTGGTATACAGACATATTTGATTTCCTCCAAAATGGGACTTTCCTTGCTAATTCTAATAGAAACCAGCGTCGGTTATTACGTCGACGAGCAAGTCGATTTGTAATAATTGGCAATACTTTATATAGGAGATCTTTTGAAGGTATCCTATTAAGATGTCTAAACTTAGAAGAGTCTAAATCAGCCTTGAGTGAAGCCCATGATGGATCTTGTGGAGGACACTTTAGTGGTAGTGCCATTGCTAAAAAGCTCCTTCGGATAGGATACTTTTGGCCTACCATGGAAACGGATGCACATGAGTATGTGCGCCATTGTGACAAGTGTCAAAAACATGCTGACCTTGTCCATGCGCCTACACAAGAGCTGCAGGCTATTTCATCTCCTTGGCCCTTTTCTAAATGGGGCTTGGATATTATTGGTAAAATCAATCCTGTGTCTTCTGATGGACACAAGTTCATCATAACCGCCACTGAGTATTTCACGAAGTGGGTTGAAGCTATGCCTTTAGCTTCCTGCACTAGTTCACAGGTCTCTAAATTCATTTTTAATCAAATCATCTGCAGGTTCGGAATTCCTGCGAATCTCATCTCTGACAATGGAACTCCTTTCAAAAATAAAGATGTTAAAAAATTATGCCAAAAATACAAGATTCAACATCGCTGGTCCACCCCCTATTATCCTCAGGGTAATGGTCAAGTAGAAGCTTCTAACAAAACTTTAATCAAAATTCTCAAAATATTAGTCAATAAAACTGGTCGTGACTGGCACATTCAATTATATCCAGCCTTGTGGGCTTATCGAACTAGTGTTCGAACCCCCACGGGAACTTCACCATTTGTTTTGGTATATGGTGCAGAAGCAGATTTTCCATTTGAATTGGAAGTTCCTTCTTTGGCTCTGCTACTTCAAGATACCGAAGTAGGAGATGAATATCACGCTGGCAGACTCAGTCAGCTGGAACTCCTAGATGAAAAATGCATCAATGCTTTGGAGCATCTCCGTGCATACCAAAACAAGCTTAAAAGAGCATATGCTAAGAAAGTTCGTCATCGATCCTTTGAGATTGGTGACCTTGTTTTAAAAGAGAATCAAAAAAATACAAACGCAACTAAAGAACTTAAAGGTAAATTTGAGCCCAACTGGCTCGGACCATACATCATTACTGCTAAATTTGAATCAGGAGCATATAAATTATCTACCTTAGATGGTAAAGAACTTAAAGAACCCATGAATATTTTGCATCTTAAACGTTATTATGCATAAATTTGGTCATTTCATCCGTGTATATATTTGTTCAAAATTACTATCTTGTATTTCTTTCAATTTATAAAAAATTCAAAAAAAACACCAAAAACATTCATAAATCTCCAAAAATCTTCAAAAACTATCTATTGCATTTATTTAAAGCACTTGTTCAATTCTTCTTTTTTTTCTCAAAAACAAAAATCAAAATAAAAATCTAAAAACCAGCTATATGCTTGACTCTTTCGAAACCAAAACAATATACAGAAGAAAGAGAGAGTCAACATTCTCCAAACTTCTCAAAAATCATTTATATATATTTTTCTTACAATTATTGCAGTTATATGTTTCAACTTATTTTGGATAAATTAGCATTTATTTTGAATCCCTCACTTGCACACTCACAACAATAAATATCTTGATTTTTATCTGGCATGATTACTAATCTCTCTTATATCAAAGTTCACAAAATTCAATTAAATAAAGTTTGAGCATAGAGAATTGATCTTGTTATTTACTTAAACCAAGCACATCTTTTCACAATAAAATGATTATATTTGTAATTTCCATGTTTTGCTACATAGTAGAACTGATTTCTTGAGTGAAAAGTTTCCCCTGCTATCCTATCATGCACATGGTCTAGAATATTTTGAGAATTGGCAAAAGGACAAGCTCACCCCTACCCAGAATAAAAATCCCTTGCTCTACAGCTAATCCGAGCAAGTATCCCTAGCAAAGAAAAAGAAAAAGAAAAATTCAAGAAAAAGAGAAAAGAAAAAAAAAATGTTCTTTTATCATTACAGCAATGTTCCAAGCATTATCAAGCAAAAGAAATACAAAAAGAAAAATAAGCAAAGTTCAAAAGAAAGCAAGAAAGCAATAAAATCCCTTTCCCTACCCTTTGAAAAGAAAAGAAGGGTTGATGAGCTTGAATCCCTGGAATTCTCAATTATTCGAAAACTATGAGGTAAGCCCCATAACAGGTGGTTTGTGCCCAACCTGCTTGGCCTTGGGTAACTCCTAGCGTGGCGATATGTCCGTCACATTAGCGACCTTCTTTTGTACAGACCTATGTCTGCTTATGGATTAGCTAGCTCTTGATAATCCGACCTACATAGTAGTCTAATATGGTTATATGCATCTACATCATGGTTAATGAACACTTATTTGGTTTCTTCAAATCACTTGTATCATAGTATCTTGCTCAAATCTGGTAAATGAACAATGCAATTGCACACACATTTGTATTTGAGAGATTTTGTCTATCATTATGATAAATCAAGATCGGAAATGAATTCACATATGCACATGGGATTCCTTATAAATCTAACTTTTGTCTTCAAAATACTTTGAAATATTATTTTTGCAACTTGTTTGGAATAAATCAAGTACAATTGTTTACCACAAAGACAACTATATAATAGAAAAATCAAAAATTTCTTTCAAAACATATCATATATATCGTGTCGACTTTCGCGACGATGGTATAGTTCCAAAACCAAAATTGGAATTGTATGCCTAGCGCAAGTCCTCATTTTCATATTTTCTGTTCATCAAACATCAATCATGCAATAAAACCTTTTTTGGATTTTCGCGATGATGGTATAAGTCTATACCTACATATTCTATACCTAGCGCAAACCATTGTTACAATATTTTATTCCCCATTTATTCAAAAATCATGAAAACCATATGACTTAATTCATTATGTTACACAAATTATGCTTTTCAAAAGCAAACACATTTTCATTATTTCATATCATTATGTCAACCTTTAAATTTTGCAATGATGGTATAATTCCTAGGGAATTATCCAAAAATTTTATCACACTTAGGAATTTATGCCTAGCAAAAATCATTTTTCATGCACAATATTTTTATGACAATCTGAAAACAAACCATTATCACCATCATTTTTCATCATTGCACCAAAGTCTTAAGACAGTCTCTTAAGCACTCCTTTTACTTTTAACAATATTTTCTATAAATGGGACTAGCTTGACGACCGAGTGAGCAGCGACTCCATGAAATGGTCTATAATAGCGACAATGTCCTTTGAAATTATTGTTGGAAGTCTCTTTTTATTTTTATCACATTTCATTACAAACAACCAATTTGTTACATCAGATTATTTCATTTCAAATATTACAAGCATGACATTCCAATTATAATATATCCACCGACATAATGAATCATTAAATCAATCAATCAAACATAAAAGCATCATAAGCATCACATAAGACAAGTCATATGATCAAAAATATCTCATCTATATATGTCACAAATATATGTACATCATCAAAACTGGATTGGTATGCCACAATCTGTACCTCGGCATACTCAATCCTCTATCAAACAAAAAATATATATAATACAACATCAATGTCCAGCCCTCTAGCCTCGAGAGCCCCTCGAGCTCTCTGCCTCATCTCCTCCCCCGCCCTGAGGTGGACGAGGTGGCCCCATCATAGTCTGTGTAGTCCTAGTCCTCGACCGGGACGTGGTCCTCGATGACCCGATCCTGATCGGATCTACGATGTTAGCTGGAAGGGGTAGTCTATCTACCTCTGGCACCAGTTGGAAGTACAGTGTCTGATAGAATGTCAACTGGGTGATAGCCCGTGTCAACTCTCTAGAGCTCACCCCTCCGCCCCATGCCCTGAGGCGTGCAATCTCATCTCGCAGTTGTGACACCTCAACATGGTGTCGTGCAGCCGCATCCTGTAGTGTCTGCACCTGAGCCTACAGATGATCTCTCTCCGCCCAAAGAGTAGCCATCTCGCTACTCTCTCCTGTGTCCACACCCTTGCCCTTATCGGGCGATGGTGGCCTCTGTGGAGATGGGGGTCTCTCCTCCCTCCTCTCTCGCTGTCGTGGCCTCTCCTATGCCTATGGCCTCCTCTGCTCTCTCCCGTCGTGACCTTGGGCTGCCTCTATCGCTGCCTGGCACCGCCTCCCTATTCGATGCACAACCGCATGGATCGGACCCTGTGCCCTCGTCATCTGAGGAGGGCGGATGCCTACGTACCAGGCATCGTAGCCATCGGCTACCCCTACGTCGTCCCCATCCACTAGCTGGATGGGGGCATCATCTAAGTCCTGACTCCAGAACCGCTGCATGTCAGGAGCCCCGCTAACCGTGGTGTTATCCTAGATAGTCCAAGAAAACTCGTAATCCCTGAGAGATGGGATCCCCTGTTGTAGACCAAACTACCTCAAAACTCGGTCATAGCGGTGGAGCTCCACCTCTCCCCTCTCCATCCTCAGCCAACAGACTCGCCTGATGCGAGCCAGCTCTTGTCCATCCTCGGCCCACCCTGGATGCTCCCTCCATGGCCTCCAGGTGATCTGGTCCGGGACTAGGTCATCTAGTAGTCTTCGGGACATCGATAGGTCTATCCGCCGCTGTGACCCTCTCCGGAGCCACCAATAGAAGACTCGGGGCCTCTCCCCATCTACCCCTATCAGAGGAAGCCCTATCGGCCTCTGCACCACAATGTGCTCCCAGCACCAAACCTGTAGGAGCGATGTCATAACCAGACATCGGCCGCCCTTGTACACGACCCCATACAGGATCCTGTACAATCGGCATAGTACAAAGCTGCCCCAAGAAAACCTGTACCCATGGTCCTGCATGTCGCAGATCACATCTGCCAAGCATCCATGGTACCCTGCATCCGCTCTGGTGGCACAGCAGAAGTCCACCAACTACCCCATCTAGAACTCGTGTGAGTCTAGATGCCCCAGGCATCTGGTGTAGTGCCTCGATGTTAACTCTGCCCTTCTCCAGGGTGAAGCTCGGGTCACCACACAATCATCCCATAGCGTGGCCCTGATTGGCCGTAGGAGTGATGATCCGTCCTTGTATGGGGATTCTCAGAATCCTCCATACGTCCTCTAGTGTGGGAGCCATCTCCCCTATCGATAACCAAAAATAGGAAGACCCCGGATACCATCTCTCTGCTAGGGCTATCAGTAGCCCCATATCTGTAGACACTTGTGGCATCTCCGCCACATGCTGCAAGCCGGCCTGTGCCAGCAGATCCTGCTCTGCCTGTGTGAGCGCGGCCAAGTCATCTCTCAACCCGCCGTATTTCCACTCCCTGCTCTTTAGTAATCCTCTCTGCAAACATAAACAACAAAACAACAAACAATCATTAATAACAATTCAAGTAATCAATAATGCAACTTAAAGTTCAATTTCATGTAATTGATGATATCGCCCACTATTGGACGATATCGTCCCAAATTTGAGCATAATCGTCTCCGATTTCGTAGTTCGAAATCGTCTCTAATTTGATGAAATCGTCCCCCTTTCGACGATTTCGCCCTTGGGCAAAATTGACGAAATTGAGACGATTTCGTCGAAATCGGGACGATTTCATCCCGACGACGTCGACGGCCCAAAAATGGCCGCGATGCTCAAAATTCACCTAAAAATCATCTAAAAAGCATGTAAATTCAAATTAAATCAGTTCTAGTTAAGTCTAGACCCTTACCCGTAGACCGCGTCGGACCTCTGCAGATCTGTGCGTTGTCTCCACCATTTTTGCTCAGAGCTCTAAAACAGTAAAAATGAACAGTAACAATGAATTAGGGTTTTACCCTATTTTTCTTAATTTTATTCAAAATAATTCAAAAATAATTTGGCTTTTCCGCGTTTTTACCTCAAACGTTCGATTTGGGTAAAAACACGGAGGGGGCACCATAGTAAGCTGTCGTACGATTCGACCAAGAATCGTCGCCTAAAAATGGGAATATTTTTTTTGCTTTCTCGTAGATCGAGAAGAACTCATCTTTAACGCATTTTCTTCGGAAAATTCGCTAAAGAGGGGGCAAAATGTAGCACCCTAAAATTGGCACAGTCAAATTGGAATAATTACATTCACCTTAGTAAATAATTTTAAATTCAAATTTAACCTCCCAAACCGCCCGTTAACCGTCGAGAAACCCATTTCCCCTTTTTTCGTGCCATTTTTAGAGGTTGTTTTGACCGTTTGACGATATCGTCGCCGATCAGACGATATCGCCCCAGATTTGACGATTTCGTCTGGACTAGGACGTCCAGACGATTTTGTCGCAAAACTAAATTTGCATAGTTGGACTCTGTTCCAACGGGTCTCCAATCCGGGCAGAAGCGTGTCTGCGTCGTTGGGACCCTCCCCCCATTGGAGATCTCCCAAATTGGGATGATCTCCAACCTCCCAACAACTCCCCCTATGCCTATTTAATCTCTAAGATTTTCCCTCCCCAACCCCTGGCTGAAATTCTCTATAAATCGACTCCCTCTGCGTTAGAACAATCCTGACTTTGCATTGGCACTAGTCCCATACCATTTTGTTGCAGGTACATCATTATTTTTCAACCGGAGCCAGCACCCATCGTCGTCGACGAACCTGTCAAGATCGGAGGCGATCCTATCAAATGCGAGACGATTTCGTACTGATGCGAGACGATCTCGACTGCAGTTTACATCGAGGCAATCAGTGCTCGAAGTTTGCTTTTCTTAACTCTTTCTCTGTCTTTTTATTACGCAAATTAGATTATTATTTCAGTGTTTATGCTATTTTGCATCTGGAGTTCACCCATTTAGTTTAGATTGCATGTTAAGCTCATGATCTGCCATTAAAGTACAGTAATTTGCTTTAATTTCTATTCTTAAATATTGTTCAATATTCATATTGCTATTTTATGTAATTTGCCTCTGTTAGCATAGTAGAATTTCTTGTATTTTGCATCTGTTTGTTGTTTTGCAGGTCTCTGACAAATTCGTCTGACGAATTCGTCAGATCTCAGACGATTCTGTCAGTCTCAGACGATTCTATCAGATTCCATATGAATCTGTCAGATTTCGGATGATTCTGTCAGATTGCAGGCGATTCTGTAGAATTCCAGACGATCCAGACTGCTACAAACGTCAGAATCTTCTTCAGACATCCGGATCAGGTATTCTTCATTGTCATCCTATAAATTCTCTATTTTTTGCTTTTTAATCTATTCTCTGTATTCATTGAACTTGCATTTTCATATAGATTAAGTTAGATTCATTCGGCCAAACCTAGGACTTGAATGCTTAAGGTTAAAACGAACTCATCCAAACACATTCCAAAACCTAGGCGTGGAAACTGTCGCCAAATGTTTCCTGGTGAACCCACCATCCATCAAAAAATCATCAAAATGCACCTCCCTTGAGAGGTGGGACCTTCGTAAAGTCCTCTCGTCCGAGGTACCGCATCATCCTTTTCCCATCCTCCTTCCGGGCGCGGATCCTATAGCCTGAAGGTAGGGATGCAAAAAATTTGGAGCGATACAACAACAAATCCCAAATGTTCAAAACACTTACTTCATATCCACCTACACCAACCCCTTGTATGAGGAGCATGTCAATGTCGCATCGCAAGTCCCAAACCTTCAAGTTGTAACATCAAATGCAACTTGCACCATACCCATGACCTCTCATCTATCATCCACACCTCCATCATCACATTTAGCCAACATGACCATGTCATCCACACCTCCATCATCACATTTAGTCAACATGACCATGTCATCCACACCTCCATCATCTCATTTAGCCAACATGACCATGTCATCCATCCCTCCATCATCTCACTTAGCCAACATGACCATGCCTAATATTCCATCATCATCAGCCCAACCATCATCTCATACAACCTCAACCCCATCATTTGACACATGGTCAAATTAAAAACTCACAAATACATTATGGTTCATCAATAGATTGCTTTCACAATGAAAAAAAGGAAAGAAACTGGTTAACACAAACCCTATGACTCAAGGATTTCCAACTCAACCTCTACTCGTCAATCAAAATTCCTCATGGGTCCCTCAATCCCCCATAGTGACCATCCCTAACCCACCACCACTCCACACATCCACCATACCAATCAACAATCCAATCCTTTCCTCCATCATCCTCATCAATCATCCCCATCCTTCAATCATCCATATTATCCACACACCCAACCCAATCCATTCCATAACACCATGTTGGTCACACCTCAACATCCATCATCAATCCCATCAACCAACCACCACCTAATCCAGGGTCCTCACATTCTAGCAGAAGACCTTAAAATTCAAGCAATGCAAAATCAAATTGATCATTTTATGCAAAATTCATCAGGAACAATGATCCAAAAGCTCACATTAAGCCAACTTATCCATCAACTAATTCATCCATCGGTACCATCACCACCATATCCGACATATTTTACGATACCAAAATTTGACAAGTTTAGGGGAACTAAGGATCTCAAAGAGCATGTGAGCTCATTTGTCCATGTATGTTTTTAGATTAGCTATGATAACGCTCTCATGATCTGAACGTTTCCTCAAATACTAGGGGAGGATGCCATAGAATGTTGCAATCAATTGACCACACATAGTATATACACTTTTGATCAATTTATAGATCTATTCTTAGAGTGCTTCACCCTAAATATTAAAAAGGATGTATCCTTATCAGATATTTATTATTTGAAACAATGGGATGAGGAACCTATCTATGAATTTGGAAACCTTTGGAGGGTAGTCATAACTAAATCACTATTCTCCCTACCAATGGAAGATATTATAAATATTTTTACCAAGATTTGCTTAAAACCCATCTCTTGGATGCTAAAACTAAACACTTATAGAACATTTTAATAAGCTTTAGCATAGGCTAGTGTCATTGAGGAGATCAAAATACAAGAGGGTGTCATTAATACTAAAAGGAAAAATGGCAAAATAAGGGCCAATACTAAAATAACCAATCTGGCCAAAATAAATCCACACAAGCCTCAACGGCTAACACAAAAAAACAACAAAATAAAAAAACAACAAAATAAAAAAACAACAAAAAAATACAAAAAAAAGAGATAAAAATGTTGCTATGATGTTTCACATTCACTATTACAAGGATACCACACCTCGACATCATTTCCAATTCAATTATTCCATCCATGCATCCATCCCAGCCACCTTTCATTCCCCTAATTCAATATGAATCCTATTGATTTATTCACCTCGCTCTACAATCCATACGATTTGGCTAAGCCAATTCCAATTGATAGTAGCCTCATTGATTTGGACCAAATTTCCTCCCAACCCTCCCTCTCGAAGTTCATCCTATCCAAGGAATTTTTAAGGGCTACAACATGTTACATTCCTCCTTCATCCCCACCTTCACCCTTGCCATATTCAGCTATCAGTCTTGAGGTTTTCCAGGAAGATTTAGACAATGATAAGCAAGAGAGGCTAGATTAAATCTTAGATGACTTCAATCTGATTCCAACACAACATCAACTTGAGGAAATTTCACATATGTCCATTGAAGAAACCATTGACATGAACCTTATTTCAGATCCTGACAATTGCCAAATTGTCAAGCTTGAAAAAAGTTTAACACCCTATGAACAAGAGTAATTCATTGCTCTCCTCAATAAGAAGAAAGAGGTGTTTGCATGGTCCTACAAGGATATTCCTGGCCTTGATCCTAACCTTATTGTCCATAATATCACCTTGCAACCTAATGCCAAGTCGATCAAACAAAAGCTTAGAATAATGCATCCTACCATAGCATTCATAGTCAAAGAGGAAATACAAAAATTGCTAGATGTTCACTTTATCGTCCCTATTGAATATCATGAGTGGATTTCAAATATGGTACTCGTTTGCAAGCCCAATGGGAGGATACACATTTGCAATGACTTTTGAGACCTAAATAAAGCATGTCCTAAGGATGATTTCCCTCTACCAAACATTAATCCTCTTGTCAAAATCTGTGTAGGCCACAAAATGCTTTCCTTCATTAATGGTTTCTCAAGATAGAACCAAATTCGAATAAATCTTGATGATCAACATAAAACAAAATTTACAACACCATGGGGAATATTTTGTTATAGGGTTATGCCTTTTGGTCTCAAAAATGTAGGAGCTACTTATGAAAGAGCCATGACTTACATCTTTCATGATTACATGCATAAAATCATTGAAGACTATGTAGATGATCTCTTGGCTAAATATAAAACCTGAAAAGAACATATTGATGTTTTGGACAAGATTTTTGATCGGTTGTTAGAATTCAAGGTGAGGTTAAATCCCAAAAAGTGTGTCTTTGGTGTTACCTCTGGTAAACTTTTAGGATTCATTGTCTCCAGGCTAGGCATTGAAGTGGAACCAAATAAGGTTAAGATTGTATGGAAATACCACCCCCAACTAACATCAAGTAGTTGCATAGCTTGCAAGGTAAAATTCAATCGATCAAACACTTCATTGCACAACTTTCTGATAAATACAGGCTATTTAACCACCTGCTACAAAATGGGGTAGCATTCATATGGATAGATGAATGTAAAAAAGCATTTGACGATGTCAAGCATTATATAACTTCACCACCAATTTTAACTCCAACTAAGCCAGGGGTCCCTTTCCATATATATGTCTCAGCCACAAAGGCTACTTTAGGGACGATTCTTGCACAAAAAAATGAAAAAATTTGAGAGCAAGAAATCTATTACATGATTCAAATATTTTTAAGTTATAAAAAAATATACGCTTATGTAGAAAAGTTATGCTTAGCGGTGGTTTTAGCCACTAAGAAACTTTGACATTATATGCTAAGCCAAACAACCTATGTCATAGCTAGAGAAAAAACTTTGCTTTATATGATGTCTCACACTTATAACAATACCAATACCGCTAAATGGATAATGTTGCTTATAGAATTTTATCTCAAACTCATTAGCCAAAAATCCATTAAAGGTCAGGTCATTGCCAATCACCTTGCAGAAGCTCCCCTACCTAGTGATCATCCTTTGATTATTGAGCTCCCAGATGATTCGGTATTTTTAGTCACTGAATAAGGAAAATATATCATTCCCAAGGAGGATGTTGACATCACATTATTATTTTATGGATCTAAGTGCAAAAAATGTCAAGGTGCAGGAGTTGTCTTTCACACACCATAGGGGATTCCCATCCCTTTATCATTAAAATTAGATTTATCATGCACAAACAACACTACAGAGTACGAAGCCTTAATATTAGGTCTTCAATAAGCTATAGCCATGGGTATTAAGTGTATCCATATATTTGGAGATTCTCAACTTGTTGTAAAACAAGTAACAAGAGATTACCAATGCAAAGAACGTACCATTAAGCTTTATTATGAAATAACAATGAAATTGCTATCAAAATTCGAATGGTATGAAATAAATAACTTGCCTCGTTCAACTAACATATTTGTAGATGCAATGGCCTTTCTTGGATCCTTGATTCCAAAGAATGATTTAGGAGAGGTATAGCCCCTAATAATCTCAACAATCTCTAAAGTAGTCGTGAAGCGTGCTAACCCATAGGATGGAAAATATGTTTGCTTTATCCATGTAGAATCATGTGAGCCTTGGTAAAACCCCATAATTACCTTTTTAAAATTTGGAACACTCCCATATGACATGTCTCGGTTTGCCAAATGTGCCTTCAAGAAAAGGGTAGCCTGTTTTGTTCTCTTGGGTTACGTGTTGTATAAACGGGGATATGATGGAATCTTGTTTCGGTGCCTCAAACCATAAGAGGCCTAAAGGGCTATAGAGGAATCCCATGATGGTACTTATGGTGGTCATTTTAGTGGAATGGCCATTGCAAAGTGTCTTTTATGCATGGGTTATTATTGGCCCACCATGGAATGTGACTATTGCACATATGTCAAAAATTGCAAACAATGTCAATCACATGCCAATTTAACACATGTACCATCACAAGCTTTACAGCCTATATATAATCTCTAGCCCTTTTCACAACGGGGCCTCGATCTAGTCGATAAAATTTTGCCTTCCTCTTTAGGACATCATACTTTCATCATAACTGCCACATAATACTTCACAAAGTGGGTTGAGGCAATCCCTCTAACTAGTACGACAAGACTTAGAATTGTGGATTTCATACTCCATCACATTATTTTTCATTTTGGTATACCCTCTACAATCATTTTGGATAATGGTAAGTCTTTTACGAGCAAGAATTTTAGAACACTTCATGAGAAATATAATATTCAACATATTTTCTCAACTCCTTATTACCCACAAGCAAATGGACAAGCTGAAGCTACCAACAAGACCTTAATTGTCATTCTTAAGAAACTTGTCAAAGAAAATCATAAATATTGGCATACACAAATCCCTTTGGCACTTTGGGCTTATCGAAAAAGCATCCGAACACCAACGAGAGCAACACCATTTTATCTGGTCTATGGACCGAAAGATATTATACCTCTTGAGCTTGAGATTCCTTTCTTATGAATTTCCTTACAATAATTCATAAATGATGATATAGCTAGACAAGCACGACTTGACGAACTCACACTTTTAGATGAAAGGCATGTCAATGCATTAGAACATTTATGAGTTTATCAAGACCGACTCAAGCGTGCTTACAATGCTAAAGTCCATCTTCAAGAATTTCAAGTAGGGGATCTCATCCTCAAAGAGAACAAACAAAACACTAATGTGTTGCCACATCTTCATGACAAATTGGTTAGGTCCATATGTTATCACTCAAAAAGTGGGTAATGGTACTTATAGGCTTGCCTATTTAGAGGGTAAAGAGGATCCTGAACCACTTAATGTTCTTCATTTAAAATCATTCCATTGTTAAATGTGACACACTATATGTATATATACATGGCTAAAAAAAAATTCAAAAAAAAAAACAAAACAAACAAATTGCATGCTCTTACATAGGCATTTCCACATTGTATACATTTCATTTGCATTTAGGCATTTACATTCAATCATACATATTCGGTTACATTGTATAATTTCCATTTGCATATTAATAGTCATCACACTAGGCATACCCATTTGCATTTATCCCATCCCATGCTCAATGATCTGGCATAGTAATTATGATATGGCCACAAACAAAAAGTCAAAGTTATAGAAATTGGGGGTACCTAGTTTGAAAAAATCATGCAACTTTCATAAGCCAACAACATCACATGTCAAAATCATAAAAGCATAAAATTTTCAGTCACTCAACAATTACTAGTGTCGAAAGCAACCTCCAAGTGGATGTCCAATTTTCTTTAGGACCAAAAGCACAATTTACACACTAATAAAGTCTTGAGCAATGTCAATTGATTCCAAACACAATATTGAACCAATCACATTCCATCACATCTTAAAAACATTATGAGTCAAGGAGGGTTAGTGCCATACTTGGGTAGTACCTTGAAGTGAAAAGGGATAATCCTCGCTTGTCCCATCATGCAACATATTCCAAAGAAAAAACATTGGTTATCACCACTACCACAATTACTCTTCAAACATAAGTATAAAAACATAGAGTAGTAAGGATAGGGTCACAATTCTCATCACACTTCGGTTGAGAATCCGATTCCCCAAAGCTCTATACAAATTAACAAATAAAACTCCCAAATACCCTTGATCCCTAAAGTAGTAAGGATTCATACTTAAAAGAAGACCTCTGACCACACATAAGGGCAATCTAGCTTTAGGTAATCTTCATAATAGTTCATGCCCCATTTACTCATACTGGATCAATGAAATTCACATTCACACACACTGGTTCTTGATTTATAGGGTCATAAATATTCGGTAATTAAACCTCACTTGCACACACATTGGTACTAAAGAAAGTTAGACAACCCATGTGAGTTTGGTTGATAACACTAGTATGTTTGAGTCTTTGAAAATTCTTCCGTACTCATTCCATATCAACATCCATATATTATTCCGTGTCAAATTCCATATTTTCTTCCACATCAATGTCCATATTTTTTGACATGTCCACATTCATGTCTTCATGGTAAGTCAAGTTGCAAAACATAACAAAACTGGGTACTCTCAATTGTCAAACAATGGACAACAAAAATGGCCAATAGTATTTCTGAACTATAATAGATCATATGAACAACATACATTCCTTACATGTAAGTCTCCATCATTTAGCATTAAATTGCATTAATCATATCAAATTCTAATAAGATTCCATATATTTTATAGTCATCATGTATTTACTTACAATAATAAATCATCATTAGCTTACATACATCAAATCAAATAAACATTAGGCATATACATCATAGTCATTAGCTTTGGATTATGTTGCATGATGGGACAAGCGAGGATGATCCCTTTGCACTTCAAGGTACTACCCAAGTATGGCACTAACCCTCCTTGACTCATAATGTTTTTAAGATGTGATGGAATATGATTGGTTCAATATTGCATTTGGAATCAATTGACATCACTCAAGACTTTCTTAGTGTGTAAATTGTGCTTTTGGTCCTAAATAAAATTGGACATCCACTTGGAGGTTTCTTTTGACACTAGTAATGGCTGAGTGACTGAAAATTTTAGGCTTTTGTGATTTTGACATGTGATATTGTTGGCTTATGAAAGTTGCATGATTATTTCAAACTAGGTACTCCCAATTTCTATAACATTAACTTTTGTTTTGTGGTCATATCATCATTACTATTCCAGATCATTGAGCATGGGATGGGATAAATGCAAATGTGTATGCCTAGTGTAATGACTATTAATATGCAAATGGAAATTGTACAATGTAACGGAATATGTATGATTGAATGTAAATTCCTAAATGCAAATGAAATGTATGCAATGTGGAAATGCCTATGTAAGAGCATGCAATTTGTTTGTTTTGTTTTTTTTTTAACTTTTATTTTTTATCCATGTATATATACATATAGTGTGTCATTTTTAACAATGGAATGCTTTTAAATGAAGAACATTAAGTGGTTCAGGATCCTCTTTACCCTCTAAATCGGCAAGCCTATAAGTACCATTACCCACTTTATACTTTAAGCATGATATACATCGAGTGAGTGATGTATGAAATCTAATGACTATGATGATGTATGAAAGCTAATTACTATGATACATCATGGATCCATACAGTAGGTGCCCATGCGTACTCCTAAGGATCCATCAATAGATCACTCACTAAGCCCAATAGGTTCCAAGGGAACCTACACCAAGTGCTATTAGGTAGCACTATGTTGACCAGCATGAACATGATCAAGGTGGGGAGTGCATCTAACTCCTTCGCCTTGTACATGCTTAGGTATATGGTAGGAACCTAGGGTTCCTAGCACATAAAATGATAAATAAATAATAAATAGACCTAAAAATAAAAGAATCACCTTTTGTATTGTCGGGAAGTCCCTTCAATAAATTGTATTATATTTCATATTCATCGATAATGGAATGATAAGTTCTTACAATATTTTATACCCATTCTAGGGTTATAGGTGAAAGGTTACAATGCTTCCTAACCCTAATCTTATAATAATAATATAATAATTAATTATATTAATTATTATATTATTTATTATTATATTATTTTATTATTATAACTTATAGGATATGAAATACATTATTACTATTATTATTATTAATTAATGTTAGGATAGGACCCTAACATTCTACCCTCCTTAAAATAAGATTTGTCCTCAAAGCTTGGAATTGTAGTGTGTAAGTATATGCTCTTCAAATATTCCACCTCCTTGTGAAGCTTATTAATCTTGCGATGTTTGAACTCCGCATATGTTTTGGTATTGAAGCGGAAAGGATTCTCTTCATTCACCATTCCTTTCATGAGAGCGATGACTTTATCTGTAGGGGAAATGCAGAATACCGGCCATGACATTCTCACTTTGTCCTTGCTACTTTGTGTTTTTAAACCTTACAAATTGCTATTTAACTCCTTTGCATTGTGCTTTCTAATTGGACGATGAAACTTTGATGTAAGCTTGCGACTTCCTTCCTGGCGATGGAAAAATTAATGATGGAAAATTATTTAACCTTAGTTTATGTTTATAATTCTTTCTCTCATGATTACATTCAGATCCCACATCTTCTAGAAATATTTAACCTCCTATTTGATGGCGATGGAAACCTTACTAGACAGTGATGGAATACGAACTCACGGTGACCGAAATAATTCAACCTTAGGTTTAAACTTTTAATTTATCCCTGTTTCTCTGTTTTGACCCACCAAAAAATGTCACTCGATGACTGGACATGGATAAATGCCGATGCAGGTGGAGAGGATAGGTGTAGGTTGGAAGGTTAAGTGCAAACGTCCTCAGACGCGTATGATGAATTAAGACGATGAAACCTTGTAGGTTAAATATGTCACCGGTAAATTTTTGCCTTCTGTGAAATGTAAGCACCATTTTATGTGATATAAATAATACTCCTGACAACCTTCCTTATCGCACATCTAAAAGATATTGGAGTTATTTCCTTTCTGGTAGGAATGTGAATGATAATGTTGTTTTGCTCAGTTTTTTTTTTGATATCCTTTGATTTGTTCCTTTCGCTAACCATTTAGTGACGGAAAATTAGTTTTTTAGCCCTGTTAAAGTGTTTAAAATTTATAATATAAATTAAATTTATAATTTTTGGCTAAAATTTCCTGGATATGTCATCGACAACTGCTCAAGAGTGGCAAAAAATAAAAAAAAAATTGCAATTTCGCATCCTTTTTAAACTTTGTTGAATCTTGTTGATTTTCTAAAGTTTTTAATAGGGATCTTGGTGTGTTTTCTAGCATCTTCCAGTGAGTTTTTTTTTTTGCCCAATAAAGTCTATTTTGGATGCTATTTCCTTAGACCGGTCAGACGTTGCCTACAAATATTTTGACAGATTTTTAAATTTTCTGTGTGATCTATACTTTACTCTTTATTGCAATTGAGATTCATTACAATCCCTCTGAACATCTAATTAAACTGAGATGAAAGGAGGTTTGTTATTCCAAAAATGGTGGTGGCCAAGGTGGAGGATGCACCGATGAAGGCAATATGCAAAATGTGTCGTCTGTAATCAATTTTTTTGAAATGTATCCTTCTTTCCAACCATGCATTGTTTTTTCGTGAGAACCTAATTTTTTCATTTTTTTATCAATGATACCAGCCTGTAATTTTTTAATCTGGTCTAATTCTAGAGAATTGTTGCTACTAAGAAGATTTTTACTTGGTCTAAATTGTTCCAAATTTGGAGGATTGCCAAGTTTTGCTGGTATTTCTTTTTCAAAGATATTATTTGTCAAATCCATTTTAACTTGTGCATTATTGCTGAAAAAAACCTCTACATTACTGGTAATGTTTTCTTTAGGAAAGCTATCCTTGTCTTCCTCATACACTTCTAAAAATAATTTTGCATTTTTTTCTTTCTTGGGAAGAGCAATGGGTACCACTTGGGATTCCCCGACTATGGGTTCTTCCTCCACCTGGGATTCCATGGTTATGGGCTCTTCCTCCTCTACCTAGGATTTCATGGCTAGGGTCTCCTCTTGCATTTCCCTTAAATATTGTATAATACGATCAGAACGTTCCATTTGTTTATTTTGTTTTTGTTCAATCATTCTTCTAATTTTTGCAATGTCATTTTTTATTCCTTTGATATTTATGTCCCATATGGTTGGATCCATACGGCTCTGATACCAGATGGTAGGAACCTAGGGTTCCTAGCACATAAAATGATAAATAAATAATAAACAGACCTAAAACTAAAAGAATCACCTTTTGTATTGTCGAGAAGTCTCTTCAATAAATTTTATTATGTTTCATATTCATCAATAATGGAATGATAAGTTCTTAAAATATTTTATACCCACTCTAGGGTTATAGGTGAAAGGTTGCAATGCTTCCTAACCCTAATATTATAATAATAATATAATAATTAATTATATTAATTATTATATTATTTATTATTATATTATTTTATTATTATAACTTATAGGATATGAAATACATTATTACTATTATTATTATTAATTAATGTTAGGATAGGACCCTAACAGTATAGTATCCCTCCATCCCCTATCCGAGCCTCCCACCACTGATCCCCAAGCATCTTCTCCATCTTCGCATTATTATCCCTCCCCACCATCACCTTATCTACATCTACTGGCACCTTTAGAATGTGATAAAATACTCAAGAGTGATAGTAACCTCTCCAGTAAGAAGCTAGAAAGTCCCTCTATCCGGGTCCCACCTCTTGATCAAAGCCGATAGGTAGCCCTCATTAGCCCTCACCACATCCAATAGGGCCACACCATCTAGGCCTACCCTACTTAGTAGCTCCCAATCCTCCTCTAAAAGCTTCTTCCTCATACCTAAAATAAGAGGATATAAGCAATGTCAAGGATTAATATCCCTCGGCTACAACAAACAAAAACACTTTGTTAGTTTTAAAAATTCAAAAAATTTAAAAATAAACTAAAAAAAATATTACACAAAGGAAACAAAGGGTATTATCGATATAAATGTTGCCTCGGCTCCACCAGAAGAACCAAGGCCCTCCACTACCATCACCTTTACACACTCATAAGCCTGAATTAGCTCACTAAGTTAGTTCCCTCCTCAGACCTAGCTTCTCAAAGTTTACAGCACACAAATGAGCCTAAAAAATCCTTAAAAATATTCTTATAGCTTTAACTAGTGCACTCAGATGTAGAGCTATTCCTTAACATTGCAAGCACATGCAGGCACACACGGGTGTCTGTAGAACATACCAGGCACATGCATGCACCTAGTAATAAAAGATAATGAGGACAAAAACTCCTAAAATGGTAGCTCCCATCATCAAATCTGAACCAAAATTCATCCATACATCATGTACATCATAAAAATTGATTTTGTGAAATTACAAATAGTTTTACATGCATATTTTTTGAGAAAAAGCAAAATTCTTCACAAATACATATTGCATTGCAGAATCATGCCAACCAAGGTCACATTTTTGCAAAATCAACATCCCGCAATTCTTCATCATCTACGTCATCACATTCTTCCATCATCATTATGCATATAGCATTAATCATTTTTATTTTGTCTAGGCCATCCAAGCGAACCTCGTATCTAGTATGTTATTATATAAACTTGGTGATTACAATGATGATAATCCATACAAATTGGTAAAATGAATAATGTACAATAAGGGAACTTTCTCATGATCATAATCAATTATCTCATCATCAAAAATCAAAATCACATTTGGCACCTCACATTTTGAATGCAACCTTGCCAAGAAAAATTTGCTCGTAATAAATCATTGATGTCCTTGTCTATGGGGCAAGAAAACATAGATAAATCAAAATCTCAAACACTCATTCATTCGACAACAATCAAAGTATAGGACATGTCGATAGGTTGATTGGTTCCATGATGGAATTGACAAAGAAATTTCTACAATCACTACCCCACCCCTATGACTGACTTAGTCATCAAGCATATTTTATACATTGCATACTCAATGATGCCATTGTGGCAGCTTATTCAACAAGCATCGAATCATCCCAAAATTTGGGGCAACCACGTTACATTATTATTTTCCCATGATGGGATACATCTCATGTGATCATAACATCTACACTGGATAAATACCCCTCTCAACCATTGGGGGTAAAAATGGTATCACATTTTACATCATTCATATCGTCTACATTCACATGGTATAATATACCAACCCCCTTCCCATCGTTGGGGAAAAAATGATATCACATTTTACATCATGCATATCATCCACAATCATTTGCATTTCACATCATTCATTCATCAATTGCACAAATTCACTACATCATTCATTTTCAATTGGCTTGTGAGATACATTCATAACTCATTCGCCAATTGAGGGGGTAAGCTACAAAAACTCCAAAAAAAATTCTTTATTCTTTTGTCTTCAACATCAATGTGCAAATTCAACAACAAAGAGAAGTTGCTTCTATGCCCATAGCCCAAGCAGGTGTCTCGTATTTTTGCACCACATTTTGTTTCACACAACATGGTACAAAAATGGGCATCTATAGACACCAAATCATAGCCACTAAACCTCCATCCTAACCATCCCACCACCCACTTGTCTTCCATTCCACCTTCCCACCATTTCCTAGCCTAATTGGGGTTGTCTTAATATTATTTTATAATATTTTATATTTTATATAATATTTTATTATATTTTAATATATTTATTATAAAATATATAAATAAACTCAATTAACCTTAGTCGTCCAATTTAATTTAATCTCTAGCATCCATTTTCATTAATCCATGTCACATTCAAAAAGTAATCTCAACCCTAGGATATGACTTAATCTTAGCCACATGATCAAAAGTGCAAGGCTAAAACCCTAAGAAAACCCTAGGTTGGATTATAAATAGGGTATTTTGCAAATGCCCAAAGACTGGAACCTAGAGATTAAGAGATATACTTTGGAGAAGCATTTGTTGATGCCCTATTAAAGTGGAGATAAAGATAATTGAATATCTAATGCCCTATCTAAACAAAAAATACTTCTGCCATTCCAGTCATCGTCCATCCATCCTCACTCATCACCATAGCCATATTCAATCCGTCACCTCCGTCGCCATCCTTCCTGATCTATTTTTGTAGATCTACCCTACCCTATGAGCATTGTGCCAAGCTTGTGAAGCTCATTACAGAGCTTGCCAAGCATCCACCAGAGCTTGCCCTATCTGCAAGTACACACCAAAGCTTTCCAAGCTTGCTATAAATCCTGCCTAGCACCTTCCAGAGCTTGTGACAATCTTAGGTGCAAACCAAAGCTTGTAAAGCTCATGTTAGAGCTTGCTATGACACTAAAATAAATATCTAAATCTACTACACCATGAAATTTGCAACAATTAAGGTATATTTAGTATTGTTTTATTTCATTTATTCATTGGTTTGGCATGCATTTTAAATTTATTCATAAGCTAGGATTTTGTTAATGTCTGAGGGTCTCACACTATGGAGCCCTCACAAGTATTACTGATGCTCTTGTGTTTTGTTTTGCATGTAGATATATAAATTCAACATATTATTTGATGGATATTGAAGCTGGAGTGGCCCCACATTGGATATTCAAAGCCCACTCAACCTATTGGGATCAAGGACACACTCAGATCTAAAGACACTTATATTATATCTAAATAGGATTTCAAAGAACCCTAGTTTCATTGTAAATTATTATATCAAATATCTGCATTGGATACTAATTAACAAAGGAGTCTATTGTCCCTCCCTATTGAATACATTTTTCTTTTGTGTAATCTATTTTGTCTCATTACTTCATTTGATTCTACAATTTTATTTTCAAGTGTCATGTCTTTGCATCCACACTTACTTACCCTTATCTCATAAGTTATGAGAGTACCTTACAATTCTTACATTGTTAGCTTGTTGATATCCATTGTTTCTTCTATTGTTGAAACCTTAGAATCATATTTCATGGGAAGTGATCTCAAAACCTTTTGAGTAACTTTTTATTATTTCATATCAAAACCTAGGCCTCTCATGGTGTTAGTAATCTCATAAAATCAAAGTAAAAACTTTGCAATATCTTTAGAATATTCCATTTTCAATTCATCAAATATTTTTCTATGAGTTTGTAGTTTTTCCAACTTTACCTTGGAATCTCCTTCATAAGTATTTCATAACTTGGTCCACATTTCATTAACTTAAGTACATACCATAACCTTTGCAAAATATATCTCACATAGCCCACTCAAAATACAATTCATTGCTCTTGCATTGATCTCAACCAATTTCCTTATAGTCTTATCTACCTCAGGATCACCTTCAACCCTATACTCTTTTTCAACCATCTAACATACCTCATATCCTTGTGATATCAAGTATTTCTTCATCCTCATGCTCTAGAAAGCATAATTGTTACCATCAAATAATGGAGCCTTATTTGTAGATAATCCATTCTATGAAGCCATTTGTGTTCTTGTAGAATCTACCCTCAAGTTGTTAGATTTTTAGAAGGAAACTGCTCTGATACCAATTAAAGAACACAAGCTTATACTAATAGGGGGGTGAATAGTATAAGACCACTTTTTACATTCTTTCCAAACCAATATAAATTAATGTCCTTAATTACAATAACCAAATATAGCAGTGTGAATTAATAACTCAGATAGCAGTAGTAAACAAGAGCACAAGTCACCACACATAATTGAGACACAAGATTTAATGTGGTTCCCCCAATTTGGGGTACTCCACAAGCTGATATCCTTATAATATTTCACATAGAAATATCCAATACAATGATTTCTTTGATCTACTTAAAGATAGGCAATAACAAGTTCACACAGAACTTGTCCAAATTTGAATAAGTTCACATAGAAATTTTTCAACTCTGAATAACAAGCTCACATAGAACCTGTCCACAACTGAATAATAAGCTCACACAGAACTTGTCCCATGCCAAATAACAAGCTCACATAGAACCTATCCAATGCTAAATAACAAGCTCACATAGAACCTCTCCAATGCTGAATAACAAGCTCACATAGAACTTGTACAAATTTGCTCCAAAAATCTCACTAAGAAATTGTCCAAATATGATCTACCAAGCTCACCAAGAGCTTGACCAATATCTGCTTCAACAAGCTCACATAGAACCTCTCCAATGCTGAATAACAAGCTCACATAGAACTTGTACAAATTTGCTCCAAAAATGTCACTAAGAAATTGTCCAAATATGCTCTAGCAAGCTCACCAAGAGCTTGACCAATATCTGCTTCAACAAGCTCACCAAGAACTTGTCCAAATCTGCTCTAACAAGCTCACTAAGAACTTGTCCAAATCTACCCTAGCAAGATCACCAAGAACTTGCCCAAAATCTGCTTTAACAAACTCACCAAGAACTTGTCCAAATATGCTCTAGCAAGCTCACCAAGAAATTGCATTAAATTTATCCACAAATCTATCCATAAATCTATCCTCAAATCTGTCCCAACACTATCCTCAAATGTGTCCCAAAACTATCCACAAAGGCCTTCTCAAAGGCTCAATCAATCATACACAAACTACCACAAGTCTATCCACAAATCTATCCCAAAGGCCTTCTTCAAAGGCTCAATCAATCATGCTCAAGTAGCACTCAAAACTCATCCACAACTCTATCAAGGCAAAGCTCAAAGATGAACTCAACAATGAATGACAATGTACTCTTCAATGGATAACAACAATGATCCACAATGATCTCAACTCAAATCAACTCATAGAAGCATAAGGAGAATTTTTAGAGACTCAATATGTTCTAATCTCAATCTCAACTCAAATCAACTTCATAGAAGCATAAAGAGAATTGTTAGAGACTCAATATGTTCTAATCTCACTCTCAACCCAAATCAATCTCAACTCAACTCAAGTCAACTCATAGAAGCATAAAGAGAATTGTTAGAGACTCAATATGTTCTAATCTCACTCTCAACCCAAATCAATCTCAACTCAACTCAAGTATTATAGAACCATAAATATAATTTTTAGAGACTCAATATGTTCTAAACTCAATCTCAACTAATCACCACAAGGGAAAACTCTCTCTCACACAACCCTAGTCCAAGTATGTATCAACCAACTCAAATGTTTCCAACAATGCTCAACCACACATCTCACATAACAATGATACTCATGTTCTTTCACAACCAATGGGCTTCAACAACTATGCTTATAAAACAAGGTTTAAACACAACTCTCAATTTAGAAAACCTTGAAGCATTCAACCAACCACTTTTGAAAAGGAAACCACAAACAATCCTTTTCCCTCCAATTATATTTTAGAAATAAACCACCATAAACAATCAATAGGATAATTTGCCCATACATTTTATGAAGATGAAGAAAACCCCTTTGGAAATTTTCCACACTCAACACACTTTGAAAAGAATAAAACAACCTTAACTTGAACCCCTTTATAAAAACAAAAATATCTCTTTATGTACACATTATTTCTCCTTATAATAAAGATAATCAAATAGCCCTCGAAATAAGCTTTCCAACGATATATAACATGATATGCTTTTATGAAATGAAAAACTAGAAATATCTCATTTTCTAAAAGTGCACTATAACTCTTAAACTTGCCTTTCGATTAAATAAAAAATATTTAATCAAACATTTTCCTCAACCACACCTTATTCCTCCAACATTAGGCAATAATAAAAATTATTTTAATAAAACATTTACTTACTTCTAGAGGAAATAGAACCCAACACAACATTTTCCCACACAACACCTCAACCATGATGCCAAAGACCATGTGAGCTACTCGCTCACATAAGATGGAGAGCGAAGACTCTCCCCTTATCTCGCTGCCCTCTTGCTCATGTCAAAATGTGGGCCAAGACTTTCCTTCCTTACTCCTCACAATTCATAGCTAGTGGGAATCGAAAACATGCACATCCGCTAGCAAAAACCTTAACACTCCAAAGCTCACCATTGGACCACTCTGTCACATCGAGGAAATTCAGCACCTACGAATAAATGTTCTCTTTGAATCTTGCTTAGGGGCTTTAAAACAAAAATCCCTTTGCATATATATATATGCAATATCCTTTGTAAGATAATAAACATTGGTGCTTTTAAATTTTAATAATTACCTTTGATAGCGCATGAAATTTATGATGTCGGCAATAATTTAAATTTTAATTTTAAAATTTAAATTTTAATTTTAAATAATTAAAATTTAAACTAAATATTTAAAATCAAATATCTCCATCATCAGGGCACCTTTTTCAATTAAACAAAAGCCTAAATTAGGTTTCAAGAAAAACCCAATTCAAATATGCCATCCATGGTTTTAAATAAAACATTTTATTTTTCTTGCCTTGGTTCTCACAAAAACCTGTATATATCCATGCTCTTTGAAATATGAATGCTTTGGTCATCAAAACTCAATGTGTTCCTTGGTACATTAATGTGACCTCAATAACAACATAAAACAACTCATATTTCCAATAATAATCATAAGGACTAGAATTTGCAATTGCCTTTAGTATTATGGGCATACAAGACTAGTGTGTGGATGCCCACTGGGGCAACATCGTTTTCATTTATATATGGAACTGAATCCATCATACCCCTAGAGTTGTAAATTCCAACCCTACGCATAGCATTGAAGTATTTCATAGATGATGACACCTCACGGCAAGCCCACCTTGATCAGTTAATGCTTATTGATGAACATTGATTCAATGCCTTGGAGCATCTCCATGTTTATCAAGATTAACTTGCGCAAGCTTACAATAGTAAAGTCCACTTGAGATAATTCAAAGTTGGGGATCTTGTGCTTAAAGAAAACCAACAAAACTCAAATCTGCCACCACACCTATGAGATAAATTTATGGTAAATTGGATAGTCCCCTACATGATTTCAGAAAGTATTGGGCCTGAGGCATATCACCTCACATCATTGGATGGTGTTGAGAATCCTGAGACCCTCAATATCATTTGTTTGAATATGTTTTATACATAAAATACAAAAACATTCATATATGTCATAAAAATACAAACAAATTTGAAAAACATAAAAATTCAAAATTCAATCAAAAATGCTCCAAGGGTATACCAGTCGCTTGGTCAAATTCAATCAAAAAATCTCCAAGGGTATACCAGCCACTTGGTCAAATTCAGCCAAAAATGCTCCAAGGGTATACCATACTGCTTGGTCAAAATTCAATCAAAAATGCTCCAAGGGTAAACCATACCGCTTGGTCAAAATTCAATCAAAAAGGCTCCAAGGGTATCTTCATGCCGCTTGGTCAAACTCTAAAAATCCCCAAAGGCACAATAAGTCCTTTGGTCAAAATACAATAAAAAATATAAAAAACAATGCAAAAATAAAAAATACAAAAACATCTACATCCATATAGTAATATTACATCAAACATACATTTACATATGTTATGATCACATTCTTACAAACAATGCTATAGTTTGTATCACAACTACAAATACACAAGCCCACATTTATCCATTCATCCATGTGTGTTACTGTGTTTTTCAACACAACCATATCATGTTTCTATAAGGTATAGGCTAATATTTTCTGGTCATTCAACCATATCTAGTGGTCTTAATAGTTTTTGTGGAAAGTCATATTGATTAGTAGAAAGTGAGGTCTAGTCATGAATGCCTTAGATATTCAATATCCCATCACTAATTAAAACACTAAAATCCTATTTGGTACAAGGTAAATATGAAAGCTACAAAAGTGGTCTAGGTTACCTTAAGCGAAAAGGATTTTTCTTGCTTATCCCCCTGTGTGACCGGTTAAAAGGTGTTGAGAATTGGCAAAAGGACAAGTTCTACCCTACCTAAAAATGAGTGATTATCATCACTGCATAGATCCCTCTATTTCATTAAAAGAAGCAAAAATCCCAAAACAAAGCACAAATTCAAAACCCCAGTTTCCAAAGTCATAGTTCAAAAAGTACAAAATAAAGCAAATAGTGATTATCATCACTACATAAGTCCCTTACTCAAAGAAAAAATTAGTCAAAAATAAATAGTGATTTTTATCACTAAGCATAAGAAATTATCCCATATGAAATGAAGAAAATAAGGGAATGGAACTTGAATCCCTGGAATTCTTAGCATTGCACAAAACTAGAAAGTGATTCCCATTACAGGTTGGTGTATAGCCATGCCTAGAAATGGTGATACCCTTACGCATGACGATATGTCTATCACAATAGCATTTTGCATTTGTGTAGACCAATTTTTGCATGTGGATGAGCTAGCTTTAGGTAACCCAATGCTACCTAGTGGTATAGTCCAACTAAGTCCAACATAGGATAAGATGAACAATTGAGGATCCCCGATCTTAGCAATGGGATAAAATAATCCCACCTGACATCAGAGGAAATACTTGAGTTCTATCTAAATATATTCATTTGCACACATAGGGATAATGAATCTCTAGGTCCATGATGAAAGCCTTACTTTTCAAAAGTTTTGTATGGTCAGTATGCAGTTATTGATAGGGTAACTAGAGTGTTTGAGTCTCAGGAAGAGCTTCAAAAATTCCTACATAGCAAAAAATCATGTCATCCATCACATCATCAATTTTCTTTGTGAATTTTTATTAATTAAGGGGTATTAACAAAGTAGGATAGATACAAGATGGATGTCAAAAATAATGTTTAGATGAGCACTAACTATTTTGTAATATTTTAAATCACATAATATTTATCAAGAAATTACATACATTACACGTCATTACATTTCACATATGAATGCCCAAATAATTAATTCTTTTGATAAGAGTGATTATTTACATTCATGGTTGTTATACTTTTTGTGGTATCACCCAGTCAAATTTATGAAATCATATCATATGCATTCCTTATGTTTTAAGTGATTAAAGTATACAGGTTCATTCACATTAGAATAAACATCATATAGACAATACATTACACATTGAATTTTACCATATCGTAACGTAAGTTAGGTGCATACAATTAAATCAAAATTAAACGCTCATCTAAAAAACACTGCATTCATAAATACATAATTTCATAAAGTATCCATCCAAATATAATATCACATCATTGTATCCACCCATATATAGAATCATAAATACATCATCAAATCAATTCATGATACATCACATCATGTCACATAAGCATTTACATAAACACATACATAAGCATCCATCTAAAATATCTGCATCATCATAAATATCATCTATCATCTAACACATACATCAATTCATCATAATTTCATCATCACATCATGTAAGAAAAACAAAAACATAAGCAATAAATGACACACATAATGAAGCATAATATAAAGATCTCATAAATATGTGTGTCTCAAAAGGTGTCTCAAAATGTGTATCTCAAAGTGCATAGATATACAAAAATACCCGAAGGCTATAGTCATATAGGTCAGCTGACCTCAAAAATAAAATCCAAATGCATCATCAATCAAACACTAAGATGTTGGCAATTTTGGGTACCTTGGGTTCATTGCCCTTGCTCAAGTGTTGATGTTGTCATTGATGTCAAAGAGCGGAAGGGTTTTTGTGAAAAACAAGGCAGAATAAATTATAGGTTTTGTTTAAATCCATGGACAACAGTTTTTGAAATGGGTTTTTCATAAAACCCAAGTTAGCTCTTCGTTTTGTTGAAAAAGGTGTTCCGATGATGAAGATATTTAATTTTAAATATCCAGTTTAAATTTTATTTATTTATTTAAAATTTAAATTAATATTTTAAAATTAAATTAAAGCTTTTCACCGGCTTGTTTTCAAAGCCGACGTTGCTAGGGTTTTGCAACGGATCAATTAGGGTTTCCTGCTAACAAAGCAAGGTTAAGCAACCAAAAAATTCTAGGGTTTCATGTTGACCTAATTAGGGTTGCAGCTGACATGTTTGAGAATGTTTTGATGGGATATTCTCTTCTATAAAAATGCGAGACTGGTGCAAGGTTGAATGGTGGGCGATAGATTGGAAATATGTGAAAGAAGTTTATGCGCAGCTGAGAGTAAGTCATTTCAATCCTAAGGGTGAGCAAAGTGATAATTCATTGGAATTGAAGAAAATATATCGTAGCGATGAGATATTAAGTGAGTGGGAGAATCGTGAGAGTATGAAGTTCGGCCGAGGAGAGTGTAGAGTCGCAGTTCAGATCTGCGAATCATGAGTGCATGAATGATTAGAGCACAATCTGCATAAGTTGTGATCTAAGTTTGAAGTGATAGTGTGCAAGTTAAAGGAGTTATCGATCGGTGAAATGCAGTAGTGAACGCGAAGAAATACAGAAGAAGCGATTGACTAATGTGAATCATCTTGCACAGTAGCAGCTGAATGCCGACAAGTAGCAAAACGCAAGAAAAATAACAGATCGTGCAAATTGAGGTGACAGTTTAATTCTGCAATTTTTATTACTATCTCCAAGTTGTAGCTTGGTAAAAGGGGTTGGTGCCTCTTTCCAGTTGGAGCTAGAAAAATTGGAGTTGGTGCTCCATTCTGTTGTAGCAGATAAAATTTAGAGGTTGGTGCCTCTTACCAGTTGGTGCTGGTGAATGATTATGTAAAGTTGTAGCTTTGCATTTGACCGGATTTGGATGGTAGTCCAAGCAGTCTTTTTGAGGAGTAGCCACATCGGTGAACCTCGTTAAAATTCCGTGTTATGAGTGATGCTCTTAGTACTTTTATTATTTCTGTTTTAATCTGCTGTAGTTTATTTAAAAGTCTAAATTGTTTTAAGTTTTTTAAGAACACACTGATTCACCCCCCCTCTCAGTGTCATTGTGATTACAACATAAGCCTATGCCCCCTACAGTGCCATCCCCTATGGATGGATCATAGATGGACTGGTGTGAGCCCACTGGCCTCTATATGTGAGTTCGGGTCCTCTAACTCATATGAATGGAAGACTACCCTAAAGTAGTGTGCCCACTAGTCTGTGATCCACATACATCTTCCCTCTCCCTAGGAATGGCTCCTAGCCTCATGATCGACATCTCAAGAGAAGCAATGTGGCCTACATGACCAATAATATCTACCTCATACTCATCCAAAAAAGTATGCTTCCACATAATCTCTACCCCTAGATCTGTACTTGTAGTACCCTAAGGTGTGGAAGGAACAACAACCACCTTCGATAGCAGCCTGTAAATCCTGTATCTAAGTCATGAGCTACTCTATAGTAGCATCCCACTATACTATAGTAGTATCTCATTGGGCAATGATAGCATCACATTTTTATACCTTGATATTGGCTGATTGGATCTCGACCTCTAAATCATGCAACTGTGATCTCAAAGGAGAATTTCTCTCCTCAGGATCTAACTCCTCAGGATCCTCCTTCTCCTCTACTACTACCTACTATATTGGCTAGCCCCATACCTCAGTTCTAGCTCAGACTCTACACCCTACTAGATCTGCACTATCTTTGCCATCACCCTCATGACCTAGACTACCATCACCATGCCACATACGGTCACTCCACCACTGAGAAAATGCATTTGTGACTCCCCCAATGACTCATGGATCAACTACAATGGCATTATCCTTATCAACCAACTCTATGATATGTGGTGAGGGAGGTCTCTCTCAGCTCCAATGCATATGTACAAGAATGGGAAAAGTGACACATCCTACTAAAACCCATACTGAAAAAGAACTTGGGAGTAGAAGAAATACTCTCTAATTTTGATCTTGTGGCCAATGAACCATCGCTCATGTCATGTCTTAGTTATAAAACTAGGTGGATCATCCCAAACTGGGCACTCATAATATGGGCACCACATGATGGCTCCGCCTGTAGCCCAATGAAAGTAGTAGCATAATTGGGGAGCTCCCTCGCATTAGGATGACTCTTGTGCTCCTCACACTCTTGAGCCCACTTGGAAGCATAGCATTGCATATTAGCATAAATAATCATAATCTTAATAAGGAGTCCTATGGGATGATCCACACTGATATGCTCCCATCCCCATACTTGAAGGAATAATCTACAACCAATTCTAATGCGGTCCTACCAACGTATGTGATACAACTCATTATAAAAATGTGCTATCACGGACCTCCCCCATGCATATATGATGGGCTTATCATTGTCCAACAAATCATGAACCATTGCAAGGAGGTTCCATGGGAACCTCAAGCCTTAGAAATTTGGTATAAGGATGTTACTAATAACCATTAGCAACACCACATGCCTCTTTGTAAAGACATGCTCCCTATACCAATGTATGACAGATAAGCCTCCAATATTGGTGTTCTTGAAGGTAGCCACTGCATGCTCCATGAACACCCAAAGAGGAAATGGCCACTCCATCAAAGGGGATTCATAAAATCCTATACACATACTTCGGTGTGATAGTCATCTCACCGATAGGAAGATGGAAGGTATTCATCCTACAGTCCCATCGGTGAACAAGGGTAGAAAGGTAGGCCTGATTAAACATGATCAATGGCAATCTGATAATATATTGTAGTCTACGGGCCTCAAGCTAGGCCTAGTACATATCATGCAGGAGTGGGAGGAGGTCATTAAGGATCCTCGAGTCCCGATCCTGAGCAATGAGAATCTAAGAGTAGAAATCAAAGGTATAACTATAATGCATCTAAGGCATGAATCATAAATAAAACATGAAAAATGATGCACATAATGATAAACTATCCTAAGTATGAGTGAAATAGGAATAAGTGCACCTAATAAAGCAGCATAATACAAAAAAGTAGCCCAAAAATTCAAAAAAATCAACTAATCATCTCACAAAATCCAAAAAAATTACAAAATTTAACTAAGGTTCTTGGACGTTGTCACTTACAGTGGCTATGAAACAGACCGCTGAGGATAGAAGCAACAAAACCCCAATGGTCAAATTTCTTATCATTGAGATTAAAAGCTAGTCGCTCTGAGTGATAGTGGCCAAATTACAGGTTGAAATGGCCGCTTTGAGAAATAGCGACCGACAGGCGATGGGACAAATGCATGCACCCTAAGCCAAAAATACCAAAAAAACTAAAAAAATTGTAAAATAGGGACAATCCCACAAAAACAAAACTTAAGCTAAACCTATCTACAGATTTGGTTCATTGCCAACAAGTTGGTTCATTGCCAACAAGTTTAGTGAGGTTCATTTACCAGTTACTTAATAAGGTTTAATTTTACCCAAAAGAGAAATTAGGGTTAAGGTTTGAGAGAATACCCAAGAAGCTCTGGCTCCTCCGCTCACTAATGTCTCACCCTACACAACCATAGTCTCCAATGCAACAACACTCCAAGTTGCAAATATCACTTTCTTGTCAAATCTCTAAAAAGCAAAATGACAAGCTAGAAAATGAAAAGTCAAAATCATAGATTCCCCTTTGTACTTCTCAAGTTATGCCTCAGCTACTGCTGATGTTAGCAGCCCAAAATTTTTGGTTGCTCAAGGTGATAACAGCCACATATAGGCACTTAGCAACCGATGGATATAATAGCAACCAGATGCACAAGAAAAATCTAGAAGATTCCTTCCAAGAGGAATAGAAAAAAATCAATAGCACATTTTTATGGTCCTTGATCATCATAATAATCAAAATAATAAAAAATCACATAAAAACAAAACTTGAGTATGCTTCGTATTTAGTTACTTACTCTATCAACTCAACAGTTGTAGCGATTTTAACTCCATGCAACTCGATGAGATGAGTAAGTTACCATAGATCTACTTGGGGATAATTACTCATTTTGGAATTATGATGTATCACCTCAACTCTGAAGAAGATCAAGGCGGCTGGACTGCTCCACGGGTATGAGGGAATCATCCTAATTCTCTTATGACACCAAAAACATTGAGCCAAGTGATGCAATACAAGAATAAATAATATCGCTCATCCTAACTCTATAAGAAGGCTATTTGTGGTTGGACTACTCCCCATGATAGGGATGAGTGATCATCATAAACAATTGGAATCACACTTGGATGGGGGTTTGCCCATTAAAATAACAAACAACTAGAAAGGAACCAAAACTAGTCAATATTGGTCAAGTGACTTGTCGCTTCATTTGTTGTCCTTTCCCTCACCAATTCATTTGTGTGAAGGGGTATTTCAAATCTTCAAATAATCATAATTAAAGTCAACCAAAGATCACTCGATCATATAAAAATAGTGTTCATACTACAAATCATTGCATGCAACTCTTACAAAACTTTCCCTGTTTGTTGGGTTCATAAGAAAATACATCTTTAACTTGTATCTCTCCTATTGATCAGTCTTGTTGTAGCAACATAATCTACTCGATTGCATTTGAGGAATGAGTGCAAGTAGACATGTGCAAGCCCTATGCTAAATTAAGCCTTCAAATAGGTTGAAGCAATGATTCAATGATGTGTGTTGTCTTGTGTGATTGGGCCATCCAACTTTGATCAAATAAATGATCATCATACACCCTAAAAACATAAAAATCTACATTTTTGTTTTGTACTATGTTTTCCACTCAACGCATCATAAAAAGAGGCACATTCCTAGATCATGTGACTAAACCTTGGGACTTTCCAAGTATCAAAAGTGGTTTTGCCACTCATATGGTGCATTTTTTAGCCCATTCAAGCCTGACCGCTATAGACCAGAGTGGCTAGATTCTATTCATTGAAGCTCAGAGTGGCCAAACCTTAGTTGTTGTAGATGACAATGGCTAAACCTTATATGCATTTTTCCACCAATATAGTCTAAATGCAATAAGATAAAGTGGGGATAAATTTGCATTCCTCCTCATATCCAGTCTACATAAAGGACTCAAATCCATATTTAGACATCAGTTAACTACCCCTCAAGGGCAAAAAAAGGTAAAAACTTCTCATGCCAACATCTAGTGTACATGCAAAAAAGAAATCCTAGGTTTTTGACATTGACCTAGGGTTTTAAACCCTTTATAAGGAGTAAAACTAAAATCACTAGGGGACCTTCTTTTATGAATCAAGATAGAGATAGAACATCACATATCACATATCAATACTTTTAACAGATTGGATCATTGAGGAGATCTTTTGGAGACTTGGAGAGCTTTCCTTGGAGATCATTTTATAGCAAAGCCTTGTCGAATTGGAGAGTGAGTCTAAGAACCCTTGAGGAGCAACAAATTTCTAGCCAAATAGAGACGTAATCATCCATGCACATACAATAATCATTTAACATTAGTAGCAGACTTAAGCCCATAGCCTTTGGATTAATAGAGATAGATTTCACCTTAGCATCCATTTTCCTAGATAATGGCCCACAACCTAGTCTAGGGTTTAGGTGTTAGTTTCTTTTATTCTACTTTTTCATGCTTTCATATCATTAGCATAAGATTTACTTCATTTAGTGGTATTCATAGTACTAGTTTTATTGCACTTATTTTCATTATGCTAACAACCTCATCTGGGGAGGCAATCTCAAACATCTAAGCGTGTTTTGTTGTTTCATTGATTATAGGGCTACAATTTCATCAAACATATCCACAACATATGAAAGCAAGAGGATACCTCTATGAATCAGACCTTGGACAAGGAGGCATTTGTAAGCCCTCATATAGTTTTATGTGCGTCACCGAGAAGCCTAGAAAAGTGCATCTCCCTTTGCAAGGGAATATTTTATACATATGCTACCCTCTTTGTGTAAAATCATGTATCAAATGAAGGGTATCCCATAGAGGGATTTATATGTAACCAAATCTTGGAAATATCAATACAAAACATTCATTCATTTATTTCTTTGTACTTAGGCTATGCCTTTATTTTATGCTTTTTCATTTAATGCATGTTAAACGTTTAAAGATTTAATAATAATAACCACAAATAGAGTGAGTGGATGGTGCACCGCTTCCTCGATGTTGCTACACCAAGATTAAGAGCAATTCAAAAATAGAGTTTTATTTTTTCTACTTGTCAAAAGAGAGTATCCTCTTTCCCGAGGACTAGCTTGGTCTAGAAGGGAAATGAGAAATCTCCAACCGGTAGCTAAATAAAATAAGGGAGGAGCTTGGAAGTAATTGAATGTCAAATATCTACAAGAAGGCCACATGGTGCTTGAGCACGATAAATAACATGAATGGAGCTCATAGTGGCCAAAAATAATAGCACATAAATCTCAATGAGGCATCTCATGAAAGCATCACACCTGAACACCCGACACATGTCATGGATGATGATGAAAATATTTTTTTTTATCCTCACTCCAAGAAATGAATCAGAGGATCATAGTTCTACTCTAATTCTACCTACGAAGAAAATAATTTAGAGTGGGAGATCATTTTGATTCAGATGCATATGTATTAGGGTGGTATAAAATCAATTGAAAAGAGTGACGTGTTTAGGAGCACACAATGAGAAAATAATAATGCACAAATACTAATACCTGTGATGCATCCAAAGAGTTAGCACTCTTAGAAATATCAAAATCCATATTAAAATATTTTTATGTTTTTGATGAAGATCTGGGTGTTTCAAAAGATTGGAGTTGTTAGCTATCATAAATCCTTTCATAGTGGTACATGGAACGTAATTTTTGTACACCAGACTACGTAGTTACCTGGATTGCATGACCTCCACTTCTTAATGCACAATGCCAATATTGTAGTTTTTATGACAACATTTCATTTTATGGAAAAGAAAGTATGTTTTAGTACATAGAACATTCAACCAGTGATCAGTGACAGTTCTCTAGCTTGGCCATCTAATTTTAAAATCACTAGCTCACATTGTTGTAGTTGACATTATATTCTATGATGCAGATGTTAAAAAAAATGAAGCCAAGATCTGTTATGGTCATGGCATAATAGATGATGAAAAAAAATTAGTTATAATTTTATTTTAATTCCATTAGTTTAGGTTTTTTTATATGTTTTGTAGGACACATGAAGTGCGATGTCAGAAAATAAGGAGTTGTCTGTGAAGATTTTGTGAATTGAGATTCATACATGGAGTTTGTAATAGCACCATATGAACCATCTTGTGCACCTCAATCATGTAGCATAAAGTCCAAACAAGTGGAAGCAAGCAGAGTTTTTCCTTGGTAACATAAGCACTCAAAGGTAGACTAAGTAACCCTGATCAAGCGAAGGGCTTCCAATTCAAGGTGGTTATGGAACTTGGGTAAAAATTTTGCTACAAGGTTCATTACTATTATAGCCTAAAAAATAAATAAATTTAGAGATGCTACACCAATATTGGAATAGGATGCCAAGGCAATGTTTGAGAAACAGTCAATGGAATCCATTTACAATGCCTCATATTTACAAAATTGGATCAAACATCAGCATAGGGAGGATACGCAATAAAACAGAAAAAAATTGGGAGGCACCTTACTCCCATAGTAAGGCACCTTACTCCAAAAATTTTGGGAGGTGCCTTACTCCCATAGTAAGGTGCCACACCCAAAAAAAAAATTGGGAGGTGCCTTACTCCCATAGTAAGGCACCTTACTCCAAAAATTTTGGGAGGTGCCTTACTCCGAAAATTTCAAGAGGTGCCTTACTCCAAAAATTTTGGGAGGTGCCTTACTCCCATAGTAAGGCACCACACCCAAAAAAAAATTTGAGAGGCACCTTATTCCAAAACTTTTGGAAGGTGCCTTACTCCCATTGCATTAGACCTGGAAAAAAATCATGTGAAATCCTCCCAATGGTCTGTGGTCATTTCAAAAAAAAAATTTCTTGGAACATGTCTTTCTTAGCATAAAATTTCTTTTTATTTTGCTTTACAACAAATCATGAACCGCATGTAAGCTGCAAGCATCCTAAGAGCCAGGACCTAACAAGCATGAATTCATGACTCATGTTTTCATGCTTTTGTGTGTTTTTTATTTGTAGGTCATCATATCATCTAAATACAATCTGAAGGTATCCTAAGAGCTAGGGCCTTAGGCAAAAGCATGATTACTATTTTCCTACTTTTGTGTGTTTAGTTATGTAGGACACAACCATGAGCATGATCTATAGGTAGAGTTGGCTTAAACTAGGCCTAACGGATGTGAAATTTTGTGCCCTATAATTAGGAGTGTAGCAAAGCAAAAAAAGGTACTTACTTCCCACCAGGAAGAGAGTGCCTACAATCAACCCAGTACAACTGTGCCTTTTTCCACTTGGAAGAAGGCATCAATAAGCGGTGTTACTCTCCCACCAGGAAGAGTGGTGCCCATATATTTGAAATTTTTTTATGGAGAATCTGATGGTTGGGTGCTAAAAATAAGTTGTAGCCCTTCCTTGAGAAGAGAGTTGTAGATCCACTTTATACCCAGTAGTGCTCAAACTTATTCTCCCTAGATTGGGGGTACCTATTGATTCAGTGGGGGACCTGATGTTCATAGATCTATTGCACAGAGGGACCTATTACTGGTGACAAGGGCATCACCAATTTAAGTGGAGGAGAGTATGGGTGAACATGAATATTTGGTAAGAAAGAAAAAAAATCACTACGATGCTGGAATTGTTAAAGTCCACACCTACAGAAGAATACCTCAATGGGTAATACTAGATACAGTGCAGCTGTCTATGCAATAGAGTTCCCATACCTATTTTCATCAAGGATACGACACTTACTTTCATGAAAAAATTCCCCTATTTTCTAGACATAATTTCCACTAAAATTTGGTGCATGATCCATGCAAAATAATTGTTATTTGCTTGAGGAGAACACCACAGAAAGAATACCATATTTTTTTTATTGTTCTCTATCAACAATACATATGGGCACAAAATTTTATATCTACCTTTTGAAAGCTACGTAGGAAGGATCCATCGGTGGAAATTTAAAAACTGCATCATTTTCTAGATTGTCACACTTAGAGAAAGTGATGTCTTCATTGATTATGAGGGTTATTGATGGTTTTTTATGATGTATTCACTGTACTAGCCTCACTGTTAGAGTAGCAATGCTTAGAGGAAGAACAATGATAACTTGTAGTGTGGATGATGAAGGCAGACATAAAAAGAAATAAAAAAATAAAATATTTACTCCAAGATGCACCAACAATCTCATTTTTTGGTGCACCATGATTATAGGCAGCACGAAGATATTTCACACCATCAACATCATACACAGTAGGTTTCCTAAAATTCACCCAGGTAGATACTAATTTTTTTGTTAATTATGTGCAAATTTATTTTAAAAATCATTTTGATTTTAATACCGGTAGATGCCTCCATAACTTTTCAAAATATCCCATATAATTCAAGCTCATGACATGCTTTGGATATGAAAAAAATTCATTACCCCAAGAAAAAATTGAAAAAAAAAGAGCTATGGCATTCATGTGAATATATTTGGTATTGTTTCATTGTTGCATCATGAAAAATTTGTAATATGGAGCACCAAAGAAAATAGTGGACCAAAAAAATATTTCAAGCGGCTGAGTTCAACACTTGGACTTTAGTGGGTTTGCAATCTGTTGGTTTTAACAATTACATGGCAGCATGTATCCAAATCAGTGCAATGTAGTGCTCAATGGAAGAAAAAAAAATAGCAGTGCTCAATGGAAGAAAAGCAGCAACACGATGAAAAACAACATTGCTTAATGAAGAAAAACATGGATGCTAAAGGCCATTATATATATATATATATATATATATATATATATATATATATATATATGTATTATTTTGTGGGCCGTTGTCATGAATATGTGCTAATATTTAGGCATGGGGGGATGATGAGCAACAAAATTGTTCATTTTATGTACACTTTTAAGGGGTATCATTACTGGTTTAATTAGCATTAGAAATGTATTTTTATTTAATTTATGCATAAAATTGATATAAAATCCGGTATTGTGCTTGACTAGTGTTTTTAGTGGAAACTGTGTATAAGTGTAGGGTTTACTACTAATTTGGTGTTTTCCAATCTACACCCCACTTGGACCTGGCAATGTGCAAGAAGGAGCCTTACTCAAGTGGCACCTTACTCAAGTAGGTGCCCTACTCAAGCGACGCCTTACTCAAGTGGCACCAAACAGGTTCCTTACTCTGGTGCCTTACTCTAGAACCTTACTCTGGCGCCTTACTCTAGAACCTTACTCTGGCGCCTTACTCAAGTAGGTGTCAAGCAGGCACCTTACTGCCATACATTGGAGGTGCCTTAATCTTACTATGCCAGCTTTGACTAGTTGACCAGTGAACTAAGGAGGTTGTTTCACGTGAAGAGAAATGAGAGATATTTTAATCATGCATTATTATTAAAATAGAATAAGACACTTATTGTTAATCAATTTGCTGGTTGACTGTGTAAAGCTTTTAAGGAATTATTTTTAGGATACATTAGTTTAGGATTTTTTGTTACATACACCTAAGGATTTTTATATTTATCCTTATGGTGAATGGACATACTTTAAAATAGCAGAATAATACTTGTGTATGAACCAATTGTAACTAATCACATTATGTGATTAAAATAGATTGATTTGTTATCATAACAAGATCTGGCTACACTTTATATACATATGTAGACTAGATGAATTGGGGAAAATTATTAATTTTACACAGAATATTATTTCATTTCATTTCTTCTATAATTTATTAAGAATGCAATTTCTCTTACTTGTTTAAAGCAAGCTCTATGTAATTAGTCAGGCAGACTATCTATGGGAGCTTGGGCCCAATCCCTGTAGTAATCCTCCCCTATTTTTATTTCTATATTTATTTTTTATAGATTAGATTTATCATTTTATTTCTTGCTTTAATTAATTTAGCTATGTGTTTTATTTTCTTGCATTTTATTTTTGCACTTTTATTTCCAGCACTTTAGTTTTAGTTCGTAATTTATTTATTTAATTTAGTTTATTTGGTTTGGCTAAAATTCAAATGCACAAACATCCCCTACCAAACTAAATAAGGTATATATGGATTCATTCCCTAGCACTACAGGTATATACCATGCATGACACTCATAAGTTTATGAACTTACCAGATTGATAATTTATGGAAGAGAAATGATTGTTTTTTGAGGCATAATTTTTGCTCACCATACCCTATATTTTTGGCCAAAGTTGGCTTCAATATATGACGTAGCTTGTAAAATTTGCATGTACTCCTCTTCGAATGGTATAACGCTGACCAAGTGAGTATTGGATGAGGACTGGTAGGTCCTATGTGCCTTGATCAGGTATGGATTTCATCTTCATACTTTGGTTGCTTCACATGACCAAAATTTCATTATCGTTTGTCGAGCTGTGAGTATATATGTGAAAACCTTTAAACAATTAAGAATTACATAAAAATTCAAAACACGTGAAAGATATTATTTACAAAAGCAATAAATTTAGAACACATCAAATAGTTTAGAAACACATAATATTTAAAAGAGATAATCATTTGTATTCTTGCATGTTTCTATTGATTGTGTTTGAATCTATAAAACTTGTAAAGGAGATAATCACATAGAGGTTTAGAGTAAGTATCTATGGTATAACCCATAGCCAATCCCATATAGAGGTGTAAATTATGAGGAGTAGGCAAGAGGACATAGAACATCTTCATTTTGACCCTAAGGACATGGTTATACCTCCTTGGTGGCCACCTACTCCCAAATTTCCAAGTGGAAGATGAATGGATGGTTAGTCCTAGAGTGTTAGAAAGGGGACCTAGCCTATGAGGGAATCCTACACGGGTTACCCCCATAGGTCATAGTCCCAATCTAGGGAATCATTACCCAAGTATAGATAATTACAATACCTTATTTCAATAAAATCAACCGTGTAATGAGGCACTTACACATAGAGCAATACCATACATTCACGTGCCTACTCGGTCTACTCCACACATTGGTGTGTAGGAGCAAGACCATACACATAGGGTAGGGTTGAATGATCATCTTATGCTTTCAAATCACCCTTTCCCAAGGTACCAAAACCTAGATGAGTATGATACTCATAGTAGTGGGTGGCCCAATTTCTCCCTATCATTCCTCATTTATGAGGGAATACCTGAGGAAGATCTTGATAATTCTCGATCACATTATTCCATGCAAGCATGATGTGCCTCTGTACTAGTATATTATCAAGAACATATGTTCATGGGTGAGCCTCAAGTTAATGTGACTTCCCTCAATCGAGGGAAAGCTATAATAGATCTCACAAACCCTTATGAACAAGATATATACCAAGGTAACAGTGCTAGGGCACATAGGCCTAATACAACTGATCAAATAAATTAGGTAGTCAAGAGGTATACTAATCATAAAGCTGATTTCAATCAACTTAGGTCTTATAAACAATGTTTGGATCTCCTAGAGCAGCAACAACTATTATAAAGAAAAACACTTGAACATCAGATTCAAGAAACTTTTGGTAATGGAGTTCCATTTCGGTTGCTCCACAATGTACTCCAAATCTTGGGGATCCACATTTTGTGTTTAGTTTTATTTGAGTTTTTGGTCATAGTCCGATGATTTTAGCTATAGATCCAAAGTCTAGTCTTGGCCTAGGATTTATTTTTCATCTTTGTTTAGTGTGTAGGTTTGTTTGTTCGATAGCATCCATTGTATTACTATAGAAGGAGTAGGTGAAATGTTGTAATATGTATCCTTGTCTTCTTTTGAGTGTTAATTAGTTTGGCTTAAAATATTTTTTGTGAGTTAACTTAAACATTTTGAATTGGACTAAGTATAATTTAATTAAAGAAGAAAGGAAATAGAAATAAAAATAAAACAAAAATATATTAATAAAAGAAAAAATATATATATTAAAATAAAACATAAAGAAACATATATATAAAAATATAAATATATTATAATATATCTATGTATAGGCATATATATTATAATATAATGATAAATATAAAAAAATGATAATAATAATAATAATAAGTATCATTGTTTACTTTGGTTATATAAACTAATCTTTCGGCAAGGACACCACTTGCATTATCGGTGATGTGACCAGGGTTCAATCCCCATGATGGATGTGTATAAGAAGTATTACTTAAAAAAAATTGTATTTCCCTTTGTTTAGGTAGAGTTTTATGTTGAAGATTTTATGGAATTAATGGAATTAACGATATGTTATGATTTTTAGGTTAAAAGAAATGGAGTCTAGTGCAACCCTCGAGAATGTCATCGATGGGATGTATGACTCAGCAAAGAGAATAGAATAATGAACTTCAAACTAACATGGCAACACGATATTCAAACCAAAAATTGATGACAAACCCCCAAAGGAAGGATAGTCAAGAAACAATGGCAAAGATAGCCAAACTTGGATGGAGTACTGATGATGTGGCAAATTTGAACACCTCAATAGTAGTATGGATGAATCAGACTAACATGGTGATGATGGCAATGTTGCAAGAAGGTGAAGCATAAAGCATGGTCAGATAGGTCATTGACGTGGGATCACACATAATAAAAATAGAGCAGCACAAAAATACGGATTTTATAGTGCAAGTTGGATATGCGATAGTAATGGTGGTAAAAGATGACATGGAGTACTGAGGGGATGAATCAGAGGGTGATATTTTGGGCTTGAAATATGGCATCCTACTAGAGGTAGATGATCAGGTGTTGATGTTTGTGGAAGATTAACAAGATGCCAAACATGGAGAAGAGCAGCATACATAGAATCCGTGGACCCCATTACAATAAAGCAAGCAAGGATACTTAGACTGGATACATTACAGCAATGAAAATGATAGAGAGTGTGCTTGGATTTCGAGAGTGGATATGGTATAGTGATGATGTCACAAAACATGAAGTATATTGGATGATGTCCTGGTAGTCAAGCACAGCATGGGAGTGGTAGTGGGAAAAAAATGGATGCTAGAGAGCAACAAATTGATATGGATAGCACCCAAAGATGACGAGGAGTGTTATTGATGATTTATTTGGATTTTCATCACTGTGGAAAGTCATGATAATGGCCAGCAGTGAGTCATTTAATAGGAAATACCACAATAATTTAGTGGACACCAGGATTACTATTAGATTTGTTTGGTAATTTATGTTCCATTTTATTAGTGATACACTATCGCAAATATGACAGAGAGAAACGCGATGATATGGACTTGAAATATGACTTGGACATGCCAATAAATCCACATTGAAGGGGTAAAGTGTTAAATCTATTAAATTTGAATGATAATTATCCTAATGGTAGCAGTAGAATATCCATTCAACAACATGTAGAGGTAGCAGCTAATGTAATTTTTGGCAACACATTCAATAGTGAGAGCTCCATTATGTCATGACAAGGTTATGAATCGATAACACTAGAGTTGGAGGATCATCTAGATTTCACAATGCACCATGTCTCAATGTCATCAGTGTGAATATCCTCCTATTTCCATGTATACTTATTGTTTCTAAATATTAGAGGGAATTTTGAATGGAGTAATGATGATATTAAGAAACAATTTAGGATGACAACACTACCAAGTAGTATATTAAAGGGTGAGTGGGTCACTCAAGTCCATAGCCTTCGAATTTCTAGGTCACCATCAAAGGCTAATTGATAGTGAGCCAAAAAATCTTACTAAAAGTGTTAGTCTCACAATGACACCGAGAGGGGGGGTGAATCAGTGTAGCTCTTTAAAACTTAAATCTTCAACTCTTAAAGCCAAAACAATGAAAACTTAAAACCAAATAAAGCAAATATAACAAGAGAGCATCACACAACACAAGATGTACCGAGGTTCACCGATTTGGCTACTCCTCAAAAATTGACTGTTTGGACTCCCATCCAAATCTAGCCTTTGCAAAGCAACAACTTTACAATCAATTTACCAGCACCCACTGGAAGGAGCACCAACCCTTGATTTACCAGCACCAACTGGAAGGAGCACCAACCCCTGATTTACCAGCACCAACTGGAAGGAGCACCAACCCCTGATTTACCAGCACCAACTAGAAGGAGCACCAACCCCTGATTTATCTGCACCAATAGAAAGGAGCACCAACCCCTAATTTATCTACATAAAAAAAAAGGAGCACCAACCCCATTTATCCGCACCAAAGAAAGGAGCACCAACCCCAATTTACCAAAGAAAGGAGCACCAACCATTAAAAGGAAGGAGCACCAACCCTGATGCCAAGCACCAACTTGGACTTCAATTCTGAAACTAGAAGATTGACATAAAAATGCCTTCACTTTTACAAGACCCTGACTGGTCTATTGCTTACCCAACATCGCCCACTATTCACACAACACACACCCTTCTCGCTCGCCTCTCACACCTCTCGCTCTCCTCTCGTGCTCCTCTCGTGCACTTCACCGAATAAATTCCCCACATAAATTCTCCAAGCAACACTCCTTTTATAACCATCCTTTCTCTTTGTAACTCCAGTTGTAACTCCAATTGTAACTCCTTTTGTATATTTTGAGAAGGCATTTCGTCAAACACGTCACATGCAAATAATTGACACCATGTTCTCCTACCATGACTGTTCGTCTTCTCGGTCATGACTGTTCATTTTCTCTTTGCATGTCTATTCGTTTTCTCTTTGCATGTCTGACTGTTCATTTTCTTTTCCCTTGTGCATGCATTTGTTTTCTCCTTCGATGACTATTCATTTTCTCCTTCATTACTATTCATTTCTATTTTGAGGCTTTTCTTGAGTCATAAAAATGTGACATGTCACGATATCGTGACACTTTTGTTACTCCTGCCCTTTTGAGTCATGAAAATGTGACATGTCACGATATCGCGACACTTTTTCTTCTCTACCTACCTACCCTTTTTGAGTCACAAAAATGTGACATGTCACGATATCGTGACACTTTTTCTTTCTCTCTCTCGCCCTTTTCGAGTCGAAAAATGTGACATGTCGTGATATCATGACACTTTTCTTTCTCTCTCCTGACCTTTTTGAGTCACAAAATGCGACATGTCGCGATATCGTGACACTTTTTCTTTCTCTTCCTTCCTACCCTTTCCGAGTCGAAAATGTGACATGTCGTGATATCGTGACACTTTTTCTTTCTCTTCCTTCCTACCCTTTTTGAGTCATGAAAATGCGACATGTCGTGATATCGTGACACTTTTTCTTTCTCTTCTTTCTCTTCGCTTTGGACCACGAAAATGCTACATGTCATGATATCATGACACTTTTTCCTCCTTGCATTTTCTCTTCGCTTTGGACCGCAAAAATGCAACATGTCGCGATATCGTGACACTTTTTCTCTTTGCTCTTTCTCTTCGCTTTGGACCGCGAAAATGCTACATGTCGCGATATCGCGACACTTTTTCCTCCTTGCATTTTCTCTTCACTTTGGACCATGAAAATGCAACATGTCGCGATATCGTGACACTTTTTCTCCTTGCTCTTTCTCTTTTCTTTGGCCCACGAAAATACAACATGTCGCGATATCGCGACACTTTTTCTCCTTGCTCTTTCTCTTCTCTTTGGCCGCAAAAATGCAACATGTCGCGATATCGCGACACTTTTTCTCCTTGCATTTTCTCTTCTCTTTTGGCCATGAAAATGCAACATGTCGCGATATCGCGACACTTTTTCTCCTTGCATTTTCTCTTCTCTTTTGGCCATGAAAATGCAACATGTCGCGATATCGCGACACTTTTTCTTCTTTGCTTCTCTTTTAGCATATGGGCCACTTCGGTCTTCTTGGACAACCTGTAACAACTTCACCCAAACATCAAAAACATCCTCATAAGCATTTAACATCATTGTACATACTCCGAATAACCTCTGAACTCCTGTCCACTGCATCAACCGATCTATTTGACCGTGTTGACAACAATGACAATACTGTCGCTGCACCTTGCTCAACAATCTCCCCCTTTGGAATTGTTGGCAACACACGTGCAATTTCCTGTAACTCTTCTCCCCCTTTGACAACAATACCAAAGGGCTGCTGTAGACTCCCCCTGAGTCCATGCACAACATTCTCAAGCAAAAATTATTACACTTAGCAAAAATCACAAACATGAGCAAAAAGATAAACAAATACACAAATGCTCCCCCGAGAATGTGATCCCGATAGCTAGTCAATTCTTGGGAAGCGTGACCACTCCCAATTTATTGCGAAGGTACTCAAAGACTTCCTTGGGCAACGGTTTTGTGAAGATATCCACTACTTGCTCTGTTGTTGGAACAAAATCCAACTTAACCTCACCTTCCGCAACTTTCTCCTGCGTACAGTACGCTGTCGCTGCAATATATTCTGCCTCTGCTGTGGATAAGGAGACTGACTCTTGTTTCTTACTATTCCACGTGACCAACCTATCTCCAAGATAGACTGCACCTCCACTGGTACTCTTTCTGTCATCTACACATCCTTGCTCAACTTGCAACCTGTCGTCATGGGAGTGCTAACTGGCTTACAATCCTCCATTGTGAACTTTTTAGCATCTCTTTTACTAAACCAAATTATCAGAACTATTATAATCCATAACTTTGAACAATGGTAGTAAGAACCATCAAAAGTACAACACTGACATATAGCAATACTACCAATGGTGACAACTCTCAATTTAATCACCACCCTTCATGGTACCTCCACAAACAACTACATGAACTGAAACACACTTTGACAACTATACGACAACTCCCCTGACTACTTTCCTTTCATCCTCAGATAACCAAACAAATACATAGGAGCATTAATAAACTTTAAGATTGCTCCCCCTGAGGATGTGCTACCTGGAGTTGCTTAGTGCAATAGAGGAGTAGTCTCCTTCAGTCCAAGGAGACACGATTTCCTCTCTTCTTTCTTTCTCCAATATTTCTTGAACTTAGGCTGAAGGTTTTCAACTGCATCCCTATTTTGAACCTTTTCGTGAACTTGAACATTTCTCTTGGGTGGTTGTCTCTTGGGCATCCTTGATGGATGATTATTTTCCTTTCTTTGATGCACATGATTTCTTCCCTGTCTGTGTTGCATTCTTTGTGTCTGATGAAATCTACTGTCTTGCCTTAGATTAGATACAAAAGTTCTTGGACAAAACCTTGCTATGTGCCCATGACCATTACATTTAAAACATTGCACATGGTGTTCAACTGGAATAACAGATGTATTTCTACCAGCATAACTCTTTGATCTATTATTCAATCCACAATAAATTGCCTTGTGACCATAATGGTTGCATCTAAAACAATAGCCATTAAAAGCATTATTATGAATAAAGTGAGAGTGATAGAACCTCTTTTGTTGTGGTTGCTTTGCTGTAGATCTCCTTTGAGATTTTCTTCCTTTTGAGGATTCAGCTTCAAGCTTTTCTTGCTTTGATCCTTCAGCAGTGGACTTCTTCTTCTCTGTAGATTTAGAAGATGAAGGTTGTTCAACTTCACATCCAAGACCAAGCTTACACATGGGGCTTCTTTGTTGCCTTATCATTTTATCTAGCAGCTCTGTGCTCTTCTCAAATTTGAGATTTGTATTGGCCTCTTCTAGTTGTTTCCTCAATAAAACAATCTCCTCTTCTTGTTTGCAGCAAACAATCTCTTTCTCATTGATCTGTGACCTGAGAGTTTCTTCAATCCTTTTGGACTCTTCTACTTGTAGCTTTAGATCATTAATAACTTTGTTAGATTCCTCTTCACGTTTGCTACATACATCGCCTTTATCATCCAGGTGTGACTTCAAGGCTTCTTCTATTTTCTTGGCTTTATGAATTTGTAAGAAGAGATCTTCAATATTATCCCCATATTCTTCCAACTTCTTGGACAGTATTTTGTTCTTTTTCCTTTCTAAACCCAACTCTTCAAGTGCAGCGATCAACTCACCTTCTAGATCTACTTCAACCTCTAGGTTTTCATCACATACTTGTTCTTTTTCTATTTTTTCTTCTTTGAGTGCCATAAAAAGAGCTTCACCTATTTCCTTTTCAGAATCCTCACTGCAGCTGTCTTCTGATGAACTGACATTCTTGGAGATGAAACTTTTCTTCTTGAAGTTGCCTTTTCTGAAATTTGTTTTTTTCTTCCAGTCACTTCTTTCTTGGTGCGATCCTTCATCACTTTTGTTCTTCTCATTAAGTGGACATTTAGCTGCAAGATGCCCAACGCCTCCACAATTGAAACATTTAAACGGTAACTTTCCTCTGTATTTTCCTTTTCCAATTTTTAGTTTTCGAACAAAGTTTGCTTCCATTTCATCTGATGTCTCTTCTTCCTCGGATTCTTGTTTTGCTTTCATATTTTTATGGGCTTTAAAAGTAGCTTCTCTGTCTGTGGGTTTAGATTTTCCTATTCTCATCTCATATGCAGTCAAAGAACCATGCATCTCATCCATACTAAAAGAATTTAGATCTTTAGCTTCTTCTATAGCTGAAACTTTAGAATCAAATCTTTGGGGAAGAGATCTTAATACCTTTTTCACGATGACAGAATCTTTGATTTCCTCACCGAGTCCTCTAATCGCATTAATTACTTCATTAACTCTCAGCATATATGCCTCTATGTTCTCATCGTCATTCATCTTTAATACTTCGAACTGAGCTCGATGTGTTTGTAACTTGGCCTCCTTGATCTTATCGTCTCCTTCATGAATGCTCCTTAGTTTGTCCCATATTTCTTTTGCCATTTTACAACTCATAATTTTTACTAGTTCACTGTCCACTAATCCGCACATGATAGCATTCTTTGCTTTTGAGTTATTCTCAAACAATTTCTTATCGGCAACATCGGTTGGAGAAGTGGTGGGTATTGTGTATCCACTATCTACTGAATCCCAAATGTCGTATCCCAAAGCACAAAGATATGTCTGCATCCCGAGTCTCCAAAATGTGTAATTAGTTCCATCCAACAATGGTGCTTTGTTTGATGAGAAGCCTTCACCACCTGCCATTGTGTCACTTCCAAGATCACCCTAGCCGGTTAAGCTTGTTCAGGAACTTGGCTCTGATACCAATTGTTAGTCTCACAATGACACTGAGAGGGGGGTGAATCAGTGTAGCTCTTTAAAACTTAAATCTTCAACTCTTAAAGCCAAAACAATGAGAACTTAAAACCAAATAAAGCAAATATAACAAGAGAGCATCACACAACACAAGATGTACCGAGGTTCACCGATTTGGCTACTCCTCAAAAATTGACTGTTTGGACTCCCATCCAAATCCAGCCTTTGCAAAGCAACAACTTTACAATCAATTTACCAACACCCACTGGAAGGAGCACCAACCCCTGATTTACCCACCAACAAAGGCACCAACCCCGATTTACACACCAACAAAGAGCACCAACCCCAATTTATCTGCACCAATAGAAAGGAGCACCAACCCCGATTTATCTACACCAACAGAAAGGAGCACCAACCCCTGATTTATCTACACCAACAAAAAGGAGCACCAACCCCTGATTTATCTACACCAATAGAAAGGAGCACCAACCCCTGATTTACCAGCACCAACTGGAAGGAGCACCAACCCCTGATGCCAAGCACCAACTTGGACTTCAATTCTGAAACTAGAAGATTGACATAAAAATGCCTTCACTTTTACAAGACCCTGACTGGTCTATTGCTTACCCAACATCGCCCACTATTCACACAACACACACCCTTCTCGCTCGCCTCTCGTGCCTCTCGCTCTCCTCTTGCTCCTTTTGTGCACTTCACCGAATAAAATCCCCCACTAAATTCTCCAAGCAACACTCCTTTTATAACCATCCTTTCTCTTTGTAACTCTAGTTGTAACTCCAGTTGTAACTCCAGTTGTAACTCCTTTTGTATATTTTGAGAAGGCATTTCGTCAAACACGTCACATGCAAATAATTGACACCATGTTCTCTTACCATGACTGTTCATCTTCTCGGTCATGACTGTTCATTTTCTCTTTGCATGACTATTTGTTTTCTCTTTGCATGTCTGACTGTTCATTTTCTTTTCCCTTGTGCATGCATTTGTTTTCTCCTTCGATGACTGTTCATTTTCTCCTTCATTACTATTCGTTTCTATTTTGAGGCTTTTCTTGAGTCATGAAAATGCGACATGTCGCGATATCATGACACTTTTGTTACTCGCTTGCCCTTTTCGAGTCGCAAAAATGTGACATGTCACGATATCATGACACTTTTGCTTCTATGCCTGCCTACCCTTTTCAAGTCACAAAAATGCGACATGTCACGATATCGTGACACTTTTCTTTCTCTGCCTGCTTGCCCTTTTTGAGTCACGAAAATGTGACATGTCATGATATCGTGACACTTTTTCTTTCTCTACTGCCTGACCTTTTCGAGTCATGAAAATGTGACATGTCGCGATATCGTGACACTTTTTCTTTCTCTTCCTTCCTACCCTTTTTGAGTCACGAAAATGCGACATGTCACGATATCGTGACACTTTTTCTTTCTCTTCCTTCCTGCCCTTTTCGAGTCATGAAAATGCGACATGTCGCGATATCGTGACACTTTTTCTTTCTCTCCTTTCTCTTCACTTTGGACCGCAAAAATGCTACATGTCGCGATATCGCGACACTTTTTCCTCCTTGCATTTTCTCTTCGCTTTGGACCACGAAAATGCAACATGTCGCGATATCGTGACACTTTTTTCTCTTTGCTCTTTCTCTTTGCTTTGGACCGCGAAAATGCTACATGTCGCGATATCGCGACACTTTTTCCTCCTTGCATTTTCTCTTGCTTTGGACCATGAAAATGCAACATGTCGCGATATCGCGACACTTTTTCTCCTTGCTCTTTCTCTTTCCTTTGGCCCGCGAAAATGCAACATGTCGCGATATCGTGACACTTTTTCTCCTTGCTCTTTCCTTCTCTTTTGGCCGCGAAAATGCAACATGTCGCGATATCGCGACACTTTTTCTCCTTGCATTTTCTCTTCTCTTTTGGCCGCGAAAATGCAACATGTCGCGATATCGCGACACTTTTTCTCTTTGCATTTTCTCTTCTCTTTTGGCCGCGAAAATGCAACATGTCGCGATATCGCGACACTTTTTCTCTTCTTTTTTGCATTTTTAGCATATGGGCCACTTCGGTCTTCTTGGACAACCTGTAACAACTTCACCCAAACATCAAAAACATCCTCATAAGCATTTAACATCATTGTACATACTCTGAATAACCTCTGAACTCCTGTCCACTGCATCAACCGATCTATCTGACTGTGTTGACAACAATGACAATACTGTCGCTGCACCTTGCTCAACAAAAAGACTATAGGTGACATAGATAATATCAGCCATAGTAGCAACATTCTAGTTTTGAAGGACCCATAACATCTCTATCACCAGTAAGCCCTAAACGGCTAGCTTGGCATTGTTAAATAGCTATCAAGAAGTTTGTAGGGATTTTTTTGAGGGACTTAAAGTGTTGCTTTACTTGGTTTGATTGCTAAGAGTGACAGATGGTCTACCCTATGGTGGGTGCTTGGTATGGAAGAAGGGGTTCAAGTTGAATTTGTATCCATGGGTAGAATGAGGATATAATATCCTAAGATGCAGTGATGAGAAGTGGCATTAGAACCCATAAGTAGTCGGGTTGATGAATAGAGGGTGAACTAGTGATGGTGTTAGAGAATGCATGAGGGAGAAGATATAGAATGGGTGGTCAGATTCATGGTGGACAACCTGCATCAAAATTCGGGTCACCAAGGTTCGACTCACGACTAGGGTAGAAGGTATGTTGTTCTTTGCCCACATGGCATGGGTATAAAATATAATATGGCCAAATGTTTTGGGATTAAATTTTTCAATGCCATGGGTTAAGTTTTATGAAAATATCCATAGTTTGTTGATTAAGATACGTATATAAAATATTAGGACCTTTCATTTTATGGGTGATGCCTTGTTTTATAAAGGTCTAGATTTTTTTTTATTTAGATTTCTTATTAGATAATAATGAATGCAAAATGGTTTATTTTATATAAAAAAAAATAATATTATTATGCCCTTTACTTTATTAACTATTCAAGGTTTTACAGGGGATGGGGAATTATAAGCAAAATGAAAGCCAAGGGTCAAAGGTTATTTTTTTTTATTTAAGCCTATGACATGTGTGTAAATAGGGTTGGAAATTTTTGTAAGAAGGATATCTTGAAGAATATTAATGCATACATTTTGGCAAGCATACACTTTGTGAGCAAAATCAAAGGAGACTATTTTTTGAGGGTTATTGTTTTAATTGTTCATCCTTTCACTGCAACTTTTTAATTTGTATCTATGTATTTAATGCCTTTAGGGGGTTATACTAGGTGAAGATTAGTATTGATGCAAATAATATTTGTTCCTTTGAGTCTTGCACTTGATCTAATCTGATTGTGTTTCATGCAGGTTTGTTTAGATTAGGTTACCTTTAGACTTGTCTCATAATCTATGGTTTTGCAGGGTAGGGGAGTATGATACCAGGCTTTGTATGCATGATTTTCCCACTTTGAGTTAGATAGATTAAATTTGTTTTTTGTACTCTTTGATTATGTTTTGCAAGAGTTATTTTCATTAATTGCTTTCATTCTGGTCCCTATCCAGAATTTCTATCTAACTCCATTCTGGTCCATTTCCAGAATTTTAGTTCTTTCCATTTTGGTCATTGTCTAGAATTTTGCATTTTATTTTTAGCTCTTTCCATTTTGGTCCTTATCTAGAATTTTTGTAATTTTTTGTTTAGTTCATTTACATTTTGGTCCATTTTCCAGAATTTCTTGCATAGTTATTTTCATTTATTTGCATTTTGGTCCTTATCCAAAATTTTTGCACCTCCAAATTGTACAAAGTATTTTAGTTTTTCCAATCTAAATTCAAGATAAAATCAATGTAGGAGGGAGGGTACTAACACCTATTTTACATTAATGGTAGATAATGCAAATGGATGCTAACTTACTAACCGGATAACATGTTCAAAGTCTAACTTAGCATTTAGTAGAACACTCATAATGAAGATAAAATGAATCTACTAACTAAAAAATGAATCTCACATTAAATACATGGAGTTTAAAATAAAGTGGACTATTCCACACATATTTTCATTTTTTTTAACATGGTGGAATCGGTAGCCGCCATGAATTTGGGCAGGTTGTCCAACTTTTATGGCCACCACAATATTCTATGATGTCCGCCCCAGAATCCGCCATATAGATCTTCATGCAGTCTACCCCTATAACCGCCATGCCATAATAATTTTAAACCTTTTACACCACTAAAAGCACTAGCAAAGGGACAAGCGTTTAGTCTAATGAGGCCCAAGATTTGAACCTTGGACCTCATCCTCCCTTATCATATTTGGATGAACCAATTGGTCTACACATCAGACCTACACATTTTATTTTTACACCTTTAATATGAAGATAAAATGGGCTTACTAACCGGGATTCAGGGTAAGTTAATTCCAATAACATTAAAAGGAATCACTTTTCACATGAGAAAAAATGACATTAATTTTAAATAATAAGGAAGGTAATAACTAAGCATGTATGTGTAGACACCTAAATCATGTAAATCATAAAATACTATCAGTGCATTGCATATTCCCTCTTATCGACAACATATGGCCCTATTGGGCACCCTTCTAGGCTAGCAAAAGGCTTCCAAAATGCTCCAAAACTCAGTTTGGAGGGTTCTTAGCAGTATGGGGTAGTTTTGCGACTCCTATTGGTGGTTGTCCCACCCAAGGACGATCACAATTGGTGACCATCCCACCTAGGGATGACCATCCACAACCGTCCCTAGGTGGGATGGCCCCTAACTAGACCCTTGAAAAATTCAAAGGATGCACTAAATGGCAATCAAAGACTGCCATTAGTGCATCCAATCACCCCAAATTAATTGGGAACCTACTAATGGATAGTGAGGTAGTTGATTGGGAGCCCCAAAGGGGTAACCTTCCCTCACCCATCAAATGACATGATTAGGACATGTGGCATCACTTGCCTCACATAACAAAAGATGTCATTTTGTGCTAGATGCCATTTTGGGCTATAAAATGAGGTCTAAACCATCATTATAAAAGGAGGATAGAAGTAGCATTTAAGAAATGAAGTTCTTCCCAATTCTATCCCTACTTATCTCCAACCTTTTTGCAAACCAAATTTTATCCATCATTTGGCCTTGAAACCCTCTTCTCTTAGAAGGTGATTTTAGGGGCAATAGGATTGATCCACTGATTCCAAACCAGTAAAATTGAAGCATTATTTGTCCCCATTTATCAACAACACCCCTACCCAAGTTTTGGACCAATTCCCATAGCCATAGGTGACAAAACTAAGGCAATTTTGTAATCGTCCCACCTGGGGATGATCAATAGTCTGTCCATGGCACACCTAGGTATGGCCACAAAATAGGTTGGAATTTTAGAGAAATTCCTCCATATTCCCCTTAGGAATGGTTATAAGAACCTCTGGTCCAAATTTGAAGCAATTTGGAGGAGTTTTGATGTAGGATTTGGAGTCCCCAATGTTGTAGGTTTAGTTGGCTCACCTTGGGATGACCATCATTTTTGCATAGTTTCACCTTAGATATTGCTTCCAAATATGCTTATTTGCATTTATATTATAGTAAAATATGTTTATGCTTAATGTAGATTAGTTTTTATGTATGTATATCACCTATTATTGTCATATAATATGCTCTCCTTTATGGTTTTTATGGGTTTCTTCTATAACACAGGTGCTACTAATCCCCTTTCAATCCCTTGTATTTAGGAACAAGAATGCTAGAAAATAGGAGGAGCTAATGTGGCATAAGCTTATCATCCCAATAATAGGTCTTGAGTGTGGAAAGTAGGAATTCACAACATTATTGTTTTATCGCCTTAAAGGCCTCCTTCCAAGGGACTAGATCCCTTGGGAAATTGTAATGAAATGTATAAATTTGTAAAGCCCTCAAGGGGATGCCTTGTAATATGGTTTTGAAACTATGGTTGAATGAATAGAGAATAAAATTTGATCATCTTTATCGCCTATTTTATTTCATTCCACTAGATTATAAGCTTATTTCATGCTTCCCCTTTTAATGCTTTATAATTACATTACATTGCAAGTAAATGCCCTTAAGGTGATATCATGAATTTAGCTTCTTTAGTGGTGATCACGGTATCTAAGATTTTTGAGTCTCCCCCTTGGATGATGTTAATTTGGACCTCAAATTTTGGTTTTGTAGGTTGCAGGTAGTGATTGTTCTGATCAGAAATGACCCCTTTGCTGCTAGATGGCATTGGGTGAGATGGACAACTACATGGCACTGGATGGTATGGCCCCCAATATGTGACCATCCCTACCTAGGACAGCCACAAAACTAGAGGTTTTCTGCAAAAATTTGCAGAAATAACAAGTTTCAGGTTCATTTTTACACCCTTCTACACTGTCAATTTGCAAATTTACTGTTTAAAATGATCAAATTTCATGTTTTCTTGCTTTTTGGATGCATAGAAAAGGTTAGACTATCTCTTCCCAAAATCTTGCATTAATTAATTATGAAAAATAGAAGAAAAATACATATACCTTTTAATTCTTTTTTTCTGGTTTGACTGCTTGCCACTTGCCCAAAAATGGTTAAGTTCATATAGGTGTTTGATTTTAGTGCTTTCCTTTTATGCTACTGATAAGTCTAAAATAAAAATGCACCTTCATGCATTTAGTAAATAATAATTGAGTGCTCTTTTGTTTTCTTTCAAATATTTAAAAGGAACACACACACACCACGATCCACTTAAACATTGGTGAGTTGGACTTCATTCCCAACCACTGATAGAGTTCAATTACAGTGGGTTTCATCTCCATCCATTGACTCAAATCCTATGAACCTTTTTCTATTGGCCAATACCGACTCCAAGATATATCCTAATCATGCAAAATAGTAGGCATTCCTCTTTGGAGGGGTGTATCATTGTGCACGGGGTGCTGGGTGAGGATCGGTAGGACCTATGCTCCCTGATCAGGTATGGATTTCATCTCCATACTTTGGTTGGTTCACGTGATCATAATTTCACTCCCGGTTGTTGAGCTGTGAGTATATAGGTGAAAACCACTTAAAATTTGAGAATATCATTCAACGAAATATCAAACATGAGAAAAGGATTTTCTTTACAAAGCAACACATCTTGAAACACATCAAAAAAGTTTAGGGATTCACATTTAAATCTTTAAAGGAGATAATAATTTGTTTTCTTGTGTGTTTCTATTGATTGTGTATTTGAATCTATAAAAATTAAAAAGAAATAATCATGTTGCCTACTTTAGGTATTTCTTTATTATTTGGGTAGTCCACCTAAGATCCTCAATCTGGGGGTCAAACCCTACTAAAAAAATAAAATAAAAAATTAAAGTAAAAATATACTTTTTGATTCTACATCCAACGGATCGAGAATCATGCAAAACGGAGCTATAACGAAAAAGTTATTTTGGTTTTATTTTTACTCTATTTTTGACCCCAAAAATTGAGAAAATCTACACTAAAATAGTCATAAAATGGTCTAGACAACTCCAAAAGTTGCAAAATTTATTTTGTTGTCTTAGTTAGATCATTTTGCACATCCCATAGAAATTTTGAGTCATAACTCTTTACGATTCAAAAATTCCCAAAAAATTCCAAAAGTGGGCATTTACCCACAGGCCTTGGTTGGCCAAATATTCCAAAAAATACAAAATTTTGACCCAAAAATCAGTTTTTGTAGACCTAGTCCATTGTGATCAGCTTTTCGCACTAATCGAATTGATATATAACACTTATGACCTTTCTTGGAAGTCAAAATTTTCTTTAGTGAGGGTTGCCTGTAGGTTTGCCTAGTCATTACATCATGAAAACTATGCATAGTCGAGCTCAATCATGAGCCTATGAAGTTGAAAACTATAGGAGAGGCCTTGATCATCATACTTATAGGTATGAAGATCTCCCCCCACATAGGGAATAAGACTATACACCTTCGGTTAGCCAACACCGAGTCCAAGTCCAAACTAGAGATAATCAACCTACCAAGAGGCCTGGTAGGGAAGTCTACACTCCCTCTACACCACCTAGAACTCCCATCCAACAAGCGATAGTATGCCAGAAGAGGCCTATGCAATGTTTCCATACGTCATCAACCAACATGACCATGGGAGAGTTAAGACAAGGATTCCCAAAGTATCAGGAAACTTTCATGGAGGTTTTAAATTCTATAAAATTACAACATCATGATTCTGATGCTTTCACCAACTTTGTAGAATCCTGTTATATCCTTTCGAAGTTGAGATATCAAATCTAGGTCTACCAATTTACCACTCTCCTTTGCACATCATCGCGGGCATCAATAGGATTCCCTATAAGTGAGTTTTGGTTGATAGAGGTTCCATAATAAACATCATTACCACAACCACACCAAAGAATGACAAAATACCATATTCACACATTGCAAGATCTAATTTCACCTTGAAAGCATTTAATGACACTTTATCCTCCACTGTGGGCATGATAATCCTACCTGTTCAAGTTGGACAGAAGACTATACCTACATTATTATATATCTTGGAAGGTGAAATAATAAACAACATATTGTTAGGAGTACCTTGGATAAGACATATGGAGTGCATCCCCTCTCTTGTACATCAATGCCTTAACTACATTCATGAAGGTCAGGTCCATGTGGTTGATTTTGACCTAGACCCCTTCAAGTATTACAATAAGGATGATCATCCACAGGAGTCTACTCATCCATCCACACCTTTAGATACTAAACTCAATGACCTTATCCAAATTCTAGATTCAACCCCACGGTTAGTTGTGAAGTTACCTTCACCACCATCGCTAGTACCATCCTCTATTTCTTCAAATGAGGATGATTCAAAAAGGCTATCTACAAAATATCTCTTAGCCAATTTTTGACACATTAGAATAAGACCTTCCTACTCTGCCAACAAGGAGGAACCAATGGTGGATATAGAATAATTAGATCATATCAGACCATATTCATTTACCAAACTTGAGGACACAAGTCACTTGACCAATCCTAAACTTGATGAATGCATAGAACCCGATGTTAAATTCATGCATATCATTGAGTTGATCAAGGATCTAGGTTGTCCTCTTGTTGAGTTATCACTCATTGATAGCATCTATGATGCACCCCCTAAGTATGGGGGCCAAGTAGATCATATTGAACAAGTTGAAGAAGTAGCTATGACTGGTCCAAGTGCCAATGCATCTTCGCATGAGTTTGTGGGAATGATCAATGTGATGACGGAGAACCAAAGTCCTCTTAATTCATCTAGACCACTTGTGACTCCATCCAAAATTCCATCCATACCTCAAGAGATATCATTTATGGATTCGAGCACACCTACTCCATCTCATTCAACATCTCAACAAAATCAAGAACAAGTGTACCCACTACAACAAAGTGGAGATAATATAGCTACCATAATTGAACACTATGAGGTAGAACAAGAGCATGTGGATATATTCACTACCCACAATCATCATGAACAATACACATTTAATCAAACAAGCTTGGATAGGCTAGCCAATGTTGAGTTACAAGTGAGTCACCAACACAATGATTTACAACAGATCTTAAATTGACTTGAAAGCATTGAATTACGATTGAGTCATCAAAAATATCAACCCCTTGATTTTTAGGACCAACCTCCTCCTATGCAATCCAATGTTAAGCCTCAACATAAGCAGGGGAAAAGGCAAAAACACCATCAACCTCGAATGTATATACCATTGCCTGAATATTTAGTGTCACTCTTTAATTGATTATGCAAGGCTAAGGTTATCACATTTCCAGATATCCAACCTTTGGATCCTAATAGACACAAACCAATGTGGTATCAAGAGAGTCAACACTATCCTTATCATCAATTAAATGGTCATAATGTTAATTCATGTATCACCTTCAAGAATAAGGTACAATATATGCTTGAAAAGAATGATCTTCAAATCAACAATCAACAAATTGACATAGTTCATAATCTATTACCTATAAGGAAGAGTCAAGAAGAGCAATCTAAATAGGTGACTAATATGCATACAACCCCATTGCTCCATAAAATGAGGTGACCACATCCACTTTGTTTAAAGCCTCAACATTGTACTTGGACTCCATTATCTGAGTGAAGAACACAAGCTTATACTGAGAGGGGGGGTGAATAGTATAAGACCTCTTTTTACATTTTACTTTATACTTCAAAATAGTAAAGCAATATACCCAAAGCAATATCAAAACAATGCACAATATCATCCACAAAGTGACACCAATTTTAACGTGGTTCACCCAGAATGCCTGGGCTACATCCACAAAACGTTTCTCTAAAAGTTATCTCAAAATTCTTTGGTAAACCTTCCAAATTACAATTTTTATGAGCCTCAGACCAAAGGACATACCTTCCCCCAATCTGAATTTATGAGCCTCTGCTCAAAGGAGATACCTTCCCCTCTATCTGAATTTATGAGCCTCTACTCAAAGGAGATACCTTCCCCTCTACTATGGAAATGATCCCTCATAACTTGCAAGAATAAAAGGCAATCATCTTGCCATATATGCCCCTAATCAATCCAAATAGGTCTATATATAGATGATACAGGGAGGATAATTCTTACCTCTATCACTGAATAAGAGCGCATGACAGTAGCAGTTATCATAATTTTATACATGTGGTCCAAGATCTTATTGATAAGGAAGTTGTATCCACAAGCGGGTCACTCATGTTACCCCATAAAGACATTGGAATTACCAAGAATGCCTTGCCACAACAAGGGGATTTAGTCTGTATCACTCCTCCTATCCAATTCAATAATAATGCATCAAACATAGTACATATTGGGGGTATCCAAGGTGTCACACCATACCCACTATCTACATCATAAAAAATGAAGCAAATTGAGGATCCTAAAGGTATCGCACCTTCCTCGCTTTATTTGATCATCACAAATGCTAGGGGGACACAAGGTAGTGCACCTTCCTACTAGAATCACAAAGTAATCAAAGTTACATAGAAAATCCATAAGCCATTTGGTCACAACCAAATTCCCCTAGGCAGTCATAGACACTTTCTAAGTGTCGTTGCCCGCCTAGGTCACCCTAAAGGCTCCTAGTAGTTTTTGATTGTTTAGGTCACATAAAAACATCTCTATACTATCTATGATCATCTAGGTCAACCATAAATGCTCCAAATACATCTATAAGACCTTTTGTCACAACAAAATACCCATAGGTAGTCGTAGACACTTTCTAAGTGTCGTTGCTCACCTAGGTCACTCTAAAGCCTCCTAGAGGTTTTTGACCATCTAGGTCACATAAAAAATCCCCTAGACTATATACGATCATCTAGGTCAATCTTAAATTCTCCAAAGGCATCCATAAGCCCATTGGTCAGAAGAAAATACCCCTAGGTAATCGTATACACTTTCTAAGTGTCGTTGCCTACTTAGGTCACCCAAAAATGCTCTAGTGGTCTTTAACCGTCTATGTCACATAAAAAATACGCTAGACTATCTACGATTGTCTTGGTCAACCTTAAATAATCCAAAGGCATCCATAAGCCCTTTTATCACAACCAAATTCCCCTAGGTAGTCGTAGACATTTTCTAGGTGTCATTGCTCGCCTAGGTCACCCTAAAGGCTCCTAGCAATTTTTGACCATCTAGGTCACATAAAAAATCCCCTAGACTATCTACGATCATCTAGGTCAACCTTAAATGCTCAAAATGCATCCATAATATCTTTTGTCACAACCAAATATCCCTAGGTAGTCATAGATACTTTCTAAGTGTCATTGCCTGCATAGGTCACCCTAAAGGCTCCTAGCAGTTTTTGACTATCTAGATCACATAAAAAAGCACCTAGACTATCTACGATCACTAGGTCAACTTTAAATACTCCAAAGGCATCCATAAGCCCTTTGATCATATCTAAATACCCCTAGGTAGTCGTAGACACTTTCTAAGTGTCGTTGCTCGCCTAGGTCATCCTAAAGGCTCCTAGTTGTTTTTGACCATCTAGGTCACATAAAAAAAAGTACCCTAGACTATCTACGATTGTCTAGGTAAACCTTAAATGCTCCAAAGTCCTCCATAAGCCATTTTATTATAACCAAATGCCTCTAGGCAGTCGTAGACACTTTCTAAGTGTCGTTGCCCTCCTAGGTCACCCTAAAGGGTCCTACCAATTTTTGACCATCTAGGTCACATAAAAAATCTCCTAGACTATCTATGATCATCTAGGCAAACCTTAAATGCTACAAAGGCATCTATAAGCCATTTTTTCACAACCAAATAACCCTATGTAGTCGTAGACACTTTCTAAGTGTCATTGCCCGCATAGGTCACCCTAAAGGCTCCTAGCGGTTTTTGACTATCTAGGTCACATAAAAAAGCCCCTAGACTATCTACGATCATCTAGGTCAACCTTAAATACTCCAAAGTCATTCATAATCCCTTTGGTCACAACAAAATAACCCTAGGCAGTCGTAGACACTTTCTAAGTGTCGTTGCTCACCTAGGTCACCCTAAAGGTTCCTAGTTGTTTTTGACCATCTAGGTCACATAAAAAAAATCTCCTAGACTATCTATGATTGTCTAGGTCAAACTTAAATGCTCCAAAGTCCTCCATAAGCCCTTTTATCACAACCAAATCACCCTAGGCAGTCGTAGACACTTTCTAAGTGTCATTGCCCACCTAGGTCACCCTAAAGGCTCCTAGCAATTTTTGACCATCTAGGTCACATAAAAAATCCCCTAGACTATCTATGATCATCTAGGTCAACCTCAAAATGCTACAAATATATCTATAAGCCCTTTGGTCACAAAAAAATACCCCTAGGTAGTCGTAGACACTTTCTAAGTGTCATTGCCTGTCGAGGTCACCCTAAAGGCTCCTAGCAGGTTTTGACCATCTAGGTCACATAAAAAAGACCCTAGACTATCTACGATCATCTAGGTCAACCTTAAATTATCCAAAGGAATCCATAATCCCTTTGGTCACAACATAATACCCCTAGGCAGTCGTAGACACTTTCTAAATGTCGTTCCCCACCTAGGTCACCCAAAAATCCTCCTAGAGGTATTTGACCTTCTGTCATATAAAAAATCCCCTAGACTATCTACAATTGTCTAGGTCAACCTTAAATAATCCAAAGGCATCCATAATACCTTTTATCACAACCAAATTCCCCTAGGTAGTCCTCGACACTTTCTAAGTGTCATTGCTCACCTAGGTCAGCCTAAAGGCTCCTAGCAGTTTTTGACCATCTAGGTCAAATAAAAAAATCCCCTAGACTATCTAAGATAATCTAGGTCAACCTTAATGCTACAAAGGTATACATAAGCCCTTTGGTCACAACCAAATATCCCTAGGTAGTCGTAGATACTTTCTAAGTGTCATTGTCGGCATAGGTCACCCTAAATGCTCCTAGCAGTTTTTGATCGTCTAGGTCACATAAAAAATCCCCTAGACTATCTACGATCATCTAGGTCAACCTTAAATACTCCAAAGGCATCCATAAGCCCTTTGGTCACAACAAAATGCCCCTAGGAATTTGTAGACACTTTCTAAGTGTCATTTCTTGCCTAGGTCACCCTAAAGGCTCCTAGTTGTTTTTGACCATCTAGGTCACATAAAAAAAATCCCCTAGACTATCTATGATTGTATAGGTCAAACTTAAATGCTCAAAAGTCATCCATAAGCACTTTTATCACAATAAAATGCCCCTAGGAAATCGTAGACACCTTCTAAGTGTCGTTGCTCGCCTAGGTCACCCTAAAGGCTCCTAGCGGTTTTTGACCATCTAGGTCACATAAAAAGCCCCTAGAATATCTACAACCATCTAGGTCAACCTTAAATTCTAAAAAGGAATATTTAATCTCTTTGGTCACAACCAAATACCCCTAGGAATTTGTAGACACTTTCTAAGTGTCATTGCCCGCTTAGGTCACCCTAAAGGCTCTTAGCAATTTTTGACTATCTAGGTCACATAAAAAATCCCCTAGACTATCTATGATCATCTAGGTCAACCTTAAATGCTCCAAAGGAATCCATAAGCCCTTTGGTCACAACAAAATACCCCTAGGCAGTCGTAGACACTTTCTAAGTGTCATTGCCCACCTAGGTCACCCAAAAATGCTCCTAGCGGTCTTTGACCATCTAGGTCACATAAAAAATACCCTAAACTATTTACAATTGTCTAGGTCAACCTTAAATGCTCAAAAGGCATCCATACGCCCTTTTGTCACAACCAAATACCCCTAGGCTTTCATAGACACTTTATAATTGTCATTGCCCACCTAGGTCACCCTAAAGGCTCCTAGAAGTTTTTGACCATCTAGGTCACATAAAAAAGTGCCTAGACTATCTGCGATCATCTAGGTCAACCTTAAATGCTAATAAGGCATCCATAAGACCTTTGGTCACAACAAAATATCCTTAGGTAGTAGTAGACACTTTCTAAGTGTTGTTGCCTGCCTAGGTCACCCTAAAGGCTCTTAGTGGTTTTTGACCGTTTAGGTCACATAAAAAAGCCCCTAGACTATGCATGATCATCTAGGTCAACCTTAAATGCTCTAAAGGCATCCATAAGCCCTTTGGTCACAACCAAATACCCCTAGGCAGTCGTAGACACTTTCTAAGTATCATTGCATGCCTAGGTCACCCTAAAGGCTCCTAGTAGTTTTTGACCATCTAGGTCATATAAAAAAAATCCCCTAGACTATCTATGATCATCTAGGTCAACATTATATGCTCCAAAGGCATCCATAATCCCTTTTATCACAACCAAATTCCCTTAGGTAGTTGTATACATTTTCAAAGTGTTGTTGCCAGCCTAGGTTACCCGAAAAGGCTCCTAGCAGTCGTTAACTGTCTAGGTCAAATAAAAAATCTCCTAGACTATCTATGATCATCTAGATCAACCTTAAATACTACAAAGGAATCCATAAGCCCTATGGTCACAACCAAATACCCCTACGTAGTTGTAGACACTTTCTAAGTGTTGTTGCCTGCCTAGGTCACCCTAAAGGCTCCTAACAATTTTTGATCATCTATGTCACATAAAATAGCCCCTATACTATCTACGATCATCTAGGTCAACATTAAATGCTAAAAAGGCATGAATAATACCTTTGGTCACAATAAAATTCCCCTAGGTAGTCGTAGACACTTTCTAAGTATTGTTTCCTGCCTAGGTCACCCAAAATGCTCCTAGCGGTCTTTGATTGTCTAGGTCACATAAAAAATATCCTAGACTATCTACGATCATCTAGGTCAACCTTAAAAGCTTCAAAGGCATCTATAAGACCTTTTTTCATCTTCAAATGCTCCTCTATGGTCCATTATCATTTAGATCAACTCAAAATTCCCCTATACAGTCTATGACCGTCTAGGTCAAGCTAAAACATTTCTAGGTAGTCTACGACTATCTAGGTCAAACCTAAATGCTCCAAAGGCATCTATAAGCCCTTTGTTCACCCAAAAATCCCAAATGGAATTCATTAAGCCCATTGGTCAACCTGTACATATATATACATATCTCAAAAATAATAAAAAAATCATTAAATTTATCAAAATACAAAAATATAGCATTATATTGCATTTCTCATCACTTGCATTATAATAATAGTTGCATTAGTCATCCTCATTATTGTGTTATGCATCATTCCAAATTGATCATATATGTCTAGCACTAGTTCTGTACATTAGGCATCTGGTAAAAATTCATTGTTATCATACGTCAGTTATACCACCTGTTTATACTACATATACCATTTACATTATATGTCTATTTACTATCACTTAGCCATTGTTATCAAAACATAGTTAAAGTTTTTTGTCACTCAGCCATATTTATTTGACCTCTAAAAAATTGTAGAAAGCTATCATTATCTCGAGAAGGTAGAATCCTACTTGGATAATGCTTGGTATACATCAAAATCCCAACACAATTTTCACATAATAAATCCAAGTTTAGCACAAGGAAAGATGAAAAGTATGAAGTGGTTTAGGTTGATTTAAGTGAAAAGGTTATCCTGCTCATCCCCCTGTTTGAATTCAAATATGCTAAGAATTGACAAAAGGACAAGTTCATCCTTACCCAAAAATCCCTTGACCTACACTAAGGCAAGTATCCCAAAGAGAAAAATCAATAGTGATTATCATCCCTTCAAAGTACTCCAACAAGAAATAGTGATTATTATCACTTCAAAATATGCAAAAGAAATAGTGATTATTATCACTAGGAAAAGCACAAAGAAATAGTGGTTCTCACCACTACAAAAATCCCTTGCTCACCAAATCAAAATGAGAAACTCCTTGAGAAAGTCAAAGTTAAAAGAAATGAAGGGATTCTTGAACTTGAATCACTGGAATTCTCAGCATTAGAAAACCATAAGGTGATCCTCATTACAATTTTTGTGGATAGCCTACTTTTCAATGGTGATAGCCTCTTACATGACGATATGTCTGTCACTTAAGAAACTTGCTTAGGTATAGACCAATGTTTGAATGTGTATGAGCTAGCTTGTTGTAACTTAGATTACCTAGTGGTCTAATCCAACTAAGTACAAAACTCAGGATAATGAGACTTTCAAAATGATCTCTAATGTCGATGGGCTAAGTGAATCCCACTTTTGATAGGGTAATCTTATGTGTTATCATGGTAATGAACTCACATGCACACACAATGATATTGATTATCTTGGTTATCTTAGTAGATGCATACTTTGTCAAAAGATCTTGTATATTTATTATATGACTTTTGATTAGGTAACTACAGTGTTTGAATCTCTTCAAAACCACTAAATAATATCATATCATATTACATTATCCATTCTAATTTACATCATGTTGCCACATGTTTGTCATAATTTCAAAATCCATTACATAGTGTCAATAATAACATAAAAATAATAAAGATACATTTTGTATAGTCTATGGTGCTAGCATAGTATGCATCAAATAGTCATTATATATCCATCATACAAAATCAAATCATTCATTACATCAATTCATATACATTTTTCCTTATCTACTTTTGTTTATTAAAGGATGTTCATCAAATGGGATAGATACCGGATAGATATTAGCAATAATATTTAGACGACCACTGACTATTTTATGCATATATTTTAATTTACAAAATTATATAGAGAACACATAAACATATACATATCATCAACTCAAATCATATGATCAATACATGTTGTAGCACCCTAAAATTGGCGCAGTAAACCTTAGCAATAATTAAAATTACCTTAGTAATAATTCAAATTCAAATTTTCAACCCCGAACCGCCTGTTAAACCGCTTTCCTCATTTTTCGTGCCATTTTTAGGATTTGTTGTGACCGTTGGACGATATCGTCGCCGATCAGACGATATCGCCTCAGATCGGACGATTTCGTCTGGACTAGAACGTCCAGACGATTTTGTCCCAAAACTAATTTTTCATAATTAGCTTCTGTTTCAACGACGTCTCTAACCTGGGCAAAAGCGTGTCTGCGCGGTTAGAGACTTCCCCCATTGGAGATCTCCCAAATTGGGATGATCTCCAACCTCCCAACCTCCTTCCTATGCCTATTTAATCTTAGGCCCTCCCCTTGACATTCCCCCGGCTGAATTTTCTTGTACCACGAGTTCTATTTGCATTAGACCATCTTAAATCACCATTTGCCTTCGTATTTTTCCAAGTTTGTTTGTAGGAACTTCATTGTTTTTCAGCCGGAGCAAGCTCAGATCGTCACAGATGATCCTGTACAATCTCGGATGATCACGCACCAATTCGAGATGATTTTGACTGTAGTCAACATTGGGGGCAATCAGTGCCCTGAGTTTGCATTCTTTCTCCACTATCTACTATTTTGCTTTGCATTAGTTAGACTTATTACTATTTTGCATCCTGGAGTTCACCCATATAGTTTTAATGCATAATAAAATCATAATTTGTCATTAAATCATTGTAATGCACTCATGTTTTTGTTTATAATTATCATTTTAATATTATTATTGTCATTCTACATCATTGCCCTCTATTGGAATAGTTGCATTTTCTGTATTTTGTATCTATTTCTCTGATTGTAGGTCTCTAACAAATTCATCTGACGAATTCGTCAGATCTCAGACGATCTTGTCTGATCGTAGACGATCCTGTCATATCAGAGGCGATCTTGACTGCTTCAAAAATTAGAACCTCCATCAGACATCCGGATCAGATATGGCTTTTTAATCTAGCTTATTCTCTATGTTTTCTATTCAAATCTATTTTTTGTATTCATTTAAATCTGCATTTCATATAGAACAGTTTAGATTCATTTGGCCAAACCTAGGATTTGAATGATTAAAGATAAAATTGAACACATCAAACACATTCCCAACCTAGGCGTGGAAACTGCCATTCAAAAGTTTCCTGGTGAACCCACCATCCATCAAAAAATCACCTTAATACCCCTCCCCCGAGAGGTGGGACCTTCAAAGGGCCTCTCAGTCCGAGGTATTGTCCCATCCTTCTCGCATCCCCCTTTCGGGCGTGGATCCTTTAGCCTGAAGGTAAGGGTGCGAAAAATTTGGAACGATACATTTTGGTGAACCCGACGTGAAACTAAAACCTTTTGAAAACAAAAACAAAAAACAAAAAAATAGATGCATTTAAAATCATTAGAAAACTACTAAGTTGCATATCATGTTTAGATGGTAGCTCCTAAGAAAAGACTAGCAGTCACTATAAATGTTGAAAACCAATTAGCAGCCATAGAAATTAATTCTGTGCTTAGTGTGCCTGAAACAGATAGAAACCAACTTTTGTGGGACGAACTTGATAGGAGACTAGGTATCATTTCATCTAGGTCAACAGAGCTTAAACAAATCAAGAGGCTTGTCCTAGATAGAATCCTGGATCCTCATCAACTCATTTTTTATCATGAACTTCAGAGAGCTTGCCATAGGTGGTTAGCTTATAGGAGAGCTCTTGTGTCTTCAGAATTGTTCACCTTCGAGGAATACCTCGAGAACGCAACCATTATACACCAATTCCTAGGTCGTGTAGAAGATCAAGAGGTCATTCTTACGGATAGGGAAAGATGGAATAGAGTTCCTAGAGCTGTGTTATATCGAGAGTATTGCCACGAGCTTTACTTCTACCAACCAGAGTCTGAAATAGATAATATCACCATAGCACACTTTGTTGACTTCTTGAAAAAAAATTTTCAATTTGAAGAAGAACATTTCATGACTCCTGAAGAACTTGAGCCCATTAATGATATTTATAAATTGTTTATAGAAAACTAGATCATTGCTTTCATTATTATTATTTCTTGCGTTTTGTGTGTTGTTTGTTATCTTTATAATATTGTTATAAAAAAACAAGAAAAACCAAAAAACATAACAAAATCAAAACATTTTATTTTAAATACTATAGTAGGTATATAATTAAAATATATACCTCTTAAGCTTGTTGCATATATATATATATATATATATATATATATATATATATAAAAAAAATGCTGAAATCTAAGTTTAAGCACAATGACTAGACTTAGGAATGGTAAACAAACTGAAGAAGAAGAAGAAGAAGATTGGTTAGGAAAGAAAACAAAAAAATTAAATGCCCTTCCTGAGGATCCAATTCCAGAAGGAGAAACTCTAGAACAGCCATAAGATGAGCTGGCTGAAGAAAATGAACAACAAGAAAATGTTAGAGAGGAAGGATCCTCATCCCCTAGAATGGCTCCAGATGGAACTGTTACTTTTGATAACATAGATCATTTCTGGAAATTCTTCAATAATAATATTGGTGCTCTTAATATGGCAGTTCGTATTGATAGGGGACAAATTAGTGAAACTCAAGCAATCCTAGAAGAAGGATTTAACATGCACACTAATCCCTTGTCCTTCGTTGATCAAGAAAGTGATAAAGCTGGACCATCCAATATGGATATGGCCACTATAATTCAGAACATGCAAAAACAATAGGTTACCCAACCTCCTAAGGAACCTGTTATTGAGCCTAAAATCATTCCCACACAAAAGAGACCTTCATTCACCGCTTTATTTCGCCAAACTATTGATCAATATGCTTCAAATCGACAAAAACCTAAAATGAAGCCAAACACCAATTTTCAACAATCTGGGATACAACATAATACAACTTCAAAACTTCTTCATAACACCCTTCCTACCAACAATTTACACAATAGCAATATAGCATCTAATCTTCATGTCCCTCCATCATATGCTCACCAATCCCATATTAATACCCTACCGAACCAATATGGTGGGCAAACCAGTAATCTGGAAGCCATGGTGAAACAGTTAGCTTCCCGCATGGACCAGATGGATCCCTACCGTCCCTCGTACAATTATCGAGAGATGTGTAGTCAGCCTTTAGATCCCATAGTTGTAGCACAACCATACCCTAAACACTTTCCCATGCCCGTCCTGCCTATATATAAAGGAACTGAAGATCCCATAGAGCATCTTCGCATGTTTAGGATAGCATGTCATGATATATCACATGATGACTTGTTATTACTAAAAATGTTCCCAAAAAGTTTAGGAGGAATGGCATTAGAGTGGTACTACCAATTGCCCACTCATTCTTTGAGAAATTTTGAAGAGACCGCTGAATCTTTTGTGCATCAATTTAGTGCCTATATCGAAAGGCATGTAACCATTAAAGATTTGTACAACTTAAAACAAGACAAAGATGAATGTTTTGCTGATTTCTTAGCTAGATGGAGGCAGTTGATAGGAAAACCGCACTTTGTGCTACCTTATAGGGAAATGTTGGACATTTTTATTAATAATTTGCAAGAACAAATATCTTATGAGTTATCAATCGCTACCTTAACTACCTTCGATCAGGCTATAGACTTAGCTCGAAGAGTAGAAGATGCTCTCATTAGGAGAGGCCAGCTTAGGAAGAAAGATGATGAGAAAACATCCAAAAATCAATATAAAAACAAACAAGTTGTAGGTGACGGAGTCACTGACAGCAGAAATGTTGCTAATATCAATACAACGAAGACAACAAAAAAATTTATATTGAAACCTCCTGATAAACCTCCTCGAGAGTTTACTAGATTGAATCAACCATTATCAACTATTCTACCCCAATTACTCGAAAGAGGTTTGATTCAATTACCTAATATCCGGGAACCCGATCCAACCATACCCGGATACAGAGCCGATTTACACCGTGATTTCCATAGAGGGCCTGGACACTCTACCAACTCTTGTAAAAGGTTAAAACATAAAATACAAGATCTGATTGATAATAATGAGATGGAGGTGCAAGCCTTCCAACCTAAACAAAATGCTCCTAATAATGCTCAAAAGAACATTCCCCAAAATCAAAATCAAAATGCTAATCAATCATTAGATATATTTCAACATCCTTTACCAAAACATGGTAAAGAGGTGGCCAATCAAATTGAGCATCATAATGTCCCTCCTCCTACCCGATATGTAGGAACTATTAGCGGACATTTACCTAATCATGATTTACAAAAATTTGACACAACTTTATCCATGGTCACGACCAGGCCCCTACATAATATTCAAACACCGGATCTCAGTGATGTAGAATCGGATACTGAAAGTGAAATAGACATCACCTCAAATCAATCGAATAGTTCTGAAGATGAATCAGATCCTATTCAACCTATCACAGATTCTATGGTTCCAGAAGAACCATTTCCTAGAAGAGTTACTACTCGACCCTCTTCTAATCAGTTCCTTCCTAATGAACAAGCTATAAATGCTAGACCAAGACCTATTCATCATCCTCAATATAACATTGTAGGTACCATCGGAGTCGTTACCAGACAACAAGCTCAAAATTTTCAACAAGAACCAAATCAGAACGATGGATCAACCCCATTTGTTTTGAAAAATCCCAATAAAGGGAATCATGCTCCTAATGTTCAATCTAAACCTCCTTATAATATTAATGAGCAATTATCCAATACTACAGCCAAAATTTCCCTTTTGGACCTATTAAGATCTTCTCCTACCCATAGAGATGAATTGATGCTTACATTAAGCCAAATGATGGTACCACAAAACATTCAACCTGAAGCCATGGCCAATACTATCATCACTAGAGAAGTTGATTGTATTGACTTTCGAGATAAAGATATACCACAACATAGTTTACATAAGGATAACCCCTTATATATTACTGCCCTAATAGGAGATGTAGTCATTAAAAGGGTCTTGATTGATAATGGTTCATCTCTAAATATTTGCACTTTTGACTTCTACCAAAGATTTGGGTTTAGAAGTGATGAAATGAAGAAAACTAACATGATCATAAAAGCTTTCAATGACGAAACACAAGAAACGTGTGGAGTTATCACCATCCCATTGCAAGTTGGTCCGAGAACCTTAGATACGACCGTGTTTATTGTACATTGCCCCGCATCATACAATATACTCTTGGGTCATCCTTGGATCAATGCAATGCGGGTTGTCCCATCAACTTTACACCAATGTGTTAAATTCGAATTTAAAAATCAGTTGGTCACTATCCATGGTGATCCTAGACCCTTTGATATGTGTGCTTTGGTAGAACCTGTTGGAGTTCAATTTTGCCCTGCTCTGTCATCCACACATCCTAATTCTTATTTTTCATCTAAACCTCAACAATCTTCTAAACAAACCACACTAGAACCTCAAAAAGATCTTAAATCCACAACCAATCCTTCATGTTCCATCCCTATAATTTCAAAACCTATAGACCCATCTATTAACACCTCCACATTATCTACATCTATCATACCTTCCACATCTAAAGATATAGGGAATGATCCTTCTACATCTTATGCTCTTTCCGATGAACTCTTACCCGATTTATCTAAAATTCTTATATCAGAAAAAACAAATGCTTCTATGCAAAATTCCATTATCTTAAGTAATTTGCCACCATCTCCTCGTACTTTGGGCCTCCCACAACCTATGGGAAGTACTTACCAAGTCGGGAGTTGTGCCTTCATTTATAAGGGATATGACTAGGGGAAGAATACCCAGGAACATCAAAACTCATCATGAGGGATATGCTCGATGTTATTTTACTAATGAGTATATTAAAGCTAAACCTATAATGCTTAAAATGGGATATAAAGGGAAAGGCTTGGGACCTTTCCAAGATGGTATGAAAGAACCCTTTGAGGTAGAACCATGGCCCGCCCGATGTGGTGTGGGCCTATTTCCTAGTAAGGGTCAACCCTTCCCTTTTGAAGATGATGATCAACTCATATGTTATCAAGATTATTTGGATGGGCGTGATGATTTGCCTCTAAAAAATCAGCCATTTACATGCAATATGCTATCCATAGCTTATCCCGAAATGATTGTTGAATCCGATGATGAGTTGGAAGGAGATATTTTCCATGATGTCTCCGTTGAAGAGATGTTACACAATGGTTTTTATTTTGATGGTTCTATACCTACTATAGCCCAACTTGAGGCCACGACTCCTCAAGATGAATTATCCAAGTTAACCTTAAAAGAATTACAAGAATTGGGCGTTTCACCCGCCCCACCTAATTTTGAAAGAGATCTACACATGGAAGTAGAAAACGTCATTAAAGTTAACATTGGAACCGAGGATAATCCCCACATAATCAATATTGGATCAGAATTAAGTCAAGAAAAACAAGAGCAATACATTGCATTCCTTAAAGAATATGAAGATGTCTTCGCTTGGACATATGAAGATATGCCAGGTTTAGACCTTTTCGTAGTCATGCATCACCTAGTAGTCCATCCGGATGCTAAACCTGTTAAACAGAAACTTAGAAAAATGCATCCCAAAGTGGCCTTGCTAGTCAAAGGGGAGTTAGAAAAACTCCTGAATGTTGTTTTTATACAAGCTATTGATTATGCTGAATGGATCTCGAATGTAGTTCCAATCACCAAGAAAGAAGCTACCAAAGTTAGGGTTTGCACAGACTTTAGAGATATTAACGCTGCATGCCCTAAAGATGATTTTCCTCTTCCAAACATGGATCAAATCATTGATTTTACTGCTGGGAGTGGAATGATGTCCCTAATGGATGGATTTTCTGGTTATAATCAGATCAGGATAGCTCCTGAAGATCAGGCTAAAACAACCTTTATTACCCCTTGGGGTACCTTTTGTTGGAAAGTGATGCCATTCGGCCTAAAGAACGCAGGTGCAACCTATCAACGAGCTATGACTTATATTTTTCATGACATGATGCATGATATCCTACATGATTACGTAGATGATATCATAGCTCGTTCCATCAAAGAAGATGATCATTTAAATGACTTAAGGACAGTGTTTGATCGGTTAAGGGAATATCTTATCCGACTAAATCCTGCTAAATGCATATTCGGAGTTAAGTCCGGTAAACTATTAGGGGTTATAGTTTCTTTACGTGGCATCGAAATCGACCCTCTCAAGATTGCGGCTATCACTGATATGCCCGCACCTACCAATATATCTGAGTTACGAAGTTTACAAGGTAAGCTTCAAGCTATCCGTCGCTTCATCGATAAGCTAGTGGACAAAACCGGTCCCTTTCTTAAGCTTCTTAAGAAGGATGTCCCTTTTAATTGGGACGACGAATGTAAGGAAGCTTTTGAACTTCTCAAACAATACCTCCTTAACCCACCCGTGCTTTCACCGCCTAGACCTGATCGCCCATTTATCCTGTATATTTCAGCTTCAGATTTTGCTTTAGGAGCTATGTTAGCTCAACTTGATGATGAGAAAAGAGAACGTGCTAATTATTATATTAGCCAAACTTTAATTAGTTATGAAACCCGCTACACAACATTAGAAAAACTATGTCTAGCAATCATATTTTCTACGCAAAAATTATGCCATTATATGCTCAGTCATAAAACATATGTCATTGCTAAATATGATCCCTTGCGGTATCTCATGAGTCGACCTTATTTATCGGGTCGCACAACAAAGTGGGTTCTTGCTCTAAGCGAGTTTGAACTCACGTTTATAGGACAAAAGTCTGTTAAGGGTCAAATCATAGCAGATCAATTAGTTGTTGCACCCTTAGAGTCTACCCATCCCCTCATCATTGAGTTTCCTGATGAATGCCTTCAATTAGAGGCATACCATGTTGAACAATGGTCCTTATACTTTGATGGAGCCCGATGCATGAGTGGGGCTGGTGTAGGTATTATTTTAATATCTCCACAAAAACACATTATACCTTTGTCCTTTAAATTAACATTTGCTTGCACCAATAATACTGTTGAATATGAAGCTCTAATCCTTGGATTACGAGCTGCCTTGGCGCTAAAAATTAAACATCTGCTAGTTTTTGGTGATTCTCAACTTGTTATAAACCAAATTAATGAAGTTTATCAGACCATAGATGATAAATTGCGCCCATATAAAGCATATGTTTTACAATTAATATCTCTATTTGATCAAGTTACCTTGGAAGCTATTCCTCGAACTAGCAACCGTGCGGTCGACGCTATGGCCGTAGCTGCATCTCTTCTACCCTTGGAGTTAGATGACGAATATGCCACCATCATTATTCGTCGACTCCAGGAACCCGCTTCAAATAAGTCATGCTTAGAACCTTTGGATGTGTTTCTAATCAATGAAACTACTCCTGAACCTTGGTATACGGATATATTTGATTTTCTTCACAATGGGACTTTCCCTGCTAGTTCTAATAGAAACCAACATCGGTTATTACGTAGACGAGCAAGTCGATTTGTAATAATTGGCAATACTTTATATAGGAGATCTTTTGAAGGTATCCTATTGAGATGTTTGAATTTAGAAGAATCCAGATCAGCTTTGAGTGAAGCCCACGATGGATCTTGTGGAGGACACTTCAATGGTAGTGTCATTGCTAAAAAGCTCCTTAGGATAGGATACTTTTGGCCTACCATGGAGAATGATGCACATGATTATGTGCGCCATTGCGACAAGTGCCAGAAACATGCTGACCTTGTCCATGCCCCTACACAAGAACTATAGGCTATTTCATCTCCTTGGCCCTTTTCAAAATGGGGCTTAGACATTATTGGCAAAATTAATCCCGTGTCATCTGATGGACACAAATTCATCATAACCGCCACTGAGTATTTCACGAAGTGGGTTGAAGCTATGCCTTTAGCTTCCTCGCACCGGAACACAAGTCTCTAAATTTATTTTTAATCAAATCATTTGTAGGTTCGGAATTCCTGCAAATCTCATCTCAGACAATGGAACTTGTTTCAAAAATAAAGATGTTAAGAAATTATGCCAAAAATATAAGATTCAACATCGCTGGTCCACTCCCTATTATCCTCAGGGTAATGGCCAAGCAGAAGCTTCTAACAAAACCTTAATCAAAATTCTCAAAAAATTGGTCAATAAATCCGGTCGAGATTGGCACATTCAATTATATCCAGCTTTGTGGGCATATCGCACTAGCGTTCGTACTCCCACAGGTACTTCACCTTTTGTTTTGGTTTATGGCGCTGAAGCTATTTTTCCCTTTGAATTAGAAGTTCCTTCTTTGGCTCTACTACTTCAAGATACCGAAGTAGGAGATGAATATCGAGCTGGCAGACTCAGTCAGCTAGAACTCCTAGATGAAAAGTGCATCAATGCTTTGGAGCATCTTCGTGCCTACCAAAACAAGCTTAAAAGATCATATGCTAAGAAAGTTCGTCATCGATCCTTTGAGGTCGGCGACCTTGTTTTAAAAGAAAATCAAAAAAATACTAATGCAACTAAAGACCTTAAAGGTAAATTTGAACCCAACTGGCTTGGACCATATATTATCACCGCTAAATTTGAATCGGAGCATACAAATTATCCACCTTAGATGGTAAAGAACTTAAAGAACCCATGAACATTTTGCATCTTAAACGTTACTATGCATAAAAAATTGGTCATTTCATCATTGTATATATTTGTTTAAAATATTTCAAAAAACCACTATCTTGTATTTCTTTCAATTTATAAACTTAAACATACAAAAACACCAAAAACATTCAAAATCATCAAAATCTTCAAAAACATCTTTTATTTTTTGTACTTCTCAAATTGTGAAGTATTGCAGTTATATTTTCAAGTTATTTTGGATAAATTAGCATTTATTTGGAATCCCGCACTTTCACATTCACATGAATAAATATCTTGATTTATTTGGCATGATTACTAATCTCTCTTATATCAAAGTCCACAAAATTCAATTAAATAAAGTTTGAGCACAGAGAATTGATCTTGTTATTTACTTAAACCAAGCATATCCTTTCACAATAAAATGATTATATTTGTAATGTCCATGCTATGCTACATAGTAGAAGTGGTTTCTTGAGCGAAAAGTTTCCCCTGCTATCCTATCATGCACATGGTCTAGAATCTTTGAGAATTGACAAAAGGACAAGCTCACCCCTACCAGAATAAAAATCCCTTGCTCTACAGCTAATCCGAGCAAGTATCCCTAGCATAGGAAGAAAAGAAAAGTTCAAGAAAAAGAGAAAAAGAAAAAGGTTATTTCAGCATTATCTCAAATATCAAAGCAAAAGATACAAAAAAGAAAAATACAAAAAAGAGAAAAGAAAGAAAGAAAGCAAAACAAGCAAAAGCAAAAGCAATAAAATCCCTTTCCCTACCCATTGAAAAGAAAAGAAGGGTTGATGAGCTTGAATCCCTGGAATTCTCAATTATTCGAAAACTGTGAGGTAAGCCCCATAACAGGTGGTTTGTGCCCAACCCGCTTGGCCTTGGGTAACTCCTAGCGTGGTGATATGTCCGTCACATTAGCGACCTTCTTTTGTACAGACCTATGTCTGCTTATGGATTAGCTAGCTCTTGATAACCCGACTTACATAGTAGTCCGGTACGGTTATATGCATCTAAATCATGGTTAATGAACACTTATTTGGTTAATTCAAATCACTTGTATCAAATTATCTTGCTCAAAACTGGTAAATGCACAAAGCAATTGCACACACATTTGTATTTGAGAGATTTTGTGTATCATTATGATAAATCAAGATCGGAAATGAACTCACATATGCACATGGGATTCCTTATAAATCTAACTTTTGTCTTTAAGATACTTTGAAATATTTTTGCAAATTGTCTAGAATAATTTCATTTTCTTCTCTGAGAACAGTTTGTTTAGTATAAAGACAACTACATGCATTACCAAAAAAACAAAACATTTAAAAACATGCAATAAAGTTACATTTATATATAACTTTTGACTTTCACGATGATGGTATAGTTCCAAAACCAAAATTGGAATCTTATGCCTAGCATAAGTCTTCATCTTCATATTTTCTATTTATTTTCAAAAAATTAAAAATAAACCATGCAATAAAATTATTATTTTCTTCTTTGGATTTCGCGATGATGGTATAAGTCTATACCTAAATATTCTATGCCTAGCGCAAACCATCAAACTAATTTTATTTTCCATTTATTTCAAATCATAAAAACATATGACTTAAATCATTATGTTCCAGGCATAAGTGGGTTGAAGCTATGCCTTTAGCATCCTAAACTGGAACACAAGCCTCTAAATTTATTTTTAATCAAATCATTTGTAGGTTTAGAATTCTTGCAAATCTCATCTTAGACAATGGAACTTGTTTCAAAAATAAATATGTTAAGAAATTATGCCAAAAATATAAGATTCAACATTGCTAGTCCACTCCCTATTATCCTCAGGGTAATGGCCAAGCAGAAGCTTCTAACAAAACCTTAATCAAAATTCTCAAAAAATTGGTCAATAAATTCGGTCGAGATTGGAACATCCAATTATATCTAGCTTTGTGGGCATATCGCACTAGCGTTCGTACTCCCACAGGTACTTCACCTTTTGTTTTGGTTTATGGTGCTGAAGCTATTTTTCCCTTTGAATTAGAAGTTCCTTCTTTGGCTCTACTACTTCAAGATACCGAAGTAGGAGATGAATATCAAGCTGACAGACTCAGTCAGCTAGAACTCCTAGATGAAAAGTGCATCAATGCTTTGGAGCATCTTCGTGCCTACCAAAACAAGCTTAAAAGATCATATGCTAAGAAAGTTTGTCATCGATCCTTTGAGGTTGGCGACCTTGTTTTAAAAGAAAATCAAAAAAATACTAATGCAACTAAAGACCTTAAAGGTAAATTTGAACCCAAATGGCTTGGACCATATATTATCAACTTGCTAAATTTGAATCGGGAGCATACAAATTATCCACCTTAGATGGTAAATAACTTAAATAAACCATGAACATTTTGCATCTTAAACGTTACTATGCATAAAAAATTGGTCATTTCATCATTGTATATATTTGTTTAAAATATTTCAAAAAACCACTATCTTGTATTTCTTTCAATTTATAAATTCAAAAACACCAAAAACATTCAAAATCATCAAAATCTTCAAAAACATCTTTTATTTTTTGTACTTCTCAAATTGTGATGTATTGCAGTTATATTTTTAGTTATTTTGGATAAATTAGCATTTATTTGGAATCCTGCACTTTCACATTCACATGAATAAATATCTTGATTTTATCTGGCATGATTACTAATCTCTCTTATATCAAAGTCCACAAAATTCAATTAAATAAAGTTTGACCACAAAGAACTGATCTTGTTATTTACTTAAACCAAGCATATCCTTTCACAATAAAATGATTATATTTGTAATGTCCATGCTATGCTACATAGTAGAAGTGGTTTCTTGAGCGAAAAGTTTCCCCTACTATCCTATCATGCATATGGTCTAGAATCTTTGAGAATTGACAAAAGGACAAGCTCACCCCTACCCAGAATAAAAATCCCTTGCTCTACAGCTAATCCGAGCAAGTATCCCTAGCATAGGAAGAAAAGAAAAGTTCAAGAAAAAGAGAAAAAGAAAAAGGTTATTTCAGCATTATCTCAAATATCAAAGCAAAAGATATAAAAAAGAAAAATACAAAAAAGAGAAAAGAGAGAAAAGAAAGCAAAACAAGCAAAAGCAAAAGCAATAAAATCCCTTTCCCTACCCATTGAAAAGAAAAGAAGGGTTGATGAGCTTGAATCCCTGGAATTCTCAATTATTCGAAAACTATGAGGTAAGCCCCATAACGAGTGGTTTGTGCCCAACCCACTTGGCCTTGGGTAACTCCTAGCATGGTGATATGTCTATCACATTAGCGACCTTCTTTTGTACAGACCTATGTCTGCTTATGGATTAGCTAGATCTTGATAACATGACTTACATAGTAGTCTGGTACGGGTATATGCATCTAAATCATGGTTAATGAACACTTATTTAGTTAATTCAAATCACTTGTATCAAATTATCTTGCTCAAAACTGGTAAATGCACAAAGCAATTGCACACACATTTGTATTTGAGATATTTTGTGTATCCTTAAGATAAATCAAGATCAGAAATGAACTCACATATGCACATGGGATCCCTTATAAATCTAAATTTTGTCTTTAAGATACTTTGAAATATTTTTGCAAATTGTCCGGAATAATTTCATTTTCTTCTCTGAGAACAGTTGTTTAGTATAAAGACAACTACATGCATTACCAAAAAAAAAATAAAGTTACATTTATATATAAATTTTGACTTTCACGATGATGGTATAGTTCCAAAACCAAAATTGGAATCTTATGCATAGCATAAGTCTTCATCTTCATATTTTCTATTTATTTTCAAAAAATTAAAAATAAACCATGCAATAAAATTATTATTTTCTTCTTTGGATTTCGCGATGATGGTATAAGTCTATACCTAAATATTCTATGCCTAGCGCAAACCATCAAACTAATTTTATTTTCCATTTATTTCAAATCATAAAAACATATGACTTAAATCATTATGTTCCAGGCATAAGTGGGTTGAAGCTATGCCTTTAGCTTCGTAAACTGGAACACAAGCCTCTAAATTTATTTTTAATCAAATAATTTGTAGGTTTAGAATTCTTGCAAATCTCATCTTAGACAATGGAACTTGTTTCAAAAATAAATATGTTAAGAAATTATGCCAAAAATATAAGATTCAACATTGCTAGTCCACTCCCTATTATCCTCAGGGTAATGGCCAAGCAGAAGCTTCTAACAAAACCTTAATCAAAATTCTCAAAAAATTGGTCAATAAATTCGGTCGAGATTGGCACATCCAATTATATCTAGCTTTGTGGGCATATCGCACTAGCGTTCGTACTCCCACAGGTACTTCACCTTTTGTTTTGGTTTATGGTGTTGAAGCTGTTTTTTCCTTTGAATTAGAAGTTCCTTCTTTGGCTCTACTACTTCAAGATACCGAAGTAGGAGATGAATATCAAGTGACAGGACTCAGTCAGCTAGAACTCCTAGATGAAAAGTGCATCAATGCTTTGGAGCATCTTCGTGCCTACCAAAACAAGCTTAAAAGATCATATGCTAAGAAAGTTTGTCATCGATCCTTTGAGGTTGGCGACCTTGTTTTAAAAGAAAATCAAAAAAATACTAATGCAACTAAAGACCTTAAAGGTAAATTTGAACCCAAATGGCTTGGACCATATATTATCACTGCTAAATTTGAATCGGGAGCATACAAATTATCCACCTTAGATGGTAAATAACTTAAATAACCCATGAACATTTTGCATCTTAAACGTTACTATGCATAAAAAATTGGTCATTTCATCATTGTATATATTTGTTTAAAATATTTCAAAAAACCACTATCTTGTATTTCTTTCAATTTATAAATTCAAAAACACCAAAAACATTCAAAATCATCAAAATCTTCAAAAACATCTTTTATTTTTTGTACTTCTCAAATTGTGACATATTGCAGTTATATTTTTAGTTATTTTGGATAAATTAGCATTTATTTGGAATCCCGCACTTTCACATTCACATGAATAAATATCTTGATTTTATCTGGCATGATTACTAATCTCTCTTATATCAAAGTCCACAAAATTCAATTAAATAAAGTTTGACCACAAAGAACTGATCTTGTTATTTACTTAAACCAAGCATATCCTTTCACAATAAAATGATTATATTTGTAATGTCCATGCTATGCTACATAGTAGAAGTGGTTTCTTGAGCGAAAAGTTTCCCCTACTATCCTATCATGCATATGGTCTAGAATCTTTGAGAATTGACAAAAGGACAAGCTCACCCCTACCCGAAATAAAAATCCCTTGCTCTACAGCTAATCCGAGCAAGTATCCCTAGCATAGGAAGAAAATAAAAGTTCAAGAAAAAGAGAAAAAGAAAAAGGTTATTTCAGCATTATCTCAAATATCAAAGCAAAAGATACAAAAAAGAAAAATACAAAAAAGAGAAAAGAGAGAAAAGAAAGCAAAACAAGCAAAAGCAAAAGCAATAAAATCCCTTTCCCTACCCATTGAAAAGAAAAGAAGGGTTGATGAGCTTGAATCCCTGGAATTCTCAATTATTCGAAAACTATGAGGTAAGCCCCATAACAGGTGGTTTGTGCCCAACCCACTTGGCCTTGGGTAACTCCTAGCATGGTGATATGTCTATCACATTAGCGACCTTCTTTTGTACAGACCTATGTCTGCTTGTGGATTAGCTAGATCTTGATAACATGACTTACATAGTAGTCTGGTACGGGTATATGCATCTAAATCATGGTTAATGAACACTTATTTAGTTAATTCAAATCACTTGTATCAAATTATCTTGCTCAAAACTGGTAAATGCACAAAGCAATTGCACACACATTTGTATTTGAGATATTTTGTGTATCCTTAAGATAAATCAAGATCAGAAATGAACTCACATATGCACATGGGATCCCTTATAAATCTAAATTTTGTCTTTAAGATACTTTGAAATATTTTTGCAAATTGTCTGGAATAATTTCATTTTCTTCTCTGAGAACAGTTGTTTAGTATAAAGACAACTACATGCATTACCAAAAAAAAAATAAAGTTACATTTATATATAAATTTTGACTTTCACGATGATGGTATAGTTCCAAAACCAAAATTGGAATCTTATGCCTAGCATAAGTCTTCATCTTCATATTTTCTATTTATTTTCAAAAAATTAAAAATAAACCATGCAATAAAATTATTATTTTCTTCTTTGGATTTCGCGATGATGGTATAAGTCTATACCTAAATATTCTATGCCTAGCGCAAACCATCAAACTAATTTTATTTTCCATTTATTTCAAATCATAAAAACATATGACTTAAATCATGATGTTCCAGGCATAAGTGGGTTGAAGCTATGCCTTTAGCTTCCTACACTGGAACACAAGTCTCTAAATTTATTTTTAATCAAATCATTTGTAGGTTTAGAATTCCTGCAAATCTCATCTTAGACAATGGAACTTGTTTCAAAAATAAATATGTTAAGAAACTATGCCAAAAATATAAGATTCAACATCGCTGGTCCACTCCCTATTATCCTCAGGGTAATGGCCAAGCAGAAGCTTCTAACAAAACCTTAATCAAAATTCTCAAAAAATTGGTCAATAAATTCGGTCGAGATTGGCACATCCAATTATATCTAGCTTTGTGGGCATATCGCACTAGCGTTCGTACTCCCACAAGTACTTCACCTTTTGTTTTGGTTTATGGTGCTGAAGCTATTTTTCCCTTTGAATTAGAAGTTCCTTCTTTGGCTCTACTACTTCAAGATACCGAAGTAGGAGATGAATATCGAGCTGGCAGACTCAATCGGCTAGAACTCCTAGATGAAAAGTGCATCAATGCTTTGGAGCATCTTCGTGCCTACCAAAACAAGCTTAAAAGATCATATGCTAAGAAAGTTTGTCATCGATCCTTTGAGGTTGGCGACCTTGTTTTAAAAGAAAATCAAAAAAATACTAATGCAACTAAAGACCTTAAAGGTAAATTTGAACCCAAATGGCTTGGACCATATATTATCACTGCTAAATTTGAATCGGGAGCATACAAATTATCCACCTTAGATGGTAAAGAACTTAAAGAACCCATGAACATTTTGCATCTTAAACGTTACTATGCATAAAAAATTGGTCATTTCATCATTGTATATATTTGTTTAAAATATTTCAAAAAACCACTATCTTGTATTTCTTTCAATTTATAAACTTAAAAATACAAAAACACCAAAAACATTCAAAATCATCAAAATCTTCAAAAACATCTTTTATTTTTTGTACTTCTCAAATTGTGACGTATTGCAGTTATATTTTCAGTTATTTTGGATAAATTAGCATTTATTTGGAATCCCGCACTTTCACATTCACATGAATAAATATCTTGATTTTATTTGGCATGATTACTAATCTCTCTTATATCAAAGTCCACAAAATTCAATTAAATAAAGTTTGAGCACAGAGAATTGATCTTGTTATTTACTTAAACCAAGCATATCCTTTCACAATAAAATGATTATATTTGTAATGTCCATGCTATGCTACATAGTAGAAGTGGTTTCTTGAGCGAAAAGTTTCCCCTGCTATCCTATCATGCACATGGTCTAGAATCTTTGAGAATTGACAAAAGGACAAGCTCACCCCTACCCGAATAAAAATCCCTTGCTCTACAGCTAATCCGAGCAAGTATCCCTAGAATAGGAAGAAAAGAAAAGTCAAGAAAAAGAGAAAAAGAAAAAGGTTATTTCAGCATTATCTCAAATATCAAAGCAAAAGATACAAAAAGAAAAACAAAAAAAAGAGAAAAAGAAAGAAAGAAAGCAAGACAAGCAAAAGCAAAAGCAATAAAATCCCTTTCCCTACCCATTGAAAAGAAAAGAAGGGTTGATGAGCTTGAATCCCTGGAATTCTCAATTATTCGAAAACTATGAGGTAAGCCCCATAACAGGTGGTTTGTGCCCAACCCACTTGGCCTTGGGTAACTCCTAGCATGGTGATATGTCTATCACATTAGCGACCTTCTTTTGTACAGACCTATGTCTGCTTATGGATTAGCTAGATCTTGATAACCTGACTTACATAGTAGTCTGGTACGGTTATATGCATCTAAATCATGGTTAATGAACACTTATTTGGTTAATTCAAATCACTTGTATCAAATTATCTTGCTCAAAACTGGTAAATGCACAAAGCAATTGCACACACATTTGTATTTGAGAGATTTTGTGTATCATTATGATAAATCAAGATCGGAAATGAACTCACATATGCACATGGGATTCCTTATAAATCTAACTTTTGTCTTTAAGATACTTTGAAATATTTTTGCAAATTGTCTGGAATAATTTCATTTTCTTCTCTGAGAACAGTTGTTTAGTATAAAGACAACTACATGCATTACCAAAAAAAAAAAAATCAAAATCATTTTAAAAAAAAACATGCAATAAAGTTACATTTATATATAACTTTTGACTTTCGCGATGATGGTATAGTTCCAAAACCAAAATTGGAATTTTATGCCTAGCACAAGTCCTCATCTTCATATTTTCTATTTATTTTCAAAAAATTAAAAATCAACCATGCAATAAAACTATTATTTTCTTCTTTGGATTTCGCGATGATGGTATAAGTCTATACCTAAATATTCTATGCCTAGCGCAAACCATCGAACTAATTTTATTTTCCCATTTATTTCAAATCATAAAAACATATGACTTAAATCATTATGTTCCACAATTATGCTTTAAAAGAACGCACATTGTTACTATTTCATGTCATTATGTCAAAATTCAATATTGCAACCATGGTATAAATTCTAAGGAATTGTTCAAAATTTTATCACACTTAGGAATTTATGCCTAGCAAAAATCATTTTAAAATATTTCATGCATACTATTTTCATGAAAATATGAAAACAAATCACCATCAAACCATCATCATTTCTATCATCACAACAAAGTCTTAAGACAGTCTCTTAAGCACTCTTTTACTTTTAACAATATTTCTATACTAGGATTAGCTTGACGACCTAGCGAGCGGCGACTCCATGAAATGGTCTATAATAGTGACAATGTCCTTTGAAATTATTGTTAGAAGTCCCTTTTATTTTTATCAAATTATCCCACAAACAACCAATTTGTTTACATCAAATTATTTCATTTAAATTTTAAAAGCATGACATTCAAACCATAATATTTCCAAACGACATAATTACATGAATCATCAAATCAATCACACCAAAACATTAAAGCATCATACAAACACATAAGACAAGTCATATGATCAAAAATATCTCATCTATATATATATCAACAATATATACATCATCTCAAAATTGGATCGGTATGCCACAATCTGTACCTCGACATACTCAATCCTCTATCAAAAATAATAAACACTATGTATCAATCTATGCAGTGTAGTCTATAGTAGCTAGCCTCGAGAACCCCTCGAGCTCTCAGCCTCATCTCCTCCCCCGCCTTGAGGTGGATGAGGTGGCCCCATCGTAGTCCATGTGGTGCTATGAGTCCTGGACTCTGATCGTGATGATGTCCTCGATGACCTCATCATGACAGGCTCCGCAATGGGGGCCGACAATGGTAACCTCTACCCCTCTGGCACCATCTGGTAGTATAGCATCTGATAGAATGTGATCTGGGCAATAGCCCATGCTAGGTCCCGAGTGCTCGCCCCTCCACTCCATGCTCTGAGGCATGTGACCTCATCTCTGAGCTGTGTGGCCTCCTCTCGGTGTCATGTAGCCTCATCCTGTAAGGACTGCACCTGAGCCTGGAGATGAATAGTCTTCGCCCGGAGAGTAGCCATCTCACTACTCTCTCCTACCTCGACACCCTTGCCCTTATCGGGCGATGGTGGCCTCTCTCTCCATGGAGAAGGGGGTCTCTCCTCCCTCCTCTCCCACTGTCGTGGCCTCTACTGAGCCTGTGGCCTCCTTTGCTCTCTCCTACCATGACCCTATGCCACCTCAATGGCCGCCTGGCACTACCTCCCCATCCGATGCACAACTACATGAATCAGACCCTAAGCCCTCGTCATTCAAGGAGGGTGGATGCCTACGTACCAAGCATCATAGCCATCGGCAACCCTAATGTTGTCACCATCCATTGGCTGGATGGGGGCATCGTCCGCATCCTCACTCTAGAAGCACTGCATATCTAGAGCCCCACTAACTGTAGTGTTATCCCGGATGGTCCGGGAAAACTCGTAGTCCCTGAGAGATGGGATCCCCTGCTATAGACCGAACTACCTCAAAACTTGGTCATAGCGGTGGAGCTCCACCTCTCCCCTCTCCATCCTCAGCCAGTAGGTTTTCCTGATGTGAGCTAGCTCCTGTCCATCCTCGGCCCACCCTGGATGATCTCTCCAAGGCCTCTAGGTGATCTGGTCGGAGACAAGGTCATCAAGTAGTCTCTGGGACATTGGCAGATCTATCTGCCACTATGACCCTCTCCGGAGCCACCAGTAGAAAACTTGGGGCCTCTCCCCATAAATCCCTATCAGTGGGAGCCCTATCGGCCTCTGCATCATGATGTGCTCCCAACACCAAACCTGTAGTAGTGATGTCATGACTAGACATCGACCGCCCTTGTATATGACCCCATACAGGATCCTATACAATCGACATAGTACAAAGCTCCCCCAAGAAAACCTGTACCCGTGGTCTCTCATGTCGTAGACCACATCTATCAGTAGCCATGGTAGTCTGCATCCACTTTGATGGCATAGCAATAGACCACCTACCACCCCATCCAAAACCTGTGTCAGTCTAGATGCCCCAGGCATCTGGCATAGTGACTCGATGTTCACTCCGCCCTTCTCTAGGGTGAAGCTCGGATCTCCACACAGTCGCATCATCACGTGGCCCTGATTGGCCATGGGAGTTATTAGCCATCCTTGTATGGGGATCCTCAAAATCCTCCATACATCCTCCAATGTGGGAGTCATCTCCCCTGTCGATAACCAGAAACAAGAAGAACCCGGATACCACCTCTCTGCTAGGGCTATCAATAGCCCCATATCTATAGAAACCTGTGGCATATCTGCCATGTGCTGCAAGCCGACCTGAGCCAACTGATCTCGCTCTTCCTGAGATAGAGTGGCCAAGTCATCCCTCAGCCCACCGTATTTCCATTCTCGGCTCTTTAATAATCCTCTCTACAACATAAACAACAAAACAATAAAAATCATTAATAAAATAGTGATTAAAAATGCAAGTAAAATAAGTTCACTTTCATACAAATGATGATATCATCCACTATTGGATGATATCGTCCAAAATTTGAGCAAATTCGTCTTCGATTTCGCAAGAGGGAATCATCCCTTATTGGACGAAATCGTCCCCATATCGTCGATTTCGCCCTTGGATGAAATCGACGATATCGAGACGATTTCGGTGAAATTGAGACGATTTCGTCCCAACGACGTCGATGGCCCAAAAATAGCCATGATGCTCAACAATCATTCAAAATTAATCTACAAAGCATGAAATTCAAAATTAAAGCATTCTAAATTAAGTTTGGACCCTTACCCGTAGCCCGCGTCGGACCTCTGTCGATCTATGCGCTGTCTCGACCATCTTGTCTACAGAGCTCTAGAAACCAAGAAAATGAACAGTAACAATGAATTAGGGTTTTACCCTATTTTTCTTAATTTTATTCAAAAACACTTAACAACATTTTAAAATTTTGCTTTTCCATGTTTTTACCTCAAACGTTCGATTTGGGTAAAAACACGGAGGGGGCACCATAGTAAGCTGTCATACGATTCGACCTAGAATCGTTGCCTAAAAATGGGAATAATTTTTTCTTTCTCGTAGATCGAGAAGAACTCATATTTAACACATTTTCTTCGAAAAATTTGCTAAAGAGGGGGCAAAATGTAGCACCCTAAAATTGGTGCAGTAAACCTTAGCAATAATTAAAATTACCTTAGTAATAATTCAAATTCAAATTTTCAACCCCGAACCGCCTGTTAAACCGCTTTCCTCGTTTTCCATGCCATTTTTAGGATTTTTTGTGACCGTTGGATGATATCGTCGTCGATCAGACGATATCGCCTCAGATCGGACGATTTCATCTGGACTAGAACGTCTAGACGATTTCGTCCCAAAACTAATTTTTCATAATTAGCTTTTGTTTCAACGGCGTCTCTAACCTGGGCAAAAGCGTGTCTGCACGGTTAGAGACTTCCCCATTGGAGATCTCCCAAATTGGGATGATCTCCAACCTCCCAACCTCCTTCCTATGCCTATTTAATCTTAGGCCCTCCCCTTGACATTCCCCTGGCTGAATTTTCTTGTAACACGAGTTCTATTTGCATTAGACCATCTTAAATCACCATTTGCCTTCATATTTTTCCAAGTTTGTTTGTAGGAACTTTGTCATTGTTTTTCAGCCGAAGCAAGCTCAGATCGTCGTAGATGATCCTGTACAATCTCGGATGATCACGCACCAATTTGAGACGATTTCGACTACAGTCAACATTGGGGGCAATCAGTGCCCTGAGTTTGCATTCTTTCTCCACTATCTACTATTTTGCTTTGCATTAGTTAGACTTATTACTATTTTGCATCCTGGAGTTCACCCATATAGTTCTAATGCATAATAAAATCATAATTTGTCATTAAATCATTGTAATGCACTCATATTTTTGTTTATAATTATCAGTTTAATATTATTGTTGTCATTCTACATCATTGCCCTCTGTTGGAATAGTTGCATTTTTTGTATTTTGTATCTATTTCTCTGATTGCAGGTCTCTGACGAATTCATCTGACGAATTCGTCAGATCTCAGACGATCTTGTCTGATCGTAGATGATCCTATCATATCAGAGGTGATCTTGACTACTTCAAAAATCAGAACCTCCATCAGACATCCGGATCAGATATGGCTTTTTAATCTAGCTTATTCTCTGTGTTTTTTGTTCAAATCTATTTTTTGTATTCATTTAAATCTACATTTCATATAGAACAGTTTAGATTCATTTGGCCAAACCTAGGATTTGAATGATTAAAGATAAAATTGAACACATCAAACACCCTCCCAACCTAGGCATGGAAACTGCCATTCAAAATTTTCCTGGTGAACCCACCATCCATCGAAAAATCACCTTAATACCCCTCCCCCAAGAGGCGGGACCTTCAAAGGGCCTCTCAGTCCAAGGTATTGTCCCATCCTTCCCGCATCCCCCTTTCGGGCACGGATCCTTTAGCCTGAAGGTAAGGGTGCAGAAAATTTGGAACGATACACATGCATCCATGTTAGACATCCATCATAGCATCATTAAATATAAGCATTGCATACATCTCCTAAAGCAATAAGGAAACACATGATGATAAGAGAAAAATCATATATATATGAAGTCACAAGCTACATAATTAATCCAAAAACTACCCATGGGATGCAATAAAGTGGGTCCTCAAACCTCACAAATAAAAAAAAAATTAAAAACAACTCAAAAACATCAAAAAACTCAAAAAATTGGGCCAAAAAACCCACCAAAAACAAGGTATAATGGGCAAGAAAATTTGAGGGATGAATACTGAACCTATAATAATTTTGGATGCATCATCAGACTCTATTTTACTCCCCAAGAAGGCATCCATGGCTGGACCACTCGACGAGAATGAGATATTTGGCCTTTTTCCTCCAAAACTATTCATCAAAATAGTCAAAATTCACCTCCAAACAGGTATTTAGTACCATGGGAAAAATAGAGAATTACCCCAATTAAGTCATATGTGTCAAGTGACTCATCGCTTTAGCATTTTTCATGCCCTTATAAACTCATCGCTTGAGGGGCTAGTCATAATGATAAATTCAAAAATTGAACCAACATTTAAATACTCATAAGTGGAAATTCCATGCATTCAAAAGAATCTTGGGTAAAGATAAAATTTCAAGCCCATACTAGGGCAAAGAGTTAGAATAAGAAGCAAAAAAATAGGCTTGACCTTATTGAAACTTCAGAAATTGACCAATGTAAAGGTTTACAAGAACACAAGGCACCAAGACCTAGTATGCCCTAAGCCCCATAAGACTGTTACTACAACACAACTGAAAGGTATACCCAAAATTGATCCTTCAACTATGTCAATAGCAAGGATTCTAATAATGTATGCTTTTCCACAATGAAGGCATCCAAAGTTGATTAGGTTAATGAACAACCTTGAAAAATTGATGATTTAGTGATCTACTTTTGCTTAGCATTTTGTTTCACACCATGCATCCCAAAAATGGGGCATCTATAGACACCTAAATCATGTAAATCATATATTACTATTAGTGTATTGCATATGCCCTATTATCGACAACATATGGCCCTATTGGGAACCCCTCTAGGCTTAAAAAAATCTTCCAAAAGGATCCAAAACTTAGTTTGGAGGGTTCTTAGCAATCTGGGGCAGTTTTGGAGCTCCTATTAGTGGCTGCCCCACCCAAGGATGATCATAGTTGGTGACTGTCCCACCCAGGGACAACCATCCTAAACCATCCCTGGATGGGACGGCCCCTAAATGGACCCTTGAAAAATTCAAAGGATGCACTAAATGGCAATCAAAGACTACCATTAGCATGTCCAATCACCCCAAATTGATTGGGGACCTGCTAATGGATAGTGAGGTAGTTGATTAGGAGCCCCAAAGGGGCAACCTTCCCTCACCCATCAAATGACATGATTAGGACATGTGGCATCACCTGCCTCACATGGCAGAAGATGCCATTTTGCCCTAGATTCCATTTTGGGCTATAAAAGGAGGTCCAAACCCTCATTCCAACAGGATGAGAGAAGTAGCATTTGAGTAACGAAGTGCTTCCCAATTCTATCCTTACTTATCCCCAATATTTTTGCAAACCAAATTTTGTCCATCATTTGGCCTTGAAACCCTCTTCTCTTAGAAAGAAATTTTAGGGATAATAGGCTCAATACACTAATTCCAAACCTACCAGATTAAATCATTATTTTTCCCCATATGTCAACAACACCCCTACCCAAGTTTTGGACCAATTCCCATAGCCATAGGTGACAAAACTAAGTCAATTTTGTAACCATCCCACCTGGGGACGGTCAGTAGTCTATCCATGGCACACCTAGGGATGGACACAAAATAGGTTGGAATTTCATATAAATTCCTCCATATCCCCCTTAGTAATGGTTATAAGAACTTGAAGTCCAAATTTGAAGTAATTTGGAGGAGTTTTGATGCAAGATTTGGAGTCCCCAATGTTGCAGGTTTATTTGGTTCACCTCTAGATGACCATCATTTTTGCATAGTTTCACCATAGATATTGCTTCCAAATATGCTTATTTGTATTTATATTATCTTAAAATATGTTTATGATTAATGTATATCAGTTTTTATGTATGTATATCACCTTTTATTATTGTAGAATATGCTCTTCTTTTATGGTTTTATGGGTTTCTTCTATAACACAGGTGCTGCTAATCCCATTTCAATCCCTTGTCTTCAAGAACAAGAATGCTATGCAAGATGAGGAGCTAAATCAACATAAGCTTCTCAGCCCAACAATATCTCTTGAGTGTGGGAAGCAAAAATTCACAACATTATTGTTTAATCGCCCTAAAGGCCTCCTTCCAAGGGACTAGATCCCTTGGGAAATTGTAATGAAATGTATCAATTTGTAAAGCCCTCAAGGGGATCCCTTGTAATATGGTTTTGAAACTATGGTTGAATAAATATAGAAGGAAATTTGATCATATTTATCGCCTATTTTATTTCATTCCACTATATTATAAGCTTATTTCATGCTTCCCCTTTTAATGCTTTATAATTACATTACATTGCAAGTAAATTCCCTTAAGGTGATATCGTGAATTTAGCTTCTTCAATATGAATTAAACCAAGGCCCCTTGTTAACTATCACTTTCATGTTATTGAGTTAGTTATAGCATATATGATCATTGCTTTCATACATATATGTAGAATGCTTGTATTACAGAACCTTGGAGAAATTTGTGTTTATACTTAATTTATTTGCAAGAGAGAGTTTTTCAATTTAATACTTTGATTGTGGTATCAACAAGTTCCTACTCCAAGCATGCATATATAGGAGGCTTGCAAAAGGCAACCTAATTTTTATCAAAATAGGTATCCTAGACCTAATCAAATGTTTCCACCTATACCTCCTAGGCCTGATCAAAAATTACTTGCTAGGCCTAATATAGATCACCTATAGCATGCTTTCGTTCCTCCTTGTAGGCCCATTACTGAAACACCTTATGGGGCTTATGATGATTTGGAACAAAATGAGGATTACTTAGAAGTACCTTTTGGAGATATGTTTCATGACAATAAACCACCTCAATCTATACTTAATATTCCTCATCCCCCTCTATAGATCCAAAAAAATAAGGGGAGATTAAATCCTTTGATGCGTATCAAGCATTTCTTGAATGCTTAGAAATTGTAGAGGGTAAGACAACTGGGAATGGGCTTCAAAATTCCACCTTCCACCAATTGTGCAATCAACCATTGCATCCATCCATACCTTCCCCAACATATCCTAAGAATTTTAAAATGCCCAAGTTGGACAATTTTAAAGGGGAAGAAGATGCTCAAGAGCATGTTACAAAATTCATGAATTAGTGCTTCAACATACATGAGAATGATGCATTACTCCTGAGAAAATTTCTAATTACCCTATCTGGACCTGCCATTGAGTGGTTTAACCAAATTCCAAGGCATAACATATATAAATTTGAATAATTTGTAGATGCATTCTTAGAATATTTTGCCTTCAATACCAAGAGTAAGGTGACCTTAACTGAACTTACGGGGTTAAAAAATATGACGATGAGTCTATCACTGAATATGGAAATAGGTGGTGAATACTTCTATATAAGCTACCCTATCTATTGCCAGTGTCTGAGTTAGCTCAGATTTTTTTAAAGAGTTGCTTGAAACCAATATCTTTACTGTTGCAACTCCAACAATATCCCACTCTTGAGGATGCTCTAGCACAAGATAGAACCATAGAAGAGATCAAAATTCAATAGGGGGAGATAGCTAAACCTCGCAAGAAGGAGTGGACAAAGAATCCAAAGAGTAATCTAATGCCATCAAAGTTGGAAGTGGTCAATCAAGTGGCCATTCATATCCCCGGTCCTGCATAAATGATGCCTCCTCAAAAGGTAAATTATTAGGCCCGACCTCCCTCTATGATTTATAATAATAATACTCAAGCAAATCAGGGTTAGAATTAGCAACGTCACCCTAGGTGATAGTTTACACCCTTTTCTAAGTTAATGGAATCTCTATTTGATCATTTCTGGTCTGCCAAACTGGTTAATTTATGAAATATTAAGCCTATATACTTGAATACAAGTAAACCAAAGCGTATGGGACATTGGGAAGACCAATTTTGTTGATATTATCGATAGAATGGACATGAATTTCTTACATGCTATGGTTTTAGAAACATAGTGCAATACATTATAGAGAGGAATGAGCTCCAAGTGGATAATCCTCTCACCCCAAATAATAAAAAAATGGGGATTTTTAAATATCCCTTACCTACTCATGAGGTGCAAGCAACTCCTGCTAAACAAATGAATGAGGTCAAAATGACACCCCCTTTGTAAGGGTACATCAGGATGATAAGTATTATAATAAGGAATAGATGCTACCCAAGTCAATTTGCACCACCTGCAACTTCGAACAATGTTCCATCAACATCACAACTACCTCCACCTCCAATACAGAGCCTTCACATAGGCTAGGAGTAACAATAAAAAGTAAGCTTGCACAAATATTAAGAACAACATAGTTAGATTATCCATATACAAGCTAATTCAACAATCTCCACCTCACAAAGAAGCTCTAATGGATATTATTAAGTCGATAGAGTTGTAACCCCAGGAGTCTAACTTCTTTATCAATTTTGTGAGGCATGTGCAATAATGTAAGGAACCAATGACCACGTTCCATGAGCATGAACTCAAACCTATAGCAAGTGATGTGGTAGATCCTCATTTACACATCATTGCATGTGTGAATGATATACCATATAAAAGAGTTATGATAGAAAATGGTTCATCAAGCAATATAATAATAGCTAGTTCTCTTAAATACTTAGGACTTCAAACATCTCATGTTGTAGCATCCAGTTACACCCTACAAGCATTTAATGATATAATATGCTCCATAGTCGGTATTATAGTCCTACCCATTCAGGTGGGATGTGAAACTATATCAACATTGTGTCATGTTTTGGAGGGTGCGATGGCCTATAACATATTTCTAGGTAGACCTTGGATCTAGGATATAAAGTGTGTTCCATACATTTCTTATCAATTTCTCAAATATACTTATGAAGGGCAGGTACATGTAGTCTCTACAGACCTTGAGCTCTTTAATTATTGTAACATGTTGCAAAAAATTCCTGAGTCAACATTACCATCTACTCATGTGTAATTTCAACTAAATAAATCCATTTAGGGTCCATTCCCATCTCCATTATCTTCCATTATATCATTGCCATCTTCATCCATACCATATTCATCATTGGCAGCTTTATAAAATCCTTCATCATCATTAGATCCTCCATAGAGGAACATGTCAAAGAGGTCAATCGATGAAATTCCTCCCATAATTTCCACCATATCTGTGAAAGAGATTCCTAGTATCATAGATGAGGAATAATCTCAGGAGGTACACATTGATTCATTTGAAGCCTCACTTCCATCTCGCTCACCCTCATCATTCCAAGTAACAATCTAGATCTAGATGTCTAGTACAGGGATAGGAGAGTACATAGTCAAAAATGTCACAATAGTTCCATCCATCGAGACAATGCAAGATATGGGATGACCTCATCTACCCATAGGTAGCATTGTGCCTCTTGGCATACCACCCAATCAAATGAAATTTATATATGGGGTTATTGAGTATAAAACATTGCTAGTTCCTCAACAAGAAGATGATGATGAACCCTTCTCTAAGAATATAAACTACATGTCAAATCCTAATTATGCCATGTAATAGTTTCATCATTGTCATTGGTATGGTTATGGCCTATATTTATATGAGCAAGGTTCTTGTGTTCCATGTTAGCCACAATACCAGTTACCTTATGATAAATATAGATTGAGACACAATAAACCAATACCCTTAGATGTACTTATAGAAATTCTAGAATGCCTAGGTCTAAATTACATGGATGAGCTTATGCGTGATCCCTATGCCAATCCACATCATGTTAATTCATTGGGATATTATTTTACAATAAACATGGTAGATCAAGTGTTATCCAATGATGTTTCTCAACCTCATAAAGTGATAAAGAGCTCACACACCCTTCAATATGATAGTGAGGAAGAGAATCAATATCTTATTCATGAATGGAAAATAGATGATGAACCAGACTATGGCATAGCTCCCATTAATTACCCAAGTTTAGATGAGGAACATGAAAAAATCATTCCATTAGAAAATGAAGAATATTTCCATCTTCATAGGTTCTCGTTACATCACCCTATTTAGAAATAGTTTCTATCCAAAGAGAAGCAATATCATCATCTACCCCATAATCTGTTGTAGCCACCTTAGCGAGTCTATAATCCATAGATAAGGGGTCTATAGGCAAGGGTTCCATACCTACCTAAAACACCCCTATGCAGTCTATGATTGTCTAGGTCAACCTAAAATGCTCCTAGGTGGTCTATGATCATCTAGGTAAACCTAAAATACCCCTAAGTGGTCTACGACCCTCTAGGTTAACCTAAAAAATTCATATTTTGTCTATGACCATCTAGGTCAATCTAAAATATCCCTAGGTAGTCTACGACCATATAGGTCAACCTAAAACATCCCTAGGTGGTCTATGATCATCTAGGTCAACCTAAAATACTCCTATATGGTCTATGACCATCTAGGTCAACCTAAAATACCCCTAGGTAGTCTACGACTATCTAGGTCAACCTAAAATACCCCTAGGTGGTCTATGACCATCTAGGTCAATCTAAAACACCCCTAGGCAGCCTATGACCATCTAGGTCAACCTAAAATTATCCTAGGTGGTTTATGACCATCTAGGTCATCCAAAATACCCCAAAAGGCATCTATAAGCCCTTTGTCACCCTAAAACTATCCTATGTGGTCTATGACTATCTAGATCACTCCAAAATGCACCAAAGGCATCTATAAGCTCTTTGGTCACCCTAAAACACTCCTAGGTGGTCTATGATTGTCTAGGTCACTCCAAAATGCTCCAAAGACATCTATAAGCCATTTTATCACCCTTAAAAACTCCTAGGTGGTCTATGGCCATCTAGGTCACCTAAAAATGCTCTAAAGGCATCTATAATCCCTTTTGTCACTCTAAAATACTTCTAGGTGGTCTATGACCATCCAGGTCACTCCAAAATTCTCCAAAGGCATCTATAAGCCCTTTGGTCACCCTAAAATTCTCCTAAGTAGTCTATGACCATCTAGGTCACTCCAAAATGCCCCAAAGGTGTCTATAAGACCTTTGGTCACCCTAAAACACTCCCAGATGGTCTATGACCATCTAGGTCACCCCAAAATGCCCCAAAGGCATCTATAAACCCTTTGGTCATCCTAAAATGCTCCTAGGTGGTCTATGACCATCTAGGTCACCCCAAAATGTCCCAAAGGCATCTATAAGACCTTTGGTCACAATAAAATACCTCTAGATAGTCTTTGACCATCTAGATCATCCCCAAAAGTCCCAAAGATGTCTGTAATCCCTTTGGTCACACAAAAAGCCCCAATAACATTTACTAAGCCTGTTGGTCAAACGTATATACATAATATATATATATATATATATATATATATATATATATATATATATATATATATATATATATATATATATATATATATATATATCAAAAATACAAAAACATCATTAAAACCTCAAAAACACAAAAATATTGCATTGCATTATAAAAATCACTTGCATTAGGCATCATCATCATTGCATTTTGCATTGTTAGAATTTGATCATACATGTATAGAACCAATTTTGTATACTAGGCATCTATCAAAATCAAAGTTGTCAAAGGTCAATTTTAACACCTATTTACATTTTCTTTACCACTTACATATACATTCCATATTTGTGTGTCGGTTTCCCTTCACTTAGCCATTGTTCATAAAGGTATCTTTAGGGTTTTTTGGTCACTTAGTCATCTCTAGTTTTCTTTTCAAATTTTGTAGAAAGCTATCATGATTTTTAGAAGGTAGAATCCTGCTTAGATTGTACCTTGTATATATCAAAATCCCTCACAATTTTCACATTAATAAATCCAAGTTTAGCATAAGGAAATATGAAACCTACAAAGTGGTCTAGGTTACCTTTAGTGAAAATTTTATCTCACTCATCCCCCGATGCAAATGGTTCAAAGATGCTAAGAATTGACAAAAATACAAGTTCCTCATTACCCAAAATAATCAAAATCCCTTGCCTCACACCAAATTAGGGCAAGTATGCAAAAGATAAAAATAAATAGTGATTATTATCACTTAGCAAAATTCAAAAGAAACTATGGTTTTTACCATTATAAAAAAGTAAAATAAATAGTGGTTCTCACCACTACCAAAATCCATTTCTCACTAAACAAAAATGAGCAAATCCCTTGAACAATTCAAAATTAAAATAAAATAAGGGAGTACTAAACTTGAATCCTTGGAATTCTTAGCATTAGAGAACCTTAAGGTGATCCTCATTACAGGTTGGGTGGCATCAATCCCTCTTGGAAATGGCGGTATCCTTACGCATGATGATATATCTGTCACAGAAGTGACTAGTGAGCAAAAATTCATGTCCTAAAAAATAGTCATTTCTCTTTCATAAATTATCAATCCGATAAGTTTGTAAACTTACGAGTGTCATGCACAATATATTCCTGTAGTGTTGGGGAATAAATTGGGTTGTACTTTATTTAGTTTTGTTGGGGAAGTTCATGCATTTGAATTTTAGCCAAACTAAATAAGTCTAAGTGTAGAGAAATTAAATAAATAAAATACAATGTTTTTTTTTGAAAAAAATGAAAAAAACTTGTATTAAAACAAAAGACAGTTACAAGAGGGAGAAAGGGCATCCCAACCAAGCGCAAAGAGACCAGAAGTACAAAGGGCACGAAAACGCATCATGTCGCGAAAACGCGACATGTCGCGAAATCGCGACACCAAACCAAACAACCGCCGCGCCACAACAACCAGTCGCGATATCGCGACAAGTCGCGAAATCGCGACATGTCGCGATATCGCGACCAATAAAATACAATGTTGGAAATGAAATGTTGAGGAAAAGAAACACACACCTAAAATAATTAAAGCAATAAAATAATCTACAAAAAAATAAATAATAGAAAGGAAACAGGGGAGGACTACTACAGGGAGTGGGCCCAAGCTCTCGTAGATAACCCACCCAGCTAGCTGTGTAGAGCTTTCTCAGATAAGAGGAATTGCACTCTTAATAAATTTGACAAGAAATAAAATAGAATAATTTCTCCATAAAATTTCCTCCTCCTCTCAGGGAAGACTTGTGCATTTATACAATGCACAACCTTCCTCTATTACAAATTTAAGCAAGTCTATTTTAGACTTGTAGTTACAATAGATATACAATGAATATTGCATCCGTTCAATTATAACAACCATATATTAATTAAAACAGTCACACACTAATTTTCCCCTCTTGCAGGATAAATCATGCGTGTTTTGTTTTATCATAACAGAACATGTCTGGCAGAAAAAAATGGATATGTTATTATATTTTAGTAATATTGCATTAAATAGAATATCTCCCACATTGATTGCTGAAAAAATCATTGCTCTTGGTTCATCCATGAGCGTGAAAGAATAATGCTCACGTTACAAAGGTATCCAGCCAATCAAATAATAGAAGTGTTCATTCTATTTTAATAATAGTGAATAAAATAAAATATCTCCTTTTTGTCTTCATGTGCAACCTCCTCCTTAGCCCATTGGTCAACCGGTCAAATCTGGCTTGGCCAATCTTGCAAAGTATAGAGGAGTGGGGCACCTTCTTCATGAGGAAGGTGCCTACTTTTGTTGGGTGCCTTCCTTATAAGGAAGGTGCCTACTCCTACTGGGTGCCTTCCTTGAGGAGGAAGGTGCCTACTTCTATTGGGCGCCTTCCTTGAAGAGGAAGGTGCCTACTTCTGTTGGGCGCCTTCCTTGAAGAGGAAGGTGCCTACTTCTGTTGGGCACCTTCCTTGAAGAGGAAGGCACCTGATCTCATGCCTTAGTCTCTAAAAGCAAAAGTATGCCAGGTCCAAGTGGATGTAGACTAGAAAACACCATATTAGTAGAAAAACCTGCATTTATACACAATTCCCACTAAAAATGCCAATCAAGCATAATATCAATTTTTCTATCAATTATATGCATAAGTTATATAAAAATGCATCTCACATGCTAATTAAACCAGTAATGATGCCCCTTAATAGTGTATAAAAATGTACATTTTTGGGACTCATCATCCCCCCATGCCTAACATGTGCCATGCCCTCGTGGCACCAAAAGCTAAAGTTATACCTCTCGTAGGATGACCATTTTTTTTTTTAAATGGCCTGTAGTAGTTCTGTTTTTTCTTTGTTGGCCCTATTATTGAGCACTATTGTGTTTTTCTTCCATTGAATACCGTGTTTTTTTTTAGTGTTGCTACATCATTGCATGTAGATTTAGAATTTTCTTTTGCTCATCCATTTATGCAAGTCAAAGCAGATTGCAAATCCACTATATATTTTTTTCTTATTTAAATTAGCAGATTGCAATCCGCTCACATTCCTTTGTAATTTGTTATGGATTGCTATTCCATAGCACAATAGCACCATAAGTGACGTCAGCCACTCTTTTTCTCTGGATTGTGGATTTGGGCCTCCTCTTGTCTTGAAATTAGCAAAAATCAATCCATACTGCTCCCTTTATTAAATATCCCAGATTATGAATCCAATGTTCCACAAATCAATTCACCATCTGAATCTTTCATGATGCACAAATGAAACAAGGTCAACTCTATTCACTTGAATGCCATAGATTTTTCTATTTTTTTTTCATTTCGAGGTAGTAATATTTTTTCATCCGAGGCATGTCATATGTTGGAACTTCAATGGGATATTTTGATAAGAAGAATTTAAGGGAGCATCTACTGATGTTTAGCATGGAAATTATTTTTAATATAACCGTACACATAATTAACAAAAAAAAATCAGTATATATACCTGGGTGAATTTCATAGAACCTGGTGTATATGATGCACGTGATGTGAGACGTCTTCATGTTGGTGCTCCTGGAGATTTTATTTCTTTATTTATTTATTTATTTTTCTCTAGCTGCCTTCTTCCTCCACACCATTAATCATTGTTGTTCTTCCTTCTTCTATCGGTGTGGATTTAACAACTTCAACATCGCAGCCATAATTTACCATTTTTTTATTCTTCCCTGCTTAAATTGGTGACACCCTTATCGCTAGCAATAAGTACCTCTATGCAACAGGTCTGCAACCCTCCAAATTTTAGTTCCCACACTAAACAATAGGTACCCCCATCCAAGGGAGAAGAAAATTTCTTATTGGTGCCTTCCTCCAGGTGGAAAAAGGCACTTTTGTATTGGAATTATTGTAGGCACTCTCTTCCTGGTGGGAAGTAAGTGCCTTTTCCACTTCACCACACTCCTAATTGTAGGGCACGGGATGTCACATCTATTAGGCCTAGTTTAATCTAGCTCCACCTACATATCATGCTCATGGTTGTGTCCTACAAAACTACACACACAAAAACTGGAAAACAGGAATCATGCTTGTGCCTGAGGCCCTAGCTCTTAGGATACCTTCATATTGCATTCAAAGGGATGATTACCTACATGTAAAAAAGTAGGAAAACATGAGTCATGACTCCATGCTTGTTAGGCCCTAGCTCTCAGGATGCTTGCAGCTTGCATTCGGTTCATGATTTCCTACAAAGCAATAAGAAAGCAATTTTTATGCTAAGCAAGACATGTTCTATGCTTTTTTTTTTTTATTCATTTTTTATTGGGAGGATTCGCATAATTTTTTTTTATCAAGGCACCTCTACTGTATGCCATCAAGATTCCTCATTACTTATTCCTCTCTTTTCTTTTCTTTTTCATTTTCTTGTGCCATCGATCCACCCAAGTGTGGGAAATGGATCAAGGCACCCTAGATGTCAAGGTGCCTACTTGTTGTGGAAGGCACTTGCTTGTTATGGGAAGGCACCTTCAATGTATGGCACCTTCCTGATGTGGAAGGAACCTCCAATGTATGGCATCTTTTTGATGCAGAAGGTTCCTCCATTGTATGGCACCTTCTTGATGCGGAAGGCACCTCCAATGTATGGTGCCTTCTTGATGCGGAAGGTGCCTTCATTGTATGGTGCCTTCCTGATGCGGAAGGCACCTCCATTGTATGGAGCCTTCCTGATGCGAAAGGTGCATCTATTGTATGGCTCCTTCTTGATTATCCAGGTGTCTTTCACTTTATTTTAGTTTATTTTATTTTTTTCGCTTTTTTTTTCACGTATCCTCCTCATTTTTTTTCTTTTTTCTCTTTTTTTTTCTTTTCTTTCTCTCTTTTTTTTTCTTTCTATTTTTTTTTTTTTTTAACGAATGATTGAGCATTCGTCCAAGCTACTGGTATGGTATGGGGTCTCCCCCATGTCGATGTCTAATCCACTCTTGCAAATGTGAGGCGATGATTAATGGAGCTCGTTGATCATTACTCGAACATTGTCTCGACACTCTTCTCTTGCACTTGGTGTAGCATCTTTGACTCTGTTTATCATCCAAGCTGTAACAGTCACACACCTTGCAGCAAAATTTTTCCTCAAATTCCACAACCACCTTGGGATAGAAGCCTTTTGCTTGATCAAGGTTATTTAGCCTACCTTCAAGTGTTAATGTTTCCAAGGCAAAACTCTGCTAGCTTTCATTTGTTAGATTGGATGCTACATGATCAGGTACACAAGATAGTTCGTATAGTGCTATTACGAACTCCACGTATGAATCTCAATTCATGAGATCTTCACAGACACCTCCTTATTGGTCTACATCACACTTCATGATGTCCTACAAAACATAAAAGGAAAATCTAAACTAAAGGCATTAAAATAAAATTCTAACTAATTTTTTTTTTAATTTTTAATTTTTTTCATTTTTTTCATTATATATATATATATAATTTTTATTTTTTTATCTTCTGATTACTTCCAGGCTCCTCCCTTGATTTATTTAATGACTGGTTGGAGATTTCTCATTTCCCTTCTAGACCAACCTGGTCCTAGGGAAAGAGGATACTTTCTTCCAACAAGTAACAAAAATAAAGCTTCTATTTTTTTATCTGCATTTTAACTTGGGACCATTTTCAATAGAAGATATTTTTTCTCTTTTTCATGAACATTGTAAACAATGTTCATTGTGATTTTGGTGGAAATAATGAAGGTGGGGTCTCCCCCCATGCCTACATCTGAACTAGTCTTCTAAAAAATCATCAATTTCATTATCAACTAGTTTGATGTGTTGTAGCATGAGAAGAGCAATTTCCCCCTTTGACCTCAAAACCAAATTTTTCAACATAATGGAAAAATGTGTAGGCTAGAAAATGACTATCTGTGGGTTGGAAACTTGGAGAAAACATGGCATAGTAGTATTTAAAAAACACATGCTAGTTTGTGATTCACCAGGTCACCTTAAGCACAAGTGAAGAGCATACTTCATAACAAGATGTTCTTTAAAAAATTTGCTCTATCATTTTTCTTGCTATTAATTTCATCATTAAAAAAAATATTTACCAATACGTTGCAAAAGTTTCAAGCCTATAAATTTTTTTAATTTAAAACCAAGCTTCTAGAGGCATAATTTTTCAATGGTTTTTGTATAAAAACACATCCCTAAAAATTTTCAATCAGACCTGGGTTGTGCTATTTCTTTTCTTTCTTGAAACCATTGAAAATATGATGGAAATCCTTCAATTCCATATTTTTCTAAATTTATTTCAACAACATGTTTTATTCCTACTTCTACACTTAATTTGGTACATCAGTTCAATTCCCACGTTTACCTGAGAAGCTAGAAAATGCCAATAGTTGCCTATGGGATTTGGCTCTGATTGTATCGGTAACTATTTTTGGCCTTATAAAAAGGCTCTTGTTGGACTCACACTTCTTAGGTAAAATATCTACATGTAATTTTAAATAGGCTTTTTATCTGACCTATAAATCCTAACACTATAGTTTAGACACTCCTCGACAACGGTGCCAAAATGGTGAGCAGAAATTCATGTCCCAAAAAATAATAATTTCTCTTCCATAAATTATCAATCTAGTAAGTCCGTAAACTTACGAGTGTCATGCACAATATATACCTATAGTTTTGGGGAATAAATCCGTTTGTACCTTATTTAGTTTGGTGGGGGAAGTTTGTGCATTTTAATTTCAGCCAAACTAAATAAATCTAAGTGCAGAGAAATTAAATAAATAAATTACAATGCTGGAAATGAAATTTTGAGGAAAAGAAACACACACCTAAATTAATTAAAGAAATAAATAAATCAATAAACTAATCTACAAAAATATAAAGAACAAAAAGGAAATAGGGAAGGACTACTACAGGAAGTGGGCCCAAGCTCTCACAGATAGCCCACCTAGCTAGCTGCATAGAGCTTGCTCAGATAAGAGGAATTGTACTCTTAATAAATTTGAAAAGAAATAAAATAGAATAATTTCTTCATAAAATTTTCCTCCTTCTCTTAGGGAAGACCTATGCATTTATACAATGCACAACCTTCCTCTATTACAAATTTATGCAAGTCTATTTCAGACTTGTAGTTACAATAGATATGCAATGAATATTGCATCCATTAAATTATAACAACCATATATTAATTAAAATAGTAACACACTAATTTTCCCTCTTGTAGGATAAATCAGGTGTGTTCTATTTTATCATAATAGAATATGTCTAGAAGAAAACAATGGATGTGTTATTCTATTTTAGTAATATTGCATAAAATAGAATATCTTCCACATTGATCATTGGAAAAATCATTGCTCTGGTTCATCCATGAGCATGAGAGAATAATGCTCACGTTACAAAGGTATCCAACCAATCAAATAATAGAAGTGTTTATTCTATTTTAATAATAGTGCATAAAATAAAATATCTCCTTTTTGTCTTCACGTGCAACCTCCTCCTTAGCCCATTGGTCAACCGATCAAATTTGGCTTGGTCAATATTGCAAAGTATGGAGGTGTGGAGGCACCTTCTTCATGAGGAAGGTGCCTACTTTTTTTGGAACCTTCCTTATAAGGAAGGCGCCTACTTCTGTTGGGCGCATTCCTTGAGGAGGAATGCACCTACTTCTTTTGGGAACCTTCCTTGAATAAGAAGGATCCTACTTTTGTTGGGTGCCTTCCTTGAAGAGGAAGGCACCTACTTTTGTTGGGCGCCTTCCTTGAAGAGGAAGGAACCTGCTCTCATGCCTTAGTCTCTAAAAGCAGAAGTATGCCAGGTCCAAGTGGATGTAGACTAGAAAACACCATATTAGTAGCAAAACCTGCATTTATACACAATTCCCACTAAAAACACCAATCAAGCATAATACCAATTTTTCTATCAATTATATGCATAAGTTAAATAAAAATGCATCTCACATTCTAATTAAACCAGTAATTATGGCCCTTAATAGTGTATAAAAATGTACATTTTTGGGACTCATCAGTGACTTGCTTTTGTATAGACTAATGTGTGCATGTGGATCAGCTAGCTTTTGGTAGCCTGTATTACCTAGTGGTCTAATACAACTACGTACAAAACATAGAATAATGAGACTCACATGGTGATTTGTAGTACAAATGGTTTGAATCAATCATGTTTGGCACTAGGGTAACTTTATGTGATATCATAGTAATAAACTCACATGCACACACAAGGATATTATATATCTTGGTTATCTTAGCAGATTTATACTTTGTTAAAAAGTCTTGTGTAGTTACTATACAAATTTTGGTTAGGTAATTAAAGTGTTTGAGTCTCCTAAAAATCCCAAACACATCATAAACATTATAAAATTCATTTAATTTCAAATTATTTTATCACATGTTTGTTCATTTACATATTCACAAGCCATTCCATAATGTCTTAATAAACTAAAAATGATGAGATAAATCTTGTATAATCCATGGTGCTAGTATCTAATGTGTCAACTAGTCATCATAATATATCATATAAATTAAAAAAATCATCCATTTCATTGTGCATTTACAAATATCAATATCATCAAATCACATCATAGGACCAATACATGCATCCATGTTATCCATTCATCATAACATCATAAAGCAAATATAAAAATTGCATACATTTCATAAAGTAGTAAAGAAACACATGATGATAATAGAAAACTCATATATATGTAAGTATGAAATCTAAAACTACATCATCATCCATAAACTGCCCATAAGCTGCAATAAAGTGGGTCCTAAGACCTCACACTCCCAAAAATCATAAAATCAATTAAAAAAATTAGATAAAGCAAAATCTCAAGTGTGTCTCGTACCCAGTTATTTACCCTATACACTTGGTAGTTGTAGCGACTTGTGCTCCATGCAATCTTGTAAGATGAGTAAATTACCATAAGGCTATTTGAACCAAATTATTCATAGTCAAACTGAAACATATTCACTTCAATCCCCAAGAAGGCCATTTTGGCTAGACTACTCCATAGAAATGAGTTCATTTCCTTTCTTCTATGAAATCTCATCAAAAATCAAAAATTCAAAACAACTGAAAAGTTCACAAAAAGGGCCAAAAACCCACCAAAAATAGGTCCAAAATGGTTCAAACTAAAAAGGGATCAACACTAAATCCAAAATATTTATGGACACTCTAAAAATTATTTATTTCACTCCCTAAGAATGCTATTATGGCTGTACCACTCCATGGTAATGAATTATTTAGGCTCTTGCTTCCATAAATCATCATTAAAATAATCAAAATCAAAGGTAAGGATTCCAAGAATGTATGCTCTTTCCATAATGGAGGCATATAAATTTTTTTAGGTTAATGAATAAACTCAATCATTTAACAATTTAGTCATCTATTTTTGCTTAGCACTCTGTTGCATACAATGCATCTCAAAAAGGGGCATCTATAGATACTAAAATCATGTAAATTGGATAAGATTGCTATGTGCCACTCTTATTGATATGATATGGCCCCATTGGTCAATCATAAAGGGTTAATTAGAGATCTCAACCACTTTTTGTATGGTTTAACCCACTTTTGGAAGGTTTTGGGCATGTAGCCATGGTCATCCCACCCTAGGACAACCATAGTTCATGGTCATCCCACCTAGGGACGGTCACACGCAACCATCCTTGGGTGGGATGGCCATAAACCAAACCCTCCAAAAGTCAAAGTGTGGGAAAAATGGCAATCAATTACTTCCATTTATCCCACCCAATCACCCAAAATTGATTGGGAGGATGTCATAAACATCAAGACCTACAAATTGGAGGCCCCAAATGGAAGGCATCTTCCCTCCTATGCATGGCAATGGAATGGACAAGTGGTAGCACTTTCCCTGCATGCCATAACTTTTTTTTATTTGTGGAAAACATCCCAAAAGGGATGCCACTTTCAGGTAAGACCCAAGGAGGCAAGGGTATCCATTCTGCCAAAAATGCCCATAACTTGCCCCTTTGCATATTTACCCTAATTTGGATATAAATTGAGGTGCTCCCACCCAATTTCAAAAGGATACAATAACAAGCATTGCTCACAAAGTGCTGCTCACATTTATTCTCAACATTTGCCCAAGTATTTTCCTTGAAAACCTATTCATTCGAAGGTGCTTTCAAGGGTATGTCAAAATACACCAAATCCATTACAAAACCTATCAAATATGAGATTTATTTGACAAAATCCAATGACAATAATTTTAAGATAGTTTTAATCCAGATGCCCTTGAAATTGGTGGCCAAAACCACTTAGTTTTGTGATCGTCCCTACCAGGGATGACTAGCTGTCCTAATAGTACTAATTGGACTTGCAAAGTATGGACATGAAATGGTTAGCAATTTTGGTTTTATTTTAACATATATTATAATAGCAACATATCCAAATTTGGTAAATTTTTTAGTAGATTTGATGGGCCGATAAGAGTTTTTATGATTGTAGTCTTACTTGATCCTGCTAGGGATGACCGTAAGTTTTGTTAACAATTGCACTTTTATTTATGCTTATATCCTTCTAAAATAATATCATTAACATCATATTAAAATTGTAAGTCATTATGAGTTGTTTAGAATAGCCACAAATATATTTTATATTCATATAAGCATACTTTCTATGGTTTTCCTAGTTTTTATCATTAAATGCATATGCTATGAATATTATTTAATCTCTTGTGTGTAGGTGTAGTTATTCTAGGAATGAGTGAGGATCTAAGAGGAATATCAGAATAATCCCAATATTACCTCTTAATTCTGGGTTGTAATAACATTGAAACACGCTATTAAGCTCATGGAGGGATTCATTCCCTTGTAATTTGTAATCTAAATGTATCAAAATGATAAGACCTAAAAGGGGATGTATTGTAACCTTTTTTAATTTATGAATTAATTAATAAAAGGATAAATCCCCCTATTTTACTATGAATCATTCATCATTTCAATAATTTACATCTTTTGCATCTTTCCTTCGCATGATTGCTTTAAAACAATAGATAGCATTTTAGTTTCAATACACATCTAGGCGCGTAGTTTTTCATTCTTCTTCATGTTGGAACTCCCACCTATTAGACCTTTTTATACCACAAAAGAGTTGTCAAATTGGTATAAACATGGTGAACATTGCAACTATCACTGCATATAAGGACACACAACCAACAAATGCATTACTTTAAAGAACCTCATCCAAGATCTTATACAATAGGGAAAGATAGTTTTCTACCAACAAGATATACCCAACAAAAATTTAGGGGATTTTCAAAACCCCTTGCCAACATGTGATAAAAAATATACCAACTTTGTATGCACCATGCATCTATCAAAATCGTCCTACATGGTGATTACGCAACAAGCCAAAAATAAATCTTTAAAAAACCACCCTTAGTCATCGCTCATAATACTAAAGTGAATGTTTGTAATAGATAAAATTTAGTCCTCACACCTCTTTAAAACACCTTACATTATTTTGATATTTGAAAACAACTAGAAAAAATACCTATAAATATTTCCCTTCTAGAATTACTAAAAACATCACCTTCTCATAGGGAAATACTATAAAACTTTTAAATGAGCAAGATGTTCCTCAAGATATATCACCTAATGACATCAGCAACATAGTTGGATTCACCAGGATAAATAGTGTAATATTATCTTTTCATGATATAGACACAATAATTTAATCCATATTAGGAGATTCACCTCATTATATTATAGCACAAATAGGGGACACACACATAAAGAGAGTTCTAATGGATAATGGATTGGCTTTAAACATTTATAGTGTCAATTTTTTATAAAAGTTTGACTTAGGCATAGAAGATTTACAAAAATTAAACTTTTTCATTAGGGTATTTGAAAAAATAAAGAGAAATAATAGGTACCATAACCTTACCCTTAAAAGTAGATCCACATGTCCTCAACACCCTCTTCTATATTATATCATGTGATGTAACATAAAACATGCTCCTTGGGAGACATTCGATACATGCCATGAAAGTAGTACCTTCCACTTTACATAAATGTTTAAAATATGAATATCAATGAAGGATTATCCATATCCATAGAGATCCATAACCTTTTGTACTATGAAACTCCTTAAACATTCAATAAAAGGAATTTAACCTCTACCCTTCACTTCAACTAGCATTACCATCTAGTGGATTTAAGACAAACAAAGGGAAAGAAGTATTGGAACAAATTCTTATAAACTTAGGGAATGAACCCAAATATTATTCCAAATATCAAATCAACTTGATTTATCCAAATCATGATAGTTTTATAGAATTTATTAGTTTATCCTTTTACTCTTGCAATACATGTTTACCTAGAAATAAAGGGCTAAAAGTTCAAATAGGCACTTGTGCTTTCATCTATGGAGGAACTACATTTTATGAAAGAATAAAACGATGTATTTTCATGCCCAATGAATGAACATACACATCATGTTACATGTCACCTAAATTCTTGAAGATGTTATTCTTGAATATGGGCTTTAAAAACTTTGCTCTAGGCCACACATTTTTTTTTTGGATCATGCCTCTAGGTGTTGCTTCAAAATCTTCTTTTTTTGGATCAGGTTTGAAATCATGATCTTCATTAGTGAGATATTCATCATTAGTTGTAGCTAGTTCAACTTGGAACTATTGAAATGTGGCAAGCATATCCATTTGAATTTGTTGAAGTTTTGTGAAGAGGTCGATAAGTTAGTTAGAGACATCATTTAGTGAAACAATCAAAATCATCATACTATCATATAAAAAATATATGACGGTCATAAAAAATAAGTGCAAGTGTTCCAGATCATGAAATAAAAAATCTCGAAATGAAAATGATAAAGCAGAGTCTTCAAACACAAAAAAGTGCAAACCAAGATAAAAGCTTCCAAATGTCTGTAAAAAAATGTAAAGGTGTTCACAAGGTGGAAAAACCACTAAACCAATATGTACATGAGGTTTTTCTTGTTCCTATTTTGAACCAAAAATGGCCTGGAGGAAGAGTATACTTGTCTACCCAGTTCTTGGCTTCGATACCAATGATAAGTAAAACATAATTATAAAAAACAACTAAAGGTTTGCATGAATGAAAACTATATTGTATTACCATAATATGCCTATAAATAGGCATTACAAATAATAATTTATGGATAAGGTTGTATTGAATAATTATGGTACAACCTTATCCATTAAAACAACTAATAACTTTAAAATAAGTGATGGTAATACATGATTCCCTATCGTTCATGGTCAAAGCAACAACATGGTTCTATGCCATGGAGGATGAATACTACAAATGAAATATAGGTTGTAGGTCATGAAGTGTTTTAGACCATGAATGGTTAGAAGAATGCTAAGCCACATATGATATAATATTAACCTTTTAATAACTAATCAACAATATACATCAAAAGTGGATTAAATCATGTATACATGCAATACTTGATGTGGTGTAAGGTAGAAAACCTCTATTCAAGTAGTTTTTAAGATGAATCTGAAGAGCAACAAGATGAAGTAAAAAAGAATCAAGATTCATGAGCCAATTTAGTTGTAGATATATAATTGAACAGACATGGTAATAATAAGAGACAACCTTTATTTCAGATGAACCAGATCTATAGTTGGGAGCCATGAAAGCCAAATAGCTTATATAAACCAAGTTGCAGAATATTGAAGGGTCACACAATTTTCTTCTTTATTGGATCTAACAGAAGGTTGTCACCTTAGAATCTTGTTTATCTAGCACTCCAACTTCTTTGTAATGTTCTTTATTCTTTTAAATCTTTCAAATTTTATGTAAAAGTATAAATAGAGGTCAAACCCTCAGTTTCAAGGGTCAAATCTAAAGTGTTTGCTTGCCCTACTATATTCACTTTCTACAAATCAATAGGAGCATGACTCGGATGTTTACCTTAGACTTTTGTATTCTTTATTCTTTGGATTATCAATCTTTGAAACCATTTATTCTACTACTACTATGGTTAGTCTATTCTAATGATATTGGATTCCTAGCTTAGAGCAAATTGAAATGCTTCATTTCTATATGTATGCTTGTAAAGAATTCTATTTTTTTTAGTCAGAGTATCAATATAATTCTTCTATTTGTATTATTATGCTCTATATGTTTGAAATAATTCTTGAAGTATGCATATGTGCTTTAATATTTAAGACTACTAAGTTTTGAATGTTTTTAATCACAAGTGTTGCTTACTATAAATTGAGTTGTCAAAGGTTCTTTGTAGATGCCTATGTTGTTAGATTTATCCATCCACTATTGAATCATTACTTTCTAAACCCTTTCCCTTTTCTATCCCTATTCTTATACATTTAATTGAGCTTAAATAAGCCAAAATCCAATTAGTTGACAAGGTATATCAATCTACTCTAGAGGTTGGATTAAAATAAATTTTGATCCATCCAATGTTGGGGTCATGGCTATGATTATAAAATGTTCACCTTCTTAAAACCATTGTAGATGATAGTCACAATTTTAATTCATATTGATGTCAATTAAAATATCAATAATTTTTGGTATGCTTGTTGGGGCCCTACTTATAGAATGTTTGTTCATCCACTAGATATCAATTTTCAATTTCCTCTAGGAATCAAGATTTAGTGAGTTTTCATAACCTCACCAGGTGGTGGAAGCAAATTTACTTGGTGAATCCCTAAAATCAAGAACCTAGAAAGCCCTTTTGGTTGCTCATTCTTTCATATTTACCAAGTCATTTACTAGAAATAATCAAGAAACTGTTCCATTATTTGAGCTACCATCAAGAAGATCTAGGTATACAAGAAGCTTATCCCTAGATTCACCCTTTGAAGAGATGCAAATATCATCAAGAAATTTTTTCTCCTCAAGTCAAACCCCATTAAAACCCTAGTAAACATGGTTGGATAGTAGAACATAAACTAGAATAAAGCTTTGTATAAATACCCTAATTGGGATATCGTTGGTCATTTAGGACTCCATATTATGCATGATATTACCCAATATATATCTAAAGCTATACCTATGTATTATTGTTTGGGTAAAATTGCTTATAAAAATTGTTAGGATATACTAAACTTAACAGCCATCCACAACATTAGAAATAAGGATGTCATCATTAGGATTCTAAAATTATCCTTTAGAGAAATAATTCTACATTAGTTTAGAACCCTCGAAGACAACAACATAATTTCATGGGATGCATTAGCTAGTCCTTTTGTGTAAGAATTTAATGAATCAGATGATCCTTTATCCCTCCTAAACTAATTCACATTTATGTAGAAACATCTACAAGAGTTAGTTTATGATTTTAATATGAGGTTTAGTAGAATATGGAAAAGGATACCTCTTGAAGCTATACCTATTGTTCCTCTTAATTTCATGTATTACATCAAAGACCTTGGGTTAGACTTAGAGCTAAAAAATTAATAGTCTAGAATATCTACCTTTCCTCAAGTATACAATGCAACCATATAGGCAAAGAATATCCTAATTAATGTAGGAAGTCTACCTCCAAATATAGTCATGCTATATTGCTCTAAAATACCTTAATTTCAGGCTAAATTATCTACATATTCATCTATGAATCCACCTTCCATGTCATCATCACTTCCCTAAGTGGCCCCAATTCCTTATCCTAAAACAACATCTACCTCAATTCCTTTTCCACCACTCTCATCTCAAATTCCCCCAGAATCCACCCTATTGCTCAATATTAAAAATACCTTGAAAATAATCAACAAAAAGGTGAATGCAATGTAAAAGAGAGCTATGGAGAGGTCTTGATAGAGAATATTCCCATACATTAGTAGGGATCAAAAGTTTGGTACCAGCAATAATGTAGGGCCTAGGATTAACATAAATTAAGAAGATAAAAAAATTCCTCTGAGTCTAGTTCGGTAAATATTTGATGTCTTGTTTGTAATGATCCTCATGATTCATATACTCGTGTCATGTACCAACACCATGTGCAATAGACCATGGATAAATATAAAAGGAATAAAAAATGAAGATTCAACATGATATGGTAGCCAAAATAAATTATGGTCAAACAAGATCTGTATGAAGAAGAAATAGATTTTATCATGACTAGGTCTAGAAAGAAGATATTGGAAGTTGATCCACATAATATGGATCAATTTCAAGTCCTCTCTTATAAAAATAAGGAATTACCTCTATATAATAATGATAAGTTCCTGGTTCTACAGGCAACTAAAAAGAGATATGAAATCCCTAGAATCCAAGAAAAGGGGATGAGCACTCCAAAGTAGTATGAGAAGGAAAAAAATAAAGAACAATAGGTTTTAAATATAAAGCACAATAACAAGTAAGATTTCCCTTCATCACTAAGAGGTAGAGAATTTAAGCCACACAACAATACACGAGAAAGTATGATGAACCAGAGAGGAAGTATGAGAAATATTCCTTGGAGAAGTCAAAGTTTAACATTGTGGAAGAGTTGAAGAGTACCCCCTCTAGATCAAGTATCTATCACACTCTCTTTATCCCTAGTCAAATTGATCTACTCAAGACTTTCTTAAGCAAGAATTTGCAAGAAAAAAATACTACCACAATATTTCAGCATGCCTTATGGCAAGGAGAAGATGACTCCTACAACCTTAAAAACAAACCTCCTCCATTTTATATTTCTTTGAGAATGGAGGATTGTATAATACAAAATTGTATGATAGAATTAGGGGCTTCAACCATAATCATGCCTAAAGCATTCTGTGATGAAATGGGAATGGAATATACTCATTTCTATCCAAGAGTTTTATAGTAGGATGGTACACTAGTTAAGACCATTGTATTTTGAAAGGATGTGCTAATGAGATTACAAGAAGCTCCAAAGGTGACTATTGTACAAGAAATTGTAGTGGTAGACTTAGAGCCTTAATATGGTTTATGTCTTTCTAGAGATTTCATTGCAAAGCTATGAGGTTATATGTATTTGTATTACTCTAAAATTATTATTCTATACAAAGAAAAGAGAATTAGGATAACCCCTAAAAAGCCTATCTTACCATATTGAAAAATAGAAGAAGACATGTGTAACCTCTCAATTCTGGATGAAATTGAATTAGTAGAAATCTTTGAAGAATTAGAAGTGGAATATGAGTTGCCATTCAAAGAAGACTACAACATTTTTGGGATAGGTATGGGCACTAAAAACATTTCTTCTAAATTAAAGAAAAATACCCCCACCGTATCTAATTTGTCAATTAGAGAGTAAAAATTTTGGATAATACATTTGGATGGGGCAAGATGCAAACATGGGGTTGGTGTTGGTGTAATTTTGAAATCCCCTTCAGAAGGTATAAAAGTTTTGCTTATAGATTTACATGGTCTTGCACTAACAATGTTGTAGAATATGAAGCTCTATGTTTAGTATTAATGCAAGCAGAGAGTATGGGAATTAAAATGTTAGATATATATGGTGGCTCAAAGCTAGTAGTTAATCAAGTCACAGAGAAATGCAACAACATGCACCATTACTTGAAATCATATAGGAATAGAGGTATTTGATGGAATATTTTGATGCTTTAAAAATACGCTCTATTCCTAGAGTAAAATTAGTCTTCAACCCTGGAGTACCAGATAGTCAGATTTTCTAGTAAATTTTTGAGAATGATGATCATTGACTTTCTAGTGAGAGAAGCTTGCTTGTCTAATTTGTAGGAAGATCTCCCCCAAGAAATGGATTAGTAAGATTTCATATAGCTAAAGAATAATCATATCCCTAAGGTTTTTATTACACTAGAAAGCCTTTTTGAAAATAAATATGGGAATAAATTAAGAGCCATGAAAATTAATGATGAGATCTATAAAGAGATTGAAGTGGAAAAGGATAAAAAAAACTCAAGATTGGAATTCGATGTTCTCCAAAATAAGTAGAGGAAATTAATGCCATATGCCTAAAATACCAAGATATTATATCCTAGTCATATAAAGATCCTAAGGTACATGATAAAAATATCATTCAACACACTATTGAGCTAGAAACTAATGCAAAACCTTTTCAAGATATTATAGCCTAGTCATATAAATATCCTAAGGTACATGATAAAAATATCATTCAACACACTATTGAGCTAGAAAATAATGCAAAGCCTTTTCAAGATATTATAGCCTAGTCATATAAATATCCTAAGGCACATGATAAAAATATCATTCAACACACTATTGTACCACCTTCATAGAGATCTTGTATCACCTCCTAAAATGTGGGATTACCTGCTACTATTTTTTTCACTATTTTTTGTACCACCTCCATAGAGGTAGTCTTGCCTGTACCACCTCCCTAAAGGTGGTCTTGCCTATTAATAATTTTTCACTATCCAATGTACCACCTCCCCAAAGAAGGTCTTACCTATACCACCTCTCCAAAAGTGATCTTACCTACTATTGGTTTTTTACTGTGTGTTGTACCAACTATTAGAATAGCATTAATTTTATTTTTAGCATAGTTATTCTATCTTTGGTTTTCTTAGAATATATTTCACACACACTTGTACCACATTTTTATACACTCCATATTCATATATACACAGTTGAGAGCAAGGAAAACCTCCTTGGTGATTTTTGATTTCACCACCAATCATCGAGAGCCCTTAGAATCACCCTAGTTAGTATGATGGTCTTCCAAATTCCATCACTAGGAGGCTAGTTACCTTTGGGACTAGCTTAGAGTGATCATTAGGATAGATTCCCTTTATCCACGAGGCTTAATAATTGGAGGAACACAACTATCATTTTTTTCCAAGCTTTCTCAAGAGTGAAGCGAAAGCATGTGGGACCCATCATAGGTATTAGGCAAGTAGCAGGATCTAGATAGCATGACCTCTATTATAGAGGTATTTTTGTGCCCTTACACTACCATGCACCTACCCTCCATCCTAGGAAGCCATTATAGCCATTGGTATTTTAACATTTGATAGAGTGGTAGGGTTCCAACACACATTTTGTATATAGCACTTTGCCATCACCTTTTGTATTCTAGGATAGGTTTTCACATAAAACACATGAAAAAACCTATTTATATATATTTGTGTGACTATATAGATACTTGGTGCAGTTTATACTATTGATTGAGAATTATGTATCTATATATATACATATAATTTCTAATTTTTCATGATTAGTATTACCTTGTAGAGTCATGGTGATTTAATCTATATTTTTGTGTGACTAACCTTGGGCCATTTTGTTTTTTCTATGGTTTTTATGTGAAGCCAAGCCCGAGCTCAAAGCAAAATTATTATGGAATCTACCCAACCAACCTCTTCCACACATAGCATACCACTTGTGAGTGAAGACTTATTCACTTGATGTACCTCTTTTTTACAACATACCCCATTTTTCCAAAATATCCATCATAATTATGACTCTTACCCCTTTATTGCTGCCACTACCAATCTAGAGACCATTTCTTCATATACCTCTAGTAATTCTAGTCTAACCAAAACCCAAAAAATCTTATTACCTTTTTATCCTTCAACATATACCTTACCCTTAATCACCATTCCACAACCTTCACCCACTTTTATTCCCAATTCTAACCTCCTATCTCAACCCCTCATTGATTATTCTACTACCCAAAACCTTATCCAAATCTCTACTTCTATACCATATCCACTAAAATAATTAATGGCCCAACTTCAAATCAATGTAGTCACCCATTCCATTACACCACCCTCTACCTCCTCCTTTCTAGCCACAAATTTTGACCCTCCCAACCATCTTCTTCTACACTCCCTTCCTAATATAATGTCACCACTACCCCACCCTATACTTTGGTATATGGTATGCCAATTCACGACCCTAGTATTTTTATGCCTATCATTCCACCTACAACCAACCCCATTTTAAATTTAGCCTCACCACTACCTACTAGCACCAATCCTCAACCTCAATATAATATTTTCAATTTCCAACCACTACCCCAATTTCAATCACCATTTAATCCCCCTATTCCTCCTCAAACTACTCCCTTTACCCAAGAATACATAGCTTCATCTCAATCCCAAAACCAATAATATCTTCCACCTCAAAAATCTCCCCAAAATTCTCCTATCCAACCTTTTACCCCCAATACCAAACTCTCCCTCAAAAACCATCCTAATCTTATCGATTACCTCAAAAAAAACCTCAACTTAAACCTTAAATCATACCTACCTATCTCCAATTGCAACCTACACCAGCTCAAATCCCTCAATACACTCTTAAAAAATTTTCTCAACCTCAACCTACACCATCTCAAAACCAATACACTCTTCTACAAGTTCCTCAACCTCCCCCCCAACTGTAACCAAATATTTTTCATCCAACTCCCTCTTTCCAACTACCCCTTGATTTACTTCAATATTATCCCCAATACCCATCCTACACCCCTTACCCTTCACAATCATTACCACTCCAATCCAACACCCAAACCTATACTTCCCAACCTTCCAATTATGTCCCTACACCTCCCAATCCCACCCACAATCCAACATATTCCCTATCTATGTCACAGTCATCTTCACAAGATGAAATGCAACAACTTATCAATCATATGAATGCACTTGAACTTCAAACTATGGGCATAGGCTACCAAAATCCAACCCTTAGCCAAATTTACACCTAACCCATCCATCCATATGTACCTACCTTGGTTTACCCTTATAAATTTGAGTTTCCCAAACTTGAACCCTTCACTGAACATGGGGATCCAAAAGACTTATTGAGTAAATATCTTAATGCTTGCTTCTTAATTAGTGGTAGTGACCACCTCCTTCTTTGCACCTTTGGCATTTACCTAAGTGGCATCACTCTTGAGTGGTATAATGATCTCTTGCAACATAGTATTTATACCTTTGAGCAATTAGCTAACCTCTTCCTTGAGATATTTATTCTCTTAGTTAAAAATAAAGCCAACCTCATTAACCTTTATAACCTTAAACAATTTGAAGATGAATCTATTTTAGATTATGGAGCTCGATGGCAAGCAATGATCAATGAATTACCCTTTTCCTTACCCATCACCAAGCTAACTCACCTCTTCACCCATATTTGTAATAAACACATCTCCTTACTCCTCCAATTACAATAATATAGGACCTTTGAAGAGGCATTAGCCCAAGCCAAGGTCATTGAGGACATCAAAATTCAAGAGGGTGTCATAAAACTCAAGAAGAAAGAGTGGACCAATAAAATCAAAAGAGTAATGTCACTTATTCCAAATCACCCCAAGTTAATCAAATTGTTCTTACCACACCACCCCCTACCACCACTATCCAATATCCCACACAATCTCACACCTCAACCATTCTCAACTCAACCCCTAGCCTCCTTGTTTGCATTTCAACCTTCAAATAAGCCCTGTCGAGTGCCAAGAGATGAGTTTACTCCCCTTGCTAAGCCTTTAGACAATATATTATATTGTTTCATAAAATACCAAACCATTACCCTACCCAAAATTAAACCCCTTTATGATCCCAATAGGCCCCTACCCCAATCTTATAAACCATATCTTTATTGTGTCTATCATCATCAACTAGATCATGATATTGAACATTGTATGCAATTTAAAAATGTGGTCCAAGATATGATATAACGAGGGAAAATTCATGTTGACAATCCCATGGCTCCCTCTAATAAAAATCTTGGGATCTACCAAAATATCTTACCCCAACATACCACAGCCTCTACATCCTCCATAGTCCCTAACCAAGTAAATCATATTGATAACAAACCTAACTTTGTTGGGATGGTACATGTAACTACTAGAGGTCAGTGCCAAACCAACTACCAACATCAATCCCAAGCTCAATCCCAAACCCAACCCTCAAATTATCCATTCAACACCTAATAAATACCAACCCCCATTATCACCATATCCCCTAAACCATTCCCACTTACACCCATCATCACTCTCACCCAAAAATTAACTCATTACTTTAAACTTACCCCCATCCAAGCTCACTTCCTAATCACTATACCCTCTACTTCTTATCAATCATAGTATCATACACCTACCCCCCATCATATCAATCCTATTCCCTATCCTATTGATGCGTAGTCATTATACACATCATTAATTCTCAATGAATTTGTCAATCCAGGGTAGTGTACAAGGCTATCTGCGAAAGAAGAGGTGAATAGTGTTATAACTTAGGTCAATCTGGAGCAATAGGTCTTATTGGTGAAATCGATTGTGTGGGGGATTTAGGACATTCCTATATCTAAATTGCATAAATTAAACCTTAATATAAGTTGAAAAAATGGAAACTAATCATTAACTGCAGAAATGAAATCCTAATTACAATTGTAGAATGAGATCTAATTATGTTGCAAAAATAACAGTTGCAGAATTAGAAGTCTGATTATAATTATAGCAAGGAAATATATTTACTTTTGTAGCAATGGAAACCTAATTATAGCATAGAAATGAAACCCTGTCAATGCTATGTAACAGAAGGTTGTCAATCTTCTATGCAAGGGTTGCTAGCAAAACATAAAATGCAAGAAATTACAAAAAATAGTAAATTCTGGAAATGACAGTCTGCAATAAATTGAAAGCTTTGCTGAAAGTGGAGATTACAACCAAACCATTAATCACAAGATTAATCTAAACATAAAATAAGCTAAGATTGCAAATACCATTAGTTGTTTACAAAGGAATGAAATGACAAGTTCTACAACTCATTCTGTTGCAGCGAAATTAGAATAAAAACCTACTGTTAGTCCTCATCCTAGGTCTGAAAGTGGCTAGCCTCCTTGTCCAAAAGAAGGTATGAGTCTCTCTATATATATATATCTTACTCACACTTATTTACAAGCAATATAAAATAGAAATAGTACACTTTATTGATTCAAGAACATTAATACAATAATTCTATTGAAAACCTGTTACAGGACTGTAACAGTCACTTTTTTGATTATTGCCTATTTTCTCCTATATTTCTCTACTCTCTGCTTTCTCTATATTCTACTAGCTCAACCTAAATTGGATCCATATTTATAGATGTCCAAAGATCTACTGACAACTGAGAATATCTCAAAATATCTAATCCTATTATGTTGCAACAATTCTTGGTTTTATCCTAGAATAAGATCAAACTTGATCTTTCCATAAATGGTGGCTTTGGTCGGCAAGGATGGCAAAGTCAGGTGGGAGATATTTTCCCTTACCCTTTTCAATATTTATTTCCATTTTTCTAGCATTATAAATCAGCCAAAAATTCAAAAATCACATTTTGTTTTCATTCCGAAGATAAATGGCTCATTCCAAAGAGACTGCAATTCTCATTCCGAAGATCCATTCATTTCGAAGACACTATGTTTTCTCATTCCGAAGATATTTGTTCATTCCGAAGAAACTTCAGAATGAAAAAATGTGTGCTCTTTAAATGATTTCCTTTAAATTTTTCATGTGGTTTATTTCTCAGGATCATATTCCAATGGTCTTCATCTCTTTCCATATGTGAATTCCATGCCTTGCCATTCATTGGCAGTTGGTTGGAATTTAAATGGGAAAAACCAGTTTTTGCTGCACAGTAATAGTTTACTTGCATTGTTGCTAGATTTAGGTAAAATAAATGTCTGAGCCATATCAAAACATGATTAGTGAAATGCTACTATCAACCTAAGCATATCTCATTTAGCTAGTCATAACAAAACAACATAAAACTTATGCAAAAAGCTATAAAAATTAGAATATAGTATTTCAAATATATTTATCATGCAAATAGTTAATACACAGCATATTGAATTAAATTAACTAGCATATTAGATTAAACATAAGAGCTTGTAGGCAATTTTAGTGTTCAAAACATGTTATTATTGAGGTATTTCCAGGCCTCATCATTTTCCCCCCAACTTATATTAATGCATGTCCTCATGCATTCTGTTGGGCTATGGAATCACATATGTCCATGTTCAAATTCCATGACTTGTAGAACAACTTTTTGCCTATATAATACCCCCTGTTCTCCTGAAGGTTCCTGAGCCATTCTTCAAACTTTTCATCAGGTTGGGCATCTTCTTCAAAGTAGAATGGAACTGGAGTGATGATGGTTGGAGGCCTAAATTTGAGACCTATCCAATGATGTTGCATGATTTCAATCAACTGTATTACTCCTTCTACCCTTCTTCTAGACCATTCTAAGTTTATGGGGGAGATGGGTTCTCTTTTCTATAAAGACATGGAAATTTTAGCCCATCTATTTCTACAGACTGATAATGCTGGCACAAAATTGTCATTACAAAAATTTTAGAATCTGGTCACACAGTCCCTCAAGTTTTTCAAGTACATCCTCTTTACATCATCCTTGTTCATCATGGTGAAGTGTTTTCTAGTGATAATTGGGTGATTTGGATGAATTGCTCTGACTAACAATTCCACTCTTGTTTCAATTTCTTTATTCTGCATTTTCTCCTAGTCCCAATAAAACTGATTCTACAAGGTGGACATGAATGCCCTCAATTGAACATCTCCAATGTAGATTTGAGGATGAAATTCTACTTCTTCTGGAATAAAGAAGTTGTGTAAAAATAGTTCACATAGGAGATTTTTCTTCTCAATAGGGCTATCAAAATATGCTTCCAGGAAATCTGTAATTGTGTCCAATTTATATGGGATACCTGAGCTAATCCTCATGACCTGCCATCTAAGGTATTTCTCCTTCAAAATAAGACTGTAAAATCTGGCTAGCCATCTGAATTGGACTAAAAATCCAGCAATTTGACATAAATCAGACATTTTTTCTTTTAATGCCTGAATATTTGTTTCCTTGGCCTCTAGTTGTTTTCCTTCCAATTTGAATTTTTTAGTCTTAGTGGCAAGTTTCTCATATCTAATCACCCAACTGGCTATGTCTGCATTATATTGTTTTAGGGACACAGTATTAGGTGGTCTAACTATAGGTGGAACTCTAGGTAGCAGATCTACCTGAACCCCTTTTTCTGCCACTTCTACTAGTTGATCATCTATGAATAATTCTGCATGTACCTCCTTATCTGCTATTTCTATTAGGTTGTCATCAGATAGTAATTCCACTTGCACCCCATTATCTGCTATTTCTACTGAAGGGGCTAGTTGTATTTCTGTGACATCTGGATTGCTTTGTCCACCTTCTTCTTCTATGACCTGTTATGTCATTTCCATCAAGTGGAGTCTTGTAGACCTCCTAATTCTAGATGCAAACTTCTTCTTTTTGCTTTATTTTTTGGTGACAGTAGGGGTTATGGGGATAGTTTTATATGCTTATGTTTTCCTTATTGTTTCTTCCCTGGTTAGGCTAGGTTCTTCACTGCCTTATTCTGAAAAATTGGTAACAACTTCAAAAAAATGGACCTTCTTCTATTTTTTTGTTCTACCACTAGTTCAAGACCCTATTTTATTGTGTTTCTTAGCTCGTGAGGTTGAAGGTTCTAGAGCAAGGTGTTCTATTGTTGCTACTGGGTGTGTTTCTTCCTCTGCAACAACCTCTATAATAGTTTATGTTTTTGCAATAGCTTTTGTAGTTGTTTCTATTTATTCTTTTGCAACAGCCTCTGTAGTAGCTATTTCTTCTTCTGCAATAGCATCAGCAACATCTATTTCTTCCTCCTCATCCTCATATCCAAAAATAACATCATTTAGGGTAGAGTAAAACCTATCAAAGCTCCTAGGGTTTCCTCTAAAATGGTGCTAGTAAACTATTTTAATGAGACCATGGTGGCAAAGGCTCCCTTTTCCTTCCTGATATCTTTTTGCCATGTTTTTCAATTCTTGATGTAGGTATAGGGGAAGATTTACCCTAACTTCTAGTTGTTGCCTACCATGTCTGATATGGTTTAAAATTTTTAGATGATGCCCTGATAACAATACATACTGCCCTTCACAGGTTAGAAATTTGATTACCCATGTGGCCACTTCATCCCAGGGTTCCTGTAGGATGGCCCTTTTTACCCCCTTGCATGTGTTATTATGTGTTAAATATTTTGGCTCCCTATCATTTTCTTCTAGAAATTGATTAACTATATTTACCAATGTATTTTTTCCAGACCTAGAAATTGGAAGACCTTCTAATGGTAGCTCAATAATTTGACTCAAAACTTTAGGGGTTACCTCAATGGTCATGCCATTAATGTGTGCTCGCTTGTTTCTGAATATGTGGGTGAACATGCCGACCAAATATTTAGAGGACCCATTAAACTTATCCAAAAATGGCATAAGCCCTCCATATTCAAAAATCTGTAGCACTTCTAGATTTTCCCGAAGGTGGGTGGTATCCACTGGTTCCATTTTCATTTTTTGCCCCATTTTCCTATCTTGGTATGTTACAAACTACTCACTTCTGCTGCTATTCCTTTGTTGGATCTATGGTTTCTGGTGTTTGAAGATTTGCAGGGTTTAGTTCCAAATTTTCAATTCCCTATTTTTGTTCTTCAAAATGAACTGTAATCTGAGCATTGTACCTCATAATCATTTTTTGTTAGCAAAGATGTCTTCGAAAAGAATGGTGGCATGCTTTTCTATTTTTTCTTCGAACACATGTCCATCAATGGTTGCGTTGATGTCCTTGCTGTCAGATCCTCCTTACTCATTTTTGAGTTTTTTCTATTTTTCCTGTGAACTTTCATGTGCATGTTTATTAGTATCAAAATAAATGGTGGCATACTATTGGTCACATCCCCCGTGATTCTGGTACTTTCTAAATGGGTGCAAAAACAAACCACATCCTAAATGACACGTGTTCATTTATCGTATGCAGCCAAAAGAATTTTTACTTGATCACATTTCTTTTCTTCCTTAGATGCCACGTGGAGATGTTATATTGAATGCTCTTTCTAAAGATTATGATCTATTGCAAAAACAAAAACTCATTTCAAAGATTATGATTTCATTCTAAAGACAAGTCTTCATTCTAAAGATCATGCTTCTTTATGAAGTCAAATACTCATTTTATATACAAATCCTCTTTTTGAATATCAGGCTACATTGCGAAGGCAAATCGTCATTCCAAAGACAAATCCTGCTGCATTTCGAAGAAAAATCCTGCTTCATTCTGAATACAAAGTTTCATTCCGAAGATGATGCTTTATTATGAAGACAAATCATCATTTCGAATACAAAGCTTCATTCTGAAGATAAATCATCATTTCGAAGACAAAGCTTCATTTCAAAGACAAATCGTTATTTTGAAGACAATACAACAAGTAATCTGAAGAAGATAGCAGGCACTGTTTTTGGCATTCTTGTTCCAAAGATTAGGCAGAAATCAATATTCTTATGCTCAAAACATGTTTTAAGTATACCAACTCTTATGGATACCTTTTATGCTAATGGTTAATTATTATATACTATATACCAATCATTTACAATGAAGAAATGTAAGAAATATATACTTGATTAAAACAAGTTAATGCAAGTTTTGAAGAATGACTGCCTTTGTTGATGTTCTGTTGAGATTTTTTGCAATATTTCAAAACAAGTGTAGTTGGTGAATTTGTACAATGATGGTTTAGAAATTTTCAAGGTTATGCATGCCAGAAAACTAGTTTTCATGCATACCAACCCAGTAGTGCCTTAGAAAAGGTTTTCACTGCTGAGTTATTCATTTTTTTCTCTTATTTTTTTTTTTTTTTTATTTTACCTCTCCTTTTCTCTCTTTTTTCTTGATTTTTTTTCTTGATTCTGACTATGCCCATGAAGGAATTCATGATTTCCCTGAAATCATGCCCATGAAGGAATTCATAATCAGATTTTATTCATCTTTTTATTTTCTGCTTTTTCTAATTTTTTTGTATTTTTCTATTTTTTCTTGAAATCCATGATCATGTTGATTGTTTTGAAGTGGAAGAGGAAACTTCTTCCACCTGTTGTGTATCCAAACTATAAAGCTTCTACAAGAATTCCTCTTTATTCAAAGGTGTATGGTACACCCTGAGGTGATTTCCATTCACTACCAACTTTCTCTGTGACCCATTAATAGGAGATAAACGAGCTGCTCCATTGTCAAATATCTCTTCAATCCAGTAAGGTCCAAGCCATCTAGTTCTCAACTTTCTAGGGAAGTACTCATAGCAAGAATCAAATAGTAAAGCCCAATCTCCTTGTTGAGGTTTCATATGTTGAATGCGACTATCATGCCACAACTTCCTCTGCTCCTGAATTACTTTAGTTTTGTGCACAGCATCCAACCTAAGTTCATCCAATTCATTTAGCTACAAAATCCTATCTATCTGTGCCTGTGACAATTCAATTCCAATTTCCAATGTTGTGCATAGTGTTAGTAGCTCAAATTCAATAGGTAAGAGGGGATTTTTACCAAAGACTAGTTCATAAGGTATGAATCTAGTAGTGGATTTCCAAGTAGTATTGTAATACCACACTACTTCAGGTAATTTATCTAGCCAATTTCTCCTATGAAAATCTACTATTTTTGTTAAGATTCATTCTAGTTCCTTGTTTTTTACCTCAACCTGGCCATTTTCTTATGGGTGATAAGGTGGATGATTTTCAATGTTTGAATTCATATAATTTTTTAAATGCCTCAATGACTTTAGATGCAAATTAGGGTCCTTGGTCAGTGGTGATAGACCGGGGAGCTCCAAATCTTTGAAAAATCTGAGTATACAAGAAATCGGTGACTTTCTCTTCATGAGCATGTTTGAAAGCATGCACCTCTACCCACTTTGTCAAGTAATCAGTGCATACTAGAATATGCACCTTTCCTTGAGAAGGTGGATCAATAGGTCCTACAAAATCAAGCCCCCACCTCTCAAATGGATCTAAAACCAATTGAGGTTGTAGTGGCATTTCATTTGTATGAGTGGGTTTCCCCATTCTTTGGCATGCATCACAATGCTTTATGTACTTTTTCACATCCTTGTGAAGAGATGGCCAATAATATCCTATCCCTAATATTTTCTTAATTGTGCTTTTTACAAAGTAGTGTTCACCTGAGGGTTCATCATGACAAGACCTAAGGATATCATACACCTCATCCTTTTGGATGCACCTACGTAACACATGGTCAGGACTACACTTAAAAAGTATACCCTTAATACATTCAAAATAAGAACTCTGTTTTATCAATTGATTTTTTTGTTTTGAAGTGAAATGTGGAGGAACATTCCCTGGGACAAAGTAATTGGCTATATCTTCAAACCAAGGTGATTGGACTGATATAGCAAATAATTTTTCATTAGTAAATGTGTCTTCAACTAATTCCCCTTCATCTGTGTTTTGTAATCTGGACAAGAAATCTGCTACAACATTAGCTTTTCCTGGTTTGTTTATTATAGTGATATCAAATTCTTGTAGCAATAGTAACCAACAAATAATTCTTGCACTTACCATAGGCTTATTTATCAAATACTTAATGGTTGTGTGATCTGTGTGAATAAATAACCTGTGATGTAATGCCTGAATTTTTTGATGGCATAAATTACTGCCAAGAATTCTTTCTCAGTTGTGGTATAATTTTTCTCAACTCCTATCAAATTATTTCTAATGTAGTAGATGTCATAGTGTTCACCATTGTCAATTTGTCCTAATGCTGCTCCAATGGCTATATTGGAAGCATCAGTCTATATGTGAAATGGTAATGTCAAATTAGGTCCTCTTAACACAAGTGGAGTTACTAATTTTTCTTTCAAAGGAGTTACTAATTTTTCTTTCAGAGCTTCAAATGATTCCTGACACCTTGCATTCCAAGATAATTTAGAATATTTATTCAATAGGGCAAACATGGGATTGGCTATTGTGCTAAAGCTAGCAATAAACCTGTGGTAAAAACCAATGTGTCCTAGGAAGCTTCTGACATTAGTCTAAGTTTTAGGAGGAAGAAGATTCTTGATAATTTTCACCTTCTTTGGATCAACCTAGATTCCTTGAGGAGAGATGTGATGACCAAGAACTATTCCTTCCTCCATCATCATAAAATATTTTTTTGGATTCAAGGATAACTGGTATGTTTCACAGCGAGCTAAAACTTTATCAAGGTTTTCTAATGTAAAGTCAAAAGTCTGTCCACATACTGTGAAATCATCCATGTATATCTCAACACTGTTGGTAGTTAGATCAGAAAAAATTGCTAAGACCACTCGCTGAAATGTTTTTGGGGAATTACACAAACCAAAAGGTAAAACCCTATAGGCAAATGTTCCCCATGGACAGGTAAAGGTTGTTTTCTCTTGATCTTTAGGTGCAACCTGAATTTGATTATATCCACTAAATCCATCAAGAAAACAAAAGTATTTCTTTCCAAAAAGGGTATCTAACACCTAATCTATGAAAGATAATGGAAAATGGTCTTTGTATGTCACTTTATTTAGATCTCTGTAGTCTACACATACTCTCATTTTTCCATTTTTCTTAGGAACTATAACCAATGGAGAGACCCACTGGCTATCAAAAATTGGGTAAATAAATCCTACCTCTAGAAGTTTTTCAATTTATTCCTTTACAATATCGCTTAGGGCAGGATTCAGTCTTCTTTGGGGTTGTCTTACTGGCTTGACTTATTCAGTATAAATTTTGTGGGTGCATATATCAGGGTGAACTCCTGACATATCTTTGTAGTCCCAAGCAAAAGCATAAACATGCTTCTTCAAGACAGCTATCAATTTTTTCTCCTCTTCTCTAGTAAGCTAGTTGTTAATGTTCAGTAATTTTCCTGGCTAGACTTCTATTTATTTTGTATTTGGAAGGACTGAACTCACTTCTTCATACCTGGTGATTAGGGAGTTAAGAGGACATTGTTGAGATGGGAGGAAATAAGAAGTTTATGTTTCATTGCTTCCTGATGGAAGCATATCCTGTATGGAATAGTGAGAAGAAAAAATCAGGTGATGGTGCCACCCATGTGGTAATGAAAAAAAGTTTTCCTATGATAGTATAGATGGTTCACCTTCAAAATTTTGGTTCTCCTCATTGCTTAACAACTGATGGATATTTATTGTTTCATCTTCTAACCCTTGTTCATGCAGAACATTCATTAGGATAGTTTCATTTTCTAGAGTTTATGTGTCATGGAGGTCTTCCGTGTGTTCCCTTACTACCAAGGTGGCTAGTGTGGAAATAACCTCATCTGGTTCTTCATTTGAATCAGGAAACCATAACTGACCTAAAAAATTGCTAGAGGGTTTTGTAGGAGGATACAAAGAGATTTTTTTTAGATCAATACCATTTGAAATAGTCATTTTCCAGATCTGCAGTCTATGAAGGATGATGCAGTTGTAAGCCAAGGTCTTCCCAAAATGATGGGATATCCATGTGCTAAATTTCTTGGCTGTAAAACAAAAAAAATATAGGGAATTCCCAAGAAGAAACTTCTATAGGAACATCTTCAATGATACCTTCAGGTTTTGCAACTAACATATCAACCATTTCTAAAACTATAAATATGGGGCTGAGATGTTTGAGCTATAATTGTTTCATTATATCCTCGGTCATGACATTTATTGCAGCTCCTAGATCTACTAATACATTTGATATTGGTACTGAACATATGGTAACTATGATAGCTGGACTTCCTAGGTCACTATACTTTAGAGGTACTAGTTTTCCAGGCAAGAGATCAGCTATCTTTCCTTCAACCTGAACAGTCTTGGGAAATGCTTTCTTTATTCTTCCTGCTCTTCTAATGCACAAATATTGAATAGTACTTTTAATCACTGGTATATCCTTAATGGCTTGTAATAATGGCAATGATATAGTTAACTTTTTAAGTTCCTTGACCAGGTCTGACTCAGAATTTTCTACTGTGGTATTGAATATTTTAGGATATGGAATTATCTTTGATGAAGGTAATTGTTCTACCTATGGTTCTGTTTGTTATTTTTCTTTCTCTATTATTGGTTTAACTAGTTCCAAAGGTTCTTGCTCTTCATTTTCCTTGATTTTAATTGAAGCAGGTTCAGGTATAACTTTTCCTAAACGAAGGTGGATGTTACTACAATCAATAACATTTATTTCAACATTTTCCTCAGCTTCAGCCACATAGACAAGGGATGCCTGTCTCATGCTATTTGGATTAGTGACTGATTGAGATGGAAGTTGAGGTTTTTTCACCTGTTGTGTTTGCTGTGGTTGGTTCTATTTTTCTTGAAAACTTTGATTAGGTGCAGGCAGTAAATGTTGATTTTGACCTTGATTTCTTTGCTGCCTTGGATAGGACTAGTATCGTTGATTCCACTATGGTTGATTTTGCATCCAATGTAGATTAGTATGATTTTGATTCCAAGATGGTTTGTTTTGATTCCATGATAGGTTATTCTGATTATGATTCCAGGCTAAAATACTCCAATTTGTTTGTGGCCATTCTTGGGAATTTTTCCATTGAGGATAATTCCAAGGATGTTGGGGTGGTTCTGATTGTCCCCAAGGAATATTCCAGGGATTATGCCCCCAATTTGTAGGAAAACAAGGGGGATTTTGGTTTTGAGAGAAATTTCCTCCTTGTTTTTGTCCAACATAGTTGAGTTCCTCAATCTGATTTTCTAACACAGTTTTGAGTTGTGGTAGCAGGTGGCATTTATCAGTTGAATGCTTCTTTGAATAGATACTACAAATGGCTGAGATGGATGTTTTAGTCAAGGTACATTCTTGCAAAGCATGTTTATTTCTACATATTGGGCAAGAAATTGCCAAAGGTTCTATGGTTTCTTCTTTTGCAAACATTTCCCCCAAAGTTGTGTTTAATTACACTATAATATCAGTTTTAAAATTTACAAGTTCCTCTATTAAGTCCTTCACATCAGTGCAATTTGTACTCTTTTTTCTTCTTCCCTACTTATTGTGAGAGTAATTCCTACAGAGATCCATAATTTCATCATTACTAAGAGTATTTACATCCCCTTTTCCCATAAAATCCAATATGTCTCTGGATTCATCTTGTAATCCTCTCAAAAATATGGTTTTGCATAACTCTGGTTCTACAAGTCCACATCTCATTTGAACAAAGGAGAACCTATCAAGATAGCCTTCTAATGTTTCATCATATTCCTATTTGATTTTGAATAACTCATCTTTCCTGTTCCTTACACGGTAATACTCCTGATATTTATCTAAAAACATAGTTTCCATTTGATCCCAATTTCAGATGGAATTTGGCTCTAAGCTCATGAACCAGCGTAATTTTGAGTCCTTGAGTGTTGAGGGAAAAACCTTAAGTTTCTAATTTTCATTTACATAGTCATAGGTTTGACACACTACTTTGAATTTAAATAAAAATTGATCAGGATCTTCAGATACAACACCTCGGAAGGTTGGAAGTACTAAAGGTGAAATGGTTTTCATGGGAGAGTTTTGTGTTGGATTCAAATGGATAGGATATTCAAATGTTCTGGAAGTTTGGGGCATATCCGGATCATCTCCTTCATTATGGACATAGCCATGTTGGCCATCCCTATCTAGATTTCCTCCCTCTACCATAGTTTCCTATTCCTTAGTTAAACCTATCCAAATTTCTCTCTTAAGAAGTTCAAGATCCTCTGTTGATAATGAGTCTGATGATTCTTCTAATGATGATGAGACTGGTGATTTTTATTTCTTAGAATTTTCTAATGATGGTGAGACTAGTGATTTTTCTTTCAATATTTTGGTAATTCAAACACAGGTGATTCACCCCTTAGGCATGAAGATCTCCTTAATGGAACAATCCAGGGATCCTTTTGGGTAATTCTACCTTTTTCATCCCTAGACTTACTTATTCATGTTTAATCTTAAATGACATAAATTATAGGTCAATAGTTGTTACTTTAACCAGTTGCTTTATTCAGATTTTATCCTGAATCTTCACAACTCAGTCTAATTAATAGGTATTGGACTATTGTCACCTTCTAGCAACATAATTCACCATAAACGATGCCAAAATGATGTGTAGTAGTTATACACATCATTAATTCTCAATGAATTTGTCAATCCAAGGCAGTGTACAAGGCTATCTACGAAAGAAGGGGTGAATAGGGTTATAACTTAGGTCAATCTGGAGCAATAGGTCTTATTGGTGAAACCGATTGTGTGGGGGATTTAGGACATTTCTATCTATAAATTGCATAAATTAAACCTTAATATAAGTTTCAGAAATGGAAACTAATCATTAACTCTAGAAATGAAATCCTAATTACAATTGCAGAATGAGATCTAATTATGTTGCAAAAATAACAGTTACAAAATTAGAAGTCTGATTATAATTGTAGAAAGGAAATCTATTTACTTTTTTAGTAATGGAAACCTAATTATAGCATATAAATGAAACCTTATCAAGGATCTATAATAGAAGGTTGCCAATATTCTATGCAGGGATTGACAGCAAAACATAAAATGCAGGAAATTACAAAAAATAGTAAATTCTAGAAATGACAGTTTGTAATAAATTGAAAGCTTTGCTGAAAGTGGAGATTACAACCAAACCATTAATCACAAGATTAATCTAAACATAAAATAAGCTAATATTATAAATACCATTAGTTTTTTACAAAGGAATGAAATGACAAGTTCTACAACTCATTTTGTTGCAACAAAATTAGAATAAAAACCTGTTGTTAGTCCTCATCCTAGGTTTGGAAGTGGCTAGCCTCCTTGTCCAGAAGAAGGTATGAGTCTCTCTCTCTATATATATCTTACTCACACTCATTTACAAGAAATATGAAATAGAAATAGTACACTTTATTGATTCAAGAACATTAATACAATAATTCTATTGAAAACCTGTTACAGGACTGTAACAGTCACTTTTCTGATTATTGCCTATTTTCTCCTATATTTCTCTACTCTCTACTTTCTCTATCTTCTAATATCTCAACCTGAATGGGAGTTATATTTATAGATGTACTAAGATCTACTGACAACTAAGAATATCTCAAAAGATCTAATCCTATTATGCTGCAACAATTCCTGGTTTTATCCTAGAAGAAGATCAAACTTGATCTTTCCATAAATTGTGGATTTGGTCAGCAAGGATGGCAAATTCATATGGGAGATATTTTCCCTTACCCTTTTAAATCTTTATTTCTCTTTTTCCAGCATCAAAAATTGGTCAGCAAGTAAAAAAGCACATTCTATTTTCATTCTGAAGATAAGTGTCTCATTCCAAAGAGATTGCAATTCTCATTCCGAATATCCACTCATTCCGAAGACATTGTGTTTTCTCATTCTGAAGATATATGTTCATTACAAAGAGACTTCAGAATGAAAAAATGTGTACTCTTTAAATGATTTCCTCTGCATTTATCATGTGGGTTATTTCTCAGGATCATATTCCAATGGTCTTCATCTCTTTCAATATGTGAATTCCATGCCTTGCCATTCATTGGCAGATGGCTGGAATTTACATGGGAAAAATCAATTTTTGCTACACAGTAACAGTTTACTTGCATTGTTGCCAGATTTAGGTAAAACAAATGCTTGAGCCATATCAAAACATGATTAGTGAAATTTTTCTATCAACCTAAGGATATCTCATTTAGCTAGTCATAACAAAACAACATAAAACTTATGCAAAAAGCTATAAAAATTAGAATATAGTATTTCAAATACATTTATCATGCAAATAGTTAATACACAACATATTGAATTAACTTAACTAGCATATTAGATTAAACATAAGATTTTTTAGGCAATTTCAGTGTTCAAAACATGTTATGATTGAGGCATTTCCAGGCCTCATCACCTATCCTCAATCCTACCATTTTTACCTCTCAAGAAGAGGATCCCCATGTCCTACCCCACACCTCAATTAACCCTTCATCCTCATCACAAGATATTTCCCCAAACACTATCCCCTAATCAGCCTCATCTGACCCTACTTCAATCCCCTTATCTGAAGACACCCCTACCACCTCCATAATTCCTTTCTCACCTTCCACCACAATCCCACATGTTAATATACATATGACTAACCCATCCATAGGTGAGTATCTTATACATAATATAACTATTAAAAACCTACCACATGTAGAGTCTATCAAATATTTTGGTAGACCCTGAGATATACCTTTAGCTATAGGTGCTATTGTATCTTTAGGTTCATTGCCTAACTACACCAACATTTTTTATTAGGGACTCACCTCACCCACATCATCATCTACCTCCATCCCCTTTCGATATAGTTTTTGTTCTACCCTTGACTACCTCTTCAATCCATATTTTGTCCTACATTATTTTAAAAAATTAAATTTGTAGGGTTTTTGCTTATTATTCTATGAGCAAGGCATATACATCCCCATTGATCTTCTAGGAAAATTACCTAATACCCAAGTAGGACTTGGTTATACTAATGTGCCTTCCCTTACCTCCTTAACCAAAACCCTTTCCATCCATGAGGATAATGAGGAGGATATAAACTACCATAATATCACACATTCATCACACCCCCACATCCTCATGATATTTGTTGATCTCTTCACCCCTCTCTCGACTCACTACTAAGCCTGATCACTTATTACATATCCAACCTGATTCCATTGATATGAATCTTATTCCCACACCCCCATAGCCTGATGAATTTTTCCAAACCACCACCATTCATACTAGCCCACCTGATACCTTGAGGGGTACATTCAAAGTAAACTTGGAATAAATTTCCATCACTCTTGATCCTCAATCCCCTCAACATTTGATAGCTGACTCTTTTCAAGTCACCCTCATCCATCCCCTTTTCCCTAACATCTTATATGATAAGAAAATGCCTCACCCACCTAAAATCCCTCCAACTTATCTCAAGGAGACTCCTCCTACCTCACCACATACCCCATACACACCTCACCATTCTCCCTCCCCTCAGGTGATGAATTATTATGAGCACTCATGTTCAGGCCTAACACATCAAGTACCTCCAACCATATCATCCACACATTATCACAAAAATCCCATGAATAAATTCCTACACTGATACCCCTCTCTACCACCTCTTATTCCAATACCCTCTCAACCACATCTTCTTCCAACACTCTCTCTATCACCTCTTATTCCAATACCCTCTTTGTCACCTCTTCTTCCAACACCTTCTCTACCAACTCTTCTTTTAACATCCTCTCTACCACCTCTTCTTCAAAAACCCTCTCTGCCACCTCTTCTTCCAACACCCTCTCTACCACCTCTTCTTACAACACCCTCTATGCCACCTCAAATTCCAACACCCTCTCTAGTGCCTCTTCTTCCAAAACCCTCTCTACCACCTTTTATTCCAACATCCTCTCTACCATCGCTTCTTCCAACACCCTATTCACTATACCATAACCCTAACATAACCCAATGCTCATAACTCTATCATTCATACTATCTCTTTCCTCCATATTCCTCATATTATTATCCTTATACTTATCACTTTCCTCATAATCATTGACTCATAAACCAAGTGCTATCATTAAGTTACCAAGACATATCTCCAACACCCCTACAATTCTCCTTTACGACATCTTCCTTCACTTCACTCCCTTCCAATTGATCTTGTCCACCTTGTAGTCCTCAACCATCTCATTCAAATGCCACTTCATCCCTATACATCCATAATCCACCAAATTATTCATCCCATTTCTCCCCAATTTCACTCTTCTCACTCCTTCCTCCTCCACTAGCTTAGGTATTAGTTCACCATGTTGGAAATTTAAGCATATTAGGTTGTCATTGATGTCAAAATGGCATGGGCTATGAAAGAACAGTAAGGAAAAGTTTGAAGGCCAAGTTTGAGACTATGTGCAAAAATATAGCAAGTGGAAAAGAATAATATTATAATATTATACCGATCTAAAAATCATACACCTAACTAGTGCATCAATTAACATCAAGCATTAAAGCATCAAAATATGGACAACAATGAATTTAAAAATAAAGTAAGGTTTCTTTTATTAAATATTTTCCAAATCCTGATTACAAATATGTCCCTCTTAGGGATACTCAAATTCTTGATACAATTTTGAAGGCCCCTTGAAAGGGATGGTGCAATACACAAACTCTTGAGAATGGACACAAACTGCTCAAGGCCAAATATTGCCTTCTTCTTGCATGATTGGAGGAATATGTTACCAAGAATACCTTGAAATGCTTAGATCCTATAAACCTACATTCAAGAAACAACATAAAAGGGGTTAATAACAAAGGAGGTCTATCTTGATGAGGAACTTGATAGATAATCACATAAATTATGGAAACTATAGCAAGAAAGCGTGTAAACTAGAAATGATATGCATGAAATATCTATATTTTTGTAAATCTTATAAAGAAAGCAAGAAATCTAGCAATTAGGAATCCTAATTAACCATATAAACTTGAAATGCATCAAATTCAATGAAACTAGTCCCTATTGACAAATACAAGGAAAATGGAAGCAAGTCTACCTCTAATTCCTAAATTTAACCATAAAAATGCATGAAAGAAAGATAATATAAGTCACATCTACCTAAATACATGTTTGAAATAGGAAATCTATAGCTAAAACAAATAAAATCATAAATCAAAACCTCATCACAGGTCTGAGGTGCAATTGGCACTATTATTCATGGTTGGTAGCCATGACTAAACCAAAAGTATTCTTGCTCTTGTAATCAGGGCTTGGATCTTTAATTTCCTTCATGGAATCAATGATCAAGGGTCACCTATGTGTTATTGCATGGATTTGCAATGTAAATTCTTTGAATTGGCTATGGAAGAGGCTCAATTAGGATGATTGATCTCCTTAGAATCTTGAATCCTCCATAACTTTTAATACAATCATGATTTCCAGATTGGTAACAAGTAAGAACTACTCAAGGGCTTTGCAAATGACTCCATAATTTGGTAGAGCTTTGCTACATTCAATTCAAAACTCTTCCAAAATTTTCCCCAATTTGGAGGGGGTCTTATAGCCTTCTCAAGTCCTTGGTCTAGCTTCATGGAGAAGCCAAGATCAAGAACCAGGAGGTTGGAACAGTTGGGAGGAAGGTTTCAGATGCTTCCTCACCTAAAACCACTTGAAAAACCATTGCCATGATTTTTGTAATGACATTTGTCTTGGCTCGGGAGTTCAATATAGTTTCAGGGCTAACCATGACTTTAAGGCATAACTAGATCTATTAGTCATGGGTGTCATCCACGACTAAGGCTAAGTAGTCTAACTCTACCCAAATTGAGTGGTTAGAACCACTCTTTATCTTGGAATAGTCCAAGATCATTCATATGGTCTGTTAGGATACCCATATGAGTAGTCCCCTACACATGATGCATTTTAGGTGTCTATAGATGCCCCTTTTGGGATGCGTTGTGAGAATGAACAACGTTGAGCAAAAATAGACCTCCTAAAACCATGTTGTAGGTCGAATGATGATCATTGATCTGATCAATACCAAATTCTCAGTCCTACAAAAGTATGTGCATATTAGAATCATTTCTTCCAATTGAGGGAAGGCTTAAATTGAAAATATTTTGCAAGCTCCATGATGGTCGGGTAGTCGGTGTTATAATTGTTCGATAGGTGGAGAGCTACTAACTTAACTGTCATAGTTGCTTTTTGCCCCAATAGAGGGTAAGCTTATGATAGTTGTTGGCAATGATTCATAATACGAATACAATTTTGATAACATCAAGTGATCTCTTATTGAATTTGATTATAATTATTGATATTATGACTACCCCTCAAGCGATGAGTCAATGAGGGTAGGGAATTTAATTAATTTATGATTTGCTTGACCAACATGATTTATTTGAATAATTGAAGACTTTTTCACTTTGATACTACTTGGCAAGGCCTAACTCAATCATGATGTCAACCATTAAGAGTAATTGCACATATCTATCCCATGGAGCAGTCCATATGTAATGGCCTTCTTATAAAATCAAGATGGTAGCAATTCTAATTAGGCTTGTGTTGCATCACTATGTTCGATGATCTATTGAAAATGTCATAGAAGAAATTGAGATAAATCCTCATTCTCTTGGGGTAGTCCAATTATTGTGGCCTTCTTAGGGATTGAAGGTTTAATGCTAGGAATAGAGAATTTTTGGTTCTCCATTGTGGCCTTCAATGTCTTTTCCATGACATTCCACATGCATGTGGAATGATATACTAGACTAAAGCATCTCAATTTGAATGATGACTTATTTTACCCCAAATGTCCTTATGGTGATTTATTCATCTTGTCGTATTGCATGGATCGCAAGTCACTGCAACTACCAAGTGTATAGAATAAATGATTAAATATGAGGTACATTTAGATTTTGCATTATATGAATGTTTTTGTTATTTTTTGAAATTTTTGAACTTTTTGGTTGGTTGAATATTTTATATTTTGAGACCCCTTACAATGAGATTTTGAGGGTATTTGTTGTTGGTTTCTAGTCGTGGGTGTCATTTGCATTTAATTATGGCAAATTAATTAACCACAGATGGTACCTACAAATAGAAAACCCTAATTCTATGCCTGCGATTACCACCCATGGTTAAGGGCTAAATTAAAAATATAAAAGAAAAATACATCATTTTCAATTCATTATTTTCCAATTTTCTACAACTACCAAGAGAGCTCTAAGAGGTGAGTTTCAAACTTAACACATAATGCTACTGAACTTGACACAAAATACCCTGACCTATGGCTAATCGACCAAAAGCTTCCACCAATGGCGAAGCCAGTGCTGCCAAGGTAGCATCCCAAACCTCTCTCATTGAATTACCAACTTAAAAATGAAAAAAAATAATTAATGAGTAAAAAATGAACTCACTAAACTATTGGTAATGAACCTCACCCTAGTTAGGTTTAGACTAGGTTATCTTAGTTGGAGAGAGTTTACTTTTTGGGTTTCAGGGTTGCATGATACAGGAAATGACCTTGAAAAAGGCCTTTCTCGTAGTCATGGGTGGTAGCCATGGTTCCCAATCAAAAAATTGCAGGCCACGACTAAATTCAAATTCAAATGGTCTAGAAAAATGACCATTGCCACTAGCCATGGGTCAAAGCCACGGTTAAGAAACCATAGCAAACAAATTTAATTTTCTAATTTTTTTGCTATTTTAATTGATTTAATTGTTTTTTTTTATTTTTCAAGTAATGCTTTGATGTTTGTGAATGTGTTATATACATTTATATTTGTATTTAAATCCTTGAGGTATTTTTTGAATTTGTTTATGATATTTAGTATATTTTTTGTGATTTTGATTCAATTTGTTATCTCCCTTCAGACCCTAACTTCTAGAGTGAAGAAGTTAGATCTCCTTCATCAGCTCCACGATGGATTGACCAATGTTGATAGAGACTAGTTCAGTGTCATTGGCTTTGGCTATGTGCTCCAAATTCCATCCATCTGGTCAGATCAGACATACATGACTTCTTTGGCCTACCATTGGGATGCATGGACCAACACCTTTCACCTGCCCACAAGTGAAATTATTGTGACCTTGAAGGATGTTTATCGCATATTCTGCATCTCCATTAATGGTGAGGCCATCACATCTTTGTCTCGATATTTGAGAGGATCTTTGATGCCAAAAGTGATGAGGTTTAGCTGGACTCAAAGCACGATGGGGCACACATCGAGTATTGGTACCACGAGCGTATCTTCTCCTAGTGAGTGGCCATACTAATGTAGTTGATTATTAATATTATGCTGCCAGACACTTCTAAATCAAGGTTCCCCTAGAACCTATTATCTAGGACTTAGGACCTATTGGTAAGCAATATGAGGGATCCCTTGATTCTATCCTAGGAGAGTGCTCTACTTGCACAAATCTACGATGAGCTATATCAAATCACATAGCATGGGAGTCATCTATAGCATACTACTCCAGATATGGTCCTGGGAGCACATTATCATTGACCATCCTAGAGGACTACCACTATGGATTGGTGACATCAATGATGAGTACAAGTGCTATACTACATGTTGGTATAGGGAGGTTGAGGGCTTCAATAGTAGGTCTCACACAAGGGACCTTCAGTATTACATGGATCAACTAACCAAACTATGACTAGAGCATGTTGTATGGTGCCCATACATGTATTGTACTGCATGGGATGAGGTAGAACGCTATTTGGGATAGATGCAATGTGAGATATGGCTTCTTAAGAATAATCTTGAGCTATGTGAGTTCTTCAACATCTCTCATATCGCTAAGTAGTTTTGGATCTGCCAGGACATCTTGGACGAGCCAGTTTTGTACTACCACCTTAAGGTAGAGAGAGACTTGGCTTGGCCTATGGTTACTCCACTATAGGATGAGTACAATATATACCATGACTTAGGGTTAGTAGACATAGGAATAATAGTAGATTATAATGTCTTATATACTACCAAGATATGGTAGGGTGGAAGCCCACTAGGTAGGGCTAGAGCTGGACCCACCGTAGAGGTAGTAGAAGAGGTAGCAATAGAGGTAGTAGATCCTAAGGGGCGATGGGTTTTCCAAAGGACATAGGTTGGATAGGGCTAGGTTGTAGCAAAGGAGGAGCCATATGATGAGGTATCACAGCTCTGAGACCAAGTGGCTAGCTTGGATTCATGGCTATAGATAGTAGGGACCCAAATCCTAGAGAAGGACACATTCATGGCTACCTTTTAGGCATAGTTGAGAGTAGCATAGGATTATCTGGTACAAGGATAGGCATAGTGGTGAGGATTCAAGGAGGATAGGACAACTCTCCAGGCATAGATTGCCAATGTCGACATTGAGAAATAGAATATCACTAGGTAGCATGATCTTCTCCAGGCTCAACTGGATGTTGTGACCATAGAGCAAGAATTTCTTTAATATACAAGGGGAGGTCCCTCAACTTCCTAGATTTTTCCTACCATTCTAGCTATACTGATATTAGCAGGTTTGTATGTGGGTGCGGAGATTCAGAGATTACATGGCCTCGTTAAAGAGGCTAATACATATCACTCCTTAGATGTGGCCTACATCGCTCTCCTAGAGGGAGAGATCAAACTGCTTGGGGGTGATGTGCCAAATAGAACTATTACTACTAGGATACAGTGGACCAAGACATGGGAGACAAGGCAGTCATCAGCACAGCCCAGTCATAAGACTCATAGGTCAGAGAGGTCCACAAGTTCCATCTATAGGCAGACTCATAGGGAGGGTGGAGATGGTGGGGGAGCCTCTTAAGAAGGGGGTGTAGGCTACAATTAGTACATATCTTATGAGATATTATGTACCATTTTTGAGTGTAAGTTCTGAGGACATACATAGTTGTAGCCTACGAGAATTTTGGACACATGCCTATGTACTCTATTTTTGACACATATATTTATATGATATGACACTGATTTATGACTCATTATATGTGTATATTTATTCATTCTTTTATGTTTATGAGATGCATATGGATGCAAATATTATATATTATGTTTATTTGATGCTATATGATGTGATTTATGGATGACATGCACTAGCTAGATGATGGATGTATGACTAGATATTGTGATCTAGATGTGTAGATGGACTACTATGATGTATGCATATGGATGCAATTTTAGATGTTAAATGCATGTTTAATTTTATGTACTTGTATGCATTTAATTTATTTTGTTATGATATGATGAGTGTAGTTTATGTAATGCATTATTTACATGATGTGATCTGATGTAAATGAACATGTATGCTTGAGTCACTTAAAACATACAGAATGGATGTAATATGAGTTTAAAAATCTAATGGATGACACCACAAAATGTATAACAATCATGTATGTAATTTATAAATATTATGATAAGAATTAATCAATTAGACATCCATATGTGAGATAAAATGATATATTGTTTCTCTTCATAAGCTTTTGTAAGTCAAAATATATGCATAAAGTTAGCCAGTGGGTGTTTAAATATCATTGTTGATATCCATCTGGTATTTGTTCTATGTTATGGACACCCTTTAATAAAAAAACTCTCATAAAAATAAATTGATGACTTTAAATATTGATTTGATTTGTTGCTATTTGGAAATTTTTGAGGTTTTTCATGAAACTCAAACACCCTAGTTGACTTATCAAAAGTTGTATAATGACTATACTAAACTTCTAAAAGATAAAGTTTTTGCTATGAAAGACCAAGCTATTCATTATACCTGTGTGTGCAAATGAATATATTAGATGATACATAAGACTACCTCATTGCTAGGTGGGATTCATTAAGCCCATTGTTGTAATGAGGATCACCACATGCTCACCCGATCCTAGGTTTGGACTTAGTTGGACTAGACCACTAGGCAATACAAGGCACCTAAAGCTAGCTCATTTGTGAATTGCTAGACCTACCCCAATGTTAGGTAGGATTCATTCAGCCCATTACTGTATTGGGGATCACTCTATGGATTTTTATTATTGACAATTCTAGGGATTCAATCTCACCCCCTTATTTCCTTTAATCTATTGGGATACTTGCTCATATATAGTAACGAAAAATACTATTTATTTAATATTTTTTAAATGAGCAAGGGATTGGATTTGAATCTAGGATTTTTTCTCCTTTTGATGTAAGAAAGGGATTTCTTTGGGTAGGGGGGAACTTGTACTTTTTCCAATGACCACTACTATAGACCATTTCACCTCACAAATGAGCAAGTAACAAAAAATTTCACTTACGGTGGCTACGACCACTTTGTAGTGTTCATATTTCCTTGCCCTAATTAGGATTGTTAATGTTTTGATTAGTGATGAGATTCTGATATGCTAAGTGTTATCAAAACTAGACCTCATCCTCAAAAGCAAATAAATATTTCTACAAAATTTTGAGAAGACCACTAGGTATGGATGAATTACTAGAATACCCTAGTATATTCTTCATAGCAATAGGAGTTGTGTTGAGAAACACAATTGCTCACAAGGGTGATGGATGATGATGATACATAGATGCATGATTGAAATAGAAATGTGGTGCCATTTTTAAGATTGCAAACACAACCTATCCTAATTCAAGTGCTATGGATGTAAATACATAATGTAATGCAATTAACTAAATGCATTTGTAAAATAAAAATGCATAATGCAAATATTTTTGCACTTTTTTATGTTTTGCAATGTTTTTAGATTTTATTGCTTTTTTATTTTTATGGATTTTGAAATTTTTTATGTTATTAAATTTTTGACTTTATGTATCGAATGCCTTAATATGGAATATGTTGATAGGTTTAGGCTTTTCAACACCTTCAAGCAAATTTAAGTGATACATTCTAGGTCCAATCTGCTCTGAGATGATATATGGACCTAACCAGTTAGCCATAAATTTATCTTGCAAGTGCAATGGTAGGTTTAAGTTTTTTTGGTTATCCTTCAACACAAGAGCACCAATTTTAAAGTCTCTCAAGTGGAATTTATTATTATAAGCTCATTTTAAGTGCTCTTTATAAATGTGGATATGCTCGAAGGTAGTCACATGACATTCATCAAGAAGTGTTAGTTGATCAAGGTGAGCTTGCCATGCAGTGTCATCATTTATAAACTCTTTCAATACAATGCGTATAATTGGAATATCCAAATATAAGTGTATAATGGCCCCAGTTCCATATACTCATGAAAATGGGGTTATCCTAGTGGGCATCCGTATACTAGTCTTGTAAGCCCATAGTGCAAGGGGTAGCTGGATGTGCCAATATTTATGGTTTTATTATACTACCATTTTTAAGATAACTACCACTATCTTGTTTGAAGCCTTAGATTTCCCATTTGCCTATGGATAGTATGAAGTTGTAAAATTGTATTGTATATTATACTTGGACATCAAATCCCTCATATTTTTATTCTTGAATGATGTTCCATTATCCAAGATTATCTTGGATGGTATCCCAAAATGACTTATGATATTGTGAAGTATGAAATCCATAATACATGCTCTAGTTGTCATTGTTAGAGGGATTGCTTCCACCCACTTAGTAAAATACTCAGTAGTTGTTACGATAAATATATGTCATCCTAATTATGGGGAAGAGATATTATCGATTATATCCAAACTCCTCTAATAAAATGGCTAAGCTACTTGAATGGGTTGTAAGGCCTATGATGGCAAGTGCATAAGATTAACATGATGCTAATATTTAACACATTTCTTGACATACACGGTGCAATCCTTCTCCATAGTGGGCCAATAATAATCCATTTTAAGGATGCACTAGATGATGGTCATGTCGATGAAGTGTGTAGTGACCCCGCGGCACACACATCGCTCTTACTATACTTGCAATGTGTTAAACCAAAAATGAAATGAAAGACCATGAAAAATTATATAACACAAAAGTAACAAAGATGTATCTCTTAAAATACTAAAACCTGGTAACATGTTGATCCCTCTTAGGGATACCCATTTCGATATAATAAGGTTACAAGTGGATAAAATTTCCCCTCGCAAAGGGGTGGTGTGCTATCACAAGCTTCCTGGTTTAGCACATGGAAATTTATGAGGGCTTACAGATGCCTCCTTCTCCAGGTCTATTTCCTAGAGGAATCCCTTTTGCTCTCGTATGTTGCAGATTCTGTCCGATGAACCTATGGCCCTGTAAGCAATGAAACAACAACACACGCTTAGATATTCAAGAATGCCTCCTCATATGAGGTTGTTAGTAATGAATATATCAAATGAAATCAAGTGCAAATTAAACCAATGCTATGAATGTGAATGAATGAAATGATGCTATGCTAATGATATGCTAAAACAAATAATGAAACTAATGTCTAAACCCTAAGCTAGGCCTGTTGGCCACTGTCTAATGACATCATCCTCTAAAGCGAATATTGTCCTCTTTGACTCAAGGCTATGGATTGAAGCTTGTATCCGATGTTGAAATGATGGTTGCTTTACTCGATACATTGAATATCCTATAAGTGGAAAATTCTCAAGTGGACTCTCTAATCTGATAAGGCTTTGTCATAGATTTGATCCCTAAGGGGAACTCTTCAAGTCTTGAAAAACTTTCCTCAATATTGTAGAAAGTCCTCCTAGTGCTCTAGAATAATTGTCTCTCTTGTTATTGATCAAAGTTCCATCCTTGATCAAGTGTCTCTCCCTTTTGGTGCTCTCAGACTTGCACCTTTTAAAGTGTGTGAAACCCTAGGTCTATGCCCAAGCCCTAGGAATGAATCCCTCATGCGTAGTGAAGGTTAGCATGAGAAGCTTTTTGTCTTTTCTATGTTTAAAGACCAGTTAACTAAAGTCTAAATGCAAAATCAAGTCTCCTATGTGAACTGGCCATGAAAGGGAATGTAAAGTTACTCCCGCTCACCTTTATTGCATGCAGACAATCACTTCCACTTGTGATTGGGTATATCTGTTGGAAAAATACTTTTTACGGCTTAGTCATTATCATTTGCAATTACTAAGATCTAGCTTTTGTCATCTATAGCGGCTAAGGTCTGGCTTCTATAATCTTGAGTGGATAAGTTCTGGCCACTCTAGTGCTGAGTGGCTAGGCTTGTATGGGCTTAAAGTGTTGCAAATGAGTGGTGAGAACCACTTTTTATACTTGGAAAGTCTAAGATTATATCATATGATCTTATGAATGTGCCTATGTGAGTATATCCCTTAAACATGACATGTTTTAGGTGTCTACAGATGCCCCTTTTTGTGATGCATTGTGTGGAAAACATAATGCTAAGCAAAAATGTAGACTGATATATTTGTAGGGTGTATGGTGATCAGTGGTCTGATCAATACTGGATAGCCCAATCATACAATATGGCACACACCCTTTGATTAATTGCCTCAACATTTGGAGGACTTAGCTCAGTGGCTTGGACATGTTAAATTGCATTCATTCCTCAAACTCAATCGGGTAGCTTCAACTGCTACAACAGTTCCAACCGATAGGAGAGCTACAATTGAAGATGTCATGTCTACTTACATTCCCAACAAACAAGGGAAATTATGTGATTGTTGTATGCAATTATTCGTAGGACAAACATAATTTTGTTATGATCAAGTGATATTTTGTTGATTTTGATTATGATTATTTTGAATATTTGAACTACATCTTCACTCAACAAATTGGTGAAGAAATGACAATGAATGAATTGGTGATCACCATCTGTAGTGACCCTGGGGCACATGCACCACTATTACTCTAATTGCAATGTGTTAAACCCAAAATGAAATGAAAGACCATGAAAAAGCATATAACACAAAAGTAAAAAGATGTATCTCTTTATTTTTACTAAAACCTAGTTGCATGTTGGTCCCTCTTAGGGATACCCATTTCGATACGATAAGGTTACAAGTGGGTAAAATGTCCCCTCGCAAAAGTGTGGTGCACTATCACAAGATTCTTGGTTCCACACATGAAAATGTATGAGGGCTTACAGATGCCTCCTTCTCTAGGTCTATTTCCTAGAGGGATCCCTTTTGCTCTCGTATGTTACAATTTTTTTTGATGAACCTGTGGCCCTATAAGCAATGAAACAACAACACATACTTAGATGTCTGATAATGCCTCTTTGGATGAGGTTGTTAGTAATGAATATATCAAATGAAAGCAAGTGAAAATTAAACCGATGCTATGAATATGAATGAATTAAATGATGCTATGCTAATGATATGCTAAATAGAATAATGAAACTAATGTCTAAAACCCTAAGCTAGGCCTATGGGCCACTATCCAATGACAGTGGCTGCTAAAGCAAATCTTGTCCTCTTTGCCTCAAGGCTATGGATCAAAGCTTGTATTTGATGTTGAAATGATGGTTTCTTTGCTTGATACATTGAATATCCTATATGTGGAAAACCCTCAAGTGGACTCTCCAATCTGACAAGGCTTTGTCGTAGAGTTGATCCCCAAGGGGAACTCTTCAAGTCTTGAAAAGCTCTCCTCAATATCTCAAAAAGTCCTCTCGGTGCTCTAGAATAATCATCTCTCTCATTATTGATCAAAGTTTCATCCTTGATCAAGTGTCTCTCCATTTTGGTGATCTCAGGCTTACACCTTTTAAAGTGTGTGAAACCCTAGGTCTATGCCCAAGCCCTAGGACTGAATTCCTCATGTGTAGTGAAGGTTAGGATGAGAATATTTTTGTCTTTTCTATGTTTAAAGACCTTTAAACTAAAGTCTAAATACAAAATCAAGTATCCTATGTGAATTGGCCATGAAAGGGAATACAAAGTTACTCTTGTTCACCTTTATTGCATGCAGACTACCACTTCCACCCATGATTGGGCATATCTATCAACAAAATGTTTTTTATGGCTTAGCCACTATCATCTATAGTGGCTAAGATTTGGCCACTATCATCTACAATGGCTAATGTCTGACCACTCTAAGCTTGAGTGGCTAATATTTGGCCACTTTAGTCCTGAGCGGCTAGGCTTGGATGGGATTAAAGTGCGCCATATGAGTGGTGAGAACCACTTTTGATGTTTGGAAAGTCTAATATTATGTCATATGATCTTATGAATGTGCCTATGTGATGCGCTATGTGATGCGCTATGTGGAAAACATAATGCTGAGCAAAAATGTAGATTGATCTATTTGTAGGGTGTATGGTGATTAGTGGTCTGATCAACGCTGGATGATCCAATCATGCAAGATAGTGTGCACCCTTCAAATCATTTACTCAATGTTCAAAATACTTAGCTCAGTGGCTTGGACATGTTAAATTGCACTCATTCTTCAAACTCAATTGGGTAGCTTTAGCTGCTACAATAGTTTCGACCTTTAGGAGAGCTACAATTGAATATGTTATGTCTTCTTATGTTCCCAGCAAACAAGGGAAACTATGTGATGGTTATATGCAATGATTCATAGGACGAGCAAGATTTTTTTATGATCGAGTGATATTTTATTGATTTTGATTATGATTATTTTGAATATTTGAACTACCTCTTCACTGAATGAATTGGTCAAGAAATGAAAATGAATGAAGTGACAAGTCGCTTGACCAATATGACTAATCTGTTTCTTTTCTAGCATTTGTTCCTTCAATGGGTGAACCCACATCCAAGTGTGACTCCAATTATTTATGATAACCATCCATCCATATCTTGAGGAGTGGTCCAACCATCAATAGCCTTCTTAGGGAGTTAGGATGAGTGATTCTGTTTATGCTCATATTGCATCACTTTGGCTTAGTGTTTTTGATGTCACAAGGGAATGAGGATGATCCTATCACACCCGTGGAGCAGTCTAACCATCTTGGTATTTTTCATATTTGAAGTGATACATCGTGATTCCAAAATAAATGTTTTTGCCCCAAGTAGCCTTATGGTGACTTACTAGTCTTACCAAATTACATGGAGTGCAAGTCACTACAATCGCTACATTGATAGAGTAAATGACTAGATACAAGGCTTACTCAAGAATTTGTTTTTATGTGATTTTTATGTTATTTTTGTCATTATGATGACTAGAAGTCTTCAAAATGTGCTTATTTGAATGTTTTTGTTCCTTCTCATGGAGGGGTTGTGGTTTTTTTTGTCTAGGATCTCAATCACTATCAGGTCCAACGACCACAAAAGGCCTGGCCCTGGAAACTCTAGTCTTGAGCGACCAAGCGATGTGGGCCACTGATGTCAGTAGTGGTTAAGGCAATATAAAATTCAACCTAGGTTTTTGTGTTTTCACTTCGCCAGTTGTCAATTTGTTTTTTGAGCTTTAAGGTGAAAGTGACTTTTGTGATTTGGAGAATTTCTACGACTTGGAAGATCATGGCTACATGGGGTGAAGAATCTTTGGGTGGAGGATCTAGAGCTTCTTGAGTAATCCCTAAAACCTTAAACATGCTTGTTTATTTTTGTTTTGGGTAAAACTGAACCATATTAAGTAATCGATAATTGAATCTCATTAAGCTTGTTGGCAACAAATCAAAACCCGTAGCTAGGCTTAGTTTAGGTTTTTATGTGGTGGTCTTTTCTCCATTTTGTCTTGTTTTTTTTGTTATATATTTTTTTGGTATTTTCTATCCTAGGGTCGACGCATCTGCCTCACCACCCGTTGGCTGCTATTGATCAGAGTGGCCAGGAAGTCCTGAAACTTGGTTGTTGTCACTGGCAGCGGTTGATTTAAATACTAACAATCAAAAAATTGACCATTGGGGCTTGGATACTATTAGCTTTAGTAGTTGATTTCTGGCCCCTATAGGCAACAGTGGCCAAGAACACTTAGTGAAATTTTTTATTTTTTTTTGAAATTTTTTGGGTTGATTTATTGATTTTTTTTGAATTTTTGACTTGTTTGATTAGGTGCAACTCTATTCCTTTGCCTAGAATTAGGATAGCCCATAATTATTTGCACCATTTTCATGTTTATTATGATTTATGCCTTAGATACATCGTATTTATGATTCATTTTCTTTTATTTCACCTAGATTCTTAGTGTTCGGACTCGGGACCTGAAGCTCATGAATACACTTCTACCCCTCTTGGATGGCAATGATTGGGCTTGGCTCAAAGCCTGCAGGCTATAGTATGTTACCAGAATGCCCACCATTATGGCATATCATGCCTACATTATGGATTTGGTCCATCTATGAGACCCTTAAACCAATACCTTCAACTTTCCTACCAATAAGATGACTATCACACTAAAAGATGTGTATAGGATCTTTCAGATCCCCTTTGATGGAGTGGCCATTATCTCTTCAACCACTAATTATTAGGTTGTTGTTTTCACTTGGGATTTCAGAGGGTGCTCTATGGAGGCTCTCAAGGACACCAAATCTGGGGGAATGTCCATCTCACAGTGGTATGAGGAGAGTCTTCTCTGCGAAGCATGTAGTGTTGTTGATGGTCATTAGCAATATCTTGATTCCAAATTGCTCAGGTTTGAGGTTCCCATGGAAATTTTTGGCAATGGTTCAGGACTTTTTGGATAGTGAGGAGCCTATCATCAATGCATGGGGTAGGTCTTTGTTGGCTTAGTTCTATGATGAGTTGTACCACATCTGCCAGCGTGGTCACGTCGATATTGCTTCTATAGGTTTGGGGATGAGAGTACATCAAGGTAGATCATACGAGAGGGCTTCCTATTGTGATCACAACTATGGAGGAGCAAATGTAGTGCTATATTGCTAGATGGTTTCAATAGCATGAGATATGCAAGAGTCATCCTCATGCGGGAGAACTTCCCCATTATACTACTACTTTCACTGGGATTCAAATCAGGGATGTTATGTTGTGCCCATATCATGAGTGCTCGATGTGGGATGATATAGCCAATTTTACTGCCAAGACATGGTGTGAGCAGTGGCTCCTTGGCTGCAAGGTTGGCATCTAGGAGTATTTCTTCTACTCTTGGGTTCTCCATCAGTACTGGCTATAGTAGGACGTGCCTCTTGTTCCATTTTTTTATAGGCACCTCACAACAGAGAAGGACCTACCCCCATGGTAGATTACAAATCTCTCAAATGAGGAGGATGCCCCAATAGTTGACCTAGGAGTTTTTTGGGGTATTATAGAGGCATACACTTAGTGGTGGGGGATTGGATGTGGCATGGTTTTGGTAGTCTAGGTCAAGAGGATGATGGTGGGGGTGATGGCATAGATCTAACAAGGTGTACAATCCAAGCCAGGACCAAGGTATGGGGCCAGCCAGCAAAGCAGGTGGTAGAAAATGAGCAAGAGGCTCCTAGGGAGGATGAGGAGGAGATGGATCTTGAGGAAAGAGATTCTCCTATTAGATCATAGTTGCATGAGGTCGAGTCCAAGCTCTAGTCGACCAAGATCCAGGTGCAGCAATGAGATGCTATCATAGTATAGTGGGATGCCACCATAGAGCATATTATGATGCATATATAGGATCTCCAAGCTACTATCAAGGGCAATACTACTAGGATACAGTTTTTTGCTCCTCCTTCTACACCATAGGGGGATCCAAAGATAGGTTCAGGGGTAAAGGTTCTATGCCTATAGTTACTGTTGGATGAGTATGAGGGGCAGATTTAGGAGCATGTTGGTCATATTACCACTCTCCAAATGTAGCTTAGGAGGCATGGGCTTGTTCCTAGGAGGGCACCCCATGTAGGTGGTTCACAGGTTAGTGGGTGCTCTACCTCAGGGTAGTCTTCTACCCATCCTATCCAAAGGAACCAGACTTGGATAGAGATATCAATAGGTTCACACCATTCAACCCATGACACCACCATAAGGGGATGTGGCACTAGGAGAGGTTATGTTGGGGGCTCAATAGATGTGTATTGACCATACTAGACTTTTGAAGATGCAAGGTTTTCATCATGGACCTATGGATTCATTGTCCCTGTGTGTGCAAATTAATATATTTAGATAGAACTCAATATTTTCCTCTGATGTTAGGCAAGATTATTTTAGCCCATTGCTAAGATTAGGGATCCTCAATTATTCATCTTATCCTATGTTGGACTCAGTTGGACTATACCACTAGATGACCTTAGGTTTCCTAAAGCTAGCTCATCCACATTAAAACATTGGTCTACACAAATTCACAATACCTTTTGTATCACTCCAAATTTTTCGCACCCCTACCTTCAGGCTATTGGATCTATGCTCGGAAGGAGGATGGGAAAAGGATGGTGCGGTACCTCGGATGAGAGGACTTTGCGAAGGTCCCACCTCTCAAGGGAGGTGCATTTTGGTGATTTTTCGACGGATGGTGGGTTCACCAGGAAACATTTGACAGTAGTTTCCATACCTAGGTTTTGGGAATGAGTTTTGATGAGTTTGTTTTATTTTTAAACATTCGTCCTAGGTTTGGCTGAATGATTCTAACTTAAACTACATGAAAATGCAATTTAAATGCATACAGCAAACATAAAGGAAAATAGAAATAGAGAATTTGTAGGAGGCCAATGAAGATTACCTGATCCAAAAGTCTGATGGAGTTTCTAAAGCTTGAAGCAGTTTGGATCGTCTGCAATTCAACAGAATCGCCTTCAATTTGATAAAATCATCTAAACTAACAGGATCGTCTGCAATCTGACAAATTCGTCAGACGAATTCATCAGAGACCTGCAAAATAGCAAACAGATGCAAAATACAAGAAATTCTATTTTGCAAACAGGGGCAAACTATATGAAACAGTAATATGAGTGTTGAAAAATATACAAGAACAGAAGTAAATGCAAATAACTATGTTTAGATAGCAGAATATGATCTTAATATGCAAACTAGACAAAATGGGTGAACTCCAGATGCAATATAGTATAAAAACTAAATAAACAATCTAATTTATAACATAAAATGACAGAAAAAGAGACAGAAGAGCAAACTCTAGGCACTGATTGCCTCGATGTGTGCTGCAGTCGAAATCATCTCGCATCAGTACGAGATCGTCTCGAATTTGACGAGATCGCCTCCGATATTGACAGGTTCATCAGCTGCGATAGGTGCTGGCTCCAGCTGAAAACCAGTGGTGTACTTGCAATGAAATGACTATAGGACTAATACAAAATATGAATTACGATGTTTTAGAGCATAAGGGTTCAATTTGCATAAAAATTCAGCCAGGGGTTGGGGAGGGAAAAGTCTTAGAGTTAAATAGGCATAGGATAGTTGTTGGGAGGTTGGAGATCATCCCAATTTGGGAGATCTCCAACTGGGGAAGGGTCCCAACGGTGCAGACACACTTCTACCTGAATTGGAGACCCGTTGGAACGGATTCCAACTATGCAAATTTAGTTTTGCGATGAAATCGTCTGGACGTTCTAGTCCAGACGAAATTGTCAAATCTGGGGTGATATCGTCTGATCGGAGACGATATCGTCAAACGGTCAAAACAACTGCTAAAAATGGTGCGAAAAAGGAGGAAACGGGTTTCTCAGCGGTTAACGAGTGGTTTGGGAGGTTAAATTTGAATTTAAATTTATTTACTAAGGTGAATGTAATTATTCCAATTTTACTGCGCCAATTTTAGGGTGCTACATTTTGCCCCCTCTTTAGCAAATTTTTTGAAGAAAATGTATTAAAGATGAGTTCTTCTCGATCTACGAGAAAGCAAAAAATTATTCCCATTTTTAGGCGACGATTCTTGGTCGAATCGTACGACAGCTTACTATGGTGCCCCCTCCGTGTTTTTACCCAAATCGAACGTTTGCGGTAAAAACATGGAAAAGCAAAAATTATTGTTGAATTATTTTGAATAAAATTAAGAAAAATAGGGTAAAACCCTAATTCATTGTTACTGTTCATTTTACTGTTTTTAGAGCTCTGGAGCAAAAATGGTAGAGACAACATACAGATCTGCAGAGGTCCATCGCGGTCTATGGGTAAGGGTTTAAACTTAGTTTAGATTGATTTAATTTGAATTTACATGCTTGGTAAATAGATTTTAAGATTAATTTTGAGCATCGCAGCCGTTTTTTGCCCTCGACGTCGTCCGGACGAAATCGTCCCTAGTTCGACGAAATCGTCTCAAGTTCGTCAATTTCACCCAAGGGCGAAATCAGCGAAAAGGGGACGATTTCGTCAAATTAGAGACGATTTCGACACGCGAAATCGGAGACGATTTTGCACAAATTTCAGATGATATCGGCCAATAGTGGGCGATATCATCAATTGCAAAATTTTGATCTTTAAGTTGCATTATTGATTGCTAAAATTGTTATTAATGATTGTTTGTTGTTTTGGTTGTTTATGCTTGCAGAGAGGATTACTAAAGAGCAGAGAATGGAAATATGGAGGATTAAGAGATGACTTGGCCGCTCTGACATAGGCAGAGTGAGATCAGCTGGCACAGGCCGGCTTACTACATGTGGCAGAGATGCCACAAGTTTCTACTGACATGGGGCTACTGACGGCCCTAGCAGAGAGGTGGTACTTGGGCTCTTCATGCTTCCGATTACCAATAGGGGAGATGACTCCCACACTAGAGGATGTATGGAGGATTCTTAGAATCCCCATACAAGGGAGGATGATCACACCTGTGGCCAATCAGGGCCACACGATGGGATGACTCTGCGGTGACCCGAGCTTCACCCTAGAGAAGGGCGAAGTGAACATCGAGGCACTACACCAGATACCTAGCGCATCTACACTGACACGAGTTTTGGCTGGGGTGGTTGGTGGACTTTTGCTATGCCACCAGAGCGGATGCAGGGTACCATGGATGCTGGCAGATGTGATCTGCGACATGTGCGACCATGGCTATAGATTTTCTTGGGGCAGCTTTGTTCTATGCCAATTGTATAGGATCCTGCATGGGGTCGTATACAAGGGCGGTCGATGTCTGGTTATGACATCGCTCCTATAGGTTTGGTGCTGGGAGCACATTGCGATGCGGAGGCCGATAGGGCTTCCACTAATAGGGGTTGACGAGGAGAGGCCCCGAGTCTTCTACTGGTGGCTCCGGAGAGGGGCACAACGATGGATCGACCTGTCGGTGTCCCGAAGACTACTGGATGACTTGGTCCCAGACCAGATCACCTGGAGGCCATGGAGAGAGCATCCAGGGTGGCCAGAGGATGGACAGGAGCTGGCTGGCATCAGGCGAGTCTTCTGGCTATCGATGGAGAGGGGAGAGGTGGAGCTCCACCGCTATGACCGAGTTTTGTGATAGTTCGGTCTACAGTAGGGATCCCATCTCTCAGGGATTATGAGTTTTCTCGGACTATCCGAGATAACACCACAGTTAGCGGGTCTCCAGATATGCAGTGATTCTGGAGTCAGGACACGGACGATGCCCCCATTCAGCCAGTGGATGGGGACGACGCAGGGGTAGCCGATGGCTACGATGCTTGGTACGCAGGCATCCGCCCTCCTCGGTTGACAAGGGCTCAGGGACCGATCCACGCAGTTGTGCATCGGATAGGGAGGTGGTGCTAGGCGATGGTAGAGGCAGCCCAGGGTCATGACAGAGGAGAGTAGAGGAGGCCATAGGCACAGGAGAGGCCATGGTAGAGGGAGAGGGAGAGGAGGGAGGTGATACCCCCATCTCCATAGAGGCCACCATCGCCTGATAAGGGCAAGGGTGTGGACATTGGAGAGAGTAGCGAGATGGCTACTCTTCGGGTAGAGAGAGATCGTCTGTGATCTCAGGTGCAGATGTTACAGGATGCAGCTGCACAGCACCAGGCTGAGGTGTCGCAGCTACGAGACGAGAATGCTCATTTCAGGGCACGAGGCGGAGGGGTAAGCACTCAGGAGCTGCTACGGTCAATTTCTCAGACCGCATTCTATCAGGTGCTATGCTACCAGGCGGTGCCAAAGGGCCAGAGGGTACAGCTGCCACCTGCCATAGCAGATCCTATCAGGACAGGGTCGACAAGGAGCTCATCCCGATCGATGATGAGGACTCGCAGTACCACACATACTATGATGGGACCACCTCGTCCTCCGTAGGGTGGGGGAGGAGATGAGGCCGAGAGCTCTAGAGTCTCTCGAGGCTAGAGGGTGGGATACTGCCACTGATATTGTATTATACTTGTATTGATAGAGGATTGAGTATGCCGAGGTACAAATTGTGGCATACCAATCTAGTTTTGATGATGTATATATTCTATTGATATATATAGATGAGATATTTTTGATCATATGACTTGTCTTATGTGATGCTTATGATGCTTTTTATGTTTGATTGATTGATTGAGTTGATTGATGTAATGATTTTATTGATGAGTCATGTAATTATGTCGTTTTGGAAAAATTATAACTTGGATGTCATGCTTTAAATATTTTAAATGAAATAATCTGATGTAACAAATTGATTGGTTGTAATGCAATGTGATAAAAATAAAAAAGAGATTTCTAACAATAATTTCAAAGGACATTGTCGCTATTATAGACCATTTCATGGAGTCGCTGCTCACTCGGTCGTCAAGCTAGTCCCAGGATAGAAATATTTTTAAAAGAAAAGAGTGCTTAAGAGACTGTCTTAAGACTTTGTTGTGATGATGCAAATGATGATGATGATGATGGTTTGTTTTCAGATTTCCTTGAAAATATTATGCATGAAATATTGTAAAATGATTTTTGCTAGGCATAAATTCCTAAGTGTGATAAAGATTGTTGAATAATTCCTTAAGAATTATACCATCATTGCAAAATGCAAAGGTTGACATAATGATATGAAATAATAAAAAATGTGTTTGCTTTTGAAAAGCATAATTTGTTTAATAAAATGAAGTCATATGGTTTTTATGAATTTTGATAAATTGGGAAAAAATATTGTTACAATGGTTTTCACTAGGCATAGAATATGTAGGTATAGACTTATACCATCATCGCGAAGATCAAAGAAAGGATAGTTTTATTACATGATTGATTTTTAATGAACAGAAAATATGAAAATGAGGACTTGCGCTAAGCATAAAATTCCAATTTTGGTTTTGAAACTATACCATCGTTACGAAAGTCGATAAGATATATATGATATGTTGTTAAATAATTGTACTTGATTATTCCAAACAAGTTGCAAAATAATATTTCAAAGTATTTTGAAGACAAAAATTAGATTTATAAGGAATCCCATGTGCATAAGTGAATTTATTGCCTATCTTGATTTATCATAATGATAGACAAAATCTCTCAAATACAAATGTGTGTGCAATTGTATGGTTCAGTTACTAGTTTTGAGCAAGATACTATGATACAAGTGATTTGAATAAACCAACTAAGTGTTCATTAACCATGATGTAGATGCATATAACCATACTAGGCTACTATGTAGGTCGGATTATCAAGAGCTAGCTAATCCATGAGCAGACATAGGTCTATACAAAAGAAGGTCGCTAATGTGACAGACATATCGCCACGCTAGGAGTTACCCAAGGCCAAGCAGGTTGGGCACAAACCACCTGTTATGGGGCTTACCTCACGCTTTTCGAATAATTGAGAATTCCAGGGATTCAAGCTCATTCACCCTTCTTTTCTTTTCAAAGGGTAGGGAAAGGGATTTTATTGCTTTTCTTGCTTTCTTTTGAACTTTGCTTATTTTTCTTTTGCTTGATAATGCTTGTAACATTGTTGTAATGATATAAAAGAACATTTTTCTTTTCTCTTTTTCTTGAATGTTTCTTTTCTTTTTCTTTTTCTTTTTCTTTTTCTAGGGATACTTGCTCAGATTAGCTGTAGAGCAAGGGATTTTTATTCTGGGTAGGGGTGAGCTTGTCCTTTTGCCAATTCTCAAAGATTCTAGACCATGTGCATGATAGGATAGCAGGGGAAACTTTTCACCCAAGAAATCAGTTCTACTATGTAGCAAAACATGGAAATTACAAATATAATCATTTTATTGTGAAAAGATGTGCTTGGTTTAAGTAAATACCAAGATCAATTCTCTATGCTCAAACTTTATTTAATGGAATTTTGTGAACTTTGATATAAGAGAGATTAGTAATCATGCCAGATAAAATCAAGATATTTATTGTGTGAGTGTGCAAGTGAGGGATGCCAAATAAATGCTAGTTTTATCCAAAATAAGTTGAAACATATAACTGCAATAATTGTAAGAAAATAATGATTTTGAGAAAGTTTTGAGAATGTTGACTCTCTCTTTATTCTGTATATTGTTTTGGTTTCGAAAGAGTCAAGCATATAGCTGTTTTTAGATTTTGTATTTTGATTTTAGTTTTTGAGCAAACAATTTGACAAGTGCTTTAAATAAATGCAATAGATAGTTTTTGAAAATTTTTGGAGATTTATGAATGTTTTTGAGGTTTTTGAATAAATTGAAAGAAATACAAGATAATGATTTTGAACAAATATATACATGGATGAAATGACCAAATTTATGCATAGTAACGTTTGAGATGTAAAATATTCATGGGTTCTTTAAGTTCTTTACCATCTAAGGTAGATAATTTATATGCTCCTGATTCAAATTTTGCAGTAATGATGTATGGTCCGAGCCAGTTGGGCTCAAATTTACCTTTAAGTTCCTTAGTTGCATTTGTATTTTTTTGAAGATTTTGAGGATTTTGATTTTTTTTTTGTATTTTGATTTTAATTTATGAATTGAAATTGATGGTATATACAAGATGATCTATATACACTATACAAGGTTATTTGAGTATAGCATGTCTAAGGTTGCTTCAAAATCAAAGGAGGTTTTGAAGGATAATCTGGTTGTGTTGAAGGTAAGAACAAAAGGTGATGAGTAAAAGATAGTGATAACAAAAGCTTTGTTATAATGTAAAATAATGTAGCAAAAGATTTGACTTTTATATGTGTAAAATTGATCATATTACAAAATAAAATGTCATAAATATAAGAAATTTCTTCATTCTTATTATTATATTCCAAGTCTTGATAAGATGGAGAAAGTATATGTGAAAGATATGCATGAGTGTTATTTGGTAAACAAGGATGATCATATATGGATGAAGAAAAGTGATGGATAAAAAATAATTGTGACAATAGAGAGTGTATAGAACTTGATGTTTCAATCGTTAAATATTCTTCAAATGGTTTTGGGTCACCATGTATGGTAACAATTTTATTTGCAATTTCAAACTTCAAACATTGATGAAGAGTGGAAGGGACAACCCTCATCGTATGAATCCAAGGACTTTGGAGAAGTAGTTTGTAAGGTGAAGGACAATATCCTACATAGAATAAAGTATCCAAGATCTTGGATCCAATATTAAGGGGAAGAATTATAGTACCTTGACGATCTTGAATTTCATTGTTAAAAGATTTTATAAGAACATTTGATTTATTAATATCTTCTTCCTTTAATTTGAGTTTTTGGAATAATTGATAAGTGCATAAATTAAGAGAGGAGTCATTATCTAGCATGATAATTTTAACAGGTGTTTCTTTACTAGATCCGATAATGTAAAGATAGAAGTCTTCTTGTGGAGTAGAGGAAGGAATATCTTCATCATAGAATGAAATATGGTTAACCTCGAGAGGGTTTATACCATTAATTATGTTCTTAGAGAAAATATGATGAGGAACAACTTGTTGGCTAGGTATTTTGAACAAAATTTCCTTGTGATAAATTTGTAATATTTCTAAAAGGGATATATTTGCTTGAGGATTAATCACTTGTTGTTGGTTATCAAAGTGGATTTCAGATTGAGATTTTGATTCTAAAGATGAACTTTCTATGCTTACATTACATTTTGTATCATTCTCTAGAGCCAAAGATAGTTTTGAAAGTTGGTCAAATGAGGAATCCATATCTTGAATATCGGATTGAGTTGATTGAACTTGAGGTTGCTCATTTGTATTTTTTGTTACAATATTAATAATATCATCATGATGGCACACATTAACATGCAATATTTGATTGGTTTCTTGTTGTTGATAATTGAATAGGGGTTCTTGGGATATCCCCATGTCTTGATTTATTATTGGCATTTGTTGTGTAGGGTTTTGATTGTTTACTGAAGATTTATAGTCAGTTGTAGATTGTAATTCCTTTATATTAAAAAGACCCTTATCAATCAAATCTTGAATTGCACATCTTAAATATTTACAATTTTGTGTCATATGTCCATCTACTCTATGATATTCACAATGTAGCTCAGGTTTAAACCAATCTGATGTGGTATTAGGTTGTCTTATGGAAGGAAGTTCAATAATATTTGTGTCAAGTAAATACTTGAGAATTATATCCATTGGTTGATTAAGCCTAGTAAATTTACGTGATGAAGGTTTTTGATAAATGCCTTAGGAATTTTGTCATAAAAGGACCTAATGGTTTCTCACCTCTACTTTCTTTATTATGGGTAGAATGATGACAGGAATATTGGGTTGTAGGAGGTGAGTGCACGGTAGAATTGGAAGAATAAGTATTTTCTTGTTGAAATGGATGTGTTGTATTGAAAGAAGAGTTTTGAAAAGGTGGCAGAGGATTATATGTGGATTGATAGACATAATATGGATATATGGGAGAATAGATAATATCATTATGAAGAGGATTGGCAAAGGGATTGTTTTGTTGGGTTATGGATGAAAAATAAGAAGAGTGTGATGGAGGTGGTGTTGAATAGGGATGAGGTTGGTCATAATCAACAAATGTATTTAGCTGAATTCTTCCAACATTACTGATGGACTCATATTGATTTGAGTAAAAACTCATGGTTTCTTTAGTACTTCTAAAAGTAATATTTAGCATCTACTATTTAGGATTGAATATAAAACATACAAAATTGAAATGATGATTTTGTTTTTGTTTTTCTTGTATATATATATTTTTTTGTTTTTTTTGTTTTTGTTTTCAAAATGTTATGATGCATTCACGTCGGGTTCACCAAAATGTATCGCTCCAAATTTTTCGCACCCCTACCTTCAGGCTATTGGATCCGCGTCCGGAAGGAGGATGGGAAAAGGATGGTGCGGTACCTCGGACGAGAGGACTTTGCGAAGGTCCCGCCTCTCAAGGGAGGTGCATTTTGGTGTTTTTTCGACGGATGGTGGGTTCACCAGGAAACATTTGACGGCAGTTTCCATGCCTAGGTTTTGGGAATGAGTTTTGATGAGTTCATTTTATTTTTAAACATTCATCCTAGGTTTGGCCGAATTATTCTAACTTAAACTACATGAAAATGCAATTTAAATGCATACAACAAATAGAAAGGAAAACGCAAACAGAGAATTTGCAGGAGGCCAATGAAGATTACCTGATCTGAAATTCTGATGGAGTTTCTGAAGCTTGAAGCAGTCTGGATCGTCTGCAATTCAACAGAATTGCCTTCAATTTGATAAAACCGTCTAAACTGACAGGATCGTCTGCAATCTGACGAATTTGTCAGACGAATTCATCAGAGACCTGCAAAACAACAAACGAATGCGAAATACAAGAAATTCTATTTTGCAAATAGGGGCAAACTATATGAAACAGTAATATGAGTGTTGAACAATATAAAAGAACATAAGTAAATGCAAATCACTGTGTTTAGATAGCAGAATATGATCTTAATATCCAAACTAGACAAAATGGGTGAACTCCAGATACAATATAGTATAAAAACTAAATAAACAATCTAATTTATAACATAAAATGACAGAAAAAAGAGATAGAAGAGCAAACTCCAGGCACTGATTGCCTCGATGTGTGCTGCAGTCAAAATCGTCTCGCATCAGTACGAGATCGTCCCGAATTTGATGAGATCACCTCCGATCTTGACAGGTTTGTCGACTGTGATAGGTGCTGGCTCCGGCTGAAAACCAGTGGTGTACCTGCAATGAAATGACTATAGGACTAATGCAAAATATGAATTACGATGTTTTAGAGCATAAGGGTTCAATTTGCATAAAAATTCAGCCAGGGGTTGGGGAGGGAAAAGTCTTAGAGTTAAATAGGCATAGGATAGTTTTTGGGAGGTTGGAGATCATCCCAATTTGGGAGATATCCAATGGGGGAAGGGTCCCAACGACGCAGACACGCTTCTGCCCAAATTGGAGACCCGTTGGAACGGATTCCAACTATGCAAATTCAGTTTTGCAATGAAATCGTCTGGACGTTCTAGTCCAGATGAAATCGTCAAATCTGGGGCGATATCGTCTGATCGGAGACGATATCGTCAAACGGTCAAAACAACTGCTAAAAATGGTGCGAAAAAGGATGAAACGGGTTTCTCGGTGGTTAACGAGCGATTTGGGAGGTTAAATTTGAATTTAAATTTATTTACTAAGGTGAATGTAATTATTCCAATTTTACTGCGCCAATTTTAGGGTGCTACACCTTTGTATTAGAAACATCGTCATGCTTTTGGTTCGATTGTGCTGAGAATTCCAAGGATTCAAGTTCCATTCCCTTCTTTTCTTAATTTTGACTCGGGATACTTGCTCATGTCTAGTTATGAAAATCACTATTTATTTTATTGTTTTTTTTTTTTTTTGAGCAAGGGATTCTTGTAGTGATGATAATCACTATTTATTTTTCTTTTGTTCTTTTGATATTTTGAACTATGACTTGGGCGTTGATGTTCGACTTTTGAATATTTTGAACTTTCGACTTTGAGATTTTGAATTTGGCTTTGTTCTAGGGTTTTGCTTATTTTTATGAAAGTAAGGGATGTATGCAGTGATGATAATCACTCATTTTTTGGTAGGGTATAACTTTTCCTTTTACAAATTCTCAACACATTTGAACTGTTTGTACAAGGGGATAAGCAAGGATGATCCTTTTCACTTAAGGTAACTTAGAACCCTATATGTAGCTTTCATCTTCCCTTGTCCAGCTAGGATTTAAGTTTTTATAATTAGTGATGGGATTCTGAATATCTAAGGTTTTCATGACTATTCCTTAGTCTCTACTAATCAATATGGATTTTCACAAAAATTGATAAGACCACTAGATATGGTTGAATAACCGAAAAATCTTAGCCTATTCCTTATAGAAACTTGATATGGTTGTGTTGAGAAACACAATTACACACATGAATGAATGTATGATGGTGGATTTTATGAATGATTTATGATACAAACTATGGCATTACTTGTAAGGCTGTGATCATACCATATACAATATGTGAGATGCAATTGTTTTTGTGATTTTGATTTTATGTTGTTTTTACATTTTTTATTAATGTGACCAAAGGGCTTATTGTGCCTTTGGGGATTTTTATTTTTGACCAAGTAGCATGAAATACCCTTGGAGGGAGTTGACCAAGCGACTTGAATACCCTTGGAGCATTTTGATTTGAATTTGACCAAATGGCTTGGATATCCTTGGAGCATTTTTATTGGAATTTGACCAAGTGGATTGGATACCCTTGGAGAATTTTTATTGGAATTTGACCAAGCGACTTGGATACCCTTAGAGCATTTTGATTGAAATTTTACCAAGCGACTTGGATACCCTTGGATCATTTGATTGGAATTTGACCAAGCATCTTGGATACCCTTGGAGCATTTTGATTTGAATTTGACCAAGCGGCTTGGATACCCTTGGAGCATTTTGATTGGAATTTGACCAAGCGGATTGGATACCCTTGGAGCATTTTGATTGGAATTTGACCAAGCAGCTTAGATACCCTTGGAGCATTTTGATTTGAATTTGACCAAGCGACTTGGATACCCTTGGAGAATTTTGATTTGAATTTGACCAAGCGGCTTGGATACCCTTGGAGCATTTTGATTGGAATTTGACCAAGCGGCTTGGATACCCTTGGAGCATTTTGATTTGAATTTGACCAAGTGGCTTGGATGCCCTTGGAGCATTTTGATTGGAATTTTACCAAGCGGCTTGGATACACTTGGAGCATTTTTATTGGATTGAGTTTTTTTATTTTTTTGTTTGTTCATTTTTTATTTGTTTGTATGTTTGATTTGTTTACAATGTTTTTGTTTTTTGATATTTTTCATTTTTTTTTGTATTTTTTGTTTTATGTCTAGAATGTCTTCAAGTGAATGATATTGAGAGGTTCAAGATATTTAACACCATATAATGATACAAAGCAATATGCTCAAGGTCCAACTCTTTCTGAAACCATGTAAGGGCCTATCCAATTTACCATGAATTTGTCTCGCAGGTGCAGTGGTAAATTAGAATTTTGTTGGTTTTATTTGAGCACAATATCCCCAATTTTAAAATCTCTTAAGTGGACTTTACTATTTTAAGCTCACACAAGGTGATCTTGGTGTAGCGACCCTGAGAACACGTGCACAGAGCCCTTTTCTAAAAAATCCTACTTGCAATGCTTATTTAAAATACCAAAGATGAAATGGAAAGACAAGAGGAAAAAGCATATAACACAAAATAACAAAAGACGAATCTCTTTATTGATATTGAAGCTTGGTTACATGTCAATCCCTATTAGGGATATCCATTTTGATACTATAAATTACAAGTGTACAAGGAGTGCCCCTTCCATGAAGAGGTGATGCTCTTATAAAATCTTCCCGATTCTGCACACAAAAATGTATGAGGGCTTATAGATGCCTCCTTCTCTAGGTTTGTTTCCTAGAGGGATACCTTCTGCTCTTGTATGTTGTAATATTCATCCGATGTACCTATGGCCCTACAAGCAATGAAAAAACAACACACTTTTAGGTGTCTGAGATTGCCTCCCCAGATGAGGTTGTTAGTAATCAAAAAATGTAATGGAAATATGATAAAACAATGCCATGAAATCATGTAAATCTATGCTAATGATATAAGAAAACAAAATAAATATGCAATGTCTATTTAAGCTAAGCCTGCAAGCCACTATCCAAGATAGCGACCACTAAAGTAAACCTTACCCTCTTTGCCCCAAAGCTATGGGTCAAAGACTCTAATATGATGTTGAAGAAAGTAGGTATTATGCTATTTGATTTGTCAAAGCTTCACCACACGTGTTCTCAAAGATAACTCTCCAAGTCATGAAACCTCTCCTAAAGAATATGTCTCTCTCCCTAATGTGATAAAATATCTCTTATATCTTATATCTGAATATTATCAGCCCCCCTGGTGCTCTCAGGCTTGCACTTTTTATAGTGTGAAACCCTAGGTCTATGTCCAAGCCCTAGAAATGAATTTATCATGTGTAGTGCAAGTTAAAATGAGAATATTTTGTCCACTATCTATACTTGAAGGGTAGTTAACTAAAATGTAACTGCCCACTTGAGTTTTCTATGCGAACTAGTCGTTAGCATGAGAAGCTTTTGTCTTTTGTTTATTCTTAAAAAATAGTTTAGTATAAATGCAAACTCAAGTTTCCCATGTGAACTGGTCATGAAAAGAAATGTAAAGTCACTCCCACTCACCTTTATTGCATGCAGACTGCCACTTTCACCCAAGATTGGGCCTATTTATTGACAAGTCACTTCTTATGGCTTAGCCATTGTCATCTCCAGTGGCTAAGATCTAGACAATGTCATCTATAGCGACTAAAGTTTGGTCGCTCTAGGATTGAGCGGCTAGGATATGGTCGCTTTTGGCTTGAGTGTCCAAGATTGGATGGCTTGAAAAGGCCCCAAATGAGTGGTTAGAACCACTGTTGATGCTTGAATAGTCCAATATTATGTCTTATAATCTTATGAGTGTGTTTATGTAAGTAGCTCCCCTAAGAATGACATGATTTAGGTGTCTATAGATGCCCCTTTTTACGATGTGTTGTGTGGAAAACACAATGCTGAGCAAAAACATAGACTAATCTATTTGTAGGGTGTATGGTGATCAATGGTCTGATCAATGTCGGATGGCCTAATCATGCAAGATGGTGCACATCCCTTGAATCATTGCCTCAACATTCGGAGGACTTAGCCCAATGGCTTTTGCATGTTAAATTGTACTTACTCCTCAAACTCAATCGGGCAACTTCAGCTGCTACAACAATTTCAATCGGTAGGAGAGATACAATTGAAGATGTCATGTCTACTTACGTTCTCAGCAAACAAGGGAAATTTGTGATTTTTGTATGCAATGATTCGTAGGATGAACACAATTTTTCTATGATTAAGTGATATTTTATTGATTTTGATTATGATTAAGTTGAAGTTTTGAACTACCTCTTCACACAATGAATTGGTGAAGAAATGACAATGAATAAATCAAAAATTTGCTTGACCAATATGACTAATATGGTTCCTTTCTAGCATGTTCTGCTTTTAATGGGCAATCCCACATCCAAGTGTGATTCCAATTGCTTATGATAATAATCGATCCCTATCTCGAGGAGTGGTCTGGCTATTAATAGCCTTCTTAGGGAGTTAGGATGAGTGATTCTATTTATGTCTAGATTGTATCACTTTGACTTAATATTTTTGATGTCATAGGGGAAATAGAATGACCCCTTCGCATCCGTGGAGTAGTTCGACCATCTTGATCTTCTTTGGGTTTGAAGGATGACATATCATAATTTCAAAATGAGTTGCTTTTGCCCCAAGTGGCCTTATGGTTGCCTACTCATCTCATCAAAATACATGGAGTGCAATTCGCTACAATAATCGAGTGGATAAAGTAGGTAACTTGATACGAGGCCCTCTTGAGATTTGTTATTTTATGTAATTTTTTAATTATTTTGGTCATTCTAGTGATTCAAAACCACCAAAGTGTGATTATTTTCTATTTTTGTTATTCCCTCATTGAAAGAACTACTTTATTTTGATATGTGGGCCTGGCCACTGTCAATTCCAATGGCCTCTAATTTCTTGCCTTTAGCCTCTATCACCTTGAGTGGCCAAGGAGCTCGGGCTGCTCACATCAACAAAAAACAAGGAATAATTAAGGAAATATAAAATTTACAATTCTAGGGTTTTGACCTATCATTTTCACTATTGAAGATTCTATTTTTAGAGCTCTGGTGCAGCGGTGATGGTTGCGACTTTGAAATTTGTTGATGCTGAGGATATGGCTACGCAGGGTGAGACATCAACTATTAGAGGAGCCGGAGCTTCTCAGGTATTTCTCTCTTCGAAACCCTAACTCTCTTTTCTTTGCCTAAGTAATATTGATCTTTAATAAGAAATGAGCAAAACGAACATCACTAAACCTATTGGCAATGAAAAAATCCTGTAATTAGGCTTAGGTTCCCTTTTTCTATGGTGGGTTAGTCCCCAATTTTGCTATTTGTCAGTGGCTTCAACCTAGGGTTTTTCAATTTTTTTTCATTATTCACCTACTACTACCATTTTGGGCATTTTGAATTTAGCCTAGTTTTGATGCTTGGGTAGGAACATTTGCCTTCCAATTTGTTTGCTTTCCCTCCCTTTGTTATTTTTCTTAAGTTATTTTGTCAAAATTGTAATTTAATTTGATTTTTTGGCTAAGGGTTCACAGGTTTGCCATGTCACCCCTTGGTCGCTATCACTCAGAGCAGTCGGCTCTAAGTTGATATCACTCAGAGCGACCAAGCTTGAATCCCAACAGTCAAAAATTTAACTACTGGGCCTTGGCCATTGCTACCTCCAGTAGCTAGGTTTTGATAATTGTAGGTGACAACGACTAAATATTAAGCCTTGTTTTTGCATTTTGCGTATTGATTTTTATGATTTTTTTTTTGAATTTTTACTTTGCTTGATTAGGTGTAATTTATTCTTATTTTTCTTAGATTTAGAGTAACTCGTACTCTTTTGCACCATTTTCATGCTTAGTGTGAATCATGCCTTAGATGCACTTGTAGTTATATTTTTTTTTTCTTTGTTTAGATCCTCACTGCTTGGGCACAGGACCCGAAGCTCCTGCTTGACTTACTTCATGGATTTTATGACACTGACTGGAAGTGGTTTAAGGCCCATGGGCTACAATAGGTTATTAGGTTGCCCCACATTATGGCTGACCAGGATTATCTTATGGCCTTAGCCCACCATTGGGACCCATGGACCAACACCTTCCACCTTCCACCCGATAAGATGACTATCATACCAGAGGAAGTTTACAGGATCTTTCGGATCCCATTCGATGGGGTTCCCATTGTTTCATTGGCCACTACTGATCAAGTGTTCGTCTATGCTTGGGTGTTTGGAGCATGCTCTACACAAGCCCTCTAGGATACTGGGTTTAGGGGATTATCTATGAAGACTTGGTATGATGATTATGTTTTCACAACGAGGCATGTTGTGTTGTTGATGGTGATCAGCAACGTTCTTATCTCAGACTACTCAAGTTTGAGGTTCCCTTGGAACCTCCTGGAGATGGTGCAGGACCTACTAGATAGTGAGGAGCCTATCATCTATGCATGGGATAGATCGCTATTGGCTCAATGCTAATATGAGTTGTACCACATCTATCGATGGGGACACATCAACATTGCTTGTAGTTTTCTCTTACAAATTTGGTTATGGGAGCACATTAAGGTAGATCACCCTAAGGGGCTACCAGTTGAGATTACATCTATTGAGGCTCAGACATAGTGCTATGTTGCCAAATGGGCTCGAGAGCATGAGGAGCATAAGAGCCACACTTTTGTAGGGGAGTTGTCCCACTACATTGATGCTTTCACCAGACTATTGGTCAAAGATATCATGTGGTAGCCTTACTATGAGTGTTTTGTTTGGGATGATCCAACTAGTTTTACTGCTAGGACATGATGCAAGTGATGGCTTTTTGATCGTAAGATTACCATTCAGGAGTATTTCTTCTACTCTCGAGTTCTTTGTCAGTATATATTGCAGTAGGATGTACCCTTGGTACCATTCTTGTACAGGTGCCTCACAATAGAGAGGGATTTACCTCCATGACAGGTCACAAAGCTTGTATATGAGGAGGATTCCCCAATTGTAGATTCTACAGTGGTTGTGGGAGTTACAGAGGCCTACTCTTAGTGGTGGGGTGATCATATGTGGCATGGCATTGATAGCCTAGGGCATAAGGATGATGGTAGGGATGATGGTGCAGATCCAATAGGATGTAGGGTTTAATCCAAGATCGAGGTATGGGGCAAACCGATAGAGCAGGAGGTAGTAGAGGATCCTGATGTTCTTGAGGAGGAGTTAGAGCTCAAGAAGATAGATTCTCCTTTAAGAGCATAGTTGTATGAGGTGTAATATGAGCTCCAAGCTACTAAGATCTAGGTATAGTGGTGAGATGCTATGATTGAGCAGCTCATAGCATAGATACAGGCTCTACAGGCTACTATTGGGGGTGGCGATGTCAAGATGCAATTTTTTGTTCCTACTTCTACACCATAGGAGGTTCTAGAAGCAGGCTCAGGGGTAGATGTGGGATGACTTCAGTCCTTGTTGGATGAGCATGAGGCATGGATCCGGGGTCTTACAACTCATGTTACCCTCCTTTAGATGCAGCTCAAGAGGCATGAGCTTATCCCTAAGGATCCAATAGATGTAGGTGGTTTGTAGGTCAATGGGTGCTCTACCTTAGGTTAGTCTTCCACCCATCCTAGCTAGTGGACCCAGACTCAGATAAAGAGACCTATAGTCTCGCATCAATCGACTCGCGATACCGCCATAGGGGAGGTGGCACTGGAGGAGATGGTGTAGGGAGCTCAGGCCTGACATTTTATTGATGCTCTACTTGGTTATTGATCCATTTTTGAGATCAACTGACCTACATGACTATAGTCCACAGGCATTTGTGTATATCCATTGGACTTGATACACATACTTTTATGATATATTTGCCTTTTATGACTCATTATGTGTATCATTTATTGCTTATGTTTTTGTTATTTTTTTTGTTTTATGATATGATGCGATGATGATATTATGATAATTTGATGGATATGTTAGATGATAGATGATATTTTGAAGATGCTTAGATGGATGTGTAGATGTTTTTATGATTTGATGATATGATGCGATGTATTTTGATGATGAATGATGAATTTATGATTTGGTATGCAAATGGATATTGCCTATATGTTTTATGATGTGGTTTATGGATGATTAATGACTTATTTTTGTGGATGCAAATGTTATTGTTAAATGCATGTTTAATTTTTGCTTTAATTTTATGCATCTAACTTATGTGATGGAATGGTATAAATGAACCTATATGCTCTAATCACTTAAAACATACGAAATGCATATGACATTGACAATATTAATGGGTGATACCATAGAAAGTAAAAAAATAATCATGAATTTAAATAATCACTCCTATCATAAGAATTGATTAAGTATTCATATATGAGATGTAATGGTGCGTAATGTGTTTTCTTAATAATTTTCTATAAATTAAAAGATATAAAGTAGTCAGTGGTCGTCTATATACTATTTCTAATATATATTTGGTATCTGTCCTACTATGTTGATACCCCTAATTTATAGAATCTTATAAATAATTTGATGGTGTGAATGATGTTATGATTTGGTGCTATGTAAAAAAAATTTGGGGCTTTTCAAAGATTTAAACACTCTAGTTCCCCTATCAATAGCTATATACTTACCACTTAGACTTTTGAAAAGTAAGGCTTTTACCATGGACCTGGTTTTTCATAATATCTATGTGTGCATGTGATTGTATATTTTGAGGTAGAACTCAATCATTTCCTTTGATGTCAGGCGGTATTCTTTTAGCCCATTGCTAAGATAAGGGATTCTCAAGTGTTCTTCTCATCCTTATGTTGGACTTAGTTGGACTATACCACTAGGCAATATTTGGTTACCTAAGCTAGCTCATCCACATTTAAACATTGGTATACACAAATGCATGAAGCAATTGTAATAGACATATCATCATGCGTAAGGATTCCTCCTTCTAGTTTTGTACAATGTTGAGAATTCCAGGGATTCAAGCTTTTTTTCCTTTATTTTTGTCTTCTTTTTGGCTTTGGATTTTTTCTCATATGTAGTGATGAAAACCACTGTTTATTTTTATTTTAATTTTTTTTCTTTGAGCGGGGATTTTTTGTAGTGATGATAATCACTGTTTATTTTGCTCATGCGTGGTGATGAAAATCACTGTTTATTTTGATTGATTTTTTCTTGAGCTTGATTTTTTTGTATTTTGAATATATGATTTGTGTATCAAATTTTTGCTTTTGAAATCTTGATTGTATGCTTGTGTACTTTTCTTTGGTATTTTTGCTTATTTTTATATAAGCAAGGGATTTTGATAGGGTAAAGCTTGTCCTTTTGCCAATTCTCAGCACCTTTAAACCGGTTGCACAGGGGTATAAGCAAGGAACATCCTTTTCACTTAAGGTAACCTAGAATACTTTGCAACTTTCATCTTTTTCTTGTACCAGCTAGGATTTTAGTGTTTCAATTAGTGACGGGATCTTGAATATCCAAGGCTTTACAGCTAGGCCTTACCTTCTACTAATCAAAGTTTTTTTTCTCAAAAGTTGATAATATTACTAGGTGTGGTTGACTAACCAAAAAATATTAGTATATTATGTATAGAAACAAATAATGGTTGTGTTGAAAAACACAATTACACACATGTGGATGGAGGTATGGATATGAATGACTTGTGCGACAAACTATGGTATCACTTTTAAGGCTCTCATGACATATAAAATTGTGATATATGTTAAAATGTAATGCAATGATGTGGACGCAAAATGTGAAGTGCAATTTTTTTTGTATTTTTTATTTTATGTTGTTTTTGTATTTTTGATTAATTTGACCAAAGGTCTTGTTATGCCTTTGGTTTTTTTTTTTTTTTTTGACCAAGCGGTTTGAATCACCCTTTGAGCCTTTTGATTGGTGTTTGACCAAGCGGTATGATTTACCCTTGGAGCCTTTGAATTGATTTTTGACCAAGTAGTATGAATTACCCTTGGAGCCTTTGAATTGATTTTTGACTAAGCAATATGAATTACCCTTGGAGCCTTTGATTTGATTTTTGACCAAGCAGTATGAATTACCCTTGGAGCCTTTTGATTTGAATTTTTGACCAAGTAGTATGAATTACCCTTGGAGCCTTTGATTTGATTTTTGACCAAGCGGTATGAATTACCCTTGGAGCATTTTGTTTTGAATTTTTGACCAAGTGGTATGTGTAACCACCAAAAATGCTCACACCCGATCTAACTATTGCAATTGAAGAAAGATACATAAATAGGCATGCATAAATTGATAACAAGAAATAACATGAATACAAGGAATCCTTTATTAATTTCAATGCAGTGAAATTACATATTCATCCCTTGTAGGAATACCCATTTTATACATCAATTACAATAGTTTCTAATCCCTATCAAGTGTAGGTGTGATCAAAATACCCCTCAGGGTGATATGAACTACTCTAGGGTTTCAATGACCCTCTTCTTCGCATTGAGGAAGGAATTGGATGCTTTATATCTCCTTCAAATCCTATTCCCTATGATCAAGAAATAACAAGAAGCAATTAGTAATAAAGGATGCCTCTCTTGATGAGACTTTTGGAGGAATCTTGCATAAATAATAGCATGAAATCAAGAAAACATTTAAAACTATCAATCTATGCAAGAAATGAGGAAATTGTAATATAGCATATAAAGAAGCATAAATCTAGCTAAGAAACATCCTAATTAACCATTAGAAAACTTGAATTGTATGAAACTAATCTAGATTAACAAATGTAAGAAATGGTGAAACAAATCTACCTCTAATTCCTAAATTAACCGGTCAAATGTCTGCTAAAATGTAGATCTATGCTAGGTTAAGCTATTTGCATTACTAAAAATGGAAATCTACTACTACAATGGGGGAAAGAGAGAATCAAACCCTAGCCATAGGTCTGAGGTGTGGTTGGCACTGTTAACCATGATTGATGGCTATGGTTAACATGAAAGTATCCTTTCTCTTGAAACCAGGGCCATAAACTCTTAATTCCTCTAAGGAATTAATGGTCAAGGGTTGCCTATGTTTTTTGGAATAGATTCGTTGTTGAATTCAATGTAATTAACAATGGAGGTGTATCAATTTTCAAGCTTACTCCTCAAGATCTTGAGATCTCCATTGTTGCATGCACAGTTGTCATCGACCAATTGGACAAAACTTTATTACTCCTCAAGGGGATATGAAATTGCTCTCCAATTCGATAGGACTCCTCTATGTGCAATTGAGCTATTCTTCAAGATATTTTCTCTTTGAAATTGGGGTCTTAAGTAGACTCCCAAAATACTTGCTCTAGCTTCATGGAGAATCCAAGAACAAGAATTGGTAGTTGGGAGGAAGTCTATGGATGCTTCCTACCCTAAACCGCTTTGAAAACTGTTGCAATTTGGCTATTACAATTGATTTGACTTGGCTCTAGTCGTTCGATTTTGTTACAGTGCTAATCATAGTTTTTAGCTATGGTTAGCATGCAAGATTTTGATAACTGTAGGTGTCAAACATGGTTAGCATGCAGGCTTTTGCTAACCATAGGTGTCAATCATAGTTAGCATTGAATAGGCCAAGGAGCCCAAATTGAGTGGTTAAAACCACTACTTGGTCTTGGAAAGGTCCAAGGTCATTCATATGGTCTGCAAAGGTGCCCATATGAGTAGTCTCCATCGACATGATGCATTTTAGGTGTCTACAGGATGAATTACCCTTGGAGCCTTTTGATTTAAATTTTTGACCAAGCGGTATGAATTACCCTTGGAGCCTTTGATTTGATTTTGACCAAGCGGTATGAATTACCCTTGGATCCTTTGATTTGAATTTTTGAATTTTATGTTTTTATGATTTGTTTGTATTTTTGACATATTTGAATGTTTTTGAGTTTTTGACATATTTGAATGTTTTTGAATTTTTATGACATATTTGAATGTTTTTGAATTTTATGTATAAAATACCTTTAAATGAATGATATTGAGAGTTTCAGTCTCTTCAACACCATCTAATGATATAATGCGATATGATCCAGGCCCAACTCTCTGTGAAATCATGTATGGACCTATCCAGTTTACCGTGAACTTATCTAGTAGAGGTGGTGACATATTTGAATTTTGCTAGTTTTCTTTGAGCACTAGATCTCCAACCTTGAATTCCCTTAGGTGAAATTTACTATTGTAAGCTTGCACAAAGAGATTTTGGTAAACATGGAGATGCTCTAAAGCATTGACTCGACATTCATCAAGAAGCATCAACTAAACAAGGTGGCCTTGCCATGCAGCTTCATCATCTATAAAGTCCTTTAATGCTATACGTAGAGTCAGGATTTCCAACTCTAGAGTCATGATGGATTTAGTGCCATATACTAATGAAAACAATGTTGCCCCAGTGGGCATACGTATACTAGTATTGTATGCCCATAGTTCAAGAGGCAAGTGCATGTGCCAATCTTTGTGATTTTCTTGCACTATCTTCCTCAAAATGGAGACTATTGTTTTGTTTGAGGCTTCTGCTTGCTCGTTTGCTTGCATATAATAAGACATTGAAAAATTTTGCTGAATATGGTATTTTTTCATTAAAGCACACACATTTTTGTTTTTGAAATATGGCCCATTATCTAATATTATCTTAGAAGGGATCCCAAAATGACTTATGATATTATGGAGTATAAACTCTGCAATCCTTGGTCCAGTTGTTGATGTTAAGGAGATCACTTCTACCCACTTAGTGAAGTATTATGTGGACATTATGATGAATGTGTGTTGGCCTAAGGATGGAGGTGAGATCTTCCCAATTAATTCTAGTCCCCATTGCTATAATGGCCATGCTACCCGGATTGGTTGTAAGGCTTGCGATGGTAAGTGCATTAGATTTGCATGATGCTGGCACTTACTGCATTTCTTGACATACTCACAGTAGTCCTTTTCCATTGTGGTCCAATATTAACCCCTTCTCAAGATGTGCTTAATTATGGACATGCCACTGAAATGGCCTCCACATGTTTCATCGTGAGCTTGCAAAATTTTCCAAGATGCTTCTTGGGTCTCAAGACAATGGAGTAACACTCCATCATATCCTCGTTTATAGAGGATTTATCCTATATAAATGTATCTTGTTGCTCTCTATTTTAATGTTCACCTTTTAGTATGCAAAAAACCTTGAGGTATTATTCCAATCTTTAGGAAGTACCGCAGTTGGTAAAGCCAGTCCTGATAGGCCACAACTTCTATAGAATAGATAGCTTGCTCTTCCTGTATTTTTGAGGTAGTGAACACAGATTGAGGAACAACTCTATGGTATATGGTCACACCACACTCTACAGGTCCTTGGGAGATCAAAGACCCCCAAGGTGCTATTTGCAAGAAACCTCTGGCTACGAAGGACCAATCCTGATTTGGTTCAATGTTGATCATGTTGACCGATTCTTGATTGTCAAAAGCCTCACGATGTATTACTGAGTGTGAAAGCACTTTCACATGAATGGTTGTAAAATAAATAGATGGATTCTAAGGTATTAATTATCTCAAAGAGGCCATGGTGTCTACAAATCTATTCAACATATGAGGGATTTCCTTGATGTCGTACCATTCTAGTCGGGCTAAGTAATTATCAAGTTCCTTGTAAGTCTTTAGGAGTGGGCACCTATATTGGAAGATTCCTTTGACCTAGTTTACTATGAGCAAGGAGTCACCAAAGATATTCAATCTTTTAATGCCCATTGATATGGCTATTTGGAGTCCCATGATCAATGATTCATATTCTATATTGTTGTTTGTGCATGGGAAGTCTAGTTTGAATTATAAGGGCAATGGAACTCCCTGCGATGTGATAAATACAATCCCTACTCTGCCTCCTTGTTCACAATTCGAACCATCAAAGAAAAATGACATGTCTCTTTCTCTCTTAGGTTATTCAAGTTATGGTGGATCTAATAATGCAGATACTGCATCATAAGGCAATTATATGGTGAGATGCTTGTTATCCTGAAGAGGCACCTCTACTAATTGATCTTCTATGACTTGTCCCTTTATGGAATTTTGGCTTATGAAATCTAGATTAAATTTTGTCAATAGCATGATCCACTTTGCGGTATGTGTATTGTGATATGCCTTGCTCATCATGTACTGCAAAGGATTTTTTTTAATATGACGTAGGTCGTATGGCTCAACATGTAGTGTTGAAACTTTCAAGTTGCAAAGACCATAGCTAAACACAATTTTTTGACATACTCATATCCTAGCTCATAGCTCACCAAGGTGTGACTAATTTAATATATGTCTTTCTTTTTATCTTGTGCATTCTTTTGGGCTAACATGGTGCCCAATGCAAAATTAGTAGCCAATTTATATAGTAAAAATGGTATGTTTGGCCTTGGTGGAGCCAATACTGGCAGCGTTGCCAGATAAGTTTTAATCTCTGCAAAGGCTTGATGGAATTCTTTGTCCCAATGAAATGGGATGTTGTGGCTGATCCACAACACACCCCAAAATTGGGGACCCACATTTTTTGCATGCTTTCAAAGAAGACCACAGTGGCCCAGATGCTAAAAAGATCAAGAAAAAAAGCAAAATATCACAAAATGAAAAAGTGTCGCGATATCGCGACATGTCGCTCCATCGCGGCCAGAAAAAGAAAAGTGTCACGATATCGTGACATGTTGCTCCATCGCAGCCGAAAAAGAAAAGTTGTCACGATATCGCGACGTGTTGCTCCGTCGTTGCTAAGAAAAAGAAAGTTGTCGCGATATCGTGACATGTCGTGTTTTCGCGGCTCAGACAAGTGAAGTGCAGTAGAAAGAAAAGTGTCACGATTTCGCGACATGTCACATTTTCACGGCCTAAAGACGAGATGAAGGGCGAAGGATAAAAAAATGTCACGATTTCGCGACATGTCATGTTTCGCGACCTAGAGTAGCTAAAGTGTACGGAATGAAAAGTTGTCGCGATATCGCGACATGTCGCCATTTCACGACCTGAAGACGAGATGAAGGGTGAAGATGAAAAGCGTCACGATTTCACGATAGAAAGCAACCAAAGTGTACGAAATGAAAAGGTGTCATGATTTCACGATAGAAAGCAGGAAGGTTGTGCCAAAGAGAAAAGTGTCATGATTTCACGATAGAAAATAGCAAGGTGGTGCCAAAGAGAAAAATGTCGTGATTTCGTGACAGGAAGTAGCGAGGTGGTGCCGAAGAGAAAAGTGTCGTGATTTCGCGACAGAAAGTGGTGAGATAGCCCGAAATGGAAAAGTGTCGTGATTTCATGACAGAGAGCAGCCAAAGTGGTACGAAGAGAAAAAGTGTCGCGATTTCATGATAGGAAGCAATGAGATGATGCCAAATGAAAAAGTGTCACGATTTCGTGACATGTCACGTTTTCATGGCTAGGTACAGCAAAACACAACAAAATGAGAAGAACGTCACGATTTCGTGACAAATTGCAGTGAGATAGCCCGAAATAGAAAAGCGTCACGATTTCATGACAAGTTGCAGCGAGATAGCCCGAAATAGAAAAGCGTCGTGATTTCATGATAGGTTGCATTTGCACGGCCCATTGATAGGAAAATGTCACGATTTCATGACATGTCTTATTTTCACTGTGCATGAAGGCAGACAAGGTTGTGGGCAAAAAAATGTCACGATTTCGTGACATGTCTTATTTTCAGTGTGCATGAAGGCGGACAAGGTCGTTGGTCGGAAAATGTCATGATATCGTGACATGTCTCATTTTTGCGATATAGGTAGAAGAGCAAAGCTGCATGCATAAAAACGTCGCGATATCGTGACATGCTATTTTTGGTCACGATTTATAGGGGGCCATTATGGAACATGCAGAGAAGCATGGAACACGTGGCATAAAGGTGTAAGGGCTACAGAAGCGTTACAGTTCACAGAGAAGATCAAGCGTCTCGATGTCGAGCATAAAGTCAAAGGGCAACAAAAATGTGGGGAAGGTGAAATGGAGTGATCTGGGAGATGAAGTGAAGCGTCGTAGGGCGAAGCAGAGAGCATTGCTAGAAAGTATAAAAGTAGAGGCACAGATTGGTACAGGGGTCGGAAACCACTGCAAGCAGAGTTGTAGAGCCAGAGTTGAGAAGGCCATTCTGGGCCTGTTTGAGCTGTTTCTCTTCCACAGACTGGTTTGGAAAAACCAGAAGTTCTGCTATTGTAACATGACATATTTTTAATGCAGAAGTGTTCAGAAATTTGCATCTTGTGGGCAAGAAAGAAGGAGATCTTCTGTGCATGCTATGGATTTAATGTTTATTCTTTCATTTTTTCAGATTTCGGATTTATAGATAATGTAGATGCCACTTCGTGGGTTACATTAGGCGAATATTTGAAATCTGAATTTTATTTCATATCCTAGGAACCAAGCACTTAGTCTATGGGGATTGTGCATGTTTTGCAGGTCCAATAGGTTAGGTTGCATGCATGGAAACCTCACATCTTCGGTTTTTTCGAACAGGATAGCATCAAACTAAATGCAATTTCAATTTCATTTTTTTTTTGCATTTTATTTTCTTTTTTCTGCACTTTATTTTTCAGAAGTTCTAACTTTATTAAAATAAAATAAAAATTAAAAAACTTCAAAATCCAAAAATAGTTCCACCATTTATGGCATTTCATCAATTTCCACTTTGAAGTTACAACATGGTCATATAGGGACCAAATCACATTTGCTTTATTCGGGTTCAATGAACAATCATTAAAGTTTCACAGTAAAATAAACCAACATTGCCCCTTGTTTTCAGTTACTTGCAACCACTAAGGTGTTCCAAGCATTTTAATTGAATATCTTTATTTGAGATTATTAATACACAGATGTAAAATGCTAATATAGCGGAGACCTTGGAGAAGTTATTTGTTTGATTTCTTTGCAAGAGAGGATTTAGAACCCAAATCCTATCGGAGAGTGTGTTTTCACAATCGGGTGAAAATACCACTCAACAGATTGGCGCTAGAAGGAGGGCATGAAACGGTTTATTTCATTATGATTTTAAATGCTTAGAATTGCTTAAGAGCTTTGCAACACATTTTGATTGTTCATACAGAAATAAAGTGATTTGATTTAATTTTGAAAATTTTGGTCTTGACTAACGAAGTGTTGTTTCCATACAGTTATTTTCATTTGATTTTAATGAATACATCTCTTAGTTGATGCTAACTTGATTTTGTTTATACATTGCAGGTTGAATATTCAACAGATTTGGTTCTAAAATTACATTTTAAGTTTCACTAATGGCAACACTTGAGGAGCAAATGGTATCCCTGAGAGCTGAAATAGTGTCTCTAAGAGAGAGAATGGTATCTATGATGGAGGACCATTATAAGGGTTTGTCTATACATGTGATACCCTATCAAATTCCTACAATGTTATTGGATTTTTTACGGTGTTTTAATCAAGAGGTGCCACTAGGATACTTGCAAAAACTGCATGTCTACAAGGATACATTATGTCAATTCCAGATTTTCTATGAGGAGGTAGCTTGTAAGTTATTTGCATACATTTTGGATGATAAACCATTCTTTTGGTACAGCCAACTACCCATGGAGGTTAGGACTTCTTGGATACAACTAGAAGCAGCCTATCTTTACCATTTTGGTAATCAGGTTGACTTAGAAATCCTGAAAAATCGGTTTACCTCCATATGTAAGGAGCCTAATGAATCCTTGAGTCAATTCAATGGAAGATTTCGTGAGTTGCACTCCCAAATGTGGGAAAATTTTAACACATTAGAAGAGGAAGCCATGGAAGTATACTTGGGAGCCATACACCCCACACTTGCTTCACTCATTGAGGAAAAAATGGGTGGCTTGTCTCTAGAGAAAATCCATGAGATCTTAGAAGAGATAGAATGACAAGGTCTTGAAGAAGAAAAGGCACAACATGTTCATATGAGAGATTGTTCTTCTAAGTTTTGATGCCAACCTACACCAACCATCAAATATAGCACCCTCCACTCCAATGATATCTAAGGTAAATGATCAAGGGGATGAATTTGAATATCCAAATCTTACAACCACCTTAGATGTAGTCCACGGGGAGGTGCAAAGTGCTAAACCAACATCCGCTAGTGAAGATTATGCAGAAATGATCTCATTCATAGAGATACATGATTATTTGGATGAAGGGGTTCTAAATTCAACAATGTTTGAAATATGTGATAGGACAGAACCTACCATAGAATTGAATGAAGTGGTTGAAAGTGAAATTGGGAGAAAACCAATAAATGAATTTGAAGACATGATAGAGTTTCACCACTTGTTCTTGGAAGATACTATTGATGAGATGTGTAAAATTAAAGATCAAGAAATTCTTCACCCTCCAAATTATGATAAAATTGAATCATGGGTTACTAATTTGGATTATGATGGCCTTACAAATTTGAATTCAAGAAACGACCCACTTTTGGAAATAATTGAACCATCTAAGGAAGGTGAAGATGAATTTGATGAGAAACACATTGATGAATTGGAAGATGTTGAAGAAGTAGTTGAACGCCACCACTTGATTTTGAAAGATGATTATTATGATGCTTGGAAGAAGTGGGAGGACTACACTCAATCCAAAACTACTAATGAAACTTGGGTGCCAATTGATATACAGGACAACATAATCGCCTACTCAAAGGAAGACTTTACAACTCCTGTACAATTTGAGGATGTTTTGGAAGAGAGTTTCAAATCTCATCAAATTTTGGAAGATTATAATGATCCTATTACCAAGGACAAAGAAGAAAGTGAATTGATGAATGAATCAAAAGATCATGTCACAAATACCATGGAGTTTCATCCCACAAATTTGGAAGATAATTTTTATAATGGTTGGGGGAGATATGATAATGCATTCTTTTCTCACACCCCCATAGATGAAACTCATATTTCACTTGATATGCAGGATGTTGAAACTTCTACCTCACATGAAGAGATACCATGGATAGTGAACAAAGAATTAGAACCAAATGACAAAGAGATTGATCAATTGGAAGCAACTCGAATAAGTGATCATCAAAATAGATTACTTGACATACACTTTGACCAAAAACATTTGAGGGTTGAAAAGGATGGGCATGTTTTCAATTGGGTGCCCAATTTTGGTATGTTTGATAAACAAGTAATCAATGAAGAGTATGAAGACCATGAGGTAAAAGAGGGAATTGCAAATCCCCATCAAATTTTGGTAAATAAAAATGTTCAAAAGTTAGAATCTAACCTTTTATGTTCAAGCATCCAAAATTTAGGTGAAAATTTGCATGACCATGTTTTGAATTTGAATGATGTTTATGGTGAAATGTCATTAAAGGTAAATGAAAAACAAGGTATAATTTTTAATCACACCTTTAATAACATTGCTTTAATGAATGGAAAAGAAGTTGATGCACTTGAATTGTTAAATAAAATTCATCAACAATTACTAATTGAATCTAGGGTAAAAACTTTTAATGATCCTAATTTGGTAAATATCCTAGATGCTTGCAAACTGTTACACAAATTTGATTGGCCTACAAATTTGGAAAATGATTTGGCTTTAAAATTTTTAGAAATAGGCTCTTGCTTACAAAGTTTCATTTTGGATAAAGAAAGCCTACTTCTAAATCATGAATGGAATGATGAAACTTGCACTTTAAAGAATAGACAAGACAAAATTGAATACCAACCATTGTCTAATCAATTTGAAAATTTGAATCTCACCTATGAGAGTTGGTAATGGAACTAAATCAAATTGGTGGGGTGAGAGAGGAAAGTTGAAGTGGGTTGCATTGTTTGGTCTAATCTTGTTTTTGTTGGATTCCTACAACATTTGGCATACATATTGTGTCATATGTCTTTTGAAATGTTCTAATCATGTTTGGGATCCAGGAAAGTGATAGTCCAAGCTTTGCATCATCTTGTATTATATTGTACATTTGTATATAGATTTTGTTTTTTTTGGTTTTGGTTTGTGTTTTCAAGTTTGTTTTTGAAGTTGCTTTTTGGGTTTGGTTTTAAGTTTTGTGTGTTAGTCCTCTGGACATGTTGGTTTGTCTATAAAAAAAAAAAAAAAGAAAAATTGAGATGTCAACTTATGCCTAAGATCAGGAGAATATGAAACATTGGAATTGTGTTGTAGAAAGCTCCACAAGTAACACAAACATTTTAAATAATATCGTTTGAATCTTGTGATGCATGAAGTTGTCAGTTTTGCACATTATGGTAAAATAGATGATATATTCCAAAAGAAGCAGTGCATTCATATCTCATGTCACATTCCACATTGCATATACATGTCATCTCAGTTACATTTTCATTTCATGTGCAATCATTGAGAAGGTGTCGAATCCTCTTAGGATTATTACATAACATATATTAAAAGGATCCTAAGGTTGGGAACTGCTGCCCAAACTATCTTGAACCAAGCACATTCCATGCACATTAAAAAGAATCTTGAGCAAAATGGTCAAAACCATACTTGGATGAAAAGGTGAGGTGAAAAGAATATTTCATGTCTGTCCTATCATGCAACATAATCCTTGAAACAGTGGTTTTTACCACTCCCATAAAAGCTTAAAGCCTAAAACCAGAGTAGTAAGGATAGGGTTAAATCCTCATCGAACTTAGGTTGAGGATCCAACTCCCCAAAGCTCTGATTTGACCTACATGGAGTAGTAAGGATAGGACATAATTCTCATCTCGCCTAGGTTGAGAATCCGATTCCCCAAAGCTTCCATTTTTCCCACTTAATCATAAAGCTTGGATTGGAAGGATAGTACTACATGTCCTCTACAAAGGATGGGTAGTCATCCCAAAGGTCCAAGTAATAAAATTAACTAATATTTCCCATTTTGTCTTAATATTGGATTGGAAGGATCGTACTACATGTCCCTAGCAAGGATGGGTAGTCATCCCCAAGGTCCAAGAAGTAAAAATAATATTTTCCATTTCATCTTAATATTGGATTGGAGGGATCGTACTACATGTCCCTAGCAAGGATGGGTAGTCATCCCAAAGGTCCAAGAAATAAGAGAGAAGAGAATGAATGAAGTCAAGTCATGGATTATGGGGTTAAGTATGCTCATGCGTGGCAACATGTCTTGTCTAAAAGCAAGACCACCGATTGCTCATATGGATAGGCTAGCTTGACCATTTCATCCATAACAGGTTAAATCATTTTGTTCAAGATGAGGTAATGAACTCCAAATCAGAATAGTAAGGATAGGGTTAAATTCCCATCTCGCTTAGGTTGGGAATCCTATTCCCCAAAGTTCTGATTTCACTTACACTTGCACATGGGTTCAAGATGGTAGTGACACATAACCAACTTTGGGATCTAGTAAATTATTTATTTGGTCCTAAGAGGGTTTGACAGTTTTAATATGTTTGTTCATGATATTAGAAGGTTTGAGCCTTTGCAAAGCAGGTTGTTATATCTCTAGCATCTTCATCATACATCAAATCCTGCACAAATCATTCATAGCCTTGCATACAAATCATAAGTGAAACCGACAATGGAATGTTGATCAAGTTCAAGTGATAGGGAATAAAAACACATTGCACACATCGAGCTGATACTTAATGATTCTGATGTTTCATGTATTTCTGATCTATCGGTATTTGTTTATCTTTTATGTGTTGACGCTCTGTATCTAAGCTTGTATATTTCAGGTTGGGTTCTCACCAAAATGCTCAGGAGCATTTGACAACAGAGTCACCATTTGTTGTGGCTGATCCACAACACACCCCAAAATTGGGGACCCACCTTTTTTGCATGCTTTCAAAGAAGACCACAGTGGCCCAGATGCTAAAAAGATCAAGAAAAAAAGCAAAATATCACAAAATGAAAAAGTGTCACGATATCGCGACATGTCGCTCCATCGCGGCCAGAAAAAGAAAAATGTCACGATATCGCGACATGTTGCTCCATCACGACCAAAAAAGAAAAGTTGTCATGATTTCATGACGTGTTGCTCTATCGCTGCTAAGAAAAATAAAGTGTCACGATATCGCGACATGTCACGTTTTCAGCTCGACAAGCAAGTGAGCGAAAAGAAAAGTGTCACGATTTCATGACATGTCACGTTTTCACGTCAAGAGCGAGATGCATGTGAAGATAAAAATGTCATGATATCCGGACATGTCAACATCTTCGAACAGAGCAGAAAAGTTACGAAATGAAAAGTTGTCACGATATCGTGACATGTCGCCATTTCGTGACCTGAAGACGAGATGAAGGGAAAAAATGAAAAGCGTCATGATTTCACGATAGTAAAGTGACAATGAAAAAGTTGTCATGATTTCACAACAAAAGAATAAAAGAAAAGTGTCACGATTTCGAAAAAGACAAGTGTAAAAGAAAAAGTGTCACGATTTCACGATAGAAAGCAAGAAGGTGGTGCCGAAGAGAAAAGTGTCATGATTTCATGAAAAAAAAATGCAACAAAGAGAGAAAAGTGTCACGATTTCTAATGAAATAGATGAAATGAAAAAGTGTCACGATTTCATGACTATTTTGAAAATAAAAACGTCATGATTTCGTGACAAGTTTAGCAAGATACAAAAACGTCATGATTTCACGACAAAAATGTCACATGACAGAGCATAAGAAAAAATGTCACGATTTCGTGACATGTCTTATTTTCATGAAGAGACAAGGTTGCGGGCAGAAAATGTCACGATATCGCGACATGTCTCATTTTCACGATACAGGTAGAAGAGCAAAGCTGCATGCAAAAAAATGTCGCGATATCGCGACATGCTATTTTTGGTCATGATTTACAGGGGGCATTATGGAACATGCAGAGAAGCATGGAACACGTGGCATAAAGGTGTAAGGGCTATAGAAGCGTTACAGTTCACAGAGAAGATCAAGCGTCTCGATGTCGAGCATAAAGTCAAAGACAATGAAAAGGCGGGGAAGGTGAAACGAAGCGATCTGGGAGATGAAGCGAAGCGTCACAGGGCAAAATAGAGAGCATTGCTAGAAAGTATAAAAGTAGAGGCACGGATTGGTATAGGGTCAAAAACCGTTGTGAGCAGAGTTGCAGAGCCGAAGGTGAGAAGGCCATTCTGGGCCTGTTTGAGATGTTTCTCTTCCACAGACTGGTTTGGGAAACCAGCAAGTTCTGCCATTGTAAAATGACATATTTTTAATGCAGAAGTGTTCAAAAATTTGCATCTTGTGGGCAAGAAAGAAGGAGATCTTCTGTGCATGCTATGGATTTAATGTTTATTCTTTCATTTTTTCAGATTTCGGATTTATAGATAATGTAGATGCCACTTTTGTGGGTTACATTAGGCGAATATTTGAAATCTGAATTTTATTTCAAAACCCTAGGAACCAGCACTTAGTCTATGGGGATTGTGCATGTTTTGCAGGTCCAATAGGTTAGGTTGCATGCATGGAAACCTCACATCTTCGGTTTTTCTAGAACAGGATAGCATCAAACTGAATGCAATTTCAATTTCATTTTTCTTTTTGCATTTTATTTTCTTTTTTCTGCACTTTATTTTTCAGAAGTTCTAATTTTATTAAAATAAAATAAAAATTAAAAAACTTCAAAATCCAAAAATAGTTCCACCATTTATGGCATTTCATCAATTTCCACTTTGAAGTTACAACATGGTCATATAGGGACCAAATCACATTTGCTTTATTCGGGTTCAATGAACAATCATTAAAGTTTCACAGTGAAATAAACCAACATTGCCCCTTGTTTTCAGTTACTTGCAACCACTAAGGTGTTCCAAGCATTTTAATTGAATATCTTTATTTGAGATTATTAATACATAGATGTAAAATGCTAATATAGCGGAGACCTTGGAGAAGTTATTTGTTTGATTTCTTTGCAAGCAGAGGATTTAGAACCCAAATCCTATCGGAGAGTGTGTTTTCACAACTGGGTGAAAATACCACTCAACAAGGGAATTCCTTACATAGAAACCTATTCATAGGTCTACATTTATCTGATAGTTGCACGATGAATATTTTTATGGATGCTATCTTACCTTGTAGGCTCCTCAACTCCCTAATGTTGGTAGGGGCAGCCATTTCTAGTATAGCCTTTACCTTTGTAGGATCTACTTTGATGTCTCTCTTGGATACGATGAATCCTAAAATATTGCTAGAAGTTACACCAAATACACACTTCTTAGGATTCAATCGAGCATTGTGTTCTATGAGGTGATTGAAGACTTGTCTAAGGACTTCGGCATGCTCTTGCCACAATAGAGACTTGGCTAGTAAGTCATCCATGTAATCTTCCAAGATCTTATGCATATAGTCATGGAATATGTATGTCATGGCCCATTGATATGTGGCACCAACATTTTTGAGATTGAATGGCATTACTTTGTAACAGAATGTTCCCCATGGAGTAATGAAAGTAGTTTTATGTTGATCTTCGAGCTTAATTCGAATTTGGTTGTATCCAAAAAAATCATCCATTAGGGAGAGCATTTCATGACCTATGGTTGCATCTATAATAGCATCTATTTTTGGCAATGGGAATGAATCCTTTGGTGTTGCCCTATTTCAATCTCTAAAATCCATGCAGAGACAGACTCTTCTATCAGGTTTCCCTATGGGTACCATGTTTGACACCCACTCAGGATAGTCGATAGGAACTATGAATACTACATCCAATAACTTTTACAATTCATTATTTACCATCAAAGAGATGGTTGGATGCATTTTCCTTAGTTTTTGCTTGACTGGATTCTTCATGGGTGATGAGGATTGATGTTTGATCCTTCATATGACCCCTCTAGTAGTTCCTAGCTAGGTTTGCATAGTTTATTTCTTGCAAATTAATAATTGTAAGTGAGCCTCCTCACATGCACTTATGGGCACTAGTTATCTTCTAGTTGTCATTTAGAGTTTTAGTTAGTAAGTGTGAACTCAAAGTAGGAAGTGTGTACTTCAAGATAGCTAAAATGGATCTTCTAGTTAGCATTATTCCTTTTCTCTTAACTTAGAAGTTACGTGCATTCTCCCTTGCACTTTTGTAGCTTATGGTTAAGCATATTGGATCAAATCCATGATTTGATGGGTTTGGTTATGTATTTTGGGCCATTAGAGCCTATAAATTGAATTGTAAATAATAGAACACTTAGTTGGATTTTCAATCCTTTTCATTGGTATCAGAGCCTAGTTCATGTTAGCACTAGGTCTTGTGAGGTGAGAGGATAGGAGATAATTTTTTTATGAGAAATTATTTCTCATTGAGGACTTAGTTTAAGCTCAAGGGGAGCTTGAAAACCATACACAAAAGGAAGTTCCTTAGGCATCAAAATCCTCGTTCCAACTTTCTCTATATGCTCAAGAAGTATAGGAGAATTTTATCCCATTTCCTTTCTTACAAAAATCCCTTGGCAGGTTTGGACTACTCCTACGGAGAGATGCATATTAGAGAGCCATTTGTTCCTGCCATAGATGAGTCTTGAAGCTGGAGGAGTTCTATACCAAGTTGTGTGTCGACTTGGGTTTGGTTGCCTTTCAAACGTTGGTCGTGTGTCGACCGGATCTTGAAAGGAGAGCTACTGAAGGATCTTGGTAACATTTGTAATAGTTTAAGTTTTTTTTCCAATGTTTTTAAATTAGCCACCCTGGTTAATTTTAAAAATTTCATTGTTGTTATTAGAAAAACTTAAAATTTTTAATTAATATATTATTTTTTTAATATATTAATTTAAAAATATTGTAAATATATATATATATATATATATTATTTTTTGGCCTGCATCGGCCCCATCTCAGTAGGAGCCGAGGCTTGCTGACATCGACCACCATTCGTTAGCCGGTCGACAACCATATCCTGATGGCTATCGACGGACGTCGGCTGTGTTAAGGCCCGACAGTCGATGGTGCTATCCGTCCGCCTATAATATTTGCAAGTGTAGACTTTGATGCGTCGTCCTATTGTGGCTGATAGTTGGCAGGATTGGTTAGCCCTACCACAGCTGACAGACCAACAGGGGCTATCAGGTCTACCACCCTGTCAAGCGTTGACATTGTACATCTGTAGTCACAGATGTCGATGCGTCATTTGGCCTGTCACAGCTGATAGGCCATCGGGACAGTGCTCGGCCTGCCATGGCTGACAGGCCTGTCTACTATCAGGCCGACAGCACTAACTGCCGCCTATGCAAATTGCACGCGTGCAGTATTCACCCTACATGAAGGGTGCTAGATTTTGTGCACCAAGGGGCAACTACACAAGGGCCCAAAAAAATTTTACAAATCCTGCTAGGCAAAGTGCACATTGCCTCGAGAACTATGCCATGCAAATTTTTTTATTTTTTGCACCTCGAGAAACGTGTAACTGGACATTTCAAAAATTCATGCAGGTTAAAGTGCAGTAAAGTTCCAGTTCAGGCAGCAACTTCAAGGGTAATTTCTTGTAATTTTTAAATTTTACTATTCTAAGGTTGCATGTAAATTTATTTTTATTAATTTAATTTTTAATAACTTGATTAAATTCATTAATATTTGATTAATTAAAATTTAATTTTTAATTGAGTTATTTTTAAATTAATAAATTATAAATTGCACCTTAGGTTAGTTTAAAATTTCAAATTTGAGCCTTAGGAGTAATTTTCAAAATTTAGACGCACTCCATTGTAAAAAGGAAAATTTCCATTTTTTTTCCTTGATTTAGTGCTTTCTTATTTTTTTACTCTTGGCTTATACCCAGTTGAACATGGCTTCTGACTTGGCTGCCCAAGTGGCATAACTTCCCCATGTTGTAAATACTTTAGCAGATAAAGCTAATGATACTGCCATGGCAGAAGTCCTTGGCACTCTTGCCATGAAGGTAAATGACATTTCTATGCATAATGCTTCAAATTCTGCTCATGATTCTCACCTGAGAGTTTGTTGTGAAGTTCCATTTTATGATGGATCCAGGAACCCTGATGTCTTGAATAGTTGGATTCTTGACATGAGTTCTTGGTTTTCTTACTCTCAGCTTTCAGATGAAGATGTGGTTCCTTATGCTAAGCTAAAAATTTCTGGTTTAGCTAAAGTACTTGTTGAATGAAAAAGAGGTCATGATGAACTCACCTCATGGGATGAGCTTGTAGATTGTCTTAAGACCAATTTTTATCCTTCCAATTATTCTAAGGAATTGGTCATTAAATGGTTTCATTTTCAAAAAAGTACTAATATGACTGTATAGGAATATATTTTTCAGTTCAACAGGTACAGGATACTTGTGAATGTGGAGGATGATGTTCCAGATTTGATTATCAAATTTCAAAGTGGCTTGTTAGAGCACTTGTATAGAGAAATTATGTGTTTTTCTATGGAAACTTTGGATTTAGTTTTCAACCAGGTGCAACTTGCGGAGGACAAGTTCAAAGTGCACTCGCAGGCATTCCGCGCACCTGCTCCTCAAGTGGTTGCAAACTCATCAAAAGGGAATAATTATTTCTCACAAAAGAAGAATTTTGCTCAAAAAAAGAATTTTTCTTCTCCATCTCCTTCTTCTCCTTCCCCTTCCACTTCTACTCCTTCTTCTTCTTTTTTTTCTTCTTCTTCTTCTAAACCTTCTTCTTCTTCTAAAAAGTTTTGTAACTATTGTAAGAAAAAGGGTCATGAAAAAGTTGATTGTTTGAAGCTTAAGAAGAAAAGTTTAGTCATTACTACTCAAGAGGAGGATGCTTCTAAAGGTCCCCTTGAGTCAGTAGGAGAGAGTAGAGTATACACGGAATTACGAGGTAAGCTCAATGAGGTTACCTTGGTAAATGTAAGTTCATCAGAGGGCACTTGTGATGCTTTTTTCATCACTCGAGCTCATTTGCTCCATAATTTTGCAATAGATTGTATAGTGGATAATGGCTCGCAGAAAATTATAATTGCGAGGTCCATTATCGAGCGTTTGAAGTTACCTATGGAGCCTCATCCTCAACCTTATTCTTTGGGTTGGAAGGATATTGGAAGAGGCTCAGAAATCACTCACACTTGCACATTAAAATTTGCACTTGGCCCACATTTCATAGATCAAGTCACTTATGATGTGACTCCTATGGATTGTTGTGGGATTTTTCTTGGAAAACCTTTTCAGTATGATAGGAGAGCTATTTATGATGCTTTCAAAAGAACCTACACACTTCAAAAATATGGTAAGGTCTTTCTCATTAAAAGCACCAACACTCCTAACATCATTCTAAGTTCCAAGAAAACAAAAAGAGTAATTAAAAAAGGTGGTGATGTTGCTCTAATTTTCATTTGCTCTCAAAACACTTCTACATCCACATCCATTCCAAAGCAACACTCTTTAATGGATAAAATATTGCAAAGTTATTCACACATATTTTAGAAGCCAAAGTATCTTCCTCCAATTTGCACAATTAATCATAGCATTGAAATCAGTCCTGGTTCTTCACTACCTAATGCACCCATGTATAGACAATCTATTTTGCAAAATGAAGAAATCAAAAGGCAATTAGAAGATTTGTTGTCTAAGGGTTTCATTAAGGAAAGTACTTCTACTTGTGCCTCACCTATTTTGTTGGTTCTTAAAAAATATTGCACTTGGAGATTGTGCATTAATTGTCGTGCTTTGAACAAAATTTTTGTAAAGAATAGATATCCATTACCACACATTGATGATTTATTAGATCAGCTTCAAGGAGCTAAGTTATTTTCCAAAATAGATCTCAAAAGTGGATATCATCAAGTGCATATCCAAGATTAGGATACATGGGATATAGCTTTTAAGATGAAGATGGGCCTTTTTGAATGGTTGGTCATGCCCTTCGGTCTTACTAATGCTCCTACAACCTTCATGAGGTTGATGAATGATGTATTTCATGATGTACTTGAAAAATTTGTAATAATATATCTTGATGATATATTTATTTTCTCAAAAACTTGGGAGGAACACCTTAGGCATATCCAGCAAACCCTTGATCTTCTTGCGAAGAATCAATTATATGCCAATTCTTCCAAGTGTTCTTTTGGCAATACTTAAGTTTCTTACCTTGGCTATGTGATTAGTGAAAGTGGAATTCAGGTAGATCCCATAAAAGTTGATGTTTTACTTAAGTGGTCCCCTCCTACAACTCTCACCGAGTTAAGGAGTTTTCTAGGACTTGCGAATTTTTATCGCAAGTTCATTCCTCAATATTCCACCCTTGCAGCTCCATTACATTATCTCACTAAGTCTAAAGTTCCATTTCATTGGGAGAAAAGCCAAGAGATTGCCTTTGAGAAACTCAAAAAGAAACTTTGTACAACACCTGTGTTAACTTTACCTGACCTATCTCAACTTTTTGAGATTGAAACGGATGCCTCTAAAGTTGCCTTAGGAGTTGTGCTAAAACAAAATGGTCATCCAAGTTGCTTATCATTCGGAAACTTTTTCTCACTGCTAAGTTGAACTATTCTACATATGACAAGGAGTTGTATGCATTAGTTCAAGCTATCAAGTATTGGAGACATTATATTTTGGGAAAATATACAATAGTACACACTGATCATATGCCTCTCAATTTTTTACAATCTCAAAGTAAAATTGAAGAATCAAGACATATGAAGTGGGCCTCTTACCTCCAACAATTTCACTTGGTGATCAAGTACAAAAAGGGGAAGAGTAATATTGTTGTTGATTGTTTGAGTAGGCCTCCCACCGCTCTTGCCTTAACAGTTATGTCCACTTCACACTTGGGATTTTAGACTTGGCCTAATCAGTATTCACAGGATCCTAATTTTGGGAAAATATTTGAGCAAGTGAGTAAGCCTTCTTCTTCCAATTTGCGTCCTTTCCAAGATTTCTACATCAAAGAAGGATTTCTTTACAAATTGGACAAGGTTTGTGTTCCTTGTGAGCCTAGAGTGTCACTTCTTAAGGAAGCTCATTCTACACTTTATTGTGGTCACTTTGGGAAGCACAAAACACTTCATCACTTGCAAAGGTTTTTCTATTGGCCTAAAATGCAGAGGGATGTGTTGAGATTTCTCAAACAGTGTGTAGTTTGTTGTCGCTCAAAACCAGCTAACCAGAAGTTTGGCTTAGGCATGCATTTGACCATTCCTTCCCATCCTTGGGAAAGCATTTCCATGGATTTGGTTAGTGGTTTTCCTATGACAGTGCACCAACATGATTGTGTGTTCGTGGTGGTTGACAGATTCAATAAGATGGCTAAGTTTATTCCATGTCACAAGACAAGTTCTACAGCAGACTTAGCCCAATTTTTATTTGACAGCATTTGGCGTTCCTTTGGTCTACCTACCAACATTATATCGGATCATGATTCATGTTTTGTGGGTCACTTTTGGCATTCTTTGTGAAAAATTTTGGGATTTTCCCTTAACTTTTCCATCGCCTATCATCCGCAGTCCGATAGGTAGACTGAAGTGGTAAACCATACCCTTGTGCAAAGTTTGTGAATCTATCATCACGCTTCACCAGCAAAGTGGGACTTGAGTCTCACTCATATTGAACATGCCTAAAATAGGGCCCTACATTCTTCTACAGGTCATTCACCCTTTGAGTTTTGTATGGGATTTCAGCCCTTGGCACCTTATGAGTTACCTTTGTCTTTGCCTTCTCCTGTCACTTCACATCTTCAGAAGGATCAAGACAAGGCACACTCATTTATTCAGCATTTGCATAATCTACAATCAAAGGTGGTTGATATTTTGCAAAAGACACAACAACAACAAAAAAAGGCCATGGATCGACATCGAATTCCTCATCCATTTTAGGTTGGTGACAAAGTTTGGTTGCATCTTGACAAGCGATGTTTTTCTGATAAGACTCATAGTAAAATCAAACCAATTCGCTATGGGCCTTATACTATTCTTCAATAGGTGTCCGAGAATGCTTTTTGCCTTGATCTTCTTGGACACTTGGGAATTCATGACGTCGTCAATGTAGATCTTTTGAAGTTGTATTTTGACTCTACATTGGAGACAACACCAGCTATCAGTCATCTTGTGGATGTGCTTCCTGATTCTTAGTTACCATTGGATTCTGATCAGATATATGACACAAAGATTCAACAGACTCACTAGGGGTCTACCACCTCATATCTTGTGGCTCGATGAGGACAGCTGCCGCATCAAGCTCGTTGGATTTCTTTTCATCAAATGTTCCATGACTTTCCTACTCTTCTAAAAGAATTTGAGTCCAATGCTTCTATTGTGGGGAGGCATGATGAGGATTGATGTTTTATCCTTCATATGACCCCTCTAGTAGTTCCTATCTAGGTTTGCATAGTTTATTTCTTGCAAATTAATAATTGTAAGTGAGTCTCCTTCTCACATGCACTTGTGGGCACTAGTTATCTTCTAGTTGTCATTTAGAGTGTTAATTAATAAGTGTGAACTCAAAGTAGGAAGTGTGTACTTCAAGATAGCTAAAATGGATCTTCTAGTTAGCATTATTCCTTTTATCTTAACTTAGAAGTTACGTGCATTCTACCTTGCACTTTTTTAGCTTATGGTTAAACATATTGGATCAAATCCATGATTTGATGGGTTTGGTTATGTATTTTGGGCCATTAGATCCTATAAATTGAATTGTAAATAATAGAACACTTAGTTGGATTTTCAATCCTTTTCAATGGGATCTAATGAAAGGTTGTAAATGACTAACTTTGGATCTATCCATGGCATGTCTTTGTAAGTCCAAGCAAAAATATTTGGCCTCTCCTTGAGGAGAGGAATTAGGATGGCTTGTTCCTCTAGAGATAGACTTTCTCCAAACTTGAATTTCCTTGGTTGGGTAGGATCATCACTAATGTCCACCTCTAAAGTCACTTCTATATCCATATGTGACCCATAATCTAGCAGATGAGGTGTGGGTATCAAATGAATTTCATCGTGGGATTCATAGGACCTACTGACTCAGGTTACAAACCAACATGGAAGATGTCATACGCACAACCTGATGCAAAATGGAATGGCTATAACATATCTTCATTGGAGAAGAGGTCTTCTAGTTCTATGGGTGAACTAGCGCAATCCCAATCAATAGCATCTACATCAAGATGCAACGATTTGTTAGGATCTGCTGGATTATGAAGTGGAGTTGTCAAATAAATGGAGATCATGTTGATGGATGGGATGAAATATCCATGACCACATGGGTGCAATATTGTCTTAGGGGTTTCCATTCCATACACTTGATGATGTTTTTGAGGAATGGGAATTTTTGGATTTGGCTCATGAGCAGGATTGACAATAGGATCATTGGGATCTAACTAATCTTTGAATGTAGGCAAATGGGGGTTGACCATCTGATGAATGGTAGCTAGGTCAATAGGTCTCTCCAAAAAATAGAGATGAGGGTCTATGGCATGGAGTGCCACCTCTCTCTCTACTAGCTCATTGACTTGTCGCAAGTGGTAAGGTCCAAGATAAGCCATCTCGGTCTCATCCTCAAAGTCATCATCACTTATCTAGAAAATGTTAGCATTGGTATGCAACCCTAAAATAAGGGGCTCATGTCTTGGCCCCAAGTAGACCATCCCTATTTCATATTCATATTCTTCATCACTTATGATGAATATATTTGCATTTGTTTCTCACCCCAAAGTTAGGGGTTGATGACTTAGGCCTAAGTAAGATCTTTCTATTGAGTCTTATGATTCATAGTCACTTTCATATTCTATATATCAAATCTCATCATAGATGGACCATGTGAACCTTTGTAAATAGCGAGGCCCTTGATAGGCTAAGCCAAGTTGTGCCTTATCATAACTTGCTTCATATCCATTCTCCTCATCCCACGAGTTGTATCATGTTGGGGTGGAATCAATTGAGGTATTTGGATGATAAGTTTATGGAGGTGATATGTTTACTATGGCCACTTGTCTATTGCTCAAATTTGCTATTCTTAGGGGGTGATAAGGAATGAAATCAATGTCTTCTCCTAACACTATGCTTAATCTTTCCAATGATGCTGCAAGCGAATCATCTCGACCTTCGCTATAATAGCCTAAGACAAATATATTAGAGGGAAGCTATTATAGTGGCTCATAAGGCCTCCTGTGCCCCTGCTCATATAATCCAAGGCCATATTCATGCCAATGGCAATGCTCAAAGTAGATTAGAGAAAAATCAAGATTAGAGAGATAACGAACATTGAATATGAATAATTTGTCACCATCCTCTTCTATATCTAAATATTTATGAGCATAGTCCATGCTGGCATAGACAAAATTGGTTTGGTTGGGAGGGATTCCAAGTGGAACCACTGTTCCTATTGGTGACCTCAAGTCTTTAGTCCTCACTATGTCTTGTGCAGACCCAATTATAGGCATGAATGTGATGTTCTGCACAAGGTACTCCCCTATGCCTGTGCTTGCCAAGTGTATTGATGCATATGACATGGATGACCCCATGGATGATACTAGTGAAGCAAGGTGATAATCATTATCTTCATCTTGATCTTGAGGATCTTCCTCTTCCATATGACTTGGCATTTCAACAATGGCTATAGTTGGCAGTTCTTTGGGCATTTATTCCTTAACTAAGGGTGACTTTAGATTCTTATTGTCTTTTGGTTTTGATGTTGATGGTACTTTAGAATCATTGACTATCTTGAGTGCACCAAGAGGTGTTGATGTGCATGGGTATTTTCTTACCCCTTTGCCTTTGTTATCCACTTGCATGATTGGGGATGAAGGTGCCATGTATAAATGAGTAGGAAGGATCATGAATTCTCCTAGAATTTCCACCTGATTAATGTATTTAAAAGGCTCTTCATCAGCCAAAACCACATAGACTTTGTTTTCATGCACATACTTGACACACTTGTGCAAGATCGAAGGCACACACTTCATGGCCCTTATCCAAGGGTGCCCTAAGAGGATGTTGTACTGCATAGCACCTTCCAAGACATGACACATCATGAGGATGCTCTTGTGCCCCAACTTGATGGGTAGGACTATCATTCCCATAGTATTGCATAAAGTATCATTAAAATCTCTCAATGTGTAAGCTCATGGAACAAAATTGGTCTTGGGTATCTTGAGGTGCTCTATTGCAGTTGTTGTGATGATGTTAATTGATGAACCTGTATCGACCAAAAACCTCTTGAAAGGTAAGTCATTGATGGCCACTACAATGTTTAGTGGAGGGTTTGGTAAGGCATTAGAAACTATCTTAATCTCATGATCATAGAATCAGATTACAGGTTCTTGGCATTATTGCACTTGTCCCACAAAGTGAGTGAATGTATTCACATCTTGCGATTGAAGCTCAATTATTCTTAAAATCTCATTTAGAATCTCCTTGTGCTTTGGGGACTATTGTATGACCTCATAGATGGTTAACTTAGCTAGAGTCATCTGTAGGTTTTGCTCCAATCTACTCTTAATTGTTATCATAGGTTGTGTTGGTGGACCTCAAAGGTTGTCTTGCCTTTGCCTAGGAGCGGCTAGGATGTTCATGGGAGTTGTAGGTGGTTACGATTGACCATACCGCCTAGTCCTGGTTGCTATGTTAACAATCTCAACCATCCCAAAACATTTGTGGGTAGGCATGTCAGCTCGAACCTGATTGACTTGGGCCCATTTCTCTCGAGGGGCCTCATGATTAGGCAATGGGTTTCTATATATGCCCATGTATTTTTTATCAGGAGCCAGTGGGTTGTCAACTTTGAGTTCTCCCACCTCAATCATGTTTTGCACTTGATGCTTAAACCTAACGCAAGCCTCAATGTCATACCCCGGTATCCTATGATAAGGGAAAAATTGATCTTCCCTATATCCCTTTGGCTTAATATGGTTTGGATCTACAAGAGGAATATCAAGAAATTTGATCCTCTTGGCCTCACTCAATTGATTAAATATTGATTGCATTGATTTTGTCGAAGGCATGAAATAACGAGGTGGCTTGCATTCTCGGTTTCTTCCCTAATTGTTATTTTGGTCATAGTTGGCTGGCAAGGGATGTGCTTGATAGTTCTATGGTTTAGCCAATACGACTTGATTTACTAGAGTAGGGTTGCCTTGTTTCTGCTTGTACTTGTCATTCTTACCATTCTTGTTCCACTCCTTTTTGTTTTGGAGCTTAATGGTTCCCTCATCTAATTTTATCTCTTCTATGAGCTTGGCCTACGCCAAAGCTTCCTCAAACAAATGATACTTTTGGATTTGTAGCAAGAGGGAGATATGTTTAGAACAAATTTTGGTAAACATGCAAATGATTTCTTCTGTGGGAATGGAGAATGATAAATTTGCCATGATTTTTCTCCATCTATTCCCATAATCCATTACTGGCTCATCATCATATTGTTTCAAGTTAGCCAGGTCTAAAAGGTTCACCTTCTTCTTAGAACCAAAGGATAAATGCTTCAATAATGTGTTTACTAGTTGTTCAAAATTGGTTATGCTATGCTTAGGTAGTTGGTTGAACCATTGAGTGGCAGTACCTAAAAATATCATTATGAATGTTCTTAGCTTGAGAGTGTCATCGTCTTCAATATGAAAATAGACATTGATAAAATTAGTGACATGCTCATGTGCATCCTCTTCACCTTTAAAATTTTCAAACCTAGGCATCTCAAAGTGCTTAGGATATGGAGGTCTAGGGATTTATGGGCACAATGGTTGATTGTGTATCTTGATCAATGTTGGTGAGTTCCTAGCTACCTCTAATTTCTCAAAGGTTTTCATATTTTTAGCAAGCTCTTGAAATGCCTTTGATGCATATATTTCCTCCTCGTGTAAGCCTATTCATATTGTAAATGGAGGTAACTCTCTATCCATTTGGTTTGTTCCATTTTACTCCCTCCTACGAGGGGACTCAGGATTATGATCTTGGTTTATTGTGTTTTCCCTTCCCCCATTAGTTGGATTTTGTTCATGATTTGGTGGAGGGTTTCATTATGGGCTATCTTGTCTAGTGTGTCATTCCTTAGGTGATTCAACGTGTCTTGTTCTTTGGTGGTTGCCACAATTTATCTATAAATTATGCAAAGCTAGCTGCTCAGCTTGCTCTCTTAAATGTTGCTCATGTTGGTGTAAGAGTCTTTCTCTTTGTTTCCCTTGTTCAATAGCTTCCACTAGCTCTTTCTCTTTATGTAATGCATTTTCTAACCGCCTCACTCAGTCAGTTTATGCTATCATAGAGGACTCATGTTTATCTGACTCTGTTCTTGTTGTCTTGATTCGCAGATTCCTCAAGGAGTTTTCCATTGTATCTATACTCTTACTAGTTAGTGTGACTTGTTCAGTGTACTATTGAATATCCCTATGATTAGACTCCATGCATATTCTACGGGGTCACTCTGAGGTACCCCTAAACTGGGAGGTATGTTTAGAAGTCATATTTTGTGAGATTCCAGATGCAAAGTTCTTAGTAGCTATAGTTATTTGGGTTGTTTGAGTAGGAAATCGATCCAACCTATGTAGCTGTCTTGTTTTCCATGGCTGGTCCCATGGGTTGCCATTTACTCCTATGATTTCATAGTCTATGAGAATATTTCCTTTTGTGTGAAGGGTTTCTTCTATATGATTCCCATGAATAGATGTAGCTCTAGTTTCATGCCCTTCAGTGGGTAGACCTATTTAATATATTTATTGTAAGTCTTGAGGTGTTGCAATTCTTTTTTGCCTTCTTGATGAAGAGGGCTTTGTGGTAACATACTTCCTCCATGTGGATGGAGATGTGGTAGTCTCATCATCCCTATGTGAATAATGGGTTTTAGAACCTTCTTTATGTCCATGTGAGGAGGAATCCCTTGAATATTCCTCATGTCTTTGATATGTTTCTATGTGGTTAGAGGAGGCCCTTGAGGTCTCCTCATGTCTCCTTGATGAGGATGGTTTTGAAGCCTCTTTTTTTTATGTGACTTTGTTCTATGATGTGGTTCCTTACTTGGGGTTTCTCAAGGATATCTCCCAAGAGTTGATTTATTACCCCTTAGGCTTGTGGAGCTATATCTCATGATCTTACAAGTAGGTCGTTCAATATTACTATGACTCCGCCTATGGGTATGAATTGCTTCTATCTCTCCTTCGGCATCAGAACGAGGGTGTTTACTTCTTGTTTTGACCATGTTGTTTTAGGAATTTATCCTTTGAGTTTGCAATTTAAGAATGACCACACAATACGAAACAAATATTTATCTTGATTACTGATTTGAGTGTGCCCTAAACTATTTGATGTGTTTTGATGTGTTGTTCTCTTGATTTCTTTGTTCTTGGATTAAGAATGAGAAGAATCATCCTTAGTGACAATCAAGTACACTCATGCCAAACATGATTTTCTCAAAAGAAGCTAGGTTACACCATTGAAGACCCAATGGGGAGTTCGCCTAGCTCTTCCACTCTAAACCAATGATTGTTCCAATAGTGGGAGATAGTTTGAACACAAATAACTTAGTGTCACTATAATTAAGTTTCCCAATATGTTTCTAGGAAGATCTAGGGGGCAAACCAGTGGAAGGAGATGAATTCCAACGTCACTAGACTGAATTGAAGGTTGGTGATGAAATCCAACTCTCCAATGTTTTAAATAAGACATGCATGTGTGGTGTTCATTTTAAGCTTGCATGACATGAAGTGCATCATATAGTAGCAATGAGTCTTTGCTATATGACTAAATGCAAAAATATGTTTTAATATTCAGAAATATGCATGAACTACTATGATTTGTATGAGCACACTTTATCTCATGCAACTATGGCCTCCAGCAGGGCCTCAAAGTAAGCAAACAACATACAATATCTAGCACATTGGATTCTAGGATGAAATTTTTAGGCATAAGCCGTTGTTCCTAGCAACGCCTAGTGCAAAATTTAAAATAAGATCTAAGATATACGAAATGCTTAATTCTTTCTTCTTTATTATTTCAATTTCCAAACATAAATATGCTTTAAGTTCTCTTTTTCAAACACACAAAAGCAGATAGAAAGTTGTAAATATTAGAAAAGCTATACCAACCTTTGATTCAGATCAAAGAGTCTATATTTTGACCTTTGCTGCACTCTAGTTCTGGACGCTATTGAGCAAAGCAGCTGGTTCATGGCAAATGTAGCTTAGAGTGGCTAGTTTATGGCCACTGTAGCATAGAGTGGATAGTTTTTGGCCACTGTAACTTAGAGAGGCTAGACTTGCACACAAAATTAAGTTAGTATCTTGATAGAAAATAAAAAATTAGTGGTGGTCCCACCATGATCACCATTTGTAGCGACCCTGGGAACGCATGCACCGGTCCCTTTTATGAAAAACCCTACTTGCAATGCTTATTTAAAATACCAAATATGAAATGGAAATACAAGAAAAAAGCATATAACATGAAATAACAAAATATGAATCTCTTTATTTATAGTGAAGCTCGATTTCATGTCAGTCCCTCTTAGGGATACCCATTTTGATACTATAAATTACAAGTGGCCAATGAGTGCCCCTTCTGCAAAGAGGTGGTGTGCTTATAAAATTTTCCTGGTTATGCACACAAAAATGTATGAGGGCTTACAGATGCCTCCTTCTCTAGGTCTGTTTCCTAGAGGGATACCTTCTGCTATCATATGTTGTAATATTCATTCGATGTACCTATGGCCCTACAAGCAATGAAACAACAACACACTTTTAGGTGTCCGAGATTGCCTTCCTAGATGAGGTTGTTAGTAATCAAATAATGTAATGGAAATATGATAAAACAATGCCATGAAATCATGTAAATATATGCTAATGATATAAGAAAACAAAATAAATATGCTATGTCTATCTAAGCTAAGCCTACGGGCCACTATCCAAGACAATGGCTGCTAAAGTAAACCTTTACCTATTTGCCCCAAAGCTATGGGTCAAATACTATGATCTAATGTTGAAGAAAGTAGGTATTATGCTCTTTGATTATTCAAAGCTCTACCGCACACATGTTATCAAAGATAACTCTCCAAGTCTTGAAAGCTCTCCTCAAGAAGATGTATCTCTCCCTAATGTGATAAAATATCTCTTGTATCTGATATTTGGATATTATCAGGCCCCCATGGTGCTCTCAGGCTTGTACCTTTTATAGTGTGAAACCCTAGGTCTATGTCCAAGCCCTAGAAATGAATTTATCATGTGTAGTGCAAGTTAGCATGAGAATATTTTGTCCACTGTCTATATTTGAAGGCCACTTAACTGAAATCTAACTGCCCACTTGAGTATTCTATGCGAATTGGTCTTTAGCATGAGAATATTTTGTCCTTTGTTTATGCTTGGAGATCAATTAACTTAAGTCTAAATGCAAACTCAAGTTTCCTATGTGAACTGGTCATGAAAAGAAATGCAAATTCACTCCCGCTCACCTTTATTGCATACCGACTACCACTTCCACCCGAGATTGGACCTATTTGTCAGCAAACCAATTCTTATGGCTTAGTCATTGTAATCTATAGTGGCTAATATCTGGTCGTTGTTATCTGTAGTGGCTAAGGTATAGCTGCTCTAGGCTTGAGCGGCTAGGATTTAGTCGCTCTTGGCTTGAGCAGCCAAGATTGGATGGTTTGAAAAGGCCCCAAATGAGTGGTGAGAACCATTGTTGATGCTTGGAAATTCCAATATTATCTCTTATGATCTTATGACTCATCGTTCATCAAGAAGTGTTAACTAATCAAGGTGGCCTTGTTGTGCGATATCATCATCTATGAAGTCCTTCAATGCTATACGTAGAGTTGGAATTTCCAACTCTAGTGGCATGATGACCTCAGTGCCATATACAAGTGAAAATGGTGTTGCCCTAGTGGGTGTCCGTACACTAGTCCTGTATGCCCATAGTGCTAGAGGCAACTCTATGTGCCAATCCTTGTGATTTTATTGCACTGTCTTCCTCAAGATGGAGACTATTATTTTGTTTGAGGCTTCTACTTGCCCATTTGCTTGTGGATAATAAGGCATTGAAAAACTATGCTGAATATGGTATTTGTTCATTAAAGCATGCACATTTTTGTTCTTGAAAGATGGCCCATTATCCGATATTATCTTTGAAGGGATCCCAAAATGACTTATGATATTATGGAGTATAAACTCCACAATCCTTGGTCCAGTTGTTGATGTTAGGAGGATAACTTCAACCCATTTAGTGAAGTACTCAGTGGTCATTATGATGAATGTGTGTCATCCTGAGGATGGGGGTGAGATCTTCCCAATCAAGTCTAGTCTCCACTACGAGAATAGCCATGTTATCTGGATGGGTTGTAAGGCTTGTGATGGCAAGTGCGTGATATTTGCATGATGTTGGTACTTAATGCATTTCTTGACATATTTTTAGCAATCCTTTTCCATGGTGGTCCAATACTAACCCATTCTCAATATGCACTTAATGATGGCCATGCCACTGAATTTCCTTTGCATGTACCATCATGAGCTTGTGAAATTGCCTAAGATGCTTCCTAGGGCTCAAGACAACGATTAGTACTCCATCATATCCTCATCTATAGAGGATTTCTCCTAGAAATATGTATCTTGTTGCTTTTTGTTTGAATGCTCACCTTTCAGTATGTGAAAGACCTTGAGGTACTATTCCAAACTTCAAGAAGTCTCACAGCTGGGAAAGCCAATCCTGATAAGCCATGAACTCTATGGAAAATATGAATCGCTCCTCCTGAATTACCAATCTGGTGAATATGGATTGAGGACCGACTCTTTGGTGTATGGTTATCCCACACTTTGTAGGTCCTTGGGAGATCAAAGATTCCCAAGTTGCCATTTGTAAGAAATCTCTAGCCATGAAGGACCAATATTGATTTAGTTCAATGTGATCATGTTGACTTATTCTTGATTTTCTAAAGCCTCACGTTGTATTTCTAAATGCACAAGCAATTTTACATGAATGGTTGTAAAATTAGCAGATGGATTCTGAGGGATTAAGGATCCTAAATAATCCATGGGGTCTACAAATCTATTTGACGTATGAGAGATTGCATCGATGTCATACCATTCTAGCCGGGCTAGGTAAGTATCAAAAAGTTTCTTGCAAGTTTTTAGGAGTGGGCATCTGCATTGGAATAGTCCTTTGACTTGGTTTACTATGATAAAGGAGTCACAAAAGATATTCAATTTTTTAATACCCATTGATATGGCTTCTTGGAACCCCAAGATCAATGGCTCGTATTCTATATTTTTTTTGTGCAAGGGAATTCTAGTTTGAATGATAAGGGTAATGGAGCACCCTGTGGTGTGATAAAGACAATCCCTACTATTCCCCCTTGTTCACAATTTGAACCTTCAAAGAACAATGACATGTCTCTTTCCTTCTTAGGTTCTTTGAGTTTTGGCAGATCTGATAGTGCAATTACCACATCATCAGGAAACTCTATGGTGAGAGACTTACTATCTTGAAGAGGTGCCTCTACCAATTGATCTACTATGACTTGTCCCTTGATGGAATTTTGTCTTATGAAATCTATATCAAATTCTATCAATAGCATGATCCACTTTATGGTACGCGTATTGTGATATGTCTTGTTCATCATGTATTGCAAAGTATTTTGTTTTGATATAACATAGGTCATATGGCTCAACATGTAGTGTCACAAATTTCAAGTTGCAAAGGCCACTACTAAACACAAATTTTTGACATACACATACCCTAGCTCATAACTCACCAATGTGCGACTAATGTAAGATATGGTTTGCTCTTTGTTTTGCACATTATTTTCATCTAACATGGTGCCTAGAGAAAAATTAGTAGTTGATATATATAATAAGAATGGTTTGTTTGGCCTTGGTGGAGCCAACACTAGCGGTGTTGCCAGATAAGTTTTGATCTCTGCAAAGGCTTTTTGGCACTCTCCATCCCAATGAAATGGGACATCCTTGTGTTGCAACTAGTTCATGGGCTGATACTTATCTGATAATTATGCAATGAACCTTTTGATGGATGTTATTTTTCCTTGTAGGCTTCTTAATTCCCTAATATTTGTAGGGGTGGCCATTTCCAGTATAACTTTTACCTTTGCAGGATCGACTTCAATTCTTCTCTTAAAACTATGAATCCCAAAATATTTCTAGAAGTTATGTCAAAAATGTATTTTTTAGGATTCAATCTGACATTGTGCTCAATGAGATGATTAAATACTTTTCTAAGGACTTCCGCATCCTCTTGTCGCAACAGGGACTTGGCAAGTAAGTCATCCATGTAATATTCTAATATATTATGCATGTAGTCATGGAATATTTATGTCATGGCTCACTAATATGTGGCACCAGCATTCTCAAGACCGAATGACATCACTTTTTAAAAAAAATTTCCCCATGGAGTAATGAAAAACCATCCATTAAGGAGAGCATTTCATGACCTGCGGTTGCATCCACAAGAGCATATATATTTGGCAATGGGAACAAATCCTTTGGAGTTGCACTATTTAAGTCTTTGAAGTTTGTGCAGATATGAAATCTTCCATTGGATTTTCCCATGGGTACCATGTTTGATACCCACTCAAGGTAGTCAATAGGAACTATGAAAACTACATCCAATAATTTTTGCAATTTATTCTTTACCATCAAATCAATGGTTGGATGCATTTTTCTCAACTTTTGTTTGACTGGTTTCTTCATGGGGTCCAATGAAATGTTGTGAATGACTAAATTTGGATCTATCCCAGGCATATCCTTGTAAGTCCAAGAAAATAGATTTGACCTCTCTTTTAGGAGAGAAATTATGATGGCTTGTTCTTCTAGAGATATACTTTCTCCAAAATTAAATTTCTTTGGTTGATTAGGATCATCGCTAATGTCCACTTTTAAAGTCACCTCTATAGCCATATGTGACCCATCTTCCAACTGGTGAGGCGTGGGTATCAAGTGAAAGTCATCGATAGGATTTATAGGTCCTACTGACTTAGGATCCAAACCAGCATAGAATAAATCATGGGCACAACCTAGTGTGAAATGAAACGGTTGTAACATATCTTCATTAGAGAAAATATCTTTAGGCTCTATTGGTGAATCATCATGATCATAATCAATCGTCTTTGTGTGAAGACACAAAGGTTTATTTGGATTGGCTGCATTATGAAGTGGAGTGGTCAAATCAATGGAGATTATATTTATGGATGGGATGAAATATTTGGGACCACATGGGTGAAATATTATCTCTAAGATTTCCCTTCCATGCTCATGATGAGGCTCTGGAGGAATGGGAATCTTTGGATCTAGCCCATGAGTTAGACTGACAATAGGATCATTGGATTCTAAGAGTTCCCTAAATGTCAGTGGAGGGGTATTGATCATGCAATTAATGACGTTCAAGTAAATAGGTCTCCTTAAAAATCATAAGCCATGGTCTATGGTGTGAAGTGTTACTTCTCTTTCCACCAACATATTGACTTGTCATAAATGGTGAGGCCCAAGATAGGTAATCTCAGTCTCATCCTTAAAATTATCATCACTTATCCAGAAGCCATTAGAATTAGTGTGCGGCCCTAGGATGAGGGGATCATGTCTTGGCTCTAAGTAAGCCATCTCTATTTCATCCTCATATTCTTTATCACTTATGAAGAATCCATTTGCATTAGTATGTTGCCCCAAGTCATGAGGCCATTGCCTTATCCCTAAGTAGGATCTCTCTATTAAGTCCTCTGACTCATAGTTACTTTCGTTTGATATGTATCCACTCTCATTGTTGATGGACCAAGTAAGTCTTCTTAAGTAGCAAGGCCCATGATAGGCCAAGCCCTCTTGTGCTTCATCATCACTTGCCACATATCTATTTTCTTCTTGCTCTTCATCCCACGAGTTTTACGCTATTGGTATGGCCTCAATTGTGAGTCTTAGATGATAAGTCTCGGTGGTGGTATGCTTACCATGACCACTTGCTTGTAGCTCATAAGTCTTGAAATTAGTGGGTGATAAGGAATAAAATCAATATTTTCTCCTAACCACAAGCTCAATCTATCTAATATGCTTCTAAATATTTATCTTGACCTCTAATGTGATAGCCTAACCCAAATATGTCAGTGGGAAGCTGGTACTACGACTCAAGTGGCCGCCTTCACCCCTACTCATATATACCAAGACCGTAACCATGCCAATCGCAGTGTTCAAAGTAGCTTAAAGTGAACCTAGGATTAGAGAGGTAATGAACATTAAGAGTGAATAAGTTGTCATTGTCCTCTTCTTCTTTAGTAGACTTATGGGTGCAATCTAGTCCAACGTAGACAAAGGTTTACTGGATGGGAGGGATTCCAAGAAAAACCATTGTTCCCACTGGTGGTCTTAACTGTTTTGGTCATCCCATGTCTTGTGTGGACTTTATGATAGGTGTAAATGTTATGTTTTGCACAAGATATTCTCTTATACCTGTGATTGCCAAGTGTATAGTTGTATGTGAGGTGGATGACCCCATGGATGACACTGGCGAAGCGGGGTGGTAGTCATTGTCTTTGAATTGGTCTTGGTGATCTTCTTATTCCATGGGATTTGGACCCTCTTCAATAACTATGGTTAGCATTTCCTTGATTTTGTTTTCCTCAACCATAAGTACCTTTAGATTCTGATCATTTTTTGTTTAGGCATTGATGGTTGATTAGAAGCATTGGCCACTTTGTGTGCAGGATGGCATGTTGATGCAGACGGGTCTTTTTGTACCCTTTTATCTTTATTACTCAGTTGCACGACTAGAGATGAAGGTTATACATACAAGTGGATAGAAGGAATCATAAATTATCCTGGACAATCCACTTGATGAACATACTTGAATGGCTCGTCATCATCCAACATCATGTAGACTTTGTTATCATGCACATACTTGACACATTGGTGTAAAATCAAAGGAACACATTTCATGTCCCTTATCCAAGGTCTCCCTAGGAGGATGTTGTATTGCATGGTCCCTTACAAGACATGACACATCACGAGGATGGTATTATGCCCCACCTTGATAGGTAGGACTATCATTCCCACAATCTTTTATAAAGCATCATTGAAATTTCTTAATGTATAGGCTCCCAGAACAATATTGGATGTAGGGATCTTAAGGTGTTCTATTGTCATTGTTGTGATGATGTTGATTGATGAACCTGTATCGAAAAACCCGCTTAAAAGGTAAATTATTGATCAATGCTACAATATGTAGTGGAGGGTCTGGTAAGGTAGTAGGTACTATATTAATCTTATAATCATAGAATCAAATTACAGGTTCTTGGCATTTTTTTACTTGTCCCACAAAATGGGTGAATGCATTTGGATCTCAATTGACCTTAAAATATCCATCAAGGTCTCCCTATGCTTGGGGGACTGTGTATGAGCTCATAAATGGATAGCTTAGCTGGAGTCATTTGTAAGTTTTTCTCAAGTCTACTCTAGATAGTTACCATAGGTGGAAGGTTCTTTTGCCCCTACCTCTGCCTAGGTGTAGTTAGGACATTTATGGGAGCTGCAGGAAGTTGCGGTTGACCATACGTCTACTCCTGGTTGCTATTTTGACAATTTCAACTGTCCCAACACACCCATGGGTAGGCATATTAATTTAGACCTAATTGACTTTTGCACCTTGCCCTCTAGGGACCTCATGGTTTGGAAGTGGGTTTTTGTAGATGCCCATATCTATGTTGTCAGGGGCCAGTGGGTTGTCCACTTTTAGTTATCCTACCTCAATCATGTTTTACACCTATGTTTGAAACCAACACAAACTTAGATATTATACCCTGATATCCTGTGATATGGGTAAAATTGATCTTCCCTATATCATTTTGGCTTAGGATGGTTGGGATATATAAGAGGTATATTAGGGAATCTGATCTTTCCTACCTTGCTCAATTGATTAAAGATTGATTGCATTGATTCTATCAATGGTGTAAAATAATGAGGGGGTATGCGTTCTTTGTATTGAACCTGATTGTTCTTTTGATCATATTTGGATGATGGGGGTTGTGCTTGATAATTCTAGGGTTGTTGCATAGCTCCGTCCTTAGGTGTATCCAATACCACTTGATTAACTAGGGCAGGGTTTGCCTACTTCTACTTATATTTTCCATTCTTGTCATTTTTTCTCCACTCCTTGGTTTGGATTTTTATGGTTCCCTCATCTAATTTGATATCCTCAATTATTTTGGCTTGTTGCAAAGCTTCCTCAAATGAGGGGTATTTTTTTAGTTGTAGCAATATGGAAATGTGTTTGGAACAACTCTTGGTGAACATCCAGATGATTTCTTCTATGGAAACGAAGAATGAGAATTTTGCCATGACTTTTCTCCATATATTCCGGTAATCCAATACTCATCATCATAATATATTAAATTGGCTAGGTCTAAGAGATTTACTTTCACCTTAGCACCAAAGGAGAAATGCTTTAGAAAAATGTTCACTAGTTGTTCAAAGTTGGATATGCTATGCTTGGGCAATTGGTTAAACCATTGGGTGGCTACACTCAAAAATGTCATGATGGATATCCTTAGCATAAGAGCATCGTTGTCTTCAAGATGAAAACATGTATTTATGAAATTTATGACATGCTCTTGTGCATCTTCTTCACCTTTAAACTTCTCTAGCCTAGGCATATCAAAGTGCTTAGGATAGGAAGGGCTAAGAACTGATGGACACAATGGTTGGTTGTGTATTTTGCTTAATGTTAGTTGGCTCCCAGCAGCCTCTTATTTTTCAAAAACTTTCATATTTTTAGCAAGCTCTCAAAATTCCTTTAAAGCAAGGATTTCTTCCTCTTGCAAACCCCCCCATGGTGATGGTGGAGGTAGCACTCTATCCATTTGATTTATTCTATTTTCTTCCCTTCTACGAGGGGATTCAAGATGTGCCTGATATGGCTCTATTAAGTTTACCCTTTCCCCACCAATTTTATTTTGTTCATGATTTGGTTGGTGGTTTCATTGTGGGTTACTTTCTTGTCTAGTGCACCCATTCTATTGTGAGTCAACGCATTGATCCTTTTGATGATCATCTCTATTTTCTTGTTGGTTACTATGAGCTAGCTACTCAACTTGCTCTCTTAAGCATTGCTCAGGTTTGCGTAGCAACCATTCTATTTATTTATCATGTTAAAGAGCTTCTACAAGCTCTCACTCATTATGCAAGGCATTTTATAACCATAGTACATGGTTGAATTGCATGGTCATAGAGGACTCACACTTATCTAACTTCGTTATTGTAGTTTTGATTCATAGATTCCTCAAAGAGGTTTTTGTTGTCTCTTTGCTTTGGCTAGCTAGTGTGACTTGTTTAGTATATTTTTGGGCATCTCTATGGTCAAAATTTGTATGTTTACTATGGTGTCACCATAAGGCACCACTAGTTTAAGAAGTGGGCTTATAAGTCATAGTTCATGAACTTTCAGATGCAGAGTTCTCTATGGCTACAGTTTCGGGTGGTGGCCTCGCGTGCAATCAATCCAACTCATCCAATGATTTTGTTTTCCATGGCTGATCCCATAGGGTGTCATTCACTCCAATGATGTCATAGTCTAATGGAATCCTTCCTCTTGTTTGAAGGATATCTTTTATTTGATGTCTATGACTGGATGTGTTTCTAGTTTCCTACCCGTCAGTGGGCTTATTTGTTCTAAGTGTTGCATGTGAATGTTGAGATGTTTTGAATCTTGTGTGTCTTTATGGTGATGACAATTTTGTAGCCCTCTCTACCCTCCATTAGGATGGATATGGGGAAACCTCATTGTATTTGTGTGAAGAACGGGGTCTAGAACCCTCTTTATGTCTATGTGAGGAGGAAGCTCTTGAAGCTTCCTCATGTCTCTAAGAAGTTTTTGTGCGTTTAGAGGAATCCCTTGAGGTTTCCTCATGTCTCCTTGATGATGATGGTCATGAGGCCTCTTTGTGTTTATGATATGTAGTTTCATGTTGTGTTTACCTATTTGGGGTTTCTCAATGAGATCCCCAAAGAGTTGAATAATCATCTCTTAGACTCTCGAAACTATGTCTCACGGTCTTCCAAGTAGGTCTTTCAATGTTACTGTGGCTTCACCTAAGGGTATGAGTTGCCTCAGATTCCATTTTAGTGTTAGACTGAGGTGAAGTAGGGAAAAATGGTGCACCTAATTATGTAAAACAATATGTGTATCTACCCCATCTCGCTCATGAGCATCAAAAAGGAAGCATGCATGTGAAAAGGAAAGAATACCAAACAAAAAGGAAATGAAATAAAGCAAGTGTCTTCTCATTAATTTGTTGGATCAGATCCAAGGTTACACAGAAGTCCCCTTGAGGGCTCAAAATGTGATACAATTGTTACAATTTTGGGTGCCCAAAGACCAAGTCCTTCAAGGAATCAGGGTGCACATCCAGTGCTTTTCCTCATACCCACAATCGAGGTGGGCGGGCCAATGCCACCGCTGCTTGTATCTTCAATCTCTGATGTCTGATATTCCTTCCCAATGCCTTCTAAGAACCTGCACCTGCACACAAGGAAGCCAAAGGGGTCAAATAGCAAGGGTGTATGGTGGAAAACATGCAATCCCCATAGGGGCAAAATAGCGCATATATTAAAAATATATCAAAACATGTCCAAATGACTTGAAAATTTGCAGAGATGTTAAAGAGGATGTTTTGAGAGGATATCACCAAAAACATATCAGAAATTGCATCTGTAGACCCCTCGATTTTGCGCCGCTCGCCTGCAACCTACGAAGAAGAAGACAAGCAAATCCCGAACCTAAACATATCCAAAACTCATGAAATTTGGACAGTATGCATAAATTGACATTTCAAGACAACCCATATGATTATATTTTCAAATTGGGGCCCAGATCCACCTGCATCAAATTGGGGTGCCCGGATGGGCCCTACGAGCCTGCAAAAACTTAAAAATGCTATAACTTTGTCAATTTAACTCCAAATCACCTGAAATTTGAACTGTAGCATCATGGGATAATATAGAAAAATACTAATTAAAAATAGTAATGAAATTGTGTAATAATTTACCCTCATCCCGGGGGGACGATGGTGACTGCAACTATTTGGGGGGCACCCTAGGAGGGGATACCCACCAATTCTGGCCACTTTTTGCTACCAAAATCACTAGAAGATGTTCCTAAACAATCTAAGGTGTGTTTTCATCGAATTTGGTGAAGAAATTCACCTGGATGGAAAAGTTATGCTCGGATTACCTTCTTGAAGTCACCCGGTAACCTCCTTGGCAAAAGAGAGATTTCGAGGGCAAAAAGGTGCAATAAGGTGAGGGGAAATCTCGGAAGCACTCCATTGCATATCCTAGAACTCCTATCTATATGGTTTTTGTGTGGATATTGTATCCATTTTATAGCCCAAAGGGGCTCATGTGCAAAAAGGCATGCAAGGGCATGCATGGCAGGAGGTGCCACTTGTCAAACGGGAGGCATGCAATGGGTGTGGAAGAGAATCTCCAATTTGGGCCTCCATTAAGAAGTGTGTCATAAGGCTTCAGTGTCCTCTGACCCGCATGCTCCATATGGCATGCTAAATGGCAGTTTTTGGGTGCCAAATGTCCCAGATTTGACTTTTTTGGGTCAAACTTGCTCACCGTCCCACCCTGGGATGATGGCTCACCACCATCCCAGGGTGGGATGGTGGGAATATACCACCATCCTAGGGTGGGACGGTGGTGAATTTTGGGCCAAAACCTCCCAAAATTGGGCCGGTAGCCTCCAAAAACCTTTTAAGAGTGGCTAGAACCACTGTGAGCCTCCTAAGGGCTGCCCAAGGGGCCATATGATGTCAATTTGATCATTGTTTGTGGATGCTTAATCAGATTTACCACATTTTAGTGTCTAAAGATGCCCCTTTTTGAGATGCATTATGTGCAGCACAATACTGAGCAAAAATAGATGACCAAAATGTTGAATGATTAAGGTTACTCGATAACCTAACCAACTTTAGATGCCCCAATCATGAAAAGGGCGTGTGTTCTTGAATCCTTGTTTCTGACTCATTAAATGAGCATGCCTATGCTTGAACATTGTCCATCATGAAAGGCTAAGGCCCATGACTTCATGATGCCAGTAATTTCAAGCATTATGATGTGATATTGTGTGCTTGTTTGCTGCCCCAAGCAGGAGCATGATTGTCTTTATCAAAGATTCATTGAATGAACGCAATTCGCATAATTGAGTGTGTGCTTGCTGATTTGGACTGAGTATGACTACCCCCTCAAGTGATGAGTCGATGAGGGAATGACCAATGAGAAAAGCGACGAGTCGCTTGACCCAATTGACTTGATTTTGGTGGGTTTTGGATCTTTTATTTAGCTTTTTGTGTTGTTTTTGTTGTGTTTTAATTGTTTTTGAATTTTTGAGTTTTGATGAGATTTCATAGAAGAATACCTCATCAACATTGGATGCCCCAACCATGGAAAGGGTATGCCTCTCAGAATTAATGCCTTCGACAAGTTAAGGAACTTGATTTTGGTGTTCTTTGGCATATTGGCAAACAAGCTTAAGTCTAATCCTAGCCTTGGTGGCAGTTGGAAGACGAGCTCAAGTCTACGCTTTAGCCTAGCCTTGATGGCAATTAGGAGATAAGCTTAAATCAAATCCTAGCCTTGATGGCAATAGGAGATAAGCTTAAATCAAATCCTAGCCTTGATGGCAATAGGAGATAAGCTTAAATCAAATCCTAGCCTTGATGGCAATAGGAGATAAGCTTAAATCAAATCCTAGCCTTGATGGCAATAGGAGATAAGCTTACTAGTTTGCTTGAATTTGCTTTTGATATTTTGCTTATTTGCCCCAAGCAAAGGGGGTGCATGACTATCTTTGGCAATGATTCACAAGATGAACATGATTAACTTGATTAAGTTATCCATTGTTGATTTGGATTAAACATGTTGTTATTATGACCAATGGACTTAGTGGATGCCATTGGGGCATTTGGGGTGACCAAAGGGTTTATGGATACCTTTGGAGATTTTGGGTGACCAAAGGGTTTATGGATACCTTTGGGGTTTTTGAGGTTGATTGCTTAACTATTTGATTGTTGATTAGGGGAGGTATGATACCAATAATGCCCTAGTTGATGTTACAAAAATGTTTGCTTGATTTGCAATTATGATAATTTGGAGCGTTAGATGCATTATGTGTTATGATCTATGGATGCATTGATGGATGCATGTGTTGTACTATGATGTTATTTGATGATATGCAATGTGTGTATGCATAATGAAATGGATGATCTATTGATGTGTATTGATGGAATATGAACACTATATGACATACTATGTTAGCACCATAGACTGTATAGAATTCATCAATTCATGTGGAATATTGTCATGAGACTATGTAATGGATTTGTGCAAATGGAAACTGACATACATGTGATAAAATGGAATGAATAAAATGAATGTTCTAGAAGGCCTATGAGGTTTTCATGAGACTCAAACACTCTAGTCAACTGATCAAAAGTTGTATACTAACCATGCAAGACTTTTTGACAAGGTATGAATCTGTTAGGATGACCAAGATACTCAATATCCCTGTGTGTGCAAGTGAGTTCATTCCTGCGAGATGCATAAAGATACCGCCATTGACAAGTAGGCTATCCACCAAACCTGTAATGAGGATCACTCTATGAATGCCACAATCCGGAGTTCTGTACTCAGTTGGATTAGACCACTAGGTAGTATAGGTGACCAAAAGCTAGCTCATCCACATGCAAACATTGGTCTACACACATGCAAAGCTAATGTGGTAGACATATCATCATGCATTTAGGATACCGTCATTGTCGGATAGGCTATCCACCAAACCCGTAATGAGGATCACCTAAATGGTTTTTCAAATGCTGAGAATTTCAAGGATTCAAGCTCAGGCGCCTTTCTTTTATTCAATTTTACAGGGATACTTGCTCATATATAGTGATGATAATCACTATTTATTTTGTATTTGATTTTCTTTGAGCAAGGGATTTGGGGAGTGGTGATAACCACTGTTTCTTTTGATTGTTGCTTTTTGAGGATTTTGATTTTGAATTTTGATTTCAAAGTTGAGCTTGTGGGATTTTTTTGCTTGTGAATGGTATTGATCTTTTAGGCCTTGGGGATGACTACCCATCCTTCTCAGGGACGTGTAGTACAAATCCTTATGACTTTAGGGATCAAGGGTGTTTGGGAATTTTTATGGTGAACTTTTGGGATTTTTCTTTTGAATGGTATTGATATTTTAGGCCTTGGGGATGACTACCCATCCTTCTCAGGGATGTGTAGTATGAATCCTTATGACTTTAGGGATCAAGGGTGTTTGGGAATTTTTGATAGTGGTGAAAACCACTATTTATTTTGGGGAATTGGGTAGGGAAGAGCTTGTTCTTTTGCCAATTCTCAGCATTCTTGAACCATTCGCACAGGGGGATGAGCAAGATAAACTTTTCGCTCAAGGTACCCTAGACCACTTTGTGGGTTTCATATTTCCTTTCATAAAACTTGGATTTATTAGTGTGAAATGTGTTGGGATTTGATGTATACGAGGCACAATCTAAGCAAGACTCTACCTCCTAAAAATCTCGCTAGCCTTCTACAAAATCTGAGAAGAAACTAGATATGGCTAAGTGACCGAAAACCCTAATGACATTCTAAAAACAAATGACTAAGTGAAGGGAATGGACACGACTATGGTAATGTATGAAATGTAGATGGAAATGATAAGTAACTATGGAATGAGGTGAATGATGACCTTGACAACATTGATTGTGAATTGTGACTAGTGTACCATCTTAGTGCTAGACATGTATGAGCCACTCTAAAATGCAAAGTGTAAATGATGATTATGCCTAAATGCAAGCGATGATAAAATGCAATGGGATGCAATGTGATGTGATGCAATATTTTTTTTTTTTGAAATTTTGATAATGCCCTTCTTTTTGAAATTTGGATTGGTATATATGTATGAAAGTGCAATGCGATGCAATGTTTTTGTATTTTGATGTTTTGATGATGTTTTTGAATTTTTGATTGATATATATATATACATATGACCAACGGGCTTATTGGGGCCATTGGGATATTGGGACCAAAGGGCTTATGGATGCCTTTGGGTTTGGTTGACCTAGATGATCTAGATAGTCTAGGAGCCTTTTATTTGACCAAGGATATAGGCACCCTAGGAGCATTTTTGGGTGACCTAGATGGTTCTAAACCACCTAGGAGCATTTAGTTATGACCAAAGGGCTTATGGATGCCTTTGGGGCTTTTAGGGTTGACCTAGATGATCATAGATAGTCTAGGAGCATTTTTACTTGACCTAGATGGTGAAAACCCACTAGGAGCCTTTTGGGTGACCTAGACGTCAACGACACTTAAAAAGTGTCTACGACTACCTAGGGGTATTTGGTTGTGACCAAAGGGCTTATGGATGCCTTTGGGGCTTTTAGGTTGACCTAGATGATCGTAGATAGTCTAGGAGCATTTTTACTTGACCTAGATGGTGAAAACCTACTAGGAGCCTTTTGGGTGACCTAGACGTCAATGACACTTAAAAAGTGTCTACGACTACCTAGGGGTATTTGGTTGTGACCAAAGGGCTTATGGATGCCTTTGGGGATTTTAGGGTTGACCTAGATGATCGTAGATAGTCTAGGAGCATTTTTACTTGACCTAGATGGTGAAAACTTGCTAGGAGCCTTTTGGGTGACCTAGCATCGACACTTAAAAGTGTCTACGACTACCTAGGGGTATTTGGTTATGACCAAAGGGCTTATGGATGCCTTTGGGGCTTTTAGGGTTGACCTAGATGATCGTAGATAGTCTAGGAGCATTTTTACTTGACCTAGATGGTGAAAACCTGCTAGGAGCCTTTTGGGTGACCTAGACGGTCAACGACACTTAGAAAGTGTCTACGACTACCTAGGGGAATTTAGTTGTGACCAAAGGGCTTATGGATGCCTTTGGGGCTTTTAGGGTTGACCTAGATGATCTAGATAGTCTAGGAGCATTTTTACAGGGACCTTTTGGTACCTAACACTTAAAAGTGTCTACGACTACCTAGGGGCATTTGGCTATGACCAAAGGGCTTATGGATACCTTTGGGGCTTTTAGGGTTGACCTAGATGATCATAGATAGTCTAGGAGCATTTTTAGGTTGACCAAGCGATATGTAGATACCCTTGGAGCCTTTTGTAACTTTGCTTACTTTGTGTTCTTAGGAGGAAGGTGCAATACCTTATATACCCCCAACATTTACTATGATTGATGCGATGTTAAACAGGACCTATCCTAATGCAAGTATAATGGCTGAAAAATACCTAATGCAAAGCAATTAAAGTATGCAAGGGTACATGCCAAATGTTTTTGTGTTTTAATGTTTTGCAATATTTTTGAAATTTTGATTATTTTGAATGTTTATGGATTTTGACATTTTATGATTTGTTTGGATTTTTGGTGTTTTAAATTGTTTTTGAATTTTGAGTGTTTTGTGAGGGGGAAGGCACGATACCTTAGGCACCCCTAGTGTGTGTGCTACTCAATGAAGGTGAGAAAGGTGTGATATCATTAGAGTTCTCACTATGATTCATTGGTTGTGATGTGGATGGTGGGGAAGGTATGCTACCTTTGGGTTGCTCAAAGTGGTTGGCAGATGTTGTGTTTGCTTCGTGTATGGGCCGGAGGTCTTGGAAGTCTCCTATCGGTTGGTTGTTAGGAGCAAGAGGATTGCCCACCGGAAGCTCTTGCCTCTCGATCATATCCTGAACTAAATCTCTAAAAGGATAACATGTCTGGATGTCATGACCTCTTTGTCTATGGTAAACATAGTATAGATCTTTCCTGTGTGCCTTTGATCTACGTTTGTTAGGTTTCAATGGATGGATCTCGGGAAGCGTGATTGCTCGTGCCTCATACAATCGATTGAAGATTGATGCTAAGGGCTTTGATAAATGAGTATATTGTCTTTGCTTTTGTTGCAGATGGTTTTTGGCCAATGGAGGCTGAGCCTGGTAATTAGGTTGCACTGGTAATTGTGGTGGGGGAGCTTGGTTTAAGGGTTCAGGGATGCTTAGAACCACTTGATTGATTGGGGCTACATTTTGTTGCGTGTTACCACCTTTAATGTTCTTGTTTGGTTGTTCCCCTTTGTGGAGTCATACATCACCCTCCTGGACCTTGATGTCCTCAATGATTTGGGCTTGTGCTAAGGCCTCCTCGAATGTTTGATATCATTGTAATTGTAAAAGAAGTGAAATCTGCTTTGAACAACTTCTAGTAAACATTCGGATGAGTTCCATTGTGGGTAGGGTGAAAGGTAGTTTTAACATCACCTTTCTCCATCTATTACCATACTCCATGACTGGCTCATCATCAAGTTGATGAAGGCTAGACAAGTCAGTCAAGTTTATCCTTTTCTTAGCGCTAGAGGCAAAACGTCCCAAAAATGCATCGGCCAATTGCTCAAAGGTGTTTATGCTATGACGTGGTAGATGATTATACCATTCTAAAGCATCTCCAGATAATGTTGTAATGAATATTCTCAACATCAAAGGGTCATAATCTTGAAGATGAGAGCACTTAAGAATGAAGCTTGTCACGTGCTCTTCTGCATCTTCATCATCTTTGAAATCTTCAAGTTTGGGCATCTAGAAATTCGATGGGTATGTCAGTGATGACACTGATGGATGTACAGGCTGATTACTAAGCTGCTTTAGTGTGGGTTTTTGATAACCCAAAATTTGATCTGGCTTTTCTAATGCCTTCAACCGATCAGCTAGCACTTTGTATGGCCCTGACGACATAATATGATCATCCTGTTGTCGCCCTTTATTAGATGAAGGAGGTCACTTTTGATGTTGAGGTGGATGATAAGTATGATCATTAGGTACCTCATCATAACTGGGTTCAGGGTAGGCATCTATTTGATCCTGATGTTCCCATTGGGACTCTTCATATGATTCCTCCTCGTATTGATCTTGGTACTATTGAGGAGTATGAGGCTTTTGATGATAACTAGATAATGGCCTTTGATGTTGAATGCGAGTTTGGCATGGCCGAGGGGGAATATTTTGAGATTGTATTGGGCGTCTTGCCCGTTGTTGCATCCTATAGGTGCTAGGTGTAAGCACAACTTTAGGTACTGCATTATGTAATTGCTCTTGTTGTATCTTTTGTTGTTCTTGTATCTTTCATTGATACAACTCTTGTAGGTGTGCTCATTGTGAGTCCACCCATTGTTGATGTACTTGTTGTTGAGCCAACTGGAGTTGATCCGTATGTTGTTGCCTATTAATATTTGGCCTAATTGCCTGATGAGTATGATCTGGTTGCTCCATTGCATGGGGTTTGTGTATCCTCATATTTGAAATATGGATGGGTTTATCATGTCTTTCCCCCTAGTAGGGTCTAATGCTTGTTTTCCATGCTCCCTAAGGATCACATTACCTTGAGACTCTGATTTATGAATTGGCTCTGTATAGTCCGATGATGTAGAGCCACCATATGGTTGCACCAAGTACTCTTCACGAGGAGTAGGTAGATGGTTGGGATCTTCTCCCTCATCTATTAGGAAAGCCTCATATTCAGTTTTGGATGTAAGCTCTATATATTCAGGCTGCACAGAAGCATGATGTGTGGATGTTGAGTGCTCTCTGTGAGGAGTATGAGGGTGACTTGCTCGATCAAATGGGGTGGTTTGCTCATCCAGGCTAGGCCATGGTGTACTCTCATGTTCATATTCTGATTGATGTATAGAGTAAGTTGGGGTGTGAACCCATGATATTGATCTATTAGACCCCTCAGTGGGCAGATTATTTGCTATATAGAATTCTATCAAGGTATCCCAATCAGGGAGTTTTCCTAGAGGACCTATGGGTGCTTCCCTAGTAGGGGTATCTCGAAGGTTTGCCCCCCTAGGGATGATTTTGTTGTTATGATAGGACCTAGGATGCCATTCAGGTATGGGCATGTCCTCTAGACTTATTTGGAGATATTCACTGGCTATGGAGCTTGAATCTCTCACTAAATTGGAGGTCTTGTTTTCAACCGCCTTTGGACCAAATTGGTAAAACGGGGGTCCATCGGCCATTTTAGAAAATTTTGACTTTCCCAAAAAGGTTATAAGTGTTATATATCAAAATGATCAGTGCGACGAGCTGATCATAATGGGCTAGGTCTCCAAAATTTGATTTTTGGGTCAAAAATTTGTATTTTTGAAATATTTGGCCCACCGGGGCCCGTGGGGAAATGCCCACTTTTAGGATTTTTGGGGAAATTTTGAACCGTGAAGATTTAGGACTCAAAATTTCTAGGAGAGGTGCCCTAGGGGCTAACTAAGACAACAAAACAAATTTGGCACTTTTTGGAGTTGTCTAGCCCACTATATGACCATTTTAGTGCAGTTTTTCGCTATTTTTGGGGTCGAAAATAGAGTAAAAATAAAACCAAAATAACTTTTTCGTTATAGCTCCATTTTGCATGATTCTTGAAGCATTGGATGCAGAATCAAAAAGTAGATTTTTTTTTTGAAACCCTATTTTTTGAAAAATTAGGGTTAGGGTTTTGTCCCAAATAACAAAGAAACACACAAAGCATACAATATGATTATCTTTTTACTGATTAAATGTGTGTCCTAAACTGGTTTCAGTGTGTTTAGATTTGTTGTTGTTCTTTGCTCTTGTTGTGGAATTAGAATGAGGGAACTCAACCAAAGTGGTGACTAGGGACACTAGTGCCAAACATGATTTCTCAAAAGAGTCTAGGGTACACCGCTTAAATCCCAGTGGGGGGTTCGCCTAGCTCTTCCACTCTGAAACAATGTTTCCAATAGTGGGAGGCAGTTTGAACATTAGTGACCTATTCCATATTGAGAGAGTGCCCTATTCTATTTAAGGAATATATGGGCAAGCTGGTGGAAGGAGGTGAAATCCAACGTCACTAGTCTGAATTGGGGGTTGGTGATGAAATCCAACCTTACCAATGTTATAGTGGAACGTGCAAGTGTGTGTGGTTCCTTTTAAGTCCAAATAAAGTAAGCAAAGAAGCATTCAATGATCATTCACTAAATGCATGCAATAGGTGTGTTTTAATTTCAAAAATCTAGGATAAAAGGAACCTACAAATGTCACTTATAGATGCAAGCCCTAAATGCTAACTTACCCATTGGGTAAGCCACAAGCAATCAAGCCACAAAGATGCATTGCTACTTCAAATTTCTTTTGAATTTTCTTCTTCCTTTTGCTATGTGATGTTATAAGAAAAGAAAAAATGTAACTTTTAACCTTTCTATGCAAGCAAATGAAGCAAGAAAACTGATTTTTGACAGTCTCTAAAAATGTAGCAAAAAAACAGAGGGTTTAGGCACTTACTTTGTCCATTTTGAGCTCTCCAAATTCTGAATTTTTGGGCAGAAATCTCTCTGTTTCACCACCGCTCTAGGGTGGGATGATTAGAAGCCTCACCACCATCCCAGGGTGGGACGGTGAAGCCACCATCCCAGGGTGTGCCAGATAAAGGCTCTGCCACCATTCCAGGGTGGGGAGGGGAGCACCTACAACACAAAAAGGGCAAAAATTGCAAAATTGAGGTCAAATTTTCACCCAAATCATAAGGGACAAGGGTCCCACCATGATCACCACTGAATTAGGGAAAATAAGTGCACCTAATTATGTAAAAAATATGTGTATCTATCCCATATCGCTCATGAGCATCAAAAATGAAGCATGCATGTGAAAATGAAGGAATACCAAACAAAAGGAAATGAAATAAAACAAGTCTCTTCTCATTAATTTGGTGGATCAGATCCAAGGTTACACAGAAGTCCCCTTGAGGGCTCAAAATGTGATACAATTGTTACAATATTGGGTGCCCAAAGATCAATTCCTTCAAGGAATCAAGGTGCACATCCAATGCTTTTCCTCGTACCCACAATCGAGGTGGGTGGGCCAATGCCACCGCTGCTTGTATCTTCAATATATGATGTCTGATATTCCTTCCCAATGCCTTCTAATAACCTGCACCTGCACACAAGGAAGCCAAAGGGGTCAAATAGCAAGGGTGTATGGTGAAAACATGCAATCCCCATAGGGGCAAAATAGCGCATATATTAAAAATATATCAAAACATGTCCAAATGACTTGAAAATTTTTAGAGATGTTAAAGAGGATGTTTTGAGAGGATATCACCAAAAATATATCAGAAATTGCATCTGTAGACCCCTCGATTTTGCGTCGCTCGCCTGCAACCTACGAAGAAGAAGACAAGCAAATCCTGAACCTAAACATATCCAAAACTCATGAAATTTGGATAGTATGCATAAATTGACATTTTAAGACAACCCATATGATTATATTTTCAAATTGGGTCCCAGATCCACCTGCATCAAATTGGGGTGCCCGGATGGGCCCTACGAGCCTACAAAAACTTAAAAATGCTATAACTTTGTCAATTTAACTCCAAATCACCTGAAATTTTAACTGTAGCATCATGGGATAATATAGAAAAATACTAATTAAAAATAGTAATGAAATTGTGTAATAATTTACCCTCATCCAGGGGGACGGTGGTGACTGCAACTATTTGGGGGGCACCCTAGGAGGGGATACCCACCAATTCTGGCCACTTTTTGCTACCAAAATCACTATAAGATGTTCCTAAAAAATATAAGGTGTGTTTTCATCGAATTTGGTGAAGAAATTCACCCGGATGGAAAAGTTATGCTCGGATTACCTTCTTGAAGTCACCCGGTAACCTCCTTGGCAAAAGAGAGATTTCGAGGGCAAAAAGGTGCAATAAGGTGAGGGAAATATTGGAAGAACTCCATTGCATATCCTAGAACTCCTATCTATATTTTTGTGTGGATATTGTATCCATTTTATAGCCCAAAGGGGCTCATGTGCAAAAAGGCATGCAAGGGCATGCATGGCAGGAGGTGCCACTTGTCAAACGGGAGGCATGCAATGGGTGTGGAAGAGAATATCCAATTTGGGCCTCCATTAAGAAGTGTGTCATAAGGATTCAGTGCCCTCTGACCCGCATGCTCCATATGGCATGCTAAATGGCAGTTTTTGGGTGCCAAATGTCCCAGATTTGACTTTTTTTGGGTCAAACCTGCTCACCGTCCCACCCTGGGATGATGGCTCACCACCATCCCAGGGTGGGACGATGGTGAATTTTGGGCCAAAACCTCCCAAAATTGGGCCGATAGCCTCCAAAAACCTTTTTGGAGTGGCTAGAACCACTGTGAGCCTCCTGAGGGCTGCCCAAGGGGCCATATGATGTCAATTTGATCATTGTTTGTGGGTGCTTAATCGGGTTTACCACATTTTAGTGTCTACGAGAGGGTGTTTAATTCTTGTTTTGACCATTTTTTTGGAAGCTTTAGCTTTTGTGTTGCACAAACAATATCAAACAAATGTTTATCTTGCTTACAATTTTAAATTGTGCCCTAAAATGTTTGTTGTATTTTGATGTTTTGTTGTTTCTTGTTTCTTGTTATTGCTTTGTATTTGGAATGAGGAGACTCATCCACAGTGATAATCAAGAGTACTCATGCCAAACATGATTTCCCAAAATATACTAGGGTACATCGTTTAAATCCTAGTGGGGGTTCGCCTAGCTCTTCCACTCTAAACAAATGAATGTTCCAATAGTGGGAGACAATTTGAACACAAGTAACTTAGTACCACTATGAAGAAGTTCTTAAATCCATTTCTAGGAGAATATAAGGAGAAAACCGGTAGAAGGATATGAATTCCAACGTCATCGGACTGAATTGATGGTTGGTGATGAAATCCAACTCCCCAATGTTTAAATGATACGCATGTTTGTGGTGTTCATTTTAAGCTTGCATGAAGTAAAGTGCATGATATAGCAAAAATGACTCTTTCCTATATTCCTAAGTGCAAAATACATTTCAATATTTAGAAATATGCATGAACTACTATGATTTGTATGGGTGCACTTCATTTCATGCAAATATGGCCTCTTGCAAGGCCTCAAAGCAAGCAAACAACATACAATATCTAGCACATTGGATCTTAGGACAAACTTTTCAAGCATAAGCCGATGTTCCTAGCAACGCCTAATGGAAATCTAAAAGATCTAAGATATGTAAAATGCCTAATTATTTATTCTTTTATTCTTTCAATTCCCAAACAGAAATGTGTTTTAAGTTCACTATTTTAGATACATAGAAGCATACAAAGCTATAAAATACCATATAAGTACCAACCTCTAATCCAGCTCAAAGAACCAAGGTTCTATCCTTTACTGCTCTCCAGTGCTAGCCATTGTTGACTACAATGATTGGTTTCTGGCTGCTATTAGTAGGAGAGGCTAAGGCTCTGTTGGCCACTATGGCTCAAAGCAATTGATTTCTAGCCATTGTAGACTAGAGCAACTAAGCATGCACACAAAACTAAGTCATTATCTAGGCAAAAAAATGAAAAATTAGTGGATGTCCCACCGTGATCACCATCTATAGCGACCTCAAGGTGCATGCACCGTTCTTACTCTAATTGCAATGTGTTAAACCCAAAATGAAATGAAATACCATGAAAAAACATATAACACAGAAGTAACAAAGATGTATCTCTTTATTTGTATTAAAACCTAATTACATGTCGGTCCCTCTTAGGGATACCCATTTCGATACAATAAGGTTACAAGTGGGTAAAATGTCCCCTCACAAAGGGGTGGTGCACTATCACAAGCTTCCCATTTTTGCACATAGAAATATATGAGGGATTATAGATGCTTCCTTCTTGAGGTCTATTTCCTAGAGGGATCCCTTTTGATCTCATATGTTGCAGATTCTATCCAATGAATTTGTGGCCCTATAAGAAATGAAACAACAACACACATTTAGATGTCTGAGAATGCCTCCCTAGATGAGGTTGTTAGTAATGAATATATCAAATGAAAGCAAATGCAAATTAAACCAATGCTATGAATGTGAATTAATGAAATGATACTATTCTAATGATATGTTAAACATAATAATGAAACTAATGTCTAAAACCCTCAGATAGGTTTGTGGGCCACTGTCTAATGATAGTGGATGCTAAAGCAAATCTTGTCCTATTTGCCTCAAGTCTATGGATTGAAGCTTGTATCTGATGTTGAAATGATGGTTGCTTTTCTTGATATGTTGAATATCCTGTATGTGGAAAACCCTCAAGTGGACTCTCCAATTTGACAAGGCTTTGCCATAGATTTGATCCCCAAGGGGAACTCTTCAAGTCTTGAAAAGCTCTCCTCAATATCTCAAAAATTCTTCTCGATGCTCTACAATAATCGTCTCTCTCATTATTGATCAAATTTTTGTCCTTGATCAAGTGTCTCTCCCTTTTGGTGCTCTCAGGCTTACACCTTTTAAAGTGTGTGAAACCCTAGGTCTATGCCCAAGCCCTAGGACTGAATTCCTCATGCGTAGTGAAGGTTAGCATGAGAAGTTTTTTGTCTTTTCTATGTTTAAATACCAGTTAACTGAATTCTAAATGCAAACTCAAGTCTCCTATGTGAACTTCCCATGAAAGGGAATGCAAATTTACTCCCACTCATCTTTATTGCATGCAGACTGCCACTTCCACCCATGATTGGGCATATCTATCAACAAAATATTTTTTATGACTTAGCTGCTATCATTTGTAGTGGCTAAGATCTGGCCATTGTCATCTACAGAGGCTAAGGTCTAGCCTTTCTAAGCTTGAGTGGCTAAGGTCTGGCCTCTCTAGTCCTGAGTGGCTAGATTTGTATGGGCTTAAAGTGCCCCAAATCAATGGTGAGAACCACTTTTGATGCTTGGAAAGTCTAATATCATGTCATATGATCTTATGAATGTGCCTATATGAGTAGCTTCCCTAAAAATGACATGTTTTAGGTTTCTACAAAATGACCATTGCATGTACCATCATGAGCCTATAAAATTGCCCAAGCTAATTCTTGGGGCTCAAGACAACGAAGGAGAACTCCATCGTAGCTTCTATGGTACAATATGTCTCCTAGCAAGACATACTTTGTCGCTTTCTATCTAAATGTGTATTTCATGACATGTGACAATCCCTGAGGGATTAAACCAAGCTTAAGGAAGTCATGTAATTATGACATCCAATCCTTATAATATTTTTCCTTGACTGATAAGATGACTTGTTCCCTTGGAATTTTGTTGTATGTGAATGCAGACTGGGACACAACCTTGTGGTGAATGGTGGTGCCATTCCCTATAGGACCTTGCAAGATCAAATACCCCTAGGGTGCCTTCTTAATAAAGTCTTTGGATTTATAGAACCACTCATGGTTTGGTTCTATATGAATCATGTTGACTTATTCTTTGTTATCTAAAGCCTCATGCTACATCACGACATGCGAGGGCATCTTTACATGAATGGTAGTAAAATTGGTAGACATATTCTAAGGGATTAGGTATCCCAAGGATGCCATAATGTTTGTGAATCTATTAGATGAAATAGGGATTGCCTCAATGTCGTACCACTCTAGCTGGGCTAGATAAGTGTCAGCAAGATCCTTATAAGATTTTAGGATAGGACACCTACATTGAAAAATTCCCTTCACTTGATTGACTATGAGAAGGGAATCACCAAAGATGTTTAACCTTTTAATCTTCATGGTGATAGTTGTTTGGAGGCCCAATATTAGGGCTTCATACTCAACATTGTTATTGGTACAAGGAAAATCTAGCTTAAATAACAAGGGCATTGGAGCACCTTGTGGCATGAAGAAGACAATTCCTGCACCACCCCCTTGCTCACACTTCAAACCATCAAAGAACAAAGTCATGTCAACTTTGTTATCTGGTTCTTTGGGTTCAAGAGATTTTGATAACATAAAGACTACATCATTAGGAAGCTCTATGACAAGAGGCCTACTATATTTGAGAGGTGCCTCTACCAATTGATCAGCTATGACCTATCCCTTGATGGAATTTTGGCTAATGAATTCCAAATCAAAATCTATCAATAGCATGATCCACTTTGCAGTACATGTATTATGATATACCTTGCTCATCATATACTACAAATGATTTTTTTTTGGATATCATAAACATCATATAACTTAGCATATAATAATGTAGCTTCTTTTTTGCAAACACCATTACTAAACATAACTTCTCCATGTATGCATATCCTAGCTCATAACTCACCAAGGTGCGATTGATGTAATATATCACTTGCTCTTTATCTTGCACATTATTTTGGGCCAACATGGTTCCCAATGCAAAGTCAATAGCTGATATATATAGCAAGAAAGGTACATTTGGTCTTGGTGGAGCTAGCACTAGCGGCATTGCTAGGTATTGCTTAATTTTAGTGAAGGTCACTTGGCAGTCCTCATCCCAATTGAATGGGACCCCCTTGTGTAGTAATCAATTTATGGGTTAGTGTTTGTCTGATAATTGTGTGATAAATCACTTTATGGATGCTACTTTGCCATGTAGGCTTCTTAATTCTTTGATATTTGTGGGAGGATACATTTCTAGTATGGCCTTGACCTTTGCTGGGTCAACTTCAATCCCTCATTTTGAAATGATGAATCCCAAGAGCTTTCTTAAAGTTACGCCAAATATGCACTTCTTGGGATTCAACCTGACATTATGCTCTATCAGGTGATCGAAGACCTTTTTGAGAACCTCTGCATGCTCTGAACGCAGCAATGACTTTGCCAATAAGTCATCGATATAATATTCTAAGATTTTGTGCATGTAGTCATGAAAAATGTATGTCATGGCTTGTTGATATGTGGCACCAACATTTTTAAGGCCGAATGGCATAAATTTATAATAGAATGTTCCCCATGGCATTGGTATGGTTTTGTGTTGGTCTTTGGCTTTAATACAAATTTTTGTTGTAACCAAAAAAATCATCCATAAGGGAGAGCATCTCATGACCTTCAGTTGCATCTACAAGAGCATCTATGTTGGGCAATGGGAATGAATCCTTTGGTGTTGCCTTGTTGAGGTCTCTGAAATTCGTACAAATACGGATCCTTCCATCAAGTTTTCCTATAGGTACCATGTTTGATACCCATTTTGGATAGTCGATGGAGATAATGAACTCTACATCCAACAACTTCTGCAACTCATCTTTAACCATTAAAGTTATGGTTGGATGCATCTTCCTGAGATTCTGCTTGATAGGCCTTTTAGAGGGGTCTAGAGAAAGGTTATGAGTAACCATTTTTGGATCTAGTCCTAGCATATCCTTGTATGTCCAAGCAAAAATATCAGGTCTCTCTTTTAGTAGAGGGATGAGGTTGGCATGCTCATTAGGAGATAGACTCTCTCCAAACTTAACCTTCTTAGGATTAGTGGGATCATCACTGATATCCACATCAAAGGTTTCCTCTATTGACATGTGCGATCCCTCCTCAAGATGGTGAGGTGTAGGAATCAAGTGGATGTCATCAACTAGGTTTAAAGGTTCCACATTGGAATTATCCTCAACGTGATAAACATCATGTGCATAGCCTGGTGCAAAATGGAAAGGTTGCAATATTTCTTCATTAGGGAAGAAATCTTCAGGCTCTAGTGGTGAATCAGTATGATCCCAATCAATAGCATCTAAATTAAGACACAATGGTTTAGAAGGATCGGTTGGGTTGTGAAGTGGAGTGGTTAGATCAATGATCATCATGTTGATGGAATGGATTAGATCTCCAAGACCATGTGTGTGCAACTCTATGTTATCTATGCTATTCACATACCCGAGATGTGGCTCTGGGGGTATGGGGATCTCTAGATCCAGTCTATGAATAGACTAGAAACTGGGATCATTGGGCTCAAGGAGTTGCATATATCGATGGATCAGGGAAGACTATATGATAAATCATATCTAAATTTGGTGGTCTTCCTCTAAGGTGCAAGCCAAGATAGACTCTTTGATACATCTCATCGATGTCAACTGGTTCATGATGATGTCATAAATAGTGAGGCCCGAGATAGGCTCTCTCGGTCTCATCCTCATCATCGCTATCATATATGAGTCCTTCACCCCTACCTACTAGAATTGGGTGATTAGCAAGATGAGGCCCAAGGTAGGCCTGCTCCTCATAGCCACTATCATCAATGAGGGATTCCTCATTCTTGCCCACTATCTCCATGGGTAACAGATGATGTAAATGTAGAGGGCCTAAGTAGGCCAACTCAGTTTCATCCTCACATTGTTCATTGTTTGAGGACTACTCATCATCATCTATTCTAGAATCACATTTTGGTCCATCACTTTCTACAATGGATTCTACTTGAACTTCCTTAGAAGCAACTTTTGATTCAATGTCTATTGCTATACCTAGATTCTAGATCTGCATACCAGTGTCGTCGGTAGCTTCATGGCTTTCAATGTCCAAGTTAGCTCTTGGAATTTCTATTGGATTGACCCCTACCATGATGTTATCATGATAGATCTTAGGTGGCTCAATAGAGACATAGGTCACCAACCTATTACCCCTTCATATGTAGGAAGGGTTAGGGTGATAAGGATTCCAATCCACATTATCCCCTAAACTAAGGTTCAGATGATCGAGAGATGCTGCTAAAAGCTCATCCTATCCTCTGATATGGTAGCCTAACCCAAACCTATCAGTTGGAAACTGATATTATGGTTCATATGGAGTTCATTGCCCTTGCTTGAATAAGCCTAGACCATAACCATGCCAATGGTAACATTCAAAGTAGTGCAAGGTGAACTTAGGGTTAGACAAATAATGAACATTCATGAAGAATGGTTCATCATCATCCTCATCTATGGGCATGTGATTTGCATGTTGGTCAAGCCCTCCATAGATAAAATTTGTTTGGTTGGGTGGCACCCCTAGTGGTACCACCATTCCCATGGGAAAGTGATGGGCTTGAGGTCAGCCCATATCCTATGTAATCTCGATAAATGGCATGAATGTCATGTTCTACACTATATACTCTACTAGCCTAGGATTAACCAAATGTATGGTCACCTATGGTGCAGATGACCCTGCTAAATAAGTAGGTGAGGTAGGATGAGGTGCCTCCTCGAATTGATTTTGAGCATCCCCTTCATCCATGGGACTAGGAACCTCGATAGTTGCTACTTTGGGTGCTTGCTTTATCTCTTTCTCACCCATATTTACCTTAAGCTTCTTGTCATTCCTAAGCATCGTAGATGTCGTAGGCTTTGTTGAAGCTATTGTTGTGTGCTCTGATAGTTGTGGTGTTGACGTGGAAGGTCCTGCACACACTTCTTTTAGTTTACCTTCTAGATGTTTTATGGGTGACGTTGGTCATATATCTAGGTGCATTGAAGGGAGAATGAAATCTCCAGGAAAATCTACTAGGTTCACATATTTAAATGGCTCCTCATCGGAAGGAACCATGTGAACTTGTCCCTCATGTATATATTTAATACATTGATGTAAAATTGAGGGAACGCAATGCATTTCTCTAATCCAAGGCCTCCCTAGGAGGATGTTATATTGCATTGCACCTTCTATTACGTGACACATCATAGGGATGGTCTTCAGTCCAACCTAAATTGGAAGAACTATAGTACCTACCATTGAGCATAGTGCATCGTTAAATGCTCTCAAGGTGAAGGTAGAAGGTACAATGTGCGATTTTGGCAACTTTAGATATGCCAATGCCTTGGTAGTAATAATATTGATTGATGACCCTGTATCAATAAATACCTATTTAAATGGTGTGTGGTTAACACATGCAATTATATGTAGCGGTGGATCCACTATAGCAGTAGAGACCATTTTAATCTCATGATCATTAAATTGAATCACCGGTTCACTACACTACTGCACATGTCCCATGAAATTCGTAAATGCTTTGGGGTCCTAGGACTGAACTTCAATAGACCTTAGGATGTCCATGAGCATCTCCCTGTGCTTAGGAGACTGTTGTATCAGTTCATATATTGACAACTTTGTTGGAGTTGTCTGTAGGCTTTGAACTAGCCTACTCCTGATGGTCACCACCGGTCTAGTTGGTGGGCCTGGCATATTTTACATTGGCCTTTGTAGGGGCGTAGCTTGAACTCTGATTAGAGCTGGAGGTAGATTTGGTCGCTCATACCTCCCTTGTCTTGTGAAAACATTGACCATACCTACGAATCCTTGAGTTGGTGGTTCCACCCACACTTGATTCACATGACCAACATTATTCCTCGGTGGCTCATGATTCGATAAGGGGTTCTTGAAGATCCCCATATTTTGGTTTTTTGGAGCCTGAGGGTTGTCCATAATTAGCTCACCTTTTTTGATCATGTTTTGCACCACATGTTTGAAACTATAACATCCTTTGATGTCATGTCCCTTCATTCTGTGGTAAGTGCAATACAGATCATCCCTATACCCTTTTGGTTTGGGTTGATTAGGGTCTTGCAACTTGATATCTGGTAAGTTGATGGCCTTAGCCTTGCATAGTTGATGGAAGATCGATGTCATCGACTCTAAAAATGGTGTGAACTGGCGAGGAGGACATTGCTCTTTATTCTTACCCTTCTTATTATTATTGTGTTGGTCGTATCATGCAAGAGGAGGTTGGGCCTGATAATTCTATTATTACCCCTTATCCCCTTTCTAGAGGTTTAACACCACTTGATTCACATGGGTCGGCTTGGCCTGGTGATTCTGATTTTGGGTGTTCTTCTTGTTCCATTCCTTCTTGTTCTGGAGCTTCAAGTTACCCTCCTGTAACTTGATGTCCTCAATTACCTTGGCTTGCGCCAAGGCCTCCTCAAATGTTTGATACTATTGCAACTATAGTAGTAATGAGATGTGCTTCACACAACTCTTTGTAAACATTCAAGTTAGTTTTGTGGTTAGAATGGAAAATGGCAACTTTACCATTAACTTTCTCCATATTTTCCCATAATCCATGATTGGCTCATCATCATGTTGCATTAAAGTAGCCATATTAGATAGGTTTACCTTCTTCTTAATGTCGAAGGAGAAGCATTCAAGAAATACATTGGCCAACTATTCAAATTTGGTTATGTTGTGCCTCTTAAGTTGGTTGAACCACTCTCGGGTAGGGCCTAAAAGGGTTGTGATGAAGGTTCTCAACAATAGAGCATCATTGCTTTCTATCTAAAAGCACATATCCATAAATCTCATGACATATTCTTGAGCATCTTCCTCTCCTTGAAATTTCTCTAGCTTTGGCATCTCGAAGTGATCAGGATACGCTGGAATGGGCACTGAAGGGCATAAAGGCTCATTGTGTATTTTTTTCAAGGTTGGATTTTGATAAGTCATCCCTTATTTTTCAATTGCTCTAACCTTGTCTACCAAGGCCTTGTAGGCCTTTGAAGATAAAATCTCCTCTTCTCTGAGAGGTCCTTGAGGAGCCTTGGGAGGTAGATTCTTCTTCGATCGAGGTGGGGGACTAGGCTCATCCTCCACATTGACTAAGGAGATCTCAAGATATTATTGTTCTTGCTTGTCTCTTACTACTTCCTCATACTATGTATGCCCATGATGTTCAAGTGCTTGGCATTGCATCATGTTTTGGACCATGTGGTGAGTACGAGTTTCAATGTGTTCAAGGTGCAAATTGAGGCTATGAAGTAGCTCGTCTATGAGGGTGCTCCTTGTATTCACTCTGAGGGGGTAAATTGGTGTGAGCCAATTGATCCTCTCTCTTAGCACGCTCCTTTTGATCAAGGATGCATTTCTCATGCATGCGTTGCTCAAAAATATGTTGCCTTAGCAACCTCTATCTTTGAGTATCCTCATTTTTGAGGCGCTCATGCTCTATGCATACATCTTCCAATTGATCTTGGAAGATCTGATGCTATTGTTCTAACACCAATTTTTGTGATCGATCTATAATATCGATCGTATGTGGTATTTGGTGTATCTATTCTATTCGGGTAGCTTTTTTAGTGTGTCCCTCAATAGACTTGTTTGCCATGCTCTTACCTTTGTCTATGTAGATGGCATTTATGTTCTGTTGTTATCTATAATATGTACCCATGTAGGTTGATGGGGCATGTATACTATGAGAATGCTTAGAGCATTCTTTTGGTTCTCTGATAGTCCTTCATGTGCTCTCACTATGAGAACTCATAGAATGAGAGTGTGTAATCGATGGTTTATACCCTAATTGCACTAGGACTCTATCAAGACCCTCAAGTTGTCTTGTCTTCCATGGTTGATCTGGTGGAGTACCATTCTCTCCAAGTCTAGTTGTGTCAATCGTGAACTTATTAAGTTCATTATTATTTGGAGTTTGAATGGGCCTATGATCTGAAGTAGCCCTCTCTTCCTACCCCTGAATGGGTATATTTTCTACTTTTCTATCTTGAACTGGTAGGGGCCTTGAGCCACCCTTAGCTCAAGTATGGATGGGAACCAACTTGGTTGTAGCTCCTTCCTCCATGATGTACTCTTCAGTGGATCTAGTAGATCCACAAGGTGTATGATCATGATATATGCTCCCATGCTTGACTATCCCATGCTAGGATGTCCCATGCTCGGCTCTATCTCATGAGGAGTGTACATTACCTCCTCTAGGTGGGGTATTCTGACGAGAACCCCCACACGTAGAGTTATCCCCTCTAATGCTCATCGAACGTCATTCGGGAGGATCTTGTGATTGAGGGTTTGATGTGTTGTGTCGTGCATTAGGTGGAGCTTCGGACTCAACCTTGGTTCTACATCGATATCAGCCTCTTCATGTTCTAACCATGATATGTATTATCTTGTATGTATATTTTAAAGCAAACAAAGAAAACAAGGATGATTATCTCTTTTAAAATTTCTTTGTGAGCCCTAACTAGTTTGATGTGTTTGAAATTTATTGAAAATATAAACTATTCTCATCGTGTTTGAAATTATTGATGTAATGCTCAAATAGTTTAAGGTTTTCACCTGTATGCTCACAGCTCGACAACCAGCAATGAAAGTCATGGTCACGTAAACCCCCCAAAATGTGGAGATGAAATCCACATCCAAGTAGGGAGCACAGGTCCTATCGATCCTCACCCAGCACATCATGCACAATGATACACCCCTATGAAGAGGAATGCATGCTATTTTGCATGGTTAGGATAGATCTTGGAGTCGATATTGGCCAATAGAACAAGGTTCATGGGAGTTGAGCCAATGGATGGAAATAACTACCACCATCATTGAACTCTACTAGTGGATGGGTGTGAATTCCACCTCACTAGCATTTAAGTGTTGTGTGGTGTGTGTGTGTTCATTTTAACTTGCATATGAAATAGGAAAATGCATCACCAAGCAAACATGATCTTTCCTACATGCCTAGAATAAAAGCATTTTAGATTCAGAAAGATGCATGTATTTGACTAAATGAAATTTTAGAGAATGCATTTACATGATAAAATTAGCCACTGATTGGGCCCCAAGCAAGCAAACTCTACAAACATAACCCAGACCATTGGAGACTAGGGCGGATTGCAATCAGAAGTCCACTATTCCTAGCAACGACTAGAAGAAAACCTAAGAGAATCTAAAATTTTGCTTTTAATATTTCTCTATGTTTTCTACTTAGACCAACTTCATCTACTGCATTCAGTAAAATAAAACATAGACAGACATAGGAAAACACAGGGAATTGTCTCCTACCTGAGATCCAAGTCTGATGTAGATTCGGTTGTCTGCTATTTTTCTATTCTCTGTTAGCTATGGCTATCAGGCATGGTAAGACTATTCACCATGGCTATCAAGCACGTATGAGACTGTTCACCACGACTATTAACCATGGTGGAGATCTACAACAAAAAACATAGAAAATCAGTCATCTATAACATAATTTGTGGGTTCCCACCATGATCTCCATATGTACCGATCTAAAAAGCATACACCTAACTAGTGCATCAATTAACATCAAGCATTAAAGCATCAAAATATGGACAAAAATGAATTTAATAAGAAAGTAAGGTTTATTTTATTAAATATTTGTCAAATCCCGATTACAAATACGTCCCTCTTAGGGATACCCAAATCCTTGATACAATTGATACAATTTTGAAGGCCCCTCAAAAGGGATGGTGCAATACGTAGACTCTTTAGAATGGACACAAACTGCTCAAGGCCAAATATAGCCTTCTTATCACATGATTGGAGGAATATGTTACCAATAATACCTTGAAATGCTTAGATCATGTAAACCTACATTCAAGAAACAACATAAAAGGGGTTAATAACAAAGGAGGCCTCTCTTGATGAGGCACTTGATAGGCAATTGCATAAATGATGAAAAAGATAGCAAGAAAGCATGTAAACTAGTAAATATATGCATGAAATCTCTATATTATTATAAATATTATAAATAAAGTAAGAAATCTAGCAATTAGGCAACCTAATTAACCATTAAAACTTGAAATGCATCAAATTCAATGAAACTAGTCTATATTGACAAATGCAAGGAAAATGGAAGCAAATCTACCTCTAATTCCTAAATTTAACCGTACAAATGCATGAAGGAAAGCTAATATAAGTCAAATCTACCTAAATACATGTTTGAAATAGGAAATCTATAGCTAAAATAAAGTAAATCAAAGATCAAACCCTCACCATGGGTCTGAGGTGTAGCTAGCACTATTAGCTATGCTAGCAGCCATGGCTGAGCCGAAAGTATTCTTGCTCTTGTAATTAGGGCTTGGATCTTCAATTTCCTCCATGGAATTGATGATCAAGGGTTTCCTGTGTGTTCTTGCATGGATTTGCAATGTAAATTCTCTAAATTGGTTGTGGAAGAGGCTCAATTAGGATGATTGATCTCCTTAGACTCTTGAATCCTCCATAGCTTTGAATGCAATCATGATTTCCAAATTGGTAGCAAGTAAGCACTCCTTAAGGGTTTACAAATGACTCCATAATTTGGTAGAGCTTCACTATGTTCAATTCAAAAACTCTTCCAGAATTTTCCCCAATTTGGAGGGGAGTCTTATAGCCTTCTCAAGTCCTTGGTCTAGCTTCATGGAGAAGCCAAGATCAAGAACTAGGAGGTTGGGATAGTTGGGAGGAAGGTTCTAGATGCTTCCTCATCTAAAACCACTTGAAAAACCATTGCCATGGTCATTGTAATGACATTTGGCTTGGCTCGGGAGTTCAAAATAGTTTTAGGGCTAGCCATGGCTCTGAGGCGTAGCTAGCTCTATTAGCCATGGGTGTCAGCCATGGCTAAGGTTGAGTAGGCTAACTCTACCCAAATTGAGTGGTTAGAACCACTAATTTGTCTTGGAATGGTCCAAGATCATTCATATGGTCTGTTAGGATGCCCATATGAGTAGTCCCCTACACATGACACGTTTTAGGTGTCTACAAATATTTTAATATTATAATATCTATCCAACGAGGCCTTTCAAAAGTAAAATAAGTAAGTTTAAAGGAGATAATATTATAATTATTTGAATTATAATATATGGGACAAAGTTTAAAAGGTGGCAAAAGGTTATCCTTAAGAAAATGCCCAAAAATAATTTTGATATTTAAATTATAATATTTAAATTCATTGAATTTAAATTATTATAATTAAAATATAATATAAATCAAAAGCCAAAGTTTGATTTTAAATGCGTTGATGTTGGAGGTGAATGCCTTCAAAGGCATATTAATAGTGCAAATACTAAGGTGGAAAGTGTGTTCAATAATTGATATATCATTTGCCCTATTCATCGATCGAATCATGGCAGAGAGAGAAGGGAAAATCTTTTGGTTTAGTTTCTAAGGAAAGAAAGGGATAATGAAAAGTTGCTTCATAGTTTGATTCCATCTAGGTGGATAGCCCAGATGGTGTTTCCCTTGGTTCCAGGTTGTAGCAATAGGGAGGTCTCGAGTTTGAGATGCAGTGATAGTAGAGAGTGAAGTTTTATTTTAAATAATTTTGGCACCAACAAAAGGAACAAGAGAGTGGGAAAAATAGTGATCTTATGTGAGCACTTAGTGTAGCAACCCTGGGGAAGCAGCATACCATCCATTAACTACTCTACTTGTGATTTGATTGAATCCTTTAATTTTTAAACATGCAATAAATGAAAAGCATAAAGCAGATATAGCCAGAATGCAGAGAAATAAATGAATGAATGCTTTTGTATTGATATTCCCAATATCCAGTTACATATGAATCCCTCTAAGGTATACCCTTCATTTGATACATGATTTTACACACAAATATGGAAGTAGGTGTATAAAATATCCCCTTGCATAGGGGACATGCTTTATCAGGATTCTCGATGATACACACAAAAATGTAAGAGGGCTTACAGATGCCTCCTTATCTATGTTTGATTATTAGAGGGATATTCTTGCTCTCGTATGTTGTGGATTTTTTCAATTAAACCTATAGCCCTAAAATCAATGAAACAACACACACTTAGACATCCAAGATTACATCCCTGAATGAGGTTGTTAGCAATGAATAAGCTCAATGGAAACAAATGCAATGAAACTAGTGCTATGAACATGAATAACTAAATTAAATATTATGCTAATGAAATGCAAGAGAAAGTAGAATAAAATACACTAACACCTAAAACCCTAGACTAGGTTATGGGCCACTATCTAGGACAATGACCGCTAAGGTGAAATCTCTCCCTATTGATCCAAAGGCTATGGGCTCAAGTCTGCTACTAATGTTAAAAATGATTACCTTATGTGTTCAATTTTACCCTCAAATCTGATAGGGCTCTGCTACAAGAACTGATCTCTAAGGAAAGCTCTCCAAGTCTCTAAAAGATCTCCTCAATGATCCAACATGTTTGATATTCTGATGTGTGATGTTCTCTCTCCCTCTAATTGATAAGAGAAAGTCCCCTAGTTATTTTAGGTTTACTCCTTATAATAAAGTGTTTGAAGACTTAAGTCAATGTTCAAACCCTAGTATTTAATCCCTCATGCGTACTAGGTTTAAGCAGGAGAAGCTCTTTATTTTTCTATGTTTAACTGAAGTCTAAATTTGGACTTAAGACTCCCATGTAAATTGGCTATGAGGAGAAATGCAAAGTTGTTCCCACTCATCCTTATTACATGCAGACTACCACTTTTGCCCAAGATTAGGTTGGATGGGTGGAAAAATTTATTTAAATCTTAGCCAATGTCATCTGTAGTGTCTAATGTTTGGCCTCTCTCAGGTACAACGGTTGGATTCTCGTCGCTCTGGTCTATAGCGGCCAGGCTTGGATGGGCTGAAAATGCCCCAAATAAGTGGTAAAAAGCACTTTTGATACTTGGAAGATCCAAGTTTTGGTCACATGATTTATGAGTGTACCCATGTGAGTATTCTCCCTGAACATTACATGTTTTAGGTGTCTACAGAGGCCCCTTTTTGTGATGCACTGAGTGATAGACATAACACAGAGTGAAAACTTATACTGCTATGTTTGTAGGGTGTAGGATGATCATTGACCTAATCAATGTTGGATGGCCCAATCATGCAAGATGACATGCATCCTTGAATCATTGCTTCAACATTTGGAAGGCTTAACTTAGCACAGGGCTTTGCACATGTTCAATCGCACTCATTCCTCAACCATTCTAGTAAGGTCCATTCAAGGTAATCAAAGTGAAAAAGAATAATATATTTCAACTTCAAGACCAGAATGGAAATATGTAGCCAATCTTGATCAATGGATATCACCTCAAGCTATATTTCGAGTAAAGAGTCTCTTCCTATGTAATATATGTACATATTTGTATTATAGTTTCATTTCTTGTTTGTTTCTCTCTAGAAATATGTTGGCAATTTTGGGTACTTTAGGTACATTGCCTTTGCTCAAGTGTATAAGTTGTCATTGATGTCAAGAAGGTCTTGAAGGAATTTTATTTGAGGTCAAATAATTTGTTTTGATGAAGGTTATGGCATGACAGTTTCAAAGGTCTTTTGCAAACTCCAAGTTGGCAGGTTTAAAGATTACAGGTGGATGCATTGGTTTAATGCATTTGGGTCCAAGAGGAAGTATTTATTTAAATAATTAAAAAACCTTGTTAAGGTTCCATTTAATTATTTTTAAATAAATATTAATTTATTATTTGCATGGGTTCTCCTAATCCATGGCACAAATGTCTTAACAAGGTGGGTGCTATGTTTTAGCTTTGTGGGCGCTAGCCAAAGACCTCTGCCGATGTCAAAGAGCCTATGGAAGAATTCATATAAATATCTCTCGATGAAAACAAATATGCATCCCATTCGAAATTCGAAAGAAAGTTGCTCGCTATGTTTTCTGAATAACATGGACTTATACTGAGATGGGGGGGTGAACAGTATAAGACTTAACCAATTAATAATTTTAACTTTAGATAGCAGTGGCATCAACACAACATTAATCAAGACAGAAAGCATCACACATTGAAGACCCATTTTTAACGTGGTTCACCCAAAATGGTTGGGCTACGTCCACAAAAACTTTTCTCTAAAAGTTATCTCAAAGTTCTTTGGGAATCCTTCCCAATTACAATGTTTATGAGCCTCGGCCCAAAGGAGATACCTTCCCCTCTCGCTCTGGAAATGATCCCTCAGAAGATCAACTGCCTCTACCTCTTGCCAGCACGTGGAACTCCTTTCCACCGAAGACCTCCTGTCCTCAATGCTTAGCCTAAGAGACCTCTGCCTTCTATGATCACGTCCACAGTAGCTCAAACAACCTGTACCAAACACAGTCAGTCGGTCTAGTACAAGTCTTCCTCTGTTCGTCAGATCTGTCCAACTCTTGAACAAATCAATCCTCTCGCATACAAGCCTTCTCAAAGACTTGCCAACTGTCCTCGGGTTCTTCTCATAGAACCAATGCACCTCTGTCCTCAAGTTCTCCCGATAGAACTATCAAACTCAGCTCACAAGTCCTCTCGCTAGGACCTGTCCAAATCTGCTCACAAGTCCCCATCGAAACCTCGTCCAAAAAAATCTCACAAGTCCCTACAAAGTCCCCATCAACCTGTCCAAAACTTGCTCACAAGTCCCCACTGGAACCTGTCCAAAAACTCAGCAAGCTCACCAAGAAAAACTTTCTTAGTAGGAAATCACAAAGTGAATTGTTAGAGACCCAATGTGATTTGTCAAACTCATAGAAGCATAAAGAGAATTGTTAGAGACTCAATATGTTCTATACTCAAATCCCAATCTCAAAACTCAACTCAAATCAACTCAACTCAATCTCAATCTCAAATCTGAAAACTCAACTCAATATCTGAAATGGATAGGATAGAATGTTTTCTTTCAAGAACATGAAACCCCAACAATTGCCAACTATGCAAAGAATCACATAACAATGATACTCATGTTCTTTTCACCATCAATTAGGGTTTCAACAACAATGCTCATCAAACAAGGTTTAGTCAACCAACACCATTCAACTCAACATCAACCTTGAAGCATTCAACCAATCATCACAAGAAAAGGAAACAAGTAGAAATCCTTTTCCCTCCAAAGATATTTGAACAAAATAGCCACCAACACAATATCACCAAATGCAAAGAATAACTTGCTCAAATCAACTCAATGGAGTAAGCCCAATATCATGAATCAAGTAAAGCAATAACTTGATCAAACAACCTCTATGGAAGCAACTCAACCATCAAACTCAAAACAGCCAACCAAGGGTTCCACCAACTCAATGCAAGTAGCTAGACTCACAAATATAAACCCTAGTGCACAAAGCTTCCACTATCTCAAACCAAAAATTATGCATTCACCAAAAACTCTCCTTAAGGATAACAATGCATAAGTAGTCTTCAACAAACCAGAAAATAGGATTTACACCTAGCCAAAGGATACCTAGTAGAATACCTTTTCACTCCAACCTTATTTCAGAAAACATACACCAATCATACTCATAAGAAGAATGTGCCCATACCTTATTGGAGTAGAAGATAATTGAACCTTCAAGATTATAAATCGCTGTCCAAGAAACTCCGAATTTCATGGCATAAAGACGTTTTAATAAAAACGTGTGTTACTCTAGCAAAGCACCCCCGCGAGACTCGAAACGGTGACCTCCGCCAATGCAGCGCCCAACAGCAGCCTTCGCTGCCACTAGCCCATGCGGGCTACGAAGTTCACAAGTGAACTTCCCTCCACTTCACCCTAAAAAAAAAACTCTCGAAGACTTTTCAACCGCACGTGCTTCTAAGTCTTCCTTCGATCGCAGCGAATACAGAGCACAAACACCGCAAATTGCATTCGAGGAATTTCGAATTAATTAGCCTTCCAACCTTAGGAGTTGGAGAATAAATAGTCTCTTCGAAGACACCTTGACGTCGACGAAAATAAAGACCATTTCAAAATTAATCAAAAGTCTTTTCAAAAAGGGTTTAAAAACCCTTAAATAATTTTAATAAATTAAGAATAAAAAAAGGTTTAAAAACCTTTAAGTATTTTTAATAAATTAAAAATAATTTCTCCCTTAATTAATTAAATAATTAATTAATTAAAACCTTGAAGGGTTTTAAATAATAATTAAATAAATAATAAAGAGAACCTCCATTGGTTTTAATAAAAACCATTTAACTTGGTTTTAATAAAAACCGGTTTGGTTTTAATGAAAAACCCTTGCCAATGGAATCTCTCTGGATTCTCTTAAAAATATTCTCTTGGAATCTTCCACCTTTGAAGCCAACACATCCTCTTAACATTAATGCCATTTCCTTTTGACATCAATGACAACTCATAGACAAGAAGCTAGGATCTCAAACCCAAAATTGCCAACAATCTCCCCCTTTGTCATTGATGGCAAACCATGCTTCTCAACAACACAGAAACTCAACATAAACAGCTCCCCCTGTCTTGAGGCTCTCCCCCTTACTCAATATCTCTCCCCCTTTGTCATCAATGGCAAAGGGTCACCTTTGGGGCTCGGGACTAAGAATGAGCCTCTTAGCTTAGTCCCTCCCCCACCTCCCGATGAGGTGATTAATTCTGGGGTGGGAGTACAACTCCCAATTTCTCCCTTAGATACTCAAACGTATCTCTTGGAAGAGGTTTGGTGAAGATATCTGCAATCTGCTCTTTAGTAGACACATACTCTACCTTGACTTGCTTGTCTTGCACTTTCTCCCTTAGAAAGTGATACTTGATGGAAATATGCTTTGTCCTTGAGTGCATTACCGGATTTTTGGAAATACTTATGGCACTTGTATTATCACAAAGTATGGAGATGGGTTGTTCATGCTTGACTTTGAAATCCTCCAAGGTGGTTTTCATCCATAAAACCTGTGTACACCCAACCACTGCTGCTATGTATTCAGCCTCTGTTGTAGATAAGGAAACCGAAGGTTGTTTCTTACTTAGCCAAGAAACCAAACTCTTTCCCAGAAAGAATGCTCCACCACTAGTGCTTTTCCTGTCATCAATACTGCCTGCCCAATCTGCATCCGTATAAGCTGTGAGGGTGAAATCATCACCTTTGGGATACCAAAGCCCAAAGTCCATAGTGCCCTTGAGATATCTGAATATCCTCTTAACTGCTATAACATGAGAATATTTTGGAGCTGCCTGAAATCTTGCTACTAACCCAACTGCCTGCATGATATCTGGTCTGGTAGCTGTAATATATAATAAACTGCCAATCATAGATCTGTACAACCTCTGATCTGCCACTGGAGATTCATCATCTTTACTCATCTTGCACCCTGTAATCATTGGAGTACACACTGGTTTGTTGTCCATCATCCCAAATTTCTTCAACATTTCTTTGATATACTTTCCTTGAGAGAGAAATATACCATCCTTTGATTGAGCAATCTGAAGACCTAAAAAGAATGACAGCTCTCCAATCATAGACATCTCAAATTCCTTCTGCATGGTGTTAGCAAAAACTTTGCACATCTGAGTATTATTTCCCCCAAAAATAATATCATCAACATAGACAACCATAATCAACATATCATCATTTTCATTCTTAATATACAAATTGCTATCTCGCCACGCCTTTCCTGAAGCCTTGCTCATGAAGATACCTGTCAAGTCTTGAGTACCAAGCCCTAGGTGCTTGCTTTAACCCATACAAGGCCTTTTTTAGTTTACACACATAGTCTGACTGTTTCGAGAGAGACACTCCTTCTGGCTGTTCTATGTAGACTTCTTCTACCAACACCCCATTTAGAAAAGCTGACTTTACATCCATTTGATATACCTTGAATGATTTGAAGCTTGAAAGGGCCAAAAATATTCTGATAGCTTCAAGACGAGCAACAAGAGCAAACGTCTCTTCGAAATCAACACCTTCTACTTGAGCATAACCTTTGCAGACTAACCTAGCTTTGTTTCTGACAATCTTTCCATCCTCATTGAGTTTATTTCTGAATATCCATTTTGTGCCAATGACATTCTTGTCCTTAGGTCTTGGAACCAATTCCCAAGTTTCACTTTTCTCTATTTGATTTAGCTCTTCATCCATTGCTTTTACCCAAAACTTATCTCCACATGCTTCACTGAAATCTTTTGGCTCAATCTGAGATAATAATGAAACATTTGTAGAATCATGTGAAGGAATGACTCTTCTTCTTGTTTGCCTGCTATTTGGATCACCAATGATCAAATATTTGGGATGATGTTTCTGAACATATCGTGAAGGAGTTTTGGGAAGCAGTTGTTGTCTTTCCTCTTCTTCATCCGAAACCTCTCTCGAATTCTTCTTGACAAATTTCATCACTGAGTTCCTTGACTCGGTTCTCTTATCCCTCGTCTTTTCATCAACTGTTACATTTATGCTCTCTACAACTGTATGAGTTCTTTTGTTGAAGCATCTCTAGGCCTTGCTTCTGCTGGAATATCCAAGAAAGATTCCCTCATCACACCTAGGATCAAACTTACCCAAATTCTGATCTTCCCTTTCGATGAAGCACTTACTCCCAAACACTTTGAAGTATTTTACTGTAGCTTGGTCTTCCTTTCCACAACTCATAAGGAGTTTTATGATGATTGACTCTAAGTTGGGCCCTGGTGATAATGTAGACTGCCGTACTGAACTGCCTCTTTCCAAAAACCATCTGAAAGTTTTGACTCATTTAACATAGCTCTAGCCATATTTTCAATAGTTCTATTTTTCCTTTCAACTACTCCATTTTGTTGAGGAGTTCTTGCTGCTGAATATTCTCTTTTGATTCCTTGTTGCTCATAGTATTCCACAAATTCATTTGAAGTGAACTCTCCTCCTCTATCTGATCTTAAGCATTTGATTCTCTTGTCAGTCTCATTTTCAATCATTTCTTTGAAAGCTTTAAATTTTTCAAAAGCTTCAGATTTTTCTTTGAGAAAAGTAACCCAAGTCATTCTAGAATAATCATCTATAAACAACATGAAGTAGCTTTCTCCCTGAATGCTCTGAGTTCTAGTAGGGCCACATAAATCAGTATGAATAAGATCCAATGGTTTTGAAGAAGTATACCCTTTTGATTTGAAACTGGTTCTGGTCTGTTTTCCATGTTGACAAGGACCGCAAATGATGTTATGGGGCCTTTTTATTTTGGGCAAGTCTCTAACTGCTTCCTTGTTACTAATATTGACAAGATTATCAAAGCTCAAATGCCCCAATATTTTATGCCATAACCAACTCTCATCTTCTTGAGTTAGAAAACACTTTTCCTTTTTTATCTCACTTAGCATGTAAAGATTGTTTGGAGTCCTTGTAGCACTAGCAATGAGTTTTCCATTTTTTTCTTTACTTATCTCACATCTATCTGAAAAGAAAGATACTATGTGCCCTTGATCACAAAGTTGACTCACACTTAGAAGATTATGTCTTAGGCCTTCTACATAAAGCACATTTTCTATTTTGGATTTCCCATCCAAACTAAGAGTCCCTTTACCACAGATTTTAGCTGACCTGTTATCTCCAAAACTCACTGTTCCTCTGTTTGTTTCTTTTAAGACCAAAAACTTTTCCTTTTCACCAGTCATATGTTTTGAACAACCACTATCAAGATACCATTTTTCTACTTTGTCTTGAGCATGAAAAGCAGTTTGAACTATCATTGACTTAGATTTGATCTCATTTCTCTTTTTAGTGAACTCAAGGCTAGATCTATCCAAACTGCACATCCTTGCTATATGCCCAAAATTCTTGCACTTGTAACACATGACATTTTTATTCATAAGAGGTGCAAAAGAGTTAACATTTTCCTTACTATGGCTATTCAAAGACTTATTGCAATGCATAGCTTTGTGACCAAATTTCTTGCAGGAAAAACAATAGCCATGGAAAGTATTATGTAACCTATTTTGATGCCTTGGATGATTGTTCTTCTTGTGACCAACTGGAATCCACCGCTCTTCAGGATGAAGATTGATCTTGCTCGAAGACCCTATTTCATGAATGGTGATACAATCCTTCTTTTGCTTTTCACACGGAGTATTCTGTCTGAGAGCCAACTGTTCCAACTTCACTCTAAGAGACATAACCTCTTCTTCTAGTTTCTCGCAATCAGCTTCCTTTCCTTTGAGAGCCTCTGTCGAACCTGTTCAACCTTCTTCCCTTCTTCAGCTAGAATTTTGAAGTCTATAACACTTTGAGACAATTCTGATCTTGCTATCTCTTCTTCCTGACATTGATGCTTGAGAACAGAATTCTCTTCCCTAAATTTCTCAAGCTTTCTTAAAGCCAAGAAGAATTCACCTTTGAGATCGAACTCAACCTCTTCATCTCTTTCTGAATCTGTATGTTCCTCTGATAGATCCTTCTCCAAGCTGTTAGGCTCTTTCTGGAGAGACCGGCTTTGATACCAATTGAAGAACATGGACTTATACCGAGAGGGGGGTGAACAGTATAAGACTTAACCAATTAATAATTTTAACTTTAGATAGCAGTGGCATCAACACAACATTAATCAAGACAGAAAGCATCACACATTGAAGACCCATTTTTAACGTGGTTCACCCAAAATGGTTGGGCTACGTCCACAAAAACTTTTCTCTAAAAGTTATCTCAAAGTTCTTTGGGAATCCTTCCCAATTACAATGTTTATGAGCCTCGGCCCAAAGGAGATACCTTCCCCTCTGCTTGAAATGATCCCTCGAAGATCAACTCGCCTCTACCTCTTGCCAAAGCACGTGGAACTCCTTTCCACCGAAGACCTCCTGTCCTCAATGCTTAGCCTAAGAGACCTCTGCCTTCTATGATCACGTCCACAGCAGCTCAACAACCTGTACCAAACACAGTCAATCGATCTAGTACAAGTCTTCCTCTATCTATTAGATCTGTCCAACTCTTGAACAAATCAATCCTCTACATACAAGCCTTCTCAAAGACTTGCCAAATCTATCCTCAGGTTCTTCTCATAGAACCAATGCACCTCTATCCTCAAGTTCTCTGATAGAACTATCAAACTCAGCTCACAAGTCCTCTGCTAGGACCTGTCCAAATCTGCTCACAAGTCCCCATCCAAACCTGTCCAAAAACCGCCACAATCACCCACCCAAACCTGTCCAAAACCTGCTCACAAGTCCCCACTAGAACCTGTCCAAAAACTTAGCAAGCTCACCAAGAAAAACTTTCTTAGTAGGAAATCACAAAGTGAATTGTTAGAGACCCAATGTGATTTGTCAAACTCATAGAAGCATAAAGAGAATTGTTAGAGACTCAATATGTTCTATACTCAAATCCCAATCTCAAAACTCAACTCAAATCAACTCAGCTCAATCTCAATCTCAAATCTGAAAACTCAACTCAATATCTGAAATGGATAGGATAGAATGTTTTCTTTCAAGAACATGAAACCCCAACAATTGCCAACTATGCAAAGAATCACATAACAATGATACTCATGTTCTTTTCACCATCAATTAGGGTTTCAACAACAATGCTCATCAAACAAGGTTTAGTCAACCAACACCATTCAACTCAACATCAACCTTGAAGCATTCAACCAATCATCACAAGAAAAGGAAACAAGTAGAAATCCTTTTCCCTCCAAAGATATTTGAACAAAACAACCACCAACACAATATCACCAAATGCAAAGAATAACTTGCTCAAATCAACTCAATGGAGTAAGCCCAATATCATGAATCAAGTAAAGCAATAACTTGATCAAACAACCTCTATGGAAGCAACTCAACCATCAAACTCAAAACAGCCAACCAAGGGTTCCACCAACTCAATGCAAGTAGCTAGACTCACAAATATAAACCCTAGTGCACAAAGCTTCCACTATCTCAAACCAAAAATTATGCATTCACCAAAAACTCTCCTTAAGGATAACAATGCATAAGTAGTCTTCAACAAACCAGAAAATAGGATTTACACCTAGCCAAAGGATACCTAGTAGAATACCTTTTCACTCCAACCTTATTTCAGAAAACATACACCAATCATACTCATAAGAAGAATGTGCCCATACCTTATTGGAGTAGAAGATAATTGAACCTTCAAACTTATAAATCGCTGTCCAAGAAACTCTGAATTTCATGGCATAAAGACGTTTTAATAAAAACGTGTGTTACTCTAGCAAAGCACCCCCGCGAGACTCGAAACGGTGACCTCCGCCAATGCAACGCCCAACAGTAGCCTTCGCTGCCACTAGCCCACGTGGGCTACGAAGTTCACAAGTGAACTTCCCTCCACTTCACCCTCAAAAAAAACTCCCGAAGACTTTTCAACCGCACGTGCTTCTAAGTCTTCCTTCGATCATAGCGAATACAGAGCACAAACACCGCAAATTGCATTCGAGGAATTTCGAATTAATTAGCCTTCCAACCTTAGGAGTTGGAGAATAAATAGTCTCTTCGAAGACACCTTGACGTCGGCGAAAATAAAGACCATTTCGAAATTAATCAAAAGTCTTTTCAAAAAGGGTTTAAAAACCCTTAAATAATTTTAATAAATTAAGAATAAAAAAAGGTTTAAAAACCTTTAAGTATTTTTAATAAATTAAAAATAATTTCTCCCTTAATTAATTAAATAATTAATTAATTAAAACCTTGAAGGGTTTTAAATAATAATTAAATAAATAATAAAGAGAACCTCCATTGGTTTTAATAAAAACCATTTAACTTGGTTTTAATAAAAACCCTATCCAACTTGGTTTTAATAAAAACCGGTTTGGTTTTAATGAAAAACCCTTGCCAATGGAATCTCTCCGGATTCTCTTAAAAATATTCTCTTGGAATCTTCCACCTTTGAAGCCAACACATCCTCTTAACATTAATGCCATTTCCTTTTGACATCAATGACAACTCATAGACAAGAAGCTAGGATCTCAAACCCAAAATTGCCAACATTTTTGACTGTGTCTTCGTCGTTTTCGTAATCCGCTATTCGGCTGTGTGTCTTCGTCATCTTTGTAATCCGCTGATCATTTGTGTGTCTTCACCATCTTTATAATCAGTTGATAATTGGTGTGTCTTCGCCATCTTCGTAATCCATTGTTCGTTTGATTGTGTCACCGTTTGTCGAATCCGTTGTTTGTTTGATTGTCTCGCCGTTTGTCGAATCCGCCATATAGCTTGTCGTATGCAAGTTGGTGTCAGAAGGAAGGGAGGACTATGTTTTATTTTCCCTAGAACAAAAGGGACAAGCATAACAAAGTGAGGTTTAAACCTCACCAAGTGCCTTTGGCACACCGGTAGCGGCTAGGTTGTTGGCACGCTACCCGAACGGGAGGTTTCGCGTTCAAATCACGCGAAAGGGTTTTTCGACATGAAGTGGTTGCAGTAGGTGGTGTTAGATTTCAAGTGCAATTTCTCCATAGTGATTTTTGTTGTTGGCTAAGGTATTTTTCAAAATTAATCTTTTTCTAAGTGTATGTTGCGGATGGAGGATGTTTGTTAGAAGAAAAATAGCTTAGGATTCATAAGGGTTTTAAAGCTTCTTATTATTTTGATAAAATATTATTTTGAAGGTGTTGTTGAAATATCTTATTGCATTATTATGAGAGATAAACTTTATTTTTGATGAGACAATAAGGGAGAAATAAGGTGTATAAGGGATACATGTTTCTTGTAATGTTGAGTGTGCTTTTGGTTGATTATGGAAATGAAAGCATGATGTTTTAAGGTTAATTGCTTCTTGTGTGAAGTTGTGAAACCTTAAGTGGGAATATTTGAGATTGACATTTGCTTTCATTAAGTTGGTTATAATCAAGCTATTCTTTACTTGGTTAAAGTGTTGAGCTTACTCCTTTGTTGATGAATTGAAAAGTTGTTTTTATTCTCTTGTGAGTTGAGTTGGTGGATGCTTTTTGTTCAAATAATGTTGGAGAGAAAAGGAGTTCTACTTGTTTCCTTTTCTGATGTTGATTGTGAAATGCTTCAAGGTTATGTTTTGAGCTGAATGGTGTTGATTGAACCTTGTTTGATGAGCATTGTTGTGGAAGCCCTAATTGATGGTGAAAAGAACATGAGTATCATTGTTATGTGATTCTTTGCATAGTTGGCAATTGTTGGGGTTTCATGTTCTTGAAAGAAAGTATTCTATCCTATCCATTTCAAATTTTGAGTTGAGTTTTCAGATTTGAGATTGAGGTTGAGTTGAGTTTTCTGATTTAAGATTGAGTTTGAGTTGAGTTGATTTGAGTTGAGTTTTGAGATTGGGAGTTGAGTATAGAACATATTGAGTCTCTAACAATTCTCTTTATGCTTCTATGAGTTTGACAAATTACATTGGGTCTCTAACAATTCACCTTGTGATTTCCTACTAAGAAAGTTTTTCTTGGTGAGCTTGCTGAGGTTTTGGATAGGTTCCAGTGGAGACTTGTGAGCAGGTTTTGGATAGGTTCCGATGGGGACTTGTGATCAATATTGGATAGGTTTTTGTGGGGACTTGTGAGAAGTTTTGGATAGGTTCTGGTGGGGACTTGTGAGTATATTTGGATAGGTCCTAGCAGAGGACTTGTGAGCTGAGTTTTGAGAGTTCTATCAGAGAACTTGAGGATAGATTTGGCAAGTACTTGAGAAGGCTTGTGTGTAGAGGATTGATTTGTTCAAGGGTTGGACAGATCTGACAGATAGAAGAATACTTGTACTAGACCGACTAACTGTGTTTGGTACAGGTTGCTGATCTACTATGGACGTGATCATAGAAGATAGAGGTCTCTTAGGCTAAGCATTAAGGATAGGAGGTCTTCAATGGAAAGGATTTCCACATGTTGGCAAGAGGTAGAGGCAGTTGATCTTCTGAGGGATCATTTCCAGAGTAGAGGGGAAGGTATCTCCTTTGAGTAGAGGCTCATAAATCCAGATTGAGGGGAAGGTATCTCCTTTGAGCAGAGGCTCATAAATCCAGATTGAGGGGAAGGTATCTCCTTTGAGTAGAGGCTCATAAATTTAGATAGAGGGGAAGGTATCTCCTTTGAGCAGAGGCTCATAAATTTTGATTAGGGGAAGGTATCTCCTTTGGGCTGAGGCTCATAAACATTGTAATTGGGAAGGATTCCCAAATAAATTTGAGATAACTTTTAGAGAAAAGTTTTGTGGACGTAGCCCAGCCATTCTGGGTGAACCACGTTAAAATTGGTGTCACTTTGTGGATGCTATTATGAATTGCTTTGATATTGCTTTGGGTATATTGCTTTACTTTTTTTTAAGTATAAAGGAAAAAGTAAAAAGAGGTCTTATACTATTCACCCCCCCCTCTCAGTATAAGCTTGTGTTCTTCAAAATAAATAAGAATAAGGAAAATGAGGTGTTAAAATCCATGACATGATAAAATCCATGATGTGCTACAATCCATGACGTGTTAAAATCTATGAGTGGAGTAGAAACTAAAGTGAGATCAAATATCATAATCCATGACCAAAAGTGGAGTAAATATACCTAAAAAGTAGTGCCAATGGTTCATCAACCAAAAATTCTAAGAGCTCCATCCAATCAACATCGAGAGCTTCACCAACAAGCCATGGTGCCTTACCACCAATTCACGCATTTAAATGCATGTAAAATTATTGACTATTTAGCTACCGCATTAATGGTAGAAGATGCATGAGAGGTTACTTAAGGCTAAAATTTAGAGGAAATTCATTTCACGAACCTTACCGTTGAGTTTACCAAAGCTCTGACTATGAAAAGAGGAGAATTTACCATGCATCCACAAGGCTACCCTAATATAATTCTTGTAGAGATGGCTCCAAAAGTTGCAAAATAGGTCGCTCAGCCAAAAAAGGTGAAAACCTAAACTACATAAAAAAATATTGGGCAGTAATAGACACAAAAATGATATGGAAAATAAGATTCAGACTTGGGTAGGATATTGAGAGTAGATATAAGCTGGGACAAACCACTTTCATTACAAGGTACCTGTGCCCTTCACTCTTTTATCCTTTTATGTCTATGATTTTGTTCACCCATGTTCAGAGTTAGTTTCAACAATAGTAGAATTTTGTGACCCTAGGTCCAAAGCAGTAAAAATAGCCCAAGGAAAAATCCTTTTTCATATAACTAAACAATTTTGTTGCAACCTCTTTGCCATGGGAGAAATTTCACCTGTAAAACCTAAGCCTCTTGATCCAGAGAAGCAAGCTAAGCATTACACACTGAAAAATCCTAGTCAAAATGGCTTTCATTTTAGGGACTAGATATATAAACAATTCAAAACCATAAAGTCTAGAGATGTCTTGCCTAGGACCCCAATTGCCACAGAACATTTTGCCTACCTAGAGCTATTTTCTATGTTAGCAATACTAGCAGGCCTAGATTCTAACCTCTATGTAAGAGACTGGAAGATAACTATAATGTATTGTATTTCCAATGAGAAGATGTATAGGAGGCCCATGGGGAATGATAATAATAGACCAATGTATTTTAATTGGTCGAATTTCCTTACCAAAAGAATACATGAGCAACTGGTGGCTATGAAGAAAGACCCTGAAACCCCTTCTTTCAGACACTGCTCTCATCTGGCTTGGATGTTCCTCAGTGCTACCAGAAAGGAAAATCCCTGGATAGCAGTCTCAGATAAAGATAAATATGGAAATCCCATACCAGTCTATCATTGGACTAGGGTTTTGAGCAGAATAAAGTCCTATTACAATTTTAATAGAGAATTTTTGGACCATCTTTAGAAATAATGCATGGGAAATTTCCTAGACTTGCTCCCATAGTCAAAGAGTGATTACAAATGAAGGAAGCTAAAGAGGGAGACTGGTATGTTCTGATCGAGGGAATGATCATTAAGTTGTATGGGTTCATAGAGAAACCATTCCTGCTACCACATTATGTTACCAACCAAATGTTTGCATTAGAATACTATAGACAAGCATATTTCATCAATCATAAATTTGGTACTGGGATAAAGAGGAAAGGAACAATTGCCTATCCCCTCAATGTGGATGATATCACTATAACAAGAAAGGGTTAGTATGAACAGATCATCCAAGCCCTAGAAAATTTAGGACTCTGCCAACTCCCACAAAGGTGGAGGTATGATCCAATTGACATATTTGCAAAAAATCTTAAGGCCTTGAATGGTGAAAAGACCCCTAAATTTGAGAAGACTACTCAACCAACGATTGAAAAGCATAGAAATAATAGGGAAAGTTCCTCACTTGAATGGAATATTAGTAATATGGAACCCCTACCACCATGGAGAGATTTCTATGAACACGTGCAAGACTATGACCCTGAGCATAAGAAAATACATGAGCTCAAGGAACCAAAGATTCAAGAAATGTAAGAAACCTATGGCTGGTTGGAAGACAAAATTTTGGAATGGTGGAAAATGAGAGTTGAAAGGAATACCATAGCCCCTAAGTATGGTAAGCCAATTGATCATGAGTTTGAGGAAAGATATGATAAACACTATGAAATTTGGACAATCGAGGGAATTAAAATCTTGGCATTAAGCTTTAGAAAGATAGAGACAAGCAAAGCTAAAAAGAGTAAGACTAAAGGGAAAAAGTCTGAAACCGAGAAACAAGAGAAAAATCAAACTCCCCCTAATGCTCCTCCTCCCTCAACTCTCTAGCATATTAACACTACAACAACTACCCCACTAGCTACTAAAGAGGCACAATCTATCTTTGAGCCTTCACTAGAGCAAGTACAACAATACCTAGTAGGGACATCTCTAATGCAAAATATGGGATATGCTGGTGGTGGCCTTGGTGCAAATGAATCTAGGACTGCAAAAATTATCTAAGTGGAGAAAAGGCCTAAATGCATGGCTCTAGGGGCACATTCCCCACCAAATATAAAAAGGGGTAAAGAATATGAGGCTATAGATCTAACTCCTATCAAGTTTACTATTGGAGCCTCTTCTAAACCTATAGATTCCCCTATCAAAGAAGTTGTAGCACCATCCCTTCAACATCAAGAAGGCACCTAGAAAGGTAAAACCTCCACTACGAATGTGTTCAAGAGAAAAGCAAAAGACTCAATGAAGGAGGCTGAAAAGGAGGTCAGTAAGAAATAAAAATTGGATGAGGCTCAAGCTGCTACACAACCACCAATCTCAACAATAGAGCAACCTATTCAGTAGGAGCAACAATAAAGTGTCAATGATATTTTTTAGCTGTCTACTTTAGTAGACATAGGTATGGTTTCTATCTCTTCTTCTCCTCTTCCTCCTTATTCCTTGAAGAAATATCCCTCCCCTTCTCAAGTGCAAGAGGAAATAGTACCACCATCACCACCTCATAACCCTCCATCATCTCATCCCATTCCATATCCATCACATTCATTGCAAATTCCCATATCATCATCTCCAACTCATACTCAATCACCTCCAATGACATCATCACCCATACCTACAGAGGGGCTATCACTTCCAACTTCTCCACCCACATTCATAGCTACAATCTTAGTCACAGCTACAACCCCTTCCATAAGCATATATTCTACCATTATCACCACAACACCTCTCCTAGTTGTGCAAATACCATTTTTCCCTTCACTCACTATGGCTTCTATGCCCACTGATCATCCAACAATAGCCTCTCTATAAAATATTAGGAGTGCTTCATTGAAGACTCAAAACTATTGGGGTAAGAAATTAGCCCAACCTTCCAAGAGGGCTACTTGAGTGAGAAAATCCATGATGGTTGATCTAGTGGCTAGATAGAGGATGAAGATCAAACTTACTCCTATGGTCAATAAGCTAGAAGAGGACATGACAGTTGAAGAGTACCAGATGGAAGAGTAGACTAAAGACATCTCCTAATTGGTCTTAGAGGATGAATTTGTCATAGCTAGAGCTGGGCTAGAGACTATGTATGTGCAAAGTGATATCTATAGGGAGAAATATGAAAAGCTAGAGGAGAAGGTTGCAAAACTAGAAGCCACAATCAGTGACCAGAGGAAAGTAGAAAAGGTTGTAAGGAATGAAGCCAAAAAGTGGTAGGACAAGTTTCAAGAAATGGTCCAATATAAGGAGCAAAATGAATAGTTGAAGAAGTAGAATGAAAAGTATGCCAAACAAATATAGTCTCTACAATAACAACTCCAAATTGAGAAAACCAGAGCTGTAGGTTTCTCCAAGGACAAGGTGAAACAAGTCAGGAAAGAGATATGGTCTGAGATTATGGAGAAGTGCTCTAGAATTCAGCCTATAATTGACTTCATGGATGAGGCCAGCCACTTATTGCAAGACACTAAAGAAGACTTGGAAAAGGCTACTGAAGAGATACAACCAATGGTGCCTCAAGATGAGAGGATATTCAAGTTGTTTGAGGTAAGATGTAGTGAACTTGCCAAGCCCATCCCTAATAGAGATTGGAACACTGTGAGGCTGACAACCAAAATTGTTCTAAAAAATAATGGACTGATTCAGAAAGGATGGCTGTTAATAGACAATATTGAAAGTAAGCTACAAAATATTGTTGACATAAACCAATAAATGATGTAATATGGCTTCCAAGGATTTTGGGATGAGGAGAACTCTCTCTTGAGTAATGAGGAGCTTCAAGCTAACTTGAGTTCTATTATACAATATGAATCTAAGATTGATGCATGGTAGGATCCTGTTGAGCAAGATAAGGTGACCCAACTGATAAAAGACTTAACCAGACTCAAGTATTTAATGGAAGATCTGGTAGACTGGGGACTCTCTATATCTTATGAGAAGACCACCAAGCTATGGTTTATTCATCAACAAGTTATGGAGATATCTAATCCTACCCAAGCTACTTGGAATAAAGCTTTGAAGATATTGGACCATATGGTTCAACTATTTGAAGAAGATGTAGAGAAAAAGGGGAATGATGGGGAAAAGAAAGTTGAGGAAGAAGTTGAAGAAGAGGAAAATGAAAACATTAATGAAGATGAACAAGAAAGAAATGATGAAGAGATGCACCAAGAAGAGGGTGACCAAGAGAAAGAGAATGTAGAAGACATTGAAAAGGTGCAGGAGTAGTAAAATTTTATTGCAAAAGAAACATCTTTGTGAATGGTTTTGATTCTGATAATGTCAGAGGACAACAAAGAAGCATGAACCTACAAAATACATGTGAAGGTCATGATGTTGAGTTGCAAGGAAGAGCACCGTATTCTGATCAAGTCTATAAAAGGTCATGAGGAAGTGATTTTCTCAATCACAACCATGCAGCCAAACTTATGGAAGGAGTAATCCCCTATAGAGATGATCTACTTTTACCTCTTGCATGATTTCCATGTGAACCGTTATTCTCTGAGCATCTTTACAAATGTTTGAGAGAATGATGGTCACAAGGAAGTTATTCTATGAAGCATAAAATTGTAGATGGTCAGAGTCTATTCTATCCTTCATTTCCCTTCATTCACTCATCCCCTTCACTGCATAGTTTTTCCTCCCTCCATTCCACTCATTCATATTTTCCATGAAAATCCCACTCCATTCATTCATTCCACTTCACTACCATTTAATCCATATTATTTTGACTCTTGATGCCCAATGGATAAGACTCTGAGTTCTCAAGATTTGCAAGCAAATCTCCCTAGGAGGCACCATAATGTAGGCCCAAAAGGCCACATACTTAGCAATTTTTTGAAAATTTTGACTAAGTGTTGAAGATATTCTGCTCAACCCAAAGCAATGTTAAAATCCATGGAGCTCAACTCTATGTTATTTTTGTGAGACCGTAGCACAATGTTAATTTTTATGGTCAAAGTAGTCAAATTGGCCTTGAGGGCAATTCAAATCATAGAATTTTGAAGGAGCAATGAAATACAATGTTATTTTCAGTGATGTTATGATAAGTGTAATTTTTTATGGTCAACTTAGTCAAATATGGCTTGCAAGTGATTCAAGTCATGAAATTCAAAGGAGTGGGTGGAATGTTATGTTATATTTCATGCACTAAAATTCTTTGAAAAATTCTATAGTTGGTTTAGGCAAAGTGGGCATTAAAGAAATCCAAATAGAGGTGGTAAGAAAATCTTCTTTCATGGTATGAAGACTTATTTTTAGGATGCCTTCAAGCAATGTAATTTTTTGTGATACACTTGGTCAAATTTGGCACCGTGAAGTCCAAAGGCATGCAAGGAAAATACTGTGTTATTTTTTGCACGAGGTAAATGCTTTGTTATTTTTTGCATTCCAAATGGTTAAATTTTCCTTATGTGAGACTCAAAGCATGGAATTCAAAATGATGATAAGAGAGTATTATTTTCCATGCGATATGATACATTGTTATTTTTCACATACTCGAAGCAATTTTATTTTTTATGGGACAAGGTGCAAGTTTGATATCATAGATTTTGAAAAGGTGATCCGAGGCAACTTTATATTTTTTGCATGACACAACACATGTTTTATTCTATAGTCAAAGTGGTCAAAATTGATATTGTGGAGTTTCAAAGAGTGGATTTCAACACTGCAAAGTGCTCAGTGGATTTTAACAATGGAATTACCCCTAGACTAGAGCAAGTTAAATACCATAGAAAATGGTAAAGTGTTTTAATCTATGATCACTCTGAGTGCTATTGTTACCTTTTGAAGATCTAATCTAGACCATTCAAAATTAAATCAAGGGTCCACAATTGGAGTATCTTGATTGATATATAAGTTATGTAATACTATAAATTACTATTTGGAGTCATTCTTGAGTTAAATCAAAAGGAGTAAGAATATGAAGAGACAAAATTATTGGGCATCGAATTGAAATTAAGTTTTACTTGACACTGCGAATGTCTATATTCCAATTCTTTGTCCAAGCATGCACTCGATATTCACATCTCAACACTTAATATTGGATGGACCAAATATTTAATCATCCCAACCTCTAGTATAGGTTGGTTCCTTGTCAACTTAGCAGGGTGTTGACATAATTAAAGCTCAAATAGGATTTGAAGAAAAGGGTTATAAAAGGTTTAGGGTTAGAGATATTATGCAAAACAATGGCCATATAGGCTAAAAGCATAGGCAACTACAAAAAAATCTCCCACAAACTATTTCTAATGTCCCATAACTCAAAATTAGTAGCACCCAAAACCATGAAATGTTCATACATTTAAGCACAAAACAGAGATATGTTTTAGAAATCAATTCCAATATCCAATATACTGATAATCCAATTTAGCATAATAGACCAATAATCATATTTAGCTTAAACAAACTCCCTATTAACATAGATCTAACTATGAACAGATTTCAACTACTTTCACAACTAGTAATCCAATAAACTAAAATGAACTAATCGTTACAACATTGACAAAAATGCAATTCACAACTTCAAACCTCTTGCATGAAATATAGTGAAGATAACACGTTCACAAATCAAAAATCAGAGTAATTCTCCTTCCATTAGTTTGCAAATAATATTTATAGTAGGGCAAGCAAACACACTAGAGCCAACCCTTAAAATTGAGGGGTCAACCTCTATTTATAGTTTGAAAAATGAAATATATTAAGGAGACATTACAAATATTACAATTTTACATCTTAGTAGAGATCTTTTTTGGCATTATCTCATTGGCTGGTGAAGCCTTAGAAATCCGATGTGAGTAATTCACCATGGCATCTTAGCTCTACAACTTGCTAGTTTGGTGATGGCAGTTGGATTTTAGACTATTGGAAACTATATCTGATCTATTCATCATTCTTGGAAACTTCATTCTACCACATATCTGCAACCACTTTGGTTCTTGATCTTTAAAACCCTTTGATGCTTCACCTTCCCACATTCAAACTGACTATTTCATTGATCCAAAAATAATCTGCCTTTAAATACTTTGACAATGTCAGTAGCATCTCAACTGTTGATGCTTTTTGGCTAACGGTGGTGATTAAAACTCAAAAATGTTTTGCAAAGCTACAAGGAAAAATAAACTACCATTTTTCACTTTTATAGATGTTGATGTCATCTTCAATGGCTTTGGCTAATGAAATTGGATTTTGAAAATAAATACTCTGGGTTGTGAGGGAAATCAAATTCAATGTTAGTCCACTTACTTAAGTCTTCAAAATATGTATCCATGACATAAAGTGCAAGTTGCAATCTGCTCAAAAATGATGCTAACATCATCTTCGACTAGGTTTGACTATGAAATCACCAATCTGCTCTATAAGCAATATAAATGGACCTTGACATCATTCTACTACTTTTACAATGCTTTTGGTCTTTTTGTCACCATTCCACACTAAAAGTAGTGTAAAATGAGCTTATCTCCATTCTTTTAGTCTTAGTACTCAACAAAATTTGGCTTTTCAGTACTTAGTTATTAGAGCACATGAAATAAAATAGAATCGTAATTACACACTTTTTATTGTGTTGATGTCAGCAAAGCTCACAATTTTTGTAGATTGAGAACCTACTAGAGTCTACTCCAAAAATACACTATGTCTCAAGCAAAATAAGAAATTTTCTCACAAATACTAAGTGTTGAGAAAAATCGGGTCTCTTGCATGGATCCACTCCAAAATACTCTATGTCCTCAATGGAATAGATATTTCCATGCCTTAGAATAATTTTCAAAATTTTCTGAGGATGTGGCCATTTTGGGCCTAAATTTTGGCATCTCCTGGGTGGATTTTCCTGCAAAGCCATCAAACTTAGAGTCTTATCCATTGGGCATAAAGAGTCGAAAATACTTATCTTCAAAAGAATGCTTCAAAGAATAATATCCATATGAACACTACCCTCTGAAAACCATCCTAGAGGATAAATGTTCATATCGAGACCATGCTAAAAATAAAAATATTTCTACTACTCCTTCAAGACTTCTCCAATATTAAGTAAAACACAGCTATGTCTCCCTTTATAGACCTTTTCAAAACAAATGTTATAGATTCCTTCACACAAAAACTAATGCCTTCTGCACTGCTCTGGACTCTTTCTTTTATTATTACCTTCTGACGATGTCAGAGTAAAAATAAATCAAACAACAATACAAAACTTTCTACATGACTACACATGTACGAAATAAAAATTTCTTAGCTTGTGCCTCTTCTGGGTTCATAGCAGCTCTATCTGATTCTTCCTCTTCTTGTTGAGCCTCTTATTCAGCATTATCTTCTTGCTCTTTATTTTCCTCTCGCATCTTTCCCAAATAGCTGCACCATTAGCTTCAGGGTTTGTAGGGTATGTTTCCAAACTATTTTAGAGGGGTTGTAAGTTTCCTTTAGCTACTTATGAATATATTCTAGCTCACCAATGTCCTCATAGTTTGCAACACTTCCCTTATTTACCAAGTCTTCCATTAGATCTTTGAGCCTGGTAAAATCAATAATTATTTTTGAAGCCTGCTCCTGGTCAATTGGCTCTTCTAAAGTGTCAATTTTAGACTAATATTGAAGGCTCTCAGTAGTAATTTTCTTAATTTATTCTACTAATAATAGTGTTATATTACATCCATAAACCTCTAAAACCATTTTGAATCATTTATTTATTTATATCCACTACATCCCTGATCATATTTTCAACCTTTTCAAATAATAACCAAGCCTTTTTGAGGGCTCTATGCTTCTTCACCATAAATATGGCAACAATTCTAGCAATATTCTACTCCTTATTAGGAATAGGCTTAGTAGAGTCACTGAGCCTACTATCTTCCAGTTTATAAATTTGCTTAGTTGAAATCACCATGGGTTGCAACTCTCCAGTGAATTTATCCAAATTCTTCTAAAAATTTTGTAGCAGGTGGCTAGCATCATCCATATAATCAATAATAGGTTGTAGCTCTGAGCATTTTTCTAAAACTTCATAAAGTAATATTTCCTCACTTTATTTAGCCTAGTTTTAAAGAAACCTGAAGACTTAGGATTTTCAATTTGAAGTTGTTGCTTCAAGCTCTGTATCTCCTTAGCTTGTTCCTCACTTTTCTTTTTCTATTCCTCCATTTGCTCCTTGAGCTTATATTAGCCTCTTGAAATTTGTCTTGTCAGTTATTTACTTCCTTTTTAAGAGCTTTCTCCACTTGTTTTTGATTATCGATGGTCTTTTGAATATTTTCTATTATATTCTCCAACTTGTCCACATTTTCTTTGTATATATCATTTTTGACATAAAAAATGTCCAAGTGAGCTTTTGCCATGACCAATTCATATTTTGTAGGTAACTACTCAATATATTATGTATATTCCTCTAGACTATAGTCTTGAGTAGTCATATCAGTTTCAGTCTTAATCACAAGAGGAATCATGGATCTATATGTTCTTTACATTGAAACTGGATCAACAAACATGCTTCTCCTCTTCATGGCCATCCTCTTGGAAGGTTTGGATAGCTTATCTACCCAAAAATATTGAATTTTTTGTGTAACTTCCTTCTCATTTTGCAAAATTGCTTGGGTAGGATAACTCATAGGAGGAGGAGGAGAAGCTACAAGGTATGAAAGAGCAGAATTAATAGTTGACAATGGCTTGGTAGAAGTAACTACAGTGGAATCTGTGCCCATTGATGTTGTTGCAATTGGCAAACTCATGGAAACTGTAGTGAAAATTATAGAAGGGTAAGGGGGTGCACTTAAAATAGTTTGTTTCTTATATAATTGAGGTAGTTACAATGGCAAGTATGGAATTATGGGAGATGATGAAGGAATTTTAGGTGATGAAGAAGTTATTTGAGGTAACCTCAGAGGAGATGGGTTGACTTGGCCTTTAGTTTTGACTGATGAAATAGGGGGTGACTATGAGCGGGAGAAGGTACCTTTGTTACAATATCTTGCTCAGAAAGGGAAGTAGATTTATTTGGATAATCCAAAGGAGGATGAGGAGGAGAAGAGGGGATAAATACCATACCTTCACCTATTGATGTAGGGTATTTTGGAGCTATCTCTTCACTTCATTGTTGTGTTTGTTGTATCAATTCTTTTCCGTCTAAAATATGTATTTCCTTAATAGTTTCCTCCTTATCCAATTTTTGTTTCTTAGAAATCTCCTTCTTAGCTTTCTCTGGTGCTCTTTTGGCATTTCTTTTAAATACTTGGAAGGCTACTGCTTTCTCATTTTTCATGTCTTATTTAGATGACCTTGCCTGTACTGGTTCCTCCTATAGTGTTTCTTTAGTAATTATATTTAATTCCACTGTGGTTGCAGTGGTAAAATTGATTGGAGCAAACATAAAGTTATTATCCTTCTGATTCTAGTCTATCTATGTATTCTATTGAGCAAGGTGCAGCAGGAGTATTGTAATTGTTGTCAACACAGTCAGTTAGATCTAATGATGCAGTGGACAGGCAGTTCAGAAGTCGGTCAGATGCAGAGGACAGAAGTTCAAAGGTTATTCAGAGCATGGACTGTGAGTTTCCAAGAAGACCATAGTGGCCCATTTGCAAAAGATCAAAGAAAAAGACAAGTAAGAAAAGTGTCGCGATATCGCGACATATACAGCAGGCAAGAAAAACTGTCATGATTTCGTGACATGTTAGAGGAGAGAGAAAAAGCTAGAAAAACTGTCGTGATTTCGTGACATGTTAGAAGAGAGAGAAGAAGCAGGGAAAACTATCACGATTTCGTGACATGTTGGAAGAGAGAGAAGAAGCAGGAAAAACTGTCATGATTTCGTGACATGTTGGCAGAGAAAAAGGCAAGTGGAAAAACTATCACGATTTCATGACATGTTGGCAGAGAAAAAGGCAAGTGGAAAAACTGTCACGATTTCGCGACATGTTGGCAAAGAAAAAGGCAAGTGGAAAACTATCACGATTTCATGACATGTTGGCAAAGAAAAAGGCAAGTGGAAAAATTGTCACGATTTCGTGACATGTTGGCAAAGAAAGAGAGCAAGTTGAAAAGTGTCACGATTTCATGACATGTCGCATTTTCATGACTTGAAGAGAGCAGGAAGGCAGAGAAGGAAAAGTGTCACGATTTCATGACATATTGCAAGGAAAGTTGTACGGACGAAAAAGTGTCACGATTTCATGACAAGTCAGAAGACAAAGTGGAAGCAAGATAAAGTGTCATGATTTCATGACGTGCTGTAGAAGAGAGAGTCCGAAGTGTGAACTGTCATGATTTCATGACAAGTTCAAGGAGAGAGAAAGTAAAATGAGAAGTGTCATGATTTCATGACATGCTATAGAGTTCAAAGTGAGAACCATCATGATTTCATGACAGAGAAAAAAATCACGATTTCATGACAGGTAAAGAATTAAATGAAAGTTATGATTTCATGCACAGGTTGCAAAGAAAACGTACGAAAGAACAAAGTTAAAAAAAAAAAGTCATGATTTCATGATAGGTTGCAAAGAAAGCTATAAAGTAATTGAAGAAAGCAAAGAAAGCTAAAAGTGTCACGATTTCATGATAGAATTGGAGAAAGTGTCATGATTTATGCAAAAATAGAAAGCAGGTCTTCAACAGGAGAAGTGTCATGATTTCATGACAGAAGCCAAGATGTGAAGTACGAAGGCAGAAGTGTCACAATTTCATGACAAAAGCAGAAAGGAGGTCGACAAAGGGAGAAGTGTCATGATATCATGACAAAAGCAAAGTTGATTTGACGAAGATAGAAGTGTCACGATATCGCGACAAGAGCTTAGTTGAAGTCGACAAAGGTAGAAGTGTCACGATATCATGACAAAAGCCAAAAGAAAGTGTACGGAGGCAAAGGTGTCATGATATCGTGACATGTTGTAGTTTCATGGCAAAAGCTACAGAAGAGTTACAGAGGCAATTGAAGTCGACAAAGTTAAATGTGAGCCGACGAAGATTAGGGTTTGCAGCCGATGAAGTTTAGGGTTGTGCAGCCGACTAAGATCAGGGTTACAGTTGACTAAGATTAAGGTTTTGATCTTGAAAATGTGGTTATAAAAGGAAGGCTATTTTGAAGAGTTGGTTGTGTTGTGAAGTGCGACGTTCATAGATAGTGCGTAGAGTGAGAAGTTCGATCGTAGAGAGTAGAGTGCAAAATTTGATCATAGTGTGCAGAGTGCATTTCATCGAATCATTCTAAGTGTGAAAGATCACAAAGGAAGCAGAGTGCACGAAGGGGAGAAGATGAACGTTCGACAGTTTAGCAGTAGATTATGCGAAGTGATAGCGCAGGGAGAGCAGAGTGCACACAGGACAAAAAAGTGAAGCAGATCAGTCAAGGTCTTGTTAAAGGCAAAGGTATCTCACTATCATTCTTCTAAGTTTTAGATTTGAAGTCCAAGTTGGTGCTTGGCATAAGGGGTTGGTGCTCCTTCCAGTTGGTGCTGGCAATTTAGGGGTTGGTGCTCCTTCCAGTTGGTGCTAGTAAATCAGGGGTTGGTGCTCCTTTCTATTGGGTCAGATAAAATCAGGGGTTGGTGCTCCTTCCAGTGGGTGCTGGTAAACTATTTGTAAAAGTTGTTGCTTTGCAAAGGCTAGATTTGGATGGTAGTCCAAGCAGTCATTTTTGAGGAGTAGCCACATTGGTGAACCTCATTAAAATCTTGTGTTGTGTGATGCTCTCTTGTTGTTCTTGCTATATCTATTTATAAGTTTTAACTACTACTATTTTAGAGCTATTATTTCTTGATTAAATAGCTACACTGATTCACCCCCCCTCTCAGTGCCATTGTAAGTACAACAATTGGTATCAGAGCCAAGTCCTTATACAAGCTTAACCAGCTAGGGTGATCTTGGAATTATCACAATGGCAGGTGGTGAAGGTTTCTCATCAAACAAAGCACCATTGTTTGATGGATCTAATTATGCATTCTGGAGAGTCAGGATGCAAACATATCTCTGTGCTTTGGGATATGATATCTAGGATTCAGTAGTGAGTGGATATTCAATTCCTATCATTCCTCCAAAAGAAGCAGAGGAAAAGAAACTGTTTGAAAACAATTCGAAAGCAAAGAATGCCATCTTGTGTGGATTAGCAGACAGTGAACTGGTAAAGGTCATGAACTATCAGTCAACAAAAGAAATATGGGACAAATTGAAGAGTGTTCATGAAGGAGATGATAAGATCAAAGAAGCCAAGTTGCAGACACATCGAGCTCAGTTCGAAGCTTTGAAGATGAATGATGATGAAAACATTGAGGCATTCATGTTGAGAGTCAATGGAATCATCAATGCTATCAGAGGACTCGACGAGAATATCGATGACTCTGCTATCGTAAAAAAGGTATTAAGATCCCTTCCTCAAAGATTTGATTCCAAAGTCTCAGCAATAGAAGAAGCTAAAGATTTAAATTATTTTAGTATAGATGAAATGTATGGTTCCTTAACTGCCTATGAGATGAGGATAGGAAGATCTAAACCTACTGACAGAGAAGCAGCTTTCAAGGCCCTTAAAAATAAAAACACTAAACAAGAGTCCGAGGAAGAAGAGACATCAGATGAAATGGAAGCAAACTTTGTGAGAAAATTGAAAAAGGGGAAAGGAAAATATAAAGGGAAGCTTCCATTCAAATGCTTCAACTGTGGAGGTGTTGGGCATTTTGCAACTAAATGTCCACTGAAAGAGAAGAACAAAAATGATGAAGGATCCCACCAAGAAAGAGGTGACTGGAAGATGAAAGCAAATTTCAGAAAAGGCAACTTCAAAAAGAAAAGTTTCATCTCCAAGAATGTTAGTTCATCAGAAAATAGCTCCGGTGATGAGTCTGAAGAAGAAAGAGATGAAGCTCTTTTTATGGCTTTTGAAGAAGTTAAATCAGAAAAAGAAGAAGGGATGACCTCTGAAGTTTGTGGTGAAAATCTCGAGGCTGAAGTTGACTTAGAAGGTGAATTGATATCTACACTTGAAGAGTGGGAGATAGAAAAGAAAAAGAATAAGAAACTATCAAGAAAGCTTGAGGATGCACATGGAATCATAACCAGCTTAAAAGTTTAGATAGAAGAATCTAAGAAAATCATCGAAGATCTCGAAGTTCAAATAACCATGAGAATAGACTATTGCAGCAAGCTAGAGGAAGAGACTATTGGTCTAAGAATGCAGCTAGAAGAGATGAACAAGAAAATCAGTTGTTATCACAAACGTGAAGAAAGTTCTTTGAAACTGGATAAAATCATAAATGACCAAAGACCTGCAGGCATCAGGTTTGGTCTGGGTTTTATCGAAGGAGAATCATCAAGTGGTTCAAAATCCAGAAATGTAGAATCCACAAAGAATGAAGATAAGAAACAGGTCGATCAAGGGAAATTGCCTCTTGCAAAAGAAAGCAACAATGCCAGGCAGGAAAGGAGAACTGACAGTAATGGTTTCACCAATGTCACACATCAAAGAAGAAGAAGACCTATGGCTCCTACGACAACATGGCAAAGACCATCTCCCAGGTTCAATTATCCCTTCTTTGGTTTCTATTTTAAATGCAATGGCTATGGTCATAAAATCTCAGACTGCAAGTACAATGTTAGACCAAGAAATTTCACAAGTAGAAATGCTTTTTCTCCTTTGATGAATTACACAGTAGAATGTTATAACTGTCACAATTTTGGGCACATTGCAAGAAACTGTAGAAGCATTTTTTCATCAAATCAGTTTCAGGGAAGAAAAGTTCAACCAAACAGGATGAGACAAAATGAGAAACTTCCTGTAAAACATGCACAAGCTGCTGATAAGGGAAAAACTAAACAAGAGCCCAAAACCACTATCAAAACAATGTGGAAAGGGAAAGAAAGACTGAAGGAAGAAAAGGAATCTTTAATCGTTCAAACTGCTTTCAAAGCATAGAATAAACATGTACCATGGATACTAGATAGTGGATGCTCCAGTCATATGACAGGTGACAAACAAAAATTTGACAAGTTACAAAAATATGAAGGAGGATCAGTAAAATTTGGAAATAATGATGGAGCCAAGATAGTTGGCAAAGGCTCAGTCAAAATTAATGATGGAAGGATTAAATCAGAAGAAGTCTTATTTGTGGATGGATTGAAACATAATTTACTGAGTGTAAGTCAGATTTGTGATAAAGGTCATGAAGTGGTCTTTATGAAGCAGGGTTGTGAAGTCAGGAAGACCAACAGTGGAAAATTGATAGCAACAGGGTCAAGAACTTCTGGTAACCTGTATACACTTTCAGAGACTGCAAAAGGAGCTTGCTTTATTGGACAGGAAGAAGAAAATTGGCTGTGGCACAAAAGACTTGGCCATATCAGTTTTGATAATCTAGTGAAAATCACCTCAAAAGGGGCTGTAAGAGATATTCCCACCATCAGCAAACCTACAAACAACATCTGTGCTTCATGCCAAAAGGGGAAGCAAACTAGAGTCACTTTCAAAACTAAAGAATACTACACCAACAAACCGTTGGAACTAATACACACTGACTTATGTGGACCCATGAGAACACAAAGCATAAATGGTGACAAGTATTTTATGTTGTGCATTGATGACTATTCCAGAATGACATGGATATTCTTCTTGAAGCAGAAATCAGAAGCTTTTGATATGTTCAAGATCTTCAAAAACCAGGTTGAGAATGAAATAGGAAAGAGGATCAAATGCTTAAGATCAGACAGAGGTGGAGAATTCATTTCAGAGGAGTTTGTAGAATACTGTGAAAAGTATGGAATTAGGAGACAGTTCTCAGCAGCAAGGACACCTCAAAAAAATGGGGTAGTAGAAAGAAAGAACAGAACTATGCAGGAAATGGCACGAACTATGTTGGCTGAAAGCAAAGTAGTTGACAGATTTTGGAAAGAAGCAGTCCATACTGTGGTGTATATCCAAAATAGATACATGCTGAGAACACATGAAAACAAAACTCCTTATGAATTATGGTTCGAAAGAAGGGCAACAACAAAATACCTCAGAGTGTTTGGTAGCAAGTGCTATATCAAAAGAACTGAAGACAATCTTGGCAAGTTTGAAGATAGAGCAGATGAGGGTATTTTTGTTGGTTACTCACCAAGAAGCAAAGCTTACAAATGTTACAACAAGAGGCTAAAGAAAATTGTGGACAGTGCTGATGTTAAGTTTGATGAAGGTAAAGAACGGGTGATTAGCCATGAAACGAACTACCCAATTTATGAAGAGGTTATTGAAGGAGATGAGGAAAATGAAATTGAAAAGATACAAAAAATTGACTCAGATGATGTAAGTTGTGATTCAGAAGCAGAAGAGAATAAGAAATTCAAAATAGGTAGCTGGCAGAAAAATCATCCTAGAGACCAAATAATTGGAGACCCCAAAGTTGGTGTTCAAACAAGAAGAAGAGTAGCAAGTAACTACTCTTTGTTATCCAGCATTGAGCCCAAGAATATTGTTGAAGCAAGCAAAGATGAAGGCTGGATGAAGGCTATAAATGAAGAGTTAGACCAGATTGAGAAAAACAAAACCTGGGAATTAGTACCTAGACCTGCGAACAAAAACATAATCGGGACTAAATGGATCTTTCGTAACAAATTGAATGAAGACGGACAGGTCGTTAGGAATAAAGCTAGACTGGTTTGCAAAGGCTATGCACAAGTTGAAGGCATTGATTTTGAGGAGACTTTTGCACCAGTGGCCAGACTAGAAGCAATCAGAATGTTTCTGGCCTTAGCAGTCTACAAGAACTTCAGAGTTTATCAGATGGATGTAAAATCAGCCTTTTTAAATGGGAAACTTGAAGAAGAGGTTTATATTGAACAACCAGATGGTTTTCAAATTAGTGAAGATCCCAACCTTGTCTGCAAATTAAAGAAAGCTTTATATGGATTAAAACAAGCACCCCGGGCATGGTATGCAAGGCTAGACAACTATCTCTCTCAACAGGGATTCAAGAAAGGTATGGTGGACAGTAATCTGTATGTCAAAACAGAAGGTGGGCATCTCATTGTTCTTGTTGTTTATGTAGATGATATCATATTTGGCAGCAGCAAAGATGAATCTTGTAAAGACTTAGCAAATAAGATGCAGAAAGAATTTGAAATGTCTATGATTGGTGAACTGTCTTACTTTCTTGGGTTACAAGTTAATCAAAATGAGAAAGGCATATTCATTTCCCAAATCAAATATGTGAAAGAGATGCTAAAAAGGTTCACAATGGAGGACTGTAAGCCAGTTAGCACTCCCATGACAACAGGCTGCAAGTTGAGTAAAGATGACAAATCTCCACCTGTTGATCAAACCATGTACAGATCAATGATTGGAAGCTTACTATATTTAACAGCTACCAGACCAGATATTCTGTAGGCAGTTTGCATGGTAGCAAGATTTTAGGCCAGTCCCAAAGAGACTCATGTGACAGCAGTAAAAAGGATTCTTCGGTATCTCAAGGGTACTATGGAGTATGGGTTGTGGTATCCAAGAGGTAAAGACTTCACCCTTATATCATATTCAGATGCAGATTGGGCTGGATGTGTAGATGACAGAAAGAGTACCAGTGGAGGTGCATTCTATCTGGGAGACAGATTGGTTGCATGGCACAGTAAGAAGCAAGAGTCAGTTTCTTTATCTACAGCTGAGGCAGAATATATTGCAGCAACAACATGTTGTACACAAGTTTTGTGGATGAAACAAACTCTGAAAGATCTTGGTATTAATTTTAGTGAGCCAATATCAGTAAAGTGTGATAACACCAGTGCAATTAACATCTCCAAGAATCCAGTTATGCATTCACGAACAAAGCACATTGCCATCAGGTATCACTTTTTGAAGGAGAAAGTTGCAGAAGGAGAGGTTAAATTGGATTTTGTCCCAACCACAGAACAAGTAGCAGATATTTTCACAAAACCATTGCCCAAGGAAGTGTTTGAGTACCTTCGAAACAAATTGGGAGTGGTCACACTTCCCAAGAAGTGACTAGCTACAGGGATCACTTTCTCAGGGGGAGCATTTGAGTATTTGACTATTCTTTTGCTCATGATCATAATTTGTGCTAAGTGCAACAAATTGTGCCTGAGAATGTTGTGCATGGACTCAGGGGGAGTCTGCAGTAGCCCTTTGGTATTATTGACAAAGGGGGAGAAGAGTTACAGGAAATTCCACAGGTGTTGCCAACAATTCCAAAGGGGGAGATTGTTGAGCAAGGTGCAGCAGGAGTATTGTAATTGTTGTCAACACAGTCAGTTAGATCTAATGATGCAGTGGACAGGCAGTTCAGAAGTCAGTCAGATGCAGAGGACAGAAGTTCAAAGGTTATTCAGAGCATGGACTATGAGTTTCCAAGAAGACCATAGTGGCCCATTTGCAAAAGATCAAAGAAAAAGACAAGTAAGAAAAGTGTCGCGATATCGCGACATATACAGTAGGCAAGAAAAACTATCATGATTTCATGACATGTTAGAGGAGAGAGAAAAAGCTGGAAAAACTATCACGATTTCATGACATGTTAGAAGAGAGAGAAGAAGAGGAAAACTGTCACGATTTCATGACATGTTGGAAGAGAGAGAAGAAGTAGGAAAAACTATCACGATTTCATGACATGTTGGCAGAGAAAAAGGCAAGTGGAAAACTCCTTTAGTTAAAAGTTTAAGAAAAATGCAAGTGGAAAAACTGTCACGATTTCATGACATGTTGGAGAGAAAAAGGCAAGTGGTAAAACTTCACGATTTCACGACATGTTGGAGAGAAAAAGAAGTGAAAAAATTGTCACGATTTCATGACATGTTAGCTGAGAAAGAGAGCAAGTTGAAAAGTGTCACGATTTCATGACATGTCGCATTCTCACGACTTGAAGAGAGTAGGAAGGCAGAGAAGGAAAAGTGTCACGATTTCATGACATACTGCAAGGAAAGTTGTACGGACAAAAAAGTGTCATGATTTCATGACAAGTCAGAAGACAAAGTGGAAGCAAGATAAAGTGTCATGATTTCATGACGTGCTACAGAAGAGAGAGTCCGAAGTGTGAACTGTCATGATTTCATGACAAGTTCGAGGAGAGAGAAAGTAAAATGAGAAGTGTCATGATTTCATGACATGCTAGAAGTCAAAGTGAGAACTATCATGATTTCATGACATTGCAAGAAGTCAATAGAACTTCATGATTTCATGACAGTTACAAAGAAAGTTAAATGAGAACTATCATGATTTCATGACAGTTGCAAAAAAACACTACAACTACCAAAGTCATATCAAAGTTTGCAAAAAAGTACGAAAGCTAAAATCACGATTTCATGACAGTTGCAAAAGAAAATAAAGCATCCGATTTCACAGTAAAAAAAATCAAAAAAAAAACAAAAACAATATGAGAAAGTGTCACGATTTCATGACAAAAATAGAAAGTAGGTCTTCAACAGGAGAAGTGTCATGATTTCACGCAAAGCCAAAGATGTGAAGTACGAAGGAAGAAGTGTCATGATTTCATGACAAAAGCAGAAAGGAGGTCGACGAAGGGAGAAGTGTCACGATATCATGACAAAAGCAAAGTTGATGCTGACAAAGACAGAAGTGTCACGATATCACGACAAGAGCTTAGTTGAAGTCGACAAAGGTAGAAGTGTCACGATATCATGACAAAAGCCAAAAGAAAGTGTACGGAGGCAAAGGTGTCATGATATCATGACATGTTGTAGTTTCATGAAAAAAGCTATAGAAGAGTTATAGAGGCAGTTGAAGCCGACAAAGTTAAATGTGAGCCGACGAAGATTAGGGTTTGCAACAAAGTTTAGGGTTGTGCAGCCGACTAAGATCAGGGTTACAGCTGACTAAGATTAAGGTTTTGATCTTGAAAATGTGGTTATAAAAGGAAGGTTGTTTTGAAGAGTTGGTTGTGTTGTTGAAGTGCGACGTTCATAGATAGTGCGTAGAGTGAGAAGTTCGATCGCAGAGAGCAGAGTGCAAAATTTGATCGTAGTGTGTAGAGTGCATTTCGTCGAATCATTCTAAGTGTGAAAGATCACAAAGGAAGTAGAGTGCGTGAAGGGGAGAAGATGAACGTTCGATAGTTTAGCAGCAGATTGTGTGAAGTGATAGCACAGGGAGAGCAGAGTGCGCACAGGACGAAATAGTGAAGCAGATCAGTCAGGGTCTGGTTAAAGGCAAAGGTATCTCACTGTCATTCTTCTAAGTTTTAGATTTGAAGTCCAAGTTGGTGCTTGGCATAAGGGGTTGGTGCTCCTTCCAGTTGGTGCTGGCAATTTAGGGGTTGGTGCTCCTTCCAGTTGGTGCTGGTAAATCAGGGGTTGGTGCTCCTTTCTGCTGGGTCAGATAAAATCAGGGGTTGGTGCTCCTTCCAATGGGTGCTGGTAAACTATTTGTAAAAGTTGTTGCTTTGCAAAGGCTGGATTTGGATGGTAGTCCAAGCAGTCATTTTTGAGGAGTAGCCACATTGGTGAACCTCGTTAAAATCTTGTGTTGTGTGATGCTCTCTTGTTGTTCTTGCTATATCTGTTTATAAGTTTTAACTGCTGCTATTTTAGAGCTGTTATTTCTTGATTAAAAAGCTACACTGATTCACCCCCCCTCTCAGTGCCATTGTAAGTACAACATATTCATGGGTTTTCCACCTAGTGCTAGGTGTTTGGGCCTGCTTGTTATCTAAATGACTAATGTGCTAATAGTTCTCTCATCAGAATAGTGCATCTTACTCATTAATTATGCCCCTTTTAGAAATTTCTCCATTTTTTCAGTTGAATACTAAAATATCTTCAAAAATTTAGCAGCAGTTAATGGAGTATCAGCTCCTTCTTGAGCTTCTTCCTATGATGGTGGGTATGGGGAATATAACCCTATTTGTGGCTTCTTATAGATTAGCACTATATTCCTTGGGTATTTTTCTTTCCAAGTTATGACGTTCTTGTCATATTTATCAAAAAAATCATCATCAATTTTTAATCCAAACTTGGATTTCTCTTTACCAATTTCAACTCTCATCCTCCACCAATCCGCTATCTTGGCTTCATTCCATTTCTTTTTACTGTAAATTCCTCCAATGCTAGAATCTTGAAACTAATTTTCATCTATCTTATCTGGTTTTTTCTCAACTTCTTTGATGGTAGACTCCTACAACTAATGTTTTTCATTATTGTCTAGATCAAAATCAACAATCTACTCATAGAAGTCTAACCATGGAGGAAGTTGTTCTATATTGGCAATATTCCACTCCAAAAGAGCATTTTCCTTATTATTTCTACCCTGTTCAAAATGAGGTCTAGATTTTTTCTTAAATTTATAGGTCTTTTCCCCATTTAGGGCAATATTCCTCTTGTAGAATATATCATCTGGGTCATAACTCCATATTTGGGGAATGTAAAATAGGCCCAGTCTATCAAGATATTGGTCAATTTGTTTGCTTTACCACTTCTTGGTAATGGTTATATCATAAATATTATGGTAGTTCAATGAACACCTTCTCTTCCTTCTAGATCCATAGTTCATATTAATGAACTCTGCTTGCCTCAAATATTCTAGAGTGAATAATCTGTCTATGATGAAGTGTGGCAACTAGAAAAGGCTTACCAGTGAAGCCATACAATCTAATGACTGTACCTTCTATTAGGAGGTACCAATATCCTTATTTGGCACCTTCTCTTCTTAGAAATTTCTTGGCCAATGGAGGTAACGTAGGGAATTCCCCATACATTATCTTCAATGCTAGCCCTAAAAATTCCAAGTTAAATTTATACACAGACTCAGTGCTCCTTAGATGAGAAGTACAATAGTAAATAGGAATTGTGTCTCCATGGTCATTATTTACCTTTATTGGTATCCAGGCCATCATATCCTTTATAGCAGCAAAGAACATCTAAACTAGACTTGAACAGATCCAAAAAGAGGGTGCATCAAAACTCCTTTTCATTCTCACTAATTGCTCGTGTATTCTTTGAGCAAGGAAGGTCATCCAATCAAAGTAAATGACCCTAATGCCCTTATTTTTTGCACCTTGTACATTATTTCATTCAAAATGCAGTATGTAGTGGGTATTTGCCAATCTATCACCATTTAGTCAGAATCCAAACCCTCCATACAAGTTAACATGAAATACAGCTCTAGGTGGAAAAACCGCTCAATGGAAATTGGGACTTTGGGGAATCATTTCTTGGGTCCATTTTATTTAAATTGATTATAGACCCATTTTTTTAAAGGTTCACCATCATTAGATCATTTTTGCAAAGAGTAATATGTGGCTTAGTCGAATTTTTTGAAATATTTTTGCCTTACAGGTCACTTTGTTTTAGGGTAAAAAGATTATGATAGGCTTCAATAGTGATACTAAAAGGGTTTTTCCATAGCAGTTTTTACTACTTTTACCCTTGGGTTGTAAAACTTGATGATGGCCACTATCAACTTTGAACAAGGATGAACTTAATCATAGCTATAAAAATATAATAATGAGAGCACAACACACCTACCTTGGGGTGAAAAGCTACTCCTTTCTTGAATCTATTGTTGATGTTTCTTTTGAGCTTCATTCTCTCTATGAGGAAAATATCGATATCATCCATAGCTTCCACTTTGTCGATGTAATGTCCCATTGCTTCTCTTTTCAATGTTTCAACTTCTTGAGTGTCTTCGGAGGCCATTTCCACAAGCAATTTTTAGAATGATTTCACTGGAATTTACAGATAATTCTTGGCTATCATTCTATTTTTTTTGCTTACTGAACATTTCTCTTTATCGAATAAATGTATTCTATGCTTTTAGCACTTTTAATTTCCCATGCATGCACACCCTCCACCATTTATATGGTTGTTATGCAAACCACCCGTTGGCATGCTTTTCAAATTAAACTCGTTCCTTTGGTAGCTTGAAGAAGTTGTTTTATTTTTTGATTGGCTAGAACTCAAATAATTTCATGTATTCATGGTGTTGATTTTCTTTTCTTTTTTATTGGAATGGTACAAGAAACTTGAGCATTAACTTGTGAACATTTGCCTTTTTAGGAAGTGGCACAGTACAATTCATTTTCCACTTAAAAGCAGTCGTGACTCTGATGGATTAGAAACCTTCATTATTCCACTACTACCCTAGTCTCTTTAAGTGTGAAATAGATGCATGTGGCATTCCACTAGCTCCTTAGTTCATTTTAGTGTGGATTGGAGCTCACTCGTCATTCCACTACTTTCTTAGTACATTCAAGTGTGGAATGGAAACTTGTTTCTTCTTTGGTGACACTTAGCTTATTTTTTCCAAATTTTCCTTTTCCTTTTATTATTATTTATTTTTCATACAACATTTGATTAAAAACAAAAATTGAAATAAAAAATGAAAATATATGATACAAAGTATGTACATATGTTACAATGAGCTATGTTTCAATCAAAATAGATTTTAAGATGAAAATCATTGACCAAAATTAGTTGTATGTTTCCCTTAATATCTTCAAGCTGGAAAACATTGGTCTCTTTAACCTCTACTATCTTGAAAGGGCCATCCCATAAGGAGTCAAACTTCTGATGATGTCCTGGTTTAGCTCTTTCAACATTCCATTTGAGTACAGAGTCTCCAACCTAGAATTTTATGAACCTTGACTTCTTGTCAAACCATGCCTATGTCAATTGAATGTTTTTGGAAATCCTCATATGTCTGGGTTATCTTCTCTTCTAACTACAATAGGTGTGTGAGCCTTGTTTCCACTATATTTTCTTTAGATTCCTCTTCTATGTTTATTAACTTGAGTGCTGGAATCTCCAAATGGATAGGTAACACTACCTCCTTGCCATAAACTAAGGCATAAGGGGAGGTTTTTATGGAGTTCTTAATAGTAATAATGTCTACCCATATATATTTCTCTAGTAATAGGTTCCAACTTATTTTATTACCCTCCAATGATCTCCTCAAAATCCTTAACATATTCTTGATAGTTGATTCTGCAAGTCCATTTCCTTAGGGGTAATAGTTTGAATTATTCTTTATGGTAATGCCATACATGTTGGTAAAATATATATATTTGGCTCCTATGAAATTTGTACCATTATAACTCACCAAAGCTTTTAGAACACCAAACCTTGAGATCAAGCTTTCTATAAAATTAATCACCACTTCTTGGTCTGATTTCTTTGTAGGAATAAGATTCTACCCATTTGGTGAGGTATTCTGTAGTAGTCAAAATGTACTTGTGATCAGTTGAGGAATGTGGATTGATAACTCCTATGAATTCCAAACCCTATTTTTGAAAGGGTTCTTCCACTTGAATTGGCTTAAGTGGAAATGATGCATTCCATGTCCTTCCCACATGTTTTTGGTATTTATCACAGGATTTGGTGACTTTGAATGTGTCTGCAAATATGGTAGGACAATAATAGTCTGCTTTGATAATCTTAAAAGCTATTACTCTTCCTAAGAAGTGTCCTCTAGATAGTCCTCCATGGAACTCCTCTATTACCTTCTGTTGATGATCATCTTTTAAGCACCTAAGGATAACTCCATAAAGGTTTCTTTTTTACAGACCTTATGGAAGTAATACATACTTCAAAGCATGTAGTATATATCTTCTTCTCTATGATGCATAAATATTATGAGGGCATACCCCATTTTGAAATTACTTAGTCATTTGATCTATCCAATCTGATTCACTTGACTATAATTCTTCAGTCTAATCATCTGTTGTTGGCTAACAAGTTGTTAAATCTGTTGAAACTACTACTTCGATCAGACCTTGGCATAAGGCTCTTTCTCTTACTAGCTTGGTAGGATGGATTTCAAAATTATATTCTTGTATTTTATTAATCCAACCAACTCTCTTATCTCCCATTTCTCCTTGTAAAATAAAACTTCTTACATTCGGATGAACCACATAAACTAGGATATTTCTTTGAAACCAATATTGCCTAATTTTTTTCAATGATTTCATCACAAAAAATACTTGTTTCTTAATGAAATTATATTTCACTTGATATTCATGAAGATTTTGACTCCAAAATAATATGGAGTGCTCCTATCCTTAATCATTATTTTGGGTGAGCACTGAGGCATAATTTTCCTCAGCCCCATAAGCATAAAGGATAAAATATTTACTGAAATATGGATTTCCTAACACTGGAGCTATAGCAATGGACTGCTTTATGAATTCAAATGTTTGCTTTCTTACCTTAGTCCATTTGAAATCTGCATCTTTCTTTAGTAGTTTTGATATAGGCCTCACCTTCTGATCAAAATTAGAGATGAATCTCCTGACAAATTTTATCTGACCAAAGAAGGATTGCAAGGCTTTCTTCTTCACAAGTAGTGGAAGAGCTAGAATGAGTTTTATTCTATCTAGATCTATGGCCATGCCTTCTTTGGATACCACATGAACTAGAAAATTTTCCTCATGGACTTCAAAGAATGACTTTTTAGGATTGATGGAGATGCCAAATTCTTTGCACTTATGGAAAACATTTTCTAGGTGTGCCAAGTGGTCTTGCTTGTTGGGGGAAAACACAATCATGTTATCCAAGTAGATTAAAATGACTTTGTTAATCAGCTCCCCAAAGGCATATTCCATGGATTTTTGGAATGTGGCCCCTATATTAGATATCCCAAAAGGTATTCTTTGATACACAAAAGTACCCCATTTTGTGGTGAATATTGTTTTATATTGATCTTCATTATTTACCCAAATTTGGTTATATATAAAGAAGTCATCCAATAGTGAGAACATTTTTTCCCCTACCACTATCTGTAAGATCTGATCAATTTGTGGGAGGGGGTGGTGATATTTTAATGACGCTTGATTAAGGTATCTGAAATCCACACACAAGTGAATATCACCATTCTTTTTTCTCACAGGTACCAAGTTGGCTACCCAGGTTGAATGTTTAATTGGATAAATGATATTAGCCTTTATAAAATTTAAGGGCTCTTATCTCATTATGGCTTCGATCCTAGGATTTACAAGCATTTTATTCTACCTAAAAGGCTTTGCATCGGGCTCTAGCTCAATGGTGTGTTGGATAGCTTTCTTGTCATATACTTTGAGGTCCTCATATGACCAAGCTACAATGTCTTTGTACTTTTGACTTAAAGATTTGATATCCTCATCTTCCTTTAGAGAACATAAGAATCCAACCTTGAGCTTCTTTTCCTTTTCTATTTTAACTTCTTTATAGATTTTCACTTTGACTTCCAAGGATCTGACCTTTTTCCTATATTCATTTTTGAACAGGCTCTCTAGAGTAACCAAACCTCTAGGTATGTGATTGTTCTTAAGTTGAATAACATACTATTGATCAATATATTCTAAATTATCCTCTTGAACAGTGAATAAATAGGCTTCTCTCACCAAAAAATCAATGATTTATTCATCACTTTCAAAGACCTTCCAGAAAATCTACTTATCTAGCACCGCAAGCCTGGAAATCATTTTGATACCTTTGTCATTATTAACTCCTATGTCTACAAAAGGGTTGAAGTTATCTCCCCTTATTGCTAAGGAAAATTCCAAAGTATTATTTCCTCTGGGAATAAAATTTATGTTTAGGACGTGAAAGGATTCCATAAAATCCCATACCCTATTTCTATATACTTTCAGGTAATGGTGCTTACTACTACACCTTTCTCTTACCTAATTTACTATCAATTTAGAGTCCCCATATATTTTCAAGATCTTAATACCCATGCTTTCATCATGTATTAGTCCAAGGTATAGATCCTCATATTTTGTAGCATCATTAGTGCATGAGCATGTGAGCCTATAGGAGAAACTATTTGTCCCTTTTGATTAGGACTGTAATACCACACCAAAACCAACACCATTTCTACATCTGGCACCATCAAAGTGCATGGTCCATATTTATTTTTCTCTCAAAAATTGATTAGATATAGCAAAAACCTTTTTCTATGACTCTGTAGAAATAGTATATGTACCCATACATGTTCCAAACTGGTTATAGTCCTCCCTAAAAGGTAGTTCATATTCAACTTCTAGCTCTTCAAACTTATCCACGATCTCAAATTCTTCAAGAGAGGTGAGATTGCACATGTATCCTTCAATTTTTTCAATGTGGTAAGAAACTGGCTTCTCGGGTTTTATTCTTATCCTCTTTTCTTTGAAAGGTATAACCATGTTGGAATAGTCCATATACATGCATTCACCCAACTTTATAGTGAACTCTCTTGAAAGACATAAGCCAAAATAAGGCCCTATATCCACCACTACTATTTCTTGTACTATAGTTACCTCGAGTTCTCTATGAAGCATCATAAAGACATATTTTATTACTACCACTATCTTCACAAGTGTTCCATCCAATTACAGTACTCTGGGGTAGGATCGGGTATACTCCATATCTATATCTTCACAAAATACTTTAGGCATAAACATGGTATATGCCCCTGAGTCAATCATACAATTGTGGACTACCCAACCTTCCATTCTTATAGAGATATAGAAATGGGGGTTTATTCTTTAAAACAACAAGGTACATATCTTTCTTTTTAGAGGGTATGCTAAGGATTGTGGTGGCCTACTTCTTGTGGATACTTGTTGAGAGAATATTTTAGCAGGTCTATATAACCAAGAATGAAGAGGGTGTCATATAGACTATATTTGGATGGTATATTCTTCATTTCCTCCACAATATTGTATTCATATTTGGTAGAAGAAGATCTCTCAAGCCTTATTTTTGGCTCACCATATTTTATTTTATACTATTGAGTAGCTTCTATTGTCTATATTTTAGTAATGGAGGGGAATCTAATCCTCTCTTGGGCTTCATCCTTAGACCTCATTATATCTCCCTCAATTTCTTTCTCAAATATCTTGGAAATACTAATCTCTTTTTATTTGGCTTGGGGAATAGGAGAAGTATCATTGCTTTGGGGAGGTGGATTACTCTTCTTCTGATAGGGGACCTAAAATTGATCCATATTTTGTGTATCTACTTGCAATTTTTTCTTTCCTAACTTTGTCATGACAACAATAGGTCCATATTCATCAGAATCTTTTCCAACCATGATCTGGTCAGGTTGTCAGAGCATATTTACTCTTCCTTTATGATTTATTTATGCTATCTCCATAGCCTATTATACATGGTGTTGGTACATAACACAAGATTATGAATCATGAGGATCATTACACACTAAACACCATACATTCACCAAACTTGTCTCTAAAGAACACTCAGGCTCTTCATGTGTGGCATTTACTCTAACCCTAGTACTGTTACTAGGACCAAGTCTTTGATCTTTATTAATATATGGAAATATCCTTTGTTGATACCTCTCCATTTCTCTCTTCTCCATTGAATTCATTTTTTTGCTAAGATTTTTCAATGTATTTTGGATAACAAGGAGGATAAAGGAATCTTAGGGAATCTAGGAAGGAAGTGGAGGGAAAGAAACTGCAATAGATGGTGCTTTTGGCTAAGGAGTAGGAGTCATATATGGGAATGGTTATGATAAAGGAGAAGGGTCAATATAATATGAATTAGAGGTTTGAATTTAGACATTAGTGGTTTCTAAGTTTTAGGGCAACACAACTTTGGGAGGTAATATTCCCATATTTATTAGGACATTTTTTGCATGAACATCTACATTATAAACTTGTGTAAATGTCTCTATCCTATATTATTGGGTTTGTAAGCCTAAAATTGATTTAAGAGCTCTGATATAATACATATAAGCACGACTTGCGGCTAGTATAGCAATAGGGGTAATTCTCTTCCAGGTTCTACTAAATCTCAAGTTAAAATATGAGACAGTTTCTTGTTGATGTTTCTGCATAGATGTAAATTGATTAAGAAGAGATAAAGGATCAAGAGATTCATTAAATTATTCCACAAAGGGCTCAGCTAATTCTACCCATGAGGTGATGGTATTGTATTCAAGATTCCTAAACTAATTTAAAATATTTCCTCTAAAGGATAGGGCTAGAATCTTGACAATAACATCTTCATTCTTTATATTGTGGATTGCTGCCAGATTCAAAATATCTTGGTAGTGCTCATATGTAGTTTTTCTAGATTCATAATAAGTGGTAATAGCCTTAGACACAACCTAACGAATGTCATGTATGTGGGCTAGTCTAAGGGGGCTAGCTATTTTCCAGTTGGGGTACTTCTACAAGCGTTGGTTTGGGATAATTTTTATGCCATGTTTCTAGGTGTAACTCCTATTGGAGGTGTTGTAGGTTTAACTTTAGGATTATCCTCAGGAAGATTTTATTTTGAATGAAAATCTTGGTTTAAATTTCTTATAACAGTAGACCCTCTATAAGGTAAATCATAATAGAAAAATGAGTCTAGGTTATTCCTCTTGAATGACTTGGTATACATGAAAAACTATAGTCTACAGGGATAACACTTTTTTTTTGGGTTGATAGCCTAGGGAGTCACTAGGTAAATTTGCTATTCTTTGCTTAATAAGGTCAAGAAAATTCACCAAATCTTGATTCCTTCGGTAAAGATAAAATAATAAATCATATGCTAGATTTTTTGTGTTTCTTGCAAACTGGTCCCATTGGGCATACGAAAAATTATTGGGAACCAAATTGACATCAAATTTTACTTGACACTATGACTGTCTATCTTCCAATTCTTTGTCTAGGCATGCACTCGATAGTCATAGCTCAGCACTCAACATTGGATGGACCAAATTTTAATTCAGCCCAACCTCCAGTGTAGGTTGGTTCCTTTTCAACTTAGCAGGGTGTTGACATAATTAAGATCAAATAGGGTTTGAATAAAAATGTTAGAAAAGGTTTAGGGTTAGATATATTATGCAAAATAATGGTTGGATAGGCTAACAACATAGGTAACTACAACAAAAATCTTCCACAAACTACTTCTAGTGTCCCATCACTCAAAATTAAAAGCACCCAAAGCCATGAAATATTCATACATTTAAGCACAAAATAGAGATATGTCGTAGAAAGCAATTCCAATATCTAATATACTGATAATCCAATTTAGCCAAATAGGCCAATAATCAGATTTAGCAAAAATAAACTCCCTATCAACATAGATCTAACTATGAACAAATTTTAACTACTTTCACAACTAGTAATCCAATAAACATGAATGAACTAATCGCTACAACATTGATAGAAATGCAATTCATAGCTTTGAACCTCTTGCACAAAATATAGTGAAGATAACACATTCTCAAGTCAAAAATTAGAATAATGCTCCTTCCATTAGTTTACAAATAATATTTACAGTAGGGCAAGCAAACACACTAGAGCCGACCCTTAAAATTGAGGGTTTAGCCTATATTTATAGTTTAACAAATGAAATATATTAAGGAGACATTACAAATATTATAATTTTACAGCTCAACAGAGAGATTTTTTGGTATTATATCATTTACTGTTGAAGTCCTAGAAATCTGCTATGAGCAATCCACCATGGCAGCTCAGCTCTACAACTTGCTAGTTTGTTGATGGAAATTGGATTTCATACCATTGAAAATTGTATCTAATATGTTCATCATTCTTGGAAACTTTGTTCCACCATATATCTACAACCACTCTGGTTCTTGATATTTAAAAACCTTCGATGCTTTGCCTTCCCACCTTCAAACTGACCATTTCACTAATCCAGCAAGAATTTACTTTTAAATACTTTGAAAATGTCAGCAACATCTCAACCGTCGATGCTTTTAGGTAAACGATGGCAATTAAAACTCAAAAATATTTTGCAAAGCTACAAGGAAAGAAAAAATGTCATTCTACACTTTTATAGATGTTGATGTCTTCTTTAATGGCTTCAACCAATAGAATTGGATTTCTATGAGAAATACTCTAGGTTGTGAACGAAATTGGATCTGGCATTAGTCCACTTACTTAAGTCTTCAAAACATTTAACTCTTTTCTCTAGTATCCATGGCATAAAGCACAAGTTGCAATCCACTCAAAAATGATGTTGGTGCCATCTTTGACTAAGTTTGACTATGGAATTGCCGTACAACTTTATAAGCAATGCAAATGACCCTAGATGTCATTCTGCTACTTTTACAACACTTTTGGCCTTTTATCACCATTTTGCACTGAAAATGGTGTAAAATGAGCTTATCTCCATTTTACTCACTTTTAGTCTTAGGACTCAGTGGAATCGGGTTTTCAGTACTTAGTCACTAGAGAACCCAAAATAAAATAGAATCACCATTTTGCACTTTTTATTGTGCTGATATTAGCTAAGCTCAAAATTTTTGTGGATTGAGAACCTGCCAGAGTCTGCTCCAAAAATACACTATGTCTTGAGCGAAATAATAACTTTGCTCACAAAAACTAAGTGTTGAGCGAAATCGGGTCTCTTGTGTGGATCTGCTCCAAAATACCCTATGTCCTCAACCGAATCGAGATTTCCATGCCTTAGAATAATTTTTAAATTTTTTTAAGGATGTGGCCATTTTGGGCCTACAAGAATCAAGATCCAAAAACCATTTTAGTTATAGATCTACGGTAGAGCAGTCACTACAAGAATGATGAATGAATCTAGTCGTGCCTTTGACTTGATCTTCAATCAAAAATCATGAGAGGTCGAGTGCATTGCAAATGCCAAGTTATAGAATATCCATGGGGCTCATCTCCCCTTATTTCTTCAAATAAATAAGAGGCTACCACCTCAGGATCCTACTGATCTAGCACTCCAAATTCCTTGTAATTTTCCTAATGCTTTCAATATTTCAATTTCATTGTATAAACTATAAATAGAGGTCAAACCCTCATTGAGAAGGGTCGACTCTAAAGCGTTTGCTTTCCCTACTACTAAAAATTATTTTTTAGATCAATAGAAGATGCATTACTTAGATGTTTTCCTCAATCTTGTATCTTCTTTACTTGTGAATATTTTATTTGTGAAGTCATTTTTGCTACTGTTGCTATGGTTAGTCTATTATGCTGATATTGGATTACTAAATTAGAGCACCTTGGAATGCTTCATGTTTAAATATATGCTTGGAAAAATATTTTTTTTGTTAGTCAGAGTATTAATCTAATTCTGTTATTTGGATTGTTAATACCCTAGACATTTGAAATAGTTCTTGAAGTATGTTTATGTTCTTTGATGATGAAGATCACTAGTTTTGAATGTTGTTAGTCTCAAGTGTGGAATACTAGAAATGTGATTTGTGATGGGATGCCCTATATTTATCTATGATGTTATCTTTATCCTACCATTATTAGTTTATTACTTTCTAACCCTTATCCCATTTATATCCCTATATTTACACATTTAACTGAGCTTAAATGATTCAACACTCAATTAGTTGACAAGGTATACTAGCCTACTCTAGAGGTTGAGTTAAAGCAATATTTAATTCATCCAATGTTAGGGTTTATACTGTGATTAGTAGGTTCTTGCATTTTAGATTATTGTAGATGATATTCACAGTTTCAATGTTACCTTGTTGTTAATTTAGACCCCAACAAGGAGGATACATCAATTTAATTTAGATGATATCCTTCCAAAAGAAGGTTGGTTCACTTGGAATAACAAAAGAAAAAGGAGGGCAATGATTGCAAAAATATTAGATTGGTTCTTAATATTTGAGAGCTTAATATCTAATTCTTTGATGGGAAAAATAAGGGTTCTCTCAGGTACCATTTTGGACCATTGGTATGTCATTGTCGAATGTCACTTTATTTTAAAAGTCTTAAATTTACCCTTGAAGTTTCAACATCATTAAATAGAACATGGAGATTTCTTGTCTAGGGTTAAATATTGGTGGGACAATGGAAGTCCTTCTTCCAGTACGCTAAGGTATCAATTCTATAAAAAATTACTAAATGTCAAAATATGTTTTATGGATGAAGGAGATCAAATATTAGCAAAAATCTCTATTAATAACAACAAGAAAGAATCTAGCTCAGATTGAACAAAAATACCTTTTAGAGGGTTGGGAAGAATATCTATTTAAAGAGGAAGAAAAATAGCATAGATTCATAGATAATAAATAAGAGATAGAAGAACAAGTTTTGAGGCTAAATTCAAGAATATTATGGCTACAAAATGGGGATTCAAATACAAAATTATTTCACAAAGCAACAAACCAAAGAAGAGGATTTAATCAAATTACTAAAATTAAAAATGAATAAGGAGAAATAATTAGATATCAGGATCAAATCAATATTGAGGTAGTTAAACACTTTAAAACTCTCTTGAATGAATAAATAGATAATAATGAAGAGGAACAACAACAAATTTTGAGTTTCATTCCCTCAGTGGTGACTCCCTGAATGAATTTTGAGCTCTTCAAACCAATAAAAGAGGAGGAAGTTTTCAAAATAATCCAAGACATAAAACAAGATAAATCTTTGGGTCCAAATGATTTTTAGATCAACTTCTACTAGGCATGCTAGGATATTATTAAGAAATATTTTGTGGGTATGGTTGAAGAGTCATGAACTAATGTTACAATTTTAGGAGCCATCAATGTGTATTTTTTAACTCTTATCCCCAAAATTTAGACCAAAATATTTATGTAATACATCATACAATATTATATCTAAATTAATGGTCAATAGACTCAAAAACTTCATTAACGAGTTAATATCAGTGGATCAAGGGGGCTTCATACCAGGGAGACACATTCAAGACAATAATATCATAGCCCAAGAATCTATTCATTTAGTAGTCATAAATAAAGAAAAAAATGGTTACCAAGGTGGACCTATCTAGTGCTTATGATAGGTTGAACAGGAGATTCATACATAAAAAAAATTGAATCAAATGGGTTTCAATGAAGTATGGATAAAATGGACCCAAGGTTGCATTGATAAACTAAAAGTAGTGGTGATGATCAATAGTGGAACCACAACTTTGAAATGTCTAAGGGCATTAGAGAAGGCTGCCCTATTTCTACCTTCTTGTTTGCCCTTGTGTTAGAGTATTTGAGCAAAGCAATTAAAGTGTCCTTAGAACAACTAGACTTTCAAGGTATCAAGGCTTCAACCATTGTCAAACCTACAACTTATTTGTTATTCATTGATGACACTCTTCTAATGGGATGGGCCAACATCCAAATAACCAAAGTAATCTAGGGCATTCTGAGGGACATCACTACAGCCTTGGGTAGTAAGACAAACAAAGACAAAATCTCCATACACTTCATCAATGTATCAACAAATATCAAGAGAAAGATTTATAGAATTCTTAAATTTTAAGATAATTTAGATAACAAATTAATGAATTAACTGGGAGGGACAATCAAAGTGGCAAGACATAGAATTAGTGACTAGAAGTACTGGGTAGAAAAATTCAAGAGAGTAATGAGCAGTTGGGAAACTCAATTCCTTAACTTAGTTGGTAAGTTAATCTTAATAAAATCAACTTTATCTACAATTCCAATCTATTGGATGACTTTACTCGTAGCACCAAAGATATTGAAAAAGAAATCAAAGCATTCTTGTGGGAAAATGACAAAAATAAAAATAATAAATACCATTTATTTAAATGATCAAAGATAGTCAAACCCAAATTAGTTGGAGGTTTGGGGATAATGCAAGTTAGTAACTAGGGCCTAGCTTTGGCTACAAGAACTACTAGGGGATTGATTTCAAACCTCTCAGCTCTATGGGCATCCCTTATCATGTACAAGTATTATGGTGAGATAAATATCAAGTATTTATTATAGTAGTGTATCCTAAATCCTAAGGGAACATCAATATAGAAAAACATCTTGGGAGGTTTACAAATCCTAAAATAAAATCTAACCTAGATAGTTAAATAAGGAAATATAGACATGTTCTCTCAATAAATTGCAAGACTCAAATGCGTGAAGACCTATGAATACCTAGATGTAGTAAGGGAATACTATAATCAAAAGAACTTGAGCAAAGCTAAATATTTATATATGATGGTGGATCATAAATTAGGTTGGAAGGATTGTATAATTTAGGATATGTTTTTGGAGGATTTCCATAACAATTTAAAACCCTAACTCAATATTTTTAGGGAGATATTACAAAATATTCACATGGTTATCCATAAGGGTAAGGATATTCCTATGTGGTTAGAGAAGAACAAACCTATTGAACCAATAGTTAAGAGGGTTTACTCTTATATTTTGAACAAAAGTGCAAGAAATATTAATCAAAAATATGAATGGGATTTCATTTGGAAGGGATTCTCAACCCCAAAAATTAAGGTCTTTTGTTGTTTGGTAGTGCATGGCTCTATTCTACTAGTGGAAAATAGAAGGAAAATGGGTGTACAGGGCCTAAATAGATGCTTTATTTGTGATAAGAATAGTGAAATAGTTAATAATTTGCTATGCACTTGCAATATTGTTAAAGATCTTTGGAGAAGTCTACTTGATATTTTAATTGACATGAACCTAAGCCAATTGAATTTTGAGATATTTTTCAAATATTGAATTGATAGTGGAACAACAATCTTATAAAAACTTTGTGGAAAAATGGATCACAAGGTCTCATATTGCATATTTGGAAGGAGAGAAACCAACATTGATTTAGGGAGTAGATCATGGAAATAGTTAAGATTTTTAACATGACTCTAATATCCTTGGTGGAATAGTCAACAATTATTTTCCCCCAAAGAATGTGGAGCAAAAATCAATATACGAATGAGACTTTACATATCTTGACAAAATTAAACATAACCTTAATCTAAATCAACAACATAAATTTGGTTATGCATATAAATTTTTATAAAGGCTCTTTTCTGAGTAGATGGACTATAGACATCTACTTGCTACTGAGTAGGGTTCAAAACATAGGAGATCAATTTTTATTTAGGCTCAAACCCTTTGTTATCAGATATGGGAACTGGAACTATTGTTAAATAGGTTGGTTGTTAGGCTGGTATGGCTTTTTTTTGGGCTTCTCCCTAAACTATTTTCTACTTTATCTAGCATTGTAGTTCCGGTTTTAGTTATGGCTTGAGTTGAGTCTACTAGGCCTTTGTTGTAATATGCTTTGTTATCTACTTTTATAATTAAAAGAAAAACTATTTTTTTATTTGTAAAAAAATCATACAACATAAGGTAATGCAAATTTAATAAGAAATATTACCACAAAATATTTCTTTTATTAGGAATAATCATCCATATAACGATGTTGTGTGATTAATACAAACACCATGCAAACTACTAAATATAAATACATCATAATAATAAAATATTTGATTTTGGTATGCACTTGTAGCCCTTTAATTGGAAATCATAACATCTATTTCAAATTCAATCATATTATATCTTTGTAGTTTATATTTGTGGTGATGGTGTTTATGCTTTGCTTTGTCATTGAGTACCTCATCATGAAATAGAAATTGGTAAAATGTCATATATTAAATAAATGTTAGAGACATACATACAAAAACTATATAAGAATAATAATATATGCACAATAACCTATAAGAACAACATCCATCACACCTCTAATAAATATCATCACATAAATCAAAAAGTATCTTGGTATTATCATAACATTGCTCCAAATTATAGTAGTGTGGTAGCCTGCCTACTATATTAGAATTTTTAATGCTTGGGAGGATTATAAAATTAAGGAGTTAAATAATTAAAGCCTCAAAAACACCCATTTGTAAAGTAAATTTAGGAGGTGCAATCCATTCCAAAGATGCAATTTTGTTACATATGAGCAAATTACTCCTATAGAAGTAAATCACTCATTATCTAGGAGTAAATTGCTCATCATTAGGAAAGGTAGGAAAAGTATGCATGGATGTAGAGGAAGATATTTTAAAAATCCATTTTTTTAATATTTTTATAGCATCAAATACCATCTAGAAGGCTTATAAGAAACATAAGGATGAAGTTGGAGGGATGTAATATTTAAATGTGCATAATTTTGATAAAGATACCCCCAAATTAGTAGAATTACTAAGAGTAGATGTTTCTTACCCTAGGTAACTCTTGGGTGAATTGTTTCTATAAATAGTGGCCATGTGATCTATTGTAAACATATTTTGGTCCCTAATAAAATTAGAGATACACTTTGTGAACTTCACATAATAATGTGCTCTAATTTTGAAAAATAATAGATACTATACAAGATGTTTATTTTTATTGTTTTAGGTTATGCAATGCTTGGTTATTGTGACATTGCCATTTTTACATTTGGTTATTATTTTCTATTATATAGATCATACATGTAGGAGCACACTATTGTTATTCAATTTCTTCATGTGTTGACTGGTCATGCACTTTCCTTGTTATGGAAAAGTCATATTTTATTTTATTGAATTTAATTTAATCTATTACACCTTACCTTACAACATTTATTTTATATACTTAGATTATATTAGTTTAAATTAGCAAGGACAATGGAGAGTAAAACTTAATTTAGTGTTATCAACAAAATCTAGATTACTATTTTAGGTTGATACTCATTTTTTCACATTAAAAAACAATGATTACCTTCTTGCTTGCCTCTCGATTCAATAATTACCCATCTAATATCTTTAATAATATATAGGTTTAAATTATTTAATGACCTCCATTGAATCTAGGGAGTACCTTATTTTCATCTAATATAATAACTATGTACTAGTATCTCTAGCAATCTAGAATAGATTATCTTCTTTTTTATTACAACTATAGGGTCCATGTGATATTGTCAATGATATAGTGCTTATTTTCTTGTTGGTCTTTCTTGATTTTGCATCTAGCATATTTCTTTAATAACATTGGTGTAGCAATTTAACCATTTATCAGTGTAATAGTAATTGATCATATTAGATCCTATATATGACTTTCTTAATAAGAAATGAGCTTAGATCTAATATCTTTCCTTCTTAGACTTCTGCATATGAAAATAATTTGATATAACCATATGAATTGATACTCTCTAAAGAGTCAAATATACAAGGAAATTTTTATTAATATTTTATTTTAGGGTATTATCTATAATTCTTTTTTTAAACCCACTTAAACAAACATCATAGAACTTTTCAAAAGATTAAATTATTACATAATTGTTTATTATTACTATTTAAAAAAATTATATAATAACAATATAAATAAGTTTATATCAAATTTTCAATAGCCATAGATTGAAAAGTTAATATTCAAGGTTTAAACTAAATGAATTTGATACACAATATTATTGTTATTTATATAAAAGTGTGATGTTTGAATACAAAGTTAAATGTCTTGTACGACCATTAGTAAAAGTTTTCTTAAAACTATTTTAGAATAATAATTGCTTTCTTCATCACCTCTCGATTCAATAATTAACCATGTAACATATATAATAACCTATAGGTTTAATTTCTCTTTGAATCCAATAAATATCTCATTTCTATTTTAGTTACTAACTATATGCTAGTATATCTACTAATGTATAATACATAGTCTTACCTTTTACTCCAATAACTCTAAGATCAATGTATATCATCAATGATATAGTGTATATTTTCTTGTAGGTTGTGTATATCATCAATGATATAGTGTATATTTTCTTGTAGGTTTTGTTTGCTTATGAACCTAACATCTTTCCTTAACATGGCGGAACATTATAAAAATTTACTTTTCTAACACTAATTGGTCTTAGTGGGTCCTTTAAATGAACCTAAAGTTATCTCTTCCTAGCCTTATGCATCTGAAAACAATTTGATTTTAATTAGTAGAAACTAATACCTTTACTATTGGGATGTCCTATATAAACTCTTTGATATTCTAAAAATATGGTGTTTTTAATAGTCATACTAACTTTCTTAGTATTCTTTTTAGATATGAAAAGGTTCATGCTTTTAATAGTCTTACTCAAAATCAAATCTATTTAGTCTCTAAAATTAGGTATCAAATTATATCTTCAACAAAAAAAAGTCATTATAGAAACACTGCTTGCCACATTTTGGACTACATGGCTACATTTTTTCAAATTTTAAAGTTTGTATAGATAATATTTTAGTCAAAGTTGATTTGATTGAATAAACATATAAAAATAACCTTATATAAGATAAATCTTAAAATCTATGTAAGTGCATGAGTATAGAATCGCTTCACCTCTATTTCACGTTTATGCTACAAGTTTTGCATTGCAACAACTTCGAAATCTTAAAATCTATTTAAGTACACAAATATAGAACCGCTTCACCTCTATTTCATGTTTTTGCTATAGGTTTTGCATTGCAACAATTTATCTTAACATGTTCATATAGTTTATGCACACATTATAAACATAGGAGTTGATTGAGCTACTGAAACAAACCATTAACTTGATCCAAATATACAACATCATTCAAAGTAGGAACAAAGAAGACCCACTAAAAACCAGAAGTGGCCATGCCAAAAAGAAGAGGACACGAAGGAAGCCAATGCCATGTCCTTTGTGCCACACTATAAATCAGCACTTCAGGCCAACACATAGATGACAAACATATGAATTCCCCATGGCCAAAGAATTATATATGATCATAATTGTGGTAGGATGGAGAAAAAAATATTTTGGAGATGAACTTTGGCACTCTATCCACCTGTCTCCACATCATCATTCCATCAAGCTCCCAAAACCATAGGCCTTTGGCAATCCCATCGGACCCAATTCCTCTGACTATAAAAATATGGTCATTGCAGGTGACCAGGTGGGTAAATGCAAATGAATTGTGGGGAACTGAAGCTTCCATAATTTTCCATGCTGACTATTGTAGATTGAAATCCATAATGTTAATCCACTTTGATGTGATGAAATAGAAGTTTCCACCACAAAATATTGCTTCTCTCTTAAGATTCGATCTATGTGCCAAGTTGATAGTCATGTTCTAGACATCTAATTTGGAATTATAAATGGTTGCTATGGAATTGGAGACCATCATGACAATGTCTTCATCTATGATGGTTGTGGCTATTATGATGGCCAAGAAATTTTCAAGGTGCTTTTGAGTATGTTCAGATAAATTAATTGGTGGAGTAAGTGGCCTCTACATTTTGGTGAGAAGATTATAGATGAGGAGAGGGTAAAAATTAGTTGAATGTAGATTTGGACACCAAAGGCACATTTGGATCTTATTCAACTTCTTGGATACCAAAGGCACATTTGGATCTTTAACAAAAAAATTGTCTTTTTGAAGTAAATGTAGAACCTTATCAACATGGCTTAGGTGATCTTTCCAAGTTTTACTATAAATTAGGATATCATCAAAGAAAACTAGCACAAAATTACGAAGGTATAGCCTAAAGATGTTATTCATAAGGCTTTGAAAGGTTGATGGAGAATTAGTAAGACTTAAGGGCATGACTAGGAATTCATAATGACCTTCATGAGTGCAAAAAACTATTTTAGATATGTCTTCTTCTCTCGTCTGGATTTGATGAAAGCCAAAATGAAGATCCAATTTAGTGAAATAACAAGCACCATATAGGTCATAATGACTGGGATAGGTAACTTATCTTTGATGGTAATTTTTTTGAGAGGTCAAAAATATAGACACATGTGCCATGAAGTATCTTTGAACCTAACCATTACTACCAGTAAAGAATAAGGGTTGATTCTAGGATGAATGATGCCATGTTCTAACATTTCTTGGACCAGTTTCTCTATTTCTATATTTTGTGGTTGAGAATAATAGTAAGGATGAACATTAGGAGGAAAAATTCCAAGGATAAGATGTATGGCATGGTCATGATATCTACTGGGAGGTATCCCTTTTGATTTGTTGAAGACTTCATCATATTTAGCCACAATATCTTGAAGATATTTTAAGGGAATTATAGGGGTATCCAATGCTTGAAATTCTATGCAATTGATTTGAGCTATGAATCTATAATATCCTTTCTTTAATATATTTTCCATGTAAAGTGAACTCACCACCTTGGATGGTGGATATTGAATTCCTTGGAGATGAATAGTATTATCATTTTCTTTCCATTCAACATATAATTTTAAAAAATTAAGACTAACAACATCTAGTTGTTCTAACCATTCGACGCCTAAAATAGCATCTGAACTTCCCAATTTTATAACGAAGAGAGTTCCTCACCAAGTGTAATTTCCCATTTGGATTGAAACTAGAGATGTTTTTCCAACACATTGAGCATTTCCTCCATTTGTAATTAAAAATTGAAACTTATCTTGATTGGTAGTATTAATGTACAAGTTCAATGCTTTAGCAGTCTTGTTATCAATAAAGTTATGTGTACTATCTGAATCAATCAATACATTAATACGTCTATGCCTAATAAATCTTGGTACCTTAATTGTATGATGAGTTGCTATCCCCATAAGAGCATGTATCGAAATAGCCATGGTGTCATATTTTGGTGTTACTTAACTAGTATTTGCTAAGATTTGTTCTGTATATGTGGGCAACTCTTGCTGAGTGATATCTTTTGCTTCTTCTTCTTCGTACTTATTTTTAAATTCTATTTGAAAGGTTTGATGTGGTACACATGCTTGATCTCTGGGATTATTATTACAAAATTTAAATTAGAATTATCTTGATGATTTTTCATTTCTATGAAAATATTTATTATGATACTGAGGATGAGCATTAGAGTCTCATTAAGAATATGTCCAATTTTGAATTTTTTGTTTAGAAATCTTAGCAATATGCATGGTAGCTTCTAAAGTGTAGGGATCATGTAGGTGTACTTCAAGTTTAATATTTTTCTTCAAATCATGATGAAATATAGAAACCACCATAAAAGCTTTTAAATATTTTGTATATGCAAGAAGACTTGTGAAATCAGAAATATAATCTTGGATAGAACTAGTTTGTTTGAGCTCCAAAAGGTGAATGATGTAAGAAGAAAAAATGCCTTCATCAAATATTTTAAGGAAAATATCTTTAAATTTTGGCCATAATATGGGACGTTTATGTTGACGGTGCTGCTAAACAAACCACTGGTAAGATTTTGTACCCAATTTGGAAGAGGCATACAAAACTTTTCTAACTTTAGGAACATGATATAAGTGGAGTGATGAGCACCTAAAATGCTCATTTTATATACATTGTTAAGGGGCATCATCACTAGTTAATTAGCATTAGATATATATATTTATTTAACTTATGCATATAATTGATATAAAATTTGGTATTATGCTTAACATGTATTTTTAGTAGAAATTGTGTATAAATGCAGGTTTTGTTGCTAATATGGTGCTTTCCAGTCTACATCTCGGTTGAACCTGGCATACCTCCACTTCATTGATTCTAAGGTATATGGAGTAGGCGCATTAATCAAGCGCCTTACTCCATACAAGCGAAGGTGCATTATTGGTGCCTTACTACCATACATGGGGAGGTGCCTTACTCTGGCACCTTACTCCCATACATGGGGAGGCGCCTTACTCTGGCACCTTACTCCCATGTATGGGAGGCACCTTATTGGCACCTTACTCCCATACATTGGAGACACCCGCATTGGATATGCCATATGACCAAGTCAACATTGACCAGGTTGACCAAGGGGCTAAGGAGGAGGTTGCACGTGAAGACAAAGGAGAACTATTTTAATCATGCATTTATTAAATAGAATAAAGTATTTGTTATTATTATCAACTAATTTGTTGGTTGACCTTATAAAGCTCTTAAATCATTTTTAGGATGCATTATTTTAGGAGTTTTTTGTTATGTACACCTAAGGATTTTATATATTTATCCTTCTGGTGAACGGACATGCTTTAAAATAGGGAAATAAAATATGTGTAGAACCAATTGTAACTAATCATGTCATGTGATTAAATTATATTAATTTGTTATTGTAAAAATATTTGATCACATTTTATATAAAGACGTAGGCCAGATGAACAAGGGTATCGATTATTAATTTACACATAATTTATTATTCCATTTCATTATTTGTTTAATTGATTAAGAGTGCAATTCCTCTTATTTGGGTAAGCTCTATGTAGCTAGCCGGGAAGATTATCTGCGGGAGCTTAGGTGCACTCCTCGCAGTAGTCCTCCCCTATTTATTTTTGTATTTGTTTTCTGTAGATTAGTTTATTGCTTTATTTACTGCTTTATTTAATTTCAGTCGTGTGTGTTTATTTTTCTTGTACATTTATTTTCCTGCACTTTATTTCTAGCATTGTAATTTATTTATTTAATTTTTGTACTTAGTTTATTTGGTTTGTCTAACTTTCAAATGCATGAACATACCCCACCAAACTAAATAATGTACATACAAATTCATTCCCCAACATTGCAAGCATATACTATGTGTGACACTCGTAATTTTATGAACTTACTGGATTGATAATTTATGGAATAGAAATGATTATTTTTTGAGACATGATTTCTACTCACCATGGAGCATACCATCCATTTTAGCTAACCAACCATGTGGATCCCCGCACTCAAATATGGGTATATCAGTACACGGAATGGTAACACCTGGAGGATATTTCAAAAATTGAGCAATTTCACCCATATCTGAGTTACTATCATTGTGACCTAAGGGAGGATCACGATCCATAGTATCCTTTTGTCTTTTGGAATTAGTTGGAGAATTAGGACGTTCAAGATTTTGATTTTGTGCTAGTTGTTGGATAACTTTTTGTTCATATTATTAGTTATTTTAGACAAATAATCTTATAGTTCTTGGTAGTAGGAAGAAGGGATTATGACATCATTTTGGATATTCTCATGGGATGAGTTGGAAGAAGCCATGGAATTAAGAACGGAGTGGTTGGGGTTAAAACTGTTAATGTGTAAAGGAGAATTATGTTGCGTACCTTTATTTTGTGGATGTCTTCTTGGTGAATTTAGTGATCCTTCGTTTGGATTATTTGCACTATATAATCTTCCGTTTGGTCCTATATTCCACCTGTCACTCATGCACTTAATTTAATGCCAAAAATAGACCAAAATATTTTGTAAATTTTGGTAAAAAAATTGTTGTCAATTTATTGACGAATATTTCGCTTCAATTGCAAAATTTGATTTTCTTGCTCCAATGGCTAGTTTTTAATTTGAACACCCAACATTTAGTATGCAATTTGTTTCTAACATGGTAGATACCAAGATGTCGACATGACTAGATATCAAGACAATCTACGACATGGTTATCTATGATAATTTACCAAGACCTAATGGTTACCAAGGCATGGAAACAATAAGACCCAATGGTTCCCCTTAGTTTAAACTAGTGAACAAGACCCAATTGTTACATAAACATGGACATGAAAAGACCAATGGAGTAGCTATTAGATAACATAATTGGAGGATAACATAGATGAAAGAATTACTTTGATGATGATACACATGGCTATTGCACAAGATACCTGACACGCAAGAGGGGGAGTGGTAAGTACATGACTAAAGAAAACTCGACATGCATGATATGGGTATGGGTCATAGGAAGTGATTTTTCATGTGACCAAAGTCACAATTAATCAATGATGTGTTGGTTATTTTAAATCACTCACAATACGCTAACTAGGAAATGTGGGATTAAACAAAAAGTATAAAAAAAATAAGCTTTGTGATACCCACTATATCAAGAAATAAAATTATAATTTATGAATTAGACTTTAGGCAATTTACATACTCGATACATGTGGCAATACGATATAGGTGGATATTTGTAAAAGGTATTTTTTTTATTTATATTTAATTGTAATTTTCTAAATGCTTTATATTCATTGTCGTGAGACATTTCTAGATGTTTAGTGAACTACCAATTAAATTTAAATCCTTATTGCCCTTTAAACATATAGCATTAATAATTTATTGCATGTGAATTGATTGGTGAGATTATATGGATAGCTTAGGTTTTAGAGGTGCTTTCTAAAACTACTTCAATTGAAAAATTACCTATGCACTTATATATAGCCTTTTTCCCTAACAATACATGTAAATTGGAGGTGATATGATGACAGGATCAGACGTAAAAAAAATCCTTCATGAATATGATGAAATCCAATGATACAGATGGTTTTAAATTAGGAAAAAATTTCAAATCATTTTGCTGCGAGCGCTTTACCCACCAAACTATATGGACTGCAAAAATATTTTGTTGAAAAATACAACGCTTGTAATATGCTGAAATGAACACAATAAACAATTTCTTGCACTTGGATTAAAATTTATTCGGTTTATCTAATCATATGAACTATCTCTATGAAACTTCCACTCCCAGCGATGTACACTTGAGACCGGATACAAAGAATACCTTTTTGTGTCTTGATAAAAGATTTTTTTATCCCATTTGAAAAACTGCAATTGCAAATAATTTCAATTGTTGGCAATGCATATGGATTAAAATTACACCAGTGTATTTATTCCTTGTTTATTGCTTCTATGAGACTTTCAAAACCTTAGCGCATTGGAATATTGGAGATCTTATACCACTTAAAGAGATATTTCTTCATAAAACAAATACAACACGGATCAAAATGATTAAATCAAATGAAATCTTACCACTTGAGGAGAGCTAAGTCCTTTTTCACTTAAGGAGGGCTAAGTACTTGCAAATACATATATTAATATTATAAAATGAAAATATGACTAATTTTAAATCAACCTACAACTATATATAAGAGTAAATCAATAAATCAATGATCACTTGAAAATATAGCCAACTAGCTATATTGGTGTTGTAACATCATCACCCTAAAAGTTATTTATAACTACTTTAGGTGCCTTGAAATTACCATGGGTGTTTCCTAGTACATTGAAGCACCCCAACATCGATGGATGTTTTCACATGCAGGAAGTGCCAACCGATGTTTGGCATCAAAAGTGACAAGAAAGACCAAATCAATGCAAAACAATGGCTTACCCCCACCAAATCACTCCAAATTTCATCCATGCATCCATTTCATCACATTATCAGGTTTTGTGAAAGTCCAAACCAATTTGGACACATAATTTTAGTTTACGCCCTAAAGGCACAAAAATAACTTATCAAATTCAAAAGCATTTCAAAATGGTCCAAATTTTCACAAAATGGTAATAATCATCATTCTCATTATCAATACTTCATTTTCACATCATCAAATCATAACATTTGTACATTTTCCAGGTTCACCTGCAATTTCAAGGGAACCTCGTATCTAGTGGTCTATTATATCCCCTTGGTGATTGCAATGATTTTTATCCATTCAAGTTAGTAAGATAAATAAATCACCATAAGGAAACTTGGTAATCTTCATCATCTCATATCTCCTTGTTTGAAATCACAACAATCTTTGGTACTTCACATTTTGAGTGAAACAATGCCAAGAACAATTTGCACAAAAGCTATCATTGATGGCCTAGTTCATGGGGCTTAAAACATGGAAAAAATCATATTTCATCATTCCCCATCTCCTTGAAAATCATCATGGTGACTGGTTTTAGCTAGGGTTATTGGTTTCAATCATAGGAATTATATGACAGTCACTAGTTGACCCTCTAAAGTTGAATCTTTTTCTTTATGCATCTTCATATTTGTATATCAGTGATGCCAGAAGGTACATTATTCAACAACATTGAATCACCCCAAATTTAGGGTAACCATTTTTTATTTTGAATTTCTCATAATAGGATACATCTTACATGATCATGGCATCTACACTTGGTAAAAACTCCTTTCTCTATTAGGGCAAAAATAGAGTTCATCAGATGCATCTTCCACCAACCCTCGTTCACTGTTGGGGAAAAAATGGTATCACATTTACATCATTCATATAATCCATAATCACATCATTATTTTACATAACCAACTGCACTCATTCACCAATTGAAGGGGTAAGCTACGTAATAAAAATTCTTTTATCTCCAAGCTCATATCCACATCTCAACAAAGTTGCTTCTGCATCAAGCCTAAACAGGTGTCTTGTATTTTTGCACCGTATTGAATTTCACGCAACGCAATACAAAAATGGGCATCTATAGACACCAAAACCTAGCCACTTGTCTCTCATCCAAGTATTCCCACCATTTTTACCCATTATTTACATATATTATATATTTAATATATATTTAAATATTAATATTTTTTATCATATTTTTATATATAATAAATATGTATATATATGTGTAAATTAATCTCAACCATCTTGGTCTAATCCTAGCCATTCATTAACCTTAAACCATGCCACCTGCCCAAATTTAATCTCCACCCTCTGTCACGTTTTAATCTTGACCACACAAATTATGTCATTGAAACCCTAATGTTCCCTAGGAAATATTATAAATAGGAGTCATTTTGATGGCTCAGGCCTTGATTTTTTCCCTAAGTTTTCTTGGAGTCTAAGCCTAAGCCATTCGTGCTCTTGAATCCTAAGTTTTTAAAGTCTTTGAATTCCTTTCGTCCATCGTCACCCTCGCTCTCGTATCTATTACCACATCCATCATTGTAGACCTCACCTAAAGTATATCTACTTTTAAAAACCTTGCTTCAACTTCTAAACACCCCTCTACTAATCCCAAGCATCCATCTGCTACTATTGAACACTCGTTCGCTATTCTTGAGCATTTTTGGGTACTTTTCATCATCCTCGAGTGCCCACAGGTGTTCTTTGTTGTCGTTGAGAACCCGCAGAAATTTTTAGACCAGAGTTCTACAGCCCTACTAATCCTCGGGTGTTACTACAACATCCACACACCATCTTCCTACAACAATGACTATAGATCATAAAACAATTTCACAAGGCAAATTTATTTGTTGTGTTTATTTTAATATTCTTATATTTGCTTATAGATTCATTTATGCAACTAGGGTTAGATTTTTTCTTATTGAGGGCCTCACATAGTGGAGCCCTCACAAATATTATTGACCTTCTATTGTTTTTTATTATTTGCAAGTTTAGGGATCAAGTTCATTGGCAGTTATTTAAGCTGGAGTGATCCGATCAATGGATATATGAAGCCCACTCACTTTTTTGGGATCGATTGAGTGTGAAGACACCACCCTAATTTTTTGGCTAGGGTTTTGGATAACCCTAGCATATTGATATTATTGTATTGAGGAATAAATCTTTATAAAAGCCCCAATTTGAGGCATATTTGGTTGTAATATCAGGAATCCACCCATTAATAAAAATAAAATTTATTTCTATGCAATCATATGTGTTTATCTTGCTATAATTGTTCATTTTTTTAATTTTAGTTATTTGGTGTTGTTCGATTTCGTATCTACAATAAATATGCCCACAAATTAGTAGAATTACTAAGAGTAGACGTTTCTTACCTTAGGTAACTCTTGGATGAATTATTTCTATAAATAGTGGTCATAGGGTCTATTGTAAACATCTTTTGATCCCTAAGAAAATTAGAGATACATTGTGAACTCCGCATAATAGTGTGCTCTAATTTTGAAAATAATAGAGATTATTCAAGATGTTTATTTTTATTGTTTTAGGTTATGCAATGCATGGTGATTGTAGCATTGCCCTTTTTCCTTTTGGTCATTCCATTCTATTATATAGATCATACATGTAGGAGCACACTATTATTATTCAATTTATTCATGTGTTTACTGATCATGCACTTTCCTTTCTATGGTGTAGCCATATTTAATTAAATTTAATTTAATTTAATCTATTATACCTTACATTCCATGCATTTATTTTATATACTTAGATTATATTAGTTTAGATTAGCAAGGACAATGGAGATTCAACCTTAATTTAGTGTTATCAAAAAAATCTAGATTAGTATTTTAGGTTGATACTCATTTTTTCACATTTAAAAATAATGATCACCTTCATCCTTGCCTCTCTATTCAATAATTACCCATGTAATATCTTTAATAATCTATAGGTTTAAATTCTTTAGTAACCTCCATTGAATCGAGGGAGTACCTTATTTTCATATAATATAATAACTATGCACTAGTATCTCTAGTAATCTAGAAATAGATAATCTCATTTTTTATTCCAACAACTATAGGGTCCATATAACATTATCATATATAGTGTTTATTTTCTTGTTGGTCTTGCTTGCTTTTGCATCTAGCATATTTCTTTAATAACTTTGGTGTAGCATTTTAACAATTTATCATTGTAATAGTAATTAATCATATTAGATCCTATATATGACTTTCTTAATGAGAAATGAGCTTAGCTCTAATATCTCTCCTTCTTAGCCTTATGCATATGAAAATCATTTGATATATCCATATGAATTGATACTCTTTAAAGAGTCAAATATACAAGGAAATTTTAGTTAATATTTTATTTTAGGGTATTTATCTATAATCCCTTTTTTTAACACCACTTAAACAAACATCATAAAACTTTTCAAAAGATTAAATTATTACATAATTGTTTACTATTACTATTTAAAAATTTGTTTGTATAATAAATAATATAAATATGTTTATATCAAATTTTCAATAGCCATAGATTGACAAAGTTAATATTCAAGGTTTAAATTAAATGAATTTGATACAAAATATTATTGTTATTTATATAAAAATATGATATTTGAATATAAAATTAAATGTCTTGTATGACCATTAGTAAAAGTTTGATTAAAACTATTTTAAAATAATGATTACTTTGTTCATCATCTCTCCATTCAATAATTAACCATGTAACATATATAATAACTTATAGGTTTAATTTATTTTTGCCATATCCATTGAATCCAATAAACATCTCATTTCTATTTTAGGTACTATAATATATGTACTAATGTATAATGCATAGTCTTGCCTTTTACTCCAACAACTCTAAGATCAATGTATATCATCAGCAATATAATGTATCTTCTCTTGTAGGTTTTGTTTGTTTTTAAATCTAACATCTTTCATATAACAATTTACTATTTTAACACTAATTGATCTTAGTGGGTCCTATAAATGAACCTAAAGTTATCTCTTCTTCCTAGCCTTATGCATATGAAAACAATTTGATTTTAGTTAGTAGAAACTAATTGTGTCCTATATAAACTTTTTTTCGATATTTTAAAAAGATGATGTTTTTAATAGTCATACTAACTTTCTAGGTTCGTGTTTTTAATAGTCTTACTCAAAATCGAATCTCTTTAATCTCTAAAATTAGGTATTAATGTATATCTTCAACAAAAAGTCATTATAGAAATACTCAAATCTCTTTAGTCTCTAAAATTAGGTATCAATGTATATCTTCAAAAAAAAGTCATTATAGAAATACTGCATGCCACGTTTTGGACTACATGGCTACATTTTTTCAAAGTTTAAAGTTTGTATACATAATGTTTTAATGAAAGTTGATTTGATTGAATAAACATATAAGATATAATCTTAAAAGCTATGTAGGTGCATTGAGTATAGAACCGCTTCACCTCTATTTCACGTTTCTGCTACAGGTTTTGCATTGCAACAACTTAGAAATCTTAAAAGCTACAGGTTTTGCATTGCAACAACTTAGAAATCTTAAAAGCTATTTACGTGCACAAGTATAGAACCGCTTCACCTCTATTTCATTTTTTCTGCTACAGGTTTTGCATTGCAACAATTTATCTTAACATGCTGACATAGTTTATGCACACATTATAAACACAGTAGTCGGTTGAGCCGCTGAAACAAAACCATTAACTTAATCCAACTATACAATACCGTTCAAAGTAGGAACGAAGGAGACCCACTGAAAACCAGAAGCGGCCATGCCAGAAAGAAGAGGACACGGAGGTAGCCAGTGCCATGTCCTTCGTGCCACGCTGTAAATCAGCACCTCGGGCCCAACACATAGACGACACACATATCAATTCCCCGTGGCCAAAGCAATATATATGATCATAATCGTGGTAGGACGCAGAAAAAAACATTTTTGAGATGACATCTGGCGCTCTATCCACCTAACGTCATCATTCCATCAATCTCCCAAAACCACAAGCCTTTGGCAATCCCGTCGGACCCAACACCTCCGACTATAAAAACACGGTCGTTGCAGCCGACCAGGAGGGCAAATGCGAATGAATCGTGGGGCGCCGGAGCTTCCATCGTTTTCCACGCCGACTGCCGTAGATTAAAAGCCACAACTTCAATCGGCTCTGACGTGATGAAATAGAAGTTTCCACCATATTATATCTTTGTAGTTTGGATTTGTGGTGATTGTGTTTATGTTTTGCTTTGTCATTGAGTACCTCGTCATGAAATAGAAGTTGGTAAAATATTATATATTAAATAAATGTTAGAGATATACATACAAAAACTATATTAAACTATATAAGAATAATAATTTATGCACAATAACCTATAAGAACAACATCCATCACACCACTAATAAATATTATCACAGAAATCAGCAAATATCTTGGTCTTATTATAACATTGCTCCAAATTATAGTAGTGTGGTAACCTGCCTATTATATTAGAATTTTAATGCTTGGGAGGATTAAAAAATTAAGGAGTTGAATAATTAACGCTTCAAGACACCTATTTGTAAAGTAAAATTAGGAGGTGCAATCCATTCCAAAGATGCAATTTTCTCACACACAGTAATTTGCTCCTATAGAAATAAATCACTTTTTATTTAGGAGTAACTTGCTTATCATTAGGAAAGGTGGGACAAGGATGTATGGAGGTAGAGAAAGATATTTTAAAAAACCATTTTTTGTCTTTTTATAGCATCAAATACCATTTAGAAGGCTTCTAAGCAATTTGAGGATGAATTTGGAGGGATGTAATATTTGAAGGTGCATCATTTTGATAAAGATGCACCCAAATTAGTAGAATTATTAAGAGTAGATGTTTCTTACCTTAAGTAACTCTTGGATGAATTGTTTCTATAAATAGTGGTCATGGGATCTATTGTAAACGTCTTTTGGTCGCTAAGAAAATTAGAGATACACTTGGTGAAATCCATATAATAATGTGTTCTAATTTTGAAAATAATAGAGATTATTCAAGATGTTTATTTTTATTGTTTTAGGTTATGCAATGCATGGTGATTGTGACATTGTCCTTTTTCCTTTTGGTCATTCATTTCTATTAAATAGATCACACATGTAGGAGCACACCATTGTTATTGGAATACTTCATATGTTGACTGATCATGCATTTTCCTTGGTGTGACATAGCCATATTTTATTGAATTTAATTTAATCTATTACACCTTACCTTCCATGAATTTATTTTATATACTTACATTATATTAGTTTCAATTAGCAAGGACAATGGAGAGTCAACCTTAATTTAGTGTTATCAACAAAATCTAGATTAATATTTTAGATTGATACTCAAATTTTCACATTTAAAAATAATGATTGCATTTTTCCTTGCCTCTCAATTCAATTATTATCCATTTAACATCTTTAATAATCTGCAGGTTTAAACTCTTTAGTGACCTCCATTGAATCTAGGGAGTACCTTATTTTCATCTAATATAACAACTATGTACTAGTATTTCTAGTAATCTAGAATAGATAGTCTTCTTTTTTATTCCAACAACTATAGGGTCCATATGACATTGTCATAGATATAGTGTTTATTATCTTGTTGGTCTTGTTTGCTTTTGCATCTAACATATTTCTTTAGTAACATTGGTGTAGCATTTTAAAAATTTATTATTGTAATAGTAATTGATCATATTAGATCCTATATATGACTTTCTTAATGAGAACTGGGCTTAGATCTAATATCTCTCCTTCTTAGCCTTATGCATATGAAAATAATTTGATATATCCATATGAATTGATACTCTTTAAAGAGTCAAATATAAAAGAAAATTTTTGTTAATATTTTATTTTAGGGTATTTATCTATAATTCTTTTTTTTAAAACCACTTAAACAAACATCATAAAACTTTTCAAAAGATTAAATTATTACATAATTGTTTATTATTACTGTTTAAATATATAATAAATAATATAAATATGTCTATATCAAATTTTCAATAGCCATAGATTGAAAAAGTTAATATTCAAAATTTAAACTAAATAAATTTGATACGCACAATTATTGTTATTTATATAAAAATATAATGTTTTAATACAAAGTTAAATGTCTTATACAACCATTAGTAAAAATTTGCTTTAAACTATTTTAAAATAATAATTCTCTTTGCAATATCCATTAAATTCAATAAATTTACTAGTATATCTACTAATATATAATATATAGTCTTACCTTTTACTTTAACAACTTTAAAATCAATGTGTATCATCAACAAATATAATGTATCTTTTCTTGTAGGTTTTGTTTGCTTTTGAACTTAGCATCTTTCCTTAACAACATGGTGAAACATTATAACAATTTACTATTGTAACACTAATTGGTCTTAGTGGATCCTATAAATGAACCTAAAGTAATCTCTTCCTAACCTTATGCATACGAAAACAATTTGATTTTAGTTAGTAGAAACTAATACTTTACTATTGGGATGTCCTATAAAGATGGTGTTTTTAATAGTCATACTAACTTTCTCTAGGTTCGTGTTTTAATAGTCTTACTCAAAATCGAATCTCTTTAGTCTCTAAAATTAGGTATCAATATCTTCAACAAAAAGTCATTATAAAAACACTGCATGCCACGTTTTGGACTACATGCCTACATTTTTCAAAGTTTAAATACATCATATTTTAGTCAAAGTTGATTTGATTGAATAAACATATAAAAATAATCTTATATAAGATAAATCTCATAAGCTATGTAAGTGCATGAGTATAGAACCGCTTCACCTCTATTTCACGTTTCTGCTACAAGCTTTGCATTGCAACAACTTAGAAATCTGAAAAGCTATTTAAGTGCACAAGTATAGAACCGCTTCACCTCTATTTCATGTTTCTGCTACAGGTTTTGCATTGCAACAATTTATCTTAACATGCTCATATAGTTTATGCACACATTATAAACACAGGAGTCGGTTGAGCCGCTGAAACAGACCATTAACTTAATCCAATTATACAACACCGTTCAAAGTAGGAACGAAGGAGACCCACTGAAAACCAGAAGCGGCCATGCCAGAAAGAAGAGGGCACGGAGGCACCCAGTGCCAAGTCCTTCGTGTCACGCTATAAATCAGCACTTCGGGCCAACTCATACACGACACACATATGAATTCCCCGTGGCCAAAGCAATATATATGATCATAATTGTGGTAGGACGCAGAAAAAAACATTTTGGAGATGACATCTGGCGCTCTATCCACCCGTCTCCACGTCATCATTCCATCAAGCTCCCAAAACCACAGGCCTTTGGCAATCCCGTCGGACCCAACTCCTCCGGCTATAAAAACACGGTCGTTGCAGGCTACCAGGCGGGCAAATGCGAGAGAATCGTGGGGCGCCGGAGCTTCCATCGTTTTCCACGCCGACTGCCGTAGATTAAAAGCCACCACCTCAATTGGCTCCAACGTGATGAAATAGAAGTTTCCTCCACAGAAAACTGCTTCGCTGCGGAGATTCGATCTCGGCGCCAAATCGATATTGGTGTTCCAGACGTCTAATTTGGAATTATAAATGGCTGCTGTGGAATTGGAGACCATCATTAGGACGTCTTCGTCTATGGCGGTTGTGGCCATTGCGATGGACGGGCGATTTGCGTGGCGGTTTTGAGTAAGGCCGGATGAATTAATTGGAGGGGCAAGTGGCTTCCACGTTTTGGTGAGAGGATTGCAGATGAGGAGATGGCCAAAATCAGGTGAATGCGTAGCGAAGCAGAGAAGTCGTGATGATGCGACGAGCAGCTGCAGATCATGTCGGCGATGATTAGGGAGAAACGCAAGAGAAATGAGATGCCATTTTTGGCGGAAGGTGTCGTAGGCTCTGCATATTCTGTGCTGATCGTGCTTGCTAAACATGATCAACCACGGCCTGGATTCATGCCTTTCGGAGCATAACTTGGTGAATGAAGGCGAAGACAGAAGAGACATCCATCTTTTGGACACGGACTTAAACCTCACCAAGTCTTCCACGGGTAGTTTGGCGATGATTATCTCCAAGAGATGTTCAGGAAGGCTTCTCAATAGCTCGCACTCCATATTTCTCTGACTCTAATAACATGAATGCAGAAATAAATGATCAATAAACTTGCTACTAGTTCTGATTATAATTGAATTCTTATATAGAATTTTTCAGCCCTCCCTGATCAAAATTGGATGGCGCGGTTGTAGCCGTGTTGCAGGCCAGCAGTCAAAGAGGTGGGAATATCCCAATTTTATATAGCCTTTTCGACCTCGATAATCGTATCCGTAACTATTCTCGAAGGAAATCTACCAGCTCAATGATGTCATTTTGGCGGCATATATACATGTGCTAAGCCGAATCCTATCATCGTGACATCACCCCTTACATATAACATAGAAGACAAGTTCAACATTGAAATTATCCCAAAGGGTACGAGAGACGTGGAGGGTTTAAGCTTTGTAATAGTTTCTTATTATTATTTTTTAATTTATTTATTTTTGTGAGAATAAGAAAAGATTTAGCTTTTTCTTGCACCTATACTCACTATTAAAGTGCAAAGATTATATATAGATTATTTATTTTTGTGAGAATAAGAAAAGATTTAGCTTTTATTGCACCTATACTCACTATTAAAGTGCAAAGATTATATAGGGAGAGTTAGCAGAGAGTTTTAAATATTTTGTTTTGTAAAAAACAAAATATAAATTAGATTAGATCAAAAATTAAGTCTTTTAGTTAAAGATTAAAGTATAATTGTAAAAAGTGAAAATGAACAACAATCATTTATCGTAAATATGATGGTTATAGTCCCATTAAATATAAAAGTTGTCAAACAAAGTACTTGATCTTGAAGTTGTTCACTAGCCTTAATTTGATTGTATATATGATGATAGGCTTGATGATGTATGTATTCCACCTTGTGCATCATCATGGGAAGGACAATGGAGGTATTATGTATATGTACATGCATTCTAGACACCTACAACAATAAATTTGACAAAACAATTGACATAAAAATCCTCCAAAAATCCTCCAAGGAAGAGTTGAATCTCTAAACACAGTGAGACACCTTTGCTTCTTGAAGAATTTAAAGAAAACCAATTTACAAAAATCCCATCATGGACTCATCATGTTTTTATCTTCTAAGTAGAACTATTTTCTAAGTGTTGGAGAAAATTTTTGTGTCCCTTAAAGATTATCATGCTATAAAATTTTCTAATTTCAATCAACACTGTGGACTCTGGTGGATCCACCTCTTAAACTTAGGAAAATAAAAATAAACCTTCTAAAGACTAAGTTAGCTAAGGAAACCCTAAACAGAGCTATGTTATTCAATTATGCTCTATCAGATAATGAAAGAAAATGCAGTTCATTTAATATTAGACCAAGATTCACAATACCCACTAATTATACCCTACCATTAGATCGATGTCTTATCCATTACCAATGTAGCAAAGATTTAACTAGGTTAATTATATCCATTCAAATGATGTAATAGACATAATTAAAATCCACCAGCAAGGGAATACATCATTTACACATTCAAATGATGTATTATGAAAATGTGCAACACACTCATAATTGAACAAGCAAGTTCCCAAAGGAGAAAGCAAGATTTGTATTAATATCAAAATATTATTATAATTTGAGCCTAGTTAAATAATCTAGATATCATTAAACCAATACAAAGAGATTCTCGATTCAAATGATGTAACAGAGAACCTCAACTCTTAATTCTAATATAGTAATAAAGAGCCTTCTAGATTTCGATCCAACTACTAAAATAATCTCAACAAATTGGATGCTTTCTAAGAAAAACTTGCATAATTATAGGGAAATAAGAGATGGATATGGGAGATAAGACACAAAGAAAATACAACTAACAGGATAAGGGAAGTCAAGAATACCTTTGATGAAAATGGCAATGCAAGACTTGATGATTTCTTCGGTTGGTGCAACCCCTATTTATAATTTAAAAATGGACTATTTTGTTGCAACTGCCTCCATCTGGCTACATTTACATCATTAATTTTATTATGGTTTACAACTAAATTACAGTTTTCTTGGATTGTCTCATCTTGAAATTAACATTTGGCTGTTTTTCACCCATCAAATTTACTAGTAGATTATAGCTATATGGAATTTATGCCCCAAACTTGATTATCTCCCAACTATAGGATTTTATTTTCTTTTTTATTTATGCCAGCCTTCTTCTTTATGCCTGGGCATTATTTTGCTTTTAGCTGACCTCTATCCACCTTATATTACTTCAGTATTAATTTTGTTGATGCTTTTGTCTTTACTTTATTTTTCTTACTTGGGTTGAGTTATTCTTTAATTTGTGTGGCTCCGGGTTTGTTTTAAAATTTAGAAAATCTTGAAGACTCAAGAGATCTTCCTTTCATGATGTAATGTTATAAAAAATTAGACTCTCATGCTTGGAATATTCTATAGGATTTTCACTCATGGAAATTAAGAACCTAGGTAGCCTTATTTCATGATTATAGACTTATGTAGAAGAGGAGGATCAAAAAGGAGCTAGAAAATAAGCTAATGAGTGAGAAGAAGGAGAAAAATAAAATACGTTTAATATCTACTGCAAGGAAAGGAGTAGCTCTGGATTGTAGAAAGTGGGAGATAGAAGGCAATGAAGATATATTCGCTTAAAAAAAGGGAGGGAAATAGTGGTACAAAGAGGAAATACTGAAGAAAAGGAGGGGGACATGGTATTATGTATAATAATACTCACAATAAGAGGAAGAAGTATGTATTAGCAAAAATATGAATGACAAGGAATATGGAGTGATAGACGAGTATATGGTAAAATAAAGACTAATATAAATTAAACAAGAAGAAGAAAAGAGGGAGAGATGGTGCAAGGGGATACCCCCACAAAATTATACCTCCATGAGAATATTCCACTATAGTTGAGAGTTGCTTTAGGTATAGGCAAGATACCTTAGGCAAATACTCTAGGTGCTTGTAGCCCATAATCCGCCATTCTTTATCTCTTCTTTGCACAGTTGAGAAGGAACATTTTTCTTCTGACACTTGTAGTAGCAGATTACTTTAGTTCTATTCTCAGACTCATCTTTGCACTAGAGAGCTTCTTCTTGCTGAATTCAAAAGCATATTATGCTTTACATGGAGCTTGATCTCTTGTTAGCAGGCCCTCTTCATAATATTCACACATTCATACCTTCTGACTAGGCACTTTTTTCAATGTATTGAGGATTTGTGTCGATTATATACTCACATGCCTCTTTCAACACATGGGGGCATTGCTAATAGCTTTGGTTGAATCTTTGACATTCACTTCATTTGAAGGTCAAATCTAGGCTATCGCTTTTAACCCAATTGTTATTAGTATTTTTACTGTTTGCTTATTCCTTGAATTGAATGAAGGCCATTTATGATCTTCCCTCGGATGTTGTGGATCTTCAATCTTATTTGGTTTAATATCTTAGCAACACATTGAGTATATTTTAATTATTGGTAAATTGTCGATCTTCTTTCTAGATTAATGTGAGTCATAGATCTTATTCCTTAGATTAGCTTGATGAAGCATCATGGTCCATATATTGATCACACTTTAAGTATTGCAATTAATGTATTCCATTAGATCCTATTTGTGTGTTGAATTTTTATAATAATCTTAGTCATGGAATTATACGTAATCCTATACATTGATGCTTCCCTATGATTTAATCAAGACCATGGGAACTTTGTATATAATATTTTTCCTTTTTATATTTCAATATCAATCATGCATGGCTTTTCATAATTGAATCTAAATTGTAAGAGCTGACAAATTGCGATCATTGATGAAGAATTTCAAGTGGATGTGGGTCATCGATCTTTTCTGATGGGTCAACCAAATATGGATTACTTAGAGTATTTTGAGGACACATGGGGTATTATGGGCCACATCAAAAAAAAAAATTAATGGTTAATGGATCACCAAGTCCAATTCTAGGAGTCATAGATCTACCCTTCATATTTTAATGGATCATTGATCATCTCTCATAGAATACACTTGATAAGGGTTATTGATAACTTTTTTGGATGGGGAACACATGGAGCAATACAACTATGGAGTGATGAGATAGACTATATTATTATAATTAGTGAGTAAAACTGGGTTGTTACAGTTGGTATAAGAGCCTAAGTTGTAATTATTCCTAGGTTATAGGACACAAATACTTTCAAACTTAAATTTTACCCTTTAGTAATCACAAAACCCAAGATATTAGAAAACTAACATAGCTCTTTTTTACCTAGGAGAAACGGCACCAATGCTTTGAGGTGGTTCATCTAAGAAACCCATACATGCTAGACAAGAGGAGGTCACCATACAACCTAAAAAATAAAGGTAGATTAAACAAATGAATGAATCTACCAGAGAGGATGGGAATCTAACTATGTTAGTTAGATTGCTCCAGGAACATATGCAACAAAAGAAAGAACAAATGTATCAACAACACCAACAAATGAACCAACAACACAAATTGTTAGAAACTTTAGTCAATCAAGAGGTCGATGGTAAGGGTCCCAAATTTAGGAAAGAGGGAAAACCTAACAGACAAGCTAAAATAGGAAGAACCCGGGTAGGGACGAAATTGGCTAAAGACACGAAGAAAATAAAAGTTCCTAAATTTTATGGAAAATATGGTGGGGATGCTGTAAAATATGATTAAATGAAATAGAAACTTATCATCTGAATCTCAAACTGCTTGGGCTACCCTCCACCTAGTAGACATGGCCTTAGAATGGTGGAATACTTTCAATTCGAGAAAGAAAAATTAAGCCTCTACTTTGAAATATAAGTACTTTGTAGAGAAATTTAAGAAAATATTCTTGACCAAGTAGTTTTATGTAGAAAAATTTGAAGAATTTTCTACCTTACAGCAGGAATCCTTGTCTATTGAGGAATACTACAAGAAGTTTGTTAAACCACTAAAGTATGTCCTAAAATATGAGAAAAATGAGTAATTGAAGGTACAAAATTTCATCCTAGGAGTCCATCCCAAAATTAGAACAATAATTAATTTACTCGATCTCGATAAGCTAAAAAAAGTATATAATTTGGCTCATCAAGAGGAAACAAATCAACGAACAAAAAGAGCCTATTTTAATTATAAAAAAATGATAGATAAGGAGAAATAGGAACTTAGAAAAAAAAAGTATCAGTTTTTTAGATGGGAAAAGGAACAAAATAAAAATATCAAGGGGGTTGAAGGAAATGCCTAAGACAGAGAACATGAATAGATCCAATAATGACAGAGAAAGGAAAGGATAATTGAGAAGGAAAAACCAATGGCCCCTCTCCAAAAAATAGATACTAGGTCAACACAAGAATACAAGTATGAAGGAATAAAATAAGACAACAAGGCCTCAAAACTAGGATGATACATCTATAGAGACCCCCACTTTGCAAACAAATGTCCTTAGATAGTTGATCGTAAGAAATTTATAACCAATCAGCCTCATCGAATCTATGCAATAATAGGTAATTCCATCTTAGATGGTCAAGCTACACCCTTGCTTCTGAAAGGTAAACTATTCAATAAATATGTGAATATTTTGAGTGATAGTGGTGCAACAAATAGTTTTCTTTCTACTAGTATGGTCAGGGTTTATACTGAAAATGCCTAAATTTTTGGCAAATGGGTGGAAGGTAGAGTATGGGTTTGGAAAACCTACATAGTTAACCAGTTTCTATTTGATACCCATAAATTCCTACCTAATGGAAAATTTGATTAACATTTGTATGTAGCCCCCTTGCATGCCTTTGGTATCATCCTTGGGATGGATTGGCTAAAAGCCCATGGAGCCCTTATAGACTTCTAGGAGAGATGGATAGAATTCACATATGAGTCTAATAATCGAATAAAAATCCATTGTGATCGAGTTCCTTTTAGACCATATTTACTATCTGCATTACAACCTAAAAATACAATAAGAAAGGGTGGAACAATATATGTATTCAAAATCAATAAAAGTGAAGAGGTTGAAGCTAATTCAAAAAATTTCAAGAAATTCCCTATGTTGAAGGAATTCAAGGATGTATTTCTTGAAGATTTACCAAGTCTTCTGCCATAACATGAGTTTGATTTTTCTATTGAACTATTACATGGATTTGAACCCATTGTCAGATCATCGTATCGAATAATTATGTAGAGTTACAAGAGTTAAAAGTGATAGCTTTTGAAGCTAGATAATTAATGAGAAATAAACCACAAGATATAAAATGAGCAATGCACTATTAAATATATGACAATGGCTATATACTAAGCATGTAAAACTCATAAAAAAAAATTGTAACTGCCATTAATGAAAGCTCACAAAAATAATACATAGAATGGAATTCTATTATTGCATGCTATGAGGAATTCATGCTTCTACCTGTAGACACCTAAAACACGTCATGTCGAGGTGACTACTCATATGGGACATGCAAACAGACCATATGAATGATCTTGGATAGCTCCAAGGTGAAGCAGTGGTTTTAACCACTCAATTTGGGTAGAGTTGGCTAACTCAGCCTTAGCCATGACTGAGACCCATGGCTAATAGAGTTGGCCATGCCTCAGAGCCGTGGCTAGCATCAAAACTATTTTGAATCTCGAGTCGAGCCAAATTTGGTTGCAACAATGGCCTGGGCAATGGAGATTCAAATGGTTTTGGGTGGGGAAGCATCGAGAAGGTTCCCTCCAACTGATCCAACTGCAGGTTTCTTGTTCTTGGCTTCTCCATGAAGCTAGAGCAAGGCCTTCAATGTGCTATAAGACCCCCCTCCAAATTGGGGAGAAGTCTAGAGAAAGTTTGCATTTGAACTTAGCGAAGCTCTACCGAAATGGATAGCAAATTGATAACCCCTTGAGGCGAGTCGAAATGCTACCCAATTGTGGAGTGACAAGCATGAACCCTTCAATGGAGCTTCCCAAGGACTAGGAGAGCACAATCTCACAATTGAGCCTCTTCCACCATGAATTCACATCGAATTCAACCACCAAATCCATCAGAGGACACTGAGGTGACCCTTGACCATCAATTCAACAAGGAGAATTGGAGATCCAAGCCCATATTTGGAGAGCAAAAAGGTTTTCACCTCAGCCATGGCTATCAGTCACGGCTAATAGTGCCAACTACGCCTCAGACCTGCGATGAGGGTTTGATCTCTGTTTCTCCCTATTTTAGCCTTAGATTTATAGTTTTATGCTTTCATATTGATAGATTAACCATAGATTAATCTCATTTGATGCATTTGTATGGTTAGATTTAGATATTTAGGGTAGACTTCCTTCATTTCTTAGCATTTATCAATTCTAGACTAGTTTATGTTCATTTCATGCAATTCAAGTTTCTAATGGTTAATTAGGATGTTTCATAATTAGATTCATGTCTTCTTTATATGCTTTACTACAATTTAATGATTTCTTGCATAGTTTCATAGATTACATGCTTCATTTGCTTTCTTTAGCATTCTTTATGCAAGATTCCTCCAAAAGCCTCATCAAGAGAGGCCACCTTTGCTTTTAATCATTTCTTGTTGTTTCTTGAACGTAGGGTTTATAGGATCCATCCATTTGCAAGGCATTCAAGGTAGCATATACCTCTAATCATGGAGAAGAAGGTCACCATTGATCTTGAGAAGTTCGTGTCCTATTGGAAAGTCTATGGATTACACCACCCCCTCATTTAGAGGGTCTTCAAAACTGTATTGATTGTATCAACATTGAGTATCCCTAAGAGGGATGTATATGTAATCGAATTTGGAAAATTTTAATAAAAGGAAACCCCATTTATTGTTGAATTCATTATTGTCAATATTTCATGCTTTAATGTTTGATATTAATTGATGCATTAGTTAGGTGTATGCTTTCTGCATGGGTACAGATGGTGATCATGATGGGAACCCCACAATTTATGCTATCAATGACTGATTGACTATGTTTTTTATTGTAGGTACTCATCATGGTTAACAACCATGGTTAACAGTCTTAGCCATGCATGACAACTATGGGTAATAGTCTTAGTCATGCCTAATAGCCATGGCTAGCAGAGGATAGAAAAATCATAGACATCAGCTTCTCCATCAGACTTGGATCTCAGGTAGGAGTCATTTCTCTATGTTTTCCTATGTCTGTCTATATTTTTGATAGTCTGAATGTAGTAGAATGATGGGTTAAGTAGAAAACATAGAGAAAGAGTAAAATGAAAATGCTTAGATGCTCTTAGGTTTCTACTAGTCATTGCTAGGAACAATGGACTTCTGATTTCAATCCGCCCTAGTCTCCAGTGGTCTAGGTTATATTTTTGAGTTTGCATGTATGAGGCCCAATTAGTGGCCACTCCTTCATGATTAGTGTGCATTATATGAATATCATATAACATAGATGTGCATTCTCTGAAAGATAAACGTTCTTTTGAAAATAAGCATGTAGGAAAATCATTTGAATGCTCTTTGATGCATTTTATTTCCATGCAAAAGTAAAAAGAACCACACACACCACGTACTATCTAAATGCTAGTGAGTTGGAAGTCATATCCAACCACTAGTAGGGTTCAACGATGGTGGCAGTGATTTCCATCCGTTGGCCCAACTCCCTCGATCCTTGTTACTAGACCAATACCGGATCCAAGATCCATCATAGCCCATGGAAAATTTGCATGTATCTCTCTTTAAAGAGGTATATCACTGACTACGGGTGAACTGGGTGAGGACCGGGAGGACCTGTGCTCCCTGACCATGTGTGGACTTCATTACCACACATTATAGGTTGGATTACATGGCCTGGACTTTCATTGCCAGGTTGTCGAGCTGTGAGTATACAGGTGAAAGCCTTAAACTATTGAGTATATCATCAACAATTTCAAACATGATGAGAGTAGTTTAGAGTTTTCAACAAATTTCAAAACACATCAAACTAGTTAGGGCTCACAAACAAAAATTTAAAAGAGATAATCATCATTGTTTGCTTTGTTTACCTTAAAATATACATACGAGATAATATAATATCATGGTTGTCACACGGAGAGGTCGATCTCGGCATAGAACCAAGGTCGAAGTCGAGGCTCCACCCAATTCACAACACAATGTAGAGAACCCTCAATCACAAGATCCTCTTGGATGATGTTCGATGAGCATTAGAGGGGATAACTCTATGTGCAGGGGTTCTCATCAGAATACCCCACTTAGAGGAGGCAATGCACATGCCTCACGAGATAGATCCGAGTATGGGAGATCCCAACATGGGGACTTCATGCATGGGAGTATATATCATGATCGTACACCTCGTGGATCCACTAGATCCACTGAAGAGTACATCATTGAGGAAGGAACTGTAACTAAGTTAGTGCCCATCCATACTCGAGATAAGGGAGGCTCCAGGCCCCCATCAGTTCAAAATAGACAAGTAGAAAATCTGCCCACTCAGGGGTAGGAAGAGAGGAATGCTTCAAAGCATAGGCCCTCATGGACTCCAAATGATAATCAACCTAGCAAGTTCACATTTGACATGTCCAAGATTGGAGTCAATGGTATGCCACCACATGAGCCATGGTGCACCAGAAAATTGGATGGTCTAGATAGAGTCTTAGGGTAGCTAGGGTATAAACCCTCAGTTGCACATTCTCATTCTATGAGTTCTCATAGTGAGAGCACACATCGGACCATCAGAGAGCTAGGAGAATGCTCTAAGCATCCTCGTAGTATAATTGCCCCATCGACCCACACGGGCATAGAGTACAGACAACACCAGAATGCGAATGCCATCTACACAGACAAGGGCAAGAATGTGGTAAACCAGTCTATCGAAGGTCATACTGATAAAGCTGCTTAGACTAGAATGAGTACACCAGAGACCACACATGACCGATCTTATAGATCGATCATAGAAATTGGTGTCAAAACAATGGTAGCAGATTCTCCAAGATCAATTGGAGGATGTCCATATAGAGCGTGAGCACCTAAAAAATGAGGATTCTCAGAGGTAGAGGTTGCATAGGCAACATATTTTTGAGCAATGCATGCATGAACAATGCATCCTTGATCAAAAGGAGCATGCTGAGTGAGAGGATCGATTGGCTCGAACCAATTTACCCCCTCATAGTGAGTACAGGGAGCGCACTCATAGATGAGCTACTTCACAGCCTGATTTGCACCCTAAACATATTGAGAATCATACTCACCACATGGCCCAAAACATGATGCAGTGCCAAGCATTGGAACATCATGGGTGTACGTAGTAAGAAGAAGTAGGAGATGATCAAGAACAAGAATATCTAGAGATCTCCCTAGTAGATGTGGAGGATGATCCCATTCCCCCACCTCATTTGAAGAAGAATTTACCTCCAAAGGCTCCTCGTGGACCTCTCAGAGAAGAGGAAATTCTATCTTCGAAGGCCTATCAGGCCTTGGTAGACAAGGTTCGAGCTATAGAGAAGCAAGGGATGGCTTATCAAAAGCCTACCTTGAACAAGATTCACAATGAACCTCTATGCCCTTTGGTGCCAATTCCAGCGTATCCCGAGCACTTCGAGATGCCAAAGCTGGATAAGTTTCAAGGTGAGGAAGATGCTCAGGAACATGTTATGAGCTTTATGGACATGTGCTTTCAGATTGAAAGCAATGATGCTCTATTGCTGAGAACATTCATCACAACCCTTTTAGGCCCTGCCTGAGAGTGGTTTAATCAACTTAAGAGGCACAACATAACCAGCTTTGAATAGTTGGCTAATGCATTTCTTGAATGCTTCTCCTTCGATGTCAAGAAGAAGGTTAACCTATCCGATCTAGCTGCTTTAATGCAACATGATGATGAGCCGATCATGGATTATGGTAAAATATGGAGAAATATAATGGTGAAGTTGCCATTTTCCATTTCGACCATCGAACTGACTCGGATGTTTACCAAGAGTTGTGTGAAGCACATCTCATTACTATTACAGCTGCAATAGTACCAAACATTCGAGGAGGCCTTGGCGCAAGCCAAGGTAATAGAGGACATCAAGTTATAGGAGGGTAACTTGAAACTCAAGAACAAGAAGGAATGGAACAAAAAGAACACCCATAATCAGAAGGAACAGGCCAAGCTGGCCCATGTCAACCAAGTGGTGTTAAACCTCTAGAGAGGGGATAAGGGGCAACAATAGAATTATCAAGCCCAACCTCCTCCTGCATGATATGATCAATGCAATAATAACAAAAAGGGTAAGAATAAAGAACAATGCCCACCTCACCAGTTCACACCGCTGTCAGAATCGATGACCTCGATATTCCATCAACTATGTGAGGCCAAGGCTCTCAACTTACCAGAGATCAAGCTAATAGACCCTAATCAACCCAAGCCAAAGGGGTATAGGGATGATTTGTACTATGCTTTCCATAGGGTGAAAGGACATGACATCGAAGGATGTTGGAGTTTCAAACATGTAGTACAGAACATGATCGAAAGAGGTGAGTTAACTATGGACAACCCTCAGGCACCTAGACAACCAGAATATGGGGATCTTCAAGAACCCCTTACCAAATCATGAGCCACCGAGGAACAATGTCGGTCATGTGAATCAAGTGTGGGTTGAACCACCAACTCAAGGATTCATTGGTATGGTTAATGTTGTCATGAGACAAGGGAGGTATGAAAGACCAAATCCACCTCCAGCTCCCATTAGAGTGCATGTTGCACCTCAGCAAAGGCCAGCTCAAAATATTCTAGGCCCACCTACAAGACCGGTGGTGACCATTAGGAGTAGGCTAGTTCAAAGCCTACAGACAACTCCAACGAAGTTGTCAATATATGAACTGATTCAATAGTCTCCTAAGCATAGGGAGATGCTCATGGATATTCTAAGATCAATCAAATTTTAGTCCTAGGACCCTGAAGCATTTACAAACTTCATGGGACATGTGCAGTAGTGCAGTGAATCGGTCATCCAATTCAGTGATCATGAGATTAAGATGGTCTCCACTGCTATAGCGGACCCACCGCTACATATCATTGTGTGTGTTAATCACACACCATTCAAATGGGTTTTGATTGATATAGGGTCATCAATCAACATAATTACAACCAAGGCATTAACATATCTAAAGTTGCCAAAGTCACACATTGTACCTTCCACTTTCACCTTGAGAGCATTCAATGATGCACTATGCTCAATGGTAGGTACCATAGTTCTTCCGATTCAGGTTGGACTAAAGACCATCCCTATGATGTGTCATGTGATCGAAGGTGCCATGCAGTATAACATCCTTTTGGGGAGGCCTTGGATTAGAGAAATGTATTGCGTTCCCTCGATCTTACATCAGTGTATAAAATATATACATGAGGGACAAGTTCACATGGTACCTTCTGATGAAGAGCCATTCAAATACATGAACTTAGCAGATTTGTCGAGGGATTTCATTCTCCCCTCAATGCATCTGGATATATGATCGATATCACCTATTATACATCCAGAAGGTAAACTCAAAGGAGTGTGCATGGGACCTTCCACGGTAGCACCATAGTTATCAGAGCACACTACAGTAGCTTCAACTAAACCTACGACATCCAAAGTGCCTAGGAATGACAAGAAGCTTAAGGTAGTTATGGGTGACAAAGAGTCAAAGCAAAAGCCCAAGGAAGCAACTATCGAGGGTCCTACTCCCATGGATGAGGGGGATGCTCAAAATCTAGTCGAGGAGGCACCTCAGCCTACCTCACCTACATATTGTAGGGTCATCGCACCGATGACCATACATTTGGTTAACCCTAGATTAGTAGAATATATTGTGTAGAACGTGATGTTCATGCCATTTATCAAAACTGCACAGGATATGGGCTGACCTCAAGCCCATCACTTTCCCATGGGGATGGTGGTACCATTGGGGGTGCCGCCCAACCAAACAAACTTCATTTATGGAGGGCTAGATCAATTGACAAATCACATGCCCATAGATGAAGATGATGATGAACCATTCATGGTGAATGTTCATTATCTATCTAACCCTAAATTTGCCTTGCGCTACTTTGATCATTACCATTGGCATGGTTACAGCTTGGGCTTATTTGAGTAGGGGCATAGAGTTCCCATCGAACCATAGTATCAGCTACCAACTGATAGGTTTGGGTTAGGCTATCATATTCGAGGATGAGATGAGCTCCTAGCAGCATCTTTAGATCATCTAAACCTCACTTTGGGGGATGATGTGGATTGGAACCCGTATCACCCTAACCCTTCTTATCTACGAGGGGGTAATAGGCTGGTAACCTATGTCTCAGAAGCGCCACCAGAGATCTATCATGATCACATCATGGTAGAGGTAGATCAAGGAGACAATCCAAGAGCTAACTTGGATAATGAAAGTCATGAAGCTATCGATGACACAGGCATGCAGATCCAGAATCTGGGCATAGTAGAGTCCATTATCGAAAGTGATGGACCAGATTGTGATTCTAGAATAGATGATGATGAGCTATCCTCACACAATGAATGATATGAGGATGAAACTGAGTTGGCCTACTTAGGCCCTCTAAATCTGCATCATCTATTACCCATGGAACAAATGGGTGAGACTGAAGAATACTTCATGGTCGATAGTGACTATGAGGATGAAATAGAGTGGGCCTACCTTGGGCCCCATATTGCTAATCACCCAATTCTAGTGGGTAGGGGTGAAGGACTCATATACGACAGTGATGATGAGGATGAGACCGAGAGAGCTTATCTTGGGCCTCAATATTTGCGCCATCATCATGAGCCGGTTGACATCGATGAGATGTATCGATGAGTCTATCCGGTATGCACCTCAGAGGGAGACCACCTAATTTGGATATGATTTATCATATAGTCTTCCCTGATCCACCGATGTACATGGAGCTCCTTGAGCCCAGTGATCCTATTTTTGAGTCTGTTCATAGACCGGATCTAGAGATCCCCATACCCCTAGAACCACATCTCGGGGATGGAAGTTATATCAATGTAGAGTCACACACACGTGGTCCTGGAGATCTAATCCATTCCATCAATATGATCTCCATTGATTTGACCACTCCACTTCGCAATCCAGCCGACCCCTCCAAACCATTGTATCTGAATGTAGATGCTATTGATTGGGATCACGTTGACTCACCACTAGAGCCTGAGGATTTCTTCCCTAACGAAGAAATGTTGCAACCTTTTCATTTTGCACTAGGCTGTGCACATGATGTTTATCACGCTGAGGGAAATTCTGATGTAGGACCTTTAAACCCAGCTGATGACATCCACTTGATTCCTACACCTCACCAGCTTGAGGAGGGATCACATATGTCAATAGAGGAGACCTTCGATGTGGATATCAGTAATGATCCCACTAATCCTAAGAAGGTCAAGTTTAGAGAGAGTCTATCTCTTGATGAGTGTGCCATACTCATCCCTCTACTGAAAGAGAGACCTAAACTTTTTTCTTGGACATACAAGGATATGTCGAGACTAGATCCAAAATTGGTTACTCATAACCTTTCGCTAGATCCCTCTAAGAAACCTATCAAGCAGAAGCTCAGATAAGCTACAAAATTTGTTAGATGTAGAGTTCATTATCTCCATCGACTATCTAAAATGGGTATCAAACATGGTACCTATAGGAAAACCTGATGGAAGGATCCATATTTATATGGATTTTAGAGACCTCAACAAGGCAACACCAAAGGATTCATTTCTATTGCCCAACATAGATGCTCTCGTAGATGCAACTACGGGTCATGAGATGCTCTCCCTTATGGATGGTTTTTTTGGTTACAATCAGATTCATATTAAAGTTGAAGACCAGCATAAAACCATGTTCACAATGCCATGGGGAATATTTTACTATAAAGTTATGCCATTTAGCCTTAAAAATGTTGGTGCCACATATCAATGAGCCATGACATATATTTTTCATGACTACATGCATAAGATCTTGGAATATTATATCGATGACTTGTTGGCAAAGTCATTATTATGAGAAGAGCATGTTGAGGTCCTGAGGAAGGTCTTCGATCACCTGATAGAGCATAATGTTAGGTTGAATCCCAAGAAGTGCATATTTGGTATAACTTCAGGAAAGCTCTTGGGGTTCATCATTTCAAAATGAGGCATCGAAGTTGACCCAGTGAAGGTCAAGGTCATATTAGAGATGCATCCTCCCACAAATATCAAGGAGTTAAGAAGCCTTCAGGGCAAAGTAGCATCCATAAAGTGATTTATCACATAATTATCGGATAAATATCGACCCATGAATTGACTACTACACAAGGGGGTCCCATTCAATTGGGATGAGGATTGTCAAGCGGCCTTCACTAAAATCAAGCAATACCTAGCAATGTCACTAGTGCTAGCTCCACCAAGACCAGATGTGCCATTTTTGCTATATATATCGATGACTAAATTTGCATTGGGAACCATGTTAGCCCAAAATAATATGCAAGGCAAAGAGCAAGCCATATATTACATCAATCGCACCTTGGTGAGTTATGAGCTTGGATATGCGTATGTGGAGAAGTTGTGTTTAGTAGTAGTGTTTGCAATGAAGAAGTTGCATCATTATATGCTAAGTCATACGACGTACGTGATATCCAAACAAAATCCTTTGTAGTATATGATGAGCAAGACATATCATAATACACGTACTACAAAGTGGATCATGCTATTGATAGAATTTGATTTGGAATTCATCAGCCAAAATTCCATCAAGGGATAGGTCATAGCTGATCAACTGGTAGAGGTGCCTCTCGAGAATAGTAGGCCTCTCACCATAGAGCTTCCTGATGATGCAGTCTTTGCATTATTAGAAGCACCCAAACCCGAAGAACCAGATAACAAAGCTGATATGACTATGTTCTTTGATGGTTCGAAGTGTGAGCAAGGGGGTGGTGCAGGAATTGTCTTCTTCATGCCACAAGGTGCTCCAATGCCCTTGTCATTTAAGCTAGACTTTCCTTGTACCAACAACAATGCTGAATACGAAGCCCTAATCTTGGGCCTCCAAACAACTATCACCATGAAGATTAAATGGTTGAATATCTTTGGTGATTCCCTTCTCATAGTCAATCAAGTGAAGGGACTTTTTCAATGTAGGTGTCCCATATTGAAAGCTTACAAGGATCTTGCTGACACTTATCTAGCCTAGCTAGAGTGGTATGACATCGAGGCAATCCCTCATTCATTGAATAGATTTGTAGACACTATGGCATCTTTGGGATCCTTAATCCCTCAGAATCCATCTATCGACTTTACTACCATTCATGTAAATATGCTATCGCATGTCATGATGCAGCGTGTGGCTTTTGATAACAAGGAATCAATCAACATGATTCATATAGAACCAAACCATGAGTGGTTCTATAAAGCTAGAGACTTTCTCAAGAAGGCATCCTGGGGGTCTTTGATCTCGTAGGGTCCTACGGGGAATGGCACCACCATTCACCACAAGGTTGTATCCTAGTCTGCATTCATGCATAGCGAAATACCAAGGGAACAAGTCATCTTGATAGTTGAGGTAGAAGCTTATCAGGATTGGATGTCACAATTACATGACTTCCTCAAGCTTGGTTTAATCCCATAGGGATTATCGCATGCCGCAAAATGCACATTCAGATAGAAAGTGACAAAGTATGTCTTGCTTGGAGATATCTTGTACCATAGAAGCTACGATGGAGTTCTCCTTCATTGTCTTGAGCCCCAAGAATCAGCTTGGGCAATTTTGCAAGCTCACGATGGTACATGTGGTGGCCATTTTAGCGGCATGGCCATTGTCAAGCGCATCCTTCGAATGGGTTATTATTGGCCCACTATGGAGAAGGATTGCACCGTGTATGTCAAGAAATGCATCAAATGTCAGCATCATGCTAATCTTACGCACTTGCCATCATAGGCCTTACAGCCCATTCAAGTGGCTTGGCCATTTTCTCAGTGGGGTTTGGATCTAATCGGTAAGATCTCTCCTCCATCATTAGGCTGGCATACATTTATTATAATGGCTACTGAGTATTTTACAAAGTGGGTGGAAGCCATTCCCTTAACAATGACAACTGGAGCACGTATTGTGGAGTTTATACTTCACAATATCATTAGTCATTTTGGGATACCATCCAAGATAATCTCGGATAATGGAACGTCATTCAAGAACAAAACTATGAGGGCTTTAATGTCTAAGTACAATATACAACATAATTTTGTGACTCCATATTATCCATAGGCAAACGGGTAAGCTGAGGCTTCAAATAAGATAGTGGTAGCCATCTTGAAAAATATGGTACAAGAAAACCACAAATATTGGCACATCCAATTGCCCCTTGCGCTATGGGCTTATAGGACTAGCATTCGGATGCCCACTGGGGCAACCCCATTTTCACTAGTATATGGCATTGAGGCCATTATGCCCCTAGAGTTGGAGATTCCAACGTTGTGCATCGCATTGAAAGAGTTCATCGATGATGACACCGTGCAGCAAGCTCACCTAGATCAATTGATGCTTCTTGATGAATGTCATGTGAATGCCCTTGAGCATCTCTGCATTTACCAAGAGTGCTTAAAATGAGCTTACAATAGTAAAGTCCACTTGAGAGACTTTAAGGTTGGTGATCTTGTGCTAAAAGAGAACCAACAGAACTCAAACCTGCCATCGCACTTGTGAGATAAATTTATGGCTAACTGGTTAGGTCCTTACATCATCTCAGAGCAGATTGGACCTAGAACGTATCACCTGACATCACTTGAAGGTGTTGAAGAGCCTGAACCTCTCAACATCCTTCATCTTAAGGCGTTCCACACATAATAATTCAAAAAACTTAAAAATATGGAAAATTTCAAAATCCATAAAAATCAAAAAGCAATAAAATCTAAAAAATATTGCATTTCATTTGCATCATGCATTTTCATTTTGCACATGCATTTCATTTAATTGCATTGCATTAGGCATTTCCATCCGTCACACCTTGCATTAGGATAGGTTGTGTTTGCAATATTACAAATGACACCATGTTTGTGTTTCAATCATGCATCTATGCATTATCATCATCATCCATCACCCTTGTGAGTAATTGTGTTTCTCAACACAACCCCTCCTGTTGCTATGAAGAATATACTAGGGTTTTTCGATCATTCAGATATTCCTAGTGGTCTTCTCAGATTTAGTAGAAAGCTTGCTTTGCTTTTGTAGATGAGGTCTAGTTTGATAGCACTTAGCATATCAAAATCCCATCACTAATCAAACACATTAACAATCCTAATTAGGGTAAGGAAGGACGAACACTACAAAAGTGGTCCGGGTCACCTTAGGTGAAAGGTTTTGTTACTTGCTCATTTTGTGAGGTGCAATGGTCTAGAGTAGTGGTCATTGGAAAAAGGACAAGTTTACCCCCTACCCGAATAAATCCCTTGCTTACAAATGAAGGAGCAAAATCCCAAAAATCAAATCAAATCCCTTGCTCAAAACAAAAAGAAAAACAAAATACAAAATAAACACTAATTTTTACCACTATATACATGAGCAAGGGCATGGATTGTAATTGAAAGACGTTGGCCCTTGAAACATCCTGTAACCTTCATGGTTTGAGGAGTAGTAATTCCTGCAAGGGTATGGATTGTAATTGATGTCTCAGGTTCCTGTTTCCCTTCTTCTTGTGGAGGAGGTGTTTCTGGAGGGTCCTCATCCTCATCACTCTCGTCAGCGGTATCAGATTCTCCAACATCTATCAAGAACAATTTTTTGTGTGCACACTTATGCCCCTTGAAAAACTTTTCATCACAATTGTAGCATAATCCTTGGGCACGACGTGCATCCATCTCTTCGGTGGTGAGGCGCTTGGGTGCAGCAGGTTTATTATCATCTGGGTGTTGGGCTCTAGGGGGAAATGAAGGTCTATTTTGAGGAAACTTTGATGGGTGTCTTTGGGCAGAGAGTTTAGATTCGGCCAAACAGGCCAAAATGATAGCTTCCATCATAGTTCGTGGTTTCAACATTTTGCCTTCTGCTTGGAGTTCCATCTTCAACCCACTGATATAACAACTCTGGAAGAACCCTTCACTCAATCCTCTTGTTCGATTGGCAAATTTTTCAAATTGAGCTTGGTACTCTCGGACTGACCTTGTTTGTTGTAGTTTGGTTAAGGCTCCTGTAAAGTCCTCAAACTCACTAGGACCAAATCGAGTGAGTAGTTGGGATTCAAAATCCTCCCAAGAGAGATTTGGGTAGGCAAGACGCAACCATTGAAACCAGTGTAGAGCCTCAGATTCCAAGTTAAATGAAGCCATCTGGACTCGATGAAATATGGGTACATTATGAAGTCAAAAGAATTGGTCAACCCAACATAGCCACCCATCAACATCCTTCCCACTAAATTTGGGAAAGTCCAATTTGGGCATTCTAAAGGGTGGATCATGGTCACGATTCCTTGTAGAACTCTCAGCTTGGTATTCTGATTTGGGTGGTTCTCTTCTCAGTTTGCTGTCCACTTCTGTCAGTGCTTCTTCTAGGCGGTTGCTAGTGGCCTCATGCTCTAGGCGAAGACCTTGGACTTCTTCCCTTATGGAGTGAAAAGTCGAGTGCAAGTTCTCAATGGCTTTTGTTAGGGACTCCAAGTGTTCTAGTTCTTTCTGGTGTCCACGAGTACCCTGGGCCATTTTTTTGACCTTTTGTGACCAGTTACTAAAAATAGAATTAAATTTTTAGGACTTACTATTTTTAGTAAGTTCCCAAAAAAGTGCTTGGGTGCTATATATCAAAATGATCAGTAGAAGGAGGTGGTCACAATGAGATATATATCTCAACACTACTTTTTGGCACCCTAGACTTTTTTTTTTTTTTTTTTTTTTTTTTTAATCTCCTATTTTGCTGAGTCTAACGGTGTTTACAGATTCTGATTCTGAGCTATTGAGCAAAAGTTGGCTACTGGAGCACTATCTATAACTGGCCGTGTTTCACACTCAAGATTCTCTGTATTTTGCAGGTGACTGATATGACAGTTCTGTTCTGACCCTGAAGACTGTGAATTCTGCCCTGATCTTGTCTTGACCTCTCGACCCGATCGACCTGATTGTGGATCGCCACTGTAAATTTTACTGTTATTCTCCAGACTTTCAACTTAAGTGTCACCCTCATGGCTTATCCCGAATGCATGTCCCTTCTGTTATTTTTTTAGTAGAGGACTCCTTTCTCATATGCTCACTTTTGAAATGCAGGTTTACGAACATGGATGTTTGGATTTTTATTTTTATTTTTTCATTTTTTACAGGTTGAAGTTTTAACAGAACCATGGAATGCTAAGTATAGGAGTATGTACCACCCATAGGCCCTCTAATATACCGACAGTGACGAACAATAGTGCTCGAACCAATATTTCGAGCCACTACTCAAGGAGGATTCCACACATACCCTTGAGCACACTACTTGCCTCTCTGACAATACGGGAGGGTAAACGTCTAGGATGCTGTGTCCCGTAGACTATGAGTAATACAAGGCCGAAGAGCTTCCTAATGGCTAAAATTTTGTTTAATCCTAGATGGTCTCCCGATATACCCGAAGATACGTGGGAGCTCAATTCCGTGCACGAGTTCTGTCTAAGGCATGGGTATTGGAGCCTAATCGCCCCTCACTTCACTAGACGCTTTATGGGCTATCTAGCTTAGCCAATAACGACAGATCCTTCACGATATTTTAAAACCCCTGGTACAGGGTTTCTACCTACTCAACTAACAATATATTTTTTTGTTTCTAGTCTGGAAAAAAAAACACTGTATTTTTTTTGGATTTTTTTAATAAGGAACAACAGAATGGAAAAAACACATGGAATTTATACCTAACAGGCGGATTGGATGGCAAGAATCGTTGCAGTTGCAGCAGAACTTGGCCCTGGAAAGCGCTCTGATACCACTTGTTAAGATCCTGCTATAAAATAAACTCAAATAACACACTCTCACACAATTGCTTGGAAATAACTCACATAAACATCACATTAATATAACAGAAATTTGCATAAAGAACAATCTCACAATAGGACTGAATCGCGGGCCTCTTCGAGGGGGCAACCTCCTTCAATACTTCATTAATTTTGCAAAAGATGGTTACATTGGTGCCCTTTCGGGTATTTAAGGAGTTTCCTTCCAAGGTTGGCTTACATGCAAAATGCCACCTGGATTACATGCATAATGCCACCCGAATTACATGCATAGTGCCACTTTGAATTACATGCACAATGCCACTCGAATTACATGCACAATGCCACTCGAATTACATGCATAATGCCACATGAATTACATGCACAATGCCACCTATCTACCATGTGTTACATAAAAAGGGTGCCATTTGTCATAGGCACTACCTAAGCTAAAACTTAGAACATTACAAAATATTAATCATGGGTACTACCCACGTTCACTAGGAATTATTACATCAAGGAAGTTATTACATTAAGGGTTAGGATGAGATCCTAACATGCCCTTCTCCTTGAAGAAGCTTTGTCCTCAAAGCTAAAAATGAGGAAGCTGTTGCTTGGAGTTGATGGAGAGACTCCCATGTAGCATCCTCAGGTTGAAGTCCATGCCATCGAACCAGGACCTCTGTGATGGTACGGTTGCGAGTTCGACGATACAGCAGCTGCTTTGGTGCAAGTAAGATGGAGCCTTCTTCATCCAATTCGGGAAGTGTTGATGGAACCTGTACCTTGGAGCTGCCCAAAATGTAGGAGGGAGGCGTGAGTGGAGGGTGCCCGTAAACTGCCTCTGGTGGCGGTATGATAGGAAGTGTTGTACCACCATTCGGCCAAAGAAAGCCATTTTGCCCAATGAGTAGGATGATCGGAGGCAAGCAGCGAAGGTAGGTTTCCAAGCAGTTATTAACAACCTCTGTTTGACCATCCGTTTGCGGATGGTAGGCTAAACTCATTGTGAGCTGAGTCCCCTGCAACTTAAACAACTCTTGCCAAAAATTGCTAGTAAAGGTGGGATCACGATCAGATACAATGGAGGTTGGCATGCCATGAAGGCGAAATATGGAGTCAAGAAAAATTTGGGCAATAGTGAATGTTGTGTAAGGATGGGTTAGGGCACAAAAGTGAGCATACTTTGAAAGGCGGTCCACTACCACAAAAATAACGAGACTTGTCTCCAGATTTAGGTAGCCCTTCTATGAAATCCATAGAGATGTCGAGTCCACACCGATCCGGTATCAGCAAGGGGGGAAGAGTGCCCGAAGAGTGCACTGTTTCTCTTTTCATCCTTTGACATGTGTCACAGTCTACTACAAAAGAGCGAATGTCCTGTTTCCTACCTTTCCAAAATAAGGTGCGCTTGAGTCGCTCATAAGGTGGTCTGATATTGGGAGGTGTACTATCCGGCAATAATGGAATGGCATGGTCGTGAGAGCGATGCAGTGGTAGTGTGATGGGTTCTGAAAATATGGCCTCATGTTTGTGGAGAATCTGTTGCATGTCTTGTGGGATTTCACCCATTGGAGATGTGGATGGTTGGATGGAGAATAGTTGTGCAATGACCCCACGTGATGATTTCTTTAGCAATTTCTCCATGCCGTTTGAACTGATAATTTGAGGTGTTCCTGTCGGGGAGCCCTTGATGATGTGTGTTTGTCCGTTCTGGAAGAACTGCATCCAAAGTTTAGCAAAGTTCCAACTGATAGTGCCCAACGTACTCAACCATTGGCATCCCAAAACAATATCACATCCACCCAAATGGAGGGCAAACATGTCCTGCTTGAGTTCATAGTCCCCTATCTTGATTTTAACATTGCGACACTTTCCTTTACAAGATAAGGTTCCCCCATTGGCTACCATGACCTCAAAGGAATTACAATTGTGGATATAGCAATTTTCCCGTTGAGCAACTCTAGGGTCAATGAAGTTGTGCGTGCTTCCCGAATCCAAAAGGATGGAAAGACGTTGGCCCTTGAAACATCCTGTAACCTTCATGGTTTGAGGAGTAGTAATGCTTGCAAGGGCATGGATTGTAATTGATGTCTCAGGTTCCTGTTTCCCTTCTTCTTGTGGAGGAGGTGTTTCTGGAGGGTCCTCATCCTCATCACTCTCGTCAGTGGTATCAGGTTCTCCAACATCTATCAAGAACAATTTTTTGTGTGCACACTTATGCCCCTTGAAAAACTTTTTATCACAATTGTAGCATAATCCTTGGGCACGACGTGCATCCATCTCTTCGGTGGTGAGGCGCTTGGGTGCAGCGGGTTTATTATCATCTGGGTGTTGGGCTCTAGGGGGAAATGAAGGTCTATTTTGAGGAAACTTTGATGGGTGTCTTTGGGCAGAGAGTTTAGATTCGGCCAAACGGGCCAAACTGATAGCTTCCATCATAGTTCGTGGTTTCAACATTTTGACTTCTGCTTGGAGTTCCATCTTCAACCCACTGATATAACAACTCTGGAAGAACCCTTCACTCAATCCTCTTGTCCGATTGGCCAATTTTTCAAATTGAGCTTGGTACTCTCGGACTGACCCTATTTGTTGTAGTTTGGTTAAGGCTCCTGTAAAGTCCTCAAACTCACTAGGACCAAATCGAGTGAGTAGTTGGGATTCAAAATCCTCCCAAGAGAGATTTGGGTAGGCAAGACGCAACCATTGAAACCAGTGTAGAGCCTCAGATTCCAAGTTAAAGGAAGCCATCTGGACTCGATGAAATATGGGTACATTATGAAGTCGAAAGAATTGGTCAACCCGACATAGCCACCCATCAACATCCTTCCCACTAAATTTGGGAAAGTCCAATTTGGGCATTCTAAAGGGTGGATCATGGTCACGATTCCTTGTAGAACTCTCAGCTTGGTATTCTGATTTGGGTGGTTCTCTTCTCAGTTTGTTGTCCACTTCTGTCAGTGCTTCTTCTAGGCGGTTGCTAGTGGCCTCATGCTCTAGGCGAAGACCTTGGACTTCTTCCCTTATGGAGTGAAAAGCCGAGTTCAAGTTCTCAATGGCTTTTGTTAGGGACTCCAAGTGTTCTAGTTCTTTCTGGTGTCCACGGGTACCCTGGGCCATTTTTTTGACCTTTTGTGACCAGTTACTAAAAATAGAATTGAATTTTTAGGACTTACTATTTTTAGTAAGTGCCCAAAAAAGTGCTTGGGTGCTATATATCAAAATGATCAGTAGAAGGAGGTGGTCACAATGAGCTATATATCTCAACACTACTTTTTGGCACCCAGGACTTTTTTTTTTTTTATCTCCTGTTTTGCTGAGTCTAACGGTGTTTCTAGATTCTGATTCTGAGCTACTGAGCAAAAGTTGGCTATTGGAGCACTATCTATAACTGGTCGTGTTTCACACTCAAGATTCTCTGTATTTTGCAGGTGACTGATATGACAGTTCTGTTCTGACCCTGAAGACTGTGAATTCTGCCTCATTGTCTTTGACCTCTCTGACCTGACTGTGATTGCCACTGTAAATTTTACTGTTATTCTCCAGACTTTCAACTTAAGTGTCACCCTCATGGCTTATCCCGAATGCATGTCCCTTCTATTATTTTTTTAGTAGAGGACTCCTTTCTCATATGCTCACTTTTGAAATGCAGGTTTACGAACATGGATGTTTGGATTTTTATTTTTATTTTTATGTTTTTTACGGGTTGAAGTTTTAACAGAACCAGGGAATGCTAAGTATAGGAGTATGTACCACCCATAGGCCCTCTAATATACCGACAGTGACGAACAATAGTGCTCGGACCAATATTTTAGGCCACTACTCAAGGAGGATTCCACACATACCCTTGAGCACACTACCTGCCTCTACGACAATACGGGAGGGTAATCGTCCAGGATGTTGTGTCCCGTAGACTATGAGTAATACAAGGCCGAAGAGCTTCCTAATGGCTAAAAGTTTGTTTAATCCTAGATGGTCTCCCGATATACCCGAAGATACGTGGGAGCTCAAGTCCGTGCGCGAGTTCTATCTGAGGCCTGGGTATTGGAGCCTGATCGCCCCTCACTTCACTAGACGCTTTATGGGCTATCTAGCTTAGCCAATAACGACAGATCCTTCGCGATATTTTAAAACCCCCGGTACAGGGTTTCTACCTACTCAACTAATAATATATTTTTTTTTTTTGGTCTGGAAAAAAAAAACACTGTATTTTTTTTTGGATTTTTTTAATAAGGAAAAATAGAATGGAAAAAACACACGGAATTTATACCTAACAGGCGGATTGGATGGCAAGAATCGTTGCAGTTGCAGCAGAACTTGGCCCTGGAAAGCGCTATGATACCACTTGTTAAGATCCTGCTATAAAATAAACTCAAATAACACACTCTCACACAATTGCTTGGAAATAACTCACATAAACATCACATTAATATAACAGAAATTTGCATAAAGAACAATCTCACAATAGGACTGAATCGCGGGCCTCTTCGAGGGGGCAACCTCCTTCAATACTTCATTAATTTTGCAAAAGATGGTTACATTGGTGCCCTTTCGGGTATTTAAGGAGTTTCCTTCCAAGGTTGGCTTACATGCAAAATGCCACCTGGATTACATGCATAATGCCACCCGAATTACATGCATAGTGCCACTTTGAATTACATGCACAATGCCACTCGAATTACATGCACAATGCCACTCGAATTACATGCATAATGCCACACGAATTACATGCACAATGCCACCTATCTACCATGTGTTACATAAAAAGGGTGCCATTTGTCATAGGCACTACCTAAGCTAAAACTTAGAACATTACAAAATATTAATCATGGGTACTACCCACGTTCACTAGGAATTATTACATCAAGGAAGTTATTACATTAAGGGTTAGGATGAGATCCTAACATGCCCTTCTCCTTGAAGAAGCTTTGTCCTCAAAGCTAAAAATGAGGAAACTGTTGCTGGAGTTGATGGAGGGACTCCCATGTAGCATCCTCAGGTTGAAGTCCACGCCACTGAACCAGGACCTCTGTGATGGTACGGTTGCGAGTTCGACGATACAGCAGCTGCTTTGGTGCAAGTAAGATGGAGCCTTCTTCATCCAATTCGGGAAGTGTTGATGGAACTTGTACCTTGGAGCTGCCCGAAATGTAGGAGGGAGGCGTGAGTGGAGGGTGCCCGTAAGCTGCCTCTGGTGGCAGTATGATAGGAAGTGTTGTACCACCATTCGGCCAAAGAAAGCCATTTTGCCCAATGAGTAGGATGATCGGAGGCAAGCAGCGAAGGTAGGTTTCCAAGCAGTTATTAACAACCTCTGTTTGACCATCCGTTTGCGGATGGTAGGCTAAACTCATTGTGAGCTGAGTCCCCTGCAACTTAAACAACTCTTGCCAAAAATTGCTAGTAAGGCTGGGATCACGATCAGATACAATGGAGGTTGGCATGCCATGAAGGCGAAATATGGAGTCAAGAAAAATTTGGGCAATAGTGAATGTTGTGTAAGGATGGGTTAGGGCACAAAAGTGAGCATACTTTGAAAGGCGGTCCACTACCACAAAAATAACAGACTTGTCTCCAGATTTAGGTAGCCCTTCTATGAAATCCATAGAGATGTCGGTCCACACCGATCCGGTATCGGCAAGGGTGGAAGAGTGCCCGAAGAGTGCACTTGTTTCTCTTTTCATCCTTTGACACTGTGTCGCGGTCTGCCACAAAAGAGCGAATGTCCTGTTTCCTACCTTTCCAAAATAAGGTGCGCTTGAGTCGCTCATAAGGTGGTCTGATATTGGGAGGTGTACTATCCGGCAATAATGGAATGGCATGGTCGTGAGAGCGATGCGGTGGTAGTGTGATGGGTTCTGAAAAGATGGCCTCATGTTTGTGGAGAATCTGTTGCATGTCTTGTGGGATTTCACCCATTGGAGATGTGGATGGTTGGATGGAGAATAGTTGTGCAATGACCCCACGTGATGATTTCTTTAGCAATTTCTCCATGCCGTTTGAACTGATAATTTGAGGTGTTCCTGTCGGGGAGCCCTTGATGATGTGTGTTTGTCCATTCTGGAAGAACTGCATCCAAAGTTTAGCAAAGTTCCAACTGATAGTGCCCAACGTACTCAACCATTGGCATCCCAAAACAATATCACATCCACCCAAATGGAGGGCAAACATGTCCTGCTTGAGTTCATAGTCCCCTATCTTGATTTTAACATTGCGACACTTTCCTTTACAAGATAAGGTTCCCCCATTGGCTACCATGACCTCAAAGGAATTACAATTGTGGATATAGCAATTTTCCCGTTGAGCAACTCTAGGGTCAATGAAGTTGTGCGTGCTTCCCGAATCCAAAAGGATGGAAAGACGTTGGCCCTTGAAACATCCTGTAACCTTCATGGTTTGAGGAGTAGTAATGCCTGCAAGGGCATGGATTGTAATTGATGTCTCAGGTTCCTGTTTCCCTTCTTCTTGTGGAGGAGGTGTTTCTGGAGGGTCCTCATCCTCATCACTCTCGTCAACGGTATCAGGTTCTCCAACATCTATCAAGAACAATTTTTTGTGTGCACACTTATGCCCCTTGAAAAACTTTTCATCACAATTGTAGCATAATCCTTGGGCACGACGTGCATCCATCTCTTCGGTGGTGAGGCGCTTGGGTGCAGCGGGTTTATTATCATCTGGGTGTTGGGCTCTAGGGGGAAATGAAGGTCTATTTTGAGGAAACTTTGATGGGTGTCTTTGGGCAGAGAGTTTAGATTCGGCCAAACGGGCCAAACTGATAGCTTCCATCATAGTTCGTGGTTTCAACATTTTGACTTCTGCTTGGAGTTCCATCTTCAACCCACTGATATAACAACTCTGGAAGAACCCTTCACTCAATCCTCTTGTTCGATTGGCCAATTTTTCAAATTGAGCTTGGTACTCTCGGACTGACCCTGTTTGTTGTAGTTTGGTTAAGGCTCCTGTAAAGTCCTCAAACTCACTAGGACCAAATCGAGTGAGTAGTTGGGATTCAAAATCCTCCCAAGAGAGATTTGGGTAGGCAAGACGCAACCATTGAAACCAGTGTAGAGCCTCAGATTCCAAGTTAAAGGAAGCCATCCGGACTCGATGAAATATGGGTACATTATGAAGTCGAAAGAATTGGTCAACCCGACATAGCCACCCATCAACATCCTTCCCACTAAATTTGGGAAAGTCCAATTTGGGCATTCTAAAGGGTGGATCATGGTCACGATTCCTTGTAGAACTCTCAGCTTGGTATTCTGATTTGGGTGGTTCTCTTCTCAGTTTGTTGTCCACTTACGTCAATGCTTCTTCTAAGCGATTGCTAGTGGCCTCATGCTCTAGGCGAAGACCTTGGACTTCTTCCCTTATGGAGTGAAAAGCCGAGTTCAAGTTCTCAATGGCTTTTGTTAGGGACTCCAAGTGTTCTAGTTCTTTTTGGTGTCCACGAGTACCCTGGGCCATTTTTTGACCTTTTGTGACCGAGTTACTAAAAATAGAATTGAATTTTTTTGACTTACTATTTTTAGTAAGTGCCCAAAAAAGTGCTTGGGTGCTATATATCAAAATGATCAGTAGGAGGAGGTGGTCACAATGAGCTATATCTCTCAACACTACTTTTTGGCACCCCAGACTTTTTTTTTTTTTTATCTCCTGTTTTGCTGAGTCTAACGGTGTTTACAGATTCTGATTCTGAGCTACTGAGCAAAAGTTGGGTACTGGAGCACTATCTATAACTGGCCGTGTTTCACACTCAAGATTCTCTGTATTTTGCAGGTGACTGATATGACAGTTCTGTTCTGACCCTGAAGACTGTGAATTCTGCCCTGACTGTGCTGACCTCTCTGACCTGACTGACCTGACTGTGACTGCCACTGTAAATTTTACTGTTATTCTCCAGACTTTCAACTTAAGTGTCACCCTCATGGCTTATCCCGAATGCATGTCCCTTCTATTATTTTTTTTAGTAGAGGACTCCTTTCTCATATGCTCACTTTTGAAATGCAGGTTTACGAACAGGGGTGTTTGGATTTTTATTTTTATTTTTGTATTTTTTACAGGTTGAAGTTTTAACAGAACCAGGGAATGCTAAGTATAGGAGTATGTACCACCCATAGGCCCTCTAATATACCGACAGTGACGAACAATAGTGCTCGGACCAATATTTCAGGCCACTACTCAAGGAGGATTCCACACATACCCTTGAGCACACTACCTGCCTCTCTGACAATACGGGAGGGTAATCGTCCAGGATGTTGTGTCCCGTAGACTATGAGTAATACAAGGCCGAAGAGCTTCCTAATGGCTAAAAGTTTGTTTAATCCTAGATGGTCTCCCGATATACCCGAAGATACGTGGGAGCTCAAGTCCGTGCGCGAGTTCTGTCTGAGGCCTGGGTATTGGAGCCTGATCGCCCCTCACTTCACTAGACGCTTTATGGGCTATCTAGCTTAGCCAATAACGACAGATCCTTCGCGATATTTTAAAACCCCCGGTACAGGGTTTCTACCTACTCAACTAATAATATATTTTTTTGTTTTTGGTCTGGAAAAAAAAAACACTATATTTTTTTGGATTTTTTTTTAATAAGGAAAAACAGAATGGAAAAAACACACGGAATTTATACCTAACAGGCGGATTGGATGGCAAGAATCGTTGCAGTTGCAGCAGAACTTGGCCCTGGAAAGCGCTATGATACCACTTGTTAAGATCCTGCTATAAAATAAACTCAAATAACACACTCTCACACAATTGCTTGGAAATAACTCACATAAACATCACATTAATATAACAAAAATTTGCATAAAGAACAATCTCACAATAGGACTGAATCGCGAGGCCTCTTCGAGGGGGCAACCTCCTTCAATACTTCATTAATTTTGCAAAAGATGGTTACATTGGTGCCCTTTCGGGTATTTAAGGAGTTTCCTTCCAAGGTTGGCTTACATGCAAAATGCCACCTGGATTACATGCATAATGCCACCCGAATTACATGCATAGTGCCACTTTGAATTACATGCACAATGCCACTCGAATTACATGCACAATGCCACTCGAATTACATGCATAATGCCACACGAATTACATGCACAATGCCACCTATCTACCATGTGTTACATAAAAAGGGTGCCATTTGTCATAGGCACTACCTAAGCTAAAACTTAGAACATTACAAAATATTAATCATGGGTACTACCCACGTTCACTAGGAATTATTACATCAAGGAAGTTATTACATTAAGGGTTAGGATGAGATCCTAACATGCCCTTCTCCTTGAAGAAGCTTTGTCCTCAAAGCTAAAAATGAGGAAACTATTGCTGGAGTTGATGGAGGGACTCCCATGTAGCATCCTCAGGTTGAAGTCCACGCCACTGAACCAGGACCTCTGTGATGGTACGGTTGCGAGTTCGACGATACAGCAGCTGCTTTGGTGCAAGTAAGATGGAGCCTTCTTCATCCAATTCGGGAAGTGTTGATGGAACCTGTACCTTGGAGCTGCCCGAAATGTAGGAGGGAGGCATGAGTGGAGGGTGCCCATAAACTGCCTCTGGTGGCGGTATGATAGGAAGTGTTGTACCACCATTCGGCCAAAGAAAGCCATTTTGCCCAATGAGTAGGATGATCGGAGGCAAGCAGCGAAGGTAGGTTTCCAAGCAGTTATTAACAACCTCTGTTTGACCATCCGTTTGCGGATGGTAGGCTAAACTCATTGTGAGCCGAGTCCCCTGCAACTTAAACAACTCTTGCCAAAAATTGCTAGTAAGGCTGGGATCACGATCAGATACAATGGAGGTTGGCATGCCATGAAGGCGAAATATGGAGTCAAGAAAAATTTGGGCAATAGTGAATGCTATGTGTAAGGATGGGTTAGGGCACAAAAGTGAGCATACTTTGAAAGGCGGTCCACTACCACAAAAATAACGAGACTTGTCTCCAGATTTAGGTAGCCCTTCTATGAAATCCATAGAGATGTCGGTCCACACCGATCCGGTATCGGCAAAGGGTGGAAGAGTGCCCGAAGAGTGCACTTGTTTCTCTTTTCATCCTTTGACCTGTGTCGCGATCTGCCACAAAAGAGCGAATGTCCTGTTTCCTACCTTTCCAAAATAAGGTGCGCTTGAGTCGCTCATAAGGTGGTCTGATATTGGGAGGTGTACTATCCGAGAATAATGGAATGGCATGGTCGTGAGAGCGATGCAGTGGTAGTGTGATGGGTTCTGAAAAGATGGCCTCATGTTTGTGGAGAATCTGTTGCATGTCTTGTGGGATTTCACCCATTGGAGATGTGGATGGTTGGATGGAGAATAGTTGTGCAATGACCCCACGTGATGATTTCTTTAGCAATTTCTCCATGCCGTTTGAACTGATAATTTGAGGTGTTCCTGTCGGGGAGCCCTTGATGATGTGTGTTTGTCCGTTCTGGAAGAACTGCATCCAAAGTTTAGCAAAGTTCCAACTGATAGTGCCCAACGTACTCAACCATTGGCATCCCAAAACAATATCACATCCACCCAAATGGAGGGCAAACATGTCCTGCTTGAGTTCATAGTCCCCTATCTTGATTTTAACATTGCGACACTTTCCTTTACAAGATAAGGTTCCCCCATTGGCTACCATGACCTCAAAGGAATTACAATTGTGGATATAGCAATTTGCCCGTTGAGCAACTCTAGGGTCAATGAAGTTGTGCGTGCTTCCCGAATCCAAAAGGATGGAAAGACGTTGGCCCTTGAAACATCCTGTAACCTTCATGGTTTGAGGAGTAGTAATGCCTGCAAGGGCATGGATTGTAATTGATGTCTCAGGTTCCTGTTTCCCTTCTTCTTGTGGAGGAGGTGTTTCTGGAGGGTCCTCATCCTCATCACTCTCGTCAGCGGTATCAGGTTCTCCAACATCTATCAAGAACAATTTTTTGTGTGCACACTTATGCCCCTTGAAAAACTTTTCATCACAATTGTAGCATAATCCTTGGGCACGACGTGCATCCATCTCTTCGGTGGTGAGGCGCTTGGGTGCAGCGGGTTTATTATCATCCGGGTGTTGGGCTCTAGGGGGAAATGAAGGTCTATTTTGAGGAAACTTTGATGGGTGTCTTTGGGCGAAGAGTTTAGATTCGGCCAAACGGGCCAAACCGATAGCTTCCATCATAGTTCGTGGTTTCAACATTTTGACTTCTACTTGGAGTTCCATCTTCAACCCACTGATATAACAACTTTGGAAGAACCCTTCACTCAATCCTCTTGTCCGATTGGCCAATTTTTCAAATTGAGCTTGGTACTCTCGGATTGACCCTGTTTGTTGTAGTTTGGTTAAGGCTCCTGTAAAGTCCTCAAACTCACTAGGACCAAATCGAGTGAGTAGTTGGGATTCAAAATCCTCCCAAGAGAGATTTGGGTAGGCAAGACGCAACCATTGAAACCGAGTGTAGAGCCTCGGATTCCAAGTTAAAGGAAGCCATCCGGACTCGATGAAATATGGGTACATTATGAAGTCGAAAGAATTGGTCAACCCGACATAGCCACCCATCAACATCCTTCCCACTAAATTTGGGAAAGTCCAATTTGGGCATTCTAAAGGGTGGATCATGGTCACGATTCCTTGTAGAACTCTCAACTTGGTATTCTGATTTGGGTGGTTCTCTTCTCAGTTTGTTGTCCACTTCTGTCAGTGCTTCTTCTAGGCGATTGCTAGTGGCCTCATGCTCTAGGCGAAGACCTTGGACTTCTTCCCTTATGGAGTGAAAAGCCGAGTTCAAGTTCTCAATGGCTTTTGTTAGGGACTCCAAGTGTTCTAGTTCTTTCTGGTGTCCACGAGTACCCTGGGCCATTTTTTTGACCTTTTGTGACCAGTTACTAAAAATAGAATTGAATTTTTAGGACTTACTATTTTTAGTAAGTGCCCAAAAAAGTGCTTGGGTGCTATATATCAAAATGATCAGCAGAAGGAGGTGGTCACAATGAGCTATATCTCTCAACACTACTTTTTGGCACCCCAGACTTTTTTTTTTTTTTATCTCCTGTTTTGCTGAGTCTAACGGTGTTTACAGATTCTGATTCTGAGCTACTGAGCAAAAGTTGGGTACTGGAGCACTATCTATAACTGGCCGTGTTTCACACTCAAGATTCTCTGTATTTTGCAGGTGACTGATATGACAGTTCTGTTCGACCTTGAAGACTGTGAATTCTGGCCCGACCTTGTCTGACCTCTCCGACTCGATCGCCTCGATTGTGGATTGCCATTGTAAATTTTACTGTTATTCTCCAGACTTTCAACTTAAGTGTCACCCTCATGGCTTATCCCGAATGCATGTCCCTTCTGTTATTTTTTTAGTAGAGGACTCCTTTCTCATATGCTCACTTTTGAAATGCAGGTTTACGAACATGGATGTTTGGATTTTTATTTTTATTTTTACGTTTTTTACAGAGTTGAAGTTTTAACGGAACCGGGGAATGCTAAGTATAGGAGTATGTACCACCCATAGGCCCTCTAATATACCGACAAGTGACGAACAATAGTGCTCGGACCAATATTTCAGGCCACTACTCAAGGAGGATTCCACACATACCCTTGAGCACACTACCTGCCTCTCTGACAATACGGGAGGGTAATCGTCCAGGATGCTGTGTCCCGTAGACTATGAGTAATACAAGGCCGAAGAGCTTCCTAATGGCTAAAAGTTTGTTTAATCCTAGATGGTCTCCCGATATACCCGAAGATACGTGGGAGCTCAAGTCCGTGCGCGAGTTCTGTCTGAGGCCTGGGTATTGGAGCCTGATCGCCCCTCACTTCACTAGACGCTTTATGGGCTATCTAGCTTAGCCAATAACGACAGATCCTTCGCGATATTTTAAAACCCCCGGTACAGGGTTTCTACCTACTCAACTAATAATATATTTTTTTGTTTTTGGTCTGGAAAAAAAAAACACTGTATTTTTTTTTGGATTTTTTTTAATAAGGAAAAACAGAATGGAAAAAACACACGGAATTTATACCTAACAGGCGGATTGGATGGCAAGAATCATTGCAGTGGACAGTGAGAACTTGGCCCCGGAAAGCGCTCCGATACCACTTGTTAAGATCCTGCTATAAAATAAACTCAAATAACACACTCTCACACAATTGCTTGGAAATAACTCACATAAACATCACATTAATATAACAGAAATTTGCATAAAGAACAATCTCACAATAGGATTGAATCGCGAGGCCTCTTCGAGGGGGCAACCTCCTTCAATACTTCATTAATTTTGCAAAAGATGGTTACATTGGTGCCCTTTCGGGTATTTAAGGAGTTTCCTTCCAAGGTTGGCTTACATGCAAAATGCCACCTGGATTACATGCATAATGCCACCCGAATTACATGCATAGTGCCACTTTGAATTACATGCACAATGCCACTCGAATTACATGCACAATGCCACTCGAATTACATGCATAATGCCACACGAATTACATGCACAATGCCACCTATCTACCATGTGTTACATAAAAAGGGTGCCATTTGTCATAGGCACTACCTAAGCTAAAACTTAGAACATTACAAAATATTAATCATGGGTACTACCCACGTTCACTAGGAATTATTACATCAAGGAAGTTATTACATTAAGGGTTAGGATGAGATCCTAACATGCCCTTCTCCTTGAAGAAGCTTTGTCCTCAAAGCTAAAAATGAGGAAACTGTTGCTTGAGTTGATGGAGAGACTCCCATGTAGCATCCTCAAGTTGAAGTCCACGCCACTGAACCAGGACCTCTGTGATGGTACGGTTGCGAGTTCGACGATACAGCAGCTGCTTTGGTGCAAGTAAGATGGAGCCTTCTTCATCCAATTCGGGAAGTGTTGATGGAACCTGTACCTTGGAGCTGCCCAAAATGTAGGAGGGAGGCGTGAGTGGAGGGTGCCCGTAAACTGCCTCTGGTGGCGGTATGATAGGAAGTGTTGTACCACCATTCGGCCAAAGAAAGCCATTTTGCCCAATGAGTAGGATGATCGGAGGCAAGCAGCGAAGGTAGGTTTCCAAGCAGTTATTAACAACCTTTGTTTGACCATCCGTTTGTGGATGGTAGGCTAAACTCATTGTGAGCTGAGTCCCCCGCAACTTAAACAACTCTTGCCAAAAATTGCTAGTAAGGCTGGGATCACGATCAGATACAATGGAGGTTGGCATGCCATGAAGGCGAAATATGGAGTCAAGAAAAATTTGGGCAATAGTGAATGCCGTGTAAGGATGGGTTAGGGCACAAAAGTGAGCATACTTTGAAAGGCGGTCCACTACCACAAAAATAACGAGACTTGTCTCCGCATTTAGGTAGCCCTTCTATGAAATCCATAGAGATGTCATCCCACACCCGATCCGGTATCGACAAGGGGGGAAGAGTGCCCGAAGAGTGCACTCGTTTCTCTTTTCATCCTTTGACCCCGTGTCGCAATCTGCCACAAAAGAGCGAATGTCCTATTTCCTACCTTTCCAAAATAAGGTGCGCTTGAGTCGCTCATAAGGTGGTCTGATATTGGGAGGTGTACTATCCGACAATAATGGAATGGCATGGTCGTGAGAGCGATGCAGTGGTAGTGTGATGGGTTCTGAAAAGATGGCCTCATGTTTGTGGAGAATCTCGTTGCATGTCTTGTGGGATTTCACCCATTGGAGATGTGGATGGCTGGATGGAGAATAGTTGTGCAATGACCCCACGTGATGATTTCTTTAGCAATTTCTCCATGCCGTTTGAACCGATAATTTGAGGTGTTCCCTGTCGGGGAGCCCTTGATGATGTGTGTTTGTCCGTTCTGGAAGAACCGCATCCAAAGTTTAGCAAAGTTCCAACCGATAGTGCCCAACGTACTCAACCATTGGCATCCCAAAACAATATCACATCCACCCAAATGGAGGGCAAACATGTCCCGCTTGAGTTCATAGTCCCCTATCTTGATTTTAACATTGCGACACTTTCCTTGACAAGATAAGGTTCCCCCATTGGCTACCATGACCTCAAAGGAATTACAATTGTGGATATAGCAATTTGCCCGTTGAGCAACTCTAGGGTCAATGAAGTTGTGCGTGCTTCCCGAATCCAAAAGGATGGAAAGACGTTGGCCCTTGAAACATCCTGTAACCTTCATGGTTTGAGGAGTAGTAATGCCTGCAAGGGCATGGATTGTAATTGATGTCTCATGTTCCTCGTTTCCCTTCTTCTTGTGGAGGAGGTGTTTCCGGAGGGTCCTCATCCTCATCACTCTCGTCAGCGGTATCAGGTTCTCCAACATCTATCAAGAACAATTTTTTGTGTGCACACTTATGCCCCTTGAAAAACTTTTCATCACAATTGTAGCATAATCCTTGGGCACGACGTGCATCCATCTCTTCGGTGGTGAGGCGCTTGGGTGCAGCAGGTTTATTATCATCTGGGTGTTGGGCTCTAGGGGGAAATGAAGGTCTATTTTGAGGAAACTTTGATGGGTGTCTTTGGGCAGAGAGTTTAGATTCGGCCAAACGGGCCAAACTGATAGCTTCCATCATAGTTCGTGGTTTCAACATTTTGACTTCTGCTTGGAGTTCCATCTTCAACCCACTGATATAACAACTCTGGAAGAACCCTTCACTCAATCCTCTTGTCCGATTGGCCAATTTTTCAAATTGAGCTTGGTACTCTCGGACTGACCCTTTTTGTTGTAGTTTGGTTAAGGCTCCCGTAAAGTCCTCAAACTCACTAGGACCAAATCGAGTGAGTAGTTGGGATTCAAAATCCTCCCAAGAGAGATTTGGGTAGGCAAGACGCAACCATTGAAACCAGTGTAGAGCCTCAGATTCCAAGTTAAAGGAAGCCATCTGGACTCGATGAAATATGGGTACATTATGAAGTCGAAAGAATTGGTCAACCCGACATAGCCACCCATCAACATCCTTCCCACTAAATTTGGGAAAGTCCAATTTGGGCATTCTAAAGGGTGGATCATGGTCACGATTCCTTGTAGAACTCTCAGCTTGGTATTCTGATTTGGGTGGTTCTCTTCTCAGTTTGTTGTCCACTTCTGTCAGTGCTTCTTCTAGGCGGTTGCTAGTGGCCTCATGCTCTAGGCGAAGACCTTGGACTTCTTCCCTTATGGAGTGAAAAGCCGAGTTCAAGTTCTCAATGGCTTTTGTTAGGGACTCCAAGTGTTCTAGTTCTTTCTGGTGTCCACGAGTACCCTGGGCCATTTTTTTGACCTTTTGTGACCAGGCCACTAAAAATAGAATTGAATTTTTAGGACTTACTATTTTTAGTAAGTGCCCAAAAAAGTGCTTGGGTGCTATATATCAAAATGATCAGCAGAAGGAGGTGGTCACAATGAGCTATATATCTCAACACTACTTTTTGGCACCCTAGACTTTTTTTTTTTTATCTCCTGTTTTGCTGAGTCTAACGGTGTTTACAGATTCTGATTCTGAGCTACTGAGCAAAAGTTGGCTACTGGAGCACTATCTATAACTGGCCGTGTTTCACACTCAAGATTCTCTGTATTTTGTAGGTGACTGATATGACAGTTCTGTTCTGACCCTGAAGACTGTGAATTCTCTTCGACCGTGCCGACCTCTCCGACTCCGACCGACTCGACCGTGGATCGCCATTGTAAATTTTATCGTTATTCTCCAGACTTTCAACTTAAGTGTCACCCTCATGGCTTATCCCGAATGCATGTCCCTTCTGTTATTTTTTTAGTAGAGGACTCCTTTCTCATATGCTCACTTTTGAAATGCAGGGTTACGAACATGGATGTTTGGATTTTTATTTTTATTTTTACGTTTTTTACAAATTGAAGTTTTAACAGAACCAGGGAATGCTAAGTATAGGAGTATGTACCACCCATAGGCCCTCTAATATACCGACAAGTGACGAACAATAGTGCTCGGACCAATATTTCAGGCCACTACTCAAGGAGGATTCCACACATACCCTTGAGCACACTACCTGCCTCTCTGACAATACGGGAGGGTAATCGTCCAGGATGTTGTGTCCCGTAGACTATGAGTAATACAAGGCCGAAGAGCTTCCTAATGGCTAAAAAGTTTGTTTAATCCTAGATGGTCTCCCGATATACCCGAAGATACGTGGGAGCTCAAGTCCGTGCGCGAGTTCTCGTCTCGAGGCCCGGGTATTGGAGCCCGATCGCCCCTCACTTCACTAGACGCTTTATGGGCTATCTAGCTTAGCCAATAACGACAGATCCTTCACGATATTTTAAAACCCCGGTGCAGGGGTTTCTACCTACTCAACTAATAATATATTTTTTTGTTTTTGGTCTGGAAAAAAAAAACACTGTATTTTTTTTTGGATTTTTTTTTAATAAGGAAAAATAGAATGGAAAAAACACACGGAATTTATACCTAACAGGCGGATTGGATGGCAAGAATCATTGCAGTTGCAGCAGAACTTGGCCCCGGAAAGCGCTCTGATACCACTTGTTAAGATCCCGCTATAAAATAAACTCAAATAACACACTCTCACACAATTGCTTGGAAATAACTCACATAAACATCACATTAATATAACAAAAATTTGCATAAAGAACAATCTCACAATAGGACTGAATCGTAGGCCTCTTCGAGGGGGCAACCTCCTTCAATACTTCATTAATTTTGCAAAAGATGGTTACATTGGTGCCCTTTCGGGTATTTAAGGAGTTTCCTTCCAAGGTTGGCTTACATGCAAAATGCCACCTGGATTACATGCATAATGCCACCCGAATTACATGCATAGTGCCACTTTGAATTACATGCACAATGCCACTCGAATTACATGCACAAGGCCACTCGAATTACATGCATAATGCCACACGAATTACATGCACAATGCCACCTATCTACCATGTGTTACATAAAAAGGGTGCCATTTGTCATGGGCACTACCTAAGCTAAAACTTAGAACATTACAAAATATTAATCATGGGTACTACCCACGTTCACTAGGAATTATTACATCAAGGAAGTTATTACATTAAGGGTTAGGATGAGATCCTAACATAAAAGCATGAACCCTTCAATGGATCTTCCCAAGTACTAAGAATCACAATCGTGCAATCAAGCCAATCAAACGTGCATCACATCGAATTCAATCGCCAATCCATTAGAGGACACTGAGGTGACCCTTGAACATTAATTCAAAAAGGATAATTGGAGATCCAAGCCCAAATTTGGAGAGTAAAAAGGTTTTCATCTCAGTCACGGTTGTCAGCCATGGCTAACAGTGTCAGCTGCACCTCAGACCCACGATGAGGGTTTGATATTTGTTTTTCCTATTTTAGCCTTATATTTTTAGCTTTATGCTTTCATCTTGATAGATTAACCATTAATTAATCTCATTTAATACATCTGTATGATTAGAATTAGAGATTTAGAGTAGACTTCCTTCATTTCTTAGCATTTATCAATTCTATATTAGTTTGTGTTCATTTCATGTAATTCAAGTTTCTAATGGCTAATTATGATGTTTCTTAGCTAGATTCATGTTTCTTTACATGCTTTACTACAATTTAATGATTTCTTGCATAGTTCATAGATTACATGCTTCATTTGCTTTATTTAGCATTATTTATGCAAGATTCCTCCAAAAGCCTCATCAAGAGAGGTCACCTTTTCTTTTAATAATTTTGTGTTGTTTCTTGAACACAATATTTATAGGATCCATCCATTTGTAATGCATTCAAGGCAGCATATTCCTCTAATCATGGATAAGAAGTTCACCATTGATCTTGAGCAGTTCGTGTCCTATTGGAAAGTCTACAGATTACACCACCCCCTCATTTAGAGGGTTTTAAAAACTATATTGATTGTATCAATATTGAGTATCCCTAAGAGGGACGTATATGTAATCGAATTTGGAAAAGTTTAATAAAAGGAAACCCCATTTATTTTTGAATTTTGCATGCTTTAATTTTTTATAGTAATGGATGCATTAGTTAGGTGTATGATTTTGCATGGGTACACTACCTATTATAATTTTTTGTCACAAATATATAAAAGTATGTGACTCTTCACTTTCCTACTCTAAGGACACATGTGCATTCTACATGATGGACACTTGTGCACATGCACACCTAACTAAAGACACTTGTGTATTTCTTGCACATTATTACATTACATAAAGTAAATACTCACACTCTAATCTAATCCTAATATAAATATGTACCCAAGCTGGTACATTAGCATATACCAAATAATGTAATATTCTCTAACAAAAACATAGCTCTAAGACTTGCTCGAAATAGGATTAATCAATCCTAGTTTGTCACCTTGGGGTGCCCTAGTATTATTTGTGACAATGAAAGATGGGTCCTTAAGACTATATATTGATTATATAATGCTCAATAAAGTAACTATCAAAAATATATACTCCTTACTACAAATTGATGATCTATTTCATCATTTGAAAGGAGCCACTATCTTCTAAAAATTGATCTTATATTTGGATACCATTAGTTAAGGATCTGAGAAGAGGACACTGACAAGACTACCTTTAGAACAAGATAAGGGCATTATGAGTTTATAATCCTACCATTTGGGTTAACGAATGCCCTAGTTGCCTTTATGAATCTTATGAATGTCTTTAGGGAACAGCTAGACCATTTTGTGTTGATATATTTGGATGATATTTTTATTTATTCATGAACCAAATATCATGATAATAGTTCTAGAAACTCTTATAAAGAACAAATTATACGATAAGTTATCAAAATGTGAGTTTTACACTCCACAAGTATAATACCTAGGGCATATTATATCTACTGATGGAATTTTTAACCCTCAAAAATTTGAGGCAATAATTAATTGGCCTACACCCACCAACATATTTAAAGTACGTAGTTTTATGGTAATGGTAGGATATTATAGATGCTTTGTAAGAAACTTCTCAAAAAAAATTCATCAAATTACAAACCTGTAAAGGAAAGGAAATGAGTTCAAGTGGACAAACCAGTGTGACTAAGCCTTTAGCATATTAAAATAAATATTTGCGACTACCCCAATACTCAAGATACCCAACCCCTTAAGAAAATTTATAGTTTGTATTGATGCTTCTATTGAAGGATTGGAAGGAGTACTAACTCAAAATGAGGCAATCATATCCTATGAATCTTGAAAACTTCAAAAGCATGAGTTGAATTATGCTACCCATGATTTAGAGCTAGCAGTTGTTGTTCATGCACTCAAAATTTAGAGGTATTATTTTTTGGGGGAACCCTTTGAGATAAAGACAAACCATCAAAGTCTAAGGTATATCTTTACTCAACCTCTTCGAAATGCAAGACAACATCAATGGATGGAATTCCTAGTTGAATATGACTTTGGTGTTGAATACATCAAGGATAAAGAAAATAAAATAGTAGATGCCTTGAGCTAAAATAAAGCACATAATTTCTATGACCAAATCCATGTATACTTGATTGACAAGATCAACAAACATCAAAAAAGGTATGGTTATTGTATTACATGCCAAGCTTGAGTTGAGTTAGAACCCGACAAGGACAAGGATTTTGTTATTAGGAATGGCTTGCTATGTTTTAAGTATAGATTGGTTATTCCTGAGGTAGGTGGATTAAGAAATATTATTTTACAAGAAGCACACTGCACTCCTTACTCTACACACCAAGAGGAGCAAGAATGTAGGAAAATATGGAGAAAAATTTCTACTGGTGTGGAATGAAATAAGATATCAATAATTTTATGTCTAGATGTCTCAAATGTAAAAAAGTAAAAGCCAAAAATTTTCACCTAGTTAGAAAGTTGTATCCTCATGATATCCCAACACAAAAGTGGCAAGTTATTTCCATGGATTTCATTTTTGGTCTACCAAATACAAGATTCTAGCATGATGCAATCCTTGTAGTAGTTGAAAATTTGACCAAAGTAGTATACTTTATTCTTGTATATATCAAGGATGATGCACTTGCCATTGATAGCAAATTTTCTAAAGAGAATTTGATTGCATGGATTTCCTAAATTTATTATTTCATATACGAATTCCAAATTCATATTAGAATTCTAGCAAGCTTTGCATCAAGCCTTGGGTACAAAATTAAATATTAGTTTTGCATATCATCCAGAAATAGATGACCAAACTAAAATAGTTAATCAGGTCCTTGAAGACATGCTATGCATGTATTGTATGGACCATAAAACCAAATGGGAATATTATCTCTATTTGGTAGAATTTGCTTACAATAATAGCCATCATGCTTCTTTAGGAATGGCTTCATTTAAGGCCCTATATGGAAGATGATGTAGAACACCTCTATCTTAGGATAATCTAAAATATTGGGTAGTGATAAGACTAGATATTGTAAAATATATGGAAGAACAATTAGAAGTGATTTGTTGGAGGCTCAAAGAAGCAATTGATCGTCAAAAGAGCTATGAAGACTTAAAAAGGTTGTTGAGGGAATTCTCTATGGGAGATAGAGTCTTATTAATGGTAATACCAAATAAAATCTCATTTAAATACACCAAAATTGACCCCAAATTTGTTTATCCCTTTGAAATTATAGGCAATAATAGTCTTGTGGCCTATAAGCTTACCCTGCCACCCAATTTGTCAAAATTCCATGACACCTTTCATGTATCCCTACTTAGAAAGTATATTTTTGATCCATATCATGTTTGAAATGTGTCAAAATTGCATATGGTGGATCCTATAGCCATTGAAGTGCATCTAGTTCAAGTATTTGGATACCGAACATAAAGACTGAGAAAAAGAAATTTAGAATAGTGTAAGGTCCAATGGGACTAGTATTCAAAGAACAAATGCTACATGGGAAGATGTACATGTTATGAAAGAGCAAATTACATTTCTTTTTTAATGAATTTATATTTGAATGTATTTCTAAAACACAAGGGACTATGTTTAAACTAGGGGGGGAAGAATGTAACAACCCTCCCTTGAAACATACTTGTATTGTTACTTTTTAGTTTTAATACTTCAAACAGATACTGCTAATGGATTTTATGATGTGGTTACATGTCCACAAAATATAAATGAGAAATGATGATGGTGAAGATTTTCACCTTTAGTGAAATCTGTCACCAATGACCCAAGGGGAAGGAAAAAGAAAACTAAGCTATAGATGCATTCATGTTGATTTATATGCATTTTTATGTCTTTTCTTTTATGAAATAATAGATAAATAATTTCTAATGTAAATTATAATTTAATAAATTATATTTAAATTCATGATTAAATAAATGTTAATATAAATAAAGTGAATTATAATATAAAGCTAATATTTAAGGAAAATATATAAAAATAAAGGTTTCATCTGATAGGCTCTAGTGCCACTTGGCAATTTTAAAACTAGGTAAGTAGCCCAATGCATGTAAGACCACCTGCTTAGAAATATTCTCCTAAAATATTTTCTAAAAACAAGAGGGATAAATGGAGCAGAGGGAGAGAAACAGGGTATTGGCTAGCGAGGAGAATTATCTCAAGGCCAAAGAAAATTGCAGCAAACCAAGTTGTTGTCTATTAGATTAACCCTTAATAATTTCTAGTTGCCATGATTTTATTTTGTTGAATATCTCTTGCTCTATTTTTGTTAAGATCCTACATCCTAACATTATTATTTAATATTATTAATCATTTAATTATTATATAAATTTAGGAATGGGCATAGAACTTAGGGCATCAAGAAGAAGAAGAATAATTTATTATTTAAAGTTAAGGAGGGAGCCCCCTATAAGTGGCCTATGATTCCAAGGGAGCCCCCTTTAAAGTGGCATGTGATTCCTATTATTCATATCAATTTATTTATTAAATTTATAATAAAATATTTGGGATCTTTGCATTTGGTATCAGAGCAGTGATTCCTCGAGGTTGTGCAAAAATTAAAAATATTTTCTATCCTCTCAAAGCAAGGTTTTCATCACAGAACATATTTTCATATCAAAAATTTTGTTGTCACAATTGCATGTGCAGAAATCAATAACAGTGTTTGAACAACGTCTCTCCAATTTGGATGTAGTTTTGATTAATAATAGTATCGAATAAACAGCATGATCAATGGCTCATGAGAATGACCATAAGTATTTCATGATAGTCGTCTAGAGTTTGTTATTTTCTTTAAACAACAAAGTATTTCCAAAGGAATTTTGATCCACTATGTTTCTTAGCTTCGAACATCCACATGTCATTGTCCAGTTTAGAACCAAGCACTCAGATTTCTCCTTAAAACCTACTTTGAAATAAATTAGCAAATTTGACATCAAGTATTTTGTTTTTCTTTAGTACTGGGAGATTATGACGTCCTCTAGTTCAATATTTACAACATACATCTCTATCTATAGCAACAATCATCGTGCAGGGTGGTACATCAACAATGATGTTCACGAATAGCAGAATTAAATATTACAAAAATAAAACTTGTCTCTAAGGTATTTTCCACTAATCATAACACTCTTATTCAATCCTAAAAACAAATAAAATAAATCTTCATCCTACATTGAGTGACATGTGTCATCTTTGGGTGCACAATAAAATTGGTGGATGATAGTGGTTTCTATGCTCCATTTTTCAATGACCAGATAGCATAACAAACCATAATCAAAGCAGCAAAAATTTAAAATTGCAAAAGTTATTTTTTTAAGTTTCATGATATTGTTTGATGCCAACGCGTACATTCTTTGATGAATTATTGGCATTCATAGCATCATCTCCCAGTAGGCCAAACAATTTGGCTCTATCACTAAATCAGGCCACTGCTAAAATATTGGCGTTCGTAGCATCATCTCCCAGTTTATGTATGGAGTGTATTAATTCTAACATTGTTGCTTAAGCTCCATCTAGGACAACAATTTACACTTAAAAAAAATATTGGGACATATATCCCACTCTAAGCCTCGGTGTGGCTTTGTACGAAATAAAAACCAAGAGTCCTACATAATTATATGACCAGCTCTTGTTGGACACATCTTGTTCCCATCATCCATGCATCTCCACATGCCCACCTTATTTCCCATTGACCCAATCATGTCGCTTGTTGGATGCTCCTAGACCTGACCCACTAGTCACTCATTGATCCAACTCCTCATTATTTCTACCAACCTCATTGTATTCCCATCCTCGTAGTTCTCCCTAGCCTCACTATGCACTATCCCTCAATCATCCACATCATCTCATCCTCTTATCATGCATTGTCCTTCTCTCATATACTGTGTCATGTCATATTCGTCTCTCTAAGTCCACTATATCAGTGTGAGTTTGTTGTATCAATCCCTCCATCTTTGAGTCTCATGTCATCTATTATCATCGTGTCAGATTTAGTTGTCATATGTGTAAGTTTCTATTAATCATCTAGTGTGTCTGTCTTTAGCATTCATCAATCACCAGCTTATCATCCAAAATCTTGTGTCACGTCAGCTAGTATTTAATATTGCACCACATCAGAGTCCATGTTATCCTCCTCCTCCACTGTTTGCACCATGTCAGATTTCATTTCATCCTCCTCTACGATGTCTGCATCATGTCAGTCCACTACACCTGTGTCATCTCCTCGTCCACCCCACTTCCAAGGGTTTCGCTCACTACCCTTCTTATGTATTGTTGTCCATTGAGTTGTGTCGTCTCTACTTTCATGTTACAACAATTTTTTAATTGCAAATTTTTTTTTGCAAATTGGCAACAAATTTTTTGATAAATATTAACAATAATAATCGCAACAATTTTTCGCAAATTGACGACAAATGTTTGACAAATCTTGACAACAATTTTTACCTATAATTTTTGACAACCATAAATTCCAAAAAAAAAAGATTACAAAAATGGTTAACGGATGAAGATCTCAAGACCCCACTTTAGAAAAATTGGATCACAAAATTTTCCAAATCAAAGGCCTACTTTTACAGGTTAATCTGACCACCCTACATCAACTAACTTTAGTGCATGCATATCAGACTCAATTCAAGGAACTCACCAAACACACCACAGAGTTGGATGAATCATTTTTCATAAGTTTCTTCGTCAAAGGATTGAAATAAGACATTAGAGTAGATGTGGATATGTTTAATCCCTACACCATGATGGCAGCCATTGGATTAGCCAAGTTAGTTGAAGATAAATTCAATGCTCAACATCAACATGAGAAACCTATTGAACAATCACCTACTACCCTAGAACCTAACCAACTCTTGCTAGTTAAGTAGCTCATCTTGAATGACATGAAGGAATGGTGGGTGAAAGACTTCTGCTATAATTATGATGAGCAATATGGGACCAATCATATATGCACTACACAAAAGTTGCATTTTATGAATGCAATAGATCCTTATCACTCAACGGAGGAAGAAGATGAGGTAGACGTGTAAGACATGATCGATTCACCTGATAGTGGCAAGGAAGAAATCTCCAAAATTTCTTTTAATGCTCTTGCAAGTTTTTCTTCTCCAAAAACTATGAAATTTCGAGGGTACTTCAAATAGAAAAATCTCATTGTGCTCATTGATTTAAGAAGTACCTATAATTTCATTGAACCAAGCATGGCAAAAAAAGCTAATTGTTATATACAACCTTGTCATAGATTTAAGGTGGTGATTGGTACTGGGAGAAAAATTGCCTATAAAGGAATGTGTCAAAATTTCAAGATCGCCCTGGGTGACTACACCCTAAAAAATGACATGTATGTGCTTTTGTTGGATGGAAGTGATGTTTGTTAGGGGCTCAATGGTTGCAAATGCTTGAGGTAATACTATGGAATTTTATAACATTGTGGATGCAATTCACAGTTAAAGGCCATACATACACTCTAAAAGGACTACAAGCAAGTTCCTCCCAACTAGTGAGTTCTCACCACATGGAAAAACTTATTCAAAAAGGAGGTAAAGGGGTGATTGCATAATTATTTTCCATTCAATATATAAGGGAAGAATAGGCTAAAGTGGAAGAGTTACAACTTTTGACACATCACTCTAAATTATTTGAGGCACCACAAAGGTTACCCCCCACCATCATCACAGTCCTACTATTCTTCCTAGAAATCCACCACCAAATAGTCAACCTTACAGATACCCTTGCTTACAAAAAATTGACATTAAGACACTTGTGCAAGAACTTGTGCAGATGCTACTTGGAAAGCGCTTCATCAATTTCAACAATAATTTTCTCAATCCCAACTTTGAGGACAAAGATTTTTCTAGGAAGGGTGGCATGTTAGGATCCTACATCCTAACATTATTATTTAATATTATTAATCATTTAATTATTATATTATTAATTCATAACGTGAACCATCATATCTTCACAAATGTAGCTTTAGGATAGATATAAATTTAGGAATGAGCAAAGAACTTAGGGCATCAAGAAGAAGAATAATAATTTATTATTTAAAGTTAAGGAGGGAGCCCCCTATAAGTGGTCTATGATTCCAAGGGAGCCCCCTTTAAAGTGGTAGATGATTCCTGTTATTCATATAATTTTTTTTTTGAGTAATACTTCTTATAAACATCCGTTGTGGGGATTGAACCCGAGTCACATCATCGATAATGCAAGTGGCATCCTTGACGGTAGACCACACTCACGCGGATGATATCAATTTATTTATTAAATTTATAATAAAATATTTGGGGCCTTTACAATTTTTATCCATTCATAGTTGACTAGCTTGTTTTTTATTTTTAAAGCCTTTTGTTTCCTTTTAATGGAGGATTTTTTTATTTTATATAAGTATATTTAAATTATAAAAATGGTTGTGTTAATCTGAATAATCTTCTCATGTGCCTTGTCTAATTTTTTGATTATTTAAACCTAGACCAAGCCACTAGTAGGTTCAATCACTGCACCTCTCCGACCCTAGTTTTTTCTAGGCTCAAATGGTAAAACCATGCATCTCACTTTTGATGTTGCACTTTCACCCAACAAATGAATTAACCAACACTATAATTGGTGTTTAAAATATGGTCCACTAGTTTAAATTCTTATATTCCTTTCCTATGCACTATAATTTTTAATATAAGTATTTCATTATGTTCATAAATTTTTGGCCTATGCATTAGAGGATACACACCTTAAAAATGAAATATACCTTGTCTATGCATCAGTAGATATACTCATGTTAAAAATTGCTCCAATGATATATTAAAATTAACCATGAACAACTACATCTCTCAGGTTTAATTTAAAATATTTGGTTATCATGCACTATTGATAATTTAATTATCTTGTAGCTATATACATCTGGTGGAGACACCTAGCTTTAAACTCATGTTAGAGATGTTCGATGGAGACATCTAGTTTGTAACGGATGATCAAATATGTATAGAGTAATGATTAGAAATATTCTATGGGGCACTCAAGCTAAATGGCATATGGAAACCTTAAGGTAGTTCTAAAGATAAAAAATAGTTAATATTAAATTCTTTTAGAATGCATAAATTATGTCATCTAAAAATCTAATCAAGCAATGAAAGTTAGAATTGTTTTTGAGAATACATTGGGTAAATAGAGATTTTGTTTTCAAAAATGGTCTACCGGAAAGGATGCCACTCTCATTATCGATGATGTGACCTAGTTTCAATCCCCATGACAGATATGTATATGTATAATAAGTATTTACTCAATTAAAAAATATATATAATTAAGAAATGAAAGTTAGAATTGTTTTTTAGAAAGCATTGGGTAATGAAAAAATGCAGTAGGCAATGAAAGATAGATTTTGTTTTTGAGAATACATTTATTCTACCACTTGAAAAGTTGATTGGGCAATGAAATATATATTCTATTTTGAGAATGCATTTATTACTACTTGGAATAGTCATGTAACAACATATATCACTTGCCCATGGGCAATTTGATCTCTCATTCAAACTTAGTTGAGCATTGCAACCTAGATTACCACAAATAAGGAAATAAATATTTAAGTTATCTATGAATGTAGTGGATTTATGTATAAATTACCTTTGTCTCATTAATAGCATACCATTTCAAGTGTTGAATAATTAAAGCTTTGGCAGGTTGAAAATGACCCAGCCACATATAGCATGTTCGAATACAGCAGATTTATCTGTGTAATACTTCAAACTACTAAAGTAAGCATTGAAGTTTATTGTCCTTAGTAGCATTGGTAAAAATGTATTGTTTTAGGGAAAGACCATACCTTCACTTTATTGACAGTCGTGTATGAGATATTGTGAAAATACCTTCTTCTTTTACTTAGGACTGCTTGCTCGGTTTCATTTTTAAGGAAGAAGCATAGCCTTAAATTAATACAACTTTAGCTTCATATGAAACAAAGGTATAATTATGGATAGCTCCTATGTGATTATATTACCTTAAAGTAATACGTTCTGGCTTCATAGTTTTCTTGATATGAAACAAAGGCATAATTACAATTGTTTAGAAATATTTACAAATATTATGGGAAAGAATTATGATATTTATTTGTAAGATTCTTAGAATAGTAATATCTATAGACGTAGATCTTTAATTTCAAGTGAAATCTAAATAATGATTAATAGATCAATGGATATTAAAATACCTTTTAGTCAATTCATTAAACATGATAGCAAATTCTAAATTTTAATAGAGTCTCTTCAATTTTGAAAAGGTTTTGTCTTTCTAATTATGTTGAATAGTCTTTCACCTTTTTATTATTTATTTAAGAAATATAATATACTTGTTTCTATTGAATTCAATATAATTATTTGTAAAGGGTCATTTCTAAAAGAAATGATAGAATGTATATATTTTATTTATTAAAGTACATTTTCCTTTATGATTAGTGGAATAAATTTATTGATAAAAATATGACATAACTTAATATCATAATTCTTGTAGAAGAAAAATTTAGCTACCTCCAATTATCTCTAAACCATTTTTAAAAGAAAAGAAAAACTTACTCATTAAAACCTTGGTGCCCAATACTAGTTGTTTTATGAAAGGTAAATGATTGTGATTCAAGAATGGATGCACTTGGTGAGATGGGTCATGATGAGTACGTAAGGGTGGATAGTATAGGATGTCCCTCTAGGCCATTGAGTGCGTAGTACAATTATGGTTCCTTGTACAAATGTATGAATAGGAAGAAATATAGTAGGAAAAATGGCTAGATAAATCCATGATGGTTGGAATGGGATAACTCATAATTATTTTTTTAATTTGATAAATGAGACTAGGACGAAATCCAAGAGAGTGGTATGGCCTTAGTTGATTCTAGAGTAGTTGCTATCAACTAAGCACTAGGTATATATGCTAAATAGACCTTACTTGTTATCTAAGTTTGGGATACCAAGTTAATATTAGGGAAGAAAGTGTCCCCCTCAAAGTATTATGGTCCTTAGATGATAACCCCGAAGTTGTAATTCCATTGACTCTCATTAGATAAATAATGAGGGAGGAGGAATCTATATGGATACTTTTATGGGATTTGGCCAATCTTATCGACTTGGGAGTTGACTACAGTAATCATAATACAAAAGTGGCTATCCATGCCTTGTACTGATTACTTATTGGGTGCATGCAAAAATATTAAAAAAATACCCTTGGAAAAACCTTTCCCTTATCAAAAATTTTATTTTGTTGAACCAATGATATAGACTAGGTTGATATAATCAATGAGTCAAACTGGGTTGTTATAGTTGGTATCAGAGCCTAGGTTGTAAGTATCCCTAGCTTATAGGACCCAAAAGCCTCTAAACTTAAATTTTATCGTTTAGTAATCTAAAACCTGAGATATTAGAAAATTAACATAGCACTTTTGTACCCAAGATAAATGGCACTGATGCTCTAAGGTGGTTCATCTAAGAATATTGTACATTCTAGAAAAGAGGAGTTCACCATATAACCTTGAAAAGAAAGGCAACTTAAGAAAATTAATGAATCTACTAGAGAGGATGGGAATCTAACTATGTTAGATTACTCCAAGAATAGATGCAACAATAGAAAGAACAAATGGATCAACAACATCAACAAATGAACCAACAACAAAAATTGTTAGAAACTTTATTCAATCGATAAGTTGGTATTAAGGGTCCCAAAGTTAGGCAAGAGGGAAATCCTAATAGACAAGTTAAAATAGGAAGAAGCTGGGTAGGGGAGAAATTGGCTAAATACATGAAGAATATAAATGTTTCTAAATTTGATAAAGAATATGGTGTGGATGCTGCAAAAATATGGTTAAATGAAATAGAAACATACTTTTCCATCAAGGACTTATCATATGAATCTCAAACTACTTGGGCTACCCTCTGCCTAGTATACACAACCTTAGAATGGTGGAATACTTTCAAGTCAGGAAATAAAATTCAAGCCTTTGATCTAAAATGGGAGGATTTTGTATTAAGAAAAAATTCTTGACCAAGCAATTTTATGTAGAAAAGTTAAGGAGAATTTTCTACCTTACAACAGGAATCCTTGTTTATTGAGGTATACTACCAAAATGTTGTTAAACTACTAAAATATGTCCCAAAATATGAGAATAATAAGAAGTTGAAGGTACAAAAACTCATCCTAGGAGTCCATACCAAAATTAGAATAATAATTAATTTAGTCAATCCTGATAATATACAAAAATCATATGGTTTGGCTCATCAAGAGGAAACAAATCAATGAACAAAAAGAGCGTACTTTAATTATCAGGAAATGATAGATAAGGAGAAAGAGGAAATAAGAAAAAGGAACAGTGTTAATATTTTTAGATGGGACAAGGAATAGAATAAAAATATCAAGGGGAGGTTGAAGGAAAGGCCTAGGATAGAGAACGAGAATATATTCAATAATGACAAAGAAAGGAAATGATATTTGATAAGGAATAACCAACGTACCCCTCTCCAAAAAATAGATAATAGTTCAACATAAGAAGACAAGATTGAAGGGGGTAAACAAGACAACAAGGCCCTAAAACTAAGATGCTATGTCTACGAAGACCCCACTTTGCAAGCAAATTTCCTTAGAGAGCTGATTGTAAGAAAGCTCCAAATTATTAGCATTAGGATTAGCATTAGCATTAGAATTGGTAGCTACCATATTTGCTACTAGTTGATTAAAAAGGGATGATTAGCTTGAACTTGAACTGGTATTGGAAACATAAATAGAATGAATTGGAATGTTAGGGTTACTATGAGATTTAAAAAATTTCTCTAAATTTGACACTTCAAGATGCAATTCTTTACTTCTTCTTATAGACATCAGATCCAAGCTCTTTCTCCTTTATTGAAAATTAAGTTTTGGGTTTGATCAAAGTCACAGCATAGGTGTGCAAGAAAGAACAAGATCTTCTAAATATTCTTTGGCCAAGATTGCTTGGCTTAATATCTCTCAATTCTCATAAGGGATTTAAGGTAATTATGAATTAAAATGGTAAAAATCCATAACGATATACAAGACCCATAATTTATATAATTGAGAAATGAAAGTTAGAATTATTTTTGAGAATGCATTGGGTAATGAAAGAATGAATTGGGTAATGAAAGATATATTTTATTTTTGATAATGCATTTGTTCTACCACCTGAAAAGATGATTGGGCAATGAAATTTAGATTCTATTTTGAGAATGCATTTATTACTACTTGGAATAGTCATATAACAACATATATCACCTGCTCATGGTCCATCTGATCTCTCATTCAACTTTAGTTGAGTGTTGCAATCTAGCTTACCACAAGGAAGGAAATAAATATTTAAGTTATCTATGATTGTAATGGAGTTATGTATAAATCACCTTTGTCTCATTAAAGGCATACCATTTCAAGTGTTGAATAATTAAAGTTCTGGCAGGTTGAAAATAACCCAGCCACATAGAATATTTGACTACATTAGATTTATCTGTGTAATACTTCAAACTACTAAAGTAAGCATTGAAGTTTATTTTCCTTAACAGCGTTGGTAAAAATGTATTGTTTTAGGGAAATACCAGACCTTCACTTTATTGACTGCCTTGTATGAGATTGTGAAAATGCCTTCTTCTTTTACTTAGGATTGCTTGCTTGGTTTTATTTTTAAGGAATAATCATAGCCTTAAATTAATACAACTTTAGCTTCATATGAAACAAAGGTATAACTAATGATAGATCTTATGTGATTGGATTACCTTAAAGTAATATGTTTAGGCTTCATAGTTTTCTTGATATGAAACAAAGGCATAATTATAATTGTTTAGCAACATTTACAAATATTATGGGAAAGAATTATGATATTTATTTGCAATATTCTTATAATAGTTATATCTATATACGTAGATATTAAATTTCAAGTGAAAGATAAATAATGATTAATAGATCAGTGGATATCAAAATACCTTTTATTCAATTCATTAAACATGATAGCAAATTCTAACTTTTAATAGTGTCTGTCTTTCACCTTTTTATTATTTATTTAATAAATATAATATACTTGTTTCTATTGAATTCAATATAATTATTTGTAAAGGGACATTTCTAAAAGAAATACTAGAACGTATATATTTTATTTATTAAAGTATATTTTCCTTTATGATTAGTGGAATAAATTTATTGATTAAAATATGACATAACTTAATATCATAATTCTTGTAGAAGAAAATTAAGCTACCTCCAATTATCTCTAAATCATTTTTAAAAGAAAATAAAAACTTATTCATTAAAACCTTGGTGCCCAGTACTAGTTGTTTTATGAAAATATAAATGACTTTGATTCGAGAATGGATGCACCTGGCGAGATGGCTCAGGATAAGTACATAAGGGTGGATAGTATAGGATGTTCCTCTAGGCCATTGAGCATGCAGTACAATGATGGCTCCTTGTGCAAATTTATGAATAGGAAGAAATATAGCAGGAAAAAGGGCTAGATAAATCCATGATGGTTGGAATGGGACAACTCATCATTATTTTCATAACTTGACAAGCGAGACCAGGACCAAAGCCAAGAGAGTGGAATGGCCTTATTTGACTCTAGCATAGTGGATATCAACTAAGCACTTGGTATATACGCTAAATAGACCTTACTTTTTATCTAATTTTGGGATACCAAGTTAATATTAGGGAATAAAGTGTCCCCCTCAAAGTATTATGGGCCTTATAGGATAACCCCTAAGTTGTAATTCCATTTACTCTCATCAGGTAAAGGATGAGGGAGGAGGAATCTATATGGCTACTTTTATGGAATTTGGCCAATCATATCCAATTGGGATTTGACTACAGTAATCATAATCCAAAAGTGGCCATCCATGCTTTGTATTGATTAATTATTGGGTGCATGCTAAAATATAAAAAAAAATACCCTTGGTAAAACCTTTCCCTCATTAGAAAGTTTAGTTTGTTGAACCAATGAGATAGACTAGGTTGATATAATCAGTGAGTCAAACTAGGTTGTTACAGTTGGTATTAGAGCCTAGGTTGTAAGGATTCCTAGCTTATAGGACCCAAAGGCCTCTAAACTTAAATTTTACCATTTAGTAATTTAAAACCTAAGATATTAGAAAATTAACATAACACTTTTGTACCCAAGAGAAATGGCACTGATGCTTTAAGGTGGTTCATATAAGAACCCCGTACATTCTAGACAAAAGGAGGTCACCATATGACCTAGAAAATGAAGGAAACTTTAGAAAATTAATGAATATACCAAAGAGGATGGGAATCTAACTATGTTAGATTGCTCCAATAATAGATGCAACAATAGAAAGAACATATGGATCAACAACATCAACAAATGAACCAACAAAAAAAACTTTTAGAAACTTTGGTCAATCAGGAAGTTGGTGGTAAGGTTCCCAAAGTTAGGGAAGAGTAAAATCCTAACAGACAAGCTAAAATAGGAAGAAGTCAGGTAGGGGCAGAATTGTCTAAAGACATGAAGAATACAAAAGTTTCTAAATTTTATAGAAAATATGGTGTGGATGTTGCAAAAATATGGTTAAATGAAATAGAAAAATACTTTTCCATCAAGGACTTATCATCTGAATCTCAAAATGCTTAGGCTACCCTCCACCTAGTAGATATGGCCTTAGAATGGTGGGATACTTTTAAGTGAGGAAATAAAATTGAAGCCTCTAATCTGAAATGGGAGGACTTTGTTTTAAGAAAATATTCTTGACCAAGTAGTTTTATGTAGAAAATTTAGGGAGAATTTCCAATAGGAATCCTTGTTTATTGAGGAATACTACCAGAAGTTTGTTAAACTACTAAAATATATCCCAAAATATAATAATAATGAGCAGTTTAAGATACAAACATTCATCCTAGGAGTCCATCCCAAAATTATAATAATAATTAATTTATTCAATATCGATAATCTACAAAAAAACATATGGTTCAACACAAGGATATTTGGGAAGGGATAATCTAAAATATAAGAATAATGAGCAGTTTAAGGATAGAGAATGGGAATATATACAATAATTATAAATAAATAAAAGGATATTTATGAAGGAATAACCAATGACCCCCTCTCTAAAAATTAGATAATAGATCAACACAAGAATACAAGACTGAAGGGGGTAAACAAGACAACAAGACCCCAAAACTAGGATGCTTTATCTGCGGAGGCCCCTACTTTGCAAGCAAATATCCTTAGAGAGTTGATTGTAAGAAAGCTCCAACTGACCATCCGCTTCAAATATATGCATCAAAAGGTAATTATGTCTTAGATGGTCAAGCTACACCCTTGTTCCTAAAAGTTAAACTATTTAACAGAGATGTTAATATTTTGACTAATAGTGGTGCAACATATAGTTTTATTTCTACTAGTATGGTTAGGGTTATACCAAAAAGACCTGAAGTTTTAGCAAATGGGTGGAAGGTAGAGTATGGTTCTGTAGAAACCTACTTAGTTAACTATTGTCTATTTGATGCCCACATATTCCTACCTAATGGAAAAAATGATTGATATTTGTATGTATCCCCTTGCATACCTTTGATATCATCCTTGGGATGGATTGGATAAAATACCATGGATCCCTTTTTGACTTTCGAGAGAGATGGATAGAATTCACAGATGAGTCTAATCATTGAATAAAAGTCCACTATGATCAAGGTCCTTTTTGACCATATTTGCTATCTACATTACAAATTAAAAATACAATAAGGGTTGACAATATATGTAGTCAAAATGAATAAAATGAAGAGGCTGAAGCTAATTTAAAACTTTTTAATAAATTCCTTTTTTTGAAGGAATTCAAGGATGTATTTCCTAAAGATTTACTAGGTCTTCCACAACAATGGGAGTTTGATTTTTCTATTGAACTCTTACCTAGAGATGATCCCATTGCCAAATCACCTTATCAAATGATCCCAATCGAGCTACAAGAGTTAAAAACACAACTCCAATTCTTGCTTAAAATAGGATTAATCAAACCTAGTGTGTCACCTTGGCATGCCCTAGTATTATTTGTGAAAAAGAAATATGGGCCATTAATACTATGTACTGACTATAGAATGCTCAACAAAAAACTATAAAAAATAGATACTCCTTACCACAAATTGAGGATATTTTTGATTAGTTGAAATAAGCCACTATCTTCTCCAAAATTGATCGTAGATTTGGATACAATCAGTTAAGGATCCAATAAGAGGACACTTGAAGAACACAAGCTTATACTGAGAGGAGGGGGTGAACAATATAAGACCACTTTTTACTTTTCTTTCCCAAATAGTATTATCCAATATAATCAATGGCAATATCAATAGCAATAACCAAAGTAATGCACAAATCATCACACACAATAGAGACACCAATTTAACATGGTTCACCCAATGTGGGCTACTCCACGGAGAAAATCTTTCACTAAAATTTTCTCAATAAATATCTTTGGGAATCCTTTCCCTATTACAATTTTTATGGACCTCTATCCAAAGGAGACACCAATCCCCTGATCAAGTTTGTGGATCTCTATCCATAGGAGAACTCCTTTCTCCTCTGCTCTAGTTGGTGATCTTCTAGAAGAACTGTTGCCTCCACTGCATTGGATAATGGATATCTATCCATTGAAGACTCCTATCCTCACTCAAAAGACCTGTCCTCACTACCCTGGCTAATGGATCTCTATCCACTGGAGACTATCATCCTCTATACTCTGTCACCTCCAAAGCTTGCTCTTAGCTCTATCTCAAATATGTACTAAACATATTCCTTCGATCTAGCACAAATATGCTCAAACTCTATCTTTGGTCTGGCAAAAACCTATCCTCAAATCTGCACCAAACTTTATCCTCAAATATGCACTAAACATAGTCCTTCGGTCTAGTACAAATCTATCCTCAATATCTATCCTCAAATATGCACTAAACATAGTCCTTAGGTCTAGCATAAATCTATCCTCAATATCTGTCCTCAAGCCTTAACACAAAGCTTGACTTAATCACAAATCAACTCTTTTGGATCTACCCCAAACCTTAACTCAAGGTTTGAACAAATCAATCAATCAAATCTGCTCACAAGTCTTCTCAAAGACTTGTCTCAAATCTGCCTTGTAAGCTTTCTCAAAAGCTCACACTAATCTATCCACAAGTCCTCTCTAGAACTTGTCCAAATCTGCTCAACAATTCCTCACTAGAACTTTTCCAAATCTGCTCAACAAGTCCTCACTAGAACTTGTCCAATCTACTCAACAAGTCCTCACTAGAACTTGTCCAATCTGCTCAACAAGTCCTCACTAGAACTTGTCCAATCTGCTCAACAAGTCCTCACTAGAACTTATCCAATCTCATAGAAACATATAGAGAATTTTTAGAGACTCAATATGCTTCACATTCACAACAATGCTCAATCACTTTCAATCTCTCTTTTTACCACAGAAACATATAGAGAATTGTTAGAGACTCAATATGTTTCACACTCATAAACACTCAATCACTTTCAATCTCTCTTTTTACCATAGAAACATATAGAGAATTGTTAGAGACTCAATATGTTTCACACTCATAAACACTCAATCACTTTCTCAAATCAATTCAGAATATAGAACAATTTGTTTCACAGAACTTGAACTATCACCTCAACACATCCACTTGACTAGGCTCAACCAACTCTACTCAACCAATCACTCAATGAAATAATCCTTGTTCACAAACCCTAGTCCAAACTTATGAACACTCACTCAACTATTTCCAATAATGCTTATCAACAAATCTCACATAACAATGATACTCATGATCTTTGCAAACCCTAGCTCAAGTTCTTCACTCAATCAATCACTTCAACAATAATGCTTATCAAAAAATCTCACATAACAATGATACTCATGATCTTTGCAAATCCTAGTTCAAGTTCTTCACTCAACCAACCACTTCAATAACAATGCTTTAACTCATATAACAATGATACTCATGTTCTTTCAAACTCTAATCCAATATTCAAACTCAACAACAAATGATCTTAAGCCACACAAGCATGAAGCATGCACTAGCTCACTCACAATCTCCAACAATGCTAATCAAACAAAGTTTATAGCATTCACTTCTATTTCAAAAAACTCATCAACTCAACAAACTCACAAAGGAAAACTTAACCAAATCCTTTTCACTCCAATCTTGTTTTTAGAAAATCTCAACCAATCAATTATTTCAATTAAGGAAGAATATGCCCATACCTTTTATTTTTTGAAGAATAGACTTCAAAACCTGTCTCAATTATAACCACTTTCCTTGCCAAGCACAAAGGTTAGATGACAAGAATTATCACCCTAACACTTCTTCAAAAATATTTCTTCAATACAAAAATAATATCCAAATACACCTTATAATCTCCAACTTTTAAAATAATATCCAACACCCTTGAATCTCAAAAATAAACTTTCCTTACTCCCTTATAACTCCTTAAACACTTACAAATTCAATCCATAAATCAAAGTTTTGAATTCCCTTTTAACTCCCCTAAACAAATAATCAAATAATTTATGCAAAAATTTTAATCAACTTAAACCCTTGGAAATAAAAAATATTTTCCCTTTTTATTTTTTGCAAGCCAAATCAAACCTCACAATGCGCATACCTCAATAGTGTTGCCCAAAAGGCCTTGGTGGGATTTGAACCACCGTTGGTTCTCCCCCAAGCGCTTTCGTAGCACTCGCACCCACCAACTGGGCTATGTGGCTCCACAAGAGCCAAAAGGCATGAGTGTGCCTTTGACCTTCTCCCTCGAATGGCACAAACTCAAAAACATGAACCTCCTTCAACCAAAATTGTATGCACGGGATTCGAACCTGCACCAGGCATCTCAACAACATCTCATGCAGCACTTGACTGCTAACTTAGCTGCGAGGGACTTCAAATATTTTTTGGAGGCTATTACCCTTTGTCCTTTCCTTTTCTCAAATACACATGCAAAAATTACACTTCTCTTTTGCATGAGCCAAAATACAAATCGCATGGATGATCTTCCAAATGCCAACTTTGGCATTATTTATATGCAACCCTTAGCTTGTTCCCACATCGGTGATTATTCAAATTTTATTTGAATTCGAATATTTAAAGTTAGTTTAAATATTAAATAAATATTTAACTTAACCTTAGCATCCATTATTATTTAAATTAAAAAATTTAATCAAATATTAAAATATTTTAATTTAAATTAAATCCTCTTGTGGGTCTTTTCAACTTGATCCTTAATATTTTTAAACTTGGATTTTTTATCCAAAAATAATAATAATAAAATATTATTATTTAATTTTACTTTGCTTCTCCTTCCTTGGTTCTTTATTCTTTGAACCCTCCTGGGTATATAATATTTAAAAATAAATATTATAACCTATTGCTTTTCAAGACCTTCTTGCTTTTGGAGGAAACACTTAATGTCCTCAAAGATGACGAACATAGCACAACAATGCTTTTGACATCAATGACAACAAACACTCCTCAAAATGTCCAACAATCTCCCCCTTTGTCATTGATGGTAACCCAATTACTTTTTACCATTTCCTTGACCTTTTTCTCGCTCCCCCTGGAAAACTGCTCCCCTGACTGAATGCTTTCCTTCTAACTTATATCTCTCCCCCTTACTCAAATCTCTCCCCCTTTGACATCAATGGCAAAGGGTCACCTTTGAGGCTCGGGGCTAAGAATGAATCTCTTAGCTTAGCCCCTCCCCCACCTCCTCTTGAGGTGGTTAATTCTAGGGTGGGAGTAAATCTACTCCCATCTTGCAAAGCTCTTTTCCTTTGTCAACTTTCTCTTTCCATACTTTTGAAGTCATACCTTTTTGAACCTTTTGAGAATCCTCTTTCTTGCCTATCCTTGGAAGATCTAGAAATTCTATTCTACACCACCTTGCTATATGCCCAACATTATTGCACTTATAACACTTAATGTTGTGATTCCTTGAAGGTGCAAATATCTTGTAGTTTCTCCTAGTGAAGCCATATCCATTCCTATCATGTGCCCTACAATTTACTACCTTGTGACCAAACTGATTACAAGAGTAGCAATACCCTTGAAAGAGATATCTGTTTCTAAAATTCCCATATTCCTATATTTCATGTGTCCTGCACTATGAAGCCTTGTGCCCAAACTTATGACATGAGAAGCATCATCCATTGAAGAAACCTTGCCTTGACCCCATTGGTCTCTTAGTCTCTTCTACCCTATCCTGTTTCCTATTCCATTTGTTCCTTATTTGTGCATTGTTCCTTTCCTTGTTGAACTTTCTATTGTCCAACTTATCCTTAGAAGTCTCACTCTTTATTTTACTCTCTTCTTTTGAAGATTCTTCTTATTTGGTGCTTGAGCTTGACTCTCCTTTTTTTGCTTCCTTTTTCCCTTGTTCTTCTTCAAAACTAAGTCCTATTTTGGTGATTGATGATCTTTGTGCATTGATAATCATGTCCAAAGTCTTTGAATTTTTCTCAAACTTGTGTAGCTTGTCCTTAGAGCCTTTTACTTCCATCCTTAGTGAAACTATCTCATGTTCTAATCTTTCACACTCTAGATCTTTTATCTTTAATTTTTTAGCCATACCTTCTTCAATTTTCCTTGCTTCTTCAACCCTAATTTTGAAGTTAGTGAGCTCTTGTAGAAACTTTGCTTTTGCTTTCTCATCTTCTTGAGCTTGAACCCTTAATCCTGAGTTCTCCATTTTTAATTCTTCAAGATCAACAATAAGTCTTTCACATTCTAGATCTTTTACCTTTGATTGTTCAACCATACCTTTTTCAGCTCTCCTTGCCTTTTCAACCTTATCTTTCAAGTCAGAGAGATCTTGTAGAAGATTTGTCTTACATTTCTCATCCTCTTGTATTTGAGCCTTTAATTCTAAGTTCTCCCTTTTCAACTCAACAAGTTCCTTAAGAGTGACTTCCTCCTTTTCTCTTTCTAAATTTTCTCTTTTCTTTGGTCTTCAATTTCTTCTATTGTCCAAAGTAGAGTTTCTTCTTCATACCTATTTTGACTATCCCTATTATCCTTTTCTGAACCATCCTCTAGGACTTCAATTCTAAAAGTATCATCTTCATCTTCATCACTACTAAACCCATTGCAATAACCTGCATCATGATCGATTTGACCACAAACAAAACATTCTTCACCTTCTTGTGAACAATAAGTTGCAAGGTGACCTATCTTCCTACATCTGGTACAAAAATTTATTAATCTGGCCTTTTCTCCACTACTTGATTCATCTCTTGAATCTATTTCCATTCTTCCTCCCAAAACAACAACATTGAATTCATCTTCCTTTTATTTCATGACCATGTGTGTTCTTTTCTTCTTGTATCTCATGGTTCTACTTTTGCCTTTCTTTGCCATTTGTGTTCTTGTAAGATCTTCCTTCAAGTTGTTAAACATTTTTTGAAGGAACCAACTCTGATACCAATTGAAGAACATAAGCTTATACTGAGAGGGAGGTGAACAATATAAGACCACTTTTTACTTTTCTTTCCCAAATAGTATTATCCAATATAATCAATGGCAATATCAATAGCAATAACCAAAGCAATGCACAAATCATCACACACAATAGAGACACCAATTTAACGTGGTTCACCTAGTGTGGGCTACTCCACGGAGAAAATATTTCACTAAAATTTTCTCAATAAATATCTTTGGGAATCCTTCCCTAATACAATGTTTATGGACCTCTATCCAAAGGAGACACCAATCTCCTGATCAAGTTTATGGTTCTCTATCCACAGGAGAACTCCTTTCTCCTCTACTCTAGCTGGTGATCTTCTAGAAGAACTATTACCTCCACTGCACTAGCTAATGGATATCTATCCACTGAAGACTTCTATCCTCACTTAGAATACCTGTCCTCACTACCCTAGCTAATGGATCTCTATCCACTAGAGACTATCATCCTCTATAATATGTCACCTCCAAAGCTTACTCTCAGCTCTATCTCAAATCTATACTAAACACAGTCCTTTGATCTAGCACAAATCTGCTCAAACTCTATCTCTGGTCTGGCATAAACCTATCCTCAAATCTACACCAAACTCTATCCTCAAATATGCACTAAACACAGTCCTTCGATCTAGTACAAATCTATCCTCAATATCTATCCTCAAATCTGCACTAAACACAGTCCTTCGATCTAGCACAAATCTATCCTCAATCCTTAACACAAATCTTGACTTAATCATAAATCAACTCTGCTAGATCTGCTCCAAACCTTAACTCAAGGTTTGAACAAATCAATCAATCAACTCTGCTCACAAGTCTTCTCAAAGACTTGTCTCAAATATGCCTTGTAAGATTCCACAAAATCTCACACTAATCTATCCACAAGTCCTCTCTAGAACTTGTCCAAATCTTCTCAATAAGTCCTCACTAGAACTTGTCCAAATCTTCTCAACAAGTCCTCACTAGAACTTGTCCAATCTTCTCAACAAGTCCTCACTAGAACTTGTCCAATCTTCTCAAAAAGTCCTCACTAGAACTTATCCAATCTCATAGAAACATATAGAGAATTGTTAGAGACTCAATATGCTTCACATTCACAACAATGCTCAATCACTTTCAATCTCTCTTTTTACCACAGAAACATATAGAGAATTGTTAGAGACTCAATATGTTTCACACTCTTAAAAACTCAATCACTTTCAATCTCTCTTTTTACCATAGAAACGTATATTTATATTTATATATATTTAATAAATATATATGTATTTATGTGAATAAATCCTAGCCATCCACCATGACTTAATCTCAGCCACCCATCCATCTTAATCCATGTCACATGCTCAAGTTCAATCTCAACCCTTCCTCATGTTTTAATCTCGACCACCCATTGGTGTCATCGAAACCCTAACATGATCAAGGGTAGATTATAAAAGATGATTCATTTTGATGAATCAAGGTCCTAAATTTGAACATTTGTCCACTCACAAACCCTAGCCATTTCGCTACCATCTTCCTCCCTCATCATCGCCATCGCACCTTCCATTTCTATCATCACAAAACCCTCGTAAACCAGATCTAGTTCTACCTCACTCCCATCCACCCCTGAACACCTCCCAGAGTTCACAGAATGTTGTTGAGCATTTCTAGAATGTTGTTGGGCATTCATAATCATCCTCAAATACCTCTAGGTATTTCTTATAGCCGATTTGTAGTTCGTAAGCCCTCGGATGCTTCCGAGCATTTGCATAACTTTCGAACACAGAAATAGGAGCATAGATCAACATCACAACTATTTTCTTGACAAGGTAAGATATTCTATTGCATCTACTTTATATTTTTACATTTAGTTTATAATTTAATATTGTAACATTTAGGGTTTATAGGTTTTTATCATTCAGAGGGCCTCACACAGTGGAGCCCTCATAGGTGCTATTAACCCTTTTATGTTGTTTTCTATTTGTAGGTGCAGGAACCACATTTTTGGAAGTTGTTGTAGCTAGGGTGGTCCCGTAGGGATACACAAGCCCACCCACACACTTGTTTGGAGCAAAAGATGATGTAGAAGACACCATATATTCATTTGTGAATAAGGGTTTCTAAACCCTATATTTGTAATCATTGTATCAATACAACATCATATTGTAACATTGGAGATCAAGGCTCCCCCATAATAATATCAATATTATTATCTTCATTTGTGCAATAATTTTTGTGTTGATTATGTTATCTATTGCTTTGGTGTTGTCATTTTTTATTTACAAAATGGTGATCATGATGGGACCCCCAAAGGGTTCCTCATTTTGATTTACCTTATCACTAATTTATGTTTTTATTTCTATTTTGTAGGTTTCCAAAAGTTTGATCATGAAAATCATGAAAACTAGGGTTTCTAGGAGTAGCAGAGTTCGATCAATGGTCACACATGCACCCTGTAGCATTCGAGGGATGCCCTAGAGTCTAGGAGATGCCTCACAATATTCAAGAGACTCTAGTTTATATTTAGAAGAGTGGGGAAGAAATACGTAGGCTTCCTAGTAAGCCTAGTTCAAACCCTAACTCCATTTTTTTTATTTTTTCTTTTTAACAGTGAAATTAACAAGAAAACATCTATTTTCTATTTTAAAAAGTAGTTACATTTTTCATTTTAGGCATTTGCATCTTTCATATAGTTTGCATATAGGGTAGAGTTGCATTGTGCTTTGCATCATCACATTTGATTCAAATTTCTACTATTTTATGGTGTTTCACTTATTATTTTGTATGTTGTTTGCAATTGAAATGATAAAAGCATAAATAGTTGCATATTAGGGTTAAAGGCTTCCATTTTTGCTTTTCTAATCTAGAACAAGTTCATAATACCTGAGTACACTCCCACTGTTGGAATCACTTGATGATTCAGGGTGGAAGAACTAGGTGAACCCTCCACTATTGGAATCACTTGATGATTCAGGGTGGATCTTAAGTGGTGTACCCTAAGTTATTTTGAGGAACTTGGTGTTAATGTCCTTGGATTCTAGCTTAGACAAGTGAAATAGGGTGTTTTTAGCATTGAGTGAACATCATAGACAACATAAATCTTAAAAATGAATCACACACTTTGCACATCACACATTTAACAATAGTGAGTTGGATTTCATCACCAACCATTGTTCGAGATTGGCGATGGTGGGCTTCATCTCCATCCATCATCTCACCCCATAGAAACCATAGTAACCCATGAGCAATATTTCTAGATTTCATCACCAGAAATATTCTCATTTTCCATCCATCCTTAGAGTCCACCTTGCATATTAGCTTAGGTTTGCACATTACAACACACAAAACCACACAAAAAAAATAATATATTGCAAAACATAGGATTGAGTTGCTTGTTTGATTCTATGTGATTTCCATTGCATATTTTCTGCACATTCCACACATTCACCATCCCCAACTGACTCATTAGCTTATGGTTTCAACTCAAAGCCAAGAAAATATTTTGAGTCAAGCCTCTATTAGCCAAACCACTTCATCCATGGAGTGTTCCACATCTTTCCCTACCACTTCTATGGTTAATCCTGTAAGTGTGATACAGATAAGCTATTCTGGTTTATCTATGGGACCCTCACACACTATGTATACCTCAAATACTGATGTGTTGCATAGAGCCATCAATACCCCCATTCCAAAAATTGAGCCATCATCCCCTACCAACCCTAACATCACCTACATAGATATGGGTAAAGTTGGAGCTTATCTAAGATCCATTAACCCTATTCTAGAGCAAATCAATAGCCCACCTAGGCATAATCCTTCTTCTCAATAGGAACTTGCCCACTCACATCCTTCCAGCTTCAACCAGGTGTATACCAACCCTCTTTTTGAGGCATCATATACACCTTCCCATCACTTGTCTCTCCCACAACAATCATGTGGCCAAAACATTTCCATCCCATCTTCCTATACCACCACCTATGGCAATCCATTGTATGAAGCACATGTCAATGTTGCTTCAAATACCAGTCTCCATTTCATCCAATATCCCCCATTCAATTGCAATCCCTATTGCAACCTATCCTCCACCCACCTCATCCATTTCCACCACACCTACACCATCTACCTCAGAAATTGCCATACAACAAGCATGGCAACACCTCAACAAATTGCTCATGGGTCAACAAGATGCTCATTCTTATCCCCAACAACAAATACAAGTGGTAGATTTTAAGCCCTAGTCTATTCCAACCCAACCTACCTTATTTACCTCAAATCCATCATGGGTATCACAATATTCTATGGTTTCCATCCCCACACCTCCATTAGCCCACACCCATTCCATTCCCACAAGTCAACACATTCATAGTCCCCAAACCTCATCTCCATTCCATCACCCACAATCATTCCCTCATCAAGCCCAACATCATCAAATGCAATCCAATCCATCAATATCTCATCACACCCCAACATTTCACCACTTCATCTCCACACAATCACCAAGTAATTTAGGGCTTCCACATACCTAGGGAAGATCCTAAAATTTAGGTAATGCAATAACAGATTGATAGCTTGATACAACACACTCCTGGTATGATGAACCAGAAGCCTACTTTAAGATAGCTAATCAATCAACCCATTCACTTTTTGGTACCATCACCGCCATATCCGATAGATTTTATAGTGCCAAAATTTGATAAATTTAAAGGGGCTGAGGACCCTAGAGAGCATGTAAGCACATTTATTCACTCATGCTTCAGAATCCAAGATCAAGATGCTTTAATGCTCAGAACCTTTCCTCAGACATTGGGGGAGATGCCATGGAGTGGTATAACCATCTACCTCATCATAATATTTATACATTTGAATAGTTGGTAAACCAATTCCTAGAAATATTCTCCCTCAATGTTCATAAGAAAATCACATTATCTGACTTGTATAACCTTAAGCAATTTGATGATGAGTCAGTCTATGATTTTGGCAACCATTGGAGGGTCATTATCACAAAACTACCATTCTCCCTACCAATGGAAGAGTTAACTCGATTGTTCACCAAGAGTTGCTTAAAACCCATCTCCTGGTTATTGCAATTGCAACAATATAGATCATTCGAAGAAGCTCTTGCCTAGGCTAGCATAATTGAGGAAATAAAAATCCAAGAAGGTGTGATAAAGCCTAAGAAGAAAGAATGGTAGAACAAGGGCCAATCAAAAGGAAGTTATTATAGCCAATCTAAGCTAAATCAAGTGAATCAAGTGGTCATGAGTCAATCGATAATGGCTCAACAACAACAATCAATGCAACAACAACCACAACAAATTTCATATCAAGTGGTTCCCCCACCCCAACAAATTCATAACATAATACCAACTATGGATAATCATCAACATCAATAATATATTTAACAAAATCACCATTACACACCCTTGTATGAATCATATGCTTCCATATTTCATAGGTTGTATGACACAAATCAACTTGCCTTACCTGAGGTTAAACTAGATGATCCTACCAAGCGTAGCAAAAGCTATAGGGAACATTTATTTTACCCTTATCATCAATAGAATGGGTATGATATTAATAATTGCTATCAATTTAAAGATATAGTGCAAGACCTAATTGACTTAGGGGCCATCAAGTTTGATAGTCCCTTGGCTCAACAAAATTAGAACCTTGGCATTTATCAAACACCACTTCCTCATCATGAGGAAGTGCAACCAACAATAGGAGGGTCAAACATCAAGACTCCTCCTAATCAAGTCAACCATGTGCAACAATACCAAGGTTTTGTGGGTGCTATTCATGTAGTCACCCGAGGTCAACAATGCACCAATCAAAAAAATGCACAACAATAGACTATCCAATCTCTTGTAGCACCTCAGGCAAGTGTGTCTCCTCAACCTACCAATTCATCATCACCCATTCAGTTCTCCACCAATTCTTCCCAACCAATTCACATTCCAAGCCATCCATCTCCACCCACTCATCTTTCCAATCATCCACAAAGGCCAATCATCTCTTTGAGTAGTCGGCTAACCACTAGCCTTAAAATAGCTTCAGCCAAACTATCTATTTATGAGCTAATACAACAATCTCCCCCACACCATGAGGCATTAATGGAGATTCTAAAATCCATTGAACTCCAATCTCAGGATACTAATGCCTTTAGCAATTTTATGGGGAATATCCAAACATGTGTGGAGCCTTCCATTACATTTTATGATTTTGAAATCAAACCAATATCATCAGAATCGGTGGACCCTCCATTACACATTATGGCTCAAATTGATAGGAAGCCATTCAAACGAGTTTTGATTGATACTGGCTCCTCCATCAATATCATCACCACCTCTGCTCTTCAACATCTTAATCTTCCACCATCTCATATAACCAAATCCACCTTCACCTTGAAAGCATTCAATGATGCTCTCTATTCCATAGTTGGCACTATTGTTTTACCCATCGAAGTGGGGGTAAAAATATTGCATACAATGTTCCACATCTTGGAAGGATCCATGGCATACAATGTACTCCTTGGATACCCCTAGATTAGGGAAATGAGATGTGTCCCCTCTATACTCCATCAATATCTAAAATATGTACATGAGGGATAAATTCATTGCATACCAGCAGACGTCGAACCATTTAAGTATTGCAATTTCATCTCAAATCCCTATGAATCCACTCTTCCATCCACTCATATTTTCTTGACCCCATCAACCACATCATCCACCACACCATCCATCTCTTCATCCAAAGCTCCTATTCCTGAGGAGCTCCCCATCACTACCCCACATCAAGCTTCCACCTTCATGCCCCCATCCTCATCACCATCGACTACATGTACATGTGGTCGAGCCCAATCCACATTATCCACATCATCAACATCAACATCCTCCATCATTATTCCCTCCACATCATCACCCATTCATCAAACACCTCAACCAAATCCACCTTCATCCACATCAGTTGATGTCTCACAAGTCGAATTAATGGATTGTGAGATGCCATTCCAGCCCACACCTCTCCCATTATCAGAGCCACAAGCCAATCATGAGCCTTCCACATCCACCTCCACATCATCCCAAGTTGTGGTCCACCTCACTAGTCCTAGCATTGGTGAATACATGGTCCAAGATATCATTATTACACCACTTAGCATCCAAACCGCTAGGGATTACGGTCACCCATATGACCCACCCTTATCCATAGGAGCGGTGTACAACATGGGTTCAATGCCTAACAACATCAATTTTATGTATGGGGGGATTGATTCATCATCCAATCCATCTTCCCTAGATGAACCCAAACAACCAACCCTTGCCAATATACAACACATGTCGAGTTTTCCATCCTGATACTTCCATCGAGTCAATTGGTAAGGATATGGCCTAGGATGACATGAACAAGGAATGCATGAGATCATCGATACTTCATATCGAGAAGCACATGATCATTCAGGTTTAGGCTATCACTCTCATTCTTCCACTTCTTTTGAACAAGCTTTTCAAAATCTCCATTTGAATTCAGAAGAAGAAACCCATCACACCGATGACTTTGAGGAGGAAATCTATGAAGAATACGATGTTATATCGATAGCTTCTGATGAATCTGATGAGGAATCGACACCCATCACTCCATTCACCGAACAAGATGAGTATTACCTCAAAATGTTCCCCATCCATCAACCCATATTTCATTTTCTCCTCCCTAGGGAGTGAGCTGAACCAACCGGTGAACCACCTCCACTTCATTGATCCACCTCACCAAACAATTTTGTAATATATGTACATAAAAAAAAAAAAAAAATAAAAAATCATCATTGCATTGCATGTGCATGGCTTTTTTCCTATTGCATTTATTTGTGTTGCTCATTATTGTTCAAGTTCCCAGAGTTCTTACATTAGTTCTAGTAGATAGGATCTATCCATCCTTCACATTTCCAACCACCAGTTTCCCCTTTAAGTTAACATGAATCCTATTGACTTATTCACCCCACTCCATAATCCATATGATTTGGCAAAGCCAATTCCAATTGACATGAGCCTTATTGATATGGACCAGATTTCCTCACCTCCATCCTTTTTTAAATTCATCCTTTTTAAGGAATTTTTAAGGGCTTCAACCAACTACATTCCTCCATCACCTCCACCTTCACCTTCACCTTCACCTTTAGATCCTAAGGTTTTCTAGGAAGACATGGAAGAGACTATGTCAGAAGAGTTTGATAATATCATAGATGACATTCATCTGATCCCAATACCCCATCAACTTGAGGAAGGTTCTCATATGTCCATTGAAGATACCATCGATGTGAACCTTAGTTCAGATGTAGACAATCCTCAAATCATCAAACTTGGAAAAATTTTATCCGCAGATGAACAAGAGCAATTAATTGCTCTCCTCAAGAAGAAGAAGGGTATTTTTGCATGGTCCTACAAAGACATGCCTGGTCTTGACCCTAACTTGGTTGTCCATAATCTCACCTTGCACCCTGATGCTAAGCCGATCAAACAAAAATTGAGAAAGATGCATCCTACCATTGCCCTCATGGTCAAAGAAGAGCTTCAAAAGCTTTTAGATGTGGGTTTCATTCTACCCATTGATTATCCTGAGTGGCTTTCAAACATGGTACCCATTCATAAACCTAACAGGGTGATACACATTTGCACTGACTTTCGAGACCTTAACAAAGCATGTCCTAAGGATGACTTTCCTCTACCAAACATCGATACTCTTGTCGACACTTGCATTGGCCATGAAATGCTTTCTCTAATGGATGGTTTTTTAGGATACAACTAGATTCAAATCAATCCTGATGACCAACACAAAACAACATTCACTACACCTTGGGGGAATTTTTGTTACAAGGTGATGCCCTTTGGCCTCAAAAATGTAGGTGCCACTTATCAACGTGCCATGACATACATCTTCCATGATTACATGCACAAGATCATCGAATATTATGTGGATGATCTCTTGGAAAAATCCAAAACTCGACAAGAGCACATTGGTGTCTTGGAAAAAGTCTTTGATCGACTTCTAGAGCATAATGTAAGGTTGAACCCCAAAAAGTGTGTCTTTGGTGTCACCTCAGGAAAACTACTAGGATTCATTATCTCCAAAAGAGGCATTGAGGTGGACCCAAACAAATTCAAGGCCATCATGGAGATGCCTCCCCCAAAAAACTTGAAGGAATTGTATAGTTTACAAGGAAATATCCAATCGATCCATCATTTCATTGTACAAATTTCTGACAAATGCAGGCCATTCAATCACCTACTACAAAAGGGGGTGATATTTTCATGGATAGATGAGTGCCAAAAATCTTTTGATGACATCAAGAAATACCTAGCTTCTCCACCAATTTTAACTCCTCATCTAGGGGTCCCCTTCCATATTTATGTTTCAGCAATGGACTTTGCATTAGGGACAATGCTTGCACAAAAGAATGAAAACAATCAAGAGCAAGTTGTCTACTACATTAGTCGAACATTGGTAAGCTATGAAACTAGATATGCTTACATGGAAAAATTATGCTTAGTAGTGGTTTTTACCACTAAGAAACTCAGACATTACATGCTTAGTCACACCACATATGTCATAGCTCATGAAAATCCTCTATGTTACATGATATCTCACACTTACAATAACACCCACACCACAAAATGGATAATGCTTCTCACTAAATTTGATCTTGAGTTCATCAGCCAAAAATCCATTAAAGGTCAGGTCATAGTCGATCAGCTTGCGGAAGCTCCACTTCCTAGTGATCAACCCTTGATTATTGAGCTCCCAGATGATTCAGTATTCACTATCACTAAACAAGAAGAAGATGTCATTCCAGAGGAAGATGTCGATATCACACTATTCTTTGATGGTTCTAAGTGCAAAAAAGGTCAAGGTGTTGGAGTCATGTTTCATACACCACAGGGGGTACCTATTCCCCTATCTTTCAAACTTGACTTCCAATGCACAAACAACAATGTAGAGTATGAAGCCTTAATATTAGGTCTTCAAGAAGCCATAGCTATGGGCATAAAGCGTATCAAGATATTTGGTGACTCCCAACTTGTTGTTCATCAAATAAATGGAGAATACCAATGCAAGGAACCAACAATAAAGCTTTACCATGAAGTAGCAATGACATTGCTCACTAAATTTGATTGGTATGAAATTGATAGTTTGCCATGTTCGACTAATAGATTTGCAGATGTGATGGCCTCTCTAGGATCATTGATTCCAAAGAACTCCATAGGAGAGGTACAACCACTCATTGTCACAATGATCTCTAAATCTGCAATTATTCATGTTGAATCTAAGGATGAGAAGGATGTTTGCTTTATCCATACAGAGTCGTATGAGCCTTGGTCCAACCAAATAATAGCCTTCCTCAAGTTTGGAACACTCCCATCAGACATGTCATGGACTGCTAAATGCACTTTCAAGCAAAAGGTAGCTCATTTTACTCTCTTGGGGGACGTGTTGTATAAACATGGTTATGATGGAGTCCTCCTTCATTATCTCGAGCCTGTAGAGGCACAAAGAGCCATAGCTGAAGCTCATGATGGTACTTGTGGTGGTCATTTTAGTGGAATGGCCATTGCAAAGTGCATTCTATGCATGGGTTACTATTGGCCCACCATGGAACATGACTATTGCACTTACGTCAAGCATTGTCAAAAATATCAACAACATGCTAATTTAACTCATGTGCCATCACAAGCATTACAACCTATTCAAAGCCTTTGGCCCTTTTCACAATGGGGTCTTGATTTGATTGGAAAAATCTTACCTTCTTCCTTAGGACAACATACATTCATCATCACGACCACTGAATACTTCACAAAGTGGGTTGAGGTAATTCCTCTAACTAGTATGATAGGACCTCAAATTATGGAGTTTATACTTCATCATATCATCTATCATTTTGGTATTCCCTCAAAAATCATCTCTGAAAATGGCAAGTCTTTCAAAAACAAGGATGTTTAAGCACTTTGCAAGAAATATAATATCCAACATAGTTTCTTGACTCCTTACTACCCATAGACAAATGGACAAGCTGAGGCTACCAACAAGACCTTAATTGCTATTCTCAAGAAACTAGTCAAAGAAAATCATCGAGATTGGCATACTCAAATCCCCTTGGCATTATGGGCTTATCGAACAAGCATCCACATGCCTACTGGGGCAACACCATTTTCACTGGTCTATGGAGCCAAAGCAATTATACCTCTTGAGCTTGAGATCCCCTCATTGCAAATTTCATTGCAGGAATTCATAGATGATGATACTGCTAGACAAGCACATTTTGACCAACTCACGCTTCTTGATGAAAGGTGGGTCAATGCTTTAGAGCATTTACGAGTTTATCAAGACCACCTAAAGCATGCTTACAATGCCAAAGTTCATCTACATGAATTCCAAGTAGGAGATCTTGTTCTTAAGGAGAATCAACAAAACACCAATGCATTGCCACACCTTCATGATAAATTCATGGCTAATTGGCTAGGTCCATACATTATCACTCAAAAAGTGGGTCAAGGAACTTATAGGCTTGCCAGTCTAGAGGGAGTCGAAGAGCCCGAACCACTTAACATCATCCACTTGAGAGCATTTCTATGCTTAATGTGATTTATATATATATTATTTATACATGGCTAATACACAAAAACAACATTGCATATTCACACTATTCACACATTACATTTCACATTACATTTCACAAATTGCATTTCAATTCATTCAAACCACCTTCACACATTTCATTTCATATTAGGGGGTCATTTATTCAGTTTAGATAATAATTGGTCCAATAAAGTTTTGTTGCCTTAATCAAGGGCACCTTCAAATCATCATCCATTTCATTGCACCATTCCATAAAGTCAAATTATCATTTGCAAACCACATTTCCATAATCCCTAGGTGTTTTTGGTCACTCAACCACTCCTAGTGTTTCTAGAAACCTCCAATACATGTCAAGTTTTCTTTAGGACCAAGACACATTTTCACTAAGAAAATCTTGAGTTCTGGGAATTGACTCTAACACTCTTGAACCAAACACAATCACACATCTTAAAAACATCTTGTGTCAAAGAGGGATAATACCATGATTGGGTTGAACCTCGAAGTGAAAAGGGTACTCCTTGCTTGTCCCATTATGCACATAGTCCAAAAATAAAAAATAGTGGTTTTCACCACTATCACAATTACTTCCAAATAAAAGAATGAGTAGTAAGGATAGGGTAAAATTCTCATCACACTTCGGTTGAGAATCTGATTCCCCAAAGCTCTAAATATTTTACACATCACACACCATAGATCCTCAAGTTGTAAGGATAGAACTACATTTCTAGTCAGATGGTTAGGTAGTCTGAATCCCCAAAGCTTAGAGATCATATTCTTGGACTATGGAGCTAATCTCCACTAGGGCTATAGATGCTTGACTGGTAGTGGAGTATGCTCATGCATGGTGACACGTCTCTCTTGAAGAGACCTCTAACCACACATAAGGACAAACTAGCTTCTTGGTCTTCTCCATGATAGGTTTCATCTCAATTTACTCAAGATGGGTTAATGAACTCACTTGCACACACATTGGTTCTTGATTACCTTGAGTCATTACCATACTCATGATTCGGTAAATGAATTCACTACACACACATTTGGTCTTAGAGAAATTAGACAGAATTTAGTGAGTTTGTTTGATATCACTAGTATGTCTGAGTCTCTGCAAAACAATCAGTTTTCCATATCAACATCCATATCATTACATGAGTCTTCCATTTCACATGCCACAATTTTGGTGCCCTTGATTAAACAACAATGCTATAAATGGTCAAGTAAAATCTAAACTACGAATGATCATTAGAGCATTAATTCATTTGCATTCATACACATTATCATTGCATTATCATCCATCACACATATACAAAATCATCCACACAAAAGCATAACACAAAAGTAAAATCCATGTATATATATATATCACATGTACAATGAATTCTCGAAGGCTATATACAATGGAGCACCAAGGCTCATATACAAAAAGTGCATCTAAGCACTATCTAATACCTATAGGAAGACCCCTATGACCCTGAAGGAGCCCTAGACCTAGAGCCACTATGCCTAGACTCACTATGCCTAATAGTCCTAGATATGGAGGAAGAGGGTCGATCTGGCAGCCCAATGTGGTGCTGCATCAATAGATCCTCCAACTCCTGGATGTATCCCTCTCAAGATCGAAGGTATAGTATATCCTACCTCTGATGATGGTCCCTCTATGCTAGCTCTACCTAGAGCCTCATGATCCTATCCTCACCTCCACCTATAGCCATCCATACCTCTAGCTCCACCCATAGCTAAGCTATCTCTACATCTCGCTCTACCACCATCTATCAGCTAGCTCATCCCACTCTACCTCAAGCCTCACCCACTCCTCCTCACCCTAACCTGGAGGTCTCTTAGGAACCTCCTCCATATCATCCTAGCCACCATCATCACCTCCAATATCTAGAGGCTGCTCTATTGCATCTCTCACCCATATCCCTCGACTACTAGATCGATGATGTCTCTAACATATAGGAGCCTCATCTATCTCCTCCACCTTGGCCTCTACCTCATCATCATCCCCACTATCCTCATCCACCACCTGACTAGGTACCCATGGTGGCTATGTAGTGAACCATGCATCATACTCAATGGTAGTCCCTACATCATCCACATCGAGGAGATCTATCTCCTCATCATCCTCATAGGTCACCCACCATGCCTCCGCACAAGGTAGACCCATCTCATCTCGATGATGCCTATACAACACTGGTGCCTCAAGAATCCCCTATCATAGCCCAAACTATCATAGCACCCATGAGAACTGGATCAGCTCCACCTCACTCCTATGCCACCCAACCACCCATCTAGCCTACCAAACTCTCCATAGCTACTCCCTATCACCAGTCCAACTAGCACCTCACCATGGTCTCCAATGCACCTGATCAGGTGTCAACCCTACCCATAGATCTTTGTACTCCTAGCCAATGCAGCTAGGATGACTCGACTGAACCTCCTTAGACACCCACCATCTCAAAGCATAGGGTTGCTCCCCATCCCATGCCTCACTAGGCAAGCCCATAGGCTGAGCCACACTAAAGTGCTCCTAGCCCCAACACTATAGTAATACACTACAACCCAGCCCCTTCTACCCTTACCTCCTCACCTCGTACAACTCCAAGTACAATTGAGCTAGTAGAGTAGATACCCATGCATACACCCGAGGCTCATCGATCATATCGTACACCAACCTAATCATGTTCCATGGGAACCGATAGCCAGTGTTGTTAGGTGCCACTATGTTGGCCAATACGTGTCTAGTTGTAAACTCTACATTTATTTATCAGTCTAGGGTGAATTATTTAATGGGAAGAAATACAATATAGATTATACCAAATTATTAACTGTCAGACTTAATCCTATTTCTCTTAGTTTCAAGTTTGCAAAAAATAATAACAGTTACAAAAAAATAAATTGTGTTAAATTAAAATAAAATGCAATGTATGATTTATATTTAATTAAATGCTTTTTATATTTGCTTATGTGGATCCACGTGCAACCTATTGATTTAACTATCTATTTTTACCTTATAATCTATGATGATGCAATTTAATTTAATTGATAAGTTAAAGTTAATCTATGTATTAACTATTATTATTATATTTTAGGGGCAAGAGAATAGGAATTAGTTGTAGGAGTGGGCCCTACCTCCTAGAGGACAGTGTAAATATTTCTCCCCTAAACTACTTTACTTTAGTAACTAATATGCATTAATACTACTAACATTATTCTATTTTATGAATGTAGGAAAATATAATAAATACTACATATTCAATTAAATCATATGGAAGTAAATGATACAGTTACCAAGTACATGATGAAAAATTATCACTGCTTTATTACTGGAAATTCAAATGTACAGTATCTTTGAACATCAAATCTTCAGAAATTGTATACATAATATTTGAAAATTATACATTCCACCATTAGACTTTGGTATTTCACCATTTCAGTCTTCATTAGAATTCTACCATTCTGATATTAGACCATTTCAAAAGTCTCTCTTGTAATTTATAATATTGCTTGGATATTCTTAATGAAATTCTTCCACATATTTTCCATGTGGTTCTGTTGGCTTGATGATTTGGACACTATATTTTCAACAATAACAAGCTAAACTTATAATATTTTGTAACCAACTTGGACTTTGTCACAATCCCTATGGTCCAAGTGGTAAACTAACAAACTAACATAATCAAAATTTCTTAATTTAAATAATCCATTGACATAGCAATACAACTATATGCCCCTTTATTTTAGGAGAGGACAAAATAGCTTGCGTTAGAATCTAAAACATCTTAACATAACAATTTTATAACTTTATAACAACTTTAATCAATATGAAATTCTCGTGCATAATGCCAACATGTCAGTCAACTATGCTAACTGTGTATGCCTTGTAATATTGTTACATTTTCAATGGACGTGGCATATCGATGCGTTGAATAGGTTTACCTGGTCAACATACTTTATTTAACATCTTTCATTAGACACTTTCTGTAATGGCTTTCTGTAGCTATATTTTATAGCATCTTTCTGTAGCATTCGTTCACAATTCTCCATAACATGTTATCCTTGTTATTGATCTATCCATACCTGTTATCTAGTCTACACCTTATCTCATCCTACTTTGTGATGCTCTTGCAATGTTCTCTTGCCAAAACACATAGAACTTACACACTTTTGCATAAAATATGAGAATAAATCACTTTTATCACCATAGATCAAATTCATTTGTAAATCACATAAATAAGATAAAATGATCATAAAACTACATTCATTTTCATAAATTTACAGACATAAAATGAATTAAACTTGCATAAAATACGTGTTGTTTTAGCACTCATCATTCTCCAAACTAAAGGAGATGTATGTCCTCATGCATACAAATTAAAATTTACAGTATGTCTAGAAAAAAATTTGTAACAGTTTGTTTAGTCATTTCACATTTTTGTATACATAAAACAGGGCACTACAGTATTACGTAAATATTTTTGCAGATATAAAATAGAACAGTACAGTGTTTCCAAAGTTCACTTGACAATTCTCATCAACAAGGAACTATAATCTACGTAAATTATTGAATTTAGTTTATGGAAATAAATCTACTAAAATATGAAACAACATACTGTAAATAATGTATTCTCAAATATGCAACAGAAAAATATTTGTAGATATATAGAAAGAAATAGAATAATAAAATGAAAACTTCTACAAACAACAACATTATTAACATCAAATAAAGTCCATAGAATTATGCAAGTTTTATCAAATGTCTATTATAGATTGTTTAGCTCTAGATCTAAGTCTATATAAAATCCATGTAGGTTATGGTCGCTTTACCGATAAATTATTTTCCTTCTTCACCTTATGCACCTATTTTTTTGCCATCTTGGAGTCAAGTGGTAATTCAACAGATATCTTTTTGATGTGCTTGACTTCTATAGATCCTCCATCCTATAACTCAAGTTGTGCATCCTACTTTTCTGGAGTAGGAGGTTTAGCTGCTTCAAAAATATAGTTGATAATTGCATCTATGTTGTTGGTCATCCTAATATCAAGGACTAATTCCATTGGAGGTATCCCTACTTTGATGGATGGTTCTGGCCTTTGGGGGTGGTTCTGTTGAAACACTTTGATGAAGGGAATCAAGCTATCTTCCTCAAGTACTCAGGTGAATTTAATGACTTTGTTGAAGTTTACCGATTTTTTTTATTTCTACTAGATGTAGAGCTTTTTTTGAGATAGGTACCAATAGTTATCAATTGGACGACTGGATCAACCGATCTCACCACCCTATACATAGAGGTCTCTTTGAGGATATCAAACTGGAGAGTGAGGGCACATTTTACTAGGGCATTGTGCTCGATAAACTCATTTTTGAGTCTATCCAACTTGATATGCAACACAGTCTATTGCATTCAAATTTTCTCAAGAATTTTTGCAAATGGATCTGATGGAGGTGGGTTTGTCTTTGGACTAGATGCTTCTCCTATTCCCTGAGTTTCTAGAATGAATCTCTCATGTCTAGTTTTTTGATAGGTTGATAAGACTTGGAGGTTTTGGAATGGCTAGGGCATTTACGTATAGGGGATTCTTCCTCCTCCAAACTCTTAGACTCATAATTACCCTCAAATGCACTATCTCCCATGGATTTTGACATACCTAGATCAGAATGGATAGAGAGGTTAGCTTCTTCCACTATTGTGTCCCATGGTATCCTAATTTCATTTGCTTTATGTAGAACTATAAGTTTTATCAACCCATGATGGGTGATTAGGTGAAACTTAGGGTTGTCCTTGGAATTTTTAGGCTACACTCTGGTAATTGTAGCTTTGGTAGAGTGGTAGAGAAAATATGAAATGTTGATGATACAGTCCTCGTACTTCAGGTACTTGAGATTCAACATCATTTTAAGGTGGTATCCCCAAAAATTAGATATTATCCCCTCTAGTGTAAAAACTTTATAAGGATCATGGTAACCTCTTGCCATTTTATGGAAAGTGAGGAGGTTGCTACCCCTTTGATCCACCCTTCTCTATCTCTAGTCACAGTGCATCTCTCTCCGAACCTCTCAACCATATGATTTACCCCCTTATAGGTAGATTTATAGTATTTTTGGCCAAATTCAAGAAGACTTAGGGCCTCGAATATCATCCTGGTAATTACTATAATTTACATTTCTCCTACATGGATCACCATGGTCACGGTATCATAGTTCATGATGAACTACTTTACCATGCCCTAGTAATGCCCTTAGAATCTTTTTAGGTCATCCCACCAGTGCACCTCTTGGAACAACTTTGTTACAGCATCACTGGGATTTTGGGTATAGATAGATGAAGGTTCACTCCACTTATGGAAGGTAGCCCTAAGCATGGTTACTATTTTTAATAGATAGGGTAGGGTTTGAGTGAAAGAGAGGTAGGATAATTTAGAATATGCTTCAGCTTCTATTTTAAGATGTTATCATGGAATTGCTTGGCTGGAAGGAAAACCTGTAGAAAATTTTGATAAACAATTCATGCATAGATTAAAACAAATAAATTTCTCCATATCTCGACCCTTCGGGTTATAAAATAAAATAAATTTTTACCTATTTCAACCCATGCAAATGTAACATCAATATCATGTATATTTACTTTTAGTTCTACATTTTTCCCAGTATTTTATTATAATCATGATTATAAAAAGAACATTGTTTTCTTCTTTCAAGATATGTTCTATGGCTTCTTATTTTTATAAAAAATTTTGTAAAAATAATAATTTTGAAATGTGTTCACCACCTTACCTTTTTGTCTTCATGTAAATTTGCATCGTCGTCTACTTCATGCATTCCCTCAATGCCTTTCACCTGCAATTCTCCTTCGACCTTCATTGTCGCATGGTTATTTTTATCTACTGCTCACTGGTCTCATCCCTCAATCGTGATAGTTTCATCTTTGACTACATGATGGATCCCTTTCACTATTACAGATCCTACTATAGACATATTAGGGCTAATTTACTTTTTTTCTTTTTAGGTTTAACATTCAATGCAAAACATGTGTAATTTTAGCCCTCCAATCATATTTGATCAATGGCCCATAATCGTAATCTTTGGAACTTTTTTTATTTGCTTCCCATGATGACGTTTCAATGATCACCCTTCTTCGTGCATGGTGGTCAATGCTATCTTGTTGTAGCACCCTAAAATTGACGCAGTGAAATTGTAATAATTACATTCACCTTAGTAAATAATTTAAATTCAAATTTTAACCTCCCAAACCGCCCGTTAACCGCCAGGTAATCCGTTTCCCCCTTTTCTATGCCATTTTTAGAGGTTGTTTTGACCGCTTGACGATATCATCACCGATCAGACGATGTCGCCCTAGATCTAATGATTTCGTCTGGGCTAGGACGTCCGGACGATCTTGTCGCAAAACTGATTTTGCACAATTAGCTTCTGTTCCAACGGGCCTCTAATCCGGGCAGAAGCGTGTCTGCGCCGTTAGGGACCCTCCCCATTGGAGATCTCCCAAATAGGGATGATCTCCAACCTCCTAACTACTCCCCTAAGCCTATTTAATCCTTAGGACCTTCCCTTCCCAACCCCCGGCTGAAATTCTCCGTAACTTAACTTCATACACGTTAAATCATCCCAAATTCACACTTGCCAGTAGTCCTATACCAATTTTGTTGTAGGTACCTTAGTGTTTTTCAGCCGGAGCAAGATTTCATCGTCGCCAACGAACCTGTTCAGATCGAAGGTGATATTATCGAATCAGAGACAATTTCGTACCAATGGGGGACGATTTCGACTGCAATCAACATTGAGGCAATTAGTGCCTCGAAGTTTGCATTTCTTCTCCCCTTTTCTCGTTGTTTTATGTTGTAATTAGCAATTTTATTCAATATTTTATGTTATTTTGCATTTGGAGTTCACCCATTTAGCTTAGATTGCATAATAAGATCATGATTTGTCATTAGAATATCATAATTTGTTTGAATTTCTATTCATAACTATTGTTTAGTATTCATACTGTTATTTTGTGTTGTTTCCCTCTGTTATCATAGTGGTATTCTCTGTATTTTGCATCTATTTTTCTGTTTGTAGGTCTCTCGACTGAATTCGTCGATCTCAGTATGATCTTGTCCGATCTCAGATGATTCTGGTCGAATTCCAGATGATCCTCGATCGCTTCAAACATCAGTAATCTCCATCAGACATCCGGATCAGGTATTCTTCATTTATATTCTATAATTTCTCTATTTTTTGTCTTTAAATCTGTTTTCTGTATTCATTAAATCTGCACTTTCATATAGATTAATTTAGATTCATTTGGCCAAACCTAGGATATGAATGCTTAAGGCTAAAAATGAACACATTAAAACACATTCCAAACCTAGGCGTGGAAACTGCCATTAAATGTTTCCTGGTGAACCCACCATCCGTCGAAAAATCACCAATATACACCTCCCTTGAGAGGCGGGACCTTCGCAAGTCCTCTCAGTCCGAGGTACCACGACATCCTTTTCCCATCCTCCTTCCGAGCATGGATCCTATAGCCTGAAGGTAAGGATGCAAAAAATTTGGAGCGATACATTTTGGTGAACCCGACGTGAATGCATCATAAACCTTTTGAAAACAAAAACAAAAAAAAAATAGAACAACTAAAACATAGATGCATTTTAAATCATTTAAGTTTAATATCATGTTTAGATGGTAGCTCCTAAGAAAATATTAGCAGTTACTATAAATGTAGAAAACCAATTGGCAGCCATAGAAGTCAATTTTGTACTTAGTGTGCCTGAAACAGATAGAAATCAACTCTTGTGGAACGAACTTGATAGGAGACTTAGTGTCATCTCATCTAGGTCAACACAACTTAAGCAAATCAAGAGGCTAGTCCTAGATAGAATCCCGGATCCTCATCAACTTGTCTTTTATCATGAACTTCAGAGAGCCTGCCATAGATGGTTAGCTTATAGGAGAGCTCTTGTATCTTCAGAATTGTTCACCTTCGAGGAATACCTCGAGAACGCAGCCATTGTACACCAGTTCCTAGGTCGTGTAGAAGACCAAGAGGTTGTTCTTACAGATAGGGAAATATGGAATAGAGTTCCTCGAGCTGTGTTATATCGAGAGTATTGCCATGAGCTTTACTTCTATCAACCAAGATTTGAGACAGATAATATCACTATAGCTCTTTTCATTAAATTTTTAAAAGAAAACTTTCAATTTGAAGAAGAACACTTCATGACTCCTGAAGAACTAGAGCCTATTAATGATATTTATAAATTGTTTATAGAAAACTAGATTATTACTTTCAGTCTTATTTCTTGCATTTATTTGTGTTGATTGTCTTTACAATATTATTTCAAAAACAAAAAAAACAAAAATTAAAAAACTAAAAACATAGCAAAAACTTAAACATTTCATTTCAAATATTGTAGTAGGTATATAGTAAATATATACCTCTTAAACTTGTTGCATATAAAAAATATATATATATATATATATATATATATATATATATATATATTTGCTGAAATCAAAATTTAGCACCATGCCTAAACTTAGGAATGGTAAAGAAACTTTAGGAGAAGAAGAAGATTGGTTACAAGATACAACTAGAGACCCAAATGTCCTTCCTGAAGATCCAACTTCGGAAGGAAAACTCTAGCTCAACCAGAAGATGACCTAGGTGAAGATAAGGAACAAGAAGGAAGTGTTAAAGAGGATGGATCCTCATCCCCTAGAGTAGCTCCAGATGGAACTATTGCTTTTGACAACATAGATCATTTCAAGAAATTTCTTGATGATAATATTGATGCCCTTAATGTGGCAGTTCGTATTGATAAAGGGCAAATTAGTAACACTCAAGCAGCCATGGAATATATGTATGATGTGCGCACTAATCCCTTGTCTTTCATTGATCAAGAAAGTGATAAGGCTGGGCCATCCAATACAGATATGGTCACTATGATGCAAAACATGTCAAAACAATAGGCTATCCAACCTCCTAAGGAACCTGTTATTCAACCTAAAATCATTCCCACACAAAAGAAACCTTCCTTCACTACTTTATTCCGCCAAACTATTGAGCAATATGCTTCAAGTAAACAAAAACCTAAAACGAAGCCAAATACCAATTTTCAACAATCTGGAATACATCATAATACAACTTCAAAATTCCTTCATAACACTTTTCCTACCAATAATTTACACAATAGTAACATGGCATCTAATCTTCATGTCCCTCCATCATATGCCCATAAAACCCATGTCAATGCCCTACCAAACCAATATGGGGGGCAAACTAGTAATCTGGAAGCCATGGTGAAACAGTTAGCTTCACGTATGGACCAGATAGATCCCTACCGTCCCTCGTATAATTATCGAGAGATATGTAGTCAACCTTTGGATCCCATAGTTGTAGCTCAACCATACCCTAAGCATTTTCCCATGCCCATCTTGCCTATATATAAAGGAACCGAAGATCCCATAGAGCATCTTCGCATGTTTAGGATAGCATGTCATGATATATCACATGATGACTTGCTATTACTAAAAATGTTCCCAAAAAGTTTAGGTGGAATGGCATTAGAGTGGTACTATCAATTGCCCACTCATTCTTTGAGAAACTTTGAAGAAACAACTGAATCATTTGTCCATCAATTTAGTGCCTACATCGAGAGGCATGTAACCATTAAAGATCTATACAATTTAAAACAAGACAAGGATGAATGTTTTGCCGATTTCTTAGCTAGATGGAGGCAATTGATAGGAAAACTGCACTTTGTGCTACCTTATAGGGAAATGTTGGACATTTTTATCAATAATTTACAAGAACAAATATCTTATGAGCTATCAACTGCTACTTTAACTACCTTCGATCAAGCTATAGATTTAGCTCGAAGAGTAGAAGATGCCCTCATTAGGAGAGGCCAACTTAGGAAGAAGGATGATGAGAAAACATCCAGAAATCAATATAAAAACAAACAAGTTGTCGGTGATGGAGTCACTGATAGCAGGAAATGTTGCTAATATCAATGCAACGAAGACAACAAAAAAATTTATATTGAAACCTCCCCGATAAGCCTCCTCGAGAATTTACTAGATTAAATCAACCCTTATCAACTATTTTACCTCAATTACTCGAAAGAGGTTTGATCCAATTACCAACTATCCGAGAACCCGATCCAACTATACCCGGATACAGAGTCGACTTACACTCGTGATTTCCATAGAGGACCCGGACACTCTACCAACGCTTGTAAAAGGTTGAAACATAAAATACAAGATTTGATTGATAATAATGAAATGGAAGTGCAAGCCTTCCAACCTAAACAAAACCCTCCTAATAATACTCAAAAGACCGTTCCCCAAAATCAAAATCAAAATGCTAATCAAACATTAGACATATTTCAACACCCTTTACCAAGACATGGTAAAGAGGTAGCCAATCAAATCGAACATCATAATGTTCCCCCTCCTACCCGATATGTAGGAACCATTAGCGGACAATTACCTCGCTCAGGATCCTCAAATATTTGACACAACCTTATCCCCGGTTACGACCAGGCCCTTACATAATTTTCAAACTTCTGATTCTAGTGATATAGAATCAGATAGTGAAAGTGAAGTAGACATTACTTCAAACCAATCGAATAGTTCTAAAAATGAATCAGATCCTATTCAACCCGTCACAGATGCTATGGTTCCAGAAGAACCATTTCCTAGAAGAGTTACTACTCGACCTTCTTCTAATATATTCCTTTCTAATGAACAAGCCATAAATGCTCGACCGAGACCAGTTCAACGTCTTCACTATAACATTGTAGGTACCATTGGAGTCGTCACCCGACAACAAGCTCAAAATTCCCAACAAGAACCAAACCAGAACGATGGATCAGCTCCATTCGTTCTGAAAAACCCCAATAAAGGGAATCATGCTCCTAATGTTCAACCTAAACCCCCTTACAATATTAATGAGCAATTGTCCAATACTACAGCCATAATTTCCCTTTTGGATTTATTAAGATCCTCTCCCACCCATAGGGATGAGTTGATGCTTACATTAAGCCAAATGATGGTACCTCAAAACATCCAACCTCAAGCTATGGCCAATACTATCATCACTCGAGAGGTTGATTGTATTGACTTTCGGGATAAAGATATCCCACAACACAGCTTTACATAAGGATAATCCCTTATACATTACTCCTCTAATTGGAGATGTAGCTGTCAAACGAGTCTTGATTGATAATGGCTCATCTCTAAACATTTGCACTTTTGACTTCTACCAAAGATTTGGCTTTAGAAGTGATGAAATGAAGAAAACCGATATGATTATCAAAGCTTTCAATGACGAAACACAAGAAACGTGTGGAGTTATTACCCTCCCATTGCAAGTTGGTCCTAGAACCCTAGAAACAACCGTGTTTATTGTACATTGCCCAACGTCGTACAATATACTTTTGGGTCGCCCTTGGATCAATGCCATGCGAGCGGTCCCATCAACCTTACACCAATGTGTTAAATTTGAGTTTAAAAATCAGTTGGTCACTATCCATGGTGACCCTAGACCCTTTGATATGTGTGCTTTGGCGTAACCCGTTGGAGTGCAATTTTGCCCCGCTCTCGTCATCCACACATCCTAGTTCTTATTTTTCATCTAAAACTGTGAAACACACACCCATAACTTCACCTATTTCCCTCCATTAATTTCATCCTCCTATATAGATCAACAATCTTCTAAACAAATCACTCTAGAACCTCAAAAAGATCTTAAATCTACAACCAATCCTTCATGTTCTATCCCTATAAATTCAAAACCTATAGAAACAACTATCATACCTTCCACATCTCAAGATATAGGGAATAAGCCTTCTACATCTTATGCCCTTTTCGATGAACTTTTACCAGATTTATCCACAACCTTAATATCAGAAAAAACAAATGCTTTCATGCAAGATTCAATTCTTTTAAATAATTTGCCGCCATCTCCTCGTACTTTGGGCCTCCCACAACCTATGGGAAGTACTTACCAAGTCGGGAGTTGTGCCTTCATTTATAAAGGATATGACTGGGGAAGAATCCCTCGGAATATCAAAACTCATCATGAGGGATACGCTCGGTGTTATTTTACCAATGATTATATTAAAGCTAAACCCATGATGCTTAAAATGGGATATAAAGGGAAAGGCTTGGGACCTTTCCAAAATGGCATGAAAGAACCTTTCGAGGTAGAACCGTGGCCCCGCCCGCCGTGGTGTGGGCCTATTTCCTAGTAAGGGTCAACCCTTTCCTTTTGAAGATGATGATCATCTCATATGTTATCAAGATTATTTGGATAGGTGTGATGATTTGCCTCTTAAAAATCAGTCATTTTCATGTAACATGCTATCCATAGCTTACCCTGAAATGATTGTCGACCCCGATGAAGAGTTGGAAGGAGATATCTTCCATGATGTCTCCGTTGAAGAGATGTTACACAATGGATTTTATTTTGATGGTTCTATACCAACTATAGCCCAACTTGAGGCCACTAATCCTCAAGATGAATTATCTAAATTAACCTTACAAGAATTACAAGAATTGGGTGTTTCACCCGCCCCACCTAATTTTGAAAGAGATCTACACATGGAGGTAGAAAACGTCATTAAAATTAATATTGGAACCGAGGATAATCCTCACATAATCAATATTGGATCAGAATTAAGTCAAGAAAAACAAGAACAATACATTGCATTCCTTAAAGAGTATGAAGATGTCTTCGCTTGGACATATGAAGATATGCCAGGTCTAGACCCTTCCGTAGTCATGCATCATCTAGTGGTCCATCCGGATGCTAAACCCGTTAAACAAAAACTTAGAAAAATGCATCCCAAAGTGGCTCTGCTAGTCAAAGGGGAGTTAGAAAACTCCTGAATGTTATCTTTATACAAGCTATTGATTATGCTGAATGGATCTCAAATGTAGTTCCAATCACCAAGAAAGAAGCTACCAAAGTTAGGGTTTGCACAGATTTTAGAGATATTAACGCCGCATGCCCTAAAGATGACTTTCCTCTTCCAAACATGGATCAAATCATTGACTTTACTGCCGGGAGTGGGATGATGTCCTTAATGGATGGATTCTCCGATTATAATCAGATCAGGATAGCTCCTGAAGATCAGGCTAAAACAACCTTTATTACCCCCTGGGGTACCTTTTGCTGGAAAGTGATGCCATTTGGCTTAAAGAACGCAGGTGCAACTTATCAACGAGCTATGACCTATATTTTTCATGATATGATGCATGATATCCTACATGATTATGTAGATGATATTATAGCTCGCTCTATTATTGAAGATAATCATTTAGATGATTTGAGAAAAGTTTTTAATCGATTACGAGAATATCTTATTCGATTAAATCCAAAAAAATGCATATTCGGAGTTAAGTCCGACAAACTATTAGGGGTTTTAGTTTCTTTACGTGGTATTGAAATCGACCCTCTCAAGATTGCGGCCATCACTGATATGCCCGCACCTACTAATATATCTGAGTTACGAAGTTTACAAGGTAAACTTCAAGCTATCCGTCGCTTCATCGATAAGTCGGCGGACAAAACCGGTCCCTTTCTTAAACTCCTTAAGAAGGATGTCCCTTTTAATTGGGACACCGAATGTAGAGAAGCTTTTGAACTTCTCAAACAATACCTCCTTAATCCACCTCGTGCTTTCACCACCTAAACCCGATCGCCCATTCCTCCTATATATTTCAGCTTCAGATTCTGCCTTAGGAGCTATGTTAGCTCAACTTGATGATGAAAAGAGAGAACGTGCTAATTATTATATTAGCCGAACCTTCATCAGTTATGAAACCCGCTATACAACATTAGAGAAACTATGTCTAGCAATCATGTTTGCTACGCAAAAATTATGACATTATATGCTTAGTCAAAAACTTATGTCATTGCTAAATACGATCCCTTAAGGTATCTCATGAGTCGACCTTATTTATCGGGTCGCACAGACCAAGTGGGTTCTTGCTCTAAGCGAGTTTGATCTCACATTCATAGGACAAAAGTCGTTAAGGGTCAAATCATAGCAGATCAATTAGTCGCTGCACCCTTAGAGTCTACCCATCCCCTCATCATCGAGTTTCCTGATGAATGCCTTCAATTAGAGGCAGACCATACTGAACAATGGTCCTTATACTTTGATGGAGCCCGATGCATGAGTGGGGCTGGTGTGGGTATTATTTTAATATCCCCGCAAAAACATCTTATTCCTCTGTCCTTCAAATTGACATTTGCTTGCACCAACAATACTGCTGAGTATGAAGCTCTAATCCTTGGATTACGAGCTGCTTTAGCACTCAAAATTAAACACCTTTTAGTTTTTGGTGATTCTCAACTGGTTATAAACCAAATTAATGAAGTTTATCAGACTAGAGATGATAAACTATGCCCATATAAGGCCTATGTTTTACAATTAATGTCTCTATTTGATCAAGTTACCTTGGAAGCTATTCCTCGAACTAGCAACCGTGCAAGCTGATGCTATGGCCGCAGCCGCATCTCTCCTGCCCTTGGAGTTAGATGACGAATATGCCACTATCATTATTCGTCGACTCCAAGAACCCGCTTCAAATAAGTCATGCTTAGAGCCTTTGGATGTGTTTCTAATCAATGAAACTACTCCTGAACCTTGGTATACGGACATATTTGATTTTCTCCAAAATGGGACTTTCCCTCGCCAATTCTAATAGAAACCAACGTCGGTTATTACGTAGACGAGCAAGTCGATTTGTAATAATTGGCAATACTTTATATAGGAGATCTTTTGAAGGTATCCTATTAAGATGTTTAAACTTAGAAGAGTCTAAATTAGCCTTGAGTGAAGCCCACGATGGATCTTGTGGAGGACACTTTAGTGGTAGCGTCATTGCTAAAAAGCTCCTTCGGATAGGATACTTTTGGCCTACCATGGAAACGGATGCACATGAGTATGTGCGCCATTGCGACAAGTGCCAAAAACATGCCGACCTTGTCCATGCGCCCGCACAAGAGCCGCAGGCTATTTCATCTCCTTGGCCCTTTTCTAAATGGGGCTTAGATATTATTGGCAAAATCAATCCTGTGTCATCCGATGGACACAAGTTCATCATAACCGCCACCGAGTATTTCACGAAGTGGGTTGAAGCTATGCCTTTAGCTTCCCGCACTGGCACACAAGTCTCTAAATTTATTTTTAATCAAATCATTTGTAGGTTCGAAATTCCTACAAATCTCATCTCTCACAATGGAACTTGTTTCAAAAATAAAGATGTTAAAAAATTATGCCAAAAATATAAGATTCAACATCGCCGGTCCACTCCCTATTATCCTCGTGGTAATGGTCAAGCGAAGCATCTAACAAAACCTTAATCAAAATCCTCAAAATATTGGTCAATAAAACCGGCCGTGGACTGGCACATTCAATTATATCTAGCTTTGTGGGCCTATCGAACTAGTGTTCGAACCCCCACGGGAACTTCACCATTTGTTTTGGTTTACGGTGCTGAAGCACTTTTTCCCTTTGAATTAGAAGTTCCTTCTTTGGCTCTACTACTTCAAGATACCGAAGTAGGAGATGAATATCGAGCTGGCAGACTCTGTCAGCTGAAACTCCTAGATGAAAAATGCATCAATGCTTTGGAGCATCTCCGTGCCTACCAAAACAAGCTTAAAAGATCATATGCTAAGAAAGTTCGTCATCGATCCTTTGAGATCGACGACCTTGTTTTAAAAGAAAACCAAAAAAATACAAATGCAACTAAGGACCTTAAAGGTAAATTTGAGCCCAACTGGCTTGGACCATACATTATTACTCGCTAAATTTGAATCAGAGCATACAAATTATCTACCTTAGATGGTAAAGAACTTAAAGAACCCATGAATATTTTGCATCTTAAACGTTACTATGTATAAATTTGGTCACTTCATCCATGTATATATTTGTAATAATTCAAAATCACTATCTTGTATTTCTTTCAAATTTATAAATTCAAAAACACCAAAAACATTCATAATCATCAAAATCTTCAAAACTATTTGTTGCATTTATTTATGGCACTTGTTAAATTTTTTGTTCAAAAACAAAAAAAAACCAAAAAAAAAAAAAACAAAATAATGATAAAAATATAAAAACAACAATATGCTTGACTCTTTCGAAACCAAAACAATATAAAGAAGAAAGAGAGAGTCAACATTCTCAAAACTTCTCAAAAGTGTTTATATATATTTTCTTACAAATGTTGCAGTTATATGTTTCAAATTATTTTGGATAAATTAGCATTTATTTGGAATCCCTCACTTGCACACTCACAAAAATAAATATCTTGATTTTATCTGGCATGATTACTAATCTCTCTTATATCAAAGTCCACAAAATTCAATTAAATAAAGTTTGAGCATAGAGAATTGATCTTGTTATTTACTTAAACCAAGCACATCTTTTCACAATAAAATGATTATATTTGTAATTTCCATGTTTTGCTACATAGTAGACGTGATTTCTTGAGCGAAAAGTTTCCCCTGCTATCCTATCATGCACATGGTCTAGAATCTTTGAGAATTGGCAAAAGGACAAGCTCACCCCTACCCGTAATAAAAATCCCTTGCTCTACAGCTAATCCGAGCAAGTATCCCTAGCAAAGAAAAAGAAAAGAAAAGTTCAAGAAAAAGAGAAAAAGAAAAAAATGTTATTTTATATCATTACAACAATATTTCAAGCACTATCTCAAAAATCAAGCAAAAAAAATACAAAAAGAAAAAGAAGCAAAGTTCAAAAGAAAAGCAAAAGAAAGCAAGAAAGCAATAAAATCCCTTTCCCTACCCTTTGAAAAGAAAAGAAGGGTTGATGAGCTTGAATCCCTAGAATTCTCAATTATTCGAAACCGTGAGGTAAGCCCCATAACAGGTGGTTTGTGCCCAACCCGCTTGGCCTTGGGTAACTCCTAGCGTGGTGATATGTCCGTCACATTAGCGACCTTCTTTTGTATAGACCTATGTCTCGCTTATGGATTAGCTAGCTCTTGATAATCCGACCTACATAGTAGTCTAGTATGGTTATATGCATCTACATCATGGTTAATGAACACTTATTTGGTTTCTTCAAATCACTTGTATCATATTATCTTGCTCAAAACTGGTAAATGCACAAAGCAATTGCACACACATTTGTATTTGAGAGATTTTGTGTATCATTATGATAAATCAAGATCGGAAATGAATTCACATATGCACATGGGATTCCTTATAAATCTAACTTTTGTCTTCAAAATACTTTGAAATATTCTTTTTGCAACTTGTTTGGAATAATTCAAGTACAGCTGATTAGCATAAGGACAACTATATAATAGAAAAATCAAAAATTTCTTTCAAAACTATACAATCAAAACATATTGTTGACTTTCGCGACGATGGTATAGTTCCAAAACCAAAATTGGAATTTTATGCCTAGCGCAAGTCCTCATCTTCATATTTTCTCGTTTATTACAAAATCAACCATGCAATAAAACTATCTCTTTTTGATTTTCGCGATGATGGTATAAGTCTATACCTACATATTCTATGCCTAGCGCAAATCATTGTAACAATTTTTATTCCCCATTTATTTAAAAATCATGAAAACCATATGACTTAATTCATTATGTTACACAAATTATGCTTTTAAAAAGCAAACACATTTTCATTATTTCATGTCATTATGTCAACCTTCAATTTTGCAATGATGGTATAATTCCTAAGGAATTATTCAAAAAATTTATCACACTTAGGAATTTATGCCTAGCAAAATCATCATTATTTCATGCATACTATTTTTTTATGAAAATCTGAAAAACAAACCATCATCATCATCATTTGCACCATTGCACCAAAGTCTTAAGACAAGTCTCTTAAGCACTCTTTTACTTTTAACAATATTTCTATAACTGGGATTAGCTTGACGACCGAGTGAGCAACGACTCCATGAAATGGTCTATAATAGCGACAATGTCCTTTGAAATTATTGTTAGAAGTCTCTTTTTATTTTTTATCACATCACATTACAAACAATCAATTTGTTACATCAGATTATTTCATTTAAAATATTACCGCATGACATCAAAGTTATAAATTTTCAAAACGACATAATTTCATGAATCCTCAATCCAATTATCAAATTAATCAATCAAACATAAAAGCATCATAAACATACACATAACACAAGTCATATGATCAAAAACATCCATCTATATATATATCAAAAATATATGTACATCTATCAAAACTGGATTGATATGCCACAATCTACATCTTGGCATACTCAATCCTCTAAATCAACATACCCTCTCGTCTTGCCTCGAGAGCCCCTCGAGCTCTCAGCCTCATCTCCTCCCCCCCGAGGTGGAGGAGGTGGCCCCATCGTAGTCCGTGTAGTGCCGTGAGTCCTAGATGCCGATCGGGATGATGTCCTAGATGACCCCATCCCGATCGGCTCGTACATGTGCCGGTAATGGCACCCCTCGCCTCCGGCACCCGATAGTATAGAGTCCGGTAGAAATGTAATCTGGGTAATAGCGCATGCCAAATCCCGAGTGCTCGCTCCTCCGCCCATGCCCCGAGGCATGTAAGCCTCATCCTAGTGTCACTCGACATCGGAGAGTAGCCATCTCACTACTCTCCCTATGTCGACACCCTTGCCCTTATCGGGCGATGGTGGCCTCTCTCTCTATGGAGAAGGGGGTCTCACCTCCCTCCTCTCCCTCTACCGTGGCCTCTCCTGTGCATGTGGCCTCCTCGCCTCTCTCCCGCCGTGACCCCGGGCCGCCTCCATAGCCGCCTAGAGTCACCTCCCTATCCGATGCACAACTGCGTGTATCGACCCCCGAGCCCTCGTCATCCGAGGAGGGCGGATGCCTGCATACTGAATTGTAGCCATCAACAACCCTTGCATCGTCCCCATCCACTGGTCGAATGGGGGCATCATCTCGAGTCCCGACTCTAAGCGCTGCATGTCTGGAGCCCCGCTCACCGTGGTGTTATCCCGGACAGTCCGAGAAAACTCATAATCCCTGAGAGATGGGATCCCCTGCTGTAGACCGAACTGTCGCAAAACTCGGTCATAGCGATGGAGCTCCACCTCTCCCTCTCCATCCTAGCCAGCAAACTCGCCTAACGCGAGCCAACTCCTGTCCATCCTCGGCCCACCCTGGATGCTCCCTCCATGGCCTCCAGGTAATCTGGTCCGGGACTAGGTCATCTAATAGTCTCCGAGACATAGGAAGGTCGATCCGCCATCGTGACCCTCTCTAGAGCCACCAGGAGAAGACTCGGGGCCTCTCCCCGTCAACCCCTATCGGAGGAAGCCCTACCGGCCTCCGCACCGCAATGTGCTCCCAACACCAAACCCGTAGGAGCGATGTCATCACCAGACATCGATCGCCCTTGTACACGACCCCATATAGGATCCCGTACAACCGGCATAGTACAAACCGCCCCAAGAGAACCTATACCCATGGTCCCGCATGTCGTAGATCACATCTGCCAACATCCACGGCACCCTGCACCCGCTCTGGTGGCACACAGAAGTCCACCAACTACTCCAGCTAGAACCCGTGTGAGTCTAGATGCCCTAGGCATCTGACGTAGTGCCTCGATATTAACTCCGCCCTTCTCTAGGGCAAAGCTCGGGTCACCACACAATCGTCCCATAGCATGGCCCTGATTGGCCGTAGGAGTGATCAATCGTCCTTGTATGGGGATTCTTAGAATCCTCCATACATCCTCCAAAGTGGGAGTCATCTCCCTGTAGGTAGCCAAAACATGAAGAACTCGGATACCATCTCTCCGCTAGGGCCGTTAGTAGCCCCATATCTGATAGACACTTGTGGCATCTCTCGCCACATGCCGTAAGCCGGCCTCGTGCCAGCCGATCCCCTCTGCTCGTGTAAGAGCGGCCAAGTCATCTCTCAAACCTCCATACTTCCATTCCCTGCTTTTTAGCAAACCTCTCGCAACATAAACAACAAAACAACAAACAATCATTAATAAACAATTCAAGTATTTAAAAATGCAAGTAAAATAAGTTCAATTTTATGCAATTGATGATATCGTCCACTATTGGACGATATCGTCCCAAATTTGAGCAGAATCGTCTCCGATTTCGTAAGCCGAAATCGTCCCTAATTTGACGAAATCGTCCCCCTTTCGTCGATTTCGCCCTTAGACGAAATTGGCGAAATTGAGACGATTTCATCGAAATCGGGACGATTTCATCTCGACGACGTCGACGGCCCAAAAATGGCCGTGATGCTCAAAATTCATCTAAAATTTACCTAAAAAGCATGTAAAATCAAATTAAAGCATTCTAAGTTAAGTCTAGACTCTTACCCGTAGACCGCGTCGGACCTCTCGTTGATCTGTGCGTCGTCTCCACCATTTTTGCTTCCAGAGCTCTAAAAATCAGAAAATGAACAATAAAAATGAATTAGGGTTTTACCCTATTTTTCTTAATTTTATTCAAAAATAATTTTGCTTTTTCGCGTTTTTACCTCAAACGTTCGATTTGGGTAAAAACACGGAGGGGGCACCATAGTAAGTTGTCGTACGATTCGACCAAGAATCGTCGCCTAAAAATGGGAATAATTTTTTGCTTTCTCGTAGATCGAGAAGAACTCATCTTTAACGCATTTTCTTCAGAAAATTCGCTAAAGAGGGGGCAAAATGTAGCACCCTAAAATTGGCGCAGTTGAAATTGTAATAATTACATTCACCTTAGTAAATAATTTAAATTCAAATTTTAACCTCCCAAACCGCCCGTTAACCGTCTGGTAATCCGTTTCCCCTTTTTCGTGCCATTTTTAGAGGTTGTTTTGACCGCTTGACGATATCGTCGCCGATCGGACGATATCGCCCCGGATCCGACGATTTCGTCTCAGGCTAGGACGTCCAAACAATCTTGTCTCAAAATTGATTTTGCACAATTAGCTTCTGTTCCAACGGGCCTCTAATCCGGGTAGAAGCGTGTCTCGCGCCGTTAGAGACCCTCCCCCGTTGGAGATCTCCCAAATAGGGATGATCTCCAACCTCCTAACTACTCCCCTAAGCCTATTTAATCCTTAGGACCTTCCCTTCCCAACCCCTGGCTGAAATTCTCTCTAACTTAACTTCATACACGTTAAATCATCCCAAATTCACACTTGCAGTAGTCCTATACCAATTTTGTTGCAGGTACCTTAGTGTTTTTCAGCCGGAGCAAGATTTCATCGTCGTCGACGAACCTCGTTCGATCGGAGGCGATCCTATCGAATCGGAGACGATTTCGTACCAATGTGGGACGATTTCGACTGTAGTCAACATTGAGGCAATCGATGCTCGAAGTTTGCATTTCTTCTCCCCTTTTCTCATTGTTTTATGTTGTAATTAGCAATTTTATTCAGTATTTTATGTTATTTTGCATTTGGAGTTCACCCATTTAGCTTAGATTGCATAATAAGATCATAATTTGTCATTAGAATGTCATAATTTGTTTGAATTTCTATTCATAACTATTGTTTAGTATTCATATTATTATTTTGTGTTGTTTCTCTCTGTTATCACAGGGGTATTCTCTGTATTTTGCATCTATTTTTCTATTTGTAGGTCTCTGATGAATTCGTCTGACGAATTCATCAGATCTCAGACGATCTTGTCTGATCTCAGACGATTCTGTCGAATTCTAGATGATCCTGACTGCTTCAAACATCAGAATCTCCATCAGACATCCGGATCAGGTATTCTTCATTTATATTCTGTAATTTCTCTATTTTTTGTCTTTAAATCTGTTTTTTGTATTCATTAAATCTGCACTTTCATATAGATTAATTTAGATTCATTTGGCCAAACCTAGGATATGAATGCTTAAGGCTAAAAACGAACACATTAAAACACATTCCAAACCTAGGCGTGGAAACTGCCATTAAATGTTTCCCGGTGAACCCACCATCCGTCGAAAAATCACCAATATACACCTCCCTTGAGAGGCGGGACCTTCGCAAGTCCTCTCAGTCTGAGGTACCACGACATCCTTTTCCCATCCTCCTTCCGAGCATGGATCCTATAGCCTGAAGGTAAGGATGCAAAAAATTTGGAGCGATACACTTGTAGGGGAAGCTTCTATCAGTGGCATGTGTTTTAATCAAAACCTAAATTGTAACCCTTCCTTTCCTCTTAATTGGCAATCAAGAGTCGCGATCTATGATATCTTTTCCCACTATTCTGTGTGGCCAAGTGTCGACAATCAAATTCTAGGGCCATGAGGTGGTCAATATCCCTTACATGTTTCTTGTTTTGGTGTGACACTTCCTACCACCTTACATGAGGTAAGATTAAAAATATTTTTAATACCTTAATGTTATGAATTCAATTGCCAAAGGGGGATTGTTTTTAAATAATAAAACTTTAAAACTTTTAATCCCAACTTTCCTTCGGATTCATGCACACATACCTTCTTTATTAATGTCTCATTATCGTGGCTAATCACGTGCATAAAAATTTTTTATCCTCTCATTTGTTGTCATGCCTTCCATGTGTATGGTTGGCCTCATCATCATATTTCAAATTTTTAAACCCTTCGATGCTTTATATTTACCTTTTGGTTGATGTCCATGTAATCATTTCCATTGGTGGTATTTGTTCCATATTTTCACCTTCCCTCTAAAGACATTTAATTAAAACGTGCTCACAGCATCCTTCCTTCGACCAATCATAACCCTGCATGTCATCCTTAGTGCTCCAATTGTAATTTTCAGCTTGTCTTCATGTAAAGGTTAGAGAGGTCAACTCATAAACCTTCTATGCATGATTTCTAAAGTCATGTTTTAATCATCCATTCTACTATGCACCATTTTAATTTTGAATCATGTTTCAATTTTTGTGTCATCGTTCTTAGGCTTGAAAAACATCTGTGTCATAGTGTTTGCAAGAATTTTTAAATATTACGCAAATTTACCATTTTTTCTTCAAAATCCCTTGCATAAATAATTTTTAATATTTTCTTTGTATAATTCTGCTTTTGACACGTGTCACAAATCTGGAATTGTTGACACTTATAAAAAAATTATGAAACGCACATTTTTGGAGATATGTTATAGAAAATATCTACAAAAAGCATCTATAGAAAGTATTTATGGAAAGTATCTATGGAAACTATCTACTGAAAATGTCTATAGAAAATGTCTACAAAAAGTATCTATGGAAACTATCTACTGAAAATGTCTATAGAAAATGTCTACAAAAAGTATCTATGGAAACTATCTATGGAAACTATCTACAAAAAATATCTATAGAAATTGTCTACAAAAACTGTCTATATAAAATATCTATAGAAACTGTCTACAAATTCTGTCTATAGAAACTACCTACATAAAATATCTACATGAAATGTCTACAGAAACTGTCTATAGAAACTGTAATTGTAGAGTTGAAAGAATACTTTACCTATTTCTTCGTTCTTTTTTTTTTCTTTTTCTTCCCCCCAAACTGTATCATGAATTATAAATGAATCTTCTACTTACCTCCCCCAAACTGTATTTTTGGCTATATAACCAACACATGATAGAGAAGATTTTATTTTATAAAAATTTATATTATAGAAAATCTTAAATATATATAGTAATTTATTCTATTTAATTAATTAAGAATATGGGAGATTTTCTTATATATTATTTATGCCAAGTCATTAAATAGGCTTGTAGAATAATAATCTCTTTGCAAAATGGACTTACCTTTTTGGCTTCTAAATAAGTGATCCCATGGTTTCTTGCTAATGCCTTAGGGATATTATTTCTTATCTTTCTTCCTTTAATTTCATTAAGGAGTTCTAAATGAGATAAGAATAATGGATTTATTTTGATATCAGTCATCAATATCTGCAACATATATCTTCAACATAGGCTTAGGAGCTTCTCAAAACTTGTCTTCGATGAAAACAATAGGATAGTCATTCTGATATTATCTTGATGGCATTTCCTATAGAAATGTGCATCTATTTGCTACTCTTATAGGTGTGCAAAGCTTTGGGGAATTAGATTCCCAACCACCCTATCAAAGTTCTGATGGTAATTGTAACTATATCCTTACTGCTTTGTCCCTACAAGTGGGTATTAGGGTTTTGGAAATTCAATCCACACTTTGTAGGATGAAATGGATTATGATATGGCAATGTGATAGTGGTATGGAATGGAAAAGGGTGGTTATGACTTTGTTTGCCTTATGTATAAATAATCTAGAGTTGTTTTACAAGGACTCGTATATCCTAGTGCTATTTAAACAAATTCATCAATTAATCTCATGAATCAATATGATGCTAAGGTTGTCCTAGTGGTTTCAAGCATCTGAAGGACCAATTGTGTGTGCAGTGAATATTCATTTCTCATTATGAGTAAGGATTGAATAATCCATTGGTCACTTATGCCAACAAGCTAGCTTATCTTGTGAGTGTCCATAGGTCTTGTACAGACTCATCGCTAACGCGTAAGGATACCTTATTGCCATGAGTGTTTCATTCAACCCATTGTTGTAATGAGGATAACCCCATGGTTTTTGAAACACTAAGAATTTTAGGGATTCAAGCTCTCTTACCTTATTTTATTGGATTTTATTTGGGATACTTGCTTTTTTTGAATAAGAGCAATGGATTCAAGCTCTTTTACCTTATTATTACTTTTTAGGGTACTTGCTCCTTTTGAGAGAGCAGGGGATTTTTTTTATTGTTTTTTGGGGTACTTTCTCATTTTGAGAGAGAGCAAGGGATTTTTTTTTTCAAGCATGAAGGGAGAGCTTGTCCTTTTGCCAATTAACTTTAGATTTCTAGGCCATGCACATAATTGGATAAGTAAGGTATATTTTTCACTTTATAGCAATAGTTACTTCATGGTTTATTCTTTCCCAACTTCACAATATTTTTATTTTTTATAATGTGTGTAGTCCAAGAGAAAATTTGATTGACCATAAACAACCTATGGCACTTTAAGAATTGTTCAATTTTTAAGGGAGGCTTGCTTAAAACACTAGGTATTGCTGAGTGATTGAAAACACATAGACTTTGTTTTAGCAAATAAAGTGTTATGCAAGATGTAGAAATAATTTCCCTACAATTATTCAACTGATTTAACTAGAAGAGGTGTCTTATTTAGGGCTTTTTGAAACAATATTGAGACTTAAAATTAATAAGAAATAAGATGAAAACATTATAGATATTGGAACTCCATCATGAAACAAAGGAAGTATATGATAATCTTCTTTTATCTACCAAGTGGTATTTAATAATAATATATTTATTTCTTTATTTCTTCTTGAATATTATTCCTATGTATATATAGGTATATTCTATATATGTATATATATTATGTGAAGAAGAAATAGAAGTTGTCATTCAGTAATAGTTGATTGCAGTTCAAAAGTGCACAACAAGTCAACCTGTTGCTTAAGATGATGTATGAACTCTTCTTTAGATAATGATTTCTTGTAGAGTTTAATCTTATGCCCATTTACTACTAATTTTCTTGTTGATTCATCTATAGGATTAAGTTTAACTATACCATTTCCAAACATTTCTTCAATCTCCTAAGGCCCTAGCCATCTTGTCCTTAGATTTCCTTGAAAATATTGGTAGCAAAAATCAAATAACAAGGCCCAATCTCCTTATTGAAATTTGCATGGTACAATGTGTTTATCATACCATTTTTTTTTTTTCTGAGTTAATTTAGTCCTATGTAATACCTCTAGTCTTCTTTCATCTAGAATGATTAACTTTTCCAATCTAGATTTTTGTGCTTCATCCAATTTCATATCAAGTTGTACCACTTTGCAAAGAGTTTCTATCTCAAATTCGATAGGCATAATGGCTTTCTTACCATAGACCATTTCATAAGGTGAAAATCATGTGGTGGTTTTCCAAGTTGTGTTATATGCCCATATAGCTTCTTTTAACCTTTCTTCCCAATCAACCCGATTTACAGTTACATTTTTTGTAATAATATTTTTAAGTTCTCTATTTGTAACTTCTACTTGTCCATTAGTTTGATGATGATATAGCAAGGTCTTTTTGTGTTTTATTTGATATATTTCATCAAAATGTTCTATCACCTTGGAGATAAATTGAGATCCATGATCTAAAACTGGTTCTCTAGATGCTCCAAAGTGTTGCATGATGTTTTCATAAAGAAAATCAACTACAGGTTTAGCTTGTGCTCGTGGTAAGGCTTTTACTTTAGCCCACTTGGTTACATAATCTATACACACAAGTATATACTTATTACCTACACTTGGAGGTCTATTGGTCCAACAAAATCAATTCCCCATTTCTTGCATGGTTCAAACATTATTTGCAGTATTAAAGGCATTTACATTGAAGGTGTAGGTTTACTAGCCCTTTGACAAGCAACACATCTATATATAAACTTAGAGGTATCTTTATTCATATTAGGTCAAAAGTAACCTATTTGGATCTTTTTACTGACTATTATTTGGGTGGCATAATGGGCTCCACAAGGTTCTTCATGTGCTACCCGAATGATGTCATATACATTTGTTAGAAATATTGAGTTGTCATTGATGTTAAAGGTAGAAATATCTTCAAGGATGAAATATTTATGTCAAAGGCAGAATTATCTTCAAGGATGAAACATTGAGTTGTCACTAAGTGCAAGGCATATTTCTTCAAGGATGATGTCAAAGGCAAAAATATCTTCAAGTATGAAATGTTGAGTTTTCACTAAGTGCAAGGCATATATCTTCAAGGATGATGTCAAAGGCAGAAATATATTCAAGGATGAAATGTTGAGTTATCACTAAGTGCAAGGTAGATATCTTCAAGGATGCTTTAATATATAAATATTAAATTAGGAGGTTTATATTTAAATCAAAGGATTTAAATATAGTTTAAATAATTAAAGGTTAAACATTTAAATGTTGGACGACCTCCTTGAGTGCACCATGCAAAAGTTTAAAAATTTCAAATATTCAAATTTATGGGCCGACTTCATTGGGTGCACATGAAAAAGCATATAAATAAAATACATTAATTCACTTTGGACTTGGCTATGCAATTAAAATTCTAGAGTTGTTTTACAAGGACTCATATATCCTAGTGTTATTTAAACAAATTCATCAATTCATCTCATGAATCAATATGATGCTAAGGTTGTCATAGTGGTTTCAAGCATCTGAAGGACCAATTGTGTGTGCAGTGAATATTCATTTCTCATTATGAGTAAGGATTGAATAATCCATTGGTCACTTATGCCAACAAGCTAGCTTATCTTGTGAGTGTCCATAGGTCTTGTACATACTCATCGCTAACACGTAAGGATACCTTATTGCCATGAGTGTTTCATTCAACCCATTGTTGTAATGAGGATAACCCCATGGTTTTTGAAACACTAAGAATTTTAGGGATTCAATCTCTCTTACCTTATTTTATTGGATTTTATTTGGGATACTTGCTTGTTTTGAATAAGAGCAATGGGATTCAAGCTCTTTTACCTTATTATTACTTTTTAGGGTACTTGCTCCTTTTGAGAGAGCAAGGGATTTTTTTAATTGCTTTTTGGGGTACTTTCTCATTTTGAGAGAGAGCAAGGGATTTTTTTTTTCAAGGATGAAGGGAGAGCTTGTTCCTTTGCCAATTAACTTTAGCTTTCTAGGCCATGCACATATTGGATAAGTAAGGTATATTTTTCACTTTATAGCAATAGTTACTTCATGGTTTATTCTTTTCCAACTTCACAATGTTTTTATTTGTTATAATGTGTGTAGTCCAAGAGAAAACTTGATTGACCAGAAAAAACCTATGGCACTTTAAGGATTGTTCGATTTTTAATGGAGGCTTGCTTAAAACACTAGGTATCGCTGAGTTATTGAAAACACATAGACTTTGTTTTAGCAAATAAAATGTTATGCAAGATGTAGAAATAATTTCCCTACAATTATTCAACTGATTTAACTAGAAGAGGTGTCTTATTTAGGGCTTTTTGAAACAATATTGAGACTTAAAATTAATAAGAAATAAGATGAAAACATTATAGATATTGGAACTCCATCATGAAACAAAGGAAGTATATGATAATCTTCTTTTATCTACCAAGTGGTATTTAATAATAATATATTTATTTGTTTATTTCTTCTTGAATATTATTCCTATGTATATATAGGTATATTCTATATATGTATATATATTATGTGAAGAAGAAATAGAAGTTGTCATTCAGTAATAGTTGATTGTAGTTCAAAAGTGCATAGCAAGTCATCCTATTGCTTAAGATGATGTATGAACTCTTCTTTAGATAATGATTTCTTGTAGAGTTTAATCCTATGCCCATTTACTACTAATTTTCTTGTTGATTCATCTATAGGCTTAAGTTTAACTGTACCATTTCCAAACATTTCTTCAATCTCCTAAGGCCCTAGCCATCTTGTCCTTAGATTTCCTTGAAAATATTGGTAGCGAAAATCAAATAACAAGGCCCAATCTCCTTATTGAAATTTGCATGGTACAATGTGTTTATCATACCATTTTTTCTTTGTTGCTGAGTTAATTCAGTCCTATGTAATACCTCTAGTCTTCTTTCATCTAGAATGTTTAACTTTTCCAATCTAGATTTTTGTGCTTCATCCAAGTTCATATCAAGTTGTACCACTTTGCAAAGAGTTTCTATCTCAAATTCGATAGGCATAATGGCTTTCTTGCCATAGACCATTTCATAAGGTGAAAATCATGTGGTGGTTTTCCAAGTTGTGTTATATGCCCATATAGCTCCTTTTAACCTTTCTTCCCAATCAACCCTATTTACAGTTACATTTTTTGTAATAATATTTTTAAGTTCTCTATTTGTAACTTCTACTTGTCCATTAGCTTGATGATGATATAGCAAGGTCTTTTTGTGTTTTATTTGATATATTTCATCAAAATGTTCTATCACCTTGGAGATAAATTGAGATCCATGATCTAAAACGGGTTCTCTAGATGCTCCAAAGTGTTGCATGATGTTTTCATAAAGAAAATCAACTACGAGTTTAGCTTGTGCTTGTGGTAAGGCTTTTACTTCAGCCCACTTGGTGACATAATCTATACACACAAGTATATACTTATTACCTACACTTGGAGGTCTATTGGTACAACAAAATAAATTCCCCATTTCTTGCATGGTTCAAACATTATTTGCAGTATTAAAGGCATTTACATTGAAGGTGTAGGTTTACTAGCCCTTTGACAAGCAACACATCTATCATTAAACTTAGAGGTATCTTTATTCATAGTAGGTCAAAAGTAACCTATTTGGAGCTTTTTACTTACTATTATTTGGGTGGCATAATGGCCTCCACAAGGTTCTTCATGTGCTACCCGAATGATGTCATATACATTTGTTAGAAATATTGAGTTGTCATTGATGTTAAAGGTAGAAATATCTTCAAGGATGAAATATTTATGTCAAAGGCAGAATTATCTTCAAGGATGAAATATTGAGTTGTCACTAAGTGCAAGGCATGTTTTTTCAAGGAGGATGTCAAAGGCAAAAATATCTTCAAGTATGAAATGTTGTGTTTTCACTAAGTGCAAGGCATATATCTTCAAGGATGATGTCAAAGGCAAAAATATCTTCAAGGATGAAATGTTGAGTCATCACTAAGTGCAAGGTAGATATCTTCAAGGATGCTTTAATATTTAAATATTAAATTAGGAGGTTTATATTTAAATCAAAGGATTTAAATATAGTTTAAATAATTAAAGGTTAAACATTTAAATGTTGGACAACCTCCTTGAGTGCACCATGCAAAAGTTTAAAAATTTCAAATATTCAAATTTATGGGCCGACTTCATTGGGTGCACATGAAAAAGCATATAAATAAAATACATTAATTCACTTTGGACTTGGCTATGCAATTCAAATTCTAGAGTTGTTTTACAAGGACTCATATCCTAGTGTTATTTAAACAAATTCATCAATTCATCTCATGAATCAATATGATGCTAAGGTTGTGCTAGTGGTTTCAAGCATCTGAAGGACCAATTGTGTGTGCAATGAATATTCATTTCTCATTATGAGTAAGGATTGAATAATCCATTGGTCACTTATGCCAACAAGCTAGCTTATCTTGTGAGTGTCCATAGGTCTTGTACATACTCATCGCTAACACGTAAGGATACCTTATTGCCATGAGTGTTTCATTCAACCCATTGTTGTAATGAGGATAACCCCATGGTTTTTGAAACACTAAGAATTTTAGGGATTCAAGCTCTCTTACCTTATTTTATTGGATTTTATTTGGGATACTTGCTTATTTTGAATAAGAGCAATGGGATTCAAGCTCTTTTACCTTATTATTACTTTTTAGGGTACTTGCTCCTTTTGAGAGAGCAAGGGATTTTTTTAATTGCTTTTTGGGGTACTTTCTCATTTTGAGAGAGAGCAAGGGATTTTTTTTTTCAAGGATGAAGGGAGAGCTTGTCCCTTTGCCAATTAACTTTAGCTTTCTAGGCCATGCACATATTGGATAAGTAAGGTATATTTTTCACTTTATAGCAATAGTTACTTCATGGTTTATTCTTTTCCAACTTCACAATGTTTTTATTTGTTATAATGTGTGTAGTCCAAGAGAAAACTTGATTGACCATAAACAACCTATGGCACTTTAAGGATTGTTCGATTTTTAATGGAGGCTTGCTTAAAACACTAGGTATCGCTGAGTTATTGAAAACACATAGACTTTGTTTTAGCAAATAAAATGTTATGCAAGATGTAGAAATAATTTCCCTACAATTATTCAACTGATTTAACTAGAAGAGGTGTCTTATTTAGGGCTTTTTGAAACAATATTGAGACTTAAAATTAATAAGAAATAAGATGAAAACATTATAGATATTGGAACTCCATCATGAAACAAAGGAAGTATATGATAATCTTCTATTATCTACCAAGTGGTATTTAATAATAATATATTTATTTATTTATTTCTTCTTGAATATTATTCCTATGTATATATAGGTATATTCTATATATGTATATATATTATGTGAAGAAGAAATAGAAGTTGTCATTCAGTAATAGTTTATTGCAGTTCAAAAGTGCACAGCAAGTCATCCTGTTGCTTAAGATGATGTATGAACTCTTCTTTAGATAATGATTTCTTGTAGAGTTTAATACTATGCCCATTTACTACTAATTTTCTTGTTGATTCATCTATAGGCTTAAGTTTAACTGTACCATTTCCAAACATTTATTCAATCTCCTAAGGCCCTAGCCATCTTGTCCTTAGATTTCCTTGAAAATATTGGTAGCGAAAATCAAATAACAAGGCCCAATCTCCTTATTGAAATTTGCATGGTACAATGTGTTTATCATACCATTTTTTCTTTGTTGCTGAGTTAATTCAGTCCTACGTAATACCTCTAGTCTTCTTTCATCTAGAATGTTTAACTTTTCCAATCTAGATTTTTGTGCTTCATCCAAGTTCATATCAAGTTGTACCACTTTGCAAAGAGTTTCTATCTCAAATTCGATAGGCATAATGGCTTTCTTGCCATAGACCATTTCATAAGGTGAAAATCATGTGGTGGTTTTCCAAGTTGTGTTATATGCCCATACAGCTCCTTTTAACCTTTCTTCCCAATCAACCCTATTTACAGTTACATTTTTTGTAATAATATTTTTAAGTTCTCTATTTGTAACTTCTACTTGTCCATTAGCTTGATGATGATATAGCAAGGTCTTTTTGTGTTTTATTTGATATATTTCATCAAAATGTTCTATCACCTTGGAGATAAATTGAGATCCATGATCTAAAACTGGTTCTCTAGATGCTCCAAAGTGTTGCATGATGTTTTCATAAAGAAAATCAACTACGGAGTTTAGCTTGTGCCTCGTGGTAAGGATTTTACTTCAGCCCACTTGGTGACATAATCTATACACACAAGTATATACTTATTACCTGCACTTGGAGGGTCTATTGGTCCAACAAAATCAATTCCCCATTTCTTGAATGGTTCAAACATTATTTGCGATATTAAAGGCATTTACATTGAAGGTGTAGGTTTACTAGCCCTTTGACAAGCAACACATCTATCAATAAACTTAGAGGTATCTTTATTCATAGTAGGTCAAAAGTAACCTATTTAGAGCTTTTTACTGACTATTATTTGGGTGGCATAATGGCCTCCACAAGTTTCTTCATGTGCTGCCCGAATGATGTCATATACATTTGTTAGAAATATTGAGTTGTCATTGATGTTAAAGGTAGAAATATCTTCAAGGATGAATTATTTATGTCAAAGGTAGAATTATCTTCAAGGATGAAACATTGAGTTGTCACTAAGTGCAAGGCATGTTTGTTCAAGGAGGATGTCAAAGGCAAAAATATCTTCAAGTATGAAATGTTGAGTTTTCACTAAGTGCAAGGCATATATCTTCAAGGATGATGTCAAAGGCAAAAATATCTTCAAGGATGAAATGTTGAGTCATCACTAAGTGCAAGGTAGATATCTTCAAGGATGCTTTAATATTTAAATATTAAATTAGGAGTTTTATATTTAAATCAAAGGATTTAAATATATTTTAAATAATTAAAGGTTAAACATTTAAATGTTGGACGACCTCCTTGAGTGCACCATGCAAAAGTTTAAAAATTTCAAATATTCAAATTTATGGGCCGACTTCATTGGGTGCACATGAAAAATCATATAAATAAAATACATTAATTCACTTTGGACTTGGCTATGCAATTCAAATTCTAGAGTTGTTTTACAAGGACTCATATATCCTAGTGTTATTTAAACAAATTCATCAATTCATCTCATGAATCAATATGATGCTAAGGTTGTGCTATTGGTTTCAAGCATCTGAAGGACCAATTGTGTGTGTAGTGAATATTCATTTCTCATTATGAGTAAGGATTGAATAATCCATTGGTCACTTATGCCAACAAGCTAGCTTATCTTGTGAGTGTCCATAGGTCTTGTACATACTCATCGCTAACACGTAAGGATACCTTATTGCCATGAGTGTTTCATTCAACCCATTGTTGTAATGAGGATAACCCCATGGTTTTTGAAACACTAAGAATTTTAGGGATTCAAGCTCTCTTACCTTATTTTATTGGATTTTATTTGGGATACTTGCTTGTTTTGAATAAGAGCAATGGGATTCAAGCTCTTTTACCTTATTATTACTTTTTAGGGTACTTGCTGGTTTTGAGAGAGAAAGGGATTTTTTTTATTGCTTTTTGGGGTACTTTCTCATTTTGAGAGAGAGCAAGGGATTTTTTTTTTCAAGGATGAAGGGAGAGCTTGTCCCTTTGCCAATTAACTTTAGATTTCTAGGCCATGCACATAATTGGATAAGTAAGGTATATTTTTCACTTTATAGCAATAGTTACTTCGTGGTTTATTCTTTTCCAACTTCACAATGTTTTTATTTGTTATAATGTGTGTAGTCCAAGAGAAAACTTGATTGACCATAAACAACCTATGGCACTTTAAGGATTGTTTGATTTTTAATGGAGGCTTTCTTAAAACACTAGGTATCGCTGAGTTATTGAAAACACATAGACTTTGTTTTAGCAAATAAAGTGTTATGCAAGATGTAGAAATAATTTCCCTACAATTATTCAACTGATTTAACTAGAAGAGGTGTCTTATTTAGGGCTTTTTGAAACAATATTGAGACTTAAAATTAATAAGAAATAAGATGAAAACATTATAGATATTGGAACTCCATCATGAAACAAAGGAAGTATATGATAATCTTCTTTTATCTACCAAGTGGTATTTAATAATAATATATTTATTTATTTATTTCTTCTTGAATATTATTCCTATGTATATATAGGTATATTCTATATATGTATATATATTATGTGAAGAAGAAATAGAAGTTGTCATTCAGTAATAGTTGATTGTAGTTCAAAAGTGCACAGCAAGTCAACCTGTTGCTTAAGATGATGTATGAACTCTTCTTTAGATAATTATTTCTTATAGAGTTTAATCCTATGCCCATTTACTACTAATTTTCTTGTTGATTCATCTATAGGCTTAAGTTTAACTATACCATTTCCAAACATTTCTTCAATCTCGTAAGGTCCTAGCCATCTTGTCCTTAGATTACCTTGAAAATATTGGTAGCGAGAATCAAATAACAAGGCCCAATCTCCTTATTGAAATTTGCATGGTACAATGTGTTTATCATACCATTTTTTCTTTGTTTCTGAGTTAATTCAGTCCTATGTAATACCTCTAGTCTTCTTTCATTTAGAATGTTTAACTTTTCCAATCTAGATTTTTGTGCTTCATCCAAGTTCATATCAAGTTGTACCACTTTGCAAAGAGTTTCTATCTCAAATTCGATAGGCATAATGGCTTTCTTGCCATAGACCATTTCATAAGGTGAAAATCATGTGGTGGTTTTCCAAGTTGTGTTATATGCCCATACAGCTCCTTTTAACCTTTCTTCCCAATCAACCCTATTTACAGTTACATTTTTTGTAATAATATTTTTAAGTTCTCTATTTGTAACTTCTACTTGTCCATTAGCTTGATGATGATATAGCAAGGTCATTTTGTGTTTTATTTGATATATTTCATCAAAATGTTCTATCACCTTGGAGATAAATTGAGATCCATGATCTAAAACGGGTTCTCTAGATGCTCCAAAGTGTTGCATGATGTTTTCATAAAGAAAATCAACTACAGGTTTAGCTTGTGCTTGTGGTAAGGCTTTTACTTCAGCCCACTTGGTGACATAATCTATACACACAAGTATATACTTATTACCTACACTTGGAGGTCTATTGGTACAACAAAATCAATTCCCCATTTCTTGCATGGTTCAAACATTATTTGCAGTATTAAAGGCATTTACATTGAAGGTGTAGGTTTACTAGCCCTTTGACAAGCAACACATCTATCAATAAACTTAGAGGTATCTTTATTCATAGTAGGTCAAAAGTAACCTATTTGGAGCTTTTTACTTACTATTATTTGGGTGGCATAATGGCCTCCACAAGGTTCTTCATGTGCTACCCGAATGATGTCATATACATTTGTTAGAAATATTGAGCTGTCATTGATGTTAAAGGTAGAAATATCTTCAAGGATGAAATATTTATGTCAAAGGCAGAATTATCTTCAAGGATGAAACATTGAGTTGTCACTAAGTGCAAGGCATGTTTGTTCAAGGAGGATGTCAAAGGCAAAAATATCTTCAAGTATGAAATGTTGTGTTTTCACTAAGTGCAAGGCATATATCTTCAAGGATGATGTCAAAGGCAAAAATATCTTCAAGGATGAAATGTTGAGTCATCACTAAGTGCAAGGTAGATATCTTCAAGGATGCTTTAATATTTAAATATTAAATTAGGAGGTTTATATTTAAATCAAAGGATTTAAATATAGTTTAAATAATTAAAGGTTAAACATTTAAATGTTGGACAACCTCCTTGAGTGCACCATGCAAAAGTTTAAAAATTTCAAATATTCAAATTTATGGGCCGACTTCATTGGGTGCACATGAAAAAGCATATAAATAAAATACATTAATTCACTTTGGACTTGGCTATGCAATTCAAATTCTAGAGTTGTTTTACAAGGACTCATATCCTAGTGTTATTTAAACAAATTCATCAATTCATCTCATGAATCAATATGATGCTAAGGTTGTGCTAGTGGTTTCAAGCATCTGAAGGACCAATTGTGTGTGCAATGAATATTCATTTCTCATTATGAGTAAGGATTGAATAATCCATTGGTCACTTATGCCAACAAGCTAGCTTATCTTGTGAGTGTCCATAGGTCTTGTACATACTCATCGCTAACACGTAAGGATACCTTATTGCCATGAGTGTTTCATTCAACCCATTGTTGTAATGAGGATAACCCCATGGTTTTTGAAACACTAAGAATTTTAGGGATTCAAGCTCTCTTACCTTATTTTATTGGATTTTATTTGGGATACTTGCTTGTTTTGAATAAGAGCAATGGGATTCAAGCTCTTTTACCTTATTATTACTTTTTAGGGTACTTGCTCCTTTTGAGAGAGCAAGGGATTTTTTTAATTGCTTTTTGGGGTACTTTCTCATTTTGAGAGAGAGCAAGGGATTTTTTTTTTCAAGGATGAAGGGAGAGCTTGTCCCTTTGCCAATTAACTTTAGCTTTCTAGGCCATGCACATATTGGATAAGTAAGGTATATTTTTCACTTTATAGCAATAGTTACTTCATGGTTTATTCTTTTCCAACTTCACAATGTTTTTATTTGTTATAATGTGTGTAGTCCAAGAGAAAACTTGATTGACCATAAACAACCTATGGCACTTTAAGGATTGTTCGATTTTTAATGGAGGCTTGCTCAAAACACTAGGTATCGTTGAGTTATTGAAAACACATAGACTTTGTTTTAGCAAATAAAATGTTATGCAAGATGTAGAAATAATTTCCCTACAATTATTCAACTGATTTAACTAGAAGAGGTGTCTTATTTAGGGCTTTTTGAAACAATATTGAGACTTAAAATTAATAAGAAATAAGATGAAAACATTATAGATATTGGAACTCCATCATGAAACAAAGGAAGGATATGATAATCTTCTATTATCTACCAAGTGGTATTTAATAATAATATATTTATTTATTTATTTCTTCTTGAATATTATTCCTATGTATATATAGGTATATTCTATATATGTATATATATTATGTGAAGAAGAAATAGAAGTTGTCATTCAGTAATAGTTGATTGCAGTTCAAAAGTGCACAGCAAGTCATCCTGTTGCTTAAGATGATGTATGAACTCTTCTTTAGATAATGATTTCTTGTAGAGTTTAATCCTATGCCCATTTACTACTAATTTTCTTGTTGATTCATCTATAGGCTTAAGTTTAACTGTACCATTTCCAAACATTTCTTCAATCTCCTAAGGCCCTAGCCATCTTGTCCTTAGATTTCCTTGAAAATATTGGTAGCGAAAATCAAATAACAAGGCCCAATCTCCTTATTGAAATTTGCATGGTACAATGTGTTTATCATACCATTTTTTCTTTGTTGCTGAGTTAATTCAGTCCTACGTAATACCTCTAGTCTTCTTTCATCTAGAATGTTTAACTTTTCCAATCTAGATTTTTGTGCTTCATCCAAGTTCATATCAAGTTGTACCACTTTGCAAAGAGTTTCTATCTCAAATTCGATAGGCATAATGGCTTTCTTGCCATAGACCATTTCATAAGGTGAAAATCATGTGGTGGTTTTCCAAGTTGTGTTATATGCCCATACAGCTCCTTTTAACCTTTCTTCCCAATCAACCCTATTTACAGTTACATTTTTTGTAATAATATTTTTAAGTTCTCTATTTGTAACTTCTACTTGTCCATTAGCTTAATGATGATATAGCAAGGTCTTTTTGTGTTTTATTTGATATATTTCATCAAAATGTTCTATCACCTTGGAGATAAATTGAGATCCATGATCTAAAACTGGTTCTCTAGATGCTCCAAAGTGTTGCATGATGTTTTCATAAAGAAAATCAACTACAGGTTTAGCTTGTGCCTGTGGTAAGGATTTTACTTCAGCCCACTTGGTGACATAATCTATACACACAAGTATATACTTATTACCTGCACTTGGAGGTCTATTGGTCCAACAAAATCAATTCCCCATTTCTTGCATGGTTCAAACATTATTTGCAGTATTAAAGGCATTTACATTGAAGGTGTAGGTTTACTAGCCCTTTGACAAGCAACACATCTATCAATAAACTTAGAGGTATCTTTATTCATAGTAGTTCAAAAGTAACCTATTTGGAGCTTTTTACTGACTATTATTTGGGTGGCATAATGGCCTCCACAAGTTTCTTCATGTGCTGCCCGAATGATGTCATATACATTTGTTAGAAATATTGAGTTGTCATTGATGTTAAAGGTAGAAATATCTTCAAGGATGAATTATTTATGTCAAAGGTAGAATTATCTTCAAGGATGAAACATTGAGTTGTCACTAAGTGCAAGGCATGTTTGTTCAAGGAGGATGTCAAAGGCAAAAATATCTTCAAGTATGAAATGTTGAGTTTTCACTAAGTGCAAGGCATATATCTTCAAGGATGATGTCAAAGGCAAAAATATCTTCAAGGATGAAATTTTGAGTCATCACTAAGTGCAAGGTAGATATCTTCAAGGATGCTTTAATATTTAAATATTAAATTAGGAGTTTTATATTTAAATCAAAGGATTTAAATATATTTTAAATAATTAAAGGTTAAACATTTAAATGTTGGACGACCTCCTTGAGTGCACCATGCAAAAGTTTAAAAATTTCAAATATTCAAATTTATGGGCCGACTTCATTGGGTGCACATGAAAAATCATATAAATAAAATACATTAATTCACTTTGGACTTGGCTATGCAATTCAAATTCTAGAGTTGTTTTACAAGGACTCATATATCCTAGTGTTATTTAAACAAATTCATCAATTCATCTCATGAATCAATATGATGCTAAGGTTGTGCTATTGGTTTCAAGCATCTGAAGGACCAATTGTGTGTGCAGTGAATATTCATTTCTCATTATGAGTAAGGATTGAATAATCCATTGGTCACTTATGCCAACAAGCTAGCTTATCTTGTGAGTGTCCATAGGTCTTGTACATACTCATCGCTAACACGTAAGGATACCTTATTGCCATGAGTGTTTCATTCAACCCATTGTTGTAATGAGAATAACCCCATGGTTTTTGAAACACTAAGAATTTTAGGGATTCAAGCTTTCTTACCTTATTTTATTGGATTTTATTTGGGATACTTGCTTGTTTTGAATAAGAGCAATGGGATTCAAGATCTTTTACCTTATTATTACTTTTTAGGGTACTTGCTGGTTTTGAGAGAGAAAGGGATTTTTTTTATTGCTTTTTGGGGTACTTTCTCATTTTGAGAGAGAGCAAGGGATTTTTTTTTTCAAGGATGAAGGGAGAGCTTGTCCCTTTGCCAATTAACTTTAGATTTCTAGGCCATGCACATAATTGGATAAGTAAGGTATATTTTTCACTTTATAGCAATAGTTACTTCGTGGTTTATTCTTTTCCAACTTCACAATGTTTTTATTTGTTATAATGTGTGTAGTCCAAGAGAAAACTTGATTGACCATAAACAACCTATGGCACTTTAAGGATTGTTTGATTTTTAATGGAGGCTTTCTTAAAACACTAGGTATCGCTGAGTTATTGAAAACACATAGACTTTGTTTTAGCAAATAAAGTGTTATGCAAGATGTAGAAATAATTTCCCTACAATTATTCAACTGATTTAACTAGAAGAGGTGTCTTATTTAGGGCTTTTTGAAACAATATTGAGACTTAAAATTAATAAGAAATAAGATGAAAACATTATAGATATTGGAACTCCATCATGAAACAAAGGAAGTATATGATAATCTTCTTTTATCTACCAAGTGGTATTTAATAATAATATATTTATTTATTTATTTCTTCTTGAATATTATTCCTATGTATATATAGGTATATTCTATATATGTATATATATTATGTGAAGAAGAAATAGAATTTTTCATTTAGTAATAGTTGATTGTAGTTCAAAAGTGCACAGCAAGTCAACTTGTTGCTTAAGATGATGTATGAACTCTTCTTTAGATAATTATTTCTTATAGAGTTTAATCCTATGCCCATTTACTACTAATTTTCTTGTTGATTCATCTATAGGCTTAAGTTTAACTGTACCATTTCCAAACATTTCTTCAATCTCATAAGGCCCTAGCCATCTTGTCCTTAGATTTCCTTGAAAATATTGGTAGCGAAAATCAAATAACAAGGCCCAATCTCCTTATTGAAATTTGCATGGTACAATGTGTTTATCATACCATTTTTTCTTTGTTGCTGAGTTAATTCAGTCCTATGTAATACCTCTAGTCTTCTTTCATCTAGAATGTTTAACTTTTCCAATCTAGATTTTTGTGCTTCATCCAAGTTCATATCAAGTTGTACCACTTTGCAAAGAGTTTCTATCTCAAATTCGATAGGCATAATGGCTTTCTTGCCATAGACCATTTCATAAGGTGAAAATCATGTGGTGGTTTTCCAAGTTGTGTTATATGCCCATACAGCTCCTTTTAACCTTTCTTCCCAATCAACCCTATTTACAGTTACATTTTTTGTAATAATATTTTTAAGTTCTCTATTTGTAACTTCTACTTGTCCATTAGTTTGATGATGATATAGCAAGGTCTTTTTGTGTTTTATTTGATATATTTCATCAAAATGTTCTATCACCTTGGAGATAAATTGAGATCCATGATCTAAAACGGGTTCTCTAGATCCTCCAAAGTGTTGCATGATGTTTTCATAAAGAAAATCAACTACATGTTTAGCTTGTGCTTGTGGTAAGGCTTTTACTTTAGCCCACTTGGTGACATAATCTATACACACAAGTATATACTTATTACCTACACTTGGAGGTCTATTGGTCCAACAAAATCAATTCCCCATTTCTTGCATGGTTCAAACATTATTTGCAGTATTAAAGGCATTTACATTGAAGGTGTAGGTTTACTAGCCCTTTGACAAGCAACACATCTATTAATAAACTTAGAGGTATCTTTATTCATAGTAGGTCAAAAGTAACCTATTTGGAGCTTTTTACTAACTATTATTTGGGTGGCATAATGGCCTCCACAAGGTTCTTCATGTGCTACCCGAATGATGTCCTATACATTTGTTAGAAATATTGAGTTGTCATTGATGTTAAAGGTAGAAATATCTTCAAGGATGAAATATTTATGTCAAAGGCAGAATTATCTTCAAGGATGAAACGTTGAGTTGTCACTAAGTGCAAGGCATATTTCTTCAAGGATGATGTCAAAGGCAAAAATATCTTCAAGTATGAAATGTTGAGTTTTCACTAAGTGCAAGGCATATATCTTCAAGGATGATGTCAAATGCAAAAATATCTTCAAGGATGAAATGTTGAGTTATCACTAAGTGCAAGGTAGATATCTTCAAGGATGCTTTAATATTTAAATATTAAATTAGGAGGTTTATATTTAAATCAAAGGATTTAAATATAGTTTAAATAATTAAAGGTTAAACATTTAAATGTTGGACGACCTAAAAATTTCAAATATTCAAATTTATGGGCCGACTTCATTGGGTGCACATGAAAAAGCATATAAATAAAAGATATTAATTCACTTTGGACTTGGCTATGCAATTCAAATAATATCCATCATAGTAAGTGTGAGCAACAATGAGTAGAAGGAGGACAGGAGTGCAAGTTCAACAGCATAGAAGAAGGAAAATTTAAATATTTTATCCTACCCCTTTGATCTCATCCATTGGGGTAACCGAGTCGATTGCCAAGCCTGTGCTAAGGCACTACAATGTAGAAGGTCTGAGGATCGAGTCCCATTGGCACTAGTTTTGTTGTATTTTATTGTTTGAGAAAGTGTAGTAAAGAAGGTAAATACTTTTGTGTGCTCTTTTTGTTTCATCCGTTGGGTTAGCCTAGTTGGTTGCCTAGCCTATGCTAAGGCACTGCGAAGAACAAGGTTTTAGGTTCGAAACTCATTGCCACTAGTTTTTTCTATGGTTTTATTGTTTGGAAAAGCACAACGAAGGAGTCAAGATTATTATTGTACCTTTTTATTTCATCCAGCTGGTTAGCCCAATTGGTCACGAGTTGCGTTAAGGTGTTGTGCTACTAGACATCAGAAGGTCGAATCCCATCCATGTTTGTTAAGTTTTGATGTGAGGTAAGGGTAAAGGTTTTTGATTAATTTTTGAAAGGGAGATATAATAATTTATGTTATAAGCTTTTATTTTGTAAATTTTATAAAGGGGATATATAAGGGATATGATGTTAAAATAAAACTTTGTTTTGCAAGTTTTAAAAGGGAGATATAAGGAGTTATTTTTAAGCTTTATTGTGTATGTTTTAAATGAAGTGATAAAGGTTTAAAGTGGTTGATTTTCTATTTAAATCAAGAAATAAAAAGAGAATTATTGACCAGATTTGAAAAGCACATGCAAGAAGAAGATCAACATTATTGAGTCAGATTTGGAGGGCACAAATCTGGAATAGGTCAAACTGTCAAAGAATATTAAGTACGCATATTCACCCAAAAATTCAATTGACAAGGAAGTACAATTTAGTAAATTCAAAGAAGAAGGAAAGGTGCACATGATAGTAGAAGAAGAGCAAGGTATAAGCATCTCCAAGTCAACACACAAGTAAGTTATCTAATGGTAGACTTGAGATACCTTTAAAATATAATAAATGTGAGATATGTGGAAGCGAATAACTTAATGAAAATGAAGAACATATTGGTAATTTGAAGCTTACTATATTAGTACATAGTTTAAAATTTAAAGGTTAAATATTTAAATGTTGGGCAACCTCCTTGAGCGCACTATGTAAAAGTTTGAAATTTTCAAATATTTAAATTTATGGGCTGACTTCATTGGGCATGCATGAAAAAGCATATAAATAAAATCCCTTAATTCACTTTGGACTTGGCTATGTGATTCAAAGAATATCCATCATGGTGAGTGCGAGTGGCAGTGAGTAGAAGGAGGAGGAGAGGAGTACAAGTTCAATAGTGTAGAAGAAGGAGAATTTAAATATTTTATTCTACCCCTTTGATCTCATCTATTGGGATAGCCCAGTCGATTTCCTAGCCTATGCTAAGGCACTGCAATGTAGAAGGTTTGAGGATCGAGTCCCATTGATGCTAGTTTTGTTGTATTTTATTGTTTAAGAAAGCACGATTGATATGGAAATAATTGAAGCTAAGTATTATTGAAAACATAGAAACAATTGTTCATACAGATCACATGCCCCTTAAGTTTCTTCAATCTCAAACAAAATTTGAGGAAGCTAGGCACATGAAATGGGCATCGTACTTGCAATAATTCCATTTGGTAATCAAGTACAAGAAAGGACAATTGATATGGAAATAATGAAGAGTTTTCTGCCTACTTTGTGTTCCTCATGGGAACAGGGAGTCTCTTTTGTAGACAAGCATGCAAGTTTTTTTTTGTTTTAAATGTGCCAACTTTAATTGATACCAAGCAAAGGTTTTCCACAAATGTCAAAGTGGCAAATGATGTTTGGCAAGCGTGCAACAAGAAATATGTCCACAAGCAGTGAATAGCAAATATGTCTACTCTATCCATGTGGAGCAGATCCGTCCACTCTATCTACTCTGAGCATACTCTCTATGATTAGCAGATCTGATTCGAGTTGAGAATCACCAGTGCATGAGGTTTCTTTAGGCGTGAAATGATCGATTGAACATGGCGATGCGGGCGGGTAAAACAGGGGCAGCATAGATTCTGCCACATGTTCCCCACACAACTTTGGCATGCTAGAAAACACTTCTGGATCTAAAGCGTGTTGCCCAATAGTGATGGAACACCAAAAATTTTCTAGTTTCAAACACGTGGGCCGATGTCATTTGCAGTAGTATGCAATTCACCTGTGGATGTCAGAGGTTTTGGGTGAACAGGTCCTCCTCACGCTGATGTTGTCATAAGGCCTTGCCTATCCACACGCTGGTGTTGTCCATCGGGCATCTTCCCAAGATAGTTTTGGAAATCGCATCACAATGCAACCCTGACAGCATATTCCCTAACAGATCTAAAAATTTGCTGGAGCTTTTCGACAACAGCATCGAAAAACAAATTGTATTGTCCTACCCTGCGTTGGACCCTCGAGGTTGGCAACTATGTGTAATTTTTCTAAGCTTCACACTGGAATGAAGGTGGTGGAAAACTATCCAAACCACACTATGGAGATTGAAAATAACCCAAAACCTCCAAAAATCCTTCGCTCTGATACCAATGATATGGAAATAATTGAAGCTAAGTATTATTGAAAACATAGGACTTTGAAGAACACAAGCTTATACTGAGAGGGGGGGGTGAACAGTATAAGACCTCTTTTTACTTTTTCCTTTATACTTCAAAATAGTAAAGCAATATACCCAAAGCAATATCAAAACAATGCACAATATCATCCACAAAGTGACACCAATTTTAACGTGGTTCACCCAGAATGCCTGGGCTACGTCCACAAAACTTTTCTCTAAAAGTTATCTCAAAGTTCTTTGGGAAACCTTCCCAATTACAATGTTTATGAGCCTCGGCCCAAAGGAGATACCTTCCCCCAATCTGAATTTATGAGCCTCTACTCAAAGGAGATACCTTCCCCTCTGCTCTGGAAATGATCCCTCAGAAGATCAACTGCCTCTACCTCTTGCCAGCACGTGGAACTCCTTTCCATCGAAGACCTCCTGTCCTCAATGCTTAGCCTAAGAGACCTCTGCCTTCTATGATCACGTCCACAGTAGCTCAGCAACCTGTACCAAACACAGTCAGTCGGTCTAGTACAAGTCTTCCTCTGTCTATCAGATCTGTCCAACTCTTGAACAAATCAATCCTCTGCACACAAGCCTTCTCAAAGACTTGCCAAATCTGTCCTCAGGTTCTTCTCAAAGAACCAATGCACCTCTGTCCTCAAGTTCTCTGATAGAACTATCAAAAACTCAGCTCACAAGTCCTCTGCTAGGACCTGTCCAAATCTGCTCACAAGTCCCCATCGGAACCTGTCCAAAAACTGCTCACAAGTCCCCATCGAAACCTGTCCAAAACCTCAGCAAGCTCACCAAGAAAAACTTGCTTAGCATGAACCCACAAAGAGAATTGTTAGAGACCCAATGTGATTCATAAACCTCATAGAAGCATAAAGAGAATTGTTAGAGACTCAATATGTTCTATACTTAACTCCCAATCTCAATCTCAAATCTCATAGAAACATAAAGAGAATTGTTAGAGACCCAATATGTTCTATACTTAACTCCCAATATCAATCTCAACTCAATCTCAATCTCAAAAGAATAAGATAGATGTAGTATGCTTTTCTCAAGAATATGAAACACAACCCAACAATTGCCAACCATGCAATATCTCATATAACAATGATACTCATATTCTTTTTACCAACAATTAGGGTTTCAACAACAATGCTCATCAAACAAGGTTTAGTCAACCAACACCATTCAACTCAACATCAACCTTGAAGCATTCAACCAATCATCACAAGAAAAGGAAACAAGTAGAAATCCTTTTCCCTCCAAGGATATTTGAACAAAACAGCCACCAACACAATATCACCAAATGCAAAGAATAACTTGCTCAAATCAACTCAATGGAGTAAGCCCAATATCATGTATCAAGTAAAGCACTAACTTGATCAAAACAACCTCTATGGAAGCAACTCAACCATCAATATCAAAACAGCCAACTAAGGGTTTCATCATCTCAATGCAAGTAGCAAGACTTACTAACATAAACCCTAGTGCAAAAAATGCTTCCTCTTCCTCAACCAGAATTATGCATTCACCCAAAAACTCATCAATGATTTTAATGCATAAACAATCTTCAATATCCAGAAAATAGGATTTACACCAAAAATACCTAGTAGACAACCTTTTCACTCCAAACTCAATTTCAAAAAATATACCATCAACAATATACATGGAAGAAGTTGCCCATACCTTTACTTTGATGAAGAAGGAGAACTCAAAATCTGTCACAACACTAACTCTCAATTTGCCACCAATTAGAGTTAGCAACTATACAACAATATACAATAATAAAGATCCAAATTAACACCTTATTTCTCCAACTTAATAAAAACCACCAGAAGTATAATATACATACAAAGTAAAACCTCTTTACACCTTATTACTCCACATAAACATTAAGCATCAATAAAACAATGTCAAAGCAAATATGATACCTTAACCTTATACCTCCAGTGCTTTCACAGCCACTATCCTTTGCACACCGTGACCAAAAGAAAATTACCCATGAAGAGAATCGAACTCGACACCTCTGCCTTCTAGCGCCTTCGCTTAAACGCCACCGTCGTTGGGTCACAAGTGCCCAATGAAGAAATACAGTGTTGCCCTATATTTTATCTTCCTTTGATGCCAAGAATCCGGAAAACGTAAATGTCTTCCACAAGCCACATGCAAACTGGTGAGCGCTGTCCAAAACGTAACTCACTGGGCAACAGAAATAATCATCCACACAGTGCTAACAAAAACTATTATCCTTCGTGCAATCCAATCAATCGTAGGTGAAAGCAATCTGTCGGATGTCAAAGCGCAAACTGAAAACGTAATTCGAGTGCAGTCCCAACAATTGTAGGTGAAGCGCAATCTGTCGGATGTCAAAGCACAAACTAAAAATGCAAGAAATTACTTGGGCAACTCAATATCGATAATCAACTCTCAATGAAATACAACGCTTTCTCGAAGATCACGAGCTACGATTTTCATTACTCGGAGTTACAATCACTTTAGAAAATCATCCCCACTTATATAGCCATTTCTCCTTAACTGTTTGACGTCGGCGCTCCTCCAACGATGGCAACACATCGGCGAAAGAATTCTTTTTTCTTCGTCGCTTAAGGGTTGAAAGACCCTTTAATAATAATTAAAATAATAATTATTATTATTTTATTAATAATAAATTAAACTTAGACCCTTGTCAAAGGTTTGAGTTAATTTAATTATTAATAATAAACATGGACCTTCAAGGTTTTTCAAGAAGTAAAAACCTTTGCATTAAGTTAAGCTTGGTTTTAATAAAAACCCTTAATGAGTCCAAATGGTTTTAAGAAAAACCTTTAACCTTGTCACCATGGTTTTAATAAAAACCCTTTAACATTATGAAGCTTCTCAAGATATTTTTGACATCACACTCTTTTTGATATCAACACAAAAATGCCTTTTGACATCAATGACAACTTATACACTTGAGCAAAGGCAATGTACCCAAAGTACCCAAAATTGCCAACAAACTTTAAATAAGTCCAAAAATACAACCATAATCCTGGAAATCATCAATAGCTCCAAGGATTTATGTACAAAATCAAGGAAAGGCTACAGATGAAAGCCCTAAAATAACAAAAATAAAAACACCTAGACCTAGACCATTCAACGGAGGAAAGAAACAACTCACGTTGATTATTCTGAAGACTAAGTCCTAATGAACATATCCTAGGTCTAAAAATAATTAGCCCCTAGGTCTAAGATTCCTCATCAATGATGAAGAAGGTAAATACTTTTGTATGCTCTTTCCATTTCATCCACTGGCATAGCCCATTCGGTTGCCTAGCCTATGCTAAGGCACTACGAAGAAGAAGGTTTGAGGTTCAAAACTCATTGGTGCCAGTTTTTGCTCTGGTTTTATTGTTTGGAAAAGTGCAACGGAGTCAAGATTATTATCGTGCTTTTTGGTTTCATCCAGCTGGTTAGCCCAATTGGTCATGATCCGCATTAAGGCAATGCGCTACTAGAGGTAAGAAGGTCGAATTCCATTTGCGCTTCCTAATTTTTGATGTGAGGTAAGGGTAAAGGTTTTTGATTAATTTTTGAAAGGGAGATATAAGGATTTATGTTATAAGGTTTTATTTTGTAAATTTTATAAAGGGGAGATATAAGGGATATGATGTTAAAATATACTTTGTTTTGCAAGTTTTAAAAGGGAGATATAAGGAGTTGTTTTTAAGATTTATTGTGTATGTTTTAAATGAAGTGATAAATATTTAAAGTGGTTAATTTGCTATTTAAATCAAGAAAGAAAAAGAGAATTTTTGACCAAATTTGAAAAGCACATGCAAAGAAGAAGATCATCATTATTGAGGTAGATTCGGAGGACATAAATCTAGAATAGATAAAGGTCTCTAATAAAATTTAGTACACATATTCACCCAAGCATTCAATTGACAAGGAATGACAATTTAGAAAATTCAAATAAGAAGGAAAGGTGCACATGATAGTGAAAGAAGAGCAAGGTATAAGCATCTCCAAGTCAACACAAAATTATGTTATCCAATGCTAGACTTGAGCTACCTTTAAAATGTAATAAATGTGAGATATGTGGAAGCGACATACTTAATGAAAGTGAAGAACATATTGGTCATTTGAAGCTTACTACATTAGGGCATATCATCCTCCATATGTTCTTGAATATTTTTCGGTAGAATATATGTGTATTTCTTTTAGTTGAGGAACACAAAGGTGAAGAACTTGATGTCATTATTGATCAAGTTTTGTAAGCGTATTTATGCATTGGTTATGATTGAATTTAGGAGTAAATGTGCAAGGGTTATAGATCATATTTGTGAGTGGGTTTTGGAGCAGATGTGAGCAGGTTTTGGAGTATATTTGAGTAGGTTTTATGGGAAAATTTAGGAGTAGATTTGAGCAGGTTTTGTGAGTAGGTTTTGGAGTACATTTGAGCAAGTTTTGTGAGCAAGGGGATTGGTGTCTCTTATGGATTGGTATCCATAAACTTGAGCAAGGGGATTGGTGTCTCCTATGTATTGGTGTCCATGAACTTGAGCAAGGGGATTGGTGTCTCCTATGGATTGGTTTCCATGAACTTGAGTAAGGGGATTGGTGTCTCCTATAGATTGATGTCTATGATCTTGAGAGGAGACTGTTATCTCCTGTGGATTGGTGTCTACAAACTTGAGAGGGTATTGGTGTCTCCTGTGGATTGGTGTCCACAAACTTGAGCTAGGGGATTGGTGTCTCTTGTGGATTGGTATCCATAAAATTGTATAGGGGATTGGTGTCTCCTGTGGATTGGAGTCCACAAACTTGTATAAGGGATTGGTGTATCCTGTGGGTTGGTTCCCATGAAATTTATTGAAGAAATCTATAAAAAATATTTTTGTCATGATGTTGGCAATTTGAGTTATTTTGTGTTGTCATTGATGTCACATGGATCACATTGAGTTTTGGTGGCAAAAGCACTTCATAAATAATCATTTATGATATTTTGGAGAGCAAGGATATATACAGGGTTTTGTGGCACAAGAGGCATATAATATTTAATTTTTTAAATATTATATTAATGGTTTTTATTAAAACCAATGGTAAAGGTTTTTATTAAAACCAATGGCAAGGGTTTTTATTAAAACCGACGGAAAGGTTTTTTATTAAAACCAACGGAAAGGGTTTTCATTAAAACCATTGGAAAGGGTTTTTCATTAAAACCACTATGCTAAGACTTCTCCAAATTATGATGGATGAAAAGGTTTTCCAATAAAACCTAGGTGCAAAAAGTTTCATGGCGAAATTCAAAAGAATGAAGGAGATATCCCAATTCAAAGTTAAGAGGTGAATTATTAAATTTTTATTTAATAATTCTAAGGTCTAAAGTTGAATTACATTATCCACCGACGTGCAAAGGTTGGGGAGATTAATAAATATTCGCCGACGTCATTCGAAGGCATGGAGGTGCATATAAATAAAAGGTAAAAACCTTTGTTTATTGAAGACTTGACATAGCGCATGAGAGAGAGTCGTCGAAAGGGGAGCAACGAAGAAAGAAGGATAAATAACTTTCGATTTGAGAGCAAGGTCAAGTAAACAATGTGGGAAAGTGATGTCACGCAGGAGCCTATAGCGCAGTTGGTAGCGCACGAACTTTGCACAAGGCAGGTTCGTTGTTCGAATCTTGCCAAGGGCAAAGTGTTTTGCTAAGGAAAGTAAAATCGAGTTTCAGATTTGAGCGCAAGTTAAAGTTGGGTGTTTGGGATTAAAATCCCAACGTGGGCTAGCGCCCACGTGGTAAGCACTTCACAGCGCTAAGCGAGAGGAACGGAGTTCGACTCTCGTGAAGGTGTGAAGGCGCATTAATTTTGGCAAGGAATTTTGGCAAAGATGATTTCGAAGGTTACGAAGGCAACGAATTTCATATAAAGGTATTTATCTCTAAGCGCATGGTAATATTTGTTATTACCAAAGTTTTTGGTGCATTAAAATCATTTCTGCCATAACTAGGGAGTCATAAGGTATTTGTTGGAAATAAATGATTGTTGTGTGTGCTTAGGGAGATATAAGGTGTGGAATTAAATATTTGTGATTGTTGTGTGTGCTTAGGGAGATATAAGGTGTTGAATTAAATATTTGAGATTGTTGTGTGTACTTGTGGAGTTATAAGGTGTGGAATTAAAAATAAAAGCATAGGTGCTTGTTGTATATGTTAATGAAATTAGGGAGTCATAAGGTTGAAAAGTGTTGAACTTGTTATATGTCCTAGTGCATGATTTAATTATGAAATTAAACTAGGAACTTGAGACCTAGTTAATTGCTACCTTGAGTTAGAAGACATGCACATGAGTTAGGGTTTGAAGTTGAAGACAAATTGCTTGATTATGTGCCTTGGCTATTGAGAGGAAGTGGATGGATTAGAAAATCAATTTTATGGATAAAATTGATACTTGAGTTCCATGATTGCTTTAGTGGAGTTCATTGAGAGTATTGCCATTATTGAGGAGGTTTTTGCTATTGCTTTGAGGAGATTATTGTTGGTTACTTGTTGAGTACATTGCCACTATTTGAGACCATTGAGGAGATCATTTGCTAGTCACTTGTGGATACATTTGCCTTTCATTTGAGGAGATCATTGTTGGCTATTTGAGAGCTCTTTGCTTGAGGGAGTTGTGCTTGTTTCTTGAGAGCTTATTGACATTGCATGAGGAAGATATTATTGAGAACCTATTGCTATCACTTGTGGAGATTGTCCTTGGTTGGTTGAAGTCCTCATTGTTATTTCTTGGAGAGGTTTCCATTTGAGAGATCATTTGTCATCCATTTGAGAGTACCTTGTTGAGCATTGTTGTCATCCATTTGAGAGTACATTGTTGAGCATTGTTGTCATCCATTTGAGAGATCATTTGTCATACATTGTTGAGATCATTGTGGATCATTGTTGTCATCCATTAAAGAGTACATTGCCATTCATTGTTGAGCACATTGTTGAGTATTGTCATCATTCATTTGTTATCCATTGTTGAGTTCATCATTGAGCCTTGCCTTCATTGATTTGTGGTTGAGATTTGAGTGCTACTTGAGAGTCATTGGTTGAGCCTTTGGGAAGGCTTTTGGGATAAAATTTTTGGATAGATTTGAGACAACTTTTTGCATGATTGGTTGAGCCTTTGGGAAGGCTTTTGGGATAGAATTTTAGACAGATTTGAGACAACTTTATGCATGATTGGTTGAGCCTTTGGAAGGCTTTGGAATTGGGATAAAGTCTTTGAGGATATATTTGGGATAACATTTGAAGATACAAAATGATTTGAGCCTTGTGAGAAGGCATTGAGGCATATTTGTGAGCAGTGAAAGAGATAGGATAGAAATAGAAAACACATCAACACTAGTTGCCTAGCTGAGCAGATCAATGGATAGCCTAGTTGAGCAGATCAGTGGATAGCCTAGCTAAGAAGATCAATGGATAGCCTAGATAAATTAGTGGATAGCCTAGCTGAGCATATCAATGGATAGCCTAGATGAGCAGATCAGTGGATAGCCTAGCTAAGCAGATCAATGGAGAGCCTAGTTGAGTAGATCAGTGGAGCCCACTTGAGCAGATCATGATAGCCTAGCTTTGAGCAGATCAAAGTAATCATTTATATTGGGATAAGGATCCCTATTTATTTATGAAATATTATAAGGAGATTATCTTGTGGACTACCCCACATTGGGGGAACCACGTTAAATCTTGTGTCTCAATTGTGTGTGATGATTTGTGCACTTGCTTACTATTGCTATCTATGTTATTAATGCACACTACTATATTTGGTTATTGCAATTGAGGACACTAATTGATATTGGTTTGGAAAGAAAGTAAAAAGTGGGTGCTATACTGTTCACCCCCTCTCAGTATAAGCTTGTGTTCTTCAATTGGTATCAGAGCGGGTTCCTTCAAAAAGGCTAACAACTTGAGGGTAGATTCTACAAGAACACAGATGGCTTCACAGAATGGATCATCTACAAGTAAGGCTCCACTGTTTGACGGTAACAATTATGCTTTTTGGAGCATGAGAATGAAGAACTACTTGATATCACAAGGATATGAGGTATGGCAGATGGTTGCAAAAGAGTATAAGGTTGAAGGTGATCCCGAGATAGATAAGACTATCAAGAAATTGGTTGAGATCAATGCAAAGGCAATGAATTGTATTCTAAGTGGGCTTCATGAGATAGATTTTGCAAAGGTCATGGTATGTAATTCAGCTAATGAAATGTGGACCAAGTTGCGGAATACCTATGAAGGAGATTCCAAGGTAAAGTTGGAAAAACTACAAACTCATAGAAAAAGATTCAAAGAATTGAAAATGGAAGATTCTGAAGATATTACAAAGTTCTTGCTTCGAGTTGATGAGATTGCTAACACCATGAGAGGTCTAGGATTTGAGATGAAAGAATCAGATGTTACTCAAAAGGTTTTGAGATCACTTCCCATGAAGTATGATGCAAAGGTTTCAACGATAGAAGAAACAATGAATATCGACAAGCTAACAATGGAAGAACTACAAGGAACTCTCACAACTTATGAGATGAGGATAGATAAGCATCAGGCTCCAAAGAAAGAAATTGCATTCAAAGCTTTAGAGAAAAATAAAGGGAAAGATCCAGAGACAGATAGAGATTCAGATAATGATGAGGAAGCTAACTTCATCAAAAGGAAAAAGGACTCAAGGAATTACAAGGATATGAAGAAAGTCAAATGCTACAAGTGTGGTGATTATGGTCACTATGCAAACAAGTGTCCACATGAAGAAAATAGTGATGATGAAAAATAGGGTCACAGAAGAAAAGAAGAAGGAAAGCATAAGCATGACAAAGAGGACAGGTACAAGCAAAGCAAGCATGAGAAGAAGAAGAGTTTTCATAAGAATAAGAAAACTTTCTACATTGAAGAAGCAAGTGATGGTTCAGATCACAACAATGAAGACCAGTCAGATGAAGAAGAATGTACATTCTTTGGAATAAGTGAAGAAAGGCAAGAACACCTATTCCTAGGTATTGAAGTTAAAGAAGAGGATATATCTATCGAAGAATGACATGAAGAGCTTGCTATAGCCATTGAGCAAGAAAACAGGTACAAGAAGGGTCTAAGAATACTAAAATGCTTCATATGCGAAGACTTTGGGCATTTAGATGATGATTGCATGTACTACAACAATTGCAACAAGAAAAGTTTATTTGTGGAAAAAGAAAGCAGCAGTTCCAGTAATAGTTCTAGCAGCAGTTCTAGTGACAATTCCAGTAGCAGTGATGATGAAGAAGAGGAATCCACAAAACAAGAAAATAAAATCAAGAGATTGAAAAGGAAAATCAAAAGGCTTGAAAATAAGGTTCATGAAAATGAAAAGGTCAAAGTAATGCTTAATCGACACATTCAAGGTTTGGAAAAAGAGCTTCAAGAAACAAAAGAGCTTGGCATCACTATTTCTGAGCAATTGAAGAAGAAGAAAGAAATATGTAATCAGTTAGAAGAAGAAGATCAGAAATGTTTGGGGACCTACATAAATAAGTTAGCACGATTTCAAAGGAATTCAAAAACTTTGGATAACTTTTTGGATTTACAGTGAGATCCATCTATAAAGATAGGGCTTGGTTATGAAGAAGAGAAATAAAAAATAAACACACAAGGACCTCTATTTGTATCAGGAGGTTTTGTTTCAAGAAATATATAAGGAAGAACCGGTTCCCAAAGAAAAGGAAGTAGCAAAAATGGATACTTGCATTTCAGAGGCTATAGAGATGTGTGCCAATTTGCTATTTGACACAAATGAAGAGAAAGAAGAGGAAGGTTCCAAAGCACCAAAGGTCTCATATTTCAGGTTTGGGGAGTCACACTCAAAAGGAAAGGAAGTTCTAAAATATGAAAGCAAGGAAGCACCTAAGATTCATGAAGAAAGTTCCAAAGCTCCTATGGCTCCAAATATCCAATTTGGATCTTGTTTTGAGATAGGTGAATCAAGTTCAAGAGGCAAAGAAATTCTTGAAGAAGAAAGCAAGGAAGAAGTTAAGGAAGAAGATTTGGATACCACAAATAAGGATCAAGGATACAATGCACAAGTCAAATATGATCACAAGGATAAAGGTCAAGAAAGGGTCTATGGATCAAAGAAGTTTGATTTTTCTAGAAGGAACTTCAAAGGAAGAAGGTATGGTTTTCAGGGACATTGCTTCTTATGCAATAGGATTGGTCATAGAGCTTCTCAGTGCAAAGGAAATGAGCAATATGGTTTTGATTATAGAGCTGCACAATTCAGAGGTCATGGTCAAAATGATTATGGAAACAGAGCTTCACAATACAGGGTTCAAGAAAGGAATGGATATGGAAATGATTTCAAGAAAGAATTCAGGATATGGGCACCATCCAAAGGCTACAATATCAAGTGTTTTAATTGCAATAACTTTGGACATATTGCAAGATGGTGTAGGACTCAATTCCAAACAGGTTCAAGGCAAGAAGGTCAAGCAGTTCAAGGCAAGAAGGTCAAACAGGTTCAAGACAAGAAGATCAAGTAACTCATCAAGAAAAGGATATCAGAAATATGTGGAAGGAAGTTGACAAAGGAAAGGAACAATGTAATATGGGAGTAAATGTACTCCCACCCCAAAATTAATCACCTCAAGAGAGAAGGTGGTAGGGGGGCTAAGCTTAAGAGTCATATCTTTTAGCCCCATAGGTGTCCCTTTTGCCATTGATGTCAAAGGGGGAGATATTTGAGTAAGGGGGAGAGCATTGAGTTAGGGGGAGCAGCCTCCAAAGAGAGCATTGAGATAGGGGGAGCAGCCTCCAAAGAGAACATTGAGATAGGGGGAGCAGCCTCCATAGAGAGTATTGAGTCAGGGGGAGCAACTTTGATTTTCAGAAATGGCTTTTGCAGTGATTGTGGTGATTTGCATTAGAGGTGTTGCCATCAATGACAAAGGGGGAGATTGTTGGCAATTTGAGTTATTTTGTGTTGTCATTGATGTCACATGGATCACATTGAGTTTTGGTGGCAAAAGCACTTCATAAATAATCATTTATGATATTTTGGAGAGCAAGGATATATACAAGGTTTTGTGGCACAAGAGGCATATAATATTTAATTTTTTAAATATTATATTAATGGTTTTTATTAAAACCAATGGTAAAGGTTTTTATTAAAACCAACGGCAAGGGTTTTTATTAAAACCGACGAAAAGGTTTTTTATTAAAACCAACGGAAAGGGTTTTCATTAAAACCATTGGAAAGGGTTTTTCATTAAAACCACTATGCTAAGACTTCTCCAAATTATGATGGATGAAAAGGTTTTCCAATAAAACCTAGGTGCAAAAAGTTTCATGGCGAAATTCAAAAGAATGAAGGAGATATCCCAATTCAAAGTTAAGAGGTGAATTATTAAATTTTTATTTAATAATTCTAAGGTCTAAAGTTGAATTACATTATCCGTCGACGTGCAAAGGTTGGGGAGATTAATAAATATTCACCGACGTCATTCGAAGGATGGAGGTGCATATAAATAAAAGGTGAAAAACCTTTGTTTATTGAAGACTTGACATAGCGCATGAGAGAGAGTCATCGAAAGGGGAGCAACGAAGAAAGAAGGATAAATAACTTTTGATTTGAGAGCAAGGTCAAGTAAACAGCATGGGAAAGTGACGTCACGCAGGAGCCTATAGCGTAGTTGGTAGCGCACGAACTTTGCACAAGGCAGGTTCATTGTTCGAATCCCGCCAAGGGCAAAGTGTTTTGCTAAGAAAGTAAAATCGAGTTTCAGATTTGAGCGCAAGTTAAAGTTGGGTGTTTGGGATTAAAATCCCAACGTGGGCTAGCGCCCACGTGGTAAGCGCTTCATAGCGCTAAGCGAGAGGAATGGAGTTCGACTCTCGTGAAGGTGTGAAGGTGCATTAATTTTGGCAAGGCATTTTGGCAAAGATGATTTCGAAGGTTACGAAGGCAACGAATTTCATATAAAGGTATTTATCTCCAACGCATGGTAATATTTGTTATTACCAAAGTTTTGGTGCATTAAAATTATTTTTGTGATAACTAGGGAGTCATAAGGAATTTGTTGGAAATAAATGCATTGTATGTGTATGTGCTTAGGGAGTTATAAGGTGTAGAATTAAATATTTGTTATTGTTGTGTGTACTCAAGGAGTTATAAGGTGTGGAAATAAATATTTGTGATTGTTGTACTTGTGGAGTTATAAGGTGTGAAATTAAATAAATAAAAGCATAGGTGCTTGTTGTATATGTTAATGAAATTAGGGAGTCATAAGGTTGAAAAGTGTTGAACTTGTTATATGTCCTAGTGCATGATTTAATTATGAAATTAAACTAGGAACTTGAGACCTAGTTAATTGCTACCTTGAGTTAGAAGACATGCACATGAGTTAGGGTTTGAAGTTGAAGACAAATTGCTTGATTATGTGCCTTGGCTATTGAGAGGAAGTGGATGGATTAGAAAATCAATTTTATGGATAAAATTGATACTTGAGTTCCATGATTGCTTTAGTGGAGTTCATTGAGAGTATTGCCATTATTGAGGAGGTTTTTGCTATTGCTTTGAGGAGATTATTGTTGGTTACTTGTTGAGTACATTGCCACTATTTGAGACCATTGAGGAGATCATTTGCTAGTCACTTGTGGATACATTTGCCTTTCATTTGAGGAGATCATTGTTGGCTATTTGAGAGCTCTTTGCTTGAGGGAGTTGTGCTTGTTTCTTGAGAGCTTATTGACATTGCATGAGGAAGATATTATTGAGAACCTATTGCTATCACTTGTGGAGATTATCCTTGGTTGGTTGAAGTCCTCATTGTTATTGCTTGGAGAGGTTTCCATTTGAGAGATCATTTGTCATCCATTTGAGAGTACCTTGTTGAGCATTGTTGTCATCCATTTGAGAGTACATTGTTGAGCATTGTTGTCATCCATTTGAGAGATCATTTGTCATACATTGTTGAGATCATTGTGGATCATTGTTGTCATCCATTGAAGAGTACATTGCCATTCATTATTGAGCACATTGTTGAGTATTGTCATCATTCATTTGTTATCCATTGTTGAGTTCATCATTGAGCCTTGCCTTCATTGATTTGTGGTTGAGATTTGAGTGCTACTTGAGAGTCATTGGTTGAGCCTTTGGGAAGGCTTTTGGGATAAAATTTTTGGATAGATTTGAGATAACTTTTGTGCATGATTGGTTGAGCCTTTGGGAAGGCTTTTGGGATAGAATTTCTAGATAGATTTGAGACAACTTTTATGCATGATTGGTTGAGCCTTTGGGAAGGCTTTTGGGATAGAATTTTGGACAGATTTGAGACAACGAGCTTTTGTGCATGATTTTTGAGCCTTTTGTGAAGGCTTTGAGGATAGATTTGGGACAACATTTGAGCAGGATTTTTGAGCCTTGTGAGAAGGCATTGAGGTAGATTGGAGATGAAGAGATAGACAGAAATATAAAATACATCAACACCAGTTGCCTAGTGAGCAGATAGTGGATAGCCTAGCTGAGTAGATCAGTGGATAGCCTAGCTGAGCAGATCAATGGATAGCCTAGCTGAGTAGATCAATGGATAGCCTAGCTGAGCATATCAGTGGATAGCCTAGCTGAGAATCAGTGGATAGCCTAGCTAAGAAGATCAATGGAGAGCCTAGCTGAGCAGATCAATGGAGCCCACCCGAGTAGATCAAGATAGCCTAGCTTTGAGCAGATCAAAGTAATCATTTGTATTGGGATAAGGATCCCTATTTCTTTGTGAAATATTATAAGGAGATTATCTTGTGGACTACCCCACATTGGGGGAACCACGTTAAATCTTGTGTCTCAATTGTGTGTGATGATTTGTGCACTTGCTTACTATTGCTATCTATGTTATTAATGCACACTGCTATATTTGGTTATTGCAATTGAGGACACTAATTGATATTGGTTTGGAAAGAAAGTAAAAAGTGGGCGCTATACTGTTCACCCCCCCTCTCAGTATAAGCTTGTGTTCTTCATATGGTTTTCTCCTTAGAGGGTGTTTCCACATAAAATATTTGTCTCTTATGTGTATGGTGATTTGTGCATTGTTTTATTATTGTATTGATATTATTTGAATTTATTGCTCTAGAAAGAAAAGAGAAAAATTTTATCTTATACTATTCACCCCCCTCTCAGTATAATATTGTGTTCTTCAACATCTTCTTCTTGCACACATCTCCTAATTACTTGGTTAGGGCAAGATTTAAACAAGACTCCATTAATCCACATGTAAGGGGTGCTTTGATGTATTAGTTTTCTACGCTCATGCGGTGTAAAATTTTGAGGCATATTTCCTATTACTAAGTAATTTACAATATCAACATACCAAGGAGTGAAAATAGAGAGAGCAAACAAATGTTCATCCGAGAAATTATCAGGAATTAACTCGTCATCATCAAATATTTGCATACGGGATAAATGATCTGCAATGACATTATCCTTGCCTACTTTGTCTATAATTGTGACATTAAATTCTTGCAATAAGAGAAGCCATCTAACCACTCTACCTCCCACTATGGCTTTGTTCATTAAGTATCTTATGGTAGAGTGATCAGTGTGAACAAATACTTCATACCCCATTATGTAATGTTTGAATTTATTAATAGCATGGACTACAACTAAGAACTCTTTTTTAGTAACTATGTAATTCAGTTCAGCCCCATGCAAATTTTTACTTACATAATAGATAGCATAAGGTATTTTGTTCTCTATTTGTTGCAATACTGCCCCTATTGCATATCCTGAAGCATCACAATGTATGTGGAAGGGTAATTCCCAATTTGGTCCCCTTAGGATTGGAGTAGTAATCAATTTATTCTTTATAATTTTGAAGGCTTCCTGACATGCTTTAGTCCAACTAAATTCACTTTCTTTGGTTAAGAGCTTAAGCATAGGAGCAACAACTTTGCTAAAATATTTAATGAATCTATGGTAGTATCCTGCATGTCCTAAGAAACTTCTTACCTCTGTTTGTGTTTTTGGAGGTTGGAGGGATTGGATAACTTGAATTTTTGTAGGATCTACTTTAACACCTTCCTCTGATATGTAATGTCCTAAAACAATACCTCCTCTCATCATCATGAAACACTTCTCATGACTCAGAGAGAGGTTTTGTTCTTGGCATCTAATCAAAACCTTTTGTAAGCTTGATAAAGTTTCTTCAAAGGTGTTACCATAGACTGTGAAGTCGTCCATATAGACTTCTACACATTCATTAATCAAATCAGAAAAATGGCTAAGACAACCCTTTGAAAAGTGGTAGGTGCATTGCATAATCCAAAAGGTAAGACTTTATAAGCATAGGTGCCTACAGGACATGTGAAAGTTGTCTTTTCTTGATCTTCTTTAGCTATGGAAACCTGATTATACCCACTAAAGCCATCCAAAAAACAAAAGTATTTCTTCCCAACCAAGGTATCAAGAACTTGATCAATGAATGGTAAGGGGAAATAGTCCTTCTTTATCACTTTATTTAGTTCCTTGTAATCCACACAAATCCTCCATTTACCATTCTTTTTAGGGACTATCACTAATGGTGATACCCATTGACTATCAAAAATCGGATATATAAATCCTGCGTTCAAGAGTTTAATGATTTCTTCCTGAACTACATCTTTCATAGCTGGATTCAACCTTCTTTGGGGTTGTCTTACTGGGTGGCAACCTTCTTGAATAAATATGTGATGGGTACAAATGTTTGGGTGTATTCCTTTCATGTCCTCATAGTTCCATGCAAATGCAAGTTGATGCTTCTTAAGCACATCAATCAGTTGTGATTCATGTATGCTTGTAAGCTCATTACTAATGTTCAAAGTTCTTCCTGGTGTGATATCTATTTGTTTGCAACTTTTTGTATTTGCATCTATTCCCATCATTTCATGTTTAAGCACATTTAAGTGATAGTCGTAAGGTATCAATTGTTGAGTTTGACTTGTGCTAGCCTCATTAATGAACATAGTAGATTCAGATAAACAACTATTATCTTGACCTTGATCTTCCTGTTGATCTCCTAGTAACAATGATAAGGGTCCCTCAACTTCTTGTTGTAGGTGTTCACTCAGAACATTGATCGATAAGGTTTGGATATCATCCAAATCATGAGGGAAATCATACCATAGTTGCTTCAAAAAATCTCTATCTAATGTTGATTCAGGAAATAGGCTAAGATATTTAGTGTTCTTGCCATTAGAAATAGTCATGTTTCTAGATCTGCAACTGATGTAGGCATCAACTGTTGCAAGCCATGGGCATCCTAGAATTAAGGGATGTCCCCCTAACTTTTTCTTGGGTTGTAAGACTATAAAGTCTACAGGGTATTCCCATGAACTTACGAAGACTATAACATCTTCCAATTTTCCTTCTGGTCTAACAGTAGACCTATCTGCAAGTTGGAGTACTATAGAAGTGGGTTGTAATTTGTGTACTCCTAAGGATTCTATTATTTCCTTGGTCATGACATTAATAGCAGCTCCTAAATCGACCAAAACATTATGCAAGGCTATTTTACCAATGTGAACTATAAGGATAGGTATTCCAAGATCGGTATATTTTGGTAATAACCTACCTTCAGTCATTATCTCAGACAACTATCCAATGACTTGAATGGTTTGAGTTTCATTCTTCTTTTTCCTTCCTGAATTTGTACATATGTTCTTGATTAACTTGGAATAGATAGGAATATCCTTGATGGCTTGTAACAAAGGAATTTTAATGGTGATGTTTTCTAACTCTTGAAGGAAATTGAAGGCTGGTTTAGATGGTTCCTTTGGTATTGCTAGCCTTTCAAGAAATGGTATCTCCACTTCTTTCCTTTGAGGAATTTGGATCTCTTTTTGTTTTTCTAGAATATTTTTTGGTAAAGCTACCACCTCTTCTTCAGGCCTTTCATCTTCGTTTACTTTTTCAGATAGATTCTTTGGGGGTTCTTCAATTTCTGTGAGAGTAGCTCTAGTATTGTCCAATATTTTTCTAGATCTTAATTGAATTTGTTGGCAAGGTACCATAGATATTGAGCATGTCTCATTTGTTTCATAGACCTATTGAACATTTTTGTTATTATTAGGGTTAGGCACTGGTTGAGCTGGTAAAGGTGGCTACTTAGGAGGATTGTTTACATTATTCGAAGGTGGAAGGAGTCTATTTTGAGGCTAGTTTTGAGGTACTTGCCCCCTAAATTGATTTTGAAAGTTTTGTTGTTGGGGCTGCCCTTGAGACTAGCTAGGTCCTATTTGATTGTATTGGCCACTCATATTCCAATTAGATGCATTTTGATTTTGGCCTGCCATCCATGGAGGTGAATTTCCATATGAATTGGACATGAATTGTGCCCAAGGAGGCATGTTCCAATCTTGATTAGATTGATTCCAATTCATCCAACTTGGAGCATTTGACCAATAATTAGGTCTTTGTTGGTTGGAATAGTTTGAGTTTGACCAATTGGGTGGTCCATTAAATGGACCATTCCTTATTTGAGCTATAAAGTAAACATCTTCTACTTCTTCGACCTCAGGTTCTTTTATAGCAGTTTTAATAGCTAAAATATATTTACAATTTTTGGTATTATGGTTCTTGTCATAGATCTTACAACAAGTAGAGATGTTGGAAATGTTTGTAATGTTGAGAGGACATTCCCTCAAGTTGTGTTTCTTCCTACATCTGTGACAATATATTTCTTCAATATTTTTCTCCTTTGGTTTCTTATCCATGAGGTCGAGAGATGATGTTAACGTACTCAATAAATTAGTTTTGAGACTCTCTAGCATATTGCCAATCTCAGCTCGTGTTACTCCCCCTCCTGATGATGGGTGCTTATTACTTCTTAATGGCTTATTTCTTGAGTAATTTTTGCAAAGATTTATGATTTCTCCCAATCCCATCTGATGAATATCCCCTTTTTCCATAAGGTTTAGTATGTCTAGGACATCTTCCTTTAGCCCTTTAAGAAAAAGTTCTTTTTGAACTTCCTCATCCAACTCAATGTTTACCCTTGATCCCACAAACCAGAATCTCTCAAGATAATCTTCAAGGGATTCATCATATTTTTTATTCATGTGAAACAACTCGGCTTTCTTATCCTGAACTCTACAATAATCTTGGTACCTCTCAAGGAATATGTCTTTTAATCCATGTTCTCCATCCCATCGATTGCAAATGCTTTCTCCTAGACCCATGAACCATATTAAGGCTGCATCCTTAAGCGTAGAAGGGAATAGTCTTAATTTTTTCTCATCAGTGGTGTAAAAGTAAGCTTGGCACACCACTTCAAATTCAAAGAGAAAGGCATCAGGATCCTCATGTGGTTTCCCATGAAAGGTAGGCAAAATAGCAACAGAGATCAATTTTGGTTCTCTTGTTAGCCTATCTTCGAAAGAAGGAATTGGAAAGGCAAAAGTCTTTCTCTATCCACCCCCCTTTGATTTTCTACTTCTCCTTGATCATTAGTCCTTTGCCTTTGGTTTCTATTTACTTCCCCTTGTTCGCTACCTTGATCAACCATGATTGAATATAAGATTTCAAGAATTGGACCAGGTATAGGTTCAAAAAGAGAGATGAAGGATCTATATGATCATCAAATTCTAGTTTGGGTAGTAGATATATTTTGGGATCTTGTTCTAGAAATTCAATCTACTTTGATGATGCAGAATCTGTAGATGTTTGGATTGCAGTTTTAGTTTCTTTTAACTCAGAAGTTTCAGATTTCTTACTAAGGTCTCTTTGGCAATCTGCTTCTGGTTTACTGATTTTAATAAATCTTCCCTTTGAATCTCTAGGTCTGTTCATGAAATTTTCAAGTTCTTTGGTTCTTGCAATAAATTTTTACCTTTTTAATCTTCCTTGAACAACCTATGGATATCATTAATTGGATCGAGTTGCTCAGGAGTCATATAATGCTCCTCATTAAATCCAAAGTATTTTGTTACCAGAGTAATTAATTGGACAATAAAAGCCTATTTTGGAATTGGGTTAGGGCTCTCAAACTATAATTCACAATGCAAGTCTTGACACAGTTCTCTAAAGTGAACTACTCTAGGTGCCCTATGATATCTCTTGCTATATTCTAGGTTCACTTCCCTATCTTCTATTTTTTCTAGGAAACTGTGAATGGTAAGGGAATCCTCAAAATACTAGTCCCATGGGTAGGTGACCAAATTTATTGTTGCTCTCCTATCCCCAAGCCACCATTCACAACTCCTTATAAGGTCAAGGTAGGGTGAGTGATAATCTAGCCCTAGAATTTTAGCTATGTTTACTCTCTTAATTTTACCCAATTCATCTGATCTATCTTTTATGATATCAAGATGTTTGCATAGGTGTTCCCACTCTTTCCTAGATGTTTGGTATCTTTTCTCAAAAAGAAGGTTAACTTCTTGTTCTAATAGTAATTTTCTGAGGTCAATGGATGCAGACTATTTGATGCAATTTTCTATCATCTAGCAATATTTTTACTTCTCTTTTGTTCTTCCTTTTTTCTTTTATTTTTGTTTTTTCTATTTTTTTTTTTTTTTATTTTTGTTGGAAATTCAAAGCAATCCTACTATTGTTAAGACTTAATATGCAATTCACAGCCAATGAATTTATATAGTCAACCCTTAACACAGTAAGAGAAAATAATTTTATTTCTAAAACAATCCTACTATTACTAAAACTAGGTGTAATTCACAACCAATGAATTTATACCAATTTCAGTACAATAGGAGAAAATAAAGTTTTTAATTCTAAAGCAATCTTACTATTACTAAAATTAGGTGTGATTCACATACATTAAATTTATTCAACCAATCTATCCAATAGCAATAAAAAATAAAGTTTTTAATTTCTAAAGCAATCCTATTGTTACTAAAATTAGGTGTGATTCATAACCAATGAATCTATACAACTAATATTAGCACAATAGGAGGAAAATAAAGTTTTTAATTCTAAAACAATCCTATTGTTACTAAAATTAGGTGTGATTCACAGCCAATGAATCTATACAACTAATATTAGCACAATAGGAGGAAAATAAAATTCTATTTCTAAAACAAATTTACTACCACTAAAACTAGGTGCAATCCATAGTCAATGAATTTATACAACTAATCTTAGCATAGTAAAGTAAAAATGAAATATTGCTTGAAAAGTAAATTTTGTTGGAAATAAAATTGTTAAAATAAAAGGTTAAATTATTGTTACTTATTTGATTATTTAGGAGCATTTCACTATGATTGTGTCACTCAATCATACCTACTTCATATTTCCATAGGTCATAGAACCCAGACCAAAGCAAGCAATAACAACCACCCAATGCTTTGAAAATTTGTTGGAAATGAAAATTGTTAAAATCAAATATTAACTACGAAAGCAGTAAAATGATCCTAAGAAAAAAAGAACCTAGCAACATCGAACAAAGGGGCTTTTTGGGACTTCTTGTGCCACTCTGACTCGTATGCATACCAAGGACTCGTACCTCTTCCCACATACAAGTAAGCCTCTCTTCTTGCACAACCAGCAATCTTTGATTAAAAATTACGACACTGCTCTCCTCGACAACGATGCCAAAATGTCTAGTTATAAACTCTACATTTATTTATCAACCCAGGGTGAATGATTTAAAGGGCAAAAATCCAATATAGATTATACCAAATGATTAATCATCAGACTTAATTCTATTTCTCTTAGTTTTAGGTTTGTAGAAAATAATAATAGTTACAGAAAAATAAATTGTGTTGAATTGAAATAAAATGCAATGTATGATTTTATATTTAATTAAATGCTTTTTATATTTGTTGATGTGGATCCATGTGCAACCTATTGATTTAACTATCTATTTTTACTTTATAATCTATGATGATGCAATTTATTTTAATTGATAAATTAAAGTTAATCTACGTACTAACTATTCCTATCCTATTTTAGGGGTGAGAGAATAGGGACTGGTTGTAGGAGTGGGCCCTGCCTCCTAGAGGACAGTGTAAATATTTCTCCCCTAAACTATTTTACTTCAGTAACTAGTGTGCATTAATACTACTAACATTATTCTATTTTATGAATGTAGGAAAATACAGTAAAGACTACATAAGCAAGTAAATCATAATAAAGCAAATGACACAGTTACCAAAGACATGATGAAAAGTGTTGTTGCTTTATTGCTAGAAATTCAAATGTATAGTATCTTCGAGCATCAAATCTTTAGAAATTGTATACATAATATTTGAACATTATACATTTAATTCCACCATTAGCATTTCTTCAACATTAGACCTTTTCAAAGGTCTCTCTTGTACTTTATAATGTCACTTGGACATTCTTAATGAAATTCTTCCACGTATTTTCCATGTGGCTCTGTTGGCTTGATGATTCAAACACTATATTTTCAACAATAAAAAGCTAAACTTATACTAATTTGTAACCAACTTGGACTTTGTCACAATCCCTATGGTCCAAGTGGCAAACTAACGAACTAACATAATCAAAAGTTCTTAATTTAAATAATTCATTGATGCAACAATACAACTATATGCCCCTTTATTTCAGGAGAAGACAAAATAGCTTGCATCAGAATCAAAACATCTTAACAATATAATAATTTTACAACTTTATAATAACAACTTTAATAAATATAAAATTCTCATGCATAATGCCAACATGACAGTCAATTGTGTTGACTGGGTATGCCTTGTAATACTACTACGTTGTCACTGGACATGGCATATTGATGCATTGGATAGTTTGACCTAGTCAACATCCTTTCTGTAATGTCTTTTAGTAGATGCTTTCTGTAATGGCTTTCTGTAGTTGTATTCCATAGCATCTTTCTGTAGCGTCCATCCACGTGGCTCCTTAACACGTCATCCTCGTGGCTGATCTATCCATGCATGTTATCTGGTCTATGCCTTACCTCATCCTGCTCTATGATGCTCCTGCAATGTTCTCCTACCAAAACACATAGAACTTGCACACTTTTGCATAAAATATAAGCATAAATCACTTTTATCATCATAGATCAAATTCATTCATAAATCACATAAATAAGATAAAATGATCATAAAACTACATTTATTTTCATGAATTTATAGATAGAAAATGAATTAAACTTGCATAAAATATGTGTTGTTTTAGCACTCATCAATAGGAACATGGCGAAGGTGGGTAATACCTCCAAATCCTTCTTGGCATACATTGTCAAGTACATGATCCCTCCACCCTTCACACTCATATTTTACCATCAATATCCAAATATCTGACTCATCTCATGTTCCTTATTGTGTCCAACCTCGACACGTTACCCCTCCATTGGCACTCGAAGGATGTGATATACATCCTTGACTATCACTATCACCTCACCAGTAGGGATCTGAAAGGTCCCTCTATCTAGATCTCATCTCTCTACCAAGGTAGATATATACCCCTCATCAACCCTCACCACATCAATCTGAGTAGCTCCAACTAGCCCCACAAATTTCAACCACTTCCAATGCTCCTCCTGTAATGCCTTTCTCACCCCTGATATGAGGGGTAAGAACCGATATCGAGACTCCATGATCCTCAACTACAACACAACACACACAATGCAAGCACATTAATATCACATTCGTTGCATAATTCAAAAAAAAAATTGCACAAGTTCAAACAAGAGTGCCAAGGGTACTTACCTCAACCACATGCATCTCTGCTCCTACTTCCACATCCACTCCCTCCATTGGCATAGCCTTCACTCCACTACACTCATTCACTCTCCTTCAGACGCAATTTTTAAAACTTGTGAATGCAAGAATGAAACCAATTTGACCCCTACAGCTCTTTTATAAAATATTTTGAGCACATTCAAACACCCATGGGCATTTTCTTGGTGCACCCAAAATCTCACTAGCATTTATAGAATGGCAAACGCTTTCCTACGTTCATCCAAACATGAACGCTAGTTGGTGTTTGATTTAAAAATTTACAAAATATGCCAAAAGGACCCCAAAATGTAGCTTACCTCCAAAAAATCACTCCACATTGCATCCATGCATTCATTTCATCATCATATCATGTTTTGTGAAACCAAAAATCGATTTGGATGCTTAATTTTTGCTTGCGACCAAAAGTCACAAAATCGCATTACAAACTTCAAAACATCGTAAAATTATCCAAAATTGCTTCAAAAATGCTCCAAAATAATGCAAAATTTTATAAAATCATGCAATCCAATCATCAATGCATTTTTCATCATCACATATTGATTTCAACACCATCCAATCCATCAACCATTACATTTACATTAAAATATTTATCAAATTCATTTATAATTTCAAGTGAACCTTGTATCTAGTGGTCTACTCTATCCCCTTGGCAATTGCAGCAATTGGTTATCCAAGAAATTTAGTAAGATAATTAAATCACCATAAGGACACTTGCCCATCATCATTCAACATCCTCTTGTTCAAACACAAAATCATTTCGGGTTACTCATTTCTCAAGTGAGACTATACCCAAGTTAACTTGCTCAAAAAGCTATCATTGATGGCCTTGTTCATGGTGCTTGAAACATGAAAAAAATCATATTTAAACATTTATTTTACATTGATAGTCATCACGGACATAGGCCCTTCCTAGGTTGATTGGTTCCAAATAAGGGAATTATCCTACAGTCACTAGTTGGCCTTCTAAGTGTTGAATATTTTTATTTTTTTGCATTTTCATCACTTTACATTCCAATGATGTCAATTGGCATGTTTTCCAATAGCATGGAATCACCCCAAACTTAGGGTAACTAAATTTTATTTTAAGTTCCCACATTGGGATACATCATACATCTACATTTGGCAAACACGCCTTTTTCTATTGGGGAAAAAATAGAACTCATCTACATCATTCATCATACATCATTCATTCATAGTGGTTTATACAAAAACCATTTTCTCTATTGGGGCAAAAATGGCATCAATTTACATAATTTATATCATCCACATTTACATTATTCATATTATCCACATTTACACCATATACTTGCACTTACACCATTCACATGCATTATTACCCATAATTCTGTCAATTGGCTTGTGAGACTCATTTTTCACTCATTCATCAATTGAGGGGGTAAGCTACACCAACAAATTCTTTGTCTTAAAGATTTTCTTTGCTCTCCAAGGAAATAAAGTTGCTTCATCACACCAAACCAGGTGTCTCATATTTTTGTACCACATTGTATTCCACGCAACGTGATACAAAAAGGGGCATCTGTAGACACCAAAATCTAGCCACTTGCCATCCATTCGTATCCTCCAATCATAGCCATTCATTATATATATATATATATGTGTGTGTGTGTGTGTGTGTGTGTGTGTGTGTGTGTGTTGTGTGTATTTATTTAATATATACATAAATATTAATATTTTATATTTATATTTATATATTTATAAATATATATGTATTTATGTGAATAAACCCTATCCATCCATCACAACTTAATCTCAGCCACCCATCCATCTTAATCCATGTCACATGATCAGTTTTAATCTCAACCTTCCTCATATTTTAATATTGACCACCCGTTGGTGTCATCGAAACCCTAACATGATCAAGGGTAGATTATAAAATATGATTCATTTTGATGAATCAGAGGTCCTAAATTTGAACATTTGTCCACTCATAAATCCCTATTCATTTTGCTACCATCTTCCTCCCTCATTGTCACCATTGCCCCTTCTATTTCTATCATCGCAAAACCCTAACAAACTAGATATGGTTCTACCTTGCTTCCATCCACCCTTGAATGCCTCCCAGAGTTCACAGAACACTACTGCGCTTTTCTAGAATTTTTTTTGGAGTTCACTATCATCACTAAACATCTCTGGGTGTTTCATGTAGCCTATTTATATTTTTTAAGCCCTTGTATGCTTCTGGGCATTTGCACAAATTTCAAACATAGAAATAGGAGCACAGATCAGCATCACATCCACTTTCTTGACAAGGTATGATATTTTTTGCATTACTTTATATTTCTACATTTAGTTTATATTTTAGCATTGCATCATTAGGGTTTTGTAGGTTTTTAATAGTTAGAGGGCCTCACACAGTGGATCCCTCATAGGTGCTATTAACCCTTTTTTGTTGCTTTATGTTTACAGGTGCAAGAACCACATTTTAGAAATTTTTTGCAGCTAGGGTGGTCTTGTAGGGATACACAAGCCCACACGCACACTTGTTTGGAGAAAAATACAATATAGAAGACACCATATGTTCACTTATGAATAAGGGTTTCAAAACCCTATATTTGTAATCATTGTACCAATACATCATATTGTAACATTGGAGATCAAGGCTCCCCCATAATAATATCAATATTATTGTCTTTATTTATGTAATAAGCTTTTGTGTTGATTCTATTATCTATTGCTTTGGTGTTGTCATTTTTCGCTTTACAAGAATATTGTTATTATCTTATATTTCATGTTGCAACTTTATTTTAGATCTTGTGGTTATTTTACATTAAGTATTTAGCTTCAAAAGCTAACAGTGGTATAAGATCTATAGCAAGGTTTTATCTTGCGTAGGTTTTTTAAAGTTGCAAAGGATATTTCCAATAGTTAAGGATAAACCAGTGAAGTTTAAATTACCTCTAGAAAAATAAAACTAGGGAAGATAGTTTTTTCCACTGTGTTGAAGGAAAACCAGTGAAGGAATAGAAGGAGATTTACATGTCTTGAAGATAGACCTTGATATTGATAAGATTAAGAGATCCAAGAAGGAGGTCCTATTGAAAATTTTGATATATAGAAGAAGATTCCATATTGCTATTTGGCTAGTCTTATTTGGCTAGTCTTTCCATAGGGTTGAAGGAAAACTCCTGAAGACTAGGACTCACCATAGATTTCTTTCCACTAGTTTTGAGAATAACTAGTGAAGTTTATTGATTTTAGAATTCTAGAAATTTGGTTGTATTTGATTGCTAATGTCTAAGTTTTTTTTGTAGAAAATTAGTTCTCAAAATTTTAGAAGCTTCCTACAATAGATAGAGAAGAATTTTACCTTCGATTACTTAAAATTCTATGTGCTTTCCTCATGCATGGATTAGTTTTTGAGTTGTAGTAAAAGAGTAGACATTGAAGATTAAGGAGGTCCAAGAAAGAGGTCCCATTGGAGATTGAATATTGAAGGAGATACAAGAAAGAGGTCCCTATTGAAGATTTGAGAAAGAAGATATAGGAGGACTAAGAAAAGGTCCAATTGAAGAGTTGCAAAATTTGAAGACCCAAGAGAAGAGGTCTCAAGCAAATTTGGAAGGAGAAAGAAGAAGGCTAGAGAAGCCCTATTAAAGAAGTTGAAGAAGTGACCATTGGAGAATATTTGAAGAAAGAAGATTGCAAGCAAGAGAAGCTCCTGAAAAGAAGAATTTGGGATAATTATCACCATCCGACAACAATCCCAAAAGGAAGAAGGATTTGGCAAGAAGTTTGCCAAATTTTGAGAAGGTATATTTTGAAGACCTCAAGACATTTAGATTCTTGAGGAAGAGGCCAGTGAAAGAGGTCATATTTGAAGATAAAATTCAGTGAGATCTAAGGATAAGAAATAGGATTGAAGAGGTCATCGATTTGAAAAATTTGAAGACAGCCATTAAGAATTTGAAGGCTGATTTGTGGAGGAGAAAATTTCTGATTATTTGTGACAAAATTTGAAGGGTCACAGGATAGAAAATTGAAGGTGACATAGAGCTGAAAATTGAAGAATATTTGGGTAGATTTTGAGAGAGCCTTTGGACAGCAAAGCGAAGGAATATTTGGCAGCAATTGAAGCTATAAATTGCAGTTTTTTGGACAGCAAGAAGGCAGCATTTGGAGCTGCAAAAATCAGAGAATTTGAAGATTAAGAAGGCTGATTTCAAACAGCATTTGAAGAGGAAGAAAGGCTGAAAATTTCAGCATTCTGTAATAGCCTTTTGGCAAGGAGAAAGAGAAGATTCGAACAACATACTTTGAAGAAGGTAGAAGCTGATTTTGGGGTAGCAAAGTAAAAGGAAGTGGAGCTACAAAATTTGTACATTCGAGACAGCAAAAAGGTGAATCAAATCACCAAGGATATTAGCTTTAGAAGGAGGCCAAAGAGGTTTGTAATATTGGTGCTATAAAAGTTCATTATTCAAGCATTTAAATTAGCTTATTATAATTTTTTTGAAAGCACCATATTAGAGTTATTAAATCCAACAAAAGATAGTCTAAGCTAAGTGTCTCCAAGCCAAGGAAGGAGACATCATTATCATCCTAGAATCTCAAAAAAAAACAATAGCAAAAGTGAAGTTAAATATTGTTTGAAATGGAGTAATAAGGAGAAGGAAAAATCAATCTATATGTTGTTTTTTATAATCCAAGGAAAAGTTTACAAATAAGTGTTTATAGTTGCAGCATTCAAGGAGAGTGTTTATGATAAGCATTATAAGCACCATTATCATTATTAAGGATAGCAAAAGGAGAAGCTAAAGTTCTAGTTGAAGCTAAAATTTAGAGCTTGCTATCACCATTGAACTTGCATCAAACCTGCAAAAATAATAGCAAGTCAATAAGAGAATAATAAGCTAGTTACTATCTTGAAAAGAGAGCAAGATAGTACAAGGATCAAAGCAAGCAAGTTGTAGTCTTGAATGGAGAAGAGAAGATAAGAAGAAATCATCAAGCATGTGGAGGAACCACCAAGTTTGAAGACAACAAGCAAGGAGGAGGACAAGTAGGCTAGAAGTTGAAGAACAATGATGTATTTTGGAATAGACCCAGCATAAGACTATCACGCTAGAGTTGCAACTATAGCACAAGGGGGTAAGCATCCAAGAGCCATTGAGTTTGATAGTGAACCACTTTGGAAGAAAGGAGGAGCCACCATGGTGAAAGAAAGAGCCACCATATTGAAATGTGGATAACCACCGTGAGAGGAGCAACTATTGAAAGTAAAAGGAGGAGCCACCATGTTGAGGAGGAGAAGCAAGTGTAACAACCACCATTAGCTCCATTCCAAGGAGCACAAGCATAGTCTACGAACATTGGAAGAATGAGTAGTTGAAAGGACAGTTGATGGACATTGAAAATCTAAGTATTAAGGAGTCAAAGTTTTGTTAGGGTGAGTTGAAGGATCAAAAGGAAAGCCAAGCATTAAAGATCCAACCACTAGCAAGGAAGAATAATGCCATAATACCATCAAGCAAGGAAGAGTAATGCCAGGAAGCAATAACATCATCGACCAAGATAGAATAACATTCCAAATTCATCACTACCAAGTGTTACATAGGGAGAAGAATTTAGAAAATATTTGGAGCACCAAAAGGTATTGTATGCCATTTGGCATCATGCATAGAGAGCACCAATAGGTATTGAAGGAAGATAAGGTGTTTCACAGTAGCCATTAAATGCATGGGTGAATCAAATGGTAAAAAGAGATAACTACATACCTTCATTGAATCTCAAGTCTGAGAGTGGTAGAGTGGATACAATTGCCATACGTGCAACAAAGTGGAGTAATTTCGTTGAGCAATGCCATTTTAGGGTAGGTCAAATGACTTTGATTGGTTATCTTTGTGCCTCAAGTGGGAGGTAAAGCAATTCATTTACAATTTGATTATTTGCTCAATAGTTAGGAGTTATAAGGTTGGATAATGTTATTATTTTTCTAAATTTGAAGAGAAATTAATCCATTTTCTTGATTATTGGAGAGATAAGACGTAAAAGTGAAATTTAAAACCTTAGAAACATTATTAGTCTTTTTTGGAAAATCTTGAGAAGCTTTGAAATAATTTTTGAGAAATTATTGGGAATTCAATTTCAAGTTTTGAGAAGTTTTATAAATTGAATTATTGAATTTTGTGAAGCATTTTTAATATTTGCAAATATTTTGAATTGTGGAGAAATAAGGTTTCCTACATCAAATTAGGAATATAAAATTTGCAAATATATTTTTACTAGATTTTTAAATTTTTGAATTTGGAGTTATAAGGAATTCAACATCAACATAGGTTTGTGAAATTTAGAATCTTGAAAATTATATTTTTTTGAAATTTGGGAGATAAAAGGATTTCAACCTAGAGTTTTGAAGAATTGAAACTTTTGTCAAAATTTAGTGATTGATCATTTATACCTAGGAAAAATATAAGGTATTCATCCTAAAGAAGTAGAAGTTGAAGGTTACATTGAAATTGACATTAGTCTTTCATTAAAACATTAGGGAGATATAAGGTAGTCTACAAGTGTCATCATGACAACAAATAAATTCTTTCTTTCAGAATCTCAACTTCTTAAAGGTCCTAATTACACTTCATGGAAAAACAAAGTGAGGTCAATTTTGATAGTGGAAAATATTTGGGATATTGTTAAAGGAGCGAAAACTAAACCTACTAAAGATGCTAGAGAAATTCAAAAGTATGAATAATATGAAGCAAAAGCACTCATGATAATAACATTTGTAATTACAAATGATATACAACCATACATTAGTTTAGCAACAACTTCTATAGAAGCTTGGAATACTTTAGCTAAGATATTTGAAGGAAATAATAAAGCCACTATCTTGAATCTTCAAACCCAATTGCATTCTCTAAAAGTTAATAGTGGTGAAAGTATAGAATTGTTTCTAAGAAAAGTGGAAGATATAAAAGGAAAACTATTAACCTTAGGAGAGAAGGTAGAAGACAAGTTTCTTGTTCAAGTGATTCTAAGAGCACTTCCAGAAATCTACAAGCATCTAGTCACATCTTTACAAATTCTAAGTAAAGATACATAATTTGATGAGTTAGTCAATATTCTACAAGAATATGAGGTAGAGAATTCAGTTAAAGATGAAATGACTAACAATGCCTTAGTCTCAAAATATAATCCACAAGGAAATGTTGTTTCATTCTCAAGGAACAGATCAAAATGGAATAATAGATATTTTCAAGTATGCAAAAAAGGACATAGTACAAATTATTGTAGATTCAATCCAAGAAATCAGTATCAAGGGAATCAAACAAATTTTGGAAGCCAATCAAATAGGTCATTTCAACCAAGACAATATCAAAATCAATATAGACCACATAAGCAATAATTTTAGTGTTAGTATACTTCTCAGAATCAATACAGTCAACCTCAGCTACAATATAGAGAGGGAAATCAAAAGGGGCACTTAGCTCAAGAGATTCAAGAAATTCAAGAACTAGAAGAACCTATAGAAGAACATGAAGTTAAATCTCTTTCAGCAAATATAGTATTTTATGAAGATACTAATTATCTACTTGATCATGATACAAATAGGAAGAAGAATGAAGAAACAAAAAAAAGAATACAAGTTTCAAGAACCAAGACAAAGACCACATTGAATACTAAAGTCTTAAATAACCAAATAATGTAATACAGTGGGTGTTGGAATATTTTACATTGTTTGGTACATGCTAATAAATGTAATAAATGTACAATTATTATTAGAATGTGCAAAGTATTTAATAATGTAAATGTGCATATGTATGATGCTAGAACACATGCACCTACTGTATTTGCATCATAATATCAAAGATAAAACAAGAAAACATACAATGACAATGAATTAAGAAAAATGTAAAGGCTCCTTTTATTAATTCATCATGAAAATCAGTTACATGTACGTCCCTCTTAGGGATACCGAATTTTGATACAATGAATACAAAGGTATGAAGCCCCAAAATAGGGGTGGTGTAATTTGTAGGCCTTCTAGATCGACACGAATTGATTGAGGGCTTATTGATGCCTCCTTCTCACTTATTCGAAGGAAATATCCTTAGATGTAGCTTTGTCCTTTGTAGATCCTATCACCTGCACATAAAGCAACCACAAAACACGTCAATAGCATATGCAACCTCTTGTGATGAGGTTTATTTCAAATATTTGCCTAAAATGACATGAAAGCATGATAAAAGCATGAAAAAGCACAAAGATGAGCAAAAATGTGTAAATAAATGCTAATTAACCATACAAATGCATTGAAAATGATAAATCTACTCTAATCTAAGCTGATAAAGCAGAAATAAATGGGAAACTATGCTAAGAACTGAAGAAATAGTGCATCAAACCCTAGCCGCTATCGCTTAGAGCAGTTGGTTCTTCTAGCCACTAATACCATCGATGGTTGAGCCTATGAGCCACTGTCAAAGATAGTGACTATGCACTATGAATTTTACCTCTTAAATCAGGGGTTACGACACACAATTCTTCATTCGAATTGATGGTCAAGGGTCACCTGCTTGTCCAGAGATGGATTGGTGGTTGAATTCATTGGGATTCATATTATATTGGTGTGAATTTGTGATGTATGCTTCTCAATCCTTTAAAAGCTCCATTGTTGTTTGTATGCTTGTCATTCCACAATTGGGTAGCACTTTGACTCTCCTCAAGGGCTATCAATTTCATTATCCAATCTAGTAGGGCTTCATTGCATAAACATTGTCTCTTCTTCTCATTCATGGGAGGGTCTATAAATAGGCCTCCCAAATTCTAATCTTGGCTTCATGGAGAAGCCAAGATCAAGAATTGCTACCTATGGTAGTTGGGAGGAACCTTCCAAAATATTTACACCCTCAACCACTCGAATCAGTTGAAAATGCCATTGGCATAATTGATTCAGCTCGACTCACAGGGCCAAGTTTGTTTTAGAGATAGCTGCTATCAACAGGTGTGGCTAGATCACCGCTCTAAGTGTTAGTGACTAGGATGGTAGTAGATTTGATCATTAGTGGTTGAGCTTGAATAGGACAAGGCTACCCCAAATGAGTGGTTAGAACCACTGCTAGCTCTTGGAAAGGTCCAAGATCATTCATATGGTCTACAAAGGTGCCCATATGAGTAGTCTCCTAAACATGACGTGTTTTAGGTGTCTACAGATACCCATTTTGTGATGCATTGTGGGAAAACACAACGCTGAGAAAAAATAGACCACCTAAAGCCATATTATAGGTTGCATGATGATCATTGATCTGATCAACATTAGATGCCCCAATCATGAAAAGGGCGTACATCTCAGAATCATTACTTCCAACTGGATGGAAGGCTTAAATTTCATAAAACTTTGAAGATTTCTGAGTCAATTGGTTTGGCATTGCTTAGAATTCGCAATGGTCCAAGGGTTAGAGTTGACAAAGCTTTAATTCAACATATTTTATTTTGCACCAAGCAACAGGGGAAGCTTATGATAGTTATTAGCAATGATTCATAAGATGAACATGATTCACATGATTAAGTTATCAATTGTTGATTTTGATTATGAATTTGTTATTATGACTACCCCCTCAAGAGATGAGTCGATGAGGAAAAGGACTAGTGATTAAAGTGATGAGTCACTTGACCAAGATGATTGATTTGGATGTTTCAAGATGATTGCATTTTGTTATATGGCAAGTCCTATTACAAGTGTGATTTCAACCAATAATAGTAATTGTACATCTCTATCCCATGGAGCAGTCTGGTTGCAATGGCCTTCTTAGGGAATCAAGATGATAGCAATTCTATTTAACATGTGGTGAATCACTTGATGATATGATGAAAAATTCATAGAGGAAAGGAAATGAATCACTCATTCTTGTGGAGTAGTCCAGCCACAAAAGGCCTTCTTAGGGAGTGAAGTGAAGACATTTCAATTCAATGATGACTAATTTACCCCAAATGACCTTATGGTAATTTACTCATCTTGTCGGATTGCATGGAGTGCAAGTCGCTACAACCACCAAGTGTATAGGGTAAATAACTGGATACGAGGTGCATTTGAATTTTGATGTTATTTGATTTTTTTGTTAATTTTTATTTTTATTTTCATGTGTGCATTAATGGATGTGATGCCTATGTGATGATGTTATTACTCTAGATGTATGCAATGTACTAATGACATGCACTAACTAGATAATATATGTATGCTTAGATGCTATGATCTAAATGTGTAGGTGCACTACTATGTATGCATATATGGATGCAGTGATGTATGGTAAATGCATGTTAAAGTTGTTTCAATTGTTGATGCATTTAATCTATATGATATAATATGGTAGATGATATGTAATGTGATGCATTAATTACATGAGAATGATCTAATGCAAATGAACCTATATGCTTTAATCATTTAAAACATAAGGAATGAATGTGATATGTGTTTAGCAAACTAATGGATGACACCACAAAATGTATGAAAATCATGAATGTAAATGGTAACTCTTATCATAAGAATTAATCATTTAAGCATCCATATGTGAAATGAGATGATGTGAGATGTATGGTTTTCCCTTATGAGCTTCTGTAAATTAAAAGATATGCACAAAATAGTCAGTGGTCGTCTAAATATCATTGTTGATATCCATCCGGTATCTATCCTATTTCATGAACACCCTTTAATAAACAAAAGTTCACAAGGAAAATTGTGTTTGATTGATGAGATGATTTGTTGCTATAAGGGATTTTTGAGGTTTTCCATGAGACTCAAACACCCTAGTTGATTAATCAAAAGTTGTATAATGACTATACAAGACTCTTGAAAGATAAAAGTTTTTGTTATGAAGACCAAGATATTCATTATCCCTATGTGTGCAAATGAATATATTAGATGAGACATAAGACTACCTCATTGCCAGGAGGGATTCATTCAGCCCATTGTTGTAATGAGGATCACCAAATGTTCACCATGATCCTAAGTTTGGACGCAGTTGGACTAGACCACTAGGTAATACAGGCCACCTAAAGCTAGCTCATTTGTAAATTGCTTAGAACTACCCCAATGCCAGGTGGGATTCATTCAGCCCATTGTTGTATTGGGGATCACTCAATGGCTTTGAGTAGTGACCATTCCAAGGATTCAAGCTCTTCACCCCCTTATTTTCTTCATATTTATTGGGATACTTGCTCATGCTTAGTGATGAAAATCACTATTTATTTTACATTTTTATTTTTATTTTGAGCAAGGGATTTTGCTTTGATTTGGGAATTTTGCTTATTTTGTATGAAAGCAAGGGATTTCTTTGGGTAGGGGGGAGCTTGTCCTTTTGTCAATGATCAACACTCTAGACCATGCGCATCACAAGATGAGCAAGTAAAAACCTTTCGCTTAAGGTGACTAGGACCACTTTGTAGTGTTCATCTTTCCTTGTCCAGACTAGGATTGTTAATGTGTTAATTAGTGATGGGATTTTGACATATGCTAGGTGCTATCAAAACTAGACCTCATCTCCAAAAGCAAATATAGCTTTCTACAAAATCTAGAAGATCACTAGGTATGGCTGAATTACCGGAAAACCCTAGTATATTCCTTATAGCAACAGGGAGGGGTTGTGTTGAAAAACACAATTACTCACAAGGGTGATGGATGATGATGATGAATAGATGCATGATTTAGATACAAACGTGGTGTCATTTGTAAGCTTGTAAACACAACCTATCCTAATGCAAGTGCAATGGATGAACATGCCTAATGCAATGCAATTACATGAATGCATATGCAAACTAAAAATGCAATACAAAATGTAAATGTTTTTGTATTTTTGATGTTTTTGAAATATTTTTGGATTTTATTGCTTTTTTATTTGTTTTGATTTTGAATTTTTTAATTGTTTTTGAAATTTTAATTTTTCAATTGTTTTAATTTTTTTTCAATTGTTTTTGAAATTTTAAATTTTCAATTGTTTTTGAAAATTTAATGATTTTATGATTTGTTTTTAGATTTTATGGTTTTTTAGGGGGAAGGTGCGATACCTTAGGTACCCCTAGTGTGTGTGCCACTCAATGAAGAAGAGGAAGGTGCGATACCTTTAGAATCCTCACTTTGCCTCATTGATCTTGATGTGGATGGTGGGGAAGGTATGCTACCTTGAGGACCCCTAGTGTGCATGTTGTCCACTGCAATGTAATCAACTTGCTTAGGAAGAGTGATAGAAATCAACTCTCCCAATTGGGGCGTGGACCTCTACGAGGTGCCCATGTCTTGGTGGGGAGAAATGAGTGAACCATCTATGTGGAGCTCATTTCATTCTAGCAGGTCTTGGACCACCTTCCTGAATGAATGGTAGCCATGGATGTCATGCCCATGTATACGATGATACATACAAAAGAGGCTTTCATCAGGTGATCCAGGCTTGGGTTCTCTTTGTTTGACTTCTGGTAATACAAGTGCATTTGCCTCGTACAACTTTTGAAATAAAGTCATAGTAGTCATCTCAAATGTGACCACTCATTGAGGTGGCTTGTTAGGCCTACGAGGCTATGATTGACCTTGGGGTCTCAACTGGGATGATGTAGCCTCTATTTTGGTAGGTTGAGGCACTATGGATGAACCATCTATGGGAAAATCCCCACTATCTATGAGATCTTGAACCACATTCCTGAATCCATAACAATTGCAAATGCCATGGCCCTCTATTCGATGATAGAGATAGTAATGGTCCTCCCTATAACCCTTAGGTTTAGCTCTATTTGGGTCTAAAGGGTTTATGTCGGGTAAGGTTAAGACCTTAGCCTCTTGCAACTTTTGAAAAATATCTGACATGGGCTCGTTTAAAGGAGTCCAAATGCGTTGCTGGTGTTTTGGGTGCTCAGCATGCATTGGCTTAGTTTGATGACCAGGTTGAACCCTAGGTATTTCAATTGCTAGCTTAGGGGGCCCTTCTTGCTTTTTGGGTGCAAGGGATGGATTGTTGACTAAGATTATTTGTTGGTTGACAAACTGTAGCTGATTATTTTTGAGCATTTTGTATATTAGGGCTCTAAAACCATGACATGAATGGATGTCATGGCCATTTTGTCTATGATATAGATAGTGTAACTCCTCATCATACCCCTAGGGTTTTGGATGATTTGGATTTAATAGGTGAACCTCAGGCAAGGTGATGGCATGTATGGTGCATAATCGATTGAACATTGATACCGTAGGCTCGGGCAAAGGGGGATACTTGCTAGGTTGTTGGAGTGGCTGATCTGGTGCTTGCTCTGGTTGAGGCTTTTCTTATGGTTGCATAGGAGGTGGTTCAACCTCAGATGGGGGTTGCTTTTGTATTTCTTGGCTCTCAAGCTGGATCATGATAAATTGCAATGCTTCATTCTGTTGCTCCATCTGTACCTCTAGATTAATCAGGTGATCTTGTATATGTTCCAAGATTGATAAGGCTCTTAGGTGTATTTCTAGCGATTGGCTTGAAATAGCATCATCGATTGAAGGAGGTGAAAGAGTGGGTGCTAAAGATCCACTAGGTAAATGCAAATCACCCATTTCCTTCATTTGAGATGATGTGGATGTTTCTTGATGATCCACTTTGATAGTGGTATCCACATGCTCATGTTTTTGACTCAGTTCATATTTTTATTTTACTTTGTAATGTTGAACTGTGCCAGTTTTAATACCCCTAGTCTGATGTGGGGGAGAAACCTATTCTTTCTCTTGAGGGGGCACCATAAGAAATGAATCAAGGGTGACTAATTTCAATGGTTTTGGCCCCTTCGATGTTGAAGCAACATCTGATGATATCATCTATTGTTTCAACTACTTTAGAGTCACTCGGTCCTCTAACTTGATGTTGACCATTCCCATGAACTCATGAGAAGGTGCTTTGGCTTTTGGAACAGTTGTGGGTAGATCATCAACTAGTCGAGGTGCTTCTGTATCAATCATGCTAACTGATGTTTTCTTCTCCTCATCAGGTAATATGATACCATGATTTTTGGTGATGGGAGAAGGTAGCAATTTCTTGATGCAAGCCTCAGTCGAATGTTTGATGATTTTATCCGAATGAACATTTTGAGGCTCGCATGTCGCTAGAGTTTCTTGTGGCTCATCGACCTTCTTGTAATATTTGAATGGCTCAAGATCATGGGGGACCACATACACTTGTCCTTGGTGTATGAATTTTAGGTTTTGGTGCACTATGGAAGGCACACATTCCATATCCCTCATCCATGGTCTACCTAGCAATATATTATATTACCTTTCACCCCCTAAGATATGGCACAATGTATGTATCATCTTTATCCCAACCTGTATAGGTAGGACTATTGTGCCAATTTTTGGGGATGTGGCATCATTGAAGGCTCTCAATGTGAACGTTGAGTCCTTAATGTGTGAAGATGGCAGATTTAAATGCTTCAAAGCTATAGCTGTGATGATGTTGATAGATGACCTAATGTCAATCAAAACTCTCTTGTATGGAATTTGATTGATGCTCGCTATGATGTGTAATGGAGGATCGGGTTCATCTCTAGAGATTGGCTTAATCTCCTATCTGTGAAAGGTAATCATAGGGTCCTTTTGTAAGTGAATTGAATTCAATGTTGGTATGGACCGAGATAGATTTTCAGCTTTAATTGACTTTTTTGGTATGTTGGGTTGATCAAGGCATCTCTTGCTTCATGTTGTAGTATTGATCATACCGATAAAACCCTCATCAGGTGGGGCTATGTGCACCTCATTGACATGCTCAACTTGATTGTTGTTGACCTCATGGTTGGGAAGAGGGTTTTTGAATATGTCGATGTTTTGATTATCGATAGCTAAGGGACTATCTATTTGCAATTCATTCTTATCCAACATATTCTGCACTACATTATTGAATGCAACACAATCCTGGATATCATGGCCATTTTGCCGATGATAAACACAATAGATATCTTCCCTATACCCCTTAGGTTTGGGGTGATTAGGATCCAAGGTGTGCACCTCAGGAAATTTTAAAGCCTTGGCCTCGCAAAGGTGATTGAAAATTGATGCCAAAGATTCAGGCAATGGCGTATAGTTACGAGGTGGATGTTTTTGTTTGTCCTTGCCTTGATTCTTGTTGCACTGGTTGTAATGCGTAGGAGGAGGTTGAGCCTGATAGTTTTGTGGTTGTTGGCTCTGTGCTACTTTTGGAATATTTAACATGACCTGGTTAACATGTGCAGGCTTGGCCTACTATGGTTGATGTCGCGTGTTCTTGTTGTTCCATTATTTCTTGCTACGGAGCTTTAGGTCTCCTTCTTCTAGCTTGATATCTTCAATGACCTTGGCTTGTGCCAAAGCTTCCTCGAATGTTGCATACTGCTGAAGCTACAGAAGCAATGAGATATGCTTGGCACAACTCTTGGTGAACATTCGGGTGAGCTCTATAGTGGGAATAGAGAATGGTAATTTTACCATTAATTTTCTCCATCTATTCCTATAGTCCATGACTAGCTCATCATCATATTGTTTAAGATTGGCCAAGTCAGACAAGTTGGTCTTCTTCCTGATGCCAAATGAAAAGCGTTCAAGGAAGGCATTCACCAGTTGCTCAAAGTTGATGATGCTATGTTTGGGTAGTTGGTTAAACCACTCTGTTGATGTGCCTGATAACGTGATGATGAACGTTCTTAACATCAAGGCATCATTATGTTGGAGTTGAAAGCACGCATTCATGAAGTTGGTCACATGCTCTTGTGCATCTTCCTCTCCCTTAAACTTATCTAACCATTTAGGCATCTCAAAATGGTTTAAATAGGAAAGACTTGGTATCGATGGGCACAAGGGTTGATTGTGTATCTTACTTAAAGTGGGCTTTTGACCAGCCATATCTTGTTTCTCAAGAGATTTGACTCTCTCGATAAGCGCCTTGTAGGCTTGAGAAGAGATGATCTCTTCCTCCTAGAGGGGTCTTCGGGATGCAAGCGAAGGTAAGTTTCTTTGAGTATGAGGTGGTCGATTGTATTCATCAGCCATATCTATCAAGGATGGTTCAGGATACTACTGATCCTGGTCATCCAACTCAGATCTTTCATACTGCCTATGCTCTAGCCTGTTTGGTGCTAAATGCGTATGTGGTCGAGAAGCATGTTGAGAAGTATGGTGAATATAATCATCTACTCACCTATTATGCAGCTCAAGGTGTGAAGTAGCACATCTCTCATTGTGTTGCTACCTATACTCACTAAGGGGAGGTAACTCTGATCGAGCCAATCTATTTGATCGCTCTTCATGCTCCTTTAGATCAAGGAGACACTGCTCTTCTAGGCGGTGCTCATATAATCATTGTTGGTGCAACCACTATTGTTTTGCACTTTCTCATTCTACATTTTCTAAATGCTCATACTCAATACGCAAATCCTCCAATTGATCTTGGAGCATTTGTTCTCTCTAAATTGCATTTGACCTATGTGATCGATCTGATCGGTTTGTTGTGTTGGGTCTATGACTTTGCAACTCTATGTGAGGGTTCTTGTTTACCTCGAATTGTGCAACAAGGTTGGTAACTCTCTTCCCTCAATTTAATGGGGTGGCATTGACATTATGCTCTTCCCTAGGGGTATGATCCTCATACAAGGATGTTGTGGGGGTGTCGCGTGTTCACTGGGAACACTCATCGCAGGTATGAATAGGATGCAATTGGGTTACAGTTCCTTCATCCATGATGTATTCCTTAGTGGATCTAGTAGATCCATGTGGTGTACGATCATGATATATGCTTCCATGTTCAACTATTCCATGTTGCGATCTTCCAACACCTTGATCTAAGAAGTCAAGGTGATGGGTCTTCTAAGGTTGGGCAAGAGGAGTACCTTCCTCGCCAATACTACGGTAAGACAAATGACATCCTCCATGTTCGAAAGGATTTGGTATTACAATGGGCATGTGAATGGTCACCTTCCCTCTATCTCGCCCCTCATTGGGCTGATTTGACCTCTCAGTGTAATGAGATGTGGTAGGTCTGGAAGTATTCTCGTCTAGGTCACGAGAAGATCTGGTGTTAGTTCTCCTGAGTGGGGTTTCTTGGTGAGATCCATTATGAGTGGTGTTGTCTCCTCTGAGACTACCTAAAGTTCATTCAGGTATGTTTTGGGTAGGTGTGTTGCCTCTAGGGTAGTTTGGGCCCTCTAGTGCATTGGGTGCAACCTCAGTCTTGGACCGAGGATGGCCCCATGTATTGACCATAACCTTGTGAAATTTGACTCCCAAAAAAGGTTGTGAGTGTTATATACCAAAATTATCAGTGCGATGAGCTGATCACAATGGGCTATGACTCCAAAAAGTGACTTTCGGGTCAAAATTTGTATTTTTGGAATATTTGGCCAACCGAGGCTCATGGGAAAATGACCAATTTTTGGAATTTTGGGAAAATGTGGATCTAGGCCTCAAAAATGCTATGAGGGGTGCACAAGGGGTAAACTAAGACAACAAAACAAATTTGGCAAATTTTGGGGTTTTTAAAGGCTTTTAATGACTATTTTAGTACAATTTTTTCCCTATTTTTGGCTTAAAAATCACTCAAAAATAGAGTAATCATAAAACCAACATAACTTTTTTGTTATAGCTCCGATTTGCATGATTTTTGATTCGTTGGATGAAAAATCAAAAATTAGGATTTGGTCCTAAATCAAGGATCTTATGTTGATTACCCAAACAATAAAGAAACACACAAAGTAGACAATATGATTATCTCTTTTAAGGATTAGATTTGTGTCCTAAAACTTGTTTAGTGTGTTTTTGATTTGTTGATTTTCAAAAATACCTCATGTCACGTGTTTTCTTTTTTGGAAAATATTCTTTTGTTAAAGGGGTTTTCACCTGTATACTCATAGCTCGACAATCAATAATGAAATTCCGGTCATGTAAACCCACCAAAGTATGGAGATGAAGCCCATACCCGGTCAGGGAGCACAGGTCCTGTCGGTCCTCACCCAGTTCATATTAGAATAGGAGCAACATTAGAAATATTATTAAGTTTCTAAGGTTTAAATAGAACAATAATAGGCTAAGAATAGCCTTAGGATATTTAGAAAATAATATCCAAAAATAATGCTAACTAACGCGCTTTACAAAATAAGCACCTAACTACTAACAACTAACAACGTAGTCAAATTGACTACGATGACTAACTAACCCCAAGATATTCCATAGTGAATATATTCTAGGTAATTAGTAAAAGTAACATAGTAATTTATATCTACTATGCGGTAAATAAAATCTACCTAGGAGAATATTACAAATTACCAAATGAGGTAATAATTATAGTTACTGTAGCATAGTAACTCTAACATCCCCCTTATTAAATTATTTGGGTAATGGATATAACTACCCCAATACAGTGAAAAATATGCTGATATGCGGGCTCTTGCTCTGGCTTGGGCTCTATCACAGTGCTCTGGCTGCTCTAAGCAAAAAGTGGGTCATTCCTCACTTTGTTTTCACATCAACGAATGTCCTTATTGTAATCTTGTCATCCAACCGGATTGCATGGGTAACCAGCCACTGCAACCGCTAGGTGTACTAGAGTAGATCACTACATACGAGGTTCATTTTGTTACAATATGATTTTGCAAAAGTTTTGATAAGGTAGCTAAGGTGTCGGTTGCTATCGAAAATGCACCCTTATAAGTTTCCCCCTTGTTGCAAAACATGTTGTAATGGAATTTCTGCAAGAAGTGTGACTAAGGTGTCGATCTCTACCAAAAATGCACCCTTATAAGTCTTCCTCCCTTTTTAGAAAAAATATTTTGTGAGGTAGGAAAGAAATGTTTATCCCCCTTAAGTGCAAAAGTTATGCAACTTATGAAGCTTGTTAAGGCTTTTACAAAGATTGCCTCCTAGGCAAATTTCAAAAATTACACCAAAAAATCCCTCCCTTTTATTACAAGTACTTCAAACAAAAAGAGTTTGTTATTTATTAAGCCTAAAAAGAGATACAATCACCCCTTTATTGCAAGTACTTCAAACAAAAACATTTGTTGTTTATGAAGCCTAAAAAGAGGTTTGGAATGGTGCTTGCCTAGGGTGACAAATTTGTTTCCCTTACAAAGTTGTATGGGCCATGAGCACCTTGTGTGCTCTTTCTGAATCAAAATTAGAATCAGAATCAGACACTTCACTAGCAACATGGCCTCTTTGTTGTCTATTTTGCCTCTATGATGTGCCTTTGCCATTTGCTTATTTTTAAACCAACACCGATTGGTGTCATGGTTGTCCTTTTTACAATTTGTGCAAAACTTCTTTTCTGATTGAGGTTGCTTGCCCTTATATTTTGAAGATGATCCTCCCTTCTAAAATTTTCCTTTCTTCTTCCTACCCTAGTTGTTCGAGTAAAGTGCATTATTTGACACTTCATCGCTTTGGAGCTGATTTGCTTCCTCGGTTTGAAGCAAATTGACTAACTCCACAGAGGTTACTGTTCTTTGAGATACATGAAGGGATGTTATTAACATCTTGTAGGATTCTGGAAGAGCCCTCAATATTACTGAAGTCAGGATAGTATCTTCTACTTTTGCTCCTAAAGCATTCAACTTTGACTTTAGTTCTGCCACTCTGTAGAGGAATAGTTCTACTATTTCTCCTGACTTCATATGGAGTGTATGAAGTTGATTTTGAAGGTTTAGAATAGTCGATTGATTCTTGCCTTCAAAAATGGTACTTAATGTGTCCCATGCATCTTTACCAATTTTGGCTTCACTTATGTGAGGCTGGATTTCATCAGTAGTTGCTAGGAGAATCAACATGAGAAGTCGATTATTCTTTTTACCCCATGCTTTCTGATCTGCTCCTGTTGATGTGGGTCTTTTATCAATGTCATCCACTAAATCCCACATTTCCTCTACAGTAAGAATGGACTTCATCTTGGTTTTCCATGCTGACTAGTTAGAACCTCTAAGCAATTGTGTATCATTTAGGTATTTGTTGATAGTTTCCATGATGAAGGTTCTAGAATTGCACTAAGATGGTCTTTCTTTCACTCTTAATTGATATTTAATGGCACCTTCCTAAAAACTCTCTTGAAGAAAGATGATCAGTTTGAGGAAATTTAAGCCAAACAAATAAGAAATGAAAGAGAATTCACTCTAATTGATATTTAATGGCACCTGCCTGAAAATCCTCCTGAAGAAGGATAATCAGTTTGAGGAAATTGAGCCAAACAAATAAGAGTGAATTTTAGGGTTGTATGGAGAGAATATCAATTTTAAAAATGACTTTATACTTGTGCAATGAATTACACAAATGAGTGTGAAATTTGGGGTTTTGAGTGCTCTTGATTTTGATGACTTATAATTGCAGAAAACAAGAAATTAAATGCAATAATCAATCAAAGAGTGCCCATAATTTTTTACCACTTAGGTGTCGGATGCAACCAAAAATGCACCTAATTTGCCAATTTGAAATAAATGTGTTGAGTAATATCGAAAATGCACATTATTACTAATTTTTGCAACAAAATTTTGATTTGTGTTGTGCAAAAATTTGATATTCAATGTCTCCTCTTGTTTTACAATTTTGCAAAGAATGTGACAAAAAACAAGTGCCCTTCTTTTTGAGTTGCAAAATAAACAAGTTTTGTTATTCAAGTGCTTCCCCCCTTTGTGTTATAATTTTGCAAAGAAATACAATTTCTTGTCTTCCCCCCTTTGATTTGCAAAATTAACAAAGTAGCACTCCTTTCAAGTCAAGTCGACACACGACCCACGTTTGAAAGGCTTTCCAGAACCAGTCGACACATGACTTGGTTTTAGTGGACCCAAGGTCTTCAATCTCTTCTCGGTTTTGCAAAAAATAAAATGTGCAATTTCTTGTGTTATATTCCTCCTTGGAGAAAACAAATGCACAAATTTTAACTTTGGATTTTGCAAATTTGGTGTTTCCTTGTGTTACAATTTTGCAAGAAAGAATCAATTTTCTTGATTTTGTCCCCCTTTGATTTTGCAAAATTAACAAGGTGTTGAGAAGATTTTAGGGCTCCCTAATTTTGCAAAAGAAATGGTGCTCTTCCTTGTCTTACATCCCCATTTTGTGGAGAAAACAAAAGCTCTCATGTGTTTTGAAATTTGCAAAAAATAGGTTTTTTGTTTTTCAATTTTAGTGCATAATTCTAATTAGGTCTAGCATAATTATTCAATAATAAAACAACTTTTGAAAAAAAATCACTTTAATGTTTAAAAAAAATGATTTTAAACAAAATAATATTAAATTATTAAAAAAATACTAAAATAATTAAAAATTACAAAAAAAAATAAAAACAAAAAAAACCTTGGAGTTTCAATGAATCCCTCTGTTTTTTTTTTAGCAATTTTTTTTTTTGTTTTGAAGAGTGGTGTGAGCAGGGTTTGTCCTTGTGACCTCCCCTCAATCGCCTTAGAGTCTAAGGCTTCGACTGTCCTGGCTATGGTGGAGATGGTAGAGCATGACGTGCTCTTTATCCTACTCCCTACCGCCCGACAAGGAAAAAAAATGTAGGGCTTTTGTCCCACATTCACCCCGTCGAAGCTAAGTAGGGTTTTTAAAACCAAATAGGCCCCCCTTAACTATTGATTGCCCATAGGCAATCAACAAAATATGAAGAACCTTTTGCCATGCTTCCTGACCAATAAAATAATGACATGTTAGCGAAGAAATGAACCAATCATAGCTCAGCTCTGCCACATCAAATGTCAGCTTCATGCCACATCAGTAGTTATCTACCTCAAAATTCATGTCACCATGCCACATCAGTTGTTGAGTTGTTCACCACATCATCTCATCGAGTTCTACCACATGGCTACCTCAGGAGTCACGTCGGTCTAGGTCATCATATACCACATGGTCATCTTGAAGTCTATGCCAACAGTGATCAGGTCTCAGATTCAATGCTAGTATGGGTTGTTAGTTCTCCTCATTGTCAAGGCCACATCAGAAGAACTATCAGTTCTCAGTCTAGGATCAGGATTTGTGCCTTCATTGTTAGTGCCAGTTAGTTGTCAGCACACTAGTCAGGTGTCAGGGATCTTCACGGTCAGCAGTCTACAAGTGGTGTGCCAACATTAGGATAACATCAACTATCAGAGGTTTTTAAGGTCATATTCTGATTAGGCTCTTATTTCTATGATGGTAGGGATCTCACATCAATAGAAGTGGTCATGCTATGTTTGAGAGGTCATTGTATGGGATGCATTTGTAGGAGGTAGCCGATGGGAGGTCATCTATGGGTAATTCATCGTCTGCTATGGTGATTTCAGCCACCTACAAGCTGATAGAAAAGATGCCCTTGCATGAAGGATAGCTTGTAGTACCCACTATTAGGGGCCCTGCCGTGTAGGATCAGACTAGTAGTGCATGAAATTCTACACTATCATATTTGACAGATTTGGTGTAGTAGCCAATGAATATTTTACCCGTAAATTACTCCCTATAGATTTTGTCAGAGGTCCAGGTGACTTCTCCGATGCGTAGGAATTTTAGAAGGTAAGAACTAATTCAAACTATGAAAAACAAAATTTTGCAAGCCAAGAAATTAGAAATTTGTCTCGATTTTCATTCTACCATGGGAAGTGAGCTCGATGCCTCAAGAAATATGTCCCAACCAAGGGGGTCCCATCTCGGGATTTTTGCCCCTTTGGTTCAGTCCAAGAGTGACAAAAATATCACCTTCTCCTATCGAAGGTCAACCTCTAGCAAAATGCTCACCCAACAATTTGCTTTGATACCAATGTTAGAGCATAGGCGAAGATTAAAATATTATTGAAAATGAATAGTTTAAATAACACTTAGAAAGCTAAGAATAGACTTTAGGAATAATAATAAAATATTATCCCCTAATCATGCTAACTAACGTGCTTAGCTAACAAAGCACCTAACTACTAACAACATAGTCAAATTGACTACGATGACTAACCTACTAACCCCAAGATATTCCACAGTGAATATCTTCAAGGTAAAAGTAAAAGTAAAAGTAAATGTAATTACTTTATTTACCATGCGGTAAATAATATCTACCTAGGAGAATATTACAAATTACCAAATGAGGTAATAATTATAGTTACTGTAGCATAGTAACTCTAACATTTCACCTATGATCAGTGATACACCTCTTCGAAGAGAAATATGTGTTGTATTCCATAGGCTATGATGGTTCTTGGATCTGGTATTGTACAATGAATCGGGTTCGTATCATGTGAGCCAATGGATGGAGATGAAGCCCACCATCGTTGGTCTCTATTAGTGGTTGGTTATGAAGTTCAATTCACTAATTTTTAAGTGTGACGTGGTGTGTGGTAGTTCTTTTTAATTTTACATGAAACTAAAATGCATCATAGAGCACTCAAATGATTTTTCTATATGCTTAAAAATAATATTTCCATTTTAGAGAATGCACATATAAAAGCTAGATTATACTTAGAGGATGCAAGACTAGTTATGAAAAATAGCCTCTAATTGGACCTCAAGCATGCAAACCCTAACATACAATCTAGACCATTGGAGACTAGGGCAGATTACAATCAGAGATCGTTGTTCCTAGAAACGGCTAGTAGAAAACCTAAGGGATCTTCTAAATTTTGATTTAAAATTTCTCTATGTTCTCTAATTAACATTCATCTACTGCATTCAGAAAATAAAACACAAATAGAGAAGCAAAAATACAAATAATTTCAACCAACCTAAAATCCAAGTCTGCTAATGATCTGGTTGTCTGTTGTCTGCAAGTTTTTCTATCGAATGCTATCGCTCAGGGTGGCTCTGAATCTGGTTGTTGTCTTCAAGCATGACTGGTCTCTACTAGCCACTGTCGATTAGATCGTTTGCACCTGTGTGAAAAAAAATATGCAACAGATCATCAAACAACATAAATTTTGGGTGTTTCCATCGTGATCACCATCTATACGATGCTAGAATGCATGCACCTACTATATTTGCATCATAATATCAAAGATAAAACAAGAAAACATACAATGACAATGAATTAAGAAAAATGTAAAGGCTCCTTTTATTAATTCATAATGAAAATCAGTTACATGCACATCCCTTTTAGGGATACCAAATTTTGATACAATGAATACAAAGGTATGAAACCCCAAAACAAGGGTGGTGCAATTCGTAGGCCTTCTAGATTGACACAAATTCCTCCTTCTCACTTGTTCAGAGGAAATATCCTTAGATGTAGCTTTGTCCTTTGTAGATCCTATCACCTATGCATAAAGCAATATGTCAATAGCATATGCAACCTCTTGTGATGAGGTTTGTTTCAAATATTTGCCTAAAATGACATAAAAGCATGATAACAGCATGAAAAAGCACAAATATGGGCAAACATGCATAAATAAATGCTAATCAACCATAAAAATGCATTAAAATGATAAATCTACTCAAATCTAAGCTGATAAAGCAAAAATAAATGGGAAACTACACTAAGAACTGAAGAAATAGTGCATTAAACCCTAGTGGTTGTTGCTTAGAGCAAATGATTCTTCTAGTCACTGATGTCATCGGTGGTTGAGTCTATGAGCCACTTTCAAATATAGTGGCCATGCACTATGAATTCTACCTCTTAAATCAGGGGTTGCGACACACAATTATTTATTTGAATTGATGGTCAAGGGTTGCCTACTTGTCCATAGATGGATTGGTGGTTGAATTCATTAGGATTCATGTTAGATTGGTGTGAATTTGTTGTGTATGCTTCTCAATCCTTCAAAAGCTCCATTTTTGTTTGCATGCTTGTCATTCCATAATTGGACAGTTAGACTCTCCTCAAGGGCTATCAATTCGCTATCCAATCTAGTAGGGCTTCATTGTATAAATGTTGTTCTTTTTTATTCATTCATGGGAGGTCCTATAAATAGGCCTCCCAAATTCCAATCTTGGCTTTATGGAGAAGCCAAGATCAAGAATTGCTAGCCTGTAGTAGTTGGAAGGAACCTTCTAGAAGATTCATACCCTCAATTGCTCAAATCATTTAAAAATATTATTGGCATAACTGATTTAGATTGGCTTGTAGGGCCGAGTCTATTTTAGAGCTAGCCACTCTCACTCAGCATGGCTAGGAGCAAGTTGCTCTTAGCCACTATCGACAGGCATAGATAGATCGTAGCTACTCTGAACATCAACGGCTGGGATGGAAACCACTCTGATCGTTAGAGGCTAAGCCTGAATAGGACAATGCTACCCCAGATGAGTGGTTAGAACCACTTCTAGCTCTTGAACAGGTCCAATATCATTCATATGATCTATAAAGGTTCCCATATGAGTAGTCTCCTAAACATGACGTGTTTTAGGTGTCTACAACATAATAGTCCATGTGCACATGAGTCCATAGAGTAGGAAAGTGAAGAGTCTCAAGAAGAGTTAAGGTCAAGAGTACTCCATATGAAGATTCACATTCCATTATATATGTGTCTTTGTGTGTATGTGAGGAGAATGTGTAGTTAGAGTGTGTGGAAGTATGGTGTATTTAAGATCTTTATTCTGTATCAAATACAATTTTCATGAGAATTTTTTTAAGGCATTCTTATGAGTTGTTGCAGAAGTTATTTATGAGTTTTATATATTTAGAATATTACCATTATCTTATATTTAATATTGCAACTTTATTTTAGATCTTGTGGTTATTTTACCTTAAGTATTTAGCTTCAAAAGCTAACAATAAAGAATGTAATTATTTGTTTGGTAGAATATTCTAGCTCAGGTGGCACTTTGCATGTAAGCCAACCCTTAGGCGTTAGATTAGGGTTGCATGACATATACCTTCAAAATGCAAGGGGACATAGAATGTATATTTTTGGCATATTGAATCAAAGTATTAAGGAGGTTTCCCCTCAAAGAGGCCAAAGATTTTGTATTGTGATTTCTAAGATTAATATATATTTTTGCATTTACATTTTATATTACAACATTCAGTTCTTTCATGAATTACTTATTTTATTACAATATTTAAGTGGATGTGCTTATTTTTATTAGAAGTTTCATAACATCAGTCAATAACCTTGTTTGACATGATATATTTCTATATTATTTATTGGTCCCCACATTATCTAGTCTAGTTCATCTCTGAGTCTGAAATTTATTTCTCTTAACAACTTGGAAAGTTTTTTATATTCATTATTCAAGTTTTTTTATTCAATCTCCCACTCCCACAATATTTTATTTTGGATTATAGCCATTCACTTTGAGAATTATCAGTTAAAAAAAAATCCATACCTTTGCTTTTGAAGCAATATCTTAGCTAGAGAATTTTTAGATATCCTGCTATTTGTGGCATGCCATCGATTGCATTTGTTCATATGTCCACTTATTTTCCATCATTAATGAGCCATAAACGGTCTTTTCTAAAAAATAATAGTATCTCTATGATATTAAGTTACATTCATTGTTAGTATATGATTCGATGGATTGCTTCTAAGATACTTATTCACTATAGTCTTACTCTATAGTGATTTTCTTTCCTTGATTTATCTTCATATTACTTTAGCTCCATAAACCTCTGGCAATAAGAAAAAATGCTTTATTACTAATCCATTCCATTTTTTGGGTAAGCACACAATATCACACTTAACCAAATAAATTTTCTTTCTTTCTTGTTTTTTGGAACCTTTACATGGAAATGTCCTTATTATCTTCTCAAAGTTATTTATTTCTACTATTGGTGCATTAAGAATAACATTAAATATATCAGGATGGTGAATAAAACTAATTTGATTATAATCATTCTCCCAGCTATATTCAACCATCTATGAGACCGCATATTCAATATCTATATTACTTTGTTGAGGATATTCTCCTATTGCTTTTTGGAATGCTTACATGGGTCAATTATCACCCCTAGACACACAAAAATTCTTTGGATTCACCTACTTTGAAGCCAAAACTTTTTACAGGTTTCCTCCCAAAATCTATTGAGCAATTATATGCATAAAGGACAAACTTACCACAACTTATAGCAATTCTTGTCGCTATACAAAATTTATCTAATATATCTTTCATGTTGTTGGCTTCCTTAATAGATTCTTGTCTCATTAACATACAATCATCTGTAAATTTTAGGAGGGTAGTGTTTACTACATTTGAAGTAACTAATGCTCCTTCAATCTGTCCCTATGTTCTTACTTTCTTGATAAGATATATCAATACCTCAACCATGATGACATATAAATCTAGTGATAACAAAATACTTTGTCTTATGCCTATAGAAGAGTTGAAAAATTAATATGGTCCTCCATTAACTAAAACTAAGAATGTGCTAGATTTGATACAACCTTCCACCCATTTTACCCACTACTCACAAAAGCCCATTTTATAAAGGATCATTAAGAGAAATATCTTGTCGAGTTTGTCATAGGGTATAACAAAGTCAAGTTTGACCATCATTGTACTCAATTTAGTTATAGAGTGGATTGCTTCTTTCACAATTATAACATCTAAAATTTATCTTCCTTTAATTGTTCCTCATTTTGTTCTTTTGATATGTCATACGCAACCATTTTTGCAATATACTAGCCATTATTTTTTAAATCACTTTATAGGAAAAGTATCAAAATTACTTGTTTTCTCCTCTTTTGAGATAAGTACCAAGAATATTAAATTTATTGACTTTAAAATTTTTCTTATTTTTCTTGCTTCTTCCACCATTGCTGGTAGATCCTTAGGTATAGTTCTCCATGCTTTTCTAAAAAAAATTGCTTGAAATTCATCTGGACCTGGAGCTTTGTCTAGCTTAAACGAATACACTATCTTAATTCTTCTATGCTGACTTCATTAGATGATTATTCATTTTCTATGTGACTACCTTTTGTACTAATTCAACTACTTATCTTTGGATTTCTTCTCTATTGATGTTATCATTTGATAATGTGGTTTGAAAGTAATTCCTCACAACTTTTAGTATTTCATTATCCTCTACCATCTCCCCCCCATTGTCTTGCTTGATACATGATATGTGGTTCTTTATTCTATAAGCAATAAAGGCTTTATGAAAAAACTTAGAATTTGCATCCTCTTTCTATACCCATAGTACTCTTTCTCTTAACCTTAATAGATCACTCTCCCCCTTTTCAATCATTTCTATTTGTGCAATCAACTTAGCTTTATTATCTCTACTCAAATATGTATATGTTCTATTTTGTGTTATTTATTTGATTCTTCCAATTTATCACATATTTCCTTCTTTTCAACTTTAGCTTTCATTATGCTTCTCTGCCATCCTTTAAATTTATTCTTGATATGTTTTATTTTTCTATAGAATTTCAACATTACTTTTCCTTCAACTTCAATCGTATTCTTCATTTTTTAAAATTTTCCTAAAACTAGGTTCGATGTGTAGACCAATTGGTTCGACCAAACCCCGTATGGGGGTGGATATCCAAGGTTCAAATCTCAAGCCTCACAAAATTGAATGCTTGTCCCTTTCTTTGTGCTTTTAGCAGCGTAAAAGGTTTTAAATGATTGTGGCATGGTGGTTATAGGGGTGGACTACGCAAAGAACTATGTGGCAGCATCCGGTGTAGACAGCACAGAATACTATGGTGGCTATATAAGCTAGACAGCCTACCCAAATTCATAGCAGCTACCAATTCCACCATGTAAATTAAAAAAAAAAACATTTTCCTAAACTCCTCATGTTCTGTTAGTTGAGTATTAATTTTGAAAGGCATATTTTTTGGAGGTTCAAACTCTTGTAACTTCATCAATATTAGTGCATGGCCTGATCTTGCTCTAGATAGTATAAAAGACTTCATTACTACATTTATTCCTAAGACATATTCATCTACTAAAAACATATCTAATATTTTTCAAATTAAGTTTTCTCCTCTTCTATTCGACCATGTGAAACTACCATATTTTGGAATGATACCTACCAGGTTCCTCTCTCCCATCATATTTGATACCATTCTTGAATTCTAGTTTAGATTCATAATTCCTCCTTTCTTCTCTTTTAATTAAGAATTAAATTAAAGTATCCTCTTATTATCCATTTTTCAAGGCTATTTGATAATTCGTCTTGTCATATTCTTTAATCAACATTATTTTACCACCGATTGATAAGTGGATCCATACATATTTGTTAGATGATATATTTTTTGGATCTCTAGCATTCCAATGATATTCGTATCCAATGTGCACCTTTATACACTTCTATGAACTTCCATTTTCTTTTATTACATATTGTAGAAATGATTCATTCCTAGCCTCTTGATCCAATACATTCATTTTGGTATATATTAGTATTCCATATTCGTTCCATAGTTGTTCATTTATTTTTTGCTATCTTAGTTTCTTGAAGAAAAATTTTGAGGACCATATTCATAAATCTTTCCCGTTGATGTTATTTTTCTTGAGGTAGAACCCATACCTCTTATATTCCAAGAGAATATAATCATTTTATTAGGATGCATAGTACAACCTTCTTACTATTTTCTCCTTGTCCATTTGTGGGATTCAATTTGACTATCTTGTCCTCTATACTGATTTGTTTTTGAAATCCCTCAGTGGATTTTTGTGAATATGTTTGCAATGCTTCTGACCTTGTGGGTCTTCCTACCTTCTTCTTGGTACTTGTCCCATAGTCTACTTGTGATTATATTTGGCTTAGGGTTAGTATACCACCCTGCATTGTTATTGTAAAGCAAAAAATGACAACACCAAGATAACAATAAAGAAAAAAACATAAAAGATATTGCACAATGAAGAAAGAATAGTGTATTAATATTGTGGGAGCCTTGATCTCCAATATTACAATGTAATTTATTTTGATACAATGATTACAAGTGAAGGGTTTAAAAACCCTTGTTTACAAAGAATATTTGGTGTCTTCTACGTCGTCTTTTACTCAAAATAAGTTTGTGGGTGGGTGATGAGGATCAACGTAGACATTATTTATTTTTAGTTATTAATTTGTTGGCATCGATAAATGTCGACACTACTTTATTTACAGTTATCTTAAACAACTTCTTGTTATTTTTTACGATTTAGCGAATATTGTAATTTGGGCATTTTGAATGCCTATTTAGTTTGTAGATTTTAATAAAATTGTATCTGTACTTTTAGTCCTTTTCATTGGTATCAGCACGGGAACAATCCTGCCCTATGAAGGGGGAATTTTTCTTGTAAAAATCCCCCTTCCTTCCACATATTGTATCCTCTCCATTTTTGCTTATTTCTTTTGAGATCACATTGTAGTAGATGATAAGGGTGCCATTTGCCCATATTCTATACCTAGAGCTATTATGGATGCAGCGTACCTTTGTCAAGACATTTTCCTGTATAGCACACAAAGCACATCACTGTGTGGTTCCTTTTAGCTTACCTCCATTTTCATCGGCCTGATAGCACCTCTGCAATCTGCCTTGTCTGTTCCCCAAAATTGTGGATCTGATCACGTATGGCAAAATTCAATCTCATAAAACTCTTTTGACTTAACATGATCTTCCCTAAGGATTCCCTGCCATAATATTTTGGCAAGCAAGATGTTTGACAATATTTTCGTAGTCTAGGGAACGATATTTGGCAGTCCCATTGGAGGCCAAGTATCGCAAATGATTTTGTAGCGACACGATTGATTTATGTCTACCTATATTATGGCGCATGGATTATGTTCAACAGAAGAGCACTAGTTGACTCCTGACGTGGGAGTGATCGAGCTCACCTACCTCCGCCACCATGCCTTAACGTCACAATCTACATATTTTGGATCTTACCCTATGTTGTGCAGTGAGGCGATTGGGATATTGATTTTGCATTGCCTTCTAGATGCATCTGAAAAATTCTTGAGGATTGTAGATCTTGGCCATTCAGGTGAAAATTCAATGTAGCTCGACTACATACTGCAACCAATAGGACCCCATTTTGTTGGATTTTGTGATGCTGCCTTTTTTCGATGCCCCTATGTAGCTGTGCCGCTTGGTTGATGATGAATTTTGGCATGCATGCATAGTACATTTTAAATTCACAGTAATTATATTGGAGCCACTTGGCATGTCTTGAGATGTTCAACATAATAATTGATTTTCCCTAGAGTTTTTCAGTTCCTATGAAGGTTTCTCAACATTTTCCAATATTTCTTTTTGTGGCTCTACTTGATTTTTGGTGGCTCTGCTCGATTTGTCAATATTTCAATGCTAGCTGAGGTCGTATTCATGTGAAGTATTATTTACGTGAAGCTTTCCAACAAATCTTGTGCCATTATTTCCCTGATGTTGCGATGACTGTGCATTCCCCCACCTAGAAGCCATTATGAAAGAATCCATGATTTTGAGGGTGGACGTCAATATCTCTAGAAAAGATGTTGTTTTAGCTAGCCATGTGGATACCTCCATTCCTCTGTGAATCGATTCAGTCCAATTTTTAGGTTGCAGACATTTTTTGCTTAGTTTTTTTTCATTGTTGTTTACTCAAATTATTTCCACATGCATGGGATGATGAGCCTCCAATGACATTAAAGGTATTTTTTTTGAAGTTGATTTTTTTCGAGCCGTTGCTCGCCAGCTCGCGGTGAGAAGAATAATCTATGGACAAAATATTCTTGAGAATAATCACTTTCTCCATTGTAAAAAGAGACTTGGACCTTTTATTTTGCTTTTGTAGACCCTTTGTTGTAATTTGTAATTTTTTTAGGTTTCTTCTTTTGCAAGTATAGGCTTGCATATAGTCGTTGGAAAGCTCTTTTCGAGCCGGTTCCAATAAGACTATTATTTTGATGTTTTGTAAAGATATTTTTGACCTTATGGTACTTTGAAGTTTAGGATTACAAAACCTTCTTTCATCCCCACAATTGTTGTAATATGGAGTGCATTTTCGGTTGAATCCAACACTCCTTAATCCACCATTATCTTTTGAGATATTTTTGGAACCAATACTTCCTAAAGAACTCTGGACCTTGCTATGTAATCATTGATTTCACATGGGTACTCCACACATTGGAGTAGTCTTTGTTGTTTCTTTGTGTATTTTAAACTACTAGCACCACATAGAGCATCACTTCTACATATTCAATGACTATAGAGCCTTACCACTTCAAAAGCTTCTTCTTCTCCATTTTATGGATTTGTAATAAGGAGTGCAGTTCGATGGTACCTGACACTTCGTTTTATGTCTTCTTGGATCTCCATCATTTGCACCTTTATCCTTTTTGTTGTAGTAGACAACATTTTGTGCAGACGCTTGCAGAGTTACTACCATGGCCTTTTAACCTTGTTGCTTATGGGTAATCCCATTGTAGGAGTCGTAGTTTTTATGCAGTGTCACCCACTTTATTGTAAAAATATTGGATTCCAATGCTTCTATAGTAGGGAGGAGTGATGAGGATCAATGTAGGCATTATTTATTTATAGTTATTAATTTTTTGGCAACGATAAATGTCGACACTACTTTATTTATGTGTTATCTTAAACAACTTCTTGTTAGTTACGGTTTAGCGAATATTGTATTTAGTTTGTAGATATTAATAAAATTGTATCTGAATTTTTAGTCCTTTTTAGTGGGCTTGTATCCCTACAAGACCACCCTAGCTACAACTATCAATGCACAATGATTCCTACAACCTGCACACAAATAGATTAGAAAAGGGTTAGTAATACCTGCAGGGTCTCCATAGTGTGAGACCCACTAAAATTTAAAAGTAAGCAATATAAACCCTAACTAAAATGTCTAATAAAATGGACTACAAATGTATTAAAAGTGTAAATAAAGCCATAATGAATAATACCTTATCAATATTACATGTTTTTTTGATCCACGCTTTTGCTTTTGCCATCTTATGGAGCATGAATGCTCGAAAGCATCCAAGGGTTTGTTGGTGGTAAATCAGATGAAGGAAAACACCTCGAAGCATTATAGAAGGGTTGTGAATGCCCTACAGCATCCCTGGAATGCTCAGCATTGTTCTAGGAATGCTTGGTAGTGTTCAAGGGTTTTTTGGAAAGGTAACGCAGAACCAGATCTAGTTCGCAAGGGTTCTTGCGATAGAAAATAAAGGATGAAACGGATGATAGTGAAACGCTAGGGTTTGGATGATGATGAATGCAAGGGCTTTGATGATATCTAAATTTTGAATTGACTAACCACTTAACTATTCAACCGCTTAACCTCATTCACAAAAGTGAATGATCTTTTATAACTTACCTTCAACATGTTAGGGTTTCAATGACACCAATGGGCGGCCGAGATTAAATCATGATGAATGGCTAAGATTATAACTTTGATATGTGACATGGATCAAGTTAAATGGATGGCTGAGATTAAATTGTGATGGGTGGCTATGATTTATTCATATATATATATATATATATATATATATATATATATATATATATATATATATATATATATATATATATATATATATATATAAAATATAATATATAAATATATAAATAAATAATGGATGGTTGTGATTGGATGATGCGTGGATGACAAGTGGCTAGGATTTGGTGTCTACAGATGCCCCTTTTTGTATCACGTTGCGTGAAACACAATGCGGTGCAAAAACAAGAGACACCTGGTTTAGTGAAGCAACTTTCTTTCCTTGGAGCGCAAGAAGATCCTGAAGATAAAAATAATGTGGGTGTAGCTTACCCCCTCAATTGGTGAATGAGTGAAGAATGAATCTCATGAGCCAATTGATAGAATTATGGGTGATAATGTGGGTGTAAATGTGGGTGAATGATGTATTCTATTTTTACCCCAACAGATGCAAGGGGGTTTTTGGAAATGTGGATGATTTGAATGATGTAAATGTCAGGAAAGTGACATAGATGATGATGCAATGATTGATTCTATTCTTTGCCCCAATAGAAAAAGGGTTTTTTCCAATTGTGTGTGATGTAAATGTGGTGTATTTTATTTTACCCCAATAGATGCAAGGGGTTTTTGGAAATGTGGATGATATGAATGATGTAAATGTAGAAAGGCATAGATGATGATGCAATGATTGATTATATTCTTTCCCCCGACAAAAAATGAGGTTTTTCCAATTGTGGGTGCAATGGATGATGTAAATGGATATGCCAATATTAAAATCAAAGTCAATGTTGGTTATCCCAAGTTTGGGGATGGTTTCATGTTTTTGAAAATTTTCTCTTAGCACAATGTGTAGTGTTGTTGTTGAAAAGGAATAAATAGCCAACGTTGGTGAGCATGTGGTGGAGGTTGGAAGGCCACATCTCTTCATGCAACAACACTTTTTTAACCTAAAAATTGGCTCATTACAAGAGAAAATTGTAAAATATAAATGGAAAATATAATAGAATTATCAATTTTGCTCACGAACAAGGCCATCAATGATAACTTTTGAGCAAATTAATCTGAGCATAGTCTCACTCAAAAAATGAGGGACCAAATTGATTTTGATTTTGAATAAGAGGATGATGATATGAGCAAGTATCCTTATGGTGATCTATCCATCCTACCAAATTGCATGGATAGCCAATCACTGCAATCGCCAAGGGATAGAGTAAACCACTAGATACGAGGTTCACTTGAAATGTGAGTGAAATTGGAAAATGTTGAATGGAAATGTAATGATAAATGTAATTGGCAAAGTGGAATGATAATGTATGATGTAAAATGGATATGGAGATGCATTGATGAGTGAATTGGATGATTTTGTGAAATTTGGAATTGTTTTGGAATGTTTTTGAAGCAATTTTGGATAATTTTATGACTTTTGATCGTAAACAAGATTTAACCACCCAAATCAATCCATGTTATCACAAAATGTGATGAAATGGTGTGATGAATGATTGGGATGATGAATGTGGTCATTTTGTGAAATTTTGGACCATTTTGAGGTGTTTTGAAGATTGTTGAGCATTTTCACGACTTTTGGTCGCAAACAAAAATTAAGCTCCCAAATCAGTTTTTGCTTTCACAAAACATGATGTGATGATGAAATGGATGCATGGATGAAATTTGAGGTGATTCTGTGGAGGTAAGCTATATTTTTGAGTATTTTTTGATTTTTTTATCACATTCTAGAGCCAAACATCGACTAGCATCCACATCATGCACAGATGCAAGAGAGCATTTACCACTTGCAGATATGGGAGCATTTGAATGCACTATAGATACCCTAGGGCATTTGAGTGTGCCAAAAATAGTTATAAAAGGTCTGTAGAGGTAAAATTTGATTCATTCTTGCATTCATAAGTTCTAGAAGTAGTGTCTGAAGAGTGAGTGAGTGAGTGAAGGAGTGTGGAGGAGTGAAGTGATGGTGATGGAGGGAGTGGATGCGGTAGCAGGCATGGAGGTGCAAGTGGCTGAGGTAAGTGCCCTTGGCACTCTTGTTTGGATTTATGCAAAATTTTTTTTTTTTTATGCAATGAATGTGATGGTAATGTATTTGCTGTTGTGTTGTGCTGCAGTTGAGGATCTTGGAGGCTCAACACCGATTCTCACCTATCATACTAGGGGTGAGAAAGGCCTTGCAGAAGGCCGACTAGGATAAGTTAGAGGATATGGGGTTGGCTAGGGTAGCACGGATTGAGGTGGTGAGGGTGGATGAGGGGTACCTCTCTACCTTAGTTAAGAGATGGGATCTAGATAGGGGGACATTCCAACTCTCAATAAGGGAGATGATAATGACATTGGAAGATGTATACCACATATTTTGAGTGCCAATGGAGGGGTTACATGTCCAAGTTGGGCACGATAAGGAGTATGAGATGAGGTAGATTTTTGGAGATGGATGGAGGGATGTGAGTGTGAAGGGTGGAGGGATAAGGTATTTGGTCATGTATGCAAAGAAGGAGTTGGAGGTATTACCCACCTTAATCATGTTCATGTTGGCCAACATATTGGTGCCTAATAGCACCGAATATCAGTTCCCATGGAACATGATTCGATTGGTGTATGATATGATTGATGAGCCTCGGGTGTATGCATGGGTACCTACTCTACTATCTTAGATGTATCTGGAGCTATATGAGGTGAGGAGGTAGGGGAATAAGGGGTTGGGTTGCAATGTATTATTGTAGTGTTGGGGCTAGGAGCACTTTAGTGTGGCTCATCCTATGGGCCTACCTTGTGAGGAGTGGGATAGGGATCAACCCTATGCTTTGAGATGGTGGGTGTCTGAGGAGGTTCAAGTCGAGTCATCCTAGTCATAGTAGCTAGGAGTACAAGGATATATGGGTAGGGTTAACACTAGATTAGGTGTATTGGAGGCCATGGTAGGAGGCTAGGTGGCCTAGTGATGGAGAGCAGCTGCAGAGAGTTAGATAGGCTAGATGGGTGGTTGGGTGGCATGGGAGTGAGGTGAGTTGATCTAATTCTCATGAGTATTATAGTAGTTTAGGTTGAGGTAAGGAGTACCTGAGGCTCCTATGCTCTATAGGCATCGATCGGATGAGTCGAGCCTACCATATGTGGAGGAGTGGTGAGTGGATTATAGGGATGATGAGGAGATAGATCTCCTGAATGTGGATGATGTCGAGACCATGATGGAGTATGATGTATGGTTCACTTCATAGCCACCATGGGTACCAAGTCAGGTGGTTGAGGAGGGTAGAAGAGATGAGGAGGAGGTAGTGGAGGATGTAGATGAGGCTCCTGACATTAGAGACATCATCAATCTAGAAGAGGGAGGTAGGTGAGGGATGAAATAGAGTAACCTCTAGATATTGGAGGTGATGATGGTGGTAGGGATGATATGGAGGAGGTTCTAGAGATACCTCCTGGTTAGAGTGAGGAGGAGTGGGTGAGGCTTGAGGTAGAGAGGACCAGCTTCAGTAGATGGTGGTGGAGTAGGATGGAGAGATAGCTCAATTGCAAACAAAATTGGATGTATGGGTAGCGACAAGTGGAGGTGAGGATATGATCATGAGGCTCCAAGTAGAGCTGAGATAGAGGGACTCTCATCAGAGGTATGATGTACTATACCTTTGATCCTAGGATAGGTATATCTAGGATTTAGAGGATCTACTCATGCAACACCATATTGGGCTGCCAGATCGACCTTCTTCCTTCATAGTGGGTTCTATTAGGCATAGTGACTCTAGGTATAGTGTCTCTAGGTCTAGGGCTCCTTCAGGGTCACAGGGGTCTACCTATGGGCATTAGCTAGTGCTTAGATGCACTTTTTGTATATGAGCCTTGGTGCTCCATTGTATATAGCCTTTGAGCATTCATTGTACATGTGATTATATATATATATATACATGGATTTTACTTTTGTATTATGAATTTGTGTGGATGTTTGTGTGAATGCATATGTATATGTGATGGATGATAATGTAATGATGATGTGTATGAATGCAAATGAACTAATGCTCTAATGATCATTTATAGTTTAGATTTTTCTTGACCATGTTGATCATTGTTGTTTAATCAGGGGCACCAAAATGGTGGTGTGTGAAATGGAAGACTCATGTAATGATGTGGTAATGATATGGATGGTGTTGTGGCTTATGGATGGCTGATTTGGAATTGTTTTGTAGAGACTCAAACATACTAGTGATTTCTAACAAACTCACTAAGTTCTATCTAATTTCTCTAAGACCAAATGTGTGTGCAGTGGATGTTCAATTACCAAATCATGAGCATGGTAGTGACTCAAGGCAATCAAGAACCAATGTGTGTGCAAGTGAGTTCATTAACCCATATTGAGTAAATTGAGATGAAACCTATCATGGAGGAGACCAAGAAGCTAGCTTGTCCTTATGTGTGGTCAGAGGTCTCTTCAAGAGAGATGTGTCACCATGCATGAGTATACTCCACTGCCAGTCAAGCATCTATAGCCTCGATGGAGATTAGCTCCATAGTCCAATGATCTGATCTCTAAGCTTTGGGGATTCAAACTACCTAACCATCTGGATGGAAATGTAGTTCTATCCTTACGACTTGTGGATCTGTGGTGTGTGATGTGTAAAAGAGTTAGAGCTTTGGGGAATCAGATTCTCAACCAAAGTGTGATGAGAATTTTACCCTATCCTTACTACTCATTCTTTTATTTGGAAGTGTGAGTAGTGGTGAAGACCACTATTTTTTATTTTGGACTATGTGCATAATGGGACAAGCAAAGATGACCTTTTTTACTTCGAGGTTCAACCCAATCATGGTATTATCCCTCTTTGACACAAGATGTTTTTAATATGTGTAAAATGTGTTTGGTTCAAGAGTGTTAGAGTCAATCCCAGAACTCAAGATTTTCTTAGTGAAAATGTGACTTGGTCCTAGAGAAAACTCGACATGTATTGGAGTTTGCTTGAAACACTAGGAGTGGCTGAGTGACCAAAAACACCTAGGGGTAATGAAGTGATAGTGCAAATGGTAAATTGACTTGTGAAATGGTGTAATGAAATGGATGTGAACTTGGGGTGGTGCCCCTGATTAAGGCAACAAGATTTATTGGATCAATTATTATCTAAACTTAACAAATGACCCCTAATATGGTGGATGAAATGCATCAAAATGACAATGAATGTGATTGTGCAATGTGGAATGTGTGAAATGCAATGTGTATGGATGATGTTTTTTTTTGTGTATTAGCCATGTATATATACATATATGTAAATCACATTAAGCATGAAATGCTCTCAAGTGGATGATGTTAAGTGGTTTGGGCTCTTCTTCTCCCTCTAGACTAGCAAGTCTATATGTTCCTTGACCCACTTTTTGGGTGACAATGTATGGACCTAACCAATTAGCCATGAATTTATCACGAAGATGCGATAATGCATTGGTGTTTTGTTGATTCTCTTTAAGGACAAGATCTCCTACTTGGAATTCACGTAGATGGACTTTGGCATTGTAAGCATGCTTGAGATGATCTTGGTATACTCGTAGATGCTCCAAGGCATTGATTCACCTTTCATCAAGGAGTGTAAGTTGGTCAAGATGTGCTTGTCTAGTAGTATCATCATCTATGAATTCCTGCAATGAAATTCGCAATGAGGGGATCTCAAGCTCAAGAGGCATGATTGCTTCGACACCATAGACCAATGAGAATGGTGTTGCCCCAATAGGCATGTGGATGCTTGTTCGATAAGCCCATAATGCCAAGGGGATCTGAGTGTGCCAATCTCGATGATTTTATTTGACTAGTTTCTTGAGAATAGCAATCAAGGTCTTATTGGTTGCCTCAACTTGTCCATTTGTCTATGGGTAATAAGGAGTCAAGAAACTATGTTGGATATTATATTTCTTGCAAAGTGCTCGAACATCCTTGTTCTTGAAAGACTTACCATTGTCAAAGATTATTTTTGAGGGGATACCAAAATGATAGATGATATGTTGAAGTATAAACTCCACAATTCTAGGTCCTATCATATTGGTTAGAGGAATTGCCTCAACCCACTTAGTGAAGTATTCAGTGGTTGTGATGATGAATGTGTGTTGTCCTAAGGAAGGAGGTAAGATTTTACCAATCAAGTCCAAACCCCATTGTGAAAAGGGCCAAATACTTTGAATAGGTTGCAATGCTTGTGATGGTACATGAGTTAAATTAGCATGTTGTTGACATTGTTGATATTTCTTGACATAAGTGCAACAGTCACATTCCATGGTGGGCCAATAATAACCCATGCATAAAATATGCTTTGCGATGGCCATTCCACTAAAGTGACCACCACAAGTACCATCATGAGCTTTAGATATTGCTCTTTGGGCCTCTGCAGGCTCGAGACAACGAAGGAGGACTCCATCATAACCATGTCTATACAACACGTCCCCCAAGAGAGTGAAACGAGCTACCTTTTGTTTGAAAGTTTATTTAGAAGTTCATGACATGTCATATGGGAGTGTTCCAAACTTGAGGAAGGCTTTTATTTGGCTAGACCAAGGCTCATATGACTCTGCATGGATAAAGCAAACATCCTTCTCATCTTTAGACTCAACACAAGAAATTGTAGATTTAGAGATCATTGTGACAATTAATGGTTGTACCTCTCCTTCGAAGTTCTTTGGAATCAATGATCCTAGAGAGGCCATCGCATCTGCAAATCTATTAGTTGATCTAGGCAAGCTATCAATCTCATACCAATCAAATTTTGCAAGCAATTTCATTGCTACTTCATGATAAAGTTTTAAGACTGGTTCTTTGCATTGGTATTCTTCATTTACTTGGTGAACGACAAGTTGAGAATCACCAAATATCCTGATACACTTTATGCTCATAGCTATGGCTACTTGAAGTCCTAATATTAAGGCTTCATACTCTGCATTATTGTTTGTGCATGGGAAATCGAGTTTGAATGATAATGGAATCGGTACCCCTTGGGGTGTATGAAACACGATTCCTGCACCTTGTCCTTTTTTGCACTTAGAACCATCAAAGAATAGTGTGATATCGACATCTTCCTCAGGAATGACATCTTCTTCTTGTTCAGTGATGGTAAATACCAAATCATCTAGGAGCTCAATAATCAAGGGTTGATCACTAGGAAGTGGAGCTTCCACAAGTTGATCGGCTATTACCTAACCTTTGATGGATTTTTGGCTAATGAACTCAAGATCAAATTTAGTTAGGAGCATTATCCATTTTGTGATGTAGGTGTTATTGTAAGTGTGAGACATCATGTAACGCAGAGGATTTTCTTTAGCTATGACATAGGTAGTGTGACTTAGCATGTAATGTTCTGAGTTTCTTAGTGGTGAAAACCACTACTAAGCATAATTTTTCTACATAAGCGTATCTGGTTTCATAGCTTACCAATGTTCGACTAATGTAATAGATAGCTTGCTCTTGGTTGTTTTCATTCTTTTGAGCAAGCATTGTCCCTAATGCAAAGTCCATTGTTGAAACATAAATATGGAAGGGGACCCCCAAGTGAGGAGGAGTTAAGACTGGTGGAGAAGCTAGGTATTGCTTGATATCATCAAAAGATTTTTGACATTCATCTATCCATGAAAATGTCACCCCCTTTTGTAGAAGGTGATTGAATGGCCTGCATTTGTCTAAGATTTGTGCAATGAAACGATGGATCGATTGGATCTTTCCTTGTAAACTATGCAACTCTTTCAAGTTTTTGGGGGAGGCATCTCCATAATGGCCTTGACTTTTTTTGGGTCCACTTAAATGCCTCTCTTGGAGATAATGAATCCTAGTAGTTTTCCTGAGGTGATACCAAAGACACACTTTTTGGGGTTCAACCTTACATTATGCTCTAGAAGTCGATCAAAGACTTTTTCCAAGACACCAATGTGCTCTTGTCGAGTTTTAGATTTTGCCAAGAGATCATCCACATAATCTTCAATGATCTTATGCATGTAATCATGGAATATGTATGTCATGGCACGTTGATAAGTGGCACCTACATTTTTAAGGCCAAAGGGCATTACCTTGTAACAAAAAGTCCCCCAAGGTGTAGTGAATGTTGTTTTGTGTTGGTCATCAAGATTGATTCGAATCTGGTTGTATCCTAAAAAACCATCCATTAAAGAAAGCATTTCATGGCCATTGCAAGTGTCGACAAGAGTATCAATGTTTGGTAGAGGAAATTCATCCTTAGGACACGCTTTGTTAAGATCTCAAAAGTCAGTGCAAATGTGTATCACCCCGTTAGGCTTACGAATGGGTACCATGTTTGAAAGCCACTCAGGATAGTCAATGGGTATAATGAAACCCACATCTAATAGCTTTTGAAGCTCTTCTTTGACCATGAGGGCAATGGTAGGATGCATATTTCTTAGTTTTTGTTTGATCGGCTTAGCATCAGGATGCAAGGTTAAGTTGTGGACAACCAAGTTAGGGTCATGTTGAGTGGTAATTTTGCTCGATTGCAAAATTACCATCACACTTAGGATTTTAATTAGAAAACCCTCTCTTGCAAAGAAATATGAAATTTCTCCAAGTTTCCTTTTAGCATAAATAAAAATGTGTGCTTGAATGCATGTAAAAATGTGTCAAATTGTATCAATTTTATGCCTAAAATACATCAATGATTAAAAATAGATTGTTAACAAGGGGCTTATGGTTAAGGTGATTTGCATCACTTTATACCAATTAAAAGGGCTTGATTTCCCTTATGTGCAAAAATAAATGTTGAAAATATTAAAGTGTTGATTCCTTTTAATCCTTAAAATAAAAATGTCCAAAATAGTTAAACCTTATCACTTTGCAAAGTAAACTATTTTGCATGTTAAATTACTACAAAATTACATTATTATATTTATGGGTGAGATAAAACATTAGGATTTTGAGTGCTTGATAATTCTTGAAACAAAATTAGGAGATAAAGAAAAGCAAATATTTAGGGTTAGAAAAAGAAATTAAAACTACTGGAAACAAAAATAAAATGCAAAAAATATAGAAAACAAACTACTATCAGTTTTCATGCTACCCTATCTTGCAAAACCAGAGATAATGAGAAGTTCTAAATATAAACTCAGTTTAGCCAAAGTTGTATCCACATGGTCCATACTAAACCAAGTGTGAGCTTCTAAGGAATATAATATAGTCAATGATGCAACCAGTACCCTGCATTAAACACCATCTAATAATCTAAAAATATAATAAGGAAAGATATATGCAATAAAAATAAATGGCATGTATTAATGACAATCAATTGATGCTATCAAAACCTTGCATAAATCACCATCAAAAACCATTAACACATGTAGGGAAAGATAAATGTTAAAACATTTATTCAAAAACTTCTCCTCTGTTCGTGCTTACAAGGTGCAAAAATCCTGCAGCAGTTTGGAGTCTATTACACCTTTTTTCATGTCATTCCTCTCTCCAAATTTCTAGCCCCTTTTCTATGATTTCTTGCTTTGTTTAAAATTTTAGAATCTATCCTTTCCTTTCCTTTTTCTCCTCCAAACACTTCTATCTTCCCTTTGGCTTTCTAATGTTTTGCTTTTGTAGAGGGGGAAAACTACCCTACCGCGTACAATTCCCAAAAAGGTTGGATCCACAAGAAGAAAGCCTTATGGGGTGAACCACGGGGGTATGTTGTTCTCTACACTCGGTGCTAGGGGGAAGGGTTCACCAGGAACGGTTTTAGGACTCGCTCCAAGTCCTCAAGAATTTTGGGATAGTTTGATGTATTCAGTTTCAAGCAATCACCTAAGTTTGGCCTTTCTAGATCTATGCTATGAAAGATAAAGGACAATGCAGAAATACAAAATGCAAGAATACAAGAGCTAACCCTAGTATGATTCTTTCTTTGAATGCTTTCTAACCTAGGGTTTTAAATAGAAAACCTTTTAAGCAAGGGCTCAAGAGAGAATGCACAAACAGAATAAACCCTAAGTGCACACTATATGTTGTTTATCTTTCAATGCCTAAAAATTAATTAAATATATTTCCTTTTAAATCAGATCTAGGGTTTACAACAAAAATATAAAGCACTCAGCAAACAACCTAAATATTAATCAGAACACTTAGCTTATCCGGTGGTTGATCCTTGCTTTTATCCTTTGATCCAATGCTATCAATAATTCATGTTCCTGCAAGATAACTTAAGAAACACTTGAAAATATGATTAGCATTAGGGGGCCTACTTAGGCCACTGTACAATAATGCTTGGAGGCACAGCAGTCAAGCCCCCTAGGTCCTTTTAGCTGACCTTTGAAAATAGAAGCAAAAATTGACCTTTGGAAGATGAACAAGCATAACAGAATATAGTAGAACAGAATAGAAAAACAGAGTACAAAATGCCCTAATATGGCCTAAATGCAGTCTATAACATAGATCTAGGGTTTGGGGGTAGCAGATTACCCCCAAACATGGTCTATGCAAAATCACGCCCCGTATGGAGCGACCACGATATCGCACGATGAAATCGCGCCCCATAGAAACCCGGGCACGATTTCGTAGAAGCTAGGAGAAAACTCAGAAAATGTGAATTAATGGATGCGTAATCAAAAATCTAACTAATATGCAAAGTACAGAAGAGTGAAAACAACCTGGCGGTAGTGAAGAAGCAAGCAAAAGGGATGGAGACCTCCAAGTAGTAGATTCCTCCTTAGGGCTTCAACACTTGTCCACCAAGAGTAGCAACACACAATCCAATGCAATAGAAAACAAAGCTTCAATAGATCACACTTCACACTTGTGAGTTAGCTTGCTTGCGGAAGAAGAAGAAGACCTCAAGAAAATAGAGCTTGAATAATAAAATGTTATTATTGCTTGGTTGGAAACTTGGTGGAAGAAATGAATTTCAAACCCTCCTTATATAGTGGATTTGAAACAAGAATGGGTGGGAAAAACTAAGCACAACCGACCCTAAAAATATCAACTTTGAAAATTAGGGTTTTCTTAAGAGAAAACCCTAAAATGCAAAATCGCGCTCCATAAAAACGGGGCGCGACCTCGCACCAGCTAGACCCTCATGTGGTTTTAATGCATTTTGGAGGGTCAAACGGAGTCAAAATGGGTCATATCATATACCATTGGAAAGATCTTTTTGAGCTCGATCCAATGGTATAGGATTTAGGAGGAATGGATAAGATTTGGTAGGGGAAATTGGCTCAAATATGACCCTACTTTTCCAAGGAGAAAACAAGGGATCTAGGGAAAATTACTCACCTTAGTGGGTCAATTTTTCGTGTCTACATTTTACCCCCTCTTTGATGTATTTAAGGCCAAGTAAATGCATCAAAGAAATATGTAGAATCCTATGGGAAAGAAGGCAACAAACACAGAAAAGGGGTGGCTAGGTTTGGGCAAAAGGGTGAGACATTACTACCATTAATGCCTCTATGGCTAGGGTGCCCCCTCGAGTTTCGAAAGGAATGAAAATTCCTTAAGAAACTCAAAAAAGGTAAAGAAAGAAAAAGAAAAACATAGAAACATAGAGAACAAAGCAAGAAAACAAACAACAGAGCAATGATCACTAGGTACAACATGAATCTAATGCAGCTAGCATGAAATGCATGGATGAATAGAAGAAAGGGGAAGAAAGAAGAAGGGAAGAGAAGAGAAGAAGAAGAACAAGAAGAAGAAGAACATATTCCAAAAAGGTCAACCATAGAAATTGAGAGAAGTTGATCAAGAACCCTGAATGAAGGGTGTTATGCCCAAAGAGAAGGTCCAGATGTGGAGTGAAAACCCACTATGGGTGTAGTACTTGCTAAGATGGATAGATGGGAAAAATATGGAGCATAACCCGCTATGGATGATTGCTCAATAGTGACTATTGTGGGGTGATTACCCGCTAGGATGTATGTCGAGGCCTACTGAAATGGCCAAGGAGCTTATCCTGTAATGGGGTGTTGAGCCCATTGAGTCAAAAGAAGCATAACCCAATAGGGGTGATATATTATTGTTGATGTGAATGATGTATTAGCAAGTACTACCCGATAGGGGTGTGTAAGAATATGTATATAGACCAAGTAATATGAGCATAACACAATGTGAGTGTGTGCATGTGCTAGAAGAAAAGAGAGGAAGAAAATGAGAAGCAATGAATTATGCGTGTGTGCCCCCAGCTTGAAGTTTTAGCTATTGAAAAATCAAGAGGGAGGAAAGTGTGCAAACAAAGGAGAGAAGAATGTATATCCTTATATGAACAAAGAAGACAAAGGAGAAATAAGAATCATGCAAAGGACAAGGATATACCATAAGAGGATTGCATTCCTTGACTTTGGAGAGAGATGATGATCATTGTAAAAACTTTCAAAGTCAAGGGACACAAGAAGAAGAGAGAAGAGAAGAAAAGAACAAAGGAAGACAAGAAGAGAAGAAGGGATGAGAATGCATGGGCCCTAGGTTGGGGCTTCGCTAGGCATCAGAACCCTAGTGAAAAGTGCAATGCATGTGAGCTATGACCTAACTAGGTATCATCACATGCCATTGTTGTGAATCCCTAGAAGCTATATGAACAAGCAGTCATGAGCAAGCAACAATGCAATTATGACAAGCAGAAGTGCAAGAGAAATAGAATGTCAGGCAACCATGCAAAGTATGATAGGAAATCATGCAATATGAGCAAGAAAATAGGTATGATGGAATGAGAATGCAAATGCATACCTAATTAATGATGGATTTTATTTTATTTTATGTTAAACAAGCAATCAAAATGATAGTCAACACATATTCTAATTGTGCCTCCTATCTTAACAAAAAGAACAGGCATTCAAGGGATTGCTTCATCAAAGAAAAATCTAGAAGGCAAGCCATCTCGATGATTATAATCATGGAGAGGCTCCTTCATAGCTCTTTCTTTGGCAGCCATAACATGATAATCTATACATTCTTGAACAAAACCATCATTCTTAACATAGGGAGGAGCAATCCCTAACTTTGCAAGATCTCTATGAGAAGCAAAATATTTATCATTAGAACACACAAAATTTATCATATTACAAAATAAGATGTTAGAGGGATAAGGGGGATCCTCATCCTCATTACTCTGCTCCAAACCTTGATGAGATATATCCAGAAGAGGTTCTTGAAGAAACTGATTGTCTTGATCCCATGATGAAACTTTGATTAGAGGTTCCTCACTCACTTTTAGATTGTTGGATTGTTCAGATTTTTGAGATGAGGAACTTGGAGAAATAGATGATGAAACTGAAGGACAAACATTGAGACCAAACTGAGCTTGTTCAACCATTGAACAATATTCGAATGGATGAAGGTCGCCTGGAATGGTGACAAGTTGATCCTTAAATTTAAACTTCAAACATTGATGAAGAGTAGAAGGGATGACCTTCATTGCATGAATCCAAGGACGTCCAAGAAGCAGATTAAAAGATGCAAGGCAAGGTACCACATAGAACAATGTATCTAAAATTTTAGGTCCAACTTTAAGGGGGAGAGATATAGTGCCACAAGCTTCTTGGGACTCATTGTTGAATGTTTTGATGATTGCATCGGATTTAGTTAAATCTTCCTCTTTTAATCCAAAATTTTGGATAAATTGATATGTGCATAAATTGAGGGAAGAACCATTATCAATCATAACCCTTTTGATAAGGGTTTCCCCAATAAATGCAGTAATGTAGAGAGAAGAATCCCTACGTAGGTCTGAGGAAGAAATATCATCATCCGAGAATGTGATGTGATGTGTCCCAAGAAAGCTTACAACATTGGCCATATCACTAGGGGAAATATCTGGAGGGACAGATTGTTGTTTTAGAACATTTATTAAGGCTTCTCCATGAGTAGGAGAATTTTGCAAAAGTTCTAAGAGGGAAATATTTGTTGAAAAACTCATCTCCTATTGAGACCGTTGGATCTGTCGATTTTGCACCTGTTGTTCTGAAGTAGTTGTTACCATACCAACCATTTGGTTATCATAATGATGTGGTACATTTTTACAAGATACTTGATTAACTACATGTTGTCCTTGCTTAGGTACATTCTGGTTGGTAGTGGACTTTTGTTGACTATTTGAAGATTGAGAATTTCTTACATCAAGACGTCCTGCATCAATTAAATCTTGAACCACATGTTTCAACTTCTTACAAGAATTTGTCCAATGTCCTTCTACTCTATGATATGCACAATGTTGTCTTACCTTGTACCAACTAGTTGTAGTATCTGGTTGCCTTATAGGAGGTAACTCAATTGCATTGGCTTCTAAAAGTTGCTTTAGGACTTCTTCCATAGGTATGCCAAGTCTTGTAAAATTCCTTTGTGGAGGTTTTTGAAGTATTATCTTTTGTAGGTTGTTAACAACATTATTAACAGGCCTACTATCCATTACACCATCACCTACCACATCCTTATCCTTATACTGTGACTGAATGGTTTTATCTTCTTTCACTTTGAGTTGTCCTCTTCTGATAAGAGCTTGTTCTACTTTTCTTGCTAACTCAATTGCTTGATCAAAAGATGTGATGATTGTAGTTTCTAATTCATAAGATAATTGTTCTTGTAAATTGCTAATAAATATCTCAAGCATATATTTTTGAGGTACAAGATGTCTTAACCGACCCACTAAACTTCTCCAACGAGCTAGAAATTCTGAAAAAATTTCTTCTTTATTCTATTTTAAATTATAAATATCTTTCATCGACACTTCTTTTTCAATATATGCACTAAATTGATGAACAAATAATTCTGTTGTTTCCTCAAAATTCCTCAAAGAATAATTAGATAACCGATAATACCATTCTAATGCCATGCCAACAAGACTCTTAGGAAACATCTTTAGTAATAACATATCATCATAGATGAGATCATGACAAGTTGTTCTAAATCTTCTTAGATGCTCAATCGGATCTTTTGTTCCCTTATATATAGGCAAAATCGACATGGAAAAATGCTTAGGATAAGGCCTAGCAGCAACAATAGGATCCAATGGTTGATTACACATTTCCTTATAACTGTAAGTGAAACCTGAAGGCTGAATCATATCCATTTTTGAAGCCAACTATTTTACCACATTTGTCAATTTTTGTACTTTTGGATCACTATTGTGCAATGCCCCCAGATTCCCTAAGGGAGGGGTATAGGTAGGTTGTTGAAAAGGCACTTGGCTTAAGCTGGAGGTATTGATACTATTGTGATATGTGATACCTTGTTGGAGAGGATAACTAACATTTGGTGGAATAGAGGCAAAAGTGTTGAGATTAGCAGATTGAGGAGGAAATTGAAAATAATCTTGAGTGACACTACTGGTTGGAGGAACTTGTGGATTCCTTCCAACATTGGTGGTTATAGTAGTGGCATAGGTTGGTTTATGGGCATGATTACCATGATTCAAATATTCAGACAAAGGGTTATCATGAACATGCCTAGGAGAGATGACTGGAGGAGGAAGAAGAGTCTCACCTCTTTCGAGTTGAGCTTTCTGTTCCATAGCCTTAAGTAAAGCCTCCTTATGGTGTTCCATGAAATCTAAAACATGATCAAAAGATTTAAAGGTAAGGTTCCCATTGGGTCCCTTAGTAGGATCAAGGCTATTATCAGTCTCCTCATTTTCCTCTTCTTCTAGATTATGATTTTCTTTATCAATTTGATCATTCTCTTGGAAAATCTCATCAAACCTTAAAGGCCTTTGCTCACTCCCAAGGTTGAAATCCATTAGGAGAAGAGAAGAGGGCTAGGGCAAAAAGGAAGGAACTAAGGACCAAAAAAAACAAGCACAAGATGTTATATTTTTTTAATGTTTTCTGATCTAACACACAAAATTAATGATCTTGATTAAAGTTTTAAAAGAAAAGGAGGTGTTCACGTCGGGTTCACCAAATATGTAGAGGGGGAAAACTGCCCTACCATGTACAATTCCCAAAAAGGTTGGATCCACAAGGAAGAAAGCCTTATGGGGTGAACCACGAGGGTATGTTGTTCTCTACACTCGGTGCTAGGGGGAAGGGTTCACCAGGAATGGTTTTAGGACTCGCTCCAAGTCCTCAGGATTTCAAGAATGTTTGATGTATTCAGTTTCAAGCAATCACCTAAGTTTGGCCTTTCTAGATCTATGCTATGAAATATAAAGGACAATGCAAAAATATAGAAATGCAAGAATACAAGAGCTAACCCTAGTATGATTCTTCCTTTGAATGCTTTCTAACCTAGGGTTTTAAATAGAAAACCTTTTAAGCAAGGGCTCAAGAGAGAATGCACAAACAAAATAAACCCTAAGTGCACACTATATGTTGTTTATCTTTCAATGCCTAAAAATTAATTAAATATATTTCCTTTTAAATCAGATCTAGGGTTTACAATAGAAATATAAAGCACTCAACAAACAACCTAAAGATTAATCAGAACACTTAGCTTATCCGATGGTTGATCCTTGCTTTTATCCTTTGATCCAATGCTATCAATAATCCCTGTTCCTGCAAGATAACTTAAGAAACACTTGAAAATATGATTAGCGTTAGGGGGCCTACTTAGGCCACTATACAATAATGCTTGGAGGTGCAAAAGTCAAGCCCCCTAGGTCCTTTTAGCTGACCTTTGAAAATAGAAGCAAAAATTGACCTTTGGAAGATGAACAAGCATAACAGAATATAGCAGAACAGAATAGAAAAATAGAGTACAAAATGCCCTAATATGGCCTAAATGTAGTCTATAACATAGATCTAGGGTTTGGGGGTAGCAGATTGCCCCCAAACGTGGTCTATGCAAAATCATGCCCCGTATGGAGCGATCACGATATCGCACGATGAAATCGTGCCCCGTAGAAACTCGAGCGTGATTTCGTAGAAGCTAGAAGAAAACTCAGAAAATATGAATTAATTGATGCGTAATCAAAAATATAACTAATATGCAAAGTACAGAAGAGTGAAAACAACCCGGCGATAGTGAAGAAGCAAGCAAAAGGGATGGAGACCTCCAAGTAGTAGATTCCTCCTTAGGGCTTCAACACTTGTCCACCAAGAGTAGCAACACACAATCCAATGCAATAGAAAACAAAGCTTCAATAGATCACACTTCACACTTGTGAGTTAGCTTGCTTACGAAAGAAGAAGAAGACCTCAAGAAAATAGAGCTTGAATATAAAATGTTATTATTGCTTGGTTGGAAACTTGGTGAGAAATGAATTTCAAACCCTCCTTATATAGGGGAAACAAGAATGGGGGAAAACCCATAGAAAAAAAAAAAACATAAAATGGGGTGCGACCTCGCACTAGCTAGACCCCCATGCGGTTTTAATGCATTTTGGAGGGTCAAATGGAGTCAAAACGGGTCATATCATATACCGTTGGAAAGCTCTTTTCGAGCCCGATCCAATGGTATAGGATTTAGGAGGAATGGATAAGATTTGGTAGGGGAAAATTTGGCTCAAATATGACCCTACTTTTCCAAGGAGAAAACAAGGGATCTAGGGAAAATTACTCACCTTAGTGGGTCAATTTTCCGTGTCTACAACTTCCATCTGCTACCTTTCTTTTCTTTTAGCTCGTATCATCTTAATACATGTTTTTATCTATGTTTTGATTTAAAATTTCTTCAATAATATTTTTCTCTACATTTTCACCTTTATTTTCTCATTTGGCCTAACTTGCCATGTAACGGCTCAATATTCCTCCTTAAATACTTGCTACCAGCTACAATGATGGGTTTCATCATTGTTATGTTTATCCCTGGGAACTTTGTATGAGGTTGCACCTGTATACAAACTCAATCTACATTAACCATGTACAGCAACATCTCCATGGTGCCTATTAATGCTAACGTTATATTTTAGAGGATACACCAACTCCCAGTCAACATCCCATGAACAAGTTTTACAACCAGTCAGCGTTGTGCCAATTTTTATCTGTTATGGACAATAGATTGGTAACGTTATTTGGAGCCATACAGAAGGAGTGCAGTAATTTTTGACCACCCTATTTCTTTTACCAACCATTATTGTTGTAAATATATTGTTATCGTAGACGTCGTTCACCAAAGCTATCCTCTATGCCTTTAATAGTCCTATTCATATCAATATTTGCAATCCACATCAGTGATCTAGATCCATGCCTACATCAACCATTGCAATGGCTATTTTATCACCTATGTATGTTTGGTCATGTAACCATATGTTGTTGACTACTCCTCTGCTACCAATCGGAGTTGTCATCATACCCGAAAGCTCCTAGTGTGTCATCAAATATGTTCATCCATGAAAAATGCTTTTATCAATAGTGCTAATATATTCTAATTACCTTGGTGCTCCCCATATTCTATCATGGTCACCTCCACAAATGTGTTGGATGAAAGCCATCGATGCTGATTTCTATAGGGACTTGGAACTATCATTCTTCATATGTTTATCCATTAGTCCCTTGGTAATTTTTGTGTAATGCAAGAATTGGAATATCATGTAAATTTGATCACAAACATTCTGACTCCTACATGTCAAACCTTACAACTGTGAGAGAAAATTTAGTAAATTTATGCTCGTGTCATTAGGGTCCCTGGTGCCCTCCTGGTTGTCTACCTCATACCTGCATGGTCTCCATATCTGCCTTATACCATGTCACATCATTGCCATATCTATCATCCTCATTTATCCAACATCTTGCAGTGCGTAGCATGGGCACTATCAACCAAATATGCACCGGTTATCAACCTCATGCACACCATTGTCTATGCATATTGTATAGGCTTCTTATCAACTATTATCTATTCACTGTGCATGTCCATATCACCCAAATCATCAGTGCTAGTATTTTTACCGAGTCACAAGTAGAAACTATTCACGAATGTTTATTTGAAATGATCCTCATTATATATTGTATCATTCTGAAAGGGGTAATAGAGATAATCAATCATACCTTTATCTGTTACTATCATCATGTGTAAATTTATTTCCATTGTTATCCAGTATTATCCACTCGATTCAAAGCATGACTATGCACCTGTCACCTCTAGCGGTCCTCTAGGAATCTCTAAGCTCATCTAGTAGAGATATGTCTAACATATATGAAAGAGTCATTTGACGCTAGTTTTGGTCGAGGATGATTGTATACGGTTAGCATTCATCGTTCATCTCATTTGGCCCTACACACTATCCAGCCATGCGTTCCACCTGTGGTGGGATCCCAAAAATAACACTCTATCATACACCAATTAATGTTTATTTCCATCCAACCTTGACTGTAGCTTTTATAGTGCTTCGAGTGTCCTACGTGGTAAAACACTATCCACGTTGATCTTCAGTCTTCAGTCCTCACCAATCTATTAGATATCATGCATTTTGAAAGCTCTAATTGATAATGTTTAGGAAAATATGATCACCATTTGCCACATCGTGTGAAGTATGCCAACATGTCCATATGCATCGTCAATGTGTCATTCGATCGGGTCCATTGTGATTATCTTTGTATTTACTACCCTGGATCCTCTACATCATCACACTATTGCATTCATCTGAATCATTGTGCATGCTATGTTTAGGAGTCTATTTGAGTACACGTCAGACAACGTCATCAACCTTATCCATCTTTTGCCACCATGACCAGTTGGGTCTACGTCATAGCCATGTCCACTTAGTGTCTAAATACAGGTGTCCAAATCATCGCTGTTGTCTACGTACATAGGTCCACATGGTCATGCAGGCCATTTCATCCATCTTTTTTTTCATCCATCATGCTATCTAGCAGCGATTTCATCACCATGTGCATCCTCGACTTGGCCACCCGCAGTCTAGCTGTGAAAATAGCAAAAGAATTTGATTAATAAAACATTGTAAATAACTTTACACTTTCCCTCCATTAAATCTGATTATAATAGAAACACTTTAAATAAAGTACCTATGGTCAATCTATGAAAATATAATATGAATCTTATACCATCATTGCTATATGTATGGATAACCACTAAAAGGTAGCAAGTGGATGCTTACATTACCCTTCAATTTATTATAATTTTTCTTTTATTATATTTTTATTCTTTTTTTATTTTATTCTTTCTTTCTTTTTTGTATATATATAAATATATATTATTTATTTATTTATATTTTGGTTCATTATTTTTCTTTTATTGTGAACACATTAAAATTAACGATTAATTCAATCTCAAACACTAACATGAATAAACCCAAAACATTAATGCTAAACTTTACAATGAACCAAAGCAGAGAAACCAAGACTAACCAAGACACTAGACATTCTACAAGACACTAAAAGGAAACACAACCTTGGAACCTATCAATATCCTCACTCCGAAAAAAGTAAAGAATCCCCAAAATAATAAATTTTAAGGTGGGTCCCCAAATTTGGGGTTAGTTGTGCAATGGCCACAACAAATGGTGACTCTATTGGGAAATGTTCCTGAGCATTTTGAATGAAGAACCCAGTTCTGAAAATCAAAGAAACAAAGATTAGATAAATATACGCTATCTAGAAACATTCAAATAAATTGGGGTTAAATAGCTTCTATGAACACTAATGAAACATTTGCCTTTGCTCGGTGTGTGGAATGTGATTTCATTTCACATTATTGAACCATCCAGATTTCATCACCTGGTTTGCATTTAGGTTATGAATTATTGCTCATAAAAATAATTTTTATAGACAGAACCCTACTGCCAGTCAGGCGTACATAGCCCCAATAGAGTTTATCTAAATTACCCTTGTGTTTAATTGATATTTTGCAAAGCACCCCTTCTTCTTTTTCTTTTTTTTTTAATAGGCTTTGTTCAAACAAAGCCCTACTACCAGTGAGGCATCTATAGCCCCAGTAGAGTTTATCCAAACCTAATGACTGATTTTAACATGTTGTCATTTGCTTACTTTTTTTTGTAATGGCTTTACAAAAGTTATTGCACCACATGGGTTAAAAAGTATTTGAAGCTAGAGATGAGTGTGTTGGATTTTTGCCTTAATTTGCAAACCAAAATGACTTCATCCTTCAAGATTTCAAAGAATGCCCCTTAATATAATGTTTTCATGTGTGGCTTTAGCACAATTATCCATTGTTCCAAAATTCACTATCTTAGTCCCAAAATAAATGAATGATTACTAAACCACTTCACCCCTTTTCCTTGATCCATATGATCCCAAAGTAGGCAATTCACCCTACATGACTGTAGGCCAAAAAATTGGCTACATCCATACCTAGCCAAAATTTTTCAAAAAATTGACTAAGGATGAAGAAAATATAAAAGTATTGGAAACAAAGTAAAATGGAGAATGCAGGCGAGTCGTGCTTCCCAACACTCTTTGTATTTGTTGGACAGAAGTGAAGGGCACTAAAAATTGAGAAGTGTAAAGAAGGGAGTAAAAAAAGAAGTCTCAAAAACCACTCTTCTCAATCATCTTCACATAAGCCGTGCAAATGGGAAAACACCATGAAAAAGGCTAAAACTGAGAAGCGCTAAAATGAACCCAAAAGTAAGAAGTCTAATGGACCACGCTTCTCAACTTCCTTTGTAGCTAGCGCATGGAAGGAAAGCATTGAAAAGGGCTCAAAATTGAGAAGCACCAAAAAGGAGAAAATGTGAGAAGAATGAAGAATAGCACTTTCTCGTCCACCATGTATCAACAATGTAGATCTAAAAAGTGTGAGAAAGGGTTACTAGCCAAAGCAATGCAAAGCCATGTTTCTCTTCCTTCTTCATTAACACCACATAGATAAGAAGGAGTACTACAACCATCCGATGGTCAGATCTACGACCAAAATTAAACTTCTACTTTCCTTAAGGGTTTTCGATGAACTTTTGTGCGTATAACCTAGAAAGTAAGGGAAAAACTAAAATTGATGCCAAAAAAGCTAAACAGAAAGCAGTTATAGTCCAAAACCTTCTAGAACATCCTACTGAACCAGATTCAATTGTGAGATCGATGAAGAGGAATTGATTCCAAAGATCACCAATGACGATGATGAACTCAACCAGAAGGTCATTGCAACAGAACCAGAAGGGCGTAGTTGGTGGGCATCATGAACAACAAAGTGGTTAGAGAGATCATGAGAGAATAAAATTTCCTTGTAATGCTTAAGAGTAAAATGACTATTGTAAAACCTATAAATAAGGGCAGCAACCTCCTTCCAAATGGTCGGCTCTAGAGTGTTTGCTTGCACCACTATGTAGATCTTTGTAAATTGATGAATAAAGCATTACAAGGGATGTTTACCTCGAATTTGTGCTTGTGTTGAATGGTGGACTTGATTCTTAGATATTATCTCATCTTGATGCTATGGTTAGTCTATTCTGTTAATTTGAAAAGCTAACTTAGAGTAGATCGAGTTAATTGTTTCTACATACATGTTTATCGAGAATTCTATTTTTGTCAAATCAGGGTATTGATCTTATTCTATTGAAATTGGATAATCAATATTTCTAGATATTTGGAATAATTTTGTGAACATGCAAAACACCATTTCAATAGTGTAACTGCATAATTTTTGAATGTTGTTAATCCTCTAGGATGCTTTTCTAAAATAATTTGTTAAAGGATATTGTGTGGATGTCTATGTTGTTAGCTTCACCCATCCATATTAAATCCATTCATTTCTAACCCTATCATTTCTATCCCTAACCTTCCTATATTTGAGCTAAATAGAGTCAACACTCATTAAGTTGACAAGGAGCCAACCTTCTCTAGAGGTTGAATCAAAGTAATTTGATTCTCCCAATGTTTAGTCTAGGCTGTGATCAGTGGGTGCTCACCTTCAAATCCCAAGAGATGATAATCATAGTTCTAGCATGAGCTAGATGACAAACTAGGCTACAATAGTTTTTGGCACGCTCGATGGGACTTCATCCATAGAATATTAGAAGATCAAGGAAGTGGTGACCCCTAGTTTTTCAAGAAATTTAGATCTACCTAGTGACTCTGCTTTAAAAGGGCTCGGTTCAGCAACCAGTTGCCTTTAAAATCATACAATATTTGTGATTTAGAATTCAATAAAATATCATCCGATAGGGTCAAGGATATAATTATCTTGATCCAATAGATGAAAATATGGTGATTCTATTGGAAAGGAAACTTGGGAGCCATCATGGGTTTTCATTCATCCCTTAAGAATTAAGTATCACATTTTGAGTTCAAATGGCTAATCAAGATTACCCACCATGGTATGATATAGGACCATTAAATATCTCCATTCTACATAAAATTCTAAAGATCACTTTGAAAAATCTGCCTAGCTATGAAGGGAAAGAAAAATCAGCTAAGGAACATTATCGAGATATAGCATGGTTGTCCTCAGTCTACAATGTTGTGGAGGAAGATATTATGATTAGGTTACTGATTTTATATTTCAAAGGGAAGGTACTATTATGGTATAAATCCTTAGAAAGTAGAAGTATCAGTAGTTGGGCAGAATTATCTAAAGCTTTCATTGATGAATTTGATGATCCTAGAGATCCCTTTTTATTGCTCACTCAATTTTCATTTATGAAGAGAGATCTTCAGGAAAGTCTACCTGAGTTTAACATCCATTTCAAAATAACATGGGAGAGGATTCCCCAAGAATACCAACCTTCCCAATCACAAGCATATCTCTATTACATCCATACCCTTTATCCTGATCTAAGTATCCTGGTCCAACAATCCAAAGAAAGGAGGTTTCCTCAGATTTTCAAAGAAGCTATCAGAGCTGAAAATATATTAATCATGATAGGCAAGCTTCCACCTAGAAGTAGTTTTTCTACCCTCAGTAATAGATTTGATGAGGAGCCAAGCATGGTTTCACATCTAAAAGGAAAAGAGGATTGTGTTCCTGATCACTACAAAAATTATTGCCTAACAGAGCCAAAGGTTGATTCAAGAGAACAATATCCCATTGAGCAAAATAGATACCAGAAGTTGGCTCCACCAAACAAGATAGATTCTTAGAATTATGATGATGATAAATTTGAATAAAACCTAGATTTAATGTGAATTGAAAGAATCAATTCTATTCAAACAGAATTCCTACTACCTAAAGAGCAAGCAAGAAATTCATATCAAGATCGGGATATCGACCATAGGATGAACAAAATTGACAATCCCCAAACACCCTCGGTTCAAAAAATATTTTCACCAGTAGGTGTTCAGAATCAAAGAATATCAAGAGCTTGCAGAGATTTATCTTTCCCAACCCTAACGCTAGAGGAAAGAAGAGAAAATATGGAACTATTTCAAAATCTACTCGAACTCCCTTCACCATCTAAACAAAGTTTGGGGGAAGATTTGCTAGTAAGACCAGAAACTAATTTGGTTAACACCTCTTTCAGGATTGAAGAAAATACCCCTTTATCTAAAAAGGGGATAGGTTATCTATCTATTTTTATAGAAAGGGGTATTTTGCACAATTGTATAATCAAACCAGATGTTGAAGTATCAATAATACCCTTGACTATCTGTGAAACTTTGAATTTAACTATGGAAAAAGTACAAGCCCAATGGCTTAAATTTAAAGGAAAGAGTGTCAAAGTTGTAGGCATTTTAAGGCACATTGTGATAATGTTATATGGGCAACCAGACCTAACAATAGTGCATAATATAATTGTGATAGACATTCCTCCCCTTTTTGGCATCTACCTCTCCAGGTATGACTTCAGCAAATCAAGATTTTACCTCAAGGATGGGAGACAACTGATTAAAATAATCGGAGAAAGAGGTAAATTTAAAATATTTTACAAAGATCTTCATCCATTCATAATAGAAAGATATGAGCAAAATCAGCCCTTCATGCCACCAGAGGTCAGTAATAATGATAAAGCAACGATAGATATTTCATTCAGAGGAAATTTGGTACCATGTCATTCTAGGCATTATGATCAGTGGAGGAGGATGACGTCCCCACATCAAAGACCGATGGATGATCCCTCTTTTCTATTTTACAAAAGTAGTCAGAGAAACGTGCCATATCCAGACTTAGGATCTCTGAACTTACATATGTGTGAATATCTACAGGAAAATATGATGACTCAAAAATCTTACCAAGATCAGTTGTGTCAAGCTTCTAAGGCCAAGGAATCATCACCAGTGATGCTCGCTCATGACCCAAATAATGACATAAAATATGCTTCTCATACAAAGAAATTTTGGGAATTATCCGATCAGGGGTACGAAGAAAAACATAAATTTAGAGTCATATGGTCAGGGTATTGTAGGTTCAGGGGATGATCTATAAATTTTTTTTAGTCAGGCATGGGCTCTACTATGCCAATTTTTGTGTACATAGTTGACAGATAAATAAAGGGTGAAGTATGATTATAATAAATAAGTAGGACAATTCCTTGGTGGGATATGAGCCTTGCCTAGTTAAAGCTCGGTACAAGTTTTGGGAGGAATGTTGTTGACTCTGTTGCCCAATGGATGAAACTAAAATAAGCTTGAGATAAAAGTAAGCAACTTTGAGAAAATATGAAATTGGTATGGATGGCATCAAATGAAAGATGTCATGCCCCATGTAGGATCAACTCTATAAATGGCAAAGGGGGCATGCATGAAGGACACAAGAAAAGATCAATTTTGATCCAGACACATCAAAAAATCCTTGTAACATGATAGCATGGCATCAGCTGACAAGAGAAACCACCTTCAAATCAACTATAAAAGAAGGTTATCACTTAGAAAGAGAGATTTGAAGTTGTCATAAAAAGGATGAGCCTCAGAATATAGACAAGAAGTGGTAGAAAGAAAGATACATGGTGGAAGAAGTTGCTTTTTGGTCATGCTCGGAGTAGAGGGAAACAAGGAAAATCCAACGAATGTCCATATCATGGCAATCCATCTACCTTGGAAGCTCCTCTATACCTCGATGGAATATACATATGCAATATTCACCTTGATGGAGTATACATATGGAGGTATAGTATCATACATAGTTTTATCACCTTTTGTACCTCTAGTCCTCTTGATTTCTTTCCTTCCTTTCCCATTCCCTAACATTTTTGTATTCTTGCCTTTACTTCTTCTATATAAGCTTACTTTTCAGTCTCTTCCTTATTTCCCTCCTACATCAGCTATATCCTCTTGGCCCTTGTTTTGTCCCTCTCCTTCATCCTTTTGTTTTTCATGTGTATTATGAGGTTTATTTTGTAGCCCCTTAAACCTCCACATATCAATGTTAAAATTTAAGTATCACTCTATCCTATTTTCTCCCAAAATTATAGTTATCATGCTTGGTGTCCTTTACCTCCCCTAAGGTTCAGCAAAGAATTATTCATGCATTCCCAAAAGAAGTTATGCATTCAAGGATAAGGCTCTCTAAGTTCTGTAACTTTCCAAGCAAAGTTCCCGAGAGGTGCCATAATGTAGGCCAAAAAATTGGCTACATCCATACCTAGCCAAAATTTCGCAAAAAATTGACTAAGGATGAAGAAAACACAAAAGTGCTAGAAACAGAGTAAAATAGAGAAGGCAGGTGAGCCACGCTTCCCAACGCTCTTTGTATTCACTGCATAGAAGTGAAGGACGCTAAAAACTGAAAAGCACCGCGCAAAGGTGGAAAATGAGAAAGCATCGAAATCAAGCCAAAAGTGAGAAGTCCAGAAAGACCATGCTTCTCAACCTTCTTTGTGGCAAGTGCATAGTCAAAAAGCATCGAAAAGGGCCCAAAAGTGAGAAGCGCTGAGAAGGGAGTAAAACGAAGAAGTCTCAGAAACCGTGCTTCTCAATCATCTTCACATAAGTCGCGCAAATGGGAAAACACCATGAAAAAGGCTAAAATTGAGAAGCACTGAAATGAACCCAAAATTAAGAAGTCTAATGGACCATGCTTTTCAACTTCCTTTATAGCTAGCGCACGGAAGGAAAGCATTGAAAAAGTCCTAAAATTGAGAAGCACCAAAAAGGAGGAAATGTGAGAAGAATGAAGAATAGCGCTTTCTCATCCACCATGTATCAACAACGCAGATCTAAAAAGCACGAGAAAGGGTTACTAGCCAAAGCAATGCAAAGCCATGTTTCTCTTCCTTCTTCATTAACACCATGCAAACAAGAAGTAGTACTACAGCCATTCGATGGTCAGATCTATGGCCAAAATTAAACTTCTACTTTCCTTAAGGGTTTTCGATGAACTTTTGCATGCGTAACCTAGAAAGTAAAGGAAAAACTAAAATTGATGCCAGAAAAGCTAAATAGAAAGCGGTTACAGTCTAGAACCTTCCAGAACATCCTACTGAACTAGATTCAGTTGTGAGATCGATGGAGAGGAATTAATTCCAAAGATCACCAATGACGATGATGAACTCAACCAGAAGGCCATTGCAACAGAACCAGAAGGGCGTAGTTGGTGGGCATCATGAACAACAAGTGGTTAGAGAAATCACGAGAGAATCAAATTTCCTTGTAATTCTTAAGAGTAAAATGACTATTGTAAAACCTATAAATAAGGGCAGCAACCTCCTTCCAAATGGTCGACTCTGGAGTGTTTGCTTGCACCACTATGTAGATCTTTGCAAATTGATGAATAAAGCATTACAAGGGATGTTTACCTCAAATTTGTGCTTGTGTTGAATGGTGGACTTGATTCTTAGATATTATCTCATCTTGCTGCTATGGTTAGTCTATTCTGTTAATTTGAAAAGCTAACTTAGAGTAGATCGAGTTAATTGTTTCTGCATACATGTTTATCGAGAATTCTATTTCTATCAAATCAGGGTATTGATCTTATTCTACTAAAATTGGATAATCAATATTTCTAGATATTTGGAATAATTCTATGAACATGCAAAACACCATTTCAATAGCGTAACTGCATAATTTTTGAATGTTGTTAATCCTCTAGGATGCTTTTTTGAAATCATTTGTTAAAGGATACTGTGTGGATGTCTATGTTGTTAGCTTCACCCATCCATCTTAAATCCATTCATTTCTAACCCTATCATTTCTATCCCTAACCTTCCTATATTTGAGCTAAATAGAGTCAACACTCATTAAGTTGACAAGGAGCCAGCCTTCTCTAGAGGTTGAATCAAAGCAATTTGATTCTCCCAATGTTTAGTCTGGGTTGTGATCAGCGGGTGCTCACCTTCAAATCTCAAGAGATGATAATCACAGTTCTAGTGTGAGCTAGATGATAAAATAGGCTACAAAAATGACCAAGGAACATAAAAATTAGTCAAGAGACCATAAATTAGTAGCTACCACAAAACATTACCTCAATCGGAGGGACCAACTCAAAACCATAAAAATACAAAACATAGGACTCAAAAATAAAGCACACCCAAAACCGTGAAACACGCCACAAAATCTCATAAGACCAAGCAAGAAGATATGTGCAAAACCAAACAAACATGAAAAGCCAAACCATATTTACAATAGTATACAATAGAGTATAAATGGTGATAAAATTTTAGGCATCACTTTTCTGGATCCCAAACTTGATTTCTATCACAAATGAAAAGATTTTTTATATGATGGGCATACAAAATTTTATGGGAAACATCCCACAATAATATTATACCTACAAGCACAAAATCCTTCAATTTTCCTCTCTCACCCCACCATATTGATTTAGTTTTATTAGGAATCCCATGGTGAAGCTTTAATTCATCAAAGTGATAAAACAATAATTGATTTTCAATTGTTTATTGTTCATTCACTAAAGTGTGGATTTCATAATTTGATTTATTATTTGGAATTAGGCTTTCCTTTTTAAATAGGAGGTCTTGTAAATAAGATCCTATTTCTAAAAACTTTAGATCCAAGTACTTATTCATGTATTTAGACAAATCAAAACCATGCAAGGATTGACAGACATCTAGGATATTTAACCAATATGGATCATTATAATTTTGTAGCCTATGCTCAACAATTAATTCTTTGTAAATTTGATTTAGAATTTCAAATATGTTTCCTCCATTTTTTTTGGTGAGGTAACCTTAGAAGTTAAATCCAATTTGTTGTTGAAAGCATTTGATATTTCATTACCAATTGCATTTGAAGTTTTAAAAATATCATATGAATCCTTACACAAAATTTTGTTAGTCAATAAATAAGGTGATGATTCTACTTTCTCATCATCCTTTACCAATGATTCATGGCTATCCTTTACCATTTCATATCCCTCTTCTTCAAATAAGGTGTGATTTGTTGACTGTATGGGAGTTGTAGGCTCTTGACTTAGGGTAGGATCCTTGCTAACCTACATATCACACGAAGAAAAAATTTCAATTAGAAAGCTTGAAAGAAACATGTTCCTCCAATTTCTTCCAACATTCATAATAATCATCTCCTAAAACTATGGGATGAAGCTCTACCATGGCTTCTTCACAAACTTTTGATTTGTCACTATATTCTTTTCAAACTCATCTTCAAATATCTTTGATGGCTCAATTGTTTCTAATAGTGGGTTAATTCCTACATTCAAATTTGCATGATAACCACAATCCCCGTTTGTAATTAATGATCCTAATCTATTCATTTCCTCTTCCACATATTCAAACCACATGGGGTATTCTAACTGTAGAGGAATTGTAGACTTTTCTTGTAGGGTAAAAACTTTAGTTTCCTCTTTACAATATTTTGATTCATTAATGGATTTCTTTCCCAACTCACCTTCATTCACCTTTGATGGCTCACTCACTTCTAAAATTGGATCAATTCTTGCATTTAGCCTTTTGTTAAAATAATTATCCCAATCTTCCTTTGTAAACAATGACTCTAAGCCATCTATTTACAACTCCTTATAATCTGGCTCATGTTGGATATCATCATTTGTAGCATGTTGAATGTCTTGATCATCAGTTTTAGTCATCTCATCCAAACTTATGGAAGGTCCTAAATTATCATAGGTTTCAAGGCTAGTTAATTCTAGGACTCCTCCATTGCTTGAGGAAATATCATGGTGAAAATCATTGAAATTGGTTCCCTGGACATAACTTGAAAGATGATCATCATGGATATCTTACCTTTGCTTTGGTAATTGATCCATGTTTCTACTAAGCTCTAACAATTATTTGGATAGACCATCCATTTGAGAGTTAGTGTGACCAACGTGAGATGTAGTAGCTTGATTCATTCCATTATCCACAGACATTTGAGGATTTTGAAATTGATTGAAGCTTGGGAATGATTGTTGATTCTGAAATTGATTCACATTCGAGAACAATGAAATATTTTGAAATTTATTCCCACTTGATCTTGGTTGAGAATTATATGATCCAAAACCCACACCATAATTTTGATAACTCAATTGTTGTTCAATTGCCATTGCTTGAGTATAAGCTTGGGACAAAGATGTGATTTGAGGCATCCCTCGCAAATATGTGGAAGTGAATGGGTCAAGAGCATTGAGGTATACTTGGATAGCCACTCCCTCTGGAAGGACATAAGGTACCACCAGTTGAGTGTATAGCCCATGGAACCTTTCGGTGAATGACTTCAAATTTTCACTTGGTTCTCTATGAGTAGTGACAAACTGATTATACATGAGGATTGGATCAACTAGACTTTTGTTAAATTGATTGAGAAACATTACCTCTAGTTGATCCCAACATGTGATAGAACCTGAAGGTAGGTTACTAAACCAGTCATATGCAACCTTATCCAAGGTATGAGGAAACATTTTGCAAGCAACACCATGCAAAATTTGCATACGAATCATAGTTTCTATAAATGCATGAATATGTTCTTTAGTTGACCTCCCCACATCATGCCTAAATTGGGGTAGATAAGATTTAATTTCTATAGGAATCTCATGTGAGAGTCTTGATATATTTAAAGTGCTACATCCTATCCTCCATGGATTGAACATCGCCATTGGGACTCGGCTTTGGTTCCAATTTTTTTTTATCAATCATATAACATCTTTATGTGATACATTTGCATCAAAGTAATACATACCATTAGTTAAAGCAGATGAAATTCATGTCTAAAAAGGAACAACACATCAAAATTTAAATGACTTGAAAATATACAATGCAAATACCTTAATTCAGGCCCTCCTTCTAGCGCCAAAATATTGAGTGGTAATTTTACCCAATTGCAAAATCACCATCACACTTAGGATTATGATTATAAAACCCTCTCTTGGAAAGAAATATGAAATTTCTCCAAGGTTCCTTTTAGCATAAATAAAAATGTGTGCTTGAATGCATGTAAAAATGTGTCAATTTGTATCAATTTTATGCCTAAAATACCTCAGTGATTGCAAATAAACTGTTAACAAGGGGTATGTGGTTAAGGTGATTTGCATTGCTTTATACCAATTAAAAGGGCTTGATTTCCCTTATGTGCAAAAATAAATGCTGAAAATATTAAAGTGTTGATTCCTTTTAATCCTTAAAATGAAAATGTCCAAAATAGTTAAACCTTATTGCTTTGCAAAGCAAACTATTTTGGATGTCAAATTACTACAAAATCCCATTGTTAGATTTATGGATGAAATAAAACCCTGGGATTTTGAGTGCTTGATAATGCTTGAAATAAAATTAGGAGATAAAGAAAAGCAAAGTTTTAGGGTTAGAAAAAAAAATTAAAACTACTAGAAATGGAAATAAAATGCAGAAAATACAGAAAAGAAACTACCATCAGTTTCCATGCTGCCCTATCCTACAAAACCAAAGATAATAAGAAGTTCTAAATATAAACTCAGTTTAGTTGGAGTTGTATCCACACGGTCTATACTAAACCAAGTGCGAGCTTCTAAGGAATATAATAAGCTATGCATTCAAACAGTCAATGATGCAACCAGTACCCTACATTAAACACCATCTAATAATATGAAAATATAACAAGGAAAGATATATGCAATAAAAATAAATGGCATGTATTAATGACAGTCAATTGATGCTATCAAAACCTTGCATAAATCACCATCAAAAACCATTAACACATGCGGGGAAAGATAAACGTTAAAAAATTTATTCAAAAAATTCTCCTCCGTTCATGCTTACAAGGTGCAGAAATCCTACAACAGTTTGGAGTCTATTACACCCTTTTTTGTGTCCTTCTTCTCTCCAAAATTCCAGCCCATGTTCTGTGATTTTATGCTCTATTTAAAATTTTATAATCGATCCTTTTCTTTCTTTTTTCTCCTCCAAACTTTTTGTATTCCCTTTGGCTTTCTGGCATTTTGCTTCCATTTTCTACCTTTGTTTTATTTTAGCTTGTAACGTCTTAATACGCATGTTTATCTATGTTTTGCTTTAAAATTTCTTCAATAATATATTTGTCTACGTTTTCATATTTATTTTTTCATTTGGCCTAACTTTACATGTAATGGCTCAATATTCCTCCTTGAATACTTGTTGCTAGCTACAATGATGGGTTTTGTCACTGCTGTGTTTGTCCTTGGGAACTTTGCATGATGCTGCACCTGTATACAAACTCAATCCACATTAACCATGTGCAATGACGTCTCCATGGCACCTATTACTGCTAACATTCTATTTTAGAGGATACATAAACTCCTTATCAGCATCCCATGAATAGGTTTCACAACCAGTCAGCGTTGTGCCAGTTTTTGTCTGTTATGGACAATAGATTAGTAACACAATTTGGAGCTACATAGAAGGAGCACAGTAATTTCTTGTTGCCATGTTGCTTTTATCAGCCACTGTTGCTACAAATATACTGTTGTCATTTATATCATTCACTCGAGCTATCCTATATGACTTGAATGGTCCCGATCATATTGATGTCTGCTCCACATCAGTGATCTAGGTCCATGCTTACGTAGGCCACTATGATGGCTATTTTATCACCTGCGTATGTCTGGTCATGTAACCATACATTGTTGACTACTCCTCTACTACCAATCAGATCTATCGTCATACCTAAAATCTCCCAGTGTGTCATCGAAGATGTTCATCCATAAAAATGCTTTTGTCAATAGTGCTAATATATTCTACCTATCTTGGCGCTCCCCATATTTTATCATGGTCACCTTCGCCAATGTGCTGGATGAAAGCCATCAGTACTTATTTTTGTTAAGACCCAACACTATCATTCTTCGCACGTTTACCCAATAGTCCCTCGGCAATGTCTATGTAATACAGTCATTGGGATATCATGTAAATCTGATCATAAACGATTTGACTCCTACGTGTCAAACCTAACAGCTGTGAGAGCAACTTTAGTAAATTTGTATCCATTTCATTAAGGTCCCCGATGCCTTCCTGGTTGTCTACCTCACACCTGCATGGTCTCCATGTCTACCTTATACCATGCCATGTCATCATCATATCTTCCATCCTCGTTTATCTAGCATATTGCAATAAATGACGTGGGCACTATCAACCAAATGTGCACTAGCTAATAACCTTGCACACACCATCATCTAAGCATCTCACACAAGCTTCTTATCAACTGTTATCTATTCACTGTGCATGTTCATATTGCCCAAATCATCAGCACCAATATTTTTATCGAGTCACAAGTGGAGGCTACCCACAAACATTTATTTGAAATGATCCTCACCGTATATCGAGTCATTCCAAAAGGGGTAATACAAACAACCAACCCTATCTTTATCTGTGACTATCATCACATGTAAATTTATTTCCATTGTTAGCTAGGATTATCCACTTGATTCAAAACATGACTATGCACCTATCACCTCTGGTGGTCCTCTAGGAATCTCCAAGCTCATCTAGTAGAGATATGTCTGACATTTATGAAAGATTCATTTGACACTAGCTGTGGTCTAGGATGATTACATGTGATTAGAATTCATCGTTCGTCTCATTTGGCCCTACACACTATCCAACCATGCGTTCCACCTATGGTGGGCTCCCCAACATCACACTCTATCATACACCAATTAACATTTATTTCCATCCAACCTTGACTACAGCTTTGACCGTACTTCGAGTATCCTACATGGTAAAACACTATCCACTTTGATCCTCAGTCTTCAGTCCTCACCAATCTATCAGATATCATGCATTTTGAAAGCTCTAATCAATAATGTTTGGTAAAATATGATCACTATTTTCCACATCATGTGAAGTATGCCAACATGTCCATATATGCCAACATGTCCATATGCATCATCAACACGTCATTCGATTGGGTCCGCCATGATTATCTTTGTCTTTACTACCCTAGCTCCTCTGCATCACACTACTGCATTCATCTAAGTCATTGCACATGTTATATTTAGGATTCCATCCAAGTACATGTCAGACAACGTCATCAGCCTTATCCACTTTCTACCACCACGGCCAGTTGGGTCCATGTCATAGCCCATGTTCACTTAGTGTCTAAGTCTAGGTGTCCAAATCATCATTACTATCTACCTGTCTAGGTCCATGTGGTTGTGTGGGCCCATCTGTTTACCTTTTGTTTCATCTATCATGTTATTCGATAGTGATTTCATCATCATGTGTGTCCTCAAATTATCCACCTGCAGTCTGGCTATGAAAATAGCAAAAGAATTTGATTAATAAAACATTGTAAATAACTTTACACTTTCCCTCCATTAAATCTGATTATAATAGAAATACTTTAAATAAAATATCTATGGTCAAGCTATGAAAATATAATATGAATCTTAGACCATCACTGCTATATGTATGGATAACCACTAAAAGGTAACAAGTGGATGCTTACATTACCCTTCAATTTATTATAATTTTTCTTTTATTATATTTTTATTCTTTTTTTATTTTTTTATTTTTTATTTTGTATATATATATATTAGATTTGGTTATTGTGAGAAACCCCTATGATCAACATACAGGGCTAAGCATTCTCCTCCCAACCATGACCCCTCCTAAAGTTGAGAGCTATACTTATCAATAGGGAATTTAACACAAATCCACCACACACTCACCCCATCACACACTTGCCCATGCCACGGTTTGAACCTTGGACCTCCCAAAGAAGATCGAAAACCTGAACTATTGCACTGCACCCCCAGGTGCTAAATATATTATTTATTTATTTATATTTTGGTTCATTATTTTTCTTTTATTGTGAACACATTAAATTTATCGATTAATTTTATATCAAACACGAACATGAATAAACCCAAAATATTAATGCTAAACCATACAATGAACCAAAATAGAGAAACCAAGACTAACCAAGATACTAGACATCCTACAAGACACTAAAAGGAAACACAACCTTGAAACCTATCAAAATCCTCACTCCGACAAAAGTAAAGAATCCCTAAAATAACAAAATTTTAGGTGGGTCTCCAAATTTAGGGTTAGTTGTGCAATGGCCACAATAGGTCAAGACCAGGCATGTCTTTATAGGACCATGCAAATATGCCCTTCTTCCTCTTGAGGAGAGCTATCAATTGCTCTTGTTCATCAATGGATAAACTTTTTCCAAGTTTGACGATTTGTGGATTGTTCGTGTCTGAACTAAGGTTCACATCAATGGTATCTTCAATGGACATGTGAGAACCTTCCTCAAGCTGATGGGGCATTGGGATCAGATGAATATCATCAATGACATTATCAAACTCTTTTGGCTCAGTCTCTTCCATGTCTACCTAGAAAACCTCAGGATCCGAGGGTGAAGGTGAAGGTGAAGGTGGAGGTGACGGAGGAATGTAAGTGATGGAAGCTCTTAACAATTCCTCAAAAAGGACAAATTCGGCAAAGGATGGTGGCGATGAAATCCATTCCATATCAATAAGGCTAATGTCAATTGGAATTGGTTTTGCCAAATCATATGGATTATGGAGTGGGGTGAATAAGTCAACAGAATTCATGATGACTTAGTGGGAGAATGGTGGTTGGCAATGTGAAGGGTGGTTTGGTCCTGTCTCCTAGAATCGATGAAGGAACCTTGGGAACCTGAATAGCAACAAGCAACACTTGTAAATGCAAATGACAAAGCCATGCACATGCAATGCAAAAGTTTTTTTTTGTTTTTGATTTTTTTTTAATTATGTACATATGTTACAAAATGTTTTGGTGAGGTGGATCAATGAAGTGGAGGTGGTGGTTCACCGGTTGGTTCAGCTTGCTCCCTAGGGAGAAGCAAATGGAAAATGGGCTGGTGGATGGGGAACATTCTGAGATAATGCTCATCCTATTCGGTGAATGGAATGATGGGTGTTGATTCCTCTTTGGATTCATCTGAAGCTATCGATATGACATCATATTCTTCATAAGACTCCTCCTCAAAGTCATCATTGTGGGTGGTTTCCTCTTCTAAACCTAAATGAAGGCTTTGAAAAGCTTGTTCAAAAGAGGAAGTGGTGGGATGGGAATGATAGCCTAAACCTGAATGGTCATGCACTTCTCGATATGGAGTTTCAATAATTTCGTGCATGCCTTGTTCATGTCATCCTAGGCCATATCCTTGCCAATTGACTCGATGAAAGTATCGTGAAGGAAAACCAGACATGTGCTCTATATTGGCAAGGGTTGGTTGTGTAGGTTCATCTAGGGGAGGAGGATCGAATGAGTAATCAACCCCCATATATGAAATTGATTCTATTAGGTGTTGAACCCATGGTGTACACCGCTCCTATGGATAAGGGTGGGTCATGTGGGTGACCGTAATCCCTAACAGTTTGGATGCTTAGCGGTGTAACCGTGATATCTTGGACCACGTATTCACCAATGCCAGGATTGGTGAGGTGGACTACAACTTGTGAGGATGTGGATGAGGTGGATGGAGTGGATGTGGAAGTGGAAGGCTCATGGATGACTTGTGACTCAGATAGTGGGAGGGATGTGTGCTGGAATGGCATCTCACAATCCATTAAATCGACTTGTGAGACATCAGCTGGTGGAGATGAAGATGGATTTGGTTGAAGGGTTTGATGGATGGTTGATGATGTTGATGTGGATGGAATGGTAGTGGATGTTGATGTTGATGATGTGGATGGAATGGTAGTGGATGTTGATGTTGATGATGTGGATGGTGTGGATTGGGTTCGACCACATGTACATGTAGCCGACTGTGATGAAGGTGGGGGTGTGGAAGTGGAGGCTTGATGTGGGGTAGTGATGGGAAGCTCCTCAAGAATAGGAGCTTTGGATGAAGAAGTGGTGGATGGTGTGGTTGATGGGGTTAGGAATAGGTGAGTGGATGGAAGTGTGGATTCGTAGGGATTTGAAATGAAGTTGCAGTACTTAAACGGTTTGATGTCCATTGGTATGCAATGGACCTATCCCTCATGTACATATTTTAAGCATTGATGTAGAATGGAAGGGACACATCTCATATCCCTAATCCAGGGGCATCCAAGGAGTACATTGTAAGCCATGGACCCCTCCAGGATGTGGAACATGGTATGCAATATTTTTACCCCCACTTCTATGGGTAAAATGATAGTGCCAACTATGGAACAAAGAGCATCATTGAATGCTCTTAAGGTGAAGGTGGATTTGGTTATGTGTGATGGTGGAAGATTGAGATGTTGAAGGGTGGATGTGGTGATGATGTTGATGGAGGAGCCAGTGTCAATAAGCACTCATTTAAATGGCTTCCTATCAACTTGAGCCATAATATGTAGTGGAGGGTCCACCGATTCTGATGAAATTGATTTAATTTCAAAATCATAGAATGTGATGGAAGGCTCCATGCATGTTTGAATACTCCCCATAAAATTATTGAAGGCATTAGTGTCTTGGGATTGAAGTTCAATGGATTTTAAAATTTCCATTAATGCCTCATGGTGTGGGGGAGATTGTTGTATTAGCTCATAGATAGATAGTTTGGTTGAAGCCATTTTAAGGCTAGTTGTCAGTCGGCTACTCAGTGAGATGATGGGTCTTTGTGGATGATTTGGAAGATGAGTGGATTGAGATGGATGGCTTGGAAGGTGAATGGGTTGGGATGAATTGGGGGAAAAATGGATGGGTGATGATGAATTGGTAGGTTGTGGAGACACACTTGCTTGAGGTGCTATAGGAGGTTGAACTACCTATTGTTGTTCATTTTGTCTATTGGTGCTTCTTTGACCTTGGGTGACTACGTGAATAGCCCCCACAAAACCTTGATACTATTGCACATGGTTGACTTGATTAGGAGGAGTCTTGATGTTTGATCCCCTTATTGCCTATTGTTGTTCCTCATGATGAGGAAGTGGTGTTTGGTATATACCAAGGTTTTGGTTTTGTTGGGCCAAAGGACTATCAAACTTGATGGCCCCTAGCTCTATCAAATCTTGCACCATGTGTTTAAATGACCAAAAATTGTTAATGTCATGTCCTTTATATCGATGGAAAGGATAAAATAGGTGCTCCTTATAGCTCTTGCCACATTTAACTTGATCTTCAGGTATGATTTCGAGTAAGGTAATAGCATTGGTGTCATACAACCTATGGAAGAGGGAGGCGTATGATTCAGGAAAAGGTGTGAAGATGCGGTCTTGTCGAGTAGATTATCGATGTTGGCGATTTTCCATAGTTGGCACTATGTTATGAAGTTGTGGAGGTGGGGGAACCGCTTGATAATTGATTTGTTGTGGTTGTTGTTGCACTGGTTGTTGTTGTTGTTGAGTCATTGTCGGCTGACTCAAGACCACTTGATTTACTTGATTTGGTTTTGATTGGCCAGAATAACTTCCTTTTGCTTGGCCCTTATTTTGCCATTCCTTTTTCTTAGGCTTTATCTCACCCTCTTGGATTTTTATCTCTTCGATGACACGAGCTTGAGTGAGAGCCTCATCGAATGTTCTATATTGTTGAAGTTGCAACAACAAGGAGATGGGTTTTAAGCAACTCCTTGTGAACATTCAGGTTAGTTCTTCCATTGGTAGGGAGAATGGCAACTTGGTGATAACTACCCTCCAATGGTTACCAAAATCATAGACTGACTCTTCTTCGAATTGTCTAAGGTTGTATAGGTCAGTCAATGTGGTTTTCTTATGAACATTGAGGGAAAATCTCTCCAAAAATTTATCTACCAATTGTTCAAATGTGTAAATATTGTGGTGAGGTAGATGATTATACCAGTCTAAAGCATCTCCCCCAATATCTGAGGAAAAGTTCTAAGCATCAAAGCATCTTGATCTTGAATCCAAAAGCATGAGTGGATAAATGTGCTGATGTGCTCTCTAGGGTCCTCAGTCCCTTTAAATTTATCAAATTTTAGTACTATGAAGTCTATCGGATATGGCGGTGATGGTACCAAAAAATGGATAGGTTGATTGACTAGCTATCTCAAGGTAGGCTTCTGGTACATCATACCAGGAGTATGCAGAATCAAGCTATCAATCTATTGTTGCATTGCTTGGATTTTAGGGTCCTCCACTTGTGTGTGAAAGCCCTAGATTATTTGATGATCATGTGAAGGTGGGGTGTATGGAGTGATGAATTGTTGAGATGGAATATGATGTTGATGGCTAGATGGATTGAAGGGTATTTGATGATGTTGGGCATGTTGTTGGACTTGGTGATGGAATGATTGTTGTTGATGAAATGGAGATGAGGTTTGGGGAATGTGAGTGTGTTGGGTTGTGGGAGTGGAATGGATGTGGGTTAATGGAGGTGTGGGGATGGAGACCATAGAAGATTGTGATACCCAAGATGGATTTGAGGTGAAGTAGGTGTGTTGGCTTGGGATGGAATGGGGTTTAAAATCTGCTACCTATGTTTGTTGTTGGGGGCAAGAATGAGCATCTTGTTAGCCCATGAGCAATTGGTTGAGGTGTTGCCATGCTTATTGTATGGCAATTTTTGAAGCAGATGGTGTGGGTGTGATAGTGGATGGTGGTGAGGTGTGAATGTTTGCAATGTTGGTGGATGTTGGTGGAGGGTAAGTTGTGAAAGGAATCACAATAGAATGAGGGGTAGTGGATGGAATGGTAGATGGAATCTATGAAGTTGCATTGACATGTGCTTCATAGAGTGGATTGGTATAGGTGGTGGTATAGGTAGATGGGATGGAGGTGATTTGGCTATGTTGTGGTGGAGACATGTGATGTGAAGGTGCGGATGATACCTCAAAAAGAGGGTTGGTGTAGACTTGGTTGAAGTTGTGGGGATGTGAATGAGCAAGTTCCAGCTGAGAATAAGGAACTTGGCTATGTGGGATGTTAAGTTGTTCTAAGACATGATTGGTTGGTCTTAGGTAAGCTCCAACTTTATCCATGTCTATGTAGGTGGTGATGGTTGGTTGGTGTAGAAGGCTCAATTTTTGGGATGGAGGTGTGAATGGCTTTGTGCATCACATCAGCATTCAAAGTGAATACTATGTGTGAGGGTCCTACAGATAAACCAAAATAGCTTGTCTATGTTGGGCTAGCTAGGTTAGCCATAGAAGTGATTGGGGAAGAGGTGGGGCACTCCATGGATGAAGTGGGTTGGTTGGTGGATGCTTGACTCATGATTTTGGCTTGGCTTCGAGTTGAAACCATAAGCTAATGAGCCAACTAGGGTAGTGAATGTGTGGGATGTGTGTGGAAAAGTGCAATGACAATGAAAAGCACACATAATCAAACAAACAATTGAATCCTATGTCTTGCAACAATTTTTTTTATATGGTTTGTGTGTTTTGATGTGAAACCTAACCCTAGACTACTATGCAGGATGGGTTCCTAAGGTGGATGGCAAATGAGAACTTTTCTGGTGATGAAATCCAAAAAAATTACTCACGGGTTGCTAAGGTGTCTATGGGGCAAGACAGCGGATGGAGATGAAACCCACCATCGTTGGTCTTGATCAATGGTTGGTGATGAAGTCCAACTCACTGATGTTAAATGTGAAACGTGCAATTGTGTGTGATTCTTTTTAAATTTTTGTTATCTATGGTGTTCATACAATGCCAAGAAACCCTCTTCTACTCAACCAAATTGGTGACCAAGAATACCAATACCAAGTTCCCCAAAAGAACCTAGGGTACACCTCTTAAGATCCACCCTGAATCATCAAGTGATTCCAACAGTGGAGGGTTCACCTAGTTCTTCCACCCTGAATCATCAAGTGATTCCAATAGTGGGAGTAAGCTCAAGTACCAATAACTTGTTCCAACTTGAAAAAGTAAGAAGTGAGAGACTTTAGCCTAAAGTGCAACTATTTATGCTTTTTCATATTATTGCAAACAACACTCAGAGTAAAAAGTAAAAACACCACAAAATAACAAAAACTTAAATTTAATGTGATGAATGTTCTAATGCAACTAACATGGATGCACAAATGTAGATCTATCCTATGTGCAAACTATATGAAGAAATATTTGTAAATGCCTAAGATGCAAAATGTGTTGCTTTTTAAATAGAAAGTAGATATTTTCTTTTCAATCTCTCTTTAAAAAGCAAAAAAAATGGAGGTGGGGTTTGATCAAGACTTACCAGGAAGCCTACGTATTTCTTCCCAACTCTCCTGGACATGGTGCAGAGTCTCCTGGACGTGGTGAGGCATCTCCTGGATGTGGTAGGGCATCCCTCAAATGTGGTAGGGCATCCGTGCGACCACAGATCGAATTTTGCTACTCCCAGAAACCCTAGTTTCATGATTTTTGCGTGATCAAATCTTTGAAAACCTGCAACAAAAATAGAAAAAGTAGATCAAAATTTGACAAGGTATATTAAAATAAGAAACCCTTTGGGGGTCCCACCATGATCACCATTTTGTAAAGTAAAAAGCAACAACACCAAGATAACAATACAAAAAACAACACAAAATATATTGCACAATGAAGAAATAATATTGTATTAATATTGTGGGAGCCTTGATCTCCAATGTTACAATGTAATTTGTGTTGATACAATGATTACAATCGAAGGGTTTGAAAACCCTTGTTTACAAAGAATATTTGGTGTCTTCTACATCGTCTTTTACTCCAAACAAGTTGTGGGTGGGCTTGTGTATCCCTATGGGACCACCCTAGCTACAACAACCATCAATGTACAATGATCCCTATAACCTGCACACAAATAGATCAGAAAAGGGTTAGTAATACCTGTAGGGTCTCCATAGTGTGAGACCCACTAAAATTCAAAAATGAGAAATATAAACCCTAACTGAAATTATAGCCACCAAAACAACACCAACCCGATTATGTGGCTATAAGCACTGATCGAGTTGGCATACATACCCCCTAGGGCAGCCTCCAGAGGTTAAACAGTGGTCCTAACCACTCCCAAATCAGTTTTGGAAGGTCAGATGTCAATTTGGCACCTTTTAAGCACTTTTGCTCCCTATTCGTCCCACCTCGGGATGATTAGAATCCTATTCGTCCCACCTCGGGACGATTAGCAGCAATCGTCCCAGGGTGAGACGATTAGTAGGTTTGACTGGAAAAAATTCAAGCCTTGATAGATCTACCACTAAAATTCACCTTCATTGCATGCAATTGCAAGGAATGGTTTCAAATCTAAGAGAGGGACTTCAGTCAAGCATGCCTTGATCATGGAGGCCCTAAATTAGGGAGGAATCTTCTCTCCCCCAAGAAAGGCATGACAAGCCAAGTGGCACCCTCGCATGCACGTTCAAAGGAGACCCTCAGGTCTATAAAATGGTGAGCCTCCTCACCCCAAAAAAAGGATAGAGCAGGAGCATTTGGAGCAATGGAGTGCTGCCAAATTATACCCACATTCCCTTTTGTGCTTCTTACATCCCTAATTTCTCTTTTGGAAGAGAGGTTATCGGGTGAACACTAAGAACGCAATCCCGACCCAAAACCCAAGAAATCGGCCACAATCCCACACCAAATTCATCGACACAACCCCCTAGGAGGTTTTGGACCCATCCCAAGTGGATTGGTATCAAAACCAGACCCCAAACGATGGGCGTCCTACCCTTGGGTGCCCCCCAAACTGTTGTAGTCCTAATCATCCCATCCCGGAGCGATTAGAAATCCATGAATGCTTTATTCAATATTATTTTTGCATTATGTTCTATTTGGTTTACTTATACTGTTGTTCAAGTTTCATTGCATTCTGACCTTTTTTGACCTTGTTTTTATCATTTTACGCGTTTACTAACCTACTAGGAGTGCCTTCAGATACGGGACAATCTAGGATTAATCTACCAAATATGGCCTTCTGGGTTGTCCCAAAATGCCCCTTTTTGTCTAACCCCAAGTTTGAAAGAATTTTGGAAACATTTGTATAGGACATTTGCAAGGTCGCTTTTGCATGTTTTGTGATAGTCCTAATCGTCCCACCCCGAAGAGATTAGAAATCCATGCATGATTTCCTGAATGTTCTTTTTGCAATGTGTCTCTGATGATGTTTCTATGCTTCTATCAAAGTTTGAATTCATTATGACATGTTCGGACCATCATTTTGTTATTTTATGTATTCACTAGCCGGAGGCCTTGGGGTTTGCATGTTTTCCCTCTGCATATGCTATTAATTGTTTTTTGTTTCTATGTGCATAGGATCTAACCACTAGGAACACTGTAGGGGTAGTAAGGAACAACGAACACATGGGCACAAGCGACGGCAACCTTTGGCCCACCCATTTCAAATGTGGGCATGTAGAAGACACTGGAAGCGTATCATCTGTTGATGTAACGAACTGTATCAAACATTCTAAGACCTAAAATGGGGACATATTGTAACCATATTTGCAAGCAACATTAATAAAAGAGGCCTCACTTTCCTTTGTTTGCTAACATCTTGTGTCTTTCCTTCATGCATTGCTTTTCTCGCATTCGTAGGACTTAGCATTTGTGTATCAATTTTCGTTTGCACCATTGGTCTGGTATGTCGTCGCCCCGCATTCAAGGTTTCAGTGGTGATCACGGTGGGACCTTGTCCCCTGCTATTAAGATCAAGTTTTTTTATCCAAATTTTGTGGTTTCTTTGCAGGTGTTACTCATTTAGGCGCTGGACTGCTACTCGTGCCACCTTGTGACAAGTACAAACCTGGAATTCATGCCACCCTGGGACAAGTATGTATTCATCCCACCCTATGAAAAATATAGACTTGCTATTCATTCCATCCTAAGACGATTAGAGTTCTGTGCATTTTATAAGCAAAAACTTAGAGGCATCTTGTTTGGACAGAGAGGAGGTAGGTTTTTTGAACATCCTCTATGTTTTTCTGTTTTCTGTTTCTATAGATTTTTGTTTTCTTTGCTTTCTTGCAATAAAAAAATAAAAGAAAAAAAAAACATAGATTAAATTACATGGAAGGAACCTAATTAGGAATGCATTCTTCTCTGGTTTGCTTGCATGATACTTGCACCAATGGCAAGTCCTCATCATGGGTGTCAGTTCTAGGTAGGATTTGTGATTTCCTTCTTGCTGCTAATTGTTTTTGAAAGATTAAAATGTCCTTTAAAGCATTGCATTAGTGAAAACCATTTTTTGTTGTATGTTTTCTTTCTTTACATAATTAAAATGAACCACACACACCACCTAATAAAATTAACATCAAGGAGTTGGTCTTAATACCCCAACACTTGATCAAGACCAACGGTGGATTTCATCACCACCTTGGCTTGAATTTTGCATACATTCACCCTGATCGTGACTGTTGCTAGACGTAAATCTTGATGAAAGTTGACCAAGTGTAACGAGGGTGATTCCCCGTGCATGAGGATAAGTCTTCTATGGTAGGTGTCAAAAATAGAGCGATCCCCCTTTCGTACCGCCTATGTTCCACGTACTATTCTACTCTCGCGTACCAATAGTTTCCCTCACGTAAGGGTGGGTATATTGAGAGGTTCGGTATAACGTCCTGGCAATGGTATATTGAAGGGGCGACCATTTTGGAGATACAAGAGCCCTCATTTTGCATGCATAACAAATTTTCCTTTACGAGATTCACACAACAAAAATCAAACACATTAGACCAGATCTAGGGCACACATTTAATTTGTAAACAAGATAATCATCTCTTTGTTTGTGTGGTCCCCATTTGTTTGGTGTAGCATAAAAAATTGTAAAGGAGATAAAAAAATATACGTATCTTCCTCGAAAAGACCACCACCATGGTGTATACCCATAGCCAAGCCCAATCACGGGCAAAAGTTGTGAAAAGTGTACAAGGAGGCATAAGTCACCTCTGTTATAGCCCTAAGGACTTGGTTATACCACCTTGGTAGCCTGACCCACAACATGGTCCACACTATGCCACTACAGAAAAGGACTATAGAGGCACCCCTTTGAGGGGCACTCCCGTTCAACATAGACCCTTTCAAGAGGATTACATACATGGGAAGGCCCCCTTAGACACTCATTATGAGTGGCCACTACGTGATGAAGCGCTAGAGCAGCATAGGGTTCATAAGGAGGGACCACATGATTATATCATCCCTTCTTCATCCCTCATTACTATTAGACCTAATAAGCCAAATCTAGAGTGCAAGGCTCTTCAGACAGGGTGAGCTAACTCCACCCATCCCTTTCACATGTACAAGAGAGAGCACAAAGAAAACTAGTATGTTCCTCAAGAGCAATACACAACGCAAGAGCAATGCACCTCCACACCTATTAATTATCAAGATCACCTATTGAGGCCAGAGCCTCGGGTGAATGTTGCTAACCTCGATAGAGGAAAGTGACCCATAGAGATCTCGGATCACCATGACTGAGATAGATATGTAGGGGAGGCATCTAGGCCTCCTAGACCTAGGACGGTGGAACAAATCGACTTGGCATTTGCCAAACAGGCCACCTGCCAAGCGTAAATCATGCAGCTTAGGCAAGATCAATAGCAGTTAGAGCAACTGTATCATCTTAACAAAGAGCGCATTCAGCACCAGACAGATGAGTTGCTCCATGATAATGTGCATGAGAGGATTCCAACCCCTCACACGCAAAGGATAGAAATTTATGAGAGGATTCCAACCCCTCGCACGCATAGAACAAAAATTTATGAGAGGCACAACCCCTTAGTGCGAGATAGGTCTCCACGACCTTATCAAGTGTTGCCTCCAAGACCTCCTAGACCTGAGCGGGAGGCCACCCCTAGAACTAATGACGGGCATCTTTCACGAACACCCATCCGTGTTTATAAGACATGCCCAAAAACTCCTTAATAAGCCTATGAGGAATTTGAACGAGAAGAAGAGTAGGTTGAAATGCCCTACCAAGGCAGGGGGGTGCTACCCAGCTACCCCTCCATAGGCCTCACGTTCCTCGCAATTCACAACAGGGACAAACCAAAGAAGAGGAAATCAAATCCTCTGATGCATACAAAGCGCTACTAGAGCACTTAGAGTTTGTGGAGACCAAGACTTTAGGGCCCCAAAAGCCCACCTTATTCCAGCTCCACAGTCACCCTGTGCATCCTTCAGTTTCGGCACCCCCATACCCCGACCACTTCAAAATGCCTCAATTGGAAATTTTCAGAGGGGATGAGGATGCCCAAGAGCACATCACAAGGTTCCTGAGTCAATGCTTTGGCATTTAGGACAATGATGCATTGCTTTTGAGAACGTTTATCACCACGTTTGTAGGTCTTGCCTCGGACTGGTTTACCCAATTGCCAAAGCATAGCATCAATAATCTAGACTAGCTAGTGGACACGTTCCTTGAATATTTTGCCTTCAACACCAAGAAGAAGGCATCCTTAAGTGACCTAGCTGGCCTTAAGAAATATGATGATGAGACCATAGCCGCTTATGGGAATCGATGGAGGACATTGCTTTCAAAGCTACCTTACCTCCCTCCCATGGCTGACATGACTCAGATATTTTCAAAGAGTTGCATAAGGTCGATCTCTGTGCTATTGCAACTGTAGCAATATGCCACCCTAGAAGAAGCCCTGGCACAAGATAGGATAATTGAGGAGATCAAAATTCAAGACGGCGAGATTGCCAAGCCGTGCAAGAAAGAGTGGACCAAAAATACCAAAATTGGGCCCACGCAACCAAAACCCGTCGTGGTCAATCAGGTTGCCATAACTATACCACCACCTACACAAATGACATAGCCCCCAAAGGCTAATTATCAGGTAGTTCCTCTTGCTACCTATGAAAAGGAAAACCACAAACAAGAGCAAAATCAGCAGCGTCGCCCTAAGCGATAATTCACACAATTCACATAGTCTAGAGACTCCTTGTTTGACCGCTTGTTCGTGAAAAACCTGATAAACTTGCTAAAAACTTGACCCATAGACCCCAACATGCCAAAACCCAAGGGCTATAGGGAAGATTTATATTGTAGATTCCACCGATAGAAAGGACACGACATCTTCACTTGTTGGAAATTCAAAAACTTGGTGCAAGACTTGATAGACAACAAAATGCTCGTGATGGATAATCCTGTAGTGCTGAGCAACCAACAGATGGAAGTCTTCAAAGACCCCCTACCTACCCATGAAGCGTCGGCAAAGACTATACAAGTAAATGAGGTAACACAAAACTGCCCCATGCAAGGGTACATAGGGATGATAAGCATCATGACACAGAACAAAAGATATCCAAACACGGCTGCACCCTGATGAGCACCAGAAATGCTCATATTTTGTACATATTTCTTTGATCAATATGCGGTTGTATAATAAGGATTGCGTACTTTTATGAATGATTATATAGATATTTGATATAATTATGCGTGTTATCTAATTTGTGTGTTTTTAGTATGTTTTGTGGAATTGCAGTTGATTTAGTTAGATTTGGAACGGTCGAGGTCCTTTTGATGGACATGGCACTTTATTTCATCGGGGGTTAATGAAGAGAATACGAGCGCCTCCCTGCAGTCGAAAGGCGCCAACTGAATACCAGCGCCTCCCTGCAGTCGAAAGGCGCCAACTGAATACGAGCGCCTCCCTACAGTCGGAAGGCACCAACTGAATACGAGCGCCTCCTTGCAGTCGAAAGGCGCCAACTGAATACGAGTGCCTCCCTATAGTCGAAAGGTGCCAATCGAAAATGAGCGCCTCCCTACAACCAAAGGCGCCAACCAAAGACAAGCGCCTCCCCACAGTCGAAAGGCGCTAGCAAAAGGCAAGCGCCTCCCCACAACAGAAGGTGCCACTGATTCTTTGCCGTTGACCAGATTTGAATGACGTGGATGGCAGCGGCTGGTGTAGTTCTAGCTCTACATCATGCAGAGCTAAATTGGAGATTGCACCAACGTATCAAAATGTCTTATTGATGCCAGGCAAAGCATGAACCGAACAATGAACATGTCGCCATTAGAATAGAATGCCAGATGTCGATTGCATTCGCAGACTATTCTAATTTAGTCCGGGAAGAATCGACTATTGTAACTACTTATGTAACAGAAGTTCTACGGGTGTGTTATATAAACACACGCAGATCGTTATGAGAAATATATAGAAATAATTAATAAAGATCCATTTAGAGTTACAGAAGATAGATTGTAATACGTTGATAAATATATTACAGTTCCAGAAGTTCTAAGCGCGTGTTCGATCGGGAAGAAGCTGCTGGAGCCTGGGCCCACTCCAAGCCAGTATTTCTTCCCCATTTCCTTTTTGTTTATTTATTTTAATTAGTTTATTGCTTTCATAAGAATGTTCATTAGTTTGCTAGTTCCAGTATTTGCAGTAGATTTATTTTCAGGAATGTGTACATGATTTATTTTTGTAGATTTAATTATGTTCTTCTTACGTAATTTATTGAGGAGTGCGGGAATGATTGACAACCATTTCAAGAACACCCCCAAAATGTAGGATTAGCAGATTCACCTCCAGTGGTATTGTAGTAACCTAATTTCGACTCTTCGCAAGTTTACGAAGCTCCACAGGTTGATAATTAAATGCACGGGCATGTGACAAAAATAGGAAACCATTCACCTTGTTTGGCCCGCAACATTTTGGCACCGTTGTCGGGGAAGCGTCTTAATTAGATTACTTACAATACCCTGAAACCTTCCATCTGACCTTGTATGAGTTCTTCGAGAAGAAGAGGACATGACGGTCACTTTATAAGAACTAATCCATCGGGACCTGAGTCACTAGCCGAGCATTTTGGATTTGAGTTAGACTCGCTCGACCTACCAGTAGTCCATTGGAGTGAGGAACCGCACTTTGTGCAAAGTGCCGCCTCATCCCATCAACAAGGGGATGAACGAATCATCATAAATCCCCTATTTAATAGGACTCCTCTAGAGGAAGCCCTATTGTGGAAGGCTGTGGAGGATCAGACGATCTCGCCAGACAACCTTAGAGCATTGACTCAGAAAGTTTTAAATGATCGGAAGGCCATAAACGCTGCATTAGAAACCACATTTCCCAAAAAAATGGTAGATAACGATGAAGTCTCATCTGGCTTTAGTTTCCCAATAGAGGAGGGAGTAGGAGATACCAAAATGAAAAACATATCCCCTGCTCACCTTTCGTCCTTCAAGAGGACACCCGGTGAGGACACCTGACCTATTTTTATTCAAGTTTTATGTTTTGTGCAGGTCTATGGATTACAAATCAAACATGCAGAAATTGAAATTATTTCCTTCTACATTAGATGATGCGGCTCTACGATGGTTCATCGGTCTAGGAGACAAACACATCACCACCTAGGACCAGATGAAGAAGCTCTTTCTAGAGCAATATCAAGATTTCGGGAGAGCAAGAGACTCCGGGGAGGAGGTCCTGAGCATGACACAAAGAGAAGATGAGTCTCTCGAGGAGTATTGGGAGAGATTCAGCTTTAATCTTCAATGGTCCCCTCACTCGAAGCTATCTGATAAGTCCCTCAAAAGCATCTTCTTGAGGGGACTTACCAATGAGTCACTGGAGGCTCTCAACATGATCTCTGGAGGTGATGTCTATCAGCATGCTATGGATGACATCCAGAAATTATGCCGGAACTACTCGAGAAGGTGAGGCAAAATCATCGCCAGGACCATGAAGGCGACTGCTTCGATCACCAAAATAGAAATAGGCAACATCTTTGAGGATTTGAAGAGAGAAATGCTCTCATCTCTAGCTACTGAGATGGATACGTTCTTTGTTAGAAAAGAAGAAACAAGAAAATGATGCAGCATTAGCCTATTTCTGCCCAAAATGCAGAGGAAGGCATGCAAAGAATGCATGTCCAGAAAACAAGGTCAGAGTATGCGTAGTTTGTAGGTTGAATCATAAAACTCGATTGTGCCCACAACTGCCCAGTAACCAAGAAGCAGCTGAGAGCACGGAGGCCTACTTCATAGGCAATAGGAAGAGTTGGCCATAGCCCCCCATGGGGAATATACCAACCGGAATGCCATCATATGGGGGAGGGCCATACATGCACCAAGGACCCCCTCAACCACCTAATATGGGGTGGTGGGGACCATCACCCTGGACTAACGCACCCCCAACAGCATTTTCGAATCGGCGGCCATGGATGCCATATCCATATCCTGGGCAGCGGTGGAGAGGCCACAATGCATGGAATTAGACTCCACAGAGTGCAGCGCCTGCTCACATCCAACAGAACTTACCAGCATTGCCAGCAGTGAGACCTACGTAGCTACCAGCACAATCGACAGCAAACCCAAACAATAGAGTAAATCAGTCGGCATACAACGTAGAAGGTGAGATGTATCATATGTACAATATTCAGCTTAGATCAGGTAGGCGGCTAGGAGTAGAGACACCGCCTCTGGTAGAAGAGGAGGAAGAAATAGTAGAGACACCTCCATTGGTAGAAGAGGAGGAAGAAATAGAGGAGACACCTCTGGTAGAAGAGGGAAAAGCACTTGAGAGAGCGGAGGCTCCATTTCCTAGCCGGTTGTAGGAACAAAGAAAAACAACACGGCCAAAATTTGACATCTTGTCGAGCTTGAAGAATCTCACGGTGACAATCCCATTATTTCAAGCAATTCGAGATGTCCCCATTTACACCAAGGCAATTAGAGAAATGTGTCTAAGGAGACCGGGATGAAAAGCTACCCGGACTATCAACGTCGTGGGTAAGCGGCAGATCTAATGATGGGTGGAACACGTCATCCAAAGTATGCGAGATCCAGGCAGCCCGGTGTTGACCATAAAAATTGGAGGACATTCCCTGTCCAACACATTGGTTGACCTCGGGGCAGCCATCAACGTGATGCCTCAAGAGACCATGCGGAGGCTGCAGCTCACGAACACGAAGCCAACCATGACGAGTGCTACGAGTTAGCCGATCGATCAACCATGTCATCGGAAGGGATTTTGGAAGATGTGATCGTAACAGTCAGTGCATGGGAATATCCAGCCAATTTTTTAGTTTTGCAAACCAAGACCAGGTTGGGCGGTTACCCGCTCATTTTGGGGAGGCCATGGCTGGCAATAGCTGATGCTTACATCGGCTATCGGGATGGGCTAATGACCATCTCCAATGGGCAAAACGTCAAAAGGCTGACCATTTCACCGCCAGCTTAGTCTATGGACTCGGTAGAAGAACCCAGGATCATCGAGCATGGAACTACGGAGTTGTCCATAATCCAGTCGATGATGACCTTGGAGGAGGTGGTAGAAGAGGACGAGGATGGTGCTATCATGGAGTTTCTCCATGGAGAATCGTCCACCCCCACACCTGGATCGTCGTTGACTGGCGCCCAAGATCGGCACATCCGACAAATACACGTTGGTCCAGGGAGGATATTAAACGTCAACAGCGAGGTTGACGCCCACACGGCTAGAAAAATTGGAAGAGCTTACGGTAAAACACCGGCAAGCATTTGCATGGGACTACGTAGATATGCATGGCATCAGCCCAGAAATATGTACCCATCGGATTTATTTAGATGACCGAGGCAACTCCTAGTCGGCAGACCACGAGAGAAGGATGAACCCGGCAATGAAAGACATTGTCGAGAGAAGAACTGCACAAACTTATGGCTGTCGAATTCATATATCCAATTTTTGACAGTGAATGGGTATCACCATTAGTGGTGGTCCCCAAAAAGAATGGGAAATGGCGGATCTGCGTGGACTACCGGGCGTTGAACAAGGCGACTAAGAAAGACCACTTCCCGCTCCCGTTCATCGATCTGGTCTTGGACACACTCTCAGGAAGAAAATACTTCTCCTTTCTGGATGGTTTTAGTGGTTACAACCAGATCCAGGTAGGGGAAGAAGATCAAGATAAAACAACGTTCACCTGTCCATGGGGAACGTTTGCCTATAAGGTATTGCCTTTTGGACTGTGCAACGCATCGGCCACCTTTCAAAGGGCGGTGCTTAGCATATTCTATGATATGATAGGAGACGGGGTGGAAGTATACATGGACGACTTCACCGCCTATGGAGAAACCTTCGAGGAGGCAATGACAAATCTGGAAAGAGTGCTCGATAGGAGCAAGGAAAATCATTTGTCCCTAAGTAATGAAAAATGTTTTATGATGATGCGAGGAAGGCATCGTGTTGGGACACCACCTCTCTGCGGAAGGAATAAAAGTAGACAAGAGGAAGATCGAGGTCATCAGAGACCTACCTAGCCCCAGAACGTAGAAGGAGGTAAGAAGTTTCCTTGGATCAGTCGGGTACTACCGGTGATTTATCGTCGAATTTAGTAAGATTGCCAAACCACTGCACACCCTACTTTCTAAGGACGTAGAGTTCAATTGGACGGGAGATTGCGAAGAAGCGTTCCAATTGCTTGAAAGAAAAATTGATATCTGCACCGGTCTTGAGAGGACCGAATTGGGCCATACCGTTCCATATTTCCTGCGATGCATCTAACGGTGTGATCGGAGCAGTCCTCAGGCAGAAAGATGGTGAAGAATTTTATGCCATCTATTATGTCAGTAAAAACTTGGCGGGAGGAGAGCTCAACTATACAGTGACAGAAAAAGAATTCCTCGTAGTTGTCCATGCAATAAACAAATTCTGCCACTATATAACGGGATACAAGGTCTTCATCCATACGGACCACGCGGCTATCAGGTATCTGATGAGCAAGCCGGCCATTGGTGGCAGAATTATCGAGATGGTTATTGCTATTGCAGGAATTCGACATCACTATAGTCGATAAACCAGGCAAGGACAACGTCGTGGTGGATTTTCTATCCAGATTGATACCAGTAGATCATCAAGCGGTGGAAGATCAGTTTTTGGATGAACATCTATTCGCTATTAGTGAACAAACTCCGTGGTATGCAGACATAGCCAATTACTTGGCCATCGGAAGGACCTCACCTGCTCTCTCCTACCGAGAAAAGCAGGCGGTCATAGAGAAGAGCGCATCATTCCTTTGGATGGATGGTCTCCTATTTAAAATAGGATGGGACCAAATTATAAGAAGATGCATAGCAGAACAGGAGTTTTCAGAAGTGCTCAAGGCATGTCACGATGAGCCATGCGAAGGACACTTTGCAGGGAAATGAACTGCCTACAAAATCTTGCAGGTTGGGTATTTTTGGCCCACTCTATTCAAGGACGCGATAGCGTATACCAGCAAGTGTGATGAGTGCCAGAGGATGGGTAGACCAACCCATCGAGATGAAATGCCCCTACAACCCTAGGTACACCTGGAACCTTTCGATAAATGGGGCATGGACTTCGTGGGACCATTTAATCCACCTTCGATGGGAAGGAGGTTTATTATGGTCTGCATGGATTACGTCACCAAATGGGTGGAAGTGCAGGCATTAAGGGACTCAAAGGAAAGAATGGTCGTCGATTTCTTATTTGCCCATATTTTCACATGATTTGGGGTTCCTCGGGAGATAACAAGACCAAGGGCCCCAATTCACCTCCAAATTGATTGAGGAGATGATGGAGCAGTATAGAGTTCGACACAATAAAACCATGCCCTACCATCCACGGGGCGAACGGGCAAGTAGAAGTGACAAACGGGGAGATAGAAAACATCCTGACCAAAACCGTGCAGCAACACAAGAAATATTGGGCCACACGGTTGCCGGAGGCGGTTTGGGCATACAACACCACGTGGAAATCCACCACGGGATGCACACCTTTCCAACTGGTCTATGGAAAAAATGCGATGATGCCCATCGAGTTCGAAATCAAAACTCTGAGGATGGCTTCAGAATTAAATTTGAGCTTGGATGAAGCTCAAAAATAGAGGATTCGCTAGCTAGATCAGTTGGACGAAATCCGATTGGATGCTTTACAGAGGACGAAGATTATACGAAGCGAGAGAAATAAGTGGCATGATAACCACATCAAGGTGAAGAATTTCCAGGTAGGGGAATGGGTATTGTTGTACGATTCTCGGTTCCAAGAAAGGAAGGGCAAACTTATGCGAGAGGTGGATGGGGCCGTATGAGGTGGCAGAGCTCATTAGGAATGGGGCGGTGCGCGTTAAGACAATTGACGGCAGCAACACCATGTTCACAGTCAATGGCCACCGACTACGCCCCTATAATACGTCCGAAATGTTACGGGTGGAATCCGGAGTAGGCATGGGTGAGATCCCATCTTGATAGATCTGGACCGAACTCTCACGGGTGAAATGGTGGGCACGAAAGTGCTCACCCAAAATTTTTAGTTAATATAGTTTTTTTTGTAATGTGTGTTTTTGCAGGGACGACGCCCGCATGCAAGCTGCAGGCATCCTAATCCAGGGCCTAACAGGCATGGAACACGTCTAACTGCCTTTATTTTCCTTTCTTTTTTGGTTGCTTTTTGCAGGTGGAGGACCTGATAGCACGAGGGATAGGTATATGGGAAACCAGGCCTGATTCGGCTCAGCATTTCGACACCGGCTCGTAGGTAGAATGCGGGCGGCATGAAAAACTAGGGAGGCTTGATCACCCTTTTTCCAGTCAAATCGCCATCCAGAAGAAGGCGCCTTACTGCATCCAAATGAAGGTGCCAAGTCCAAAAGAAGGCGCCTTACTGCATCTAGAAGAAGGCACCTTACTACACCCGAAAGGTGCCCATCCAGAAGAAGGCACCTTAAGTCAATATATATATATATATATATATATACATATGTAGGCGCCTTCCATGGCAGGAAGGCACCAAGTCTTAAAAAAAAAAACCAGTCGAATACGCCTTCCAACATCAAGAAGGCGCATTCATCCAGTCGAGACGCCTTCCAACATCAAGAAGGCGCATTCATCCAGTCGAGATGCCTTCCAACATCAGGAAGGCGCATTCATCCAGCCGAATACGCCTTCCAACATCAGGAAGGCACATTCATCAAGACGAATGCCTTCCAACATCGGGAAGGCGTGAACCAGAAGGAGGCGCCTCCCACATTGGGAAGACGCATGCAGGCAAAAGTGCCTCCCACCAATCAGAGGCACCTCGTAGCATCGGAAGGCGCATTCATTCGAAGAAGAGCACCGACAACATCGAAAAGGTGCTACAAGGACACCATCCACATGGGAAAGGTACCAAAGAATGCCTCTCGCATGCAACATTTACATCTATCGGATGCCTCGAGCGGAATGAAGCATCGCACGAATGAGCGGCATCAAAGGACCATACCCCTCCCTCATGTCACAAGTCAGCAAATCAGTGGCTACCATGATGACTGGAATGACGAATCAGGTACGTGCATACTAAATCAAATCGTTTATATAATTATTTATAAATACGCAGTACCAAAAAAGATACCGTCGTCATAGAGATCGTATCCCCCCATAGCCGAAATCGCGTGCCAATGATAGGGCGTCTTCCATAACTGCTAGGGTTAGGCATCTTTTCTATAAGAAGGTGCCTTCCTGAAGAAGGAAGGACAGAAAAAATATATAGCAGCAGAAGGCGCCATGGGAGGAAGGTCCAAGAACCACGCGATCAAGAAGAATGAACCCGGTGATGCGATGGGATCGGAGGGGCGGTGAAGACCCAATTCGAAGCCAAGGGGTGGCTCGAATACTGCACCCTGGTCAGTCGGGGCCGGGACGTGGAGGCAGCTAGAGAATTCTTTGCCTCTTTGAGGGGCGATGCGGCCCAAGTACGAGGGGTGGAAATTCCAGTCACCCCTGAGTTCATCTCACAGGCGACTGGATTGCCTCTCATGGGGGAATGTACATACAAGGGCGGAGTGTTAAAACTATACGCCGAAATACTGTTGCCAGGAGGAAATGTGCAGATAGACAGGGAGGGGTTACTCAAAAATAGTCTCCCCATGAATATGCGGAAGATGTTCGAGCAGATTGCTCGATTTTTCACATGCACAGGAAAGTATACCCATCTGCACATTAATCATGTGCACTTCCTCAATCACCTAGTGCATGGGAGGAAATTAAACATACCTTTCTACCTGGCGAATGCTCTGAAAGATGAAGCGGCTCGGTACCAGAAGGGGGCACCGTCCGCCTTAGCCCACCATGGGCTGATATCGGCATTGGTCCGCCATGCAGAAGCACAAGGACAGAACCACGACGAGAGGGAGATGGCGGCCAAATAGAGCAACACAATGCGGTTGCCGAATTAGGGCAAGACGAAGCATCCCCTACAGAGGAGATAACAAACATCGGGCAATTGGCGTTGCCCTATTTTCTAGGAGGAGCGGAGCGGTCACCGGTGCCCGAAGACATAGAGGACAGAGGGCATTCCCCAGTGCCCGAGTATGAGGAGGAAGGAGCGCCACTCGCTGGTGGTGAGGACGAACCAATCCCCAGGAGGAAACGTCTACGGTGATTCCTCTCGATAGAGGAAGGACAGAGTGACCCGGAGATAGACGTTGCCGCCCAAACCCTCCGAGAATTAACGAACCGGAGCCCACGGAATGAAGGAACTTCTAGGAGTAACGACCAGATCGATGCGGCCTTGGAGGAGGCGCTCGAATGGCAAACCGATTTTTGGATGGCACAGCAGATTCTGGAAGATTGCCAGAACTAGCATAAAAGGGAATTGGAGGAAAGAGATAGGTGAATTGCTCAGCTCGAGCAGCTGGTCCGGCAGTTGCAGGAGGAGAATCAAATGCTCCAGGACAGAGGAACAGCAAGACAGGAGGCGTCCACTCAGACTGATTGGGCAGAAGAAGTGTCGACGAACTCTCCCACATCCGTCGAACGAGTATTCTCTTCGGGGAGATTCGATCAGATGCCTGATAGAGCAGCCTAGAGGCAGGGGAGGATTCCTCTATTTTTAGGGGTGAAAAGAAAAGAAGTCCTACCATGCCCCCTGTCATTGTCCTGAGTGACACGAGAGCGGGACGAAGGTCTCCGACAACGAGATAAGACCGAGGAGGATAAGGAGGACCTCCCCGAGGCACTGAAGAAGGAGAAGAGCACGAGGGGTCGACACCGGGGTAGACAGGCGAACGAAGGATCACCCCCAGAGATAGCAGCACAACCGATCCTTTAGAGCAAGGAGAAGTCCCCGAAGGAGAAAGGAGAGACCCCTGTCCAAGCCGTCGCATTTTTTGTAGAAGCCAAGGCAAAGAGGCCCAGGACGGCTCGACAGAAGGCAAAAGTGACCTTCGTCGACTCCGAAGAGGACGAATGGGACATGCAGCCATTCGTCGAAAGGCAAAAATATTTTGAGCAAGCGCGCAATGAAATGAAAGCGGCCAAGGAGGCCGAGGAAGGCATCCTCGAGGGTAAAAGGAGATTCTGGCATCTGCGTCAATCCGACAGAAGACAGCCGGTTTTGGGACATCTATGGTTCATCCCGAGGGTGGCCTTCCATGATGAGGAAGTACTTGGAATGGTGGGGAGTATATGGCCCACAATTGGAGGCCGCTGCGATTGCAAAGGAGAATGCAGGGCTTACCCCTGAAGCGGCCGGATTATACAAGGCCCAAGTAGTGCCTTCCAGAGGGGATAACTCGGATATCCCTCTGGCAGTGGTCGGACCTCCAGACGTCGACCTCTGGCAAGCTGTCGAAGCTGCATTTCAATCGGTAGGAACAACGTTGGCTAGACCACCACCAGTAGCGGCCAGAACAAGAAGAGGACAATTGACAGCCGTAGTTTCCCATAGGCAAAGGCGAACCACACCTTCAAATGCTGGCATGAAAAGACAGGACTCGGGCCGCGGGGGCAGCTAGAATCCTCCAAGAGATGGCGACGATGAAAAGTCAGAGGGCTACCTACAGCTTGGATGCCACGAGGGCGTGGCATATGTTAGGCGTGGGGGGATGATGAGCACCAGAAATGCTCATATTTTGTACATATTTCTTTGATCAATATGCGGTTGTATAATAAGGATTGCATACTTTTATGAATGATTATATAGATATTTGATATAATTATGCGTGTTATCTAATTTGTGTGTTTTTAGTATGTTTTGTGGAATTGCGAGTTGATTTAGTTAGATTTGGAATGGTCGAGGTCCTTTTGATGGACCTGGCACTTTATTTCATCGGGGGTTAATGAAGAGAATACGAGCGCCTCCCTACAGTCGGAAGGCGCCAGCGAATACCGGCGCCTCCCTGAGTCGAAAGGCCAGCGAATACGAGCGCCTCCCTACGGTCGAAGGTGCCAGCTGAATACGAGCGCCTCCCTGCGGTCGAAGGCGCCAGCGAATACGAGCGCCTCCTACGGTCGAAGGTGCCAGCGATACGAGCGCCTCCCTACAGTCGGAAGGTGCCAACTGAATACGAGCGCCTCCCTGTAGTCGAAAGGTGCCAACCGAAGACGAGTGCCTCCCTGCAGTCGGAAGGCGCCAACCAAAGACAAGTGCCTCCCCACAGTCGAAAGGTGCTAGCAAAAGGCAAGCGCCTCCCCACAACCAGAAGGTGCCACTGATTCTTTGCCCGTTGACCAGATTTGAATGACGTGGATGGCAGCGGCTGGTGCAGTTCTAGCTCTGCGTCATGCAGAGCTAAATTGGAGATTGCACCAATGTATCAAAATGTCTTACTGATGCCAAGCAAAGCACGAACCGAAATGAACATGCCGCCATTAGAACAGAATGCCAGACGTCGATTGCATTTGCCAGGTCGTTTCTAATTTAGTGCGGGAAGAATCGACTATTGTAACTACTTATGTAACAAAAGTTCAGCGGGTGTGTTATATAAACACACGCAGATCGTTATGATAGAGATAGAAATAATTAATAAAGATCCATTTAGAGTTACGAGAAGATAGATTGTAATACGTTGATAAATATATTACGGTTCCAGAAGTTCTAAGCGCATGTTCGATCGGGAAGAAGCTGTTGGAGCACTGGGCCCACTCCAAGCCAGTATTTCTTCCCCATTTCCTTTTTGTTTATTTATTTTAATTAGTTTATTGCTTTCATAAGAATGTTCATTAGTTTGCTAGTTCCAGTATTTGCAGTAGATTTATTTTTAGGAATGTGTACATGATTTATTTTTGTAGATTTAATTATGTTCTTCTTACGTAATTTATTGAGGAGTGCGGGAATGATTGACAACCATTTCAAGAACACCCCCAAAATGTAGGATTAGCAGATTCACCTCCAGTGGTATTGTAGTAACCTAATTCGACTCTTCGCAAGTTTACGAAGCTCCCTAGGTTGATAATTAAATGCACGGGCATGTGACAAAAATAGGAAACCATTCACCTTGTTTGGCCCGCAACACACCAACCACACACCCCCCACAACACCCACACCCCCAGAAGCAGGGCCACGAACTAAGCTTACTCAAAGTTTAAGGACCACGTCGGCTAGGCTCTCCATCTATGAGCTCATCCAACAATCATTGCCCCATCAAGAGGCTCTAATGGAGATACTCAAAGCCATCGAGCTACAAACCCACGAACCTAATTCTTTCAACAACTTTGTGGGACATGTGAGGCAGTGCATAGAACCAGTCATAACCTTCAAGGAAGATGAACTAAAATTGGTGACTAGTGATATGGTGGATCCACCCCTGCACGTCATCACGCGGGTCAATGGGATTCCATTCAAGAGGGTGTTGGTGGACACTGGCTCCTCCAACAACATAATCACGACAATGGCATTAAAACATCTTAAGCTACCAGCATCCCACATTGTGGCATCCACTTACACTCTTCGACCATTCAATGACACGTTATGCTCAACGGTTGGCACGATTGTCCTGCCCATTCAAGTGGGACAAAAGACCATTCTTACATTGTGTCATATCCTTGAGGGTGAGATGGCCTACAATATCCTATTAGGCTGGCCTTGGATCAGGGACATGAAGTGTGTCCCTTCGATAGCCCATCAATACCTCAAATACACATATGAAGGGCAAGTACATGTAGTCCCAGCAGACTTAGAGCCCTTTAAGTATTGCAATACGATGCATTTGATGCCACAATCGACCCTCCCATCGACACATTTGGACTTTCAATTGAATCCATCCACGTAGGGTCCGATTCCACCTACATCCCCGTTGTTGAGTCCCTCAAGTAACCGACCTGGCCCATCTTCGTTGTCTGTCCCTTCACCAACAATGCCACCTATGGTGGCCACATCGAAGGACAATGGGAAGAAGCCCTTAGAGGAGGCACCACCATTAGTCTCAACCATCTCTACCGAGGAGGTGCCCAACCGAATGGAAGTCGAGACACCTGGTTCACCCAACATGGAGTGGACTCAGGGAGAACTCCCATTCCCTCCCCCTCAACCATCGACGATTATCGTTGAAATGGCCAATACGGGCCTAGGGGAGTACCTAGTGCGGAACATTGTGGCAACACCTACGCTCGAATCCATGCAAGACATGGGGAGACCTCGCCTCCCCATCGGAACTATCATCCCTTTAGGATACCCGCCAAATCAGACCAACTTTGTATATGGGGGCCTCGAGAACGGTATTGAACCCTACCTACAAGAGGAAGAGGACAAAGAGCCATTTTTTGAGAATGTTGACTATCTGTCCAACCCGAACTTCGCCTTGAAATACCTAGACCAATGTAATTGGCATGGATATGGATTGGGTAGATATGAACAAGGAATGCGCATTCTTTGTCAACCAAGATACTAGATGCCATATGATAAATCAGGAGTAGGGTTCAACCACCCTTTGCCCCTCGACATCTTGGTAGAAACCATATGAGGCTTAGGTCTAGGCAACAGGGATGGGTTGGCACAAGATCCATATGCCAAACCCAACACAACATACACAATGGGGGACTATCTCCCATGGTTAACAACAAACCTTGTTGACCTCAACAACTCCTTTCCCTTTGATCGAGAAAGGGGAAAGTTCAAGGGATAACCTCCAAGAGGGATATGAACAAGATCAAGGAGAGTCTTCTAAAGATGAGTCAGCTTATGAGGTAGCACCTTGGGACCCTTTTGAGTTCGATAGTAATCACTCGCAAGTGATGCCCATTGACGACTATCAGGAGAACTTCGAGGCAATGTTCCCCCTTAATGTTCCACTCGGGAAATTGCCACCTCAAGAGAATCCAGCCCTCTCGTAGAGAGCGAAACAACCTAGAAGGGGCCAAATCAACATGCTCGAACAAAACGAGCCTCCCATGCCGGCCATAAGGCCAAGTGATCAAGAAACGCCTAGTGGGAGGCTATACCAGCTAGAGGGGCACATAGTTGTCGGAGCCAATGAAGGCCTATGGATCTTCGATAGCGACTATGAGGATGAGATTGAGATGGCATATCTCAACCATATGGGGCAACAAGAATACCCCATAGACATCGATGATATGTTTGAACATTTAAATATGGGACCAAGGCATAGGTGGCACTTAAACCAAGCATAGTTAAACCAAGTGCTTCATCCTCCACTTCGGGCATACAGGGAGCACCTCCCACCTAGAGACCCTATAGGGCCACCAGTGTCAAGGGCAGACCCTATCCTTCTATCCACACATAGGGCCGATCCTTTTGTGCCAGTACCCACGAGACCAGATCCGAGGCATAAGGATCACCAAGGATGTCCGAATCAACACCCACACGGTAATGGAGACCAAATTCATTCCATCAACATGATCTCCATTGATTTAACCACCCCCATCCACAATCCAGCTGATCCAACATGACCATTGTATCTAGACCTAGATGCCATAGACTGGGATCGCGTTGACTCACCACCATCCCCATCGAGTATCGGCCTTGCGGTGAGATGTTTCATTTCACCCTAGGACAGACTCAGGATATCTTCCATGCTGAAGAGGAACCCGACGTTCCCAACGTAGATCTAAATTCAGCAAATGATATCCACCTGATCCCAACTCCACACCAATTGGAGGACAGATCCCACATGTCAGTCAAAGAGACGATTGACATAGACATTGGTTCTGATCCAATGAATCCGCAAATCATCAAGTTGGGGGTAAGTCTATCCCCCAAAGAGCAAGCTGATTACATTGCCCTTCTCAAAGAGAAGAAGGAGGTTTTTGCATGGTCCTACAAAGACATGTCGGGGCTAGACCCACGTAGCTAGTCATGCATAATCTAACACTTGATCCGACAGTCAAGCCAATCAAGCAAAAGCTACGTAAGATGCACCCAATAGTGGCCTTAATGGTCAAAGACGAGCTACAAAAGTTGTTGGATGCACAGTTTGTCATCTGCGTGGATTACCCACCATGGTTGTCCAACATGGTACCCGTCAAGAAGCCAGACGGGAGGATTCGCATATGCATCAATTTTTGAGATTTAAACAAAGCGAGTCCCAAGGATGATTTCCCCTTGCCTAGCATCGATGCATTGGTAGATGCTACAGCAGGCCATGAAATGCTTTCCCTCATGGATGGTTTCTCGGGATACAACCAGATTCGTATCAATCTCGATGATCAACTAAAAATGGCGTTCACGATGCCTTGGGGGACATTTTGTTATAAGGTCATGCCCTTTGGCCTTAAAAATGCTGGCGCCACCTACCAACACGCTATGACATACATCTTCCATGATCACATGCATAAAAATTTGGAAGATTATATGGATGATTTGTTGGCCAAATATCTTTTGCGCCAAAATCATCTCGATGACTTACGCAAGATCCTTGATCACCTCATCGAACACAAAGTTAGGCTAAACCCCAAGAAGTGCGTATTTGGCGTCACATCTGGAAAACTCTTGGGTTTCATAGTCTCAAAATGAGGCATCGAGGTAGATCCAAATAAATTCAAGGCAATCCTTGAGATGCTTCCCCCAACCACCATCGAGCAGCTCAGAAGCTTGCAGGGAAAGGTCACGTCAATCAAGCACTTCATAGCACAGTTATCTGACAAGTGCCGACCCATGAATAAATTATTACACAAGGGGGTAGCATTTCATTGGGATGACGAGTGCCAGTCAACCTTCGATGACATCAAACAATACTTGGCTTCGCCACCAGTATTGGCACCACCTAGACCAGGAGTGTCGTTCTACTTATACATCTCAGCTATTGAGGTGGCATTGGGCGCCATGCTAGCCCAAAAAAATGAATTACATAAAGAACAGGCTAATTATTATCTTAGCCGCACCCTGGTCAGTTATGAACTTAACTATGCATACGTTGAGAAGCTATGCTTGGTAGTGGTATTTGCCACCAAAAAGCTATGCCATTACATGTTGAGCAATATGACGTATGTTGTGTCTAAGGAGAATCCATTGCGGTACATGATGAGTCGTACTTATCATAGTAGTCGCACGGCAAAATGGATCATGTTGTTGATGGAGTTTGACATTGAATTCATTGGACAAAAGTCCATCAAAGGTCAAGTCATCACCGATCAACTAGCAGAGGCTCCTCTCAAAGACGATCAACCTCTGATCGTAGAGCTACTCGATGATGGGGTCTTCCATGTCTTAGAATCGCCATATTATGATGAGCCTGAGTCACAGGTCGACATAACCTTATTCTTTGATGGTTCTAAATGTGAGCAAGGGGGTGGCAAGGGAATCATATTTTTCACACCGCAAGGGGCTCCAATGCCTCTATCATTTAAACTTGATTTCCCATGCACCAATAACAATGTTGAATACGAAGCCTTGCTCATAGGTCTTTAGACAACCATCACCATGAACATCAAACACTTGAATATCTTTGGTGATTCGCTGTTAATTGTCAACCAAGTGAAAGGGGTATTCCAATGCAAATGCCTAGTTCTTTAGGCCTACAAAGCCCTTGTGGATAAATTCTTGGCAAAACTTGAATGGTATGACATCGAGGCACTCCCTCGATCATCGAATCATTTTGTAGACACTATGGCCTCCTTGGGGTCACTAATCTCGCAAGACCCTTCTGGTGAGATGACAACCATTCAAGTCAAAACATTATCGCAATCCACGATGGAGCGTGCAAGCTCTGACATAACGCCAAGAATCCACCTGATCCAGATTGAACCATCTTAGGATAGGTTCTCTCAAATCCATGATAGTCTGAATCATGCCAAGCTGGGGTCTTTGTTCTCCCCAACCCCTCTTAATAGCAACACAACGCTATTTCTACAAGTTCTTTCCCGCTCAACTTTTGCTAGGGATGAATTTCAAGAGGGATCGATCATTCATACCGTCGAGGTTTTTGATCAGCAGGATTGGTACACACCCATACGAGACTATCTCAAGTTAGGTAGCCTCCCACTTGGATTGTCGCACGTCACAAAAAGATCATTCAAATAGAGAGCGGCCAAACATGTCTTGCTAGGAGACATTTTGTACCGTCGGAGCTACGAAGGAATCCTCCTCCATTGCTTGGACCAACAAGAGTCCACTTGGGTGATCACCCAAGCGCACGATGGTACATGCGATGGCCACTTTAGCGGTATGGCCATCGCAAAGCGCATTCTTCGCATGGGCTATTATTGGCCATCTTTAGAGCGATATTATTGTGCGTATGTGCGGAAGTGCATGAAGTGTCAACACCATGCTAACTTGACACACGTACCTTCTCAGGCCTTGCAACCGATCCAATCGACTTGGTCATTTTTGTAGTGGGGCTTAGATCTCATCGAAAAGATCTCCCCTTCATCGTCGAGTCGTCACACGTTTATCATAACGGCCACAGAGTACTTCACTAAGTGGGTGGAAGCAATTTCGCTTACCTCTACGACTGGGCCCCGCATTGCGGAGTTCATTTTACATAACATCATATGTCATTTTGGTATTCCATCCAAGATCATCTCGGATAATGGGACGTCATTTAAGAACAAAGATGTGCGTGCTTTGACAACAAAGTACAAAATTTAGCATAGTTTTTCAACACCCTATTATCCGTAGGCAAATGGGCAAGTAGAGGCGTCAAACAAAATGCTAGTTGCCATCCTTAAAAATATGGTCGTAGATAATCATAAGGATTGGCACATCCAAATACCACTTGCCCTGTGGGCTTATCACACTAGCATTCGGACGCCCACTGGGGCAACTCCATTTTCGCTAGTGTATGGCTCCGAGGCAATCATGCCTCTCGAGTTGGAAATACCCTCCCTATGCATATCAATGCAAGAGTTCATCGATGATGACACTACACGATAGGCCCGGTTAGACCAGCTTACGTTACTCGATGAATGACGCGTCAATGCTCTCGAGCATTTACGTATCTATCAAGAGCGACTTAAGAAAGCATACAACATGAAAGTTCACCTGAGGGACTTTTAGGTTGGTGACCCGAGTCTTAAAAGAGAACCAACAAAATTCTAACTTGCCGCCCCATTTAAGGGACAAGTTCATGGCAAATTGGTTAGGTCCTTATGTAATCGATAGTAAAATAGGACCTGGAACATACCGGCTCGCCTCTCTTGAAGGAATCAAGGAACTAGAACCCTTGAACATCAGTCATTTGAGGCCATTCAACATTTAGAGAGCCATAGCTCAACCTAAAAAGCTCCAAGGATTCCCACAATCGCTTGGTCAACATAAAAATGCCCCAAAGGTATCTATAATCCCTTTGGTCAAACCAAAATCCCCAAGGATTCCCGCAATCGCTTGGTCAACCTAAAATGCCCCAAAGGTATCCATAATCCCTTTGGTCAAACCAAAAGCTCCAAGGGTTCTCACCACCGCTTGGTCACCCAAAAAGCTCCAAGGGTTCTCACCATCGCTTGGTCACCCAAAAAGCTCCAAGGGTTCCCATAATCGCTTGGTCAACCTAAAAACACCCCAAAGGTATCTATAATCCCTTTGGTCAAACCAAAAATTGGTCAAACCAAAAGCTCCAAGGATCCCCACAATCGCTTGGTCAACCTAAAATGCCCCAAAGGTATCTATAATCCCTTTGGTCAAACCAAAAGCCCCAAGGATTCCCACAATCGCTTGGTCAACCTAAAATGCCCCAAAGGTATCCATAATCCCTTTGGTCAAACCAAAAGCTCCAAGGGTTCCCGTAATCGCTTGGTCAACCAAAAATGCCCCAAAGGTATCTATAATCCCTTTGGTCAAACCAAAAGCTCCAAGGATTCCCGCAATCGCTTGGTCAACCTAAAATGCCCCAAAGGTATCTATAATCCCTTTGGTCAAACCAAAAGCTCCAAGGGTTCCCACAATCGCTTGGTCAAAAACGAATATTCAAAAAACACCAGATAATCAAAAATAACAAAAAATTGCATCTCACTTTCATGCATATTCTTAAAAATCAAAACACCAAAAAGAAAACAAAAGTTGCATTAGGCATCCCATACATACATTGCATATTTGTTGGTCACACATGTCAAAAGCACCATAGACTGTAATTACTCGGCAATTCCATCATTTTCCAAATTCAGTCCATTTTGTAAAAAGATCCATCAAGAATAACGCCCTTCGCATTTTCGCCATATCATAGTCAGTTGTCTTCTAATGTCTTTAGGGTTTTCATCATTCAACTATCTTTAGATTTCTAGTCAAATGTTGTACAAAGTCAGACCGATTTTTACAAGGTAGAGTTTTACTTGGATCACGCCTTGTTACATAGCATCCCAACACAAGCTTAAAACACATAAAAATTCCCAAGTTGTGTGAACGCGAGATGAAACCTACAAAGCCATCTAGGGTACCATAGGTGAAACGTTATCCTGCTCATCCCCCTATGTGAATGGTTCAAGAATGCTGAGAATTGACAAAAGGACAAGCTCTTCCCCATCCAATGCCCCACAATAAATAGTGGTTTTCACCACTATCAAAAATTCCAAACACCTTTGGTCCCCAAAGTCGTAAGGATTCATACTACACGCCCTTGAGAAGGATGGGTAGTCATCCCCAAGGCCTAAAAGGATCAATGCCATTCACAAGAAAAATCCCAAAAGTCCACCATCAAAAATCCCAAACACCTTTGATCCCCAAAGTCATAAGGATTCGTACTACATGCCCCTGAGAAGGATGGGTAGTCATCCCCAAGGCCTAAAATATCAATGCCATTCCAAAGAAAATTCCCAACCACCTTTGATTCCCAAAGTCGTAAGGATTCATACTACACATCCCTGAAAAGGATGGGTAGTCATCCCCAAGGCCAAAAGGATCAATGCCATTCACAAGCCAAAAACCCACGAGCTCAACTTTGAAAGCAAAATTCAAAATCTAAATCCTCAAAAGGCAACAATAAAAAATAACAGTGGTTATCACCACTACTCAAACCCCTTGCTCAAGAAAAAAACAAAAGAAAAAAATAAACAGTGATTTTCATCACTATGTATGAGAGCAAGTATCCCAACAAGATTGAGCAACCAAAAGACGCCTGAGCTTGAATCCCTGGAATTCTCAGCATTCGAAAAACCATTTAGGTGATCCTCATTACGGGTTTGGTGGATAGCCTACCTGGCAATGGCGGTATCCTAAACGCATGACGATATGTCTATCACATTAGCTTTGCGTGTGTGTAGACCAATGTTTGCATGTGGATGAGCTAGCTTATGGTATCCTAGATTGCCCCATGGATTAATCTTACTAAATGCAACAAAGGAATTAGTGGAGCTAATTAGGTGATCCTCAGTACAGGTTTGGTTGACAACCTATCTGGCATTGGCGGTATCCTTACGAATACCACATAAATGAACTCAATCGCACACACGGGGATGTGAAATAACTTGGTCAAACTCAAGTCGAATTCGTACCTTGTTCGAAAGTCTTGTAAGATAATGTACAGTCTTGATTAGTTAGTTAAAGCATCTGAGTCTCCAAAAAACCTTAACTACATTTTAAAACAATTGTCGTACATTTCATTACTAACATCACCATCAGAAAATACAACACAAAAATTACAAATGAAAAGTTATTCCATAAAGCAATCACATAGTACAAAGAGCCAGTAAATCCTATACAGTCTATGGTGCCATCGCCTGTTTACCAACAAATCATTCCATCCATTCCATATGCATACATCTAAATCATATAGCTAACATCATCCGTAGTCATAATAACATATGCATACATCAACATAAATAAACGTGCATTAAAAACAATAAATCATGACAAGCATATCATCAAACCAAAAATAGTCATGTATATATATCGAGTCAAAATGCCCTCAGGCTACAATAAGAAGGTCCTCTGACCTCACAAAAAAGCAAAAACTCAAAAACCCCAAAGCCTAGGGAGTCGGCCACCATGATCACGTAGGATCGGTGCGACTGGAACTACCCCCAGTAGTATGGGTCCTATGGGACCTCTTTGGGCTGCTGCTACCAGCCCGCACACCCTGCCCACCAATGCTACCCTCATCCAACCGCCTACGATGAGAGGATGCAGACTGCTCAGTCTCACTACCTCTCGTGCGGCATGACGAACCACCTCCATCGAGATCAGGTAACTGTCCACCAAGGCGGACAACCTCTGTCTCCAACTCTACCCGATACCACCCCCACTCCACATCTCGGTGGTGATACACAGCCAATGCGTTGTCCCGCTGAGCCAACTGAGCCCATAGGAGATCCCTCTCCTACAATACATCTCTATGCTCCTCATCCCATCTCCGTAAAAGAGCCTCCAATCGTGCTATCTCAGCATGAAACCCAGCCTCCACATCCCTTGGGATAGCCTACGCATGGGCTCCTCTGACACCCACTGCTCCGGGACATCCTATACATCCGGCTGCTTTGGAACCCCCGCATCCTCTCCATCACCAGTGAAGTCATCGACCTCCACCATGTTTGCATCATCCAACGGAGCCCCCCAACCCTCCACTAGTGCCTCTACATCCCCACCTCCTATTGTTGTCACATCTACACCCTCCAAAGGCCCCTCACCCCGCCATCGCCGCATAGTCCACCATCGGTCATACTCTACAGTTACCCCGACATCGTCCACGTTGGGTACCTCAATAACTACATCAGACCCCTCGCCCAGTGGCTCAATGATCGGCCAGACTAGGGTCCTCTCATCCCTATGCCATCGATAGATCAAGGGATCACCAAGCAATCCCTGGTGCACCCCAAACTGCCGTGTCACCCGGACATACGGGAAGTACTCCTGTTCTGTCCCATGATGCCCAATCAGCCACCTACCCCTACGCACCCGTCGGAGCCACTCTCCAACCTTAGGCCAGGATTTTTAGTCCCGATATGGTCGCCAAAACACCTACCCTGGCATCAGACGAGCGAAGGCATCAGTATAGTGACCTACGTCACCTACCCGTCGTCGACTCTGTCCATGCTCCTCTGACCATTGCCACAAATTGGCATACCCAATCTCCCGATCCACCATCTCACCTCGGGTGGTCCAAGGCAAACCCTGTGGCCGCTCCACAGCTATGTGCTGCCACCCCTAGCACTGCAAAAGATAGCTGCACCCGATCCCCTTTCGCCTTCGATAGTGGACCTTGTACAACTCATCGTACAACTATGCCAGCAACGTCTGACCCCACCTCATAATCAATGGAGCTGATGTCGGACACTCCACCAAAGTGAAAACCAACTCCAATAGGTTCCAAGGGAACCTCGCACCTGAGGAGTCAGGAAGCAGCATATTGGAAATGAGGGCCATGAGTAACGCATGCCTCACCCCCAATACGCCCTTCTCTAGCCACCACCGCACCAGAATACCGCCTATCTAGCAGTCCACCTCAACCCTCTCCATAGGCCTATCCACCCCCCTCTCCCCCATTGAACCAAAACAATGTGTCAGTACTGTTGTCCGTTGGTCTCGATGGGTCGTTCGGATGGGCAACCCATCTATCAAAATCCGTAGAATCCGATATACATCCTCCAAAGTAACCATCATCTCCCTTATTGGGAGATGAAAGGTGTTGGTGCGGGGATCCCACAAATTGATCAGGGCAGTCAAATATGCCCGATCCCCCACCATAGGCTCCAAACACGTCACCTTCTTGAGCCCAAGGGCATCAAGCCACTCCCAATCCGCAACTATCAGTGCATCCCGGGCATCAGAGAACATAGTCGGCTGGTGGTGCCGACTCCTCACAACCTACAAAACACAAACACAATAAAACAAAAAAAAAACAAATTAGGGTTTTAATATTACCTTAATAAAAACAAAACACTGTACAACAGAAGTACAACCTACAGTTTACAATAAAAGTGTACAACAAACATCAAAGAAGTGCACTACAATAATACTATACAAAAAGTACAACTCAATTCAAATAAATTGTATAGACAAAAAACAAAGTACAGGAAAACAAAAGTATAGAAAAACTGTATAGCAAAAGTACAGATCAATCAAATAAACTATACAAACAAAAAACAAAGTACAAGAAAACAAAAGTACAAAAAAACTATACAGCAAAAGTACAGATCAATCAAATAAACTATACAATCAAAAAAAAAAAAAACAAAAAAAAAACAAATCATACTAGGGTTTTTAACCTTAATGTGAACTAAAAATCAAATAAAAACATAAAACATACTAGGTTAACAAAAAAAAAAAAAAAAATACAAACATAAAACTCATACTAGGGTTTTTTAACCTTAAAGTGTGAACAAAAACATCAAATAAAAACATAAAACTCATACTAGGGTTTTTTTAACCTTAAAGTGTGAACAAAAACATCAAATAAAAACATAAAACTCATACTAGGGTTTTTAACCTTAAGTGTGAACAAAAAAAAATAAAAACAAACATAAACATAAAATTCATAGTAGGGTTTTTAACCTTAAAGTGTGAACAACAAAATCAAATAAAACACAAAATCTATATTCGGGTTACAACCTTAATAAGACAAAAACAACAAAAAAATAACGCTCACAAGCATTTTATATGTGCATTTTAAAAATTCATATAAACACAAAAAAAAATAACACGCAGAAGGAAGGAACATCATACCGGTCTCGCCTCGGCTCCTCCACTCGAAGATCCGGTCCTCGCACTCATGATGTCCATGAAATCTCAGCAGTGCTCCGCTACGCAAACTCGCACTCCTCCTCCTCACTGCTCCAAATAGCCAAGAAAAAATTGTTGCAAATGAGCCCAAAACCTAGATTTGGTCTTTTTATAGGCTGTTAGGCCTGTAATCGTTCCACCCTGGGATGAGCGCTCTAGTTAGTGCTCGTCCCACCCTGGGATGATTACCAAATTGCTATTCGTCCCACCCTGGGACGATTACAGAGCAAAAAATAAAGCAACAAAAACTGCATCCAAAAAATGCACCAAAAATAGCAATAAACCTGCCGAACCAAGGTGCCTCTGCACCTGACATTCATGGCATGCAAAAACTACATCGGGGTCACAAATACTCACTATCCTACTCCCTAAGAAGGCTAGCATAGCCGGACCGCTCCACGAGAAGGAGGATTTTCGATAATTTCTACCCCAATAGGCGTCAAGAAAAGGGTCAAAACCCACCAAAAATAGGTCCGATTGTTGGAAAACTGCTAAGCATTCAATAGAAAACAACTGAAGGCACCCTTACAAACGTCATCTTGGGTCAAGCGACTCGTCGCTTTTCTCATCTTGGTCATTCCCTCATCGATTCGTCGCTTGAGGGGGTAGTCACACTTAGGCACCAAATCAACAAATACACACCCAATCAAGGAAATGGCATGCATTCAAAGAATCATTGACAAAGACAATCACGCTCCTGCTTGGGGCAGCAAACAAGCAATAATCACAAGTTGAACAAACACTTGGCATTCTGGAAGCATGAAGACAAGGTTCCTCAGACAAAAGGTTGCACCCTTTGCCTATTCATGATTGAACAATGTCCAAGATCAAGTACACCTCACCGAAAAAGGTTACACTTGAGTTAAGCTCCTTAGCTCGTCAGAAGCAAGGATTCAAGAATGCGTGCCCTTTCCATACTTGGGGCATCAAAATTTGGTTAGGTTACTAAGAAACCCTAATCATTAAGTGCTTTGGTCATCTATTTTTTCTCAGCACTACGCCACACACAACGCATCCCAAAAAGGGGCATCTGTAGACACCAAAACAGCACCAACTCGATTATGTGACTACAAGCACTGATCGAGTTGGCATACATACCCCCTAGGGCAGCCTCCAGAGGTTAAACAGTGGTCCTAACCACTCCCAAATCAGTTTTGGAAGGTCAGAGGTCAATTTGGCACCTTTTAAGCACTTTTGCTCCCTATTCGTCCCACCCCGAGACGATTAGCAGCAATCGTCCCAGGGTGGGACGATTAGCAGGTTTGACTAGCAAAAAGTCAAGCCTTGACAGATCTGCCACTCAACTTCACCTTCATTGCATGCAATTGTGAGGAATGGTTTCAAATCTGAGAGAGGGACTTCAGTCAAGCATGCCTTGATCATGGAGGCCCTAAATCAGGGAGGAATCTTCTCTCCCCCAAGAAAGGCATGACAAGCCAAGTGGTGCCCTCGCATGCGCATTCAAAGGAGACCCTCAGGTCTATAAAATGGTGAGCCTCCTCACCCCAAAAAAGGACAGAGTAGGAGCATTTGGAGCAACGGAGTGCTGCCAAATTATACCCACATTCCCTTTTGTGCTTCCTACATCCCTAATTTCTCTTTTGGAAGAGAGGTTATCGGGTGAACACTAAGAATGCAATCTCGACCCAAAACCCAAGCAATCAGCCACAATCCCACACCAAATTCATCGACACAACCCCCTAGGAGGTTTTGGACCCATCCCAAGTGGATTGGTGTCAAAACCAGACCCCAAACGACGGGCGTCCTGCCCCCGGGCGCCCCCCAAACTGCTACAGTCCTAATCGTCCCACCCTAGAGCGATTAGAAATCCATGAATGCTTTCTTCACTATTCTTTTTGCATTATGTTCTATTTGGTTTACTTATGCTATTGTTCAAGTTTCATTGCATTCTAACCTGTTTTGACCTTGTTTTTATCATTTTATGCGTTTACTAACCTACCGGGAGCGCCTTCGGATACGGGACAATCTGGGCAGAATCTGCAAAATCTGACCTTCTGGGTCATCCCAAAATGCCCCTTTTTGTCTAACCCCAAGTTTGCAAGAATTTTGGAGGCCTTTGGACAGGACATTTGCAAGGTCGCTTTTGCATGTTTTGTGACAGTCCTAATCGTCCCACCCCGGAGCGATTAGAAATCCATGCATGATTTCCTGACTGTTATTTTTGCAATGTGTCCCTAATGATGTTTCTATGCTTCTATCAAAGTTTGAATTCATTATGACATGTTCTGACCATCGTTTTGCTATTTTATGTATTCACTAGCCGGAGGCCTTGGGGATTGCATGTTTTCCCTCTATCCGCATATGCTATTAACTATTTGTTGTTTCTCTGTGTGTAGGATCTCACCGCCAGGAACACTAGAGGGGCAGAAAGGAATGACGAACACATGGACACAAGCGGTGGCAACCTTTGGCCCACCCATTTCAAATGTGGGCATGCGAAAGACACTGGAAGCGTATCATCCGTTGATGTAACGAACTGTATCAAACGTTCTGAGCCCTGAAAGGGGGACGTATTGTAACCGGATTTAAAAGCAACATTAATAAAAGAGGCCCCGCTTTCCTTTGTTTGCTAACATCTCATGTATTTCCTTCATGCATTGCTTTTCTCGCATTCATAGGACTTAGCATTTGTGTATCAATTTTCGTTTGCACCATTGGTCTGGTACGTCGTCACCCCGCATTCGAGCTTTCAAAAATGTCTAATAAAATGGAGTGTAGATTTATTGAAAGCATAAATAAAGCAATAATGAATAATATCTTGTTGATATTATACCTATTTTTATGATCCACGCTTCTGCTTTTGCGATCTGATGGTGCACAAACGCCTGAAAGTGTTTGAGGGATTTTCGATGGAAAATCGACTGAGGGGAAACACCATGGAGCATTATAGAAGGCTTATGAATGTCCTACAGTATCTCTAGAACACTTAGTAGCATTCTAGTAATGCTTGGTAGTGTTCGGGGGTTTCTAGGAAAGGTACCGCAAAACCAGATCTGGTTCGCAGGGGTTCTAGCAACAAAAAATGGAGGATGCGATGGCGACAAGGATGGAAAGGGATAGTAAAATGATAGGGTTTGTATGAGGATGAATGCAAGCGCTCTAATGATATCTAACTTTTGAATTGACTGGTCACTTAACTGTTCAACCACTTAACCTCATTCACAAAAGTGAATGGTCTTTTATAACTTGTCTTCAACATGTTAGGGTTTCGATGACACCAACAGGCGATCGAGATTAAATCATGATGAATGGCTAAGATTATGTCTTTGATATGTGACACGGATCAAGTTAGATGGATGGATGAGATTAGATTGTTATATATATATATATATATATATATATATATACATATATATGTATATATATACATACATATATATGTATGTATGTATATACATATATATGTATGTATGTATATACATATATATACATACATATATATGTATGTATGTATATACATACATACATATATATATATGTATGTATGTATATACATACATACATATATATGTATATACATACATACATATATATGTATATATATACATACATATATATATATATATATATATATATATATATATATATATGTGTGTATATATGTATATATATGTGTGTATATACATATATATATGTATATATACATACATATGTATATATACATATATATATGTATATATACATATGTATGTATATATACATATATATATGTATATATACATATATATACATATATACATATATATGTATATATACATATATATACATATATATGTATATATGTATATATACGTATATATACATATATGTATATATATATATATGTATATATATGTATATATACGTATATATGTATATATGTATATATATATATGCATATATTGTATATATATATATATATGTATGTATATATACATATATATGTATGTATATATATACATATATACGTATATATGTATATATGTATATATATGTATATATATGATATATATGTATATATATGTATATATATATATATATATGTATATATGTATATATATATATATATATATATATATATATATATATATATATATATATATATATATATATATGTATATATATATAATATTTATATTTATATGCATAAATATAAATAAATATACATATATAAAAATAAATAATGGATGGTTGTGATTGGTTGATGCGTGGAAGACAAGTGGCTAGGATTTGGTGTCTATAGTTACCTCATCTTCCACTTTTTCACTTTCTATTCCTTGTTCTTCTTCTTGATTTTCTACTTTTTCCTTTTCTCCTTTTTGAACTTCTTCAATCAATTTAAACTCCTCATTGTTCATTTATGAATTTTATTTTCCCATTGTAACATCTTCTTGTGGTTTTTCCTTCTCCAAGGCCTTGAATTGATTTTTCACTTATGTCTCCTTCATTTTTAATACCCACATTCCTTTAGTCTACTTTTTATTTGATACATTCTTAAATCCTTCATTATCCTTCCCATTGCCCTATTCTTCCATACTTGTCTTGCTTTTCTTGGGCAATTACAGACATAATGTCCATATTCATGGTAGTGGGTATATTTAAATGGGATATGCTCTTAATCTAGCTCTTGCTTTCATACTTGACCCTATAGTTCAATTTCAATATGCTTTGGTAAGCCTTCTATTATGTCCATCACACATATTCTAGCATATGTGGTTAACTTTCATTTTTTTATCATCTCAATCATCTTAATTAACCACCCTAAAGAGTCTCATATTGCTTTAAAATATTCTTCCCACCAAAATTGATATGGTAAAAAGGCATCTTAACCCATATTGAAATGGAGTTTGGAATCTCTTCTCTTAGGTTAAAATTATCATCCCAGTACATAGTCCACTTCTTGCCATGAACCAAGGACCTCTCTCAAAATTCATTTTGCTTTGTTGTAGGCAGATCCCATTACAGGCGTGATATCAACCATTTTTAGTAATTGTATATCTCTATCCCACGGAGCGGTCCGACCGCAATGGCCTTCTTAGGAAATCAAGATGATAGCAATTCCATTCAAGTCTTGTGTTGAATCACTATGTTCGATGATCTGGTCAACGTTAGATGCCCCAATCATGGAAAGAGCATACATCATTGAATCATTGCCTTCGATGAGTTGAAGAACTTGATTTTGGTAAGCTTAAGTCAAAATCCTAGTCTTGGCGGCAATTAGGAGACAAGCTTCCTAGCCTTGGTGGCAATTAGGAGATAAGCTTAAGTCTAATCCTAGCCTTGGCGACAATTAGGAGATAATCTTAAGTCTAATCCTAGCCTTGGCGACAATTAGGAGATAAGCTTAAGTCAAATCCTAGCCTTGGCGGTAATTAGGAGACAAGCTTAAGTCTAATCCTAGCCTTGGCGACAATTAGGAGATAAGCTTAAGTCTAATCCTAGCCTTGGCGACAATTAGGAGATAAGCTTAAGTCAAATACTAGCCTTGATGGTAATTAGGAGATAAGCTTAAGTCTAATCCTAGCCTTGGCGACAATTAGGAGATAAGCTTAAGTCTAATCCTAGCCTTGGCGGCAATTAGGAGATAAGCTTAAGTCTAATCCTAGCCTTAGCGAAAATTAGGAGATAAGCTTAAGTCTAATCCTAGCCTTAACGACAATTAGGAGATAAGCTTAAGTCTAATCCTAGCCTTGGCGGCAATTAGGAGACTAGCTTAAGTCTGGTTTGCTTGAATTTGCTTTTGATCTTTTATTTATTTGCCCTAAGCAAGGAGGGTGCATGATTGTCTTTAGCAATGATTCTTGAATGAATGCACTTAGCAATGATTAAGCGTTTAATTGTTGATTTGGATTGTACATGTTGTTATTATGACCAATGGGCTTAGTGGATGTCATTGGGGCATTTTGGGTGACCAAAGGGGTTTATGGATACCTTTGGGGCTTTTTGGGTGACCAAAGGGTTTATGGATACCTTTGGGGCCTTTTGGGTTGACCAAAGGGTTTATGGATACCTTTGGAGCTTTTGTTTGACCAAAGGGTTTATGGATACCTTTGGGGGGCTTTTGGGTGACCAAAGGGTTTATGGATGCCCTTTGGAGCCTTTTGAGGTTGACCAAAGGGTTTATGGATACCTTTGGGGCATTTTGGGTGACCAAAGGGTTTATGGATGCCTTTGGAGCCTTTTGGGTGACCAAAGGGTTTATGGATACCTTTGGGCTTTTTGGGTGACCAAAGGGTTTATGATACCTTTGGAGCCTTTTGTGAGTTGACCAAAGGGTTTATGATACCTTTGGAGCCTTTTTGAGTTGACCAAAGGGTTATGATCCTTAGTTGATACCATTAAAATGACTTGAATTATGACAAAAGGTTATGATACCTTTGGAGCATTTTGAGTTGACCAAAGGGTTTATGGATACCTTTGGAGCTTTTTGAAGTTGACCAAAGGGTTTATGATACCTTTGGAACTTTTTGAGTTAACCAAAGGGTTTATGATACCTTTGGAGCATTTTGAGTTGACCAAAGGGCTTTTGATACCTTTGGAGCTTTTTGGGTTGACCAAAGGGTTTATGATACCTTTGGAACTTTTTGAGTTGACCAAAGGGCTTATGATACCTTTGGAGCCTTTTGTGAGTTGACCAAAGGGCTTATGATACCTTTGGAGCCTTTTGTGAGTTGACCAAAGGGTTTATGATACCTTTGGAGCCTTTTTGAGTTGACCAAAGGGTTTATGGATGCCTTTGGAGCTTTTTGTGAGTTGACCAAAGGGCTTATGGATACCTTTGGAGCCTTTTGTGAGTTGACCAAAGGGTTTATGGATACCTTTGGAGCATTTTGGTTGACCAAAGGGTTTATGGATACCTTTGGGGCATTTTGAGTTGACCAAAGGGTTTATGGATACCTTTGGACCTTTTGAGTTGACCAAAGGGTTTATGGATACCTTTGGAGCCTTTTTGAGTTGACCAAAGGGTTTATGGATACCTTTGGAGCATTTTGTGAGTTGACCAAAGGGTTTATGATACCTTTGGAGCTTTTTGTGAGTTGACCAAAGGGCTTATGATACCTTTGGAGCCTTTTGAGTTGACCAAAGGGTTTATGATACCTTTGGAGCCTTTTGGGTGACCAAAGGGTTTATGGATACCTTTGGGACCTTTTGGGTGACAAAGTTTAGATACCTTGGGCTTTTAAGAATTTAATTAGGGAGGTATGATACCAATAATGCCCTAGTTGATGCTAAAAAATATTTTTATTTTGATGGATGCAATGATGAATGCAATGCCTAGATAATGATGTGATAATATTGTATGTATGCAATGTACTGATGACATGTGCTAGGTATATGATAGATGTATGCTTAGATGCTATGATCTATATGTATAGATGCACTATGATGTATGCATATATGGATGCAATGCTTACATGATTTGATTATTGCTATAAGATGTGATGTATTGATGACATGCACTAGCTAGCTGATGAATGTATGATTAGATGTTGTGATCTAGATGTGTAGATGGACTACTTATGATGTATGTGTATATGGATGCAATGATTGGTGTTTAAATGCATGTTTATTTTGATTTAATTATATGCATCTAATTTATGTTGTTATGATATGGTAAATGCAATGTGTGTAATACAATATTTACATGATGGTGATCTAATGTAAACTGTATGCTTTAATCACTTAAAACATAAGGAATGAATGTGATATGAGTTTAACAATCTAATGGGTGACACCACAGAATGTAACACGATCATGAATGTAAATAATTAATCATTTAAGCATTCAAGTGTGAGATGAGATGATGTGATATGTATGTACTTTCTCTATAAGATTTTGTAAATTAAAATAAATGTACAAAATAGTCAGTGGTCGTCTAAATATCATTGTTGATATTTATCTGGTATCTGTCCTATTTCATGAACACCCTTTAATGAACAAAACCTCATAAAGAAAGTTGATGATTTGATTGATGGAATGATTTGTTGCTATTAGGGGATTTTTGAGGTTTTCCATGAGACTCAAACACCCTAGTTACTTCATCAAAAGTTGTATAATGACCATACAGGACTCCTAAAAGATAAAGTTTTTGTTATGAAGACCTAGATATTCATTATCCCTGTGTGTGCAAATGAATATATTAGATAAAATATAAGCATACCCCAATGCCAGGTGGGATTCATGCAACCCATTGTTGTATTGGGGATCCTCAAATGTTCATCCTGATCCTAAGTTGGACTCAGTTGGATTAGACCATTAGGCGATACAGGACACCTAAAGCTAGCTCTTTTTGCAAATTGCTTAGAACTACCCTAATGCTAGGTGGGATTCATGCAGCCCATTGTTGTATTAGGGATCACTCAATGGTTTGTGGAGATCGACCATTCCAAGGATTCAAGCTCTTCACCCCCTTATTTTCTTCACATTTATTTGGGATACTTGCTCATGCTTAGTGATGAAAATCATTGTTTATTTTGAATTTTTGTTTTTCTTTGAGCAAGGGATTTATGTAGTGATGATAATCATTATTTATTTTGCTTTTGAATTTTGCTTTGTTTCAGGATTTTTTCTTGTTTTGATGAAAGCAAGGGATTTCTTTGGGTAGGGGGAGCTTGTCCTTTTTCCAATGATCAAAATCCTAGACCAAGCGCATCGCAAGGTGAGCAAGTAAAAACCTTTCACTTAGGATGCCTAGTACCACTTTGTAGCGTTCATATTTCCCTTGTTCCAACTAGGATTTTAGTGTTTTGATTAGTGATGGGATTCTGAAATATACCAGGTGCTATCAAAACCAAACCTCATCTATCAAAAGTAAAGATAGCTTTCTACAAAATCTGAGAAAATCACTAGGTATGGCTGAGTGACCGGAAAACCCTAGTATATTCCTTATAGCAACAGGAAGGGGTTGTGTTGAAAAACACAATTACTCACATGGGTTATGGATGATGATGGATTTTGAAGATGCATGATTGAGATACAAACGTGGTGTCATTTGTAAGATTGCAAACACAATCTATCCTAATGCAAGTGCAATGGATGGAAATGCCTATATGCAATGCAACTAATGGATGCAAATGCCAAATGCAAATGTTTTTGTATTTTTAATGTTTTCCATTGTTTTTGAGTTTTGATTATTCTGAATGTTTTTTGAACTTTTTGACTTTAAATTGTTTTTGTGCTTTTGATTTTTGTTTTTGACCAAAGGGCTTTAAGATGCCTTTGGGGCTTTTTGTGAGGTGACCAAAGGGCTTTAAGATGCCTTTGGGGCTTTTTGTGATTTGACCAAAGGGCTTTAAGATGCCTTTGGGGCATTTTATGATTTGACCAAAGGGCTTATGATGCCTTTGGACTTTTTTTACCAAAGTTAATTTTTATTACAAAGCTATGATGCCTTTGGGGCCTTTTGTGAGTTGACCAAAGGGCTTATGATGCCTTTGGGGCATTTTGTGAGTTGACCAAAGGGCTTATGATGCCTTTGGAGCCTTTTGTGAGTTTGACCAAAGGGCTTATGATGCCTTTGGAGCCTTTTGTGAGTTGACCAAAGGGCTTATGATGCCTTTGGAGCCTTTTGTGAGTTGACCAAAGGGCTTATGATGCCTTTGGAGCTTTTTGTGAGTTGACCAAAGGGCTTATGATGCCTTTGGAGCCTTTTGTGAGTTGACCAAAGGGCTTATGATGCCTTTGGAGCTTTTTGAGTTGACCAAAGAGCTTATGATACCTTTGGGGCTTTTTTGAGTTGACCAAAGGGCTTAAGATGCCTTTGGGGCTTTTTGATTTTGATGTTTTCTAATTTGTTTGGATTTTGATATTTTCCATTATTTTTGAAATTTTGATTATTTTAAATGTTTTTGGATTTTGATATTTTATGATTTTTGTTTATTTTTATGTTTTTTAAAGGGGAAGGTATGCTACCTTAGGTACCCCTAGTGTGTGTGCCACTCAATGAAAGTGAGGAAGGTGTGATACCTTTAGAGGTCTCACTTTGCTTCATTGATCTTGATGTGGATGATGGGGAAGGTACTTTACCTTTAAGACCCCCAATGTGCATTGTGTTTGATGCGTTGTGATTGGCTTGGCTAGGAGTAATAGAAATTGACCCCCTATTGTGATGTGTAATTTTGTGCAATGCCAATATCTCGATGAGATGAGATGAGTGCAGGAAAAATGTTAGATGATGCCACAAGTTGCATAGATTAATTTTGATATTCATGTTTCTCTGTTGCAACACTGATCATTCCCACAAACTCTTGGGGAGGCATATTAATGTGCACCTGATTAGGTTGCTCGACTTGATTGGTAGGTGCTATGTTTGCTTCATGTGCATGCAAGGGGTCTTGGAAGACTCCTATCTGAAGCTCTTGCCTCTCGATCATATCTTGTACTAAATCTCTAAAGGGATGACATGTCTGAATGTCATGACCCCTTTGTCGATGGTACACGCAATATAGATTTTCTTTGTGCACCTTTGATCTACGCTTATTAGGTTTCAATGGATGGATCTCTGAAAGATTGATTCTTCGTACCTCATATAATCGATCAAAGAGCGATGCTAATATCTCTAGAAAATCAGTATATTATCATTGTGGCCGACGTTGTTGGCCCTGTATCTGATTCTATTGCATATGATTTTGGGCCAGAGGAGGTTGGTCTTGGTAATTATGTCGCACTGGTAGAGGTGGTGCTACCTGGTTTGAGGATTTTGGGATACTCAAAACAACTTGATTGACTAGGGCCACCTTTTGTTGCATGTTGCCACCTTTAATATTCTTGTTTGGCCATTCCCTTTTGTGGAGTTGAATATCACCTTCCTCGATCTTGATGTCCTCAATAACCTTGGCCTATGCTAAGGCCTCCTCGAATGTTTGATACTATTATAATTGCAAGAGAAGCAAGATTTGTTTTGAATAACTTCTTGTAAACATCCGAATGAGCTCTATTGTTGGTAAGGTGAAAGGTAATTTTGACATCACCTTCCTCCATTTATTGCCATACTCAATGACTGGCTCATCATCAAGTTGATGAAGGCTAGCCAAGTCAGTCAAGTTTATCATTTTCTTAGCACTAGAGGAAAAATGTTCCAAGAATAGCATCAACCAATTGCTCAAAGGTGTATATGCTATGATGTGGTAGATGATTATACCATTCTAAAGCATCCCCAAATAGCATTGTAAGAAATATTCTCAACATCAAGGGGTCATTATCTTGAAAATGGAAGCACATATTGATGAAGATTGTCACGTGCTCTTGTGCATCTTCATCATCTTTGAATTTTTCAAGTTGAGGCATCTTGAAATTTGATGGGTATGTCGGTGATGACATTGATGGATGCAAAGGTTGGTTGCTAAGCTACTTTAGTGTAGGTTTTTGATAAACCGACCTTTGATTTTATTTTTCAAATGAATTTATCCGATCAACTAGCACTTTGTATGGCCTTGAAGAAATGATATGATCTTCCTCTTGTCGCCCTTGATTAGGTAGAGGAGGCCGCTTTTGATGTTGAGGTTGACGATAAGTGTAATCATTAGGTACCTCATCATAAATGGATTCAAGGTAAGCATCCACTTCTTCCTGATGTTCCCATTGGGACTCTTCATATGATTCCTCATCGTATTGATCTTGATACTGTTGAGGAGTATGAGGTTCTTGATGATAACCAGATAATGGCCTTTGATGTTGAACATGATTTTGGCATGGCCGAGGGGGAAGATTCTGAGATTGCATTGGATGCCTTATGCATTGTTGCATCCTCTGGGTGCTAGGCGTAAGCACCACTTTATGTAATGCATTTTGCACTTGCTCTTGTTGTATCTTTTGTTGTTCTTGTATCTTTCGTTGATACAACCTTTGTAGGTGTGCTCATTGTGAGTCCACCCCTTATTGATTTAATTTTTGTTGATCCAACTGGAGTTGATCCACACATTATTGTTGGTTAAGTTGTGGCCTTAGTGCCTGATGTGTGTGATCCCATTGTTCAATTGTATGGGGGCTATGTACCCTCGTATTGGAAATACGAATGGGTTTGTCATGTCTTTTCCCCTAGTAGGATCTATTACTTGTTTTCCATACTCCCTAAAGGTTGCATTGACCTGATACTCTAGTTTATGAGTAGGCTCTGTATAGTCTGACGATGCAGATATGCAACATGGTTGCCCCACGTACTCTTCACGAGGAGTAGGAGGATGAATTGGGTCCTCTTCCTCATCTATGAGGAATGATGCATATTCAATCTTAGATATAATATTTGTATATTCAGACTGCACAGAAGCACAATGTGTATATGTATAATGCTCTCTATGAGGAGTAGGGGGATGACTTGCTCGATCAAATGGGGTGGTTTGTTCATCCAGGCTAGGCCATGGTGTGCTCTCATTTTCATCTTTCGATTGATGTATAGAGCAAGCTAGGATGTGAACCTGCGACATTGACCTACTAGGCCCCTCAGTGGGTGGATTGTTCCTTATATAGAATTCTATCAAGGTGTTCCAGTCTGGAAGGTTTCCTGGAGGACCTATGGGTGCTTCCCTAATAGGGATATCTCGAAGGTTTACCCCCCTAGGGATTGTATTGTTGTTATGATAAAACTTGGGATGCCATTCAGGGATGGGCATGTCCTCTAGACTGATTTGGAGATATTCGCTGGTTATGGAGCTTGAATCTCTCTCTGAATTGGAGGTCTTGTTTTTAACCACATTTGGACCAAATCCATAAAAGGGGGGTCCATCGACCATTTTTAGAAAATTTTGACTTTTCAAAAAAAGTTGTAAGTGTTATATACCAAAATGATCAGTGCGATGAGCTGATCACAATGGGCTAGGACTCCAAAAAGTGACTTTCGGGTCAAAATTTTGTATTTTTGAAATAATTGGCCAACAAGGGCTCGTGGGGAAATGCCCACTTTTAGGAATTTTTAGGAAATTTTGAAGCATGAAGAGTTAGGACTCAAAATTTTTGTGAGAGGTGCACAAGGGGCTAACTAAGACAACAAAATAAATTTGGCAATTTTTGGAGTTGTCTAGCCCATTTTATGACTATTTTAGTGCAGTTTTTCCCTATTTTTGGCTTCAAAAATAGAGTAATCATAAAACCAAAATAACTTTTTCGTTATAGCTCTGATTTGCATGATTCTCGATCTGTTGGATGCAGAATCAAAAAGTAGCTTTTTACTTATTTTTTTCAATAAATTTCTTTGAAAAATTAGGGTTAGGGTTTGGTCCTAGATCAAGGATCTTAGGTTGATTACCCAAACAATAAAGAAACACACAAAGCAGACAATATGATTATCTCTTTTAAGGATTAAATGTGTGTCCTAAAACTTGTTTAGTGTGTTTTTTATTTGTTGAATATACAAGCTAACTCTCATCGTGTTTTGCATTTTATTGATGATATACTCAGATTATTTAAAGGATTTCACCTATATACTCGCACAAGCCGAATATGGTAGTGAAGTCCATACTCAACGAGGTAGCATAGGTACTACCAACCCTCACCCAACACACCGTGCATAGTGATACACCCCTCCAAAGAGGAGTGCATGCTATTTTGCATGGATAGGATAGTTCTTGGGTCGGCCTTGGCCATGAACGGGTCTCGATGATACAATGTCAAGCGAGCCAACCAAGTGGTAATGACATCCACTGTTGGTCTCGATCAACGGGTTGGATGTGAGAGCCCAATGCCACTGATGTTAAAAATAATATGTGATGTGTGTGGGGTTATTTTTAGATTTTTGCATAAAGGAAAATAATGCATCAATGAGCACTCATGATTTTTCTCCTATATGCCTAAGAAAAGAACGTTTTATTTTCAAAAAAATGCATATCTAAATATTTCAATGACTTTCAGAGAATGCATTTTACTACTTCATGAAATAATGGCCACTGGTTGGGCCCCATGCAAGCAAGCTTAACAAACAAAAACCTAGACCGCTAGAGACTAGGGCAGACCTTGAAAATAGAGGTCCGTTGTTCCTAGCAGCGACTAGAAGAAAGCTAAAAAAACTAAGAAGGCTTCAATGCATTTTTCTCTTATCATTTTCTTATGTTTTCTTTAATTAAAATGTTGTTTTACTTGCTATTTTCTGAAAATAAATTATAGACAAAGAAATATAAGGAATCAGAGAGTGCCTCCAACCTGAAATCCACATTTGATGAAATATAGGCTGACCTTTATGGCACTTTTTCTTCTAGTCATTGTTGACCAGAGTGACTACTATTGGCTGTTGACTTCAAAAGCGATCACACTCTATTGGCCACTATCAACTAGAGTGGCTAGATCTACACACAAAAAACACATGAAAACATCAACAAAATAGTCAAAAATAGAAAACTAGGTGGGATTCCCATCGTGATCACCATTTGTACAACCCTAGGAAGAGCACACCCTACTCTACTTGCATAATAACATCAAAATAAAGGACCATGAAAGCATAGATAACACAAAAATGACAAATGAAAGAAGTATATTTTATTCATTCATATTGGATTTCGGTTACATATCGGTCCCTCTGAGGGATACCCAGTTTGATACAATGAAATACAAGCAGAATGGTGAAGATGTCCCCTCGCAAGGGGATGGTGCGCTCCGTAGGCCTCTCGATCTCGCACATGAACTTGTATGAGGGCTTATAGATGCCTCCTTCTCCTTCTCTTCTAGAGGGATCTGGTGCTTTGGATGCTCTAACTTGGTCCTAGAAACCTATACCCTACATGCAAGAAACAACAATAAAATATCAGTAGCACGGGCAGCCTCTCGTGATGAGGCTTTATTAGTAGATCTGAAAAACATGATATAGATAAGCATAATAATATCAAAATATAGCAAAACTAAGCGATAAATGCATGGAAAACTCAGAAATAATAGTGTAAATGCATTAAAGAAATCAGATCTATGCTAAAACTAAATGACAAGGCAAAAATAAATGATAGATCTAAGCTAAAACTAAGGAAACGACACCTCAGACCCTAGCCACTACTTCTCAGAGCGACCATGACTGTAGGCCATTGTCGAAGATAACGGCCACTAAACTACAAGGTTTACCTCAAGATCTAGGGGTTGTGGCACTCGATCCCTTGCTCAAATTGATGTTCAAGGGTCACCTCTTGTGTCTGATACACTGGTTGGTGGTGAAGAATAGGTATATCTGAATATGGGTGCGTAGTCATTGCTCAGTCGGATAGCGCTTCGCTACTCCTCAAAGGGGTATCAAAATCACTCTTCGATCTACTAGGGCTCCACTGCGTAAAAACTCAGATATTCCTCATGATTTGCTTTTCTTGGGAGGATCCATATGTAGACCTCCCAGATTCAGATTTAGATCTAGATCTTGGCTTCTTGGAGAAGCCAAGATCCATATCTGCATGCAACTGACCATCCCAAAGGGAAGGATCAGTCACAAATTTGCATTGAAGGGGTAGTTAGGAGGAGCTCTAGGATTTCCATGCCAAAATACGCTTGCAAGCAATGCAAGGTGCAGTCAGACTGCATGATCTGGGCCCGTATTCATGACCAGACTATGTTTTGGTGCTAGCCACTATCCAGAGTAGCGGCTAGGTGTGGCCGCTCTCAGCTTCAATGACCAGTGTTGGCGGCCACTCTGATTGATAGCGGCTAAGCCTGGATGGGCTAGAACTTCCCTTTTTGAGTGGTTAGGACCACTACTAGCTCTTGGAAAGGTCCAAGATCATTCATATGGTCTTTGGATGTGTCCATATGAGTAGTCTCCTAAACATGACGTATTTTAGGTGTCTACACGAGTCCTTCAAGGTATACCTATTTATGTTTCTGTTGTGTTGAATATCTCAAAGGTAGTTCTTTGAGAATTGGATCAAATCAATCATCAATTCCTCTAGAGTGGTACTAAGGATAAAATAAAATGGGCCTTGGTGAAATGTGATACTTGATGCCTTCCCAAGCATGAAGGCGGGTTATTAAAAATAATAAGGTTGTTGCTGCAAAGTTGTATTAGAGGATTTTGAATAACCCCAATGCTCTATGGGCCAAAAATATTCATGCTAAATATGTTGAAAACAAAAGTTCTAAAGACCTTGTTTGCTATCAATTGCCTACCAAAATTCTCCCATTTTGGTTGTTCTTAAGACTGGTGAGGATTTGATAAAGAAGTTATTTTGGATCATTCGTAATGGTAAACAAGTGATTATTTGGACAAATTCTTAAGGGAGTCACCAACCTTTGATAACTCAATTCCTTGATTGGAGGCCTTGGATGGAGGATCTACACAAAGTTAACTGGATAAAGGTAGCTAATTATTGTTGGTACTAGACTGGCAATTTAGAGATTGGTAGATATTGGATCCCTGTTGAGGACTGGATTATTCAAATTCCAAACAGGCAAAGGAAAGATATGCAACACACCGTTCATACTCTCTTGGTCCCATGATAAAGATTATTTTGGATGGAACAACACTACTAAGGGTGAGTATACAATTGCTCAATGTTATTTGGCCTAATGCCACAATAGTCCCAACTAGTCCTATGACATATTTACACAGTTGTGGGCTTAGAAGCTTTGGCCTAAGGTGAGGTTTTTTATTTGACTTTTATTGCATTGCAGGGTACTCACTAGTGAGCAAATTATGAAACATGGCTTTCATGGCCTGTTTAGATGTGAAATGTGTGGAAAGAATGTGAAAATTCTTAGTCATCTTTTTATGGAGTGTCTCTTAGCCTTTGAGCTATGGAGGAGAATGGTTATCTTACTGGTTTTACAGTGGTCCAATTTTTCTAATCTTGAACAACTATGGAGGGATTGACCTAAATTTGAGCTTGTTGATCATTTTGTTAGGTAGGTAGTTTGGATGGGAACAACCATATTGCCTTTATTTGGCAAAAGACCATTGCCAACTTAGCTGAATTGGTCTAGCAACTCCTTAATCACCCCTAGGACTCCCACCAATGATGGGATCAAGTAATGCAAAGATTGAAGATTCACTCTACTATTGACAACCAACTTAAAGGGAATATGAGTAATCGAAAGATGGATAGAACCAAGAATTGGTAACCTCCTTCTAAGGAATTTGGAAAAGTCAATACAAATGGAGCCTCTAGGGGGAATCCTGGAAAAATTAGTGCAGGAGGAATTGGTAGAATTTTAGATGGTTCCCTGGTTTTCACTTTTGCTAAGAATTTGGGTATCCTTTCCAATAACCTTGTTGAGGGGTATGGTATCCTTAGAGGCCTTCGAGAGGCTGCTAAGGTTGGATGGCAAAAGATGTTGGTTAAATTTGACTCCAAGTCATGACTAATCTATTGAAGACTCCTAAGAATCATAAGGTTGTTTAGAGAATAAAAAGATTTGTTAAGAAGATTCAATTAAACTAGATGGCTTTTTTGAAAGTTGAATACAATCATTCAAACTGAAGAACATAAGCTTATACTGAGAGGGGGGTGAACTGTATAAGAGAACTTTTTATTTTTCTTTCCAAATCAATATTATGTAATGTATAGGTAGCAATATCAACAATAGTAATCAAAGAAATGCACAAATCACCACACACAATAGAGACACAAATTTAATGTGGTTCACCCAAAGATGGCTACCTTCACGAAGAAAATATTTCTTCTAAATATTTCTCAAATAATCTTTTTGAGAATCCTTCCCAATTACAATGTTTATGAACTTCTATCAAAAGGAGATGTTGATCCCCTAAATCTAGTTTGTGGATCTCTATCCACAGGAGAACTCCTTCTCCTCTGCTCTGGTTGGTGATCCTCTAGAAGACTACTGCCTCCATGCACTGGCTTGTGGATCTCTCTCCACTGAAGACTCTTGTCCCCACTCAGAAGACCTGTCCTCACTACCCTGGCTTGATGGAGCTCTTTCCACTGGAGACTACTATCCTCTCTGCTCTATCACCTCCAAAGCTCTGTCTCAAATATGTACTAAACATAGTCCAGTCAGTCTAGCACAAATTTGCTCAACAAGTCCACTCAAATATGCACTAAACACAGTCTAGTCGTTCTAGCACAAATCTGCTCAACAAGTCCACAGAGAACTTGTTTAAATCTGCTCAACAAGTTCACTCAGAACTTGCTCAAATTTGCTCAACAGGTCCACTCAAATCTGCTCAACAGGTCCACTCAAAACCTACTCAAATTTGCTCAACAGGTCCACTTAGAACCTGCTCAAATCTACTCAACAGGTCCACTTAGAACTTTTCCAAAATTGCTCAACAAGCTCACGCATAACTTGCTCAAATCTGCTCAACAAGTTCACTCAGAACTTGCTCAAATTTGCTCAATAGGTCCACTTAGAACCTGTCCAAATATGCTTAACAAGCTCACATAGAACTTGTCCAAATCTGCTCAATAGGTCCACTTAGAACCTGTCCAAATATGCTCAATGGGTCCACTCATAAATTGTCCCAATTTGCTCAATGAGTCCTCTTTGGAACTTAACCAAATATGTATTGTAAGCTTCTACAAAAGCTCACACAAAATCAGTCCACAAGTCTTCTCAAAGACTTGTCTCAAATCTGCTTAACAAGTCCACACATAGAACTTGTCCAATCTCATAGAAGCATAAAGAGAATTGTTAGAGACTCAATATGTTATATTCTCAATGCACAATCACTTTCTCAACTCACTCAATCTCATAGTAGCATAAAGAGAATTGTTAGAGACTCGATATGTTCTATACTCAATGCTAAATCACTTTCACAATTTTCTCAATCTCATAGAAGCATAAAGAGAATTGTTAGACTCAATATGTTCTATACTCAATGCTCAATCACTTTCACAACTCAAATCAGAATGTAGAATAGTTTGTTTTATGGAACTTGAACAATCACTTCATACAACAACTTGACTAGGCTCAACCAACTCAACTAAACCAATTGCTTAATGAAACTCCCCTTTCTCACAAACCCTAGTCCAAGCATATATCAACCAAATCAAAATGTTTCCAACAATGCTCAACAACAAATCTCACATAACAATGATACTCATGTTCTTTTCAAAAACCCTAGTTCAAGTTCTTTGCACAATAACTCACTTCAACAACAATGCTTATAAAACAATCTTCATATAACAATGATACTCATGATCTTTGCAAAACCCTAACTCAAGTTCTTCACACAACCAATGGATTCAACAACCATGCTTATCAAACAAGGTTTTAATCACAACTCTTAATTCCAGAAAACCTTAAAGCATTAACTCAAGCACTTTCGAAAAGGAAACTCTAATCAAATCCTTTTCACTCCAAATTTTATTTTCTAGTAAGCCAATCAATAAACTCAACCAAGGAAGAATTTGCCCATACCTTTTTGCTTGACAAGGAGTTGATCTCACAAATCTACCACACTCACAATTACTTCTTTGCTAATCTCAATAAGGGTTAGAAGATAATAATTTCCTTAACAAAACACAATACAAAATTATATCAAAATTACACCTTATCACTCCAACTTAAATAATATTCAATACCTTCACAATAATCTTCTTTAACACAAAAACCCCTTATTTAAACAATACTCAAAAAGTCTTAATCCTTCAATATGCCAATATAGTAATTTAAGACTTTATCAAAAATAATTAAAACCAAAAACCTCCTTATTACTCCTAATAACAATACTCAAATACCACCACTTATCCAATAATTAATCCTTCTAAATTTTCACTAACAACCCTTATAACTCCAACATAGACAAATAATCATAAAACAAATAATCATAAAACCTTAAACACCCTTATACCTCCAACTTAGGCGGATAATAAAAATTTAATCAAAAATATTTACCTCGCATTTGGGGGGAATCGAACCCTCAACTATGTCCACAATGTGCGCCTCAGTCGTGACCTCAATTGCCGCATGAGCTATGCGCTCGTTTGAAACCAACGAAGCACCACATGCTTCAACTCGTTCTCCCTTTGCCCTTGGCAAAAACAATGTGCGCCTTGGGCGCCTTTCAACTAACACGACCTCCAATGTAGCCTTCACGTTTCGAATGCAGGCCCTCTTGCAAACAAACGTTTTCGTACTTGCCCTCTCGCCACTAAGCCACGCTTCTCGGTTGGCCTTCGAACAATTAACGCTTCCCTTTTTAAACTGTTCGTTGTACACGAAAACCAAATCTCACGAGCTCTTCTTCCTTTTCGCATGCCAATTAATAATTCAAACAAGGATAATGTTTATGCCCTTTGGGCAAGGTATTTATATTTGCTTTCTCCACTCCTTGGAGAATGTCGGCGCTTCCAAAGACTCTCCTTCCACGACGTCGACGAAGGTTTAATAATTTCATAAGGTGCTTCAAATGCCTTTGCCTCCAAACCCAACTTTTGGGTTTATGAAATATAATTAAACTTTATAAAACCCACTTTGATTTATAAAATATTATAATGAAAATTATAAATATTTTGTTTGGGGTTTTCACCATATCACTTTAATATTATAATAACAATTATTATAATATTATATCCTTTTGATGCCTTGGATAAATTGCTTCCTTGGGAGAATTAAACCATCTTTTGACCCATTCTCTTGGGTGTAAAATATAGATATTTTAACCCATCATGAATTTCATTAAACTCCCACTTGCACTTGGGATGAGCTATCACCTGGCACCTTGACATCAATGACAACTAATTTTGGACATCAATGACATATGCTCAAAATATCCAACACAAACCTCGATAAGAGGGGACCGAGACCCCTCATAAAAACCCGTGTAAACTCAATTTGTCATCAAGTGGCATTAGCTCAACCGATTAAATTCCTCAACATTTAAGGAGGAGACCAAGGATTGAATCTTGCCAAGCGATACACGAATAATATCCAAGCTTATGTGGTGATGATGTAATACAAGTGGGGCTTGTTTCAATCCTATATAACCAATTGAAAAAAATAAAGTTGAATACAATCATGTGGTTAGAGGATATGATAGGATTGCTAATGCTTTAGCTAATTGGACATTGGAAAAAGGTGATCTTACTTGCTACGACCACCCTCCTAGATGGTGGGCTTCGCAAATCTTGGATGCTCTTTCATCTACCCTTTCTCTGGATGGATCCAACACTAGAGAGATTTGAGAGAGATCTCCTAGATCAACTAGTTTATTGACATGAATGCTCCTGAGGGCACCAAGCGTAGAATTATTTCTCTGATCAATAAAGATAATAAGGGTGCTACTAACCCTAGTCATGGTGTAAGCAGGCTAGAAAAAACCTTAGGATTATTGCAATATGTACGAGCCTTGAGTAATTGGTTTTTGTCGACTTTTCTTATCGGTACATATGCGACTTGTTGGCTGATTTACTTTAGGTTAGGCATGCTCTTTAAGTGTGCCAAAGGAAGCAAGCCAAGTGTAAGCCCTTAACGATTTTGGCAGAACAAATACCCTTGCCTCCTTGGGACTTACTCAAAAATGACACCTCGAAAGGAGTGTTTTCCACAAACAAAAAAAATAAAAATTATCGTCAAAAAATCACTTAAAAAATTCTTTATAAAAAGGTTAAAAGTTGAATCTCTCCTAGCATCACGACTTAACATCTTTATAAAACTATCAGTGCATTAGTTAGGGTTTTGGGTTTCTCTTTCAAGAGACCTAGGTTCAAACTACGATGCACCCAGGGATAAACTGGTTGGTAGTGGGGGTTGACTGCCCCGTTTTGATTTCTTTTGATTTCATCTTACCTAGCAGGACTCTGTCTTACCCAAAGGGTTAGAGTTTATAGTGGTGGTATCCGAGTTTGATCCAATGTCCTATCCTGTGTATTGTGACTTCATCTTACCCAACGGGCTAGGGCTAGAGATTATAATGGCTTCATCTTACCCAAAAGGCTAGGGCTAGGGTTTATAATGACGACATCCAAATTTAATTTCGTATCTTGTTCTAGGTTTCTAGTGAGATCCTCCATATCCTATTATGGGTTTCTAATGGTATCATCTAAGTTTGATAATGTCTTGTGTGCCGTGACTTCATCTTACCCAACGGACTAAGGTTTAACGAGTAACATCCATTCTGTGTTGTATCTCGTATCTTCATCATACCCAATAAACTAGGGTTTATAATAACCGTATCCAAGATCCATGCACCGAATATGCCTCGGTAACTACGAAAAAGCCCTCAACAATCATAAACTCAACTAAGGAAATTTACTTTTATAAAATGAGATCAGCTCAAAACTACCCTTTCCGAATTCAGTGCGTCGGAACCGTTCTGTAATCACGCGCGCCTCCTTTCAGTCGTATATATGATACCTGCACATGCTACAAAAGTTCCTCGAAAGTCGGTACTCGAGAAGTATATTTGGCAGGGATATGTCCCATTTTGATTAGTAATAGGGAATTCTAGCTAAGATTACAGGACAGTAAGAAGACATGGAGGAAGACCATAATGGCATCACAGAGATTCAGCCTGTCTCTCCAGAGAAAGAAGAGCGAGAAGATCAACCAACTGCAAACACCCACCAAGAATTTGAAACAAAACCAGAGGAAGGACTCCGAAAAAGAAAGAATTCTTCTCCCCAAGATGAACCCAATTTTAATTCCAATGTCAATGGAAACTCCGCATCAAAAAAGGAGGGATCAACTTCGAATGTCTTTGTCTTCTGGGCATTCTTTGTGGGTATGGTCTCATTAGTTACTTTGGCCTTTGTAATAATTTCTTCTGTCGTTAGTCCAGGAGATGAAAAATCAGAGTTCCTGAGCATGCCACCTGATCTTCGTTCACATTACAGCAAGGGAAAAATGATCAAAGTCCAGATTGGGGAAGAGAGAAACTCCATCCAAATGTTTGTGAGAGAAGAAGGTCGAACAGCCAATGCAGAAACAGTGGTATTGCTCCATGGTTTTGGGGGCAGTTCATTCTCCTTCCGCCATGTTATATCAATGCTGGCTTCCAGGGGAATCCGTGCAGTTGCACTGGATCTGCCCGGTGCTGGATTTTCAGACAAAACCACCTTACAGATCGACAGGGGATGGCCTGGTTTCCTTGGGAGGATAAGGAATGTGTACCTTGAGATAAAGGAGAAGGGTTTGTTCTGGGGGTTTGATCAGCTCATTGAGACAGGGGGTATGCCCCATGTTTCATATGAACCCAAAGTCAGGAAAAACTATCAAGTGTTGCAATGTGGGGCACAAGAATTAGGGCAAGGCTTGGGGCAGGTAATTGAATCCTTAAGTCTTGGGCCAGTGCATTTGGTTGTTCATGATACAGGATTTGAAACTGGTGCCATCTGGGCTGTCAGCAATCCTTCATTGGTTCGCAGTGTTACCCTCCTTGATGCCACTTCACATCGCCCATCCGTTCCACTTTGGGTCCTCAGGATGCCAGGGGTGAGGGAATTAATGACCCATTTCGACTTTCTTCAGTTAGCTATGTTTAAAATGTGCTGTTCAAGGTCCATTGATAAGTCTGCAGCAGAGGGCCATGGTTTTCTTTTGAGGACCAAGAACGGTGCAAAGGCTGCCGTGGAGATTGGAAGCAGGGCAAATTCTAGCTTTGACTTTGAGGGGTGGGCAAATGCTGATCAGATGAAAGACGTGCCTATGCAAATACTGTGGGCAAATGGATGGTCCAAGGATTGGCAGAGAGAAGGGCATCTGCTGGCTCAGCGACTATCTCGTGCAGAGCTCGTCTTCCATGGTGGTGGGAGGTGGCCTCAGGTTAGAGAAAATCTTCTTGTTATTCATGTGAAATTTGTCTTTATTTATTTCAGTACATAAAGTTTCTTTTAGTAGGAAAAGTTGTAACGATCTATAGTCTGTTTTAGTCCCTCACTTTTAGCCCTAGAAAGCATGGACATTCTAGGCCAGGAATTAGCTTCAAACCTGTTGGCAAACGTAATTACTATTATTCCTTTGAAACTTATATTGAAAAGTCAGGAGCAATTACTAGTGTGATTACAAGAGTAGCAACAGCATATAGTGCAAGTATAAGAGCAACCAACGCTGTTAGTATCGCGATTCAAAAAGCAATTTGCACATTTTCGCTACCCACTATTTAGCAAGGATGATGCAGCATAATTCATTTATGTGGACGTCTCCACATGGTTCCTGTTGTCGAATTGTACTTTTACTATACTTTCTTTTTCTGGATGTCCTATTAGCAGTCTTAAATGGATCGTATCGCTAGCTGTCAGTCCTTGTAGACCTTTGTGAGTGCATTAATAGGATGATTATGAATTGTATTGGTGGCATTTAAACTAGTTTTATTGCTTCAGACAAGTGGGATTTAAACAAATTTACAGACAAACATAAATGTATACTCTAATCTATTATTAGTCAGCGTCAACTTGCATACACAAAAATATGATTAGGTCGTATGGTATCTCAAATCATTTCTGGTACTTTAGTATGTAGAGCAGCCTTTCAAATTTATTCTTTTTTTTTCTCCTGTCCTTTTGCTATTCACAACAGATGAGGGTATTGCAAATTCCCTCAATGATTTTTATCAAGACGATTGGAGAGCTTTATATTTTTTTCAATTGGTTATATGGGATTGCAATGGCCCCACCTATATTAAATCGTGACCATGTTACTATGTTATTTCAACAAACCACATAGCGGTATTACAAGTTTTTGGCAATTATGCATGTATCTCCTGACAAGATTTTAACCTCGGTCTCCTCCTTGAAAGTTGAAGAATTTAACAAGTTGAGCTCATGCCATTTGATTATTGAAGAGCTTTATATCAATACTGAGGAAAAGATGATTAGTTTGGTAATATACCTTCTTTTCAAAACTCTGAAGCCACTTTGGCAAGCATGTCAAACAGTGTTGGCTGAACTAGAGAACTTACTAGAATTCCTTGACAAAAGATTGTGTTAATGAGCTATAAAAAATTTCAGTGGGGTACAACTGAAGACAGACCATCAAAATTAAGGTAGTGCCTAGATTGTTTGAGGAACCTTTGACTTCAAAACTTAAAAGCAAACAGGCTGTGGCATGCATGAAGAACCTCACCTGGGAGAGGAACTTGCTATTAGAGTAGAAGAAGAGGTATTAAAGTGGAACGAAATTTTAACATAGGAATATGCCACTGGAAATAAACAGCTTGTATGGGAACACAACATCACATGAACCGGTTAGAACACAGCTCCTATTAGAGTGATATCATGAAGTATAAGAACATTGAAAAGGTAGAGATGGCTTGCATTTCCTGAATGATATTACTTAGTACATTAAACATCAAATAAAGACGTAGTGCATGAATAAAGTTGTGGGTGTAAACCATCTCTGTTGTTACTACAGCATCAAACAAAGAACTATGAGCATGGGCAACAATTTGTGCTGCTATGTTGAACAGTTATTCATATTGCCATTTGAGTTATATCATGAAGTAAAGAACATTGAGAAGGTAGAGATGGCTTGCATTTCCTGAATGATATTACTATGTACATTTAAAAATTAAATAAAGATGTCCTGCATGAATAAAGTGTTGGGTGTAAACCAAAGAACTATGGGCATGGACAAGTTAAAAAAATTTGTGCTGCTATGTTGAACTGTAGTTCATATTGCCTTGCGATGTATAATTATTACCCTTGCTGCGTCAGTCTTGTGATACTCCTATATCATTTCTAGTACCAAGAATAGATTTGAGGTTATTTGTTCAGGTTGAAGAACTGCATCTTTTTCCATGGTATAATGATACAAACTTTCATCTGGTTAAAAGGTTGATTTACTTTCTTTCCTCTCCAAATTACTACATTAAATATGGTTATCATTGGATGATTACATAGATTAGTTACGAGTAGAGATTAGCATTTTCTTGGTTGAAGGACTGATTCAAAGTTTAAAATAAGTCTATTCAAAAGTGCCTAGTTAAGTGAAACTAAATTCTGTCATGTGGCAGGCAGTCTTTAAGACTAGCTAAGACATGAGATACATGGGTGCCTTAACTTTTCATTGGGGGCAATATGTGTTTAAGTTTGGTGTGTATTCTCTTGTGTGCTATGGCTATCTTTGTCTCAGAATCAATACATGCTATTATTTTTTATGTGAAGGCGCAAGTTCTTTGTGAAAGGAAAGTAATTGAATACACAAACAACATATAAAAAACAGTAATAAACATAGTGTTGGAGATATTACATTATTTGGTAGTATGTGGTAGCTTTGTAAATATTAGATTAGGGAGTGTAATTTATATTTCTCTAATGTATATGTCTATGCGTGAGTTGTGAGTGTGTAAAGTGTCATGTAAGTAAGTCAAGAGTCATAGGAGTTAGGTGTCAAATATATAAGTAAAGAGTCATGAGAGTTTTGTCATATGTGAGGAATAGGAAAGGATGCATCTCCCATATGTTTGAGGAGAGCAATAGTCAAGTATTGAAAGGTCATTTGTAAGGCTATATTATGGGGACAAAACTCCATGCATTGTAATGGATTTGGGATGTATATTTGATGATTTATGAATAATATTGTGAGTTTTATTATTGAGAAATACCAAGGTTACAAAAGTATCGGGGACGAGGGGATAGGGGGATGGGGAAACGGGTTTCGGGGACGGTGGGGGACGACAAGCCGATTTTGGGAAATGGCTAGGGGACGGCTAGGGGACAAGTATAATAGTATTAAAATTTTTAGAAATTTTCATGCGGTAGTGTGCCTTCTGCTGGGCTATCAGTATTTGTATTTGATGAGTTGCCCTCATCATCCAAGTGAAGAGCCTCCAATGGAACTCCAACCAACCCCTCCTGATCCTCATCCTCATCAATCTGTCTCGCATCCTCTGGATCAACATCCCATCGTGTAGCTGGAGATTGCCTGTACTCTGGCTTAACTCTCTCACGAAGGCGAAGAGAGCTATGCACTGCAACTAGCTTCTCCGCTTTGCGAGAGGTAAGCAGAAGAGGTTTTTTAAGATTAAATGGACCCTTGGCATGTTCTTTTAACATTGATGATGGACAATCAAAACTAGAAGTAGTGCTGCCCTCTTTGGAAGTTTGAGAAGGTTGGATATGAGAGGAAGAATCCTTATCAATATTTTGATTTTCCCCCTCCATTTGAATGTCACATGGGTCTGATTCATATCCTTCACTACTACTCATGTTGAAACTTGAAAGAAAAATAGGAAAACAAACTTGGATGAGGTAATGAAAATAGGAAAACAAACTTGGATATTGATTTGCTTCTCCTTTCTCTTGCTGATCTGTGTTTTGTGACTTCTTTTCTCCTCCTTGTTGCTCTCTTGCTGCTCTTTTGCTGCTCTCCTGCTGTTCTCTTCATTGCTGTGTTTTTTTGGTGGGTAGTGTGTTTTTTCAAATGCTTGTAATGAGTGTGTTATAGACTTTTTTTTAGGGTTTGGGGAATGGAGACTTTCGTGGGTCCCACCCCCCTCATGTTTAAGTTTTAAAATATAAAAAAAAGCTGAGGATTTATTTTGTTTAATGTTATATGGACGCCCAGCCGTGGGGGACGGTCGAGGGACGCCTAGGCATCCCCCGACCGTGGACAGCCAGTCGTCCCCCACGATGCCTCCTCATAGCATGGGTATCGGGGACGGTCCCCCATAGCTTTGCAACATTGTGGGGAAGCCCCGTCTGTCCCTCCCAACAAGGGGAGGGTGGGGAAATGTCCCCTTTGATGTCCCCTTGTACTGGGGATGAAAGGGGGACGGGGATGGGGACGGGGACGCGTTGCTAAGGGTGGGAGATGTGTCCCCGTGGAACACTGAGAAGTACTGTTGATATTCTATGAATGATATTCATTGAAATTGTCTAGATAGTTGTATGCTTTAATATTGTGATTTATATATGATCCTGGTAAAGGGACCTGTGAAATAATCTGGGAGAATTCCCAATAGTGGTATCAAAGCTACACTGTGGCCATGTGAGAAGCTTTAAGGATCGAGAAAGATTCTGGAAGAGAAGATTATTTTAGTGAGAAGGAGAAGTTGATCGGGTTGATTACACCTTGATTGCAATGTGGACTATGGAGAATTTATGATTGGAGAGTTGAGTATATATGTGGAGGAGAGTAAAAGATTTGAGGACGTGAAAGTTAGGAGAAGTTGTGGAGGAAAGAAACCAAAGACGAACGCATTCTTGAAGAGTTGGTATGTTGATTTGAAGCCTGAGCAAAAGGAAAGAACGCTGCTTGAGCGTGAAGAAATCAATGATTAAAGCTGGAGAAATCGTGTGGTGCATAACGCGGATAGTGAAATTATCCATCCGTAAGGAGAAGCAAAAATTTCAAGGTGAACTGAGCCTAAAGTGAGAATGGAGAGCCGTAGTGCCGATTGTGAGACGAGAGTCTGCAGTAGAGAATCGAACTTGAAGCCGAGTACGAAGAACTTGAGAGGTTGAAATCTGTGCTTGAAGAATTTGAAGCAGAGCGCTTATAAACACGAAACTTGAAAAGCCAAGGACAGAGAGCATAAGAACGAAGAGTTTGAAGAATTCAAAGTGTTTGAGAGCTTGTAATAAAAAAAGAGCTAAATTTGAAAGATTCGCAGCTGACAGTGTAACACATACTACAAAATTTCATTCGTTTGATACCCTAATGCATGTTGTGGTGGACGTGGTGGAAGAATAAGGTAAAGAGTTTGATTTATTAAGCGTTTGGAGGTGCACATTTAATTATTTCGAGCGCTTAATTTTATTCGGAGTTAGAAGGATTAGAAAGCATTTTTGAAATTTAATTAAAGAATGAATTGGTGAATAGGAGTTATAAGTGAACAAATTATTTGAAAATAGAATTGAAATTGCAATTTCTTGGAGTGAGGTTGAAATTGATATTTAAAGGAGAAATTGCGGAAAAGAATTAAATTGGGAGATATAAGAACACAAAATTAATTTTGGAGAGATAAGAATTAAATTTAAATTGAATGAAGAATGAATAATTGAATGATTAATATTGAAAGAAGATTGTTGAGAAATTAAAATTGATAATTTGGGAGATAAAAGGTGAATTAAGATTTGAAAGTTAATTTTTTTGAAGATTGTTTGATGGAAATTTAAAAACTGTGAAGAAATTGAAATTAATTTGGGAGTTATAAGATGATTGATTGAAGATTGAAGTTCATTGAAGAAATTGAAATTGTTTGAAAAATTGTTTAATTAAAATTTGGAAGATATAAGGCATTTTACATAAACAAAATTGATTAAAAAATTAAATTTTGGAGAAATAAGGATTTCTACATCAAAGGAATTAATTTTTTTTTAATGAGTTTACACAGGTTTTTATGAGGGGTCCTGGTCCCCTTGTACTAAGTGGGGTTTGAACCTTGGACCTCTCAAAGAGAGACCAAAACCCTTACCACTGCAGTAAGCTTGCAACTCTTCATTAAAGGAATTAATTGCAAGAGAGTTAAAAATTGTTTTGCAAAAATTATCATGGAAGAAATTATTAGAAATGCATTTTCAGAAGATTGTGAAGAAATGTTGGAAAAACTAAAATATTATACACAAAACCTGATGGATAATTTTGATGAACAAAAAGATATACTAGTCAACTTGAAGAAGAGATTGTCTTTAATTCTCAAAAATGCCAAAGATGAAAAGTTTACAACATTTGTCAACTATCTTCATGAAAAACTCTTTGAAGCATGGTGGAATTCTCAAGATGCTATTATATTACCTACTGAAGTAGGCATAATAATGTACATGGCATTACTTACTTTTAAGATCTATCAAGACAAAAGACAAGAAGAAAAACCTGAAATGAAAAATGTCAATTGTGTTACAAATGATTTGGATGCAAATGAAGAATGTACAAAGAATGAACAAAATAATATGTTGACTTCAATGTGGAATCATTGAATTACAATATTCATAGAATATATTATTGTGATGACCTATTCAATGTCCAGAAGTTATATCAGAAAGCAAATCAGACAACAACAAAATCAATACTGAAGAAGGATATGAGTCATATTATTGTGATGATCCATTGAGAAATGTAACAGGAATAGGGAAGAACTCAGAGAAATACAAGGAGGAAACCAAGACAAAGCAAAAGAAGTACAAAGCAAAGAAACAAAAGAAGAACAAAAGTCGAAGAAAGAAGAACAAGAACTAAAGACTAAAAATCTTCACACCAAATAATGTAATACGGGGGTGTTGGAGATATTACATTATTTGGTAGTATGTGGTAGCATTGTAAATATTAGATTAGGGAATGTGATTTATATTTCTCTAATGTATGTGTCAATGTGTGAGTTGTGAGTGTGGAAAGAGTTATGTAAGTAAGTCAAGAGTCATAGGAGTTAGGTGTCAAATATACAAGTGAAGAGTCACATGATATGTGGCAAGATGTAAAGTGAAGAGTCATGAGAGTTTTGTCATATGTGAGGAATAGGAAAGGATGCATCTCCTGGATGTTTTGTTGGAGAATACTACATTATTTGGTAGATGATAATATACCCCCATGGTACTATTGCAAATATTAGATTAGGGTGTGTGATTTATATTTCCCTAAAGTATGTGTCAATGTGTAGGATGAGTCCAAGTGTCATATAATAAAGTGTGCAAGTGTGTAATATGTAAGAGTGTGCAATGTGTCATATAAGTTAGTCAAGAGTCATGTGTGTAGGTGTCAAGTATACAAGTGAAGAGTCACATGTATGTGGCAAGATGTAAAGTCAAGAGACATGAGAGGTTTGTCTTATGTGTGGAATATGAAAGGATGCATCTCCCGGATATGTGAGGAGAGCAATAGTCAAGTATTGAAGAGTCATCTTCTAAAGTTATATTATGGAGACAAAGCTCCATGTATTGTATTGAAGTTATCAAGAAATATCGAACATTTGTAATACAAGAGATCTTGTATATTTGATTCATCAATAATACAATGAGTTTGTTCATTGTGTTATATTGTTATTTCATGAATGTTATGTTCATTGATATTGATTAGAGATATTGAATACTCTAATATTGAGTTTGTTTAAGATCCTAGATATTGGGACCTATGATTTAATCTGGCTAAAAAGCCATCATGTTTGATGAGAGCAATAGTCAAGTATTGAAAGGTCATTTGTAAGGCTATATTATTGAGACGAAGCTCTATGCATTGGAACAAATTTTGGATGTATATTTGATGATTTATGAATAATATTGTGAATTTTATTATTGAGAAATATTGTTGTTATTCTATGAATGATATTCATTGATATTGTCCAGATAGTTGTATTAATATTGTGATTTATATTTGATTCTGGTAAAGGGACTTGTGAAATAATCTAGGAGAATTCCCAACACGTAGTCTTTAAACTCATGGCCTACAAGTGCCTTGATGGATTCTAGTCAAAGGGAACATTTCATGTTAAAATCCTTGAAAAGGAAACTACAAGAGGCTAATTTACCACATTAGCCCGGAAAGGGCAAGGATTGGTAACCTGATGTAATCGCAACTGCTTGATCTTCTTCTTTTTTTACTTTTGCTTGTTGAAATGGGGGTTGCAATTGGGGCCTTCATCCTCATGGCATGAAGCAAAAGAATAACCATACTCTCTCAAGTGCACGAGGGAGACATTATGTGAGATCAATATAGACATTTGCATTGCAAATCAAAACAAAGATACACATGTTACGGAATATGCCAATATGTTTCTATATCGATTACCTCCATTCAAATACTCTTTATCTGCTCCTCCTTGCCTTCTTCGTGATAAGAGGGTGATTAATCAAGCAGTCAAATATGATGTTTATCGACAATATATTCAGATCACTTGTGTTGCTCGATCACAGCCTCTTAGTCCTAAGTTGGCCTTCTATGCTAATTTCTAAACATTTCATGAGGATTGAGAATGTTATTATTACTTGTTCTGATTTTGTTAAATGATATTGGACACAACCTCATGAATCCTTGTTGTTAGCTCAGAGTGTGCCCACTTTGGTTGGGAGTGGAGATAGACCACCATATTCCTCAAGAGGATAGGGTATGTCATCTTTGCTCTATTTGGAAGGTGGAGACTAAAGAACATTTCATCTTCAGGTGTCTTATTTATTATGAGATTCAAGGGAAGCACTATTGCTTATATATAGACTTAGGTGGATTGCTTGCCACTTTTTTTAGTTATCATGACCAAAGATGGTTGGTTCTATACCTTAGGGAAGTTATCACTCTTCAACATATCGGCCACTACTAGACTAATCACCTCATTCTTTCATTCTATCTTTGTGAGTACTAAGCATTCATTTGAAGCTACTACTTTCCAGAATGTTGATGACAGATTTGTGCCCCCTTCTTTGCATATAAGCATGGCTATTAGTTTTTAGTTATTTCTTTTTCTTGCATGCAGCTGGACAGGACTGCAGTTCTCTAGCGTCAGGTTTGTCCAACCCTCACTTACTAAGGAGTTGTAGACAGACACAACCTACCATTTTCCTATCCTCTTCTGTTGGTTCCACGTCCAGTGATGCAAGAAGATTCTTGAGGGATCAAACTCCATGTCCTCCTAGGAATATCCAACTAGGCCCTCTTAGTCTTGGCGATTCTTATGGGAGCATCATTAGATTCTATGTTGGCCCTTTTGCGATAGTTGTTGATGACGATGACTGTACTTCTACTTTACATCCCACGATCCATTGGAGCTTCTTTCCATCTCTCTTTTAACTTGACTGTTGGCTCTCTCTTCATCATTACTTTTAGCATGTTAGGGTTTATCCATTTAGGTAACCCTCAAGGCTGTAATTTAATGCCATACAGTTGTTCCACTTTAGTGTAGTTTACACTAGATTCTTTACTCTAGTTTAGCTTATTTTTGTAGTACTTTTTGGTTACTATAGTGCATTGTAACAACTCTTTTCAATGAGTCCCATTGGCCTAATTTGGCCATTCGTGGACATTAATAAAATTATTTTATCTAATCCTTTTTCAAAGCATGGTCGAAGTAATTCAAAAAAGCCCTTATACACAAAAAAACAAAAGACAGGCTATATCAAGTATTCTTTAACAGAAATCACCATGAAGTGAGATACCATTGAGAAAGCAACAGGGAATGTGAGAGCTAAGAGGAGAAGATCTCTTGACTCGGACACAACTATCTAGTCTTGATTCCTATAGATAATGCATTAAAGTTCCCAAGTTTTCACATTAAAATTGAGAAGTAATCAAAGGAATGAGACCAGAGATTGAGGTAAACTTAAGATTTTGACACTTAAAGGTTGAGAAGTGATCAAAGGAATGAGAGCTGAGCTAGCAGATGTCCTTCTCTCTGCCAATCCTTGTCTATCAGCCATGACTTTCCAACTTTAATCAATTCATGTCAATTAGTTTCACAAGAAGTCATCCCCCTTCAAATGCTACAACCTCAAAGAATGGTATTTGATTCCTGCTATAACTGTAATGTTGTAGGCTTAGGATTCTATCAAGATGATGGATTTTTGAAACTAATGGTAATTAAGTATGGAATTTTCCTTTTAAACTATGGTGTTATCTTTGGATTATTCTTGTTAGAGTAATGTCTAAACTGCCCTTGATGTGCAAAAGATACATATCCTTTCCTCCCATTCTTCTTTTGGTTTCTTCCATTTGCCAGTTTCACATCTAAGTTGATGTGAGTTGGTCCTCAATTGAGCCAAGATCATCTTATTGCATCACCTAATGTTTTCTCAAGACAACAGTAAAACTCATTTTAGCTAAGCAATATAAGAAGCTTATGGTTCAGGTAGCAATACGTGGTCTACCGGCAAGGACGCCACTTGCATTATCGGTGATGTGACCTGGGTTCAATCCCCATGGTGGATGTGTATAAGAAGTATTACTCAATTAAAAAAAAAGAAAAGAAGCAGCTTATTTCTCATGTTTAAAAGTTTGTGCTATTCATGGCCCACCGAGAGACACCTACTTGTGCCAAGAACCTTTCCTTTGTAGTACACATTGTAGTCACTTCAATAGTCCCATCGAATGGACATGATGCTTCAGCCATACTGTAATGTTTTCTGAGATCCATAGCGAGGTCTTCTTCACTATGCTATGAAGCATTGGATCAACTTGATTCCAGGTTCATCTTTTCCAAATAGTCCTTTCTATTGCTGTTGGGTGTGGGAGAATTATGAGATTATGTGTCACATTTAGGAGTTGATAAACCAAGGGGAGATTCATTTGAGTTTTCTCTACAAGCTGATAATCTGAGCTTTTAAAGAAGCATGCAACTTGGTGACTATACATTGACTACTATGCTCTCAATAAGATCACTGTGAAGAACAAGTATCCACTACGTTGCATAGATGATATTTTGGACTAGGGTGGTTGTTATTCACCAAAATTGATATCAAGTCAGGTTACCATTAAGTGCTAATCCACCTTGAGGACATCAAGAAGAGAACTTTCAAGACCAAGGAGGGGTTGTTTGAATGGTAGGTTATGCCCTTTGGCTTGACCAACGTGCTAACCATGCTCATGTGCCTGATGAATGACATTCTGACACCATTCATTGGCTCCTTCAAGATTGACTACTTGGATCTACATTATGATATAGGAGGAACATGTTGGACATGGGAAGCAACTTATGGATGCCTTGTGCTAGTGCAAGTTGCAAGCCAGCACAAGCCAACGTGTCCAAGTGTGCATTTGGCATCTTTGAAATCCAGTACCTGAGCTACATCATTGACTGCCATGGCATCCATGTAGATTCAAAGAAGACCAGCGTCATCCAAGAGTGGCTCATCCTAAATAACCTTATTGAACTCGGAAATCTTTTGGGCTTAGCAAACTTCTATTGTCACTTTATTCTAAGATTCTTGTATGTATCCTGACCATAGTTGAGAAAATCTGCAAAAAATCATGATTTTGCTGATTCCAATTCCAATTCGGCCTTGCGAGGAAATCTGCTTTGGAAATTGTGATTTTCAAATTTTTTTTTTTATTTTTTGAAAAAATAGTTGATTTTTTGAAAAAATAGGCAAAAAAATCAGCTGCGGCAGCATGGGTTGGGGAAAGGGCTTAAATACGTTTTTTTTTTCTCATTTTACCTCATTCTGCTTGTTCCAAACTGGAGAGAGAGGTTTGCTTATTTGCTACCACACAAAACAAAACACTAAAACACATCCTAACAACGGATTTTTGGCAGTTTGAAGGAATTCTACAGCCACCAACAACCGCCCAAATGATTCATATGAGTTAAGAAAAACTCTTGCAAACTGTTTTTATTTTCTCTTTTTCTATTCCAAGCATGTTTTTTGTTATTTTTTTAAGATTAAAACCAAATGCAACAGCCACCCAACTGTTGCATTTGAGCTAGAAATTTGAAAAACTAGGTCAAAGTTTCAGGCTTCAGCTGTTTTTTTTTTTCTCTCAGCTGTCTTGGTTTTTTCCTCCTTTTAAGTAATGCTTCATAAGTATTGTTGCCTGAACTATGTATGCAAGCCTATCTTTTCAACTATCAATGTTTAAACTTTAAACTAGGGTTTAGGGTTTAGGTTTTCTTTTTAGAAGTAATTGTTTGTTGTTACTTGTTTCCATGTGTAGCCACAAGAAAATGTTGAAAAGAGATCTAGCATGGATGTATTCAAGGGAAGGAGAAAAGAAAGGGGAGGTTTATTGCAATTTTTGTGGGTCAATCATTCATGGAGGCATATACCGCTTCAAATTCCATTTAGTAAAGCAAACAAGGCAAAATGTCAGGATATGCCCATAGGTGTCGATTGATGTTGAGAGAGAATGCAATGCCCTCCTCTCTAATAAAGAGGAGAAAAAAGAGCTCAAACGAAGACAAAGCGAGGCTATGTCAAAAACCCCTTCTCGACCTCGTATAAATTGTGTTGACACTGGCAACACCATTAGCCAAATTCACCACAAGTGTTCGAGCCAATCAGTTGCACATCCAAAGAGTGGGATGGATGAGTCCTATTTTGCAGAATGGTCCATGCCAAGGGCATAACCTACTCTTACGAGTATGGCCATGTGGAACCATGAGAGGCATAGGGCAAGGAGGAAGGCCATTGCCAGTTTTTGGTATTTTTCGGATTTTCCCTTCAGTGTGGCAAGGTCTCCATACGGACAGGGCATGGTTGATGCCATCGTAAGTTGCAGCATAGGATTTAAGCTGCCAACTTATGACGACCTTAAGGGCCCTCTCTTTCATGAATCCATGGATGACATTCAGGGTGTGCTTGAAGACCAGTGCAGGGTGTGGAGGAAAAATGGTTGCACTATCATGTCCGATGCGTGGATTGATGGGAGGGGAAGAACCTTAATTAATTTTTTGGTTGCTTCTACAAGAGAAATTGCATTCCTCAAGTCAGTGGATGCATCGACACAAGTTAAGAGTGCCGAAATGCTTATAGGGTTGTTAGGGGAGGTTGTGATGGAGGTCGCGGAGGAGAATGTTGTCCAAGTCATCACGGACAACGCAACAATGTATGTAGCAACTGGTAAGATTTTGGAGAGATTCCCCACCGTTTTTTGGACCTTATATGTAGCCCATTGTTTCGATTTGCTCCTCAAAGACATTGGGAAATTACCTTGGGTGTCAGAGGTTGTACATAAGTCCAAAGCTATTTCAAAATTCATGTACAACAATACATGGGTCCTCCACCTCATGAGGCAATTTACTGGTGGGAGGGAGCTAGTGCGGGCTGAAGTTACACGCTTTGCCACAAATTTCATGACATTGCAGAGCCTCTTTGATGCAAGAGGGGTATTGAAGAAGATGTTTGTGGGCGATGAATGGAATTCCAAAGATGTTGCTAGATACCAACTCTTTAGTGAGGGGTTGAAGGTATATGACTATTTGTTTAAGGAGCTCTTCTGGATATCCATGAATAAGGCCATCAAGGTACAAGACTAAGTTTTTAAATTTATTTTATTATTTGTTTTTTTAATTTAAAATATTTTCCTTTTGCGAATCTTGTATTGTAAATTTTTTAATTATTATTATATTTTTCAGGTGTCACAGCCTTTGGTGAGAATTCTTCGTATTGTTGATGGAGAACAATCACCAATGGCATATTTATATGAGGCTATGGATAGGGTGAAAGAGGCAATTGCCTCATTTTATGGACTTGTCCACACCAAGTACGGTCCCATTTAGGATATCATTGACAAGCGATGGAAATCTCAATTCCATAGCCCTCTTCATGCAACAGGGTACTACCTCAACCCAATTTCTTTATGCTGATGCACTCGTGGCCAACTATAAGGTGATGGGGGGCCTTCAACTATGCATTTGACCGCATGTACCCTGACGACGAAATATGCATTAAGATACAAGATGAGATGTAGGCTTATAAGAAATGTGAGGGCATCCTTTTCCCATTCCTCGTGCATTTGATCAAGGTCAATTATGAGTCTAGGTAACCCTCATTGAATTATTATTTATTTTGTCTTTTGATTTTTTTTTAAATAATCTCAAATTACAATTTTACATGTGAATTATTAAATTTCCTTTTTCATGGTTGTTTCAAGATTTATGGTGGGAGGACTTTGGTGCATATACGTCCAATCTACAACGCTTCTCCATCAAAGTTTTATCTCAACCATGCAACGCTTCAGGTTGTGAGCGCAATTGGAGTATGTTTGAGCACATACACTCCAAGAAGTGCAATAGGCTTACACAAGAAAAGTTGAATGATCTTGTGTTTGTTCATTACAACCTTTGCCTCCACTATAGAAAATTATAGGAACAAGTATCGAGGCCATTGACCTAGATGATATTGATCCATCATCTGAATGGATCACAGAGCCACAACAGGAGCCACAACAAGAGCCTCTCTTCTCCATTGATGATTTTGAAAAATTTGAAAACCTAGTGGAGGAGATAGCAACCAAGACACATGAAGAGGCATGGGCAGAGGAAGAAGCAAGATCACAATGACAAAGAGAGACTAAAGCTTCTTTTAGGGCAAAGGGCAAAGGTCTTCAAAGATCTTGACGCATTGTATTTGTCATGACTCATGACACATTTTGTAATTTGTACCTTTTATATATTATAAGCAATACAAGAATATTTGAATTTTGGACACATTAAAATTTCTTTATTTAAGATGTGTTTTGTCACTTTCATGTGTAGTTTAAGGCTTTAAGCTTGTATCAATTGCCACTTTCATATGTAGTTTAAGCTTGTATCACTTACAATATTAATATTTGATTTGCATAATGTTAATTCATTGTGATATGCATGAAAAAAGCCTTTTTTCAATGAAAAATTGCATTTTCTTCGAGTTTTTTTATCGATTTTTTCCAATTCTTTTTTCATGTGGATTCCGATCCGATTCCGATTTTCTCAACTATGATTCGAACCACTCACCTAGGTCATGCATGGCAAAGAATCCTTCAAATGGATTAAATTCAACAATAGGCATTGAAGGTCTCTAGAAGCGCTTTTGCTCAGCGCTAGTGCTAGCTATGCCAAACATAACTCAACCTTTTAAAATTGATACTGATGCATCCAACTACACACTTGGTGCTATCTCACTCAACATGTAGATCCTATCATTGTTCTCACTCAACATGGGTATCTTGTTGCCTATCACTTAGAACTTTAGTGACATGGTGTAGTGGTATTGCACCAACGAGAAGGAAATTTACACCATTGTGTAAGTTGTTTGCTAATGGTGCAACTACATAATGGGTAAGGAGATCATCATTCATTTTGATCATAAACCTCTTCAAATTTTGCACACTCAAAGCAAGCTATAGACTGCTCGTTGCATGAAGTGGATGACATCTTTGTATCAACTCCATATTTTGATTAGACATCATGAGGGCAAGGAGAATCAAGAGGTGATTACCTTAGTCACATGCTAGTTTAGATGCTCATCACAATAATGGACTTCTGCGAGCAAAACTCCGGTGAGTACGAATCACTCTACTTAGATGACTATGACTTCATTCAACACACCATCAACTTGTACAAGGCAAACTAGTTGTTGCTTACTCAACAATGGACTTTTCTATCATCTACGTCATCTTTATGTCCCACCTGGTATGCCTTGCCAACACCTTATCTAGAAGGTGCACTATTCAAAAATAGTCAAACATTTCGGTTTAGTGAGACACTTGCGATGCTACAACAATAATTTTGCTAGCCTCACATGCGCACGTATGTAGATATTCAAATTAAGTCCTATGTTTCGTGCAACATCACCAAGCTAGCAAACAAGGAATTGGGACTCTACTCACCACTAGCACTTCCTTCCACGTCTTGGGGATCCATTAGCATGGATTTTCTCTTAGGTCCTTCAACCAATCGACAAAATGTTTGCATCTTTGTCATGGTTGATAGGTTCTCAAGGATGGACCTCATTGTAGCATGCAAGAAGGGCATCAATGTCACTCAAACAACACACCATTTTGGCATCATTGTATCCATTGTATTAGATTACGACTCCAAGATTGTCAGCTTGGTTTGGCAACACTAGTAGGATTTGCTTGACACATGCCTAGATTGCTTTATATTTTTTCTCTCCTCGGATATATGGATAGACAAAGATGGTTAACAAAACTTTGATACATTTGCTTTGGATGTACGATCACAATCATACATGCACTTGGGATGATATTTTGCTTTACATCCAACACTCATACAAAAAACTCTTGCACAACTCTACAGTTCATAGTCCCTTCCAAGCATATATCGGGTTTTAGTTTAGTGCTCCATTGGACATAGTCTTTCAAGTACTTGTTAGTACACGTCTGCTTGCTTGGACCGAGGAAGTGGACAAAGTGGAGCATTTTCTTCAACCATCTAGCATGTGCATCACCAACTTTAGTAGATACTTGGGCACCAACAATAGAAGTTCAAGGAACCCCATGATGAATATTGCACCTTTCAACTTTGAAGTTGGTGATTGGGTTTGCATCTAGTTTTCAACGTGGAGCTTCTTTGGCCTTACGTTCCATCTTTGCTTGAACTGACGATTGTGGAACATCCATTAGACTTGGATCTGAAATAGTTAAGCTCAATAACAAAGGATCCACTTAGATTTCACTTTCAAGTGGACATTCCAAGAACTCATATTATGTTAAGAGTTGTGAAAGGCAGTCAATTTTCCACTTAGGCAAAGTGGTACATACTTGGCCATATCAAGTGTCATTTTCCTCAATTGTGGTAACATGCAATGGGGATCTTTACTCCACAATGCAAAAGAATGATTTAAGTGGAGCAAGGAACGCTCGAGTCTTCATGATCACCACTGCCAATCATCAATAGATGCTAATGAAAGACATGATTGCATAGCTAGATGATAGCCTTCAACAGAACATGATAGCTTGGTGCAAAGTAGTGCTAGCCCCTTCAGACCTCTGAGTGCAAGATGTTAGTCATGTGTCAACCCAAGTCTAGGCCCTAGTGCTACTCACTAATGCCAAGTGCTAATGTCAAGTACAAGGTCAAGCCAGCTCCAGTGCTAGTGTTGCTTTGTGCTAGGGATCAACGCCAGCTGTTAGTGCATATTGCCAACAAATGCCCCTTCGAGCACCATAGGAAAACATGTAGAGTTAATTGTTACGTTAGTCGTCATAAGCATATTTCTGTAATTGTTGGAAGTTGAACAGTTTCCACTTCTTCAAGGTTATCGTAGCTGTATTTTTACTTGTATATCCTCTAATATGTTAGTTAGCCAATATAGATGGCTTTCTTAAGAGTCTTTAAAGTTAGAGATAGACATAAATGCCCAACAATCATGCACATCAATGCCAATGCCTCACACTTGATCGTAGCCTAAGTTTTGGTATTCTTACCATCTTGGCCCCATAAAGGTCTTGTATTCTGCAGTTCATTCACACTTGCACTATTTGTGAATAAAACTATCAATTGTTTGCAAAGTGTTTGATGCTTTTTCCTTTCCTGATCAAATTTTTTTGTTTGTTATTTCTCTTTTCCACTTAACTTGTTGTATAAGTGTTCATTGTGTCTCATTTTGCCACACAACTGTAAAACATAAATCATCCAGCTTCACTAGCTGAACCCTGTTCATATGCCCATGTTTTTGTTTTTCTTTCCAACATTTGCATCTTTTCCATATAATTCTTGGGTATGGGTCATGGGTGATGTAGAAAAATAGATTACATAACATGTGGATTTGATGTTTGAGGAGTGAGTTAATTGATAAAAGCAGAGGCAAAATTATGTATGCTGAGTAAAATGACCGACAGGAAAAACCCATGAAATTGGTTTGTGAATATTCGCTCATTCCAGTCAATCGCTAACACTACCCATGTCATCATTTTTAATTATGAGCAATATCTTTAAACAAATCAAAGGGTGTTTTCTCTTTCTCATTTGAGTAAGCATTTTCAATTATCGACAGTTTTGGCAGTTGTATGCTGTTATGGACACCACGAACTAGTGCACACATCTTTTCTGGAGGAGGTGCAATGTAAACCCTACAGCTGCTACTAAGAAAGAGACTGGAATGGGAAGATGAGAAAGAGAATGGAAAATACAGAACAGAAACATTAACAAAGGAAATTTTAAAACCCAGTAATGATTCCTTCTTTTTATTATCAAATATAGGATATATGTTATATATGAATATGGTTGCAAACATTTTAAGCTGGCCTGTTTTTGACAGCTTACAGAGTCTTCTTGGTTTTGAATCAAAACTTTAGTTGAGATGTTGGCTTGCTAATGTGGGTGCTGGGCCTGGATCAGTCCTCCCCCCTTTTGTAGCAATGGCCTTTATCACTTTCTATCGCAGATTAGGAAACTGGGTCTGTAACACATTTAGGGAAAAGTAAAATCATTTCCCCTTTTCAGAAATCTGTCCTTTGCTGGTCGGAATTGCTTTTGCATGTGTCTGACATATGAACCAGCAATTCTATGTTCTTAAAGAGGGGCTTGCAGGTCCAAGTTGGTCCTCCAAAAGGAGCTTCACTTTGTTTGGTAGATTGTTACATAAGAGGGGTGTAATATGGTTTTAACAGTCCTATATTAAAAACTGTATGTAAACCCAAGTAGACTAGAATGTCTGGTTTATAAGCATTGTCACTAAAAACATGTATCCACTGTATTTCAGTGGTTTTAATTTTTTATAGGCCAAAGAATCATTCCATATGTAGTTGCAACCAAATATTATCTCCTGATTATCAGTCTGGGGATATTCGGTGCCAATTGTTGAGCCTTTGCCTTGGCACTTTTATTCCTGAGCATCACTTGGACCTAGTAGTATAAATATTATGAATGGATTGTTTGGCCTTATCAACATCTGTCTGTGCATGTAATGCTTTTACCAAGGAGAAAGATGGCTGTTTTCGAAAATCTATCTACTACCACTAATAAAGCATTGCGTTTATTCTTGGTTTTAGGAAAACCAGTAACAAAATCCGTAGACACGGAGGCCTAATGGGAATGAATAGATCAATGCACGAGCTTTCTTCTTGATCAAGAGGCTTAGAAATATTACAAACTACGGATGACTAAATACTTTTGTACTAAAAACCGTGTTCTACGAATGCCAAGATGGCCTGCCACTTTACTGTAATGACCTTCCCAAATTACCTTTTGCTTTCACTTTATTTAGTGAGCTTCCCAAATAAGTTTTGCTTTCACTCACTTAGCTTCTCAAATAAGTTTTTGCTTTTGCTGCGAACACAGTAGTGTTGCATGGAAAAGGACTAGTATCCAATATGTATACATGTGGTTACGGTAAATTTTCAACACCAAATGGATATCGCTGGATAAGAAATGAGCTTATAACTTTGTAGTTGTGGATAAGACATTGTAAAATGCATATACATTTTATTTATTAATGAACATAGAAATATGTTTACACAAGTTATAAATAGGATAATTTCAATAGTCAAAGAGGAGTTTTTTTCATTGTTTTTTAATTTCATCTTCTTATTATGTAAAGTTGGTTTTTCCTAAAACTATACTTTTTAATTTTAGTCGCAGATGTGACTTCATATGTGCTTGGGCGGTAGATGTGACTCTTTTTCATTGTTCTGTGGGGAAACCTCTCGGGATTTGTGGGCCATCTTGGAGACGCATCTTGACATTCTGAAAAGGTGTCGCTGTCACGGAAACACGTCCTGTCGATCCAAAAAGCCAACCTATCACCCACCTCCCAAAACTTCGTGGAACATTACGTGTTAGATATGGCGTAGATACAAGCATGTATTTGTTACGTATTAGATATGGCTCAGATACAGGCATGTATTTGTAGTTGTTCGAATATAGTATTTAGGAAGTGTCACATATGTATCCATATTTGAAGCAAGATATGAATAGCTAGGCAGAAGTGCTGGATACGATAACTCTAGAACACAAATAAAACCTAATGTGTGGCATTCCATTTTTTTTATGAAAAATAGAAGAAAATATACCTGATTGAATTGCTGGTACTTTTGGGCAAAATAAAGGACTTTTCTTGTATTGCAATCGTGGTTAGAAAAATTGCTGATATCTTGCGAGTTTTGGTTGAGCGATTAAATTGTCCATTTTCTTGGTGCTGAAAAATGGGTGATTTTTTTGGCAAGAAATTGCCCAAAAAATCACTTATTTCTTGGTAAACTCTACCGGATAGAGGCTGAACACAAAAAAATGGCTATAAATTAGGGAAATGGCTCATTTTTTGCATTTTTTCTCTCCTCCTGACTGCAAGTTTGAAGAGGGTAACCAAACATTCTCTAATGCATTTGGACAAGGATTTGATGGATTTAACACCTGTTTTTGAAGATTTCACATCTTGGGACAAAATTTTAGAGGTAGGGTTTCTGTATTTTTAAGCATTTTTTAGGGTTCTTTAGTTTTTTTTTTTTTTTTTTTTTCTCTCTTCTTTAAGAGTCTAAGACATGGTTTCATGGCCTTAATGCCTCTAAGGCCATGTCTTAGACTTTTAACAGTTACCTTTTTTTTGGGAAAAATAGATGGCTTTTTTGGGTAAGGGCCAAGGGACAGGCAACAATGAACCAAGCCACCTGATTTGGAAACATGGCATAAAAGGGACTTTGCTGACTCAGGTCATATGCAATTATTGCGGCAAGGAAATGAGTGGAGGCGTCAATTTTCTCAGATGCCATCTTGTTGGGGTTTGAACCTGTGATATATTGTCATGCCCAGCAAGGGCCGATACAGTCAGAAACAAGTTTTAAGGCTTGGCTGGTTGCGGAAGAGGAGAACAGGGCAAAGAAGAGAGACCAAAGAGGAGTTTAAAACTGCTTAACTATGTAATACATAGGATGAAATTGCATTTTGCTGAAAGCCTGGAAAGACTTAGTCTTTAGGAATATGGTCTTGATGGTTATATGGTTTTATGACTGTTTTTTGTGCTGAGCTGTTTGGTTTTTGTTGTTGACCAGAACAAGCTCAGGTTTTGTACTCAGTTTTTTCTTTTTAAGTTGAATATAAATATCTTGCATCCTTCAAAGAATTGTAATTATTTATTTTTATGAAAATCTAATAGAAAATTGACTTCCTTTCTAATTTTTGTTTTAAATAGTATTTTTTGTGAATTATATTGTTTTCTTCAATGTTTTTTTCCAGAGTTTTTTATGGGTTGTCAAAACTCTCCAAAATTTGGGTTGCCAAGTTTTTCCTGAGTTGCATTTTTTCCAACTATGATTGCTGTATCCCATGAACTGATCTTATAAACTTCTGTGCTCACAACATTAAGCAGTACTGTCATTGGTGGCTTGCTGTGACGATCTGTGACTGTGTTACATTTGCATTGTGTTTGATTATAAAATAAACTTGCTGTAAGGAGGTCATATGCTTTAATCATCTATCAATGTTGAATTTGTGTTTTTCAGAAGTTTAATAGCACTCTTTGTTAGTCCTTTAGGAAAATATGTGCATGCTAATCACAAAATTAAAGTGGGTGGAATGGAATTACACCTCAGTTGCTGCCACATTAGAAAATGAGAGAATGTCCAGGATGGGCTATTGTTAATTGTTTGACAGTTTGCAACTTGTTTTGGGTACAAATATACTACAAAGGCTTGTGATCAAAATGAACCACTTTTTCTTTACCCTTGATACAATGCTTTTATTGGCATGATTGAAGGCTTCTGAGTTGAATGCTAGAGGATTCCCATTTTGAGTGACAATTACATCCATGACATAGTTTGACGCATCAACCTCAATTTGGATGCAAATTATATGGTAATAAGACTCGAGCTGAACAAAACCTTTTGTTCAACTTCTTGAGTGCTTGTTATATACCTAATTACACCTTAATTATTGTTATAAAGGGCCATCTCCCCTACTCTGTCGCTTGGAGGCTCTATATATTTGCCACCCTCTCTTATTGTACAATATCACCATCTGCAACATTAATTATATATAATAATATACTTACACTGAGTGCTCTATGTATCGTATCTTTATACCATTTACTGTCATATCGGAGTCTTCGGTTCTGAAGATCACAAAATTCTTTCATTGTCAATTTAAGACGATTTCTGTGCAAAGGATTACCAGTCTAGTTTGGAAGAAAAGTACAATTAAGGCGCATTATCCATTGGTTCTGCACAGGACAAAACCATTTAATAAATCCCTAAAGAAAATATTTAGCCATTCAAAGAAGCTATGGTATGGGAAGGGTTGATCCAAGGAGTGGTGCTTCAGCTGATTTATAACAACTTAACCCTTGTGAAGGTAATTTGGTCTGTAACTCACATCAAATCTTTGTCCCTGTTTTCATCATCAAGGCCTTCAGCTGAGAAAAATAGCTCGTGGATTTTAATTAAAAGAAAAAAGAAAGAAAGACCTAAGCGTCATATTGAAGAGGAAAAGAAGATATGTGGCTTAAAAGGAAAATAAAAAGCCATGTGGCAGGGAGAAGAAAAAAAATGGAAAAGGAAAATGAAAGTGAAGAAATATATATATATTTTTTTGCTTGATAATAAGGGGTTGTACTCGGGTCCCCCACCCTTGGCAAATTACATCTCTCTTCTTTAGAGCTTGAGAGTTTACAAATAGATACGAGATGTTATAGTTAGAAACCTACATCATTTTACATAAAATGTCCGAATTCTTGATTTTCATTTTCTGGATCTTTTCAAATCTCTGTTTGAATACAATTACTCCAGAATTTAGCATCTTTCTTGACATTTTCCATTTTCATATATATATATAATTAAGTGAAGAAATATATTTAAACACACACACACATATATATATATACCTGAGATAATTTTAAGCCCAGGAAAGTTACAGTGAAAAATTAGACACCTTTGAGATAAATGAGATTCAATTTGAATGTGACAAACTTACAGGAAGATAAAAGTGAAAGACGTAATACATATGCATATGAAACAGCCGTTAAGATAGATTTATCTAAATGCTATGACATTGATCCATATGAATCATTAGATAGGGTCAGTAAAATGAAGTCTCACTTTTTCTTGAACCTTGTCAAATCTGAAGAAGAGGCAATAACTATCACCTGATTGTGAATGGAGGGTGAAGCATCGACATGGTATAGCTAGTGACATCAAGAAACAAAAATTTTTATTGTTACTTGAAATGGGTTTGTCGGAGATTTCTTAAAAAAATTCCTACCTAAGAGTACTGATTATTTCAATCAGTTGATGCACCTGTGACAAACAAAACTAGTAAGAGAGTACTCATTAACATGGGAATCTTTAGCTTCCCTAGTGAACAATGTCCCAAAATATCTGTTATTGGAAAATTATGTTGGATGGCTTCATTCTGATATCCGAATGAATTGAAGATGCACAAGCTTGAATCCATACAAGATGCCATGCATAAAGTGACAGAAGAAAAATTTTCATGCCAATGAAGGTTTTTTGTACTGCCCACATCAGCTGAAACTAAAACAAGAACAAACTATCAAAAGTCGAAGCTGTTGCAAACATGTCCAATTAACTATAAGAAGATCAATGTTAAAAATTATAATCTATAAAAAAACCAGATAGTAAAAAAACAGTTGTGTTCATGTGAAGCCATAACCTAAGACGATAGCTTTGATTTTTAACCAGAAGAAATTGAGTATGTTAATTTAATAGCTCCAATTCAGATTGCAAACAAACAACAGAAGCAAGAGTGTGCCTAACAATAATCATAGGGATCTCTCATCCTTAAATATTCGATATCCAAAGGTATATATATATATATATATATTTGTTAATTGGTTATATGGGATTGAAACAGGCTCCACCTATATAACATCATGACCACATAGTGGTATCACAACAGCTTGGAAACTATGCATGTATCGCTTGGCAAGATTCGAACCTGGGTCTCCTCCATCGAAGTTGAGGAATTTAACCGGTTGAGCTCATGCCATTTGCTATATTCAATGGTACCAAGACCTTGAATTTGTTTCTGTATCTGGTAAAGGACTTTGATGTTATGGTGGAAGATGGTCAAACTAAGGCTTGCTGAGGGAAATGCTAGAATGTTAAATTAGCAATTCAAGATTTAGGGATTTAAGGAAATTTTCATTCTCTACCTTTAGATGGAGTTGATGTGGTGCTTAGTGTTGAATGGTTGCAAGAGTTTGGGTATGATTAGGATGAATATTGATAAGTAGTTTATGAGATTTCAATTAGGAAACTGAAAACATGTGCTTAATGGATACAAGACTCCATTTTTTCAAATTGTGTTGTCACATAGAATGAAAAACATGATTCAGGAGAGAGCACCTCTATGTGGCTAGATGTTATGCCATGCAGGCCATGCCTAAATTAGAAGACCTTAATGCAGAAGAAATGAAAAACATTTTTTCCAGACATGAAGTTGTCAAAGATTTCCAGTAGGATTGCCTCCAAAAAAAGATATAGACTATATCATTGAGATACAACTAGGATCAGCACTAGTTAATATCAAACCATATAAATGTCCACATCATCATAAATCTGAAATTGAGAAACTGGTATGCAAGTTATTGGATTCAGGTGTTACTATAGCAAGTAAAAGTCCTTATTCAACCCGAGTCATTAATGATTCATATTGCATGTACATTGATTTGAGAAGACCAAATAAGATCCATATTACAAACAAATTTTCTAAACCATTCATCAATGAAATGCTAGATGAGTTACATGGTGCCAAATATTTCACAAAAGTTGATGTTTGATTAAAGATATTATTGAGAATAGGATATTTCATATTTTGAAAATGGCATTTAGCATCCATGAGGGTCATTATCAATTCAGAGTTATGCTTTTTGGACCGACTAATGCACCTACAACCTTTCAAGCTACAATGGACAATGTTTTTCACTAATATTTGAGGAAGTTTATTTTGGTGTTCTTTGATGATATCTTGGTTTATCGCAAGACTTAGATGGACCATCTATTGCATGTTTATGAAGTCCTGTCCCTATCAGAGAAGAATAAATACTACGCCAAGTTGTCCAAATGCAGTTTTGGAAAGGATGAAATTGAGTATTTGGAACATTATTTCACTGGAAGGTGTTTAAGGTTGATCCATCGAAGATCAAGATGAAATTGAATGGCCAATACCCAAAAACATTTCAAGGTTACGTGGATTTTTAGGGTTGGCAGGAATTGTTGTTATATCAACATTATGATCAAATTGCAGCACTGTTAATGGAATTGTTGAAAACAAAATCATTTATTTGCACTAAAGAAGTAGAACAGAACTTTAACATTATCAACGGGACTACTATTAATCACTCTTGACTTTTCTAAACCATTTGTTATAGAATGTAATGTGTCAAGAGTAAGGATTGGAGCCATATTAATTCAGTATAGTCATCCCATTGTATTTGAGAACAGGAAACATAAGCCTGAGGAAAGGCTGAGATCACGCTATGATAAGGAAATAATGACAACTATAGATGCCTTGGCAAAATAAAGACAGTAATTATTAGGAATTATTTTTTTAGTGAATACTTGATCATGACAGCCTTAAGTACTTATTCCAGGAGAAGCAATTGTCCATGAAGCAGCAAGAATGGGTTCAAAAGATCCAAACTTTTGATTTTGAAATCATGTACAAGAAAGGCTAGGACAATGCTGCTGCTGATGTATTGTCTTGTAAAAATGAAGAAGCTGTTACGTCTGCTATCTCGTCCATCTTTCAGAATGGATAAAGGACATTCAGTCTAAATATGTTAAGGATGATAATTTTAAGAAAATCATGAAGCAGATTTCCAAGCATCTCAAGTTTATTTGGAAAAATGACATCTTATGGTTCCAAGATTGTATTTATTTACCTTCTAACTTCAAAATTCAAGTCCTAAAGAGGAGTCGTGATTCAACCTCAGCAGGTCATGTGGGATTTTTGAAGGTCCATTAGAATGCAACACAATCATTTTATTGGAAAGGACTGAGAAAAGATGTACAAAAGCATGTTGTCGAATGTGATGTGTCAGTGGCACGAGTGAAAATGTTCCCTGTCCTAGAATTTCTCAACCATTACATGTTCTTCAACAAAAATGGGAAGATGTTTTATTGTTTTTGTAGACGGTTCCTATATCCAAAATCCTGCCAAACTTCACCAGATCTGGATCAGATGGATTTTACAGACTGGCTGGATTAGTCCAACTGGATTTGTTGATTTGTAAAGTTAAAATTAATTTCAAACATTGCTAGGTTGAAAACATAAGGAAAATACCAAAAACTTGCGCAGTGTGCATAAGCATAAAGGTGCAGATGATTTGTAATTTGCCTAGCATTCACCTACCATCCTTTTCTGCAGATTGTTGTTCTGTAATTCTTTTTAGAGAAAGAAAGTCAGTTTCAATATCTTCTCCTTGACACCGCTAAAGTCCACCATGCAAATAGTAGTGTGCAAATTTGAATAGGGTTAACTAGAATGCCTGGATAAAGAAATCTCACTTTGCACTATACGTCTATTATATATAATATATTTTTGTAAAGTTATGGTCATGGATTGTTGTGTATTTGTGTTTGATAAATGTTCTTATTTTCTCAATTTCATCCAAATTTTCCAAACTTTCTTGGAAGTTCCAAATTTTCGAGTATTTCTTTGCCTTTGAAACAAATCTGAAGTTTCGAACCTTGTTACTGTGATAGTAAGACTTATTTCTATTTAAAAAATAAAAACATTATTTTCCCCCTTTTTTTTAAAAGGTTATATGGGATTGAAAGGGGTCCCACCCGTACTACATTATGACCACATAGTGGTATTACAACAGCTTGGCAATTATGCATGTATTGCTTGACAAGATTTGAACATTGGCCGCCTCCTCGAAAGTCGAAGAATTTAACTCGTTGAGCTAATGCACAGTGTGCATAAGCATAAAGGTGCAGATGATTTGTAATTTGAAAACATAAGGAAAAGACTAAAAACTTGCACAGTGTGCATAGGCATAAAGGTGCAGATGATTTGTAATTTGCCTAGCATCCACCTACCATCCTTTTCTTCAGATTATTGTTCTGTAATTCTTCTGAGAGAAAGAAAGTCAGTTTTCAATATCTTCTCCTTGACACCGCTAAAGTCCACCATGCAAATATTAGTGTGCAAGTTTGAATAGGGTTAACTAGAATGCTTGGATAAAGAAATCTCATTTTGCAATATACAACGTCTGTTATATATAATATATTTTTGTAAAGTTATGGTCATGGATTGTTGGGTATTTGTGTTTGATATATGTTCTTATTTTTCTCAATTTCATCCGAATTTTCCAAACTTTCTTGGAAGTTCCAAATTTTAGAATATTTCTTTGCCTCTGAAACAAATCTGAAGTTTCGAACCTTGTTACTGTGATATTAAGACTTATTTCTATTTAAAAAATTAAAAACATCAAATAGTTTTATTTTCCCCCCTTTTTAAGAAGGTTATATGGGATTGCAAGGGGTCCCACCCATACTACATTATGACCACATAGTGGTATTACAACAGCTTGGCAATTATGCACGTATTGCTTGGCAAGATTTGAACCTTGGTCTCCTCCTCGAAAGTCGAAGAATTTAACTTGTTGAGCTAATGTCATTTGATTAAAACATCAAATAGTTAATCTGTACTTAATATTTTATTTGAGTATCTAACTGTTTTGAATTGGATTTTTACAAACTTTTTGAGAGATCCCAAATTTTTGGATTTTTTGGACCTTTTGAATGAATAAATTTTTTTGAATCGCATAACTATGATGGATACATAGTTTGGGATTAAATATCACAAAGGACAGAGTGGGAGCCAAGGAGCCTATCATTGGTAAAATGGAAAATGGTTTGATGCAAGGCATACAATAATCCCAATGTTGCCATACCTAGAGAGTGCACTTGAGAAGACCATAGAGCTTCTCCTTCTCCTAGTGATGGATACATAGTTTGGGATTAAATATCACAAAGGACAGAGTGGGAGCCAAGGAGCCTATCATTGGTAAAATGGAAAATAGTTTGATGCAAGGCATACAATAATCCCAATGTTGCCATACCTAGAGAGTGCACTTGAGAAGACCATAGAGCTTCTCCTTCTCCTAGTGATGGATACATAGTTTGGGATTAAATATCACAAAGGACAGAGTGGGAGCCAAGGAGCCTATCATTGGTAAAATGGCAAATGGTTTGATGCAAGGCATACAATAATTCCAATGTTGCCATACCTAGAGAGTACACTCGAGAAGACCATAGAGCTTCTCCTAGTGAATGCAAGATTGTATAGCACAAACTGCCAAAGGCTCTGCCACCAATGGTAAATTTAAACGATTTTTAGATCACAACCATGCCAACACATTTCTTTGGCAGATGAGACTCTCTTGTTGTCTGAGCGAGGAAATTTTTTCACATTACTTCATATATTTTGCAATTGGTTATCAGCAGTTGAAATGGATGCTTCCATATTACAGCATTACCTCATTATAGCAGTATTTTAAGAAACTGCATATTGTGATATTGCTAAAAACGTTATTATCACAGAATTGCTTATCACTGGAGTGTCCATCACAATGCAGGGATTTGAACCTAGGTTGCACTTACAGGATTGCATCCCATTTGCTGTTGGTCCACAATGCCTTAGACTTCACTTTACCTTATATTGTTAGAATAATGGTGTACCATTTGGGGTTCCAATCATTTGAGAGTTGTACTCGGGTCTCCCACCTTTGACAAATCACAACTCTCTTCTTTAGAGCTTTGAGAGTATACAAATAGATTCACTTCTCATATCAATTGAGATGCTATAGCTAGAAATCTACATCATTTTACATAAAATGTCTGAATTCTTGATTTTCATTTTCTAGATTTTTTCAATTTTCTATGTGAATACAAATATTTCAAAATTCAGCATCCTTCTTGACATTTTCCTACAGCAGCCTTCACAATACTAAAACTTCATCTTTACTATCTATGCATTGAATCTTAGTGGAGTAATATTTCCAAAACATCGTACTATCATAGTCCGTTTTACCAGATCTGGATTGCTAGTTTCCTTCCTGAAGCACAAGTGCAACCACAAAAATTATAATAAATAGTTTATATGAAAACACATTAATGTTATAAAATAAAGCAAATATTACCATGAAAAACATTAAAGTAACTCTTAATCATTATTTGATTCAGGCAGTCAACATTTTCTTGTCAGCTTCAGCTAAACTTACTACTTCCTCTAACCATGGAAAAGAGAATTTAACTTCACGATCCTCAATTAAAACCCCTCTATTGGCTAGCCTATCTGCACATTTGTTTCCTTCCCTTGACGTATGTGTAAACCTGATTTCTTCAAACTCTTTAGAAAGATCTTGAATTTCCACAATTATCTCTTGTATGTTCCATGGAGCCTTCACTTTCCTCAAAATTGCATTTATTACTATGAGTGAATCACCTTCCATCCATACTCTGTTCTATTTCATTTGTTTGCATATTTTTAAGCCTTCTAAAGCCGCCCAATCTTCAGCTTCATTACTTGTCTTAAATCCACTATTGAAAGCGTAATGAGACAATCAACCACATGATAAATTGAGCCTTGCCATGGAAATGAATAAAGCGACTGCTGAGTACTTCATCAATGAATGTATCCAAAATAGTTGATCCAGATCAAATGGCCAACTAGCCTCATCAGTCAATTGCAAGATATCTCCTTAACTTGTTTTCCTATTAGAAAACACAGAGCTGTTGGGGCAAAACAATCAATACCAAAATTGACCATTGGAAATGGCTAGAGAAATTCCTGCAAAAAACATGTGTATGACTTTACCCCCATGAGACCTAGGAGAATAGCAACAATCTAATCTTTGTGATGTTCTGTCATGCAATATTGCTTTCCAAAATCTGTTGCATAAGAAGACAGGTTCCAACTTACATGATGTGCGGTTGGCAAGATAAGACATTTCTACTCATGTCCATGGATGACCATATAGGCCAATGGGACTCACCTGTAAAAGGAACTGTTACAAAGCACTGTAGTAGATTGCATGTTGTGCTTGATTCTTTCCTTTAGCTCATTCCAGTATTCCCTACTGCCAATAATGTTCATAGCTGTCTTTTGAGGTTGCTTCAATCCATAATTGGCAAGGTAGTCTGCCACTTGATTGCCTTCCCTAAAGACAGGGATGATCTTCAATTGATGGAACGACTTAAGACCTTGACAAGCATTGTTTAGAATGGTGACAAACTTCCAATTATCAGTTTGTTCTTTCTGAAGCACCATGACGATGACTTGAGAGTTGCCTTAAATTATGATTCAACTAAATCCTTTCTGCGTTGAGTTGATGCCAACCATTGCAGCCTATGCCTGCACATTGTTATTAGTTCCATGTTCTAATTCCCAGCAAATGGTCCAAAGGTAATGTTTTCATCACCCAATATTTCTCTATTGCTGGCCTTGCCAAGGTTCACTTTGGAAGCCCTGTCATAGTTCAGCTTGACCCAGCCAAATGGAGGAGGACACCACGTCTGTATGGCCCTTTGTGTTTTCTTTGGAAAGGATCCATCTCAGGGCTGCTCTTGGTAAATTGTTGGCTAAACTAAACAAGAATTATTTCCCAGAAGTGCTGTTGTCTCTCCACTGGATGGAATCCTTAATTGAGATAGCTTGTGGAGATAAGATCTGGTTGAAAGTTCTTCACTTGAGTTAATTATTGTGGTTAATATTTTTGTTAGGGTTCAGTCAAAGTTTCTTGTGGGCCATTGATTTGGTTTAGTCCTTGACCAAGGTTGCACTTGGCCCATTGGTTTCATTAAGGGTCAGTCGAAGTTGCTTGTGGGCCATTGATTTTGTTAAGGCTTGGTCAATTTTGATCTAGTCAAAGGTTAAAGCTTAGTCAAGATTGCTTGTAAGATATTGCAATGAACCTTGAATTTGAAACTTAGATGAACAATTATTTCCATTGTAGCAAAATACAGCAAAGTGGGAAAAAAACAGAATTATTAGTTATTTCCAACAGCATGAATAAACTATTTTGTTCTCTAGTCCGGGATTGCAACTAAATTTCAAAAGTAATGTGGAAACTAAACTAAAAGTAAAAACAAATCATACAATAAACGAAACATATCTGGACTCTGTCTACATAAAACAAAATATAATAAATACATAAGATGTTATCCCAACTTCTTGTTTCCATGGATGACTACTTGGGTGAGTGTGTCTGCCATACCCTGAAAGGACACCAAGGTTGTGAACATATTGATGTGATTGCCTAGAGTTTCAATCTATATGTTGCTTTTTGTTTTTATTTAACAATCTTTATTTTTATTTTTTGACTTGAATGTGTGTTACAGTATTTTGAACCTTTTGTCTCTCATTTTTTATGAATGTGGCTACCACATTAAATTCTAATGGTTAGTATTTTTTCTAGATTGAAAACACAAATTTATTGGAGGTCCAAATTATTTATCCATGTCTCCCAGTGAGAGGGGGGATGGACATCCAGAGATGCTCATGCTTTTGGACGTGTTTTTTGTAATGTTCTTTCACCATTCTAAACATACTGGTTGTTTTTGGTTACTATCACGTGTTTTATGTGCAGGTAATAGTATAGTCAATATTGTTTTGTATTTTGCCATTGTATGTAGGTATATTAAGGGGATGATCTGTAAGATGTGTGTCTTATGCTTTGGCTCCATCATCCTACAAGCTTCTTGAGATGGAGTTCAGCCTACGCAACTTCATGTTGGCAAATAATTTTGTGGAATAGCAAGTTGTGCACCCTCTATCTTTCAATATCCATGACAATCCTCCTACAGTATCATAGATGTCCAAATGTATGGTAATGCCTCTAAGCTTCCTTGTTGACCTCTTGTCCAACATCTCAAATGGCAGAGGAGCTGAGGTGTCATTTGTGCATGTTGGTATCCCTCTTGATGCAATCAAGTTTCTGCTGTTTAATCCCATTTGTTGTCATCTGGATCACCATGTTGGATACCACTGGGTGAAAGTTTCCAATGTTAATTTTTGAATTTAAGTTTGTTGGCTAACACCTTTGCAATCATAATGGCATCACCTTGTGCCACAACTGCAAACCAAAATTTTACCTAGCGATACAGTTCTGATGGATTTATTGAGTACCATTTGATCGTGGATTGCCATGGGAGGTACAGTCTATATTCACCTTACCAAGGGATCCACAAGGGGTTTCATTTAGGGTTTACTGATTGGCTCCTTACGAAACCTATTATCAGAGGAAATTGGATGCATTTGATACTTGAGATTCTCATTAGGCATGGTTTCTTTATGATTGAATCATGACTTGCCTCCTACCTGAAACTTTTAACTGTCAACTGTGTGATATCTCCAGCATCATCTTGCAACACTGGTGATGGGTCAAATTCTTAAAATTTTGGATGGACAAAACATCCATTGGATAGGCGGAGCAATCTTATTTATATTTGTATTGATCAAATATATAGAATATGATAGGCTTCAATTAGCTCGGGAGAAGCGGATCCCAACAAAATGTTGCTAAAGAATGTTAGCGAATAATCTAATAATAAAATAATGAGATATAATAGAATATATGCTAACATCCCCCCTTATTTAATTATTTGGGTAAGAAGATAACTACTAGCTATACTAACATCCCCCCTGATTACATCATTTGGAAATACAAAGAGAGCTGCGAAACAATTCAAATTTGACACGTGCAAGTGCCTTAGTGAAAATGTCTGCAACTTGAGCATTGGTGGGAATGTGCTGAAGCTGAATTCGGTGCCTTGGAACTTCGTCTCGAATGAAGTGACATTGTGTGTCAATGTGCTTGGTTCTTTCATGATGTATTGGATTCTTGACAAGATTCAAAACACCCATGTTGTCGCAGAACAAGTGTATTGGAGATTTTGATGGAAGACCCATACTTGTGAGGATGCGACGCAACCATATCACTTCGCACACAACTTCACGTGCGGCGCGATATTCTGCCTCTGTTGATGAAATAGCAACCACTTGTTGCTTCTTGTTGTGCCAAGAGACAGGACCGGATCCAAGATGAAACAAATATCCTGAAGTTGATTTACGGTCATCATATGATCCGACATAGTCGGAGTCCGTGTATCCCTGTAAGAAGAATTTGTTGTTCCTCTTATATTCTAGGCCATATTCCATTGTGCCACGGACATAGTGAAGAACGCGCTTTGTTGCTTTCCAGTGTGTAGTCTTAGGCTCCTACATGAACCTCGAAAGATAGTTGACAACAAATACGATATCTGGCCTAGTGTTGGTCAGATATATGAGACTCCCAATCAATCGGCGATAGAGAGTACCATCTACCTGAGGTGAATCATCATATCGCGATAATTGAATTCTTGTTTCCATCGGAGTTGACATTGGCTTGCAATCAGTCATGCGATATTTTTCCAATAGGGTCTTGGCATATTTTTTCTGAGACACTTTGATGTAGTGCTCCTGCTGGTTGACTTCCAGACCAAGACAATAATGGAGAAGTCCGAGATCTGACATCTCAAAAGATTGACACAAGTCTCTTTTGACAGTAGAAATCATTGTTTTTGAACTCCCTGTAATGAGCAGATCATCAACATAGAGTACAAGCAACACTATTTCAGAACCCTGTTTCTTAAAATAGAGGTTTGCATCTGACGGACATCTCTTAAAACCATGCTGCAAAAGGTGATGATCCATTTTTATATACCAAGCCCGAGGGGCTTGTTTCAAACCATATAAGGATTTTACCAATCTGCAAACTTTCTGCTGTTGGCCTTCCACTTCAAATCCTTCCGGTTGAGTCATGTAGACTTCTTCTTGGAGATCACCATTTAGAAAAGCACTCTTGACATCCATTTGGTGTACTTTCCACCCATATTGCGCTGCCATAGCACAAAGAACTCGAATGGTTGTCATCCGAGCAGTAGGTGCAAAAGTTTCCTCATAGTCAATGCCTTCTCTTTGAGCATAGCCCTTTGCAACAAGTCGGGCCTTATGCTTATCTATTGTACCATCTCGCCTTATACTTCACTTTATACACCCATTTGCAGCCTATGGGCTTCTTTCCGTATGGCAGATCGACAAGCTTCCAAGTTTTGTTTTTCATCAAAGACTTATACTCTGCATCCATAGCAGCCTTCCACTAAGGCTCACCAAGAGCAACTTGCATTGATGCGGGTTCAAGATCGTCTATGGAAGACATAAATACCCTATCACTATCAATATCCATATCTTCTGTATCTCTCTCTGGATCTACATAAAGTTCCTCAAAAGATTGACACAACTCATCAACCCCAGTATTCTCTATTGCAACTTTCTCCTGTCGAGCCATGTTGTGAGTACGAGGCCTATCCAATGTCAAATCTGGTGGAGTGGATAGCTTAGAGTCTTTGATTGTATTTGTATACCACTTTGGATTCTTCTTTTGAGGTGTTGAAGAAGATGAAGACGGACCTCCAACTTTTGATGAAGGAGATTTATCAACCTTAGGTTCCACAAGGTCTAGGTATACATCTGATGTGGGTTATGATGTGAAAGCCTCATCAAAAACTACATCTCTATTGATGTGTATCTTCTTGGTTAAGGGATCAATCAAACGATAACCCTTAGAGTGCTCATCATACCCAAGAAGAATACACTTCAATGTCTTCTCATCTAGCTTCTTCCTTTTCTCTTTTGGTATGTGCATGAAAGCTTTACATCCAAAAATGCGTAGATGAGAAATGGAGGGTTTCCTACCACTCCATGCTTCCTGTGGAGTCATTCCTTGTAGAGCCTTTGTGGGTGCCCTATTCAATAGATATACTACTTCTTCCCAATATAGTTGCTCAATACTAGCTCCTGTGAGCATGCAACGAACCATTTCCATGATGGAACGATTCCTCCTTTCAAGCAACTCCATTTTGTCGAGGAGTATAAGCGATAGTTAACTGTCGTGTGATCCCATTTTCTTTCAAGAACTCGGAGAATTCTTTAGAGGTGAACTCCCCCCTCGATCCAAGTGGAGGGTCTTTATAGAAGTCCCCGACTCCTTTTCAACAGATTTCTTGAATTGCTCGAAAGAAGCCAAATGCTTCAGATTTCAGTTGAAGAAAGAATACCCACATCTTTCGTGAGTAATCATCTACGAATAAATGAAAATACCTCTTACCCCCATAATCGTTGGGAGTGAAGGGACCGCACGGATCGGTGTGAATCAACTCCGGAGGTTTCTTTGCTCTTGTAGAGCTCCTTTCAAAAGGCACTCTATGTCGCTTTCCTGCCAAGCAGTCGAGCAAACCGGTAAAGTGGTAGAAAGGGAAGGAAGACCTTTTACCATTTCATTCTTACTTAACTCAAGTAAGTAACCGGAACTCAAATGTCCATATCTCTTATGCCATAGGGAAGTTGCCTCCTTTGTAGAGACCGTCATGGCGACATGTGGAGTAGAGATAGCATCTAAGGCAAATAAGCCATGCTTATATGAAGCAAGTGGCAATGTTCTTACCCCTCCCGGTAATAGAACAACACTTCTTGCCTCCCTCAACACTAAAGTTCACAACCATATCTTTGTCCGGAATTTGTGTGACTCGACAACAAATTGTTTGCCAATCCTGGAACATAGAGAACTTTGTCAACTCGACACTTGCCATCGGGAAGAGTGACCGACACAAGTACCTTCTCCCCGAACCTTGTAGGTTTTATCATCAACAATAGTGACAGGTTTGCCCTCTTTGGCCTCAAAAGACTCAAACCACGATTTGTCACCAATCATGTGCTTACTGGCTCCGGAATCAACATACCGGATAGGATCCGTCCGCTTGGACACTCGTGGTAGTCATGAGAACTTTGTGGGCTCTCTCGGAATCCGTGTCAGATTCTTCAACAACAACATTCACTTGTTGTTTGTTCTTTTGTGGTTTGTTCCGGCCTTTCTGTTTTGATTGTTTATTCTTATGCCAACATCTGTTTGTATCATGACCTTCTTTGTCACAGATCTTGCAATATCGCTTTTTTTGTTGAGGTTGTTGAGTTTGTTTCCCTTTTGAATCCTTTTGTGAATTCCCTCCCTTCTAAAAATTACCCTTCTTCTGGTTCTGCCCTTTCTTGTTGATGTAGAGGGCAGTGTTAGAAGAATCATCTCGCTGTAGTTGGCGTGCCTTCTCCTCTTGAAGCATATTAACCAATTCTACAAAAGTAACTTTCCGTTGTGACACCTGAAGGGAAGTAATCAACACCCGATAAGAATCAGGTAAAGCTCTCAATACAATTGAGGTAAGGAGCTTATCTTCAATTGGTTCTCCTAAAGAATTCAACTTTGCTTTCAATTCTGACACTCTGCAAAGAAAAAATTCAACTGTCTCCCCTTGCTTCATGCTTAGACTGTGTAATTGAGATTGAAGAAATAGAATAGTGGAATCATTCTTTCCCTCATAGATAGTATTAAGGGCATCCCATGCCTCTTTACTATTTGCACAGTCAACAATATGGGGTTGAACTTCATCAGCCACAACAAGCAAAATGAGCACCTTTGCTTTGTCGTCGAGCTTGTCAAAGTCTTTTTGAGCAGTAGATGGAGCTGTAGCACTAGCATCAGATGAAGGTCTTGTTGTTGCTCTAGATACAACATCCCATAAGTCATCCATGACTAGGATAGCCTTCATCTTGTTTTTCCATGGTGTGTAATTAGGACCTTTCAACAACTGATGAGAATCAGTCATTAATTTTGTAGACATTGTGAAGGTTCCTTATAACACCAATTTGGTCCCCCTTTCGATATACCTTTTGCTAGGCCGTTATACCGTACAAAATACCCGCCCTTACGTGAGGGAAACTATAGGTATTTAGAAAGATAAAAAAAAAATCACCCGCCCTTACGTGAGGGAAACTATAGGTAATTTTTAGAGATCATACGATACGTGGAACTTAAGCAAGATGCGAAAGGGAATAGTCTTGTTGATGGCACCTACCATAGAAAGTCTGCAATCCTCATGCGTGGGGCGTAACTTCCCCTAAACACTTTGGATTTCAGAACTTTCTTCAAGATTTACGCCTAAACACAAGAACTATTAGGGTAATGGATGGAGTAAAAAAATGCAAAAATGGCAAACTTATCTCTCCCCGACGATTTATAGAGAACAAGCTCAGACGTCGTTTTGGCAGCTATATTAGGCGAAGGATACATTAGCGCAGTCACGACAACTTTACCTATAAGTGCTGGCCGAAGGTATCACAAATACCGAACGCTGCAGTGCAATAAATTGCACGGATGGGTTTTAATTATTCCGGGGACTTAGGAGTGAATTTCATTTTAACTTTTAATGTTATAGTGCGAAAAAAAGAAATATGCAACATACAACATAAAAGTGCCCACATAAATAACCCACTAGGTGTCGGGCGCAGCCGAAAATGCACCTTTACAATAATGCCAAATTTGCTTTTCAAAAAATTACTCACTTTCCCCCTTGTGATTTTTGGAAAAAAATACCCCCAGAATTTTTTTTTCTTAACAAAGCATTTTTTTTATAATTATTATATATTTTTAAAGTTAAAAAAAAATAATTTTAATTTATATAGTTTAAAAACTTATGAAAATATAAATTAAAATCAAATTTTAATTTATATAGTTTAAAAACTATAGAAAAATAAATTAAATTAAATATTTTTAATTTAACTAAAAAAAAAAATAATAATTTAAAAAAAACTTTAGAAAAAAAATATTTTTACCTTTTCTTTTCAAGGGGGAGTCGGCGGGATTTGAACCCGCGACCTCAGGGCTCCCGAGCCCTACCGCTCAGCCCACGACTAGGTGGGCTAGCGGGCTGATCCGCTAGGATCAAGGGGGCCCTCCGTATTAAAACGGCTCCTCGAGCCCCTCCCTTGAAGCGGCCACCTCTCCTCCGCTCAGCGAGACACGCTGCCTCCACCAGCAGCACTGCCGCCTTCGAGCGGCACTCCTCCGAAGGTTCTCAGATCGTCGAAAACGGAGAAAATAATCTGCAGCACGGAGGAAATAACCAAAGTTGCAAATCCGTCCATGCCACAATTACACAGATTTCTGTAATCTGCAGCGCACGATCTCTCTCATCAATGAAAGGAAATTCTGCAACTCCTCCTCTCTGCAACTACAGGAGTGCGTCTGTGTGAGGTAATCACAGTGATGCAAGTTGTAGATCGTGCAGGTCAGAAAGACTGCGATTTTATTTTTATTTTTATTTTTAAAAAATCTCCTTCGTCTGAAAGACCGAAAAAAAATAATCTCCTCTGTTGAACTGATCTGCAGGTGGTTGTCTGGCTGGATGCTTCGACTGCAAATCACCTATGTCAGGTAATTAATGCACCCTCCCTCGCGATGATTTCAAGATCCGATCCACGAATCTCCTTAAAAAAAACACCACGGCGACACTGCATGTGGTCACGACGATGCTGCTGCGATGGTTCTCCTCACAGCGTGGTCACGGTGACGCGCAGCGATGGTTCCGAACAACTAGAAGTTGCAGTCAACAGGCTTATCAAGACTTTCGTCTGCCTCTATGCGTATACACCTAACAACAGTCAATTTCATGAAATGCTGCTAGGATCGACAATTTTTCAGTCGATCAATTTACTACAAAACTGTTGTTGATCAACAACAATTACGTAGCCAAACAAATATGTAACGCTTTCAGCAGGACAAGATATTTCATCTGCTCTGATACCATATTGGCGGAGCAATACTATTTATATTTGTATTGATCAAATATATAGAATATGATAGGCTTCAATTAGCTCGGGAGAAGCGGATCCCAACAAAATGACGCTAAAGAATATTAGCGAATAATCTAATAATAAAATAATGAGATATAATAGAATATATGCTAACAGAGCAATGCATTGTGCAACTTCTGAAACTGTCTCAATTACTTTTATACAGTTTGTTCAATAATTTTCTGGATATCATGAAGAACATGTTTGTTGGCTTAGACCTCTTTCACCCTTATATAGGCTTGACATTTATAAGGTCACTTTTTGGTAATTTAGAAGTAAATAGGGGATGAGCTTTCATAAGAAATAATCAGGGGAAAATGATTTTAGTATTTGCAGCTAATATTGAGCATGCAACAAATATGGCTGCTAAAATGGAAGCAATCATTTTGGGGTTAAACTTGCACTTAGATCTCTTATCATGGAAGATGATTTTGTTGTCGTTTTTCTTTTGTTCATGCAAGTCGCTGATCTTTTGGATTCTCATTGGCGTACCAAATTATCAGCGGATTAAATGGAGAATCCCAAAAACCAAATTTTGAAATCGTGAGTTCTGCAAGGTCAGGCACCTAATCAATAGGCTTGCTGATATTTTGTCCACGAGCGATGCTATTATCTCAATACAAGTTACCATCATGACTTTCAAAGCTCAGTCAGTTCCCAGTTTCATCTCAAATTGTTGAATTAATTCATCAAACATTTAATAATATATAGTTCTAATCATCACCAGAACGTGTATGCGGACTTATCTCTTTTTACTCTCTCTTGATTATTTTCACTTGCTTGCATCACTTTTGTATCTCACAGGTGAAATTGGTGTCGTTTTGATGCTGCATTGTCTTTTATGCATAGTTGCTAGGTTCAGCCGAACCTAGTCCAATTCAAGCCAAACTGGTTTAGTTTGGGTCTGAATCCTTTTTCATCCATTGCTGAAAAGAATATGCCTTCACTGGGCTTATAGTTAAATATAGTTGCAGTCCAGAAATATCTGACAGCCATTGCAGATATACTAGTTGATGGACATCCACTAGATGCAAAAATGGTGTGAAACATTGCCGATTTCAATGTCAAAAGATCTACAACTGGTTTAGACATACATGTTAATTGCATTGAATTATGGAACTATGAAATCTGAAATTTTCAAAAACTGAATCTCCAAATTTTTTTCACCTTTTGTTTGAATCAAATTGCATGAACCAGGGAACTATGCTTTCCTGGGCAAAGTGCTCTATCATGTTACAAAATTTACTTTTGTTAGCCATTATTTCTGGATATTATTGGTTTAGCTTTATGTCTTGCATTGTCATTTGGTTATTCTTTATTGTAGTTGTTGTTACATGGCTAAAACAATTGGTGAAATAACTGTTAATGTTCACTTGAGGCCATGATTGATCTTGTATTGTGATCATTATATAGTGCCTTATGGGTCCATGAGCACCTTGTAAGGTGACTTAATTCTATTATTTTATTATTATCCATTGATTGGTTCTTTAACCTTGACCTTGGGTAACTTATATTATGGTGTTATTTATACCCTATCTTGCCCAACCATTTCTTCTTCGTTAGTGAGATTATTGGCATCTAAGGACACCTTTTATATTTGTGTTCTTTATGTGATTTACTTTTACTTTACTAAGTAATGTACTGATTCTGTTTGTTCTTGAATATATTGCAAATTTGAACATGATATCAAAGCAGGTGTGAATCTCTATTACTTGATCGAAATGTCTAGTCGTTTGGTCTCCTATGATGATTCTAGAGGAAGTGTGTTTTTTCTAGAAGTGGTTGTGGAAGAGTTGGTGTGATCCACATTGTCTTTTTTAGGGTTTTCTAAAAACCCCAATTGAAGCTTGAATCACAATGATGTCATTGTGCCGCCCCATTGTGTAGATGCTAGTTCTAGAGAGAAGCAACAAAAGTAAAACTATACACAGTTGTTTTTGTGTGCAATATGCACTAAGTTTTGGTCCAATTGCAATGTAAATGAAAGTTAAATGATTAGTCAAATGTTCATGGAATGTAAACGAAATGCAAATATCATGTAAATGCCGTCATAAGTTGCAAATAATATAAAGTTGGTATATGTGTCTAATGTGTGTCAGATGGGGGAAGACGGTTATACGCTTAGGTTTCCTAGAAGCAGTTGTTGGCAACGAGCAAGGCTAAGTTATAGGACCCCCCATTCATTGTTGCAGATATATGATAGAGAGGAGAGCGTATGAGAGCATACGAGAGCATATTGTGAGTTTTGTGTATACAAGTGCTATGATCTATAATGACATTGCTGTACAAGCAGACTGTTAATGCAATATATCCATTCTCCCTATGTGTGTTGGATATATGTGTGATGCTGTGAGCATGTTAGATTACTAGGCATGTGTATTGTTTGTGTTGCATGTTGTAGGTTGAAGGTCGTATTTAGGAGTTGCAGAACGTAAACAAGAGTTGCAAGCACCATCGACAGTTGCTGGCGGTAACAATCATACGAGACTTACCATTTAGGAGACTTTCTGTCATGTTGGAGAGCAATTGCCATCTAGAAGACTTGTTGTCATGTTACTAGTTTGATGCCGTAAAGTGAAGATATGACTGCAGCCTGAGTGCTTGCTAACCTTAGTTTCAACTTGCCATCACATGGATTGCCGTCTATGGTAGATTGAAGTCAATTGCCATACAAATGTTTGTGTCTTGTAGTCTTATATTGACTACAGACTTGTTTGGCCTTAAAACTATCATTCTTTTCCTCTATTATCGGGAAACTCACCATCATGCTACATTTGGCGTCGTTGCCCTTATCGAACTAAAGACTGGGTCGAATTGCAAAAGAACCAACACGTGTGAAGAGTAGGGAGGTGAACGACAAATTCCTTACTATGAGGACGTGGAAGACGAGGTCGCGGAAGAAGTCAGAGCCCTGTGAGGAGAAGCACAAGAATTGCCAAGCAATGAGTGGATCAACCTATTGCCAACCGAGTAATGCAGTCTCGGAATACAGAACTCAAGGAACCGATGGTAGAACGTGTGTGGAGTCCTCAGGAAGAGGAGAATCCAAGAGCATTACGTGAAAGGTGGCACATGTTATTAACAATGGAGGACGAGGTGCGAAGCGAGTTGCAACAAACAAACAAAAATGTTTGCGTAATTCAAGACACCAACATGGAAGGGGGGACGAGGAGACAATGAGTGGATGCTAATGCTAGCACAAGTGCGGAGGAGTTTGCCAAGGGTTGCAAAGGACGGGAGTAAGGCATCAGAGCAATCGTATGTAAGTGCTTGGGTGAGTAGACCAGATCCAATGTACTTGTGTTTGCGAAGGAGGTTACAAAGTGAAGGTGCACCAGAAATTAGTTGAAGATTGTTTGCGGGCAATAACACAAAGGGTGAAGAAGCATTGCGAGTTGAAGAAGTGCTGAGAACAGAGGCACCAAGCGAAGAAGTTACCAAGAATAGATGCACCAAGCGAAGAAGTGCCACGAGTAGAGGCACCAAGAGAAGAAGCACCATATGAGCAATCGGTGGGTGGGGAGGAATTAGGTGAAGAGAATCAATCCCCAATGGCAAATATTGTGAATATGGCAAGGAAGCAAAAGTGCACACCTTTTTCTAGAGATGGAAAAGAAGACCCCGAGCATCACATAGGAACGTGTACCACTATATGGAGAGCTAATGGGATGGCTGACCAAGCTACATGGTTACAATTATTTCCAGCTACATTGAGAGGAATTGCGATTAATTGGAAGAGAAAAAGAACGAACGCCTTCACAACTTGGATAGACTTAGTAATTGAATTCAAGAAGGAATTCAGATTGTTGTGAGATGATACGAAGATCATAGGAGATATATATTCCACTAAACAAAAGAAAGATGAAGATATAAAATCCTACAATAGACGACTGAAGCAACTTATTGACAAAATGGAGATGCAACCAAGAAATGAATTGTAGAAAAGATGGTTCATTGATGGACTATTACAACATTACAAAAAGAAGATGAAGATAATACCGCCCACAACATATGAAGAAGCATACAAAAGAGCGAGGAACCTAGAAACTGAAACAAAACAAACGGCGGTAGGAATAAGTTACTTCAGAAGTGATGACTTTGATAGTGACAAGGAAGACTTGCATATAGAGCTATCCAATCAATGGACTTTGAATGAAAATGATCAACGAAGTGAAAGGTGAGAAGAAAAAAGAAAAGAAAGAGATGCGGTGCTTTGATTGCAAAATATGACATACAAATGTAAATTGGCCTAAGAATGCATATTGGAATATTTGTGAAGTAATGGGTCATGAAGTTGGGGATTGCCCATTTAATTTGATCATGCAATATTGTTAATTTTGAGTTTCATTTCCTGTTATTATTGCAATATTGTGTGGATGTGTTTTTATTTTACTGCAATGTTCATAACAACAACAATAAAGAGCCCCACCTGACTTGATGACAAAAGGACGTATGGAGCACAGTCATGCAAAACATGCAAGAGCAAGTGATAAAGATTATGGCTCAGACACGAGATGAGGTAGTGGAAGACAATTGCGACAAAGGCCAAATGTTAGCGTTTTGGAAGAAAGAGAAAGAGATGGTAGGCCTCAAGGAGAAAAGAATAAAGAGAGGGAAAAAGTACCCTTGAAAGACATCACTTGGGTACAACCAACATGAGAGTATTGTCGGGCGTGGTGGGAAAAGGCTCCAAAAAAATCATCTGTTGTGAACGATGTTGCAGAATACAAGAGTTAATTTTATTTTGGAGATCCCAAATTTTGATAAAGAGTTCTTTATGAAGTATTTGCTGTAGATGTTGTAGACATATAATCCGCAACAACATGCTAGCAAAGTAAGAGTGGGTGATTGAGAGTTGACTGTTGTATTTTCAATAGGCAACTTCAGGAGGATGTTTGGGTTGCCAAATCATGGATTGCTAGTAACCAAAGTTTCAATGGATTCAAGCTGGTGCAGGCAAATGATCCATGAAGTCAATGATCTCATTCCAGTTGAGGTACAGAAGTTGATGGCACATGGGAGCCAAGGAGTAAAGTAGCAACAATTGAGGAATGATGAGCTGCAATGTCCTATAAATGTAATAATGGCAAGACTCTTAGGAGAACAAGCCTCGGAGATGCCCATGTGGCTTATACCTTATATGCAGGGGGTAGCAGCTGGCATAGCCTATGATTGGGCATCCTATCTATCATATTGTATTAAGAATTTCTTGATGCAGAACATGAAAAACTTTTCAATGGCATTCCATGCCATTGCCTGGCTGATGAATGTTGTGATGCAGACAAAGGTGCAAATTCTAGAATTGGAACTTCCTAGAGATGACTTACTGGAACTAGCGCCAACAATCTTAAGGTGGATGAGTGTAATGCCACATACGAAGGTAGGCACTTTGGTAAAAATGGCGAGAATGAAAAAGATACTTAAGAGGAAGAATTTGCTAGATGACGTACTTAGTGAGAATTCAGAGGAAGATATACCATAGTTTAGGCCAGAACTAGTGCAAAAGAAGAAAAGGTGTAGGAGGTTGGAAATGGAAGATCAACCCCAAAAGTAGAAACAACTATAGTAGGCCACAATAGATGCAGGTGGCAGGATGGAGTAAACTGTGGAGAAAGGTCAATAGCAAGGAGTAGTGCGACAAGAGACATTGAAAAGAATTGCAGTTGGAGAACAACTTGAGAAAGATGTCATGCAAGAAGAACACGCACAGGAATTCATAGAGATTGTGCCTATGGATAGAGAAATCTAGGAGGCAGTGGATGCGATGGAAGATGTACAAGTTGGATCACCTGAATTTCTTGCAGAAGCTTAAGCAAAAATTTGATCCAAGTGCATCACCTCTAGTACAAGAGGTACATTTTGAAATTATGTCCATAGCTAAGAAGGCAAGGAAAAAGACCGTGCTAGCCAAGGTACCAAAAAAAGGAAAGAGCTGACAAAGGAGGACGTAGTGCCAATAGAAGCAAAAACAAATTTAGACAGAAGGCAACCTGCAATAAAATATAAGCGGATAAAGAGAGGAAGAAGTAGCCAAAGGATGGAGTAGTTGGTTGATATTGGGAAACAACCTATAACAGAGGGCAAGGTAGTTGGGAAACCTATTCATCTGTCAAGACGAGGAGGAAAAGATGTGAAAGAGACAACCACAACCACAAAATATGACACGGATATAGAGCTGAGTGATCACGTTTTCATAGAAGCACCAAATTTCAAGAAACCACTCGAGTTGGGAGATTATATTGATGCACAGGTGGATAATTATTTGCAGAGAATATCCAGAGTCATAGACAGATTAAGATTAGAGTTCCAAGTAGGATGTGTTGGAAAATGAAGGAAATGGCAGCTGATGACGAAGAATGATCTAGGCAAACTGGTACATTGGATCCATGATGAGGCTTGCCAACATACATTAGATGCAACCATGGGAGTTGGAGACTGATAGCATTAGAAATATGATAGGTGTACAAGGAACTCAAACATTGTACAGGCAACCAATTCGTGTATATATTAATGAAGGAAGCATTAAACCTTGCCCCCAAAATGAGATTGTCAAGTATGTTGAACTAGCAATTGAGTTGGTACAGACATATGCTAGGATTAATTTTTTGGCATACTTGGTTCGGTGGTTAGCCATGGGCATTGAAAAGATTCACAATGTAGGAGAAGAAAGGGCTAACCAATTGTAGGCAACAGAGGCCAAACTTTGGTAGTTAAGTGAGGAAGCCGAAGCTGAACTAGTGAAACTAAGACAGGATGTTGAGGAGAAAACCAAGGTAAATGAGGAACAAGATCAGTTGATTGGGCAGTTGAAGACAGATTGTGCAACAAAGGAGCAGCTGATGGAAGCAAAAAATAATGAGTTGAAGCATAAAGATTAGCTAATTGCCGAAAGAGATGAGCAACTTGCTGAAATAGCTGAGAAAACAAGAAAATAAGTAGAATAGGCATTTGCCAAAAGGGAGGAAAAGCTTTTGACAAAGTTGGCAGAAATGGAACAAAAAGCCAATCATTATGGTCTATAATGGGCAAAGCTGCAGATTGCAGAGATGGAAAGTATACTTGTTCCAACACCTTTGTAGCAAGGTTTGAGTCCACCAGAGCAGAGACGAATGTCGATGAGGACGTTAACCAAATCAAAGGGAAGGACAAAAGTAGGCGCTAGTTCTGGACAAAAGCAACAAAAACAAAAATAAAACTATACATAGTTGTTTTTGAGTGGAATATGCACTAAGTTTTGGTCAAATTGCAATGTAAATGAAAGTTAACTGATTAGTCAAGTGCTAGTGGAATGTAAACAAAATGCAAATATCATGTAAATGCCGTCATAAGTTGCAAATAATATAAAGTTGATAAATGTGTTTAATGTGCGTAGGATGGAAGTCATTGTTGGCAATGACCAGGACTAAGTTATAAAAGGACCAGCCCCATTCATTGTTGCAAATATACGATAGAGAGGATAGTGTATGAGAGTAGAGAGCATATTGTGAGTTTGTGTATACAAGTGCTATGATTTATAATGACATTGTTGTACAAGCAGACTGTTAATGCAATATATCCATTCTCCATATGTGTGTTGGATATCTGTGATGTTGTGAGCATGTTAGATTACTAGGCATGTGTATTGTCTATGTGTTGCGTGTTGCAGGTTGAAGGTCACAGTCAAGAGTTCCAGAATGCAGACAGAGTTGCAAGTGCCAATGACAGTTGTTGGTTGTAACCGTAATACGAGACTCCCCGTCTAGGAGACTTTCTATCATGTTGGAGAGCAATTGCCATCTAGAAGACTTGTCATCATGTTACTAGTTTGATGTTATCAAGTAAATATATGATTGCTGCTTGAGTGCTTGCTGACCTTAGTTTCAACTTGCCATCACATGGATTATCGTCTATGGTAGGTTGAAGTCAATTGCCATATAAATGTCTGTCTTGTAGACTTATATTGACTGCAAACTTGTTTGGCCTTTAAACCTATCATTCTTTTCCTCCATTATCTGGAAACTCACCATCGTGCTACACATCGAATCTTTTATAGTCAACGACTCAGAAGAACGATTCATTGACGGGTTTCATCAGATCCCTCTCTTTTGGCATTTGGTCCACTAGTTAATTAATTTTTTTTCTTGTGATGGGTTGTTCTATTAAAATCTTGTTTGGTGAAGGAACAACTATGCTACAAGATAATGGATTAGTTAGGAAATTAAAAGCAAGCAAGCTAAACAACAATAAACAGTACACGAGATTTTACGTGGAAAACCCTGCAGTGTGCAGGGAAAAACCACGGGGCAAAAGGCAGCTTTTCTCTTTTATTATTCTCAGCTAGCTTTCATACATTCGCACTGTCATAATGCAAGGGGCATTCCCCTTTTTATAGAAATACAAAGGAAGATTCCAAAAAAGCCGTGGCACATTCCAGATAAAAGCGTTTTATTAAAAAACTGCTTTTATCAACTGCGTTTTATAACAAACGCAGCTTTAAAAGCAAAAGCAGCTTTAAAAGCAAAAGCACTTTAAAAGCTGCACCACCATGCACCACTCTGCTGAAGAACATCGGAGATCTGGATATTGACTTCACCTCCTAACATTCTCCCACTTGAAGTCGATATACAAGAATTCTTTGCCTTTGTTTTCCATCCAAGTGCCAATTGCCCAATGCTGCCCTTATCACGTTTTCAGCAAGCCCAGAGAAGTTTTGCACCACTCAAACTTCTCTCTCTTGACCGGCTTTGTAAGCATATCTGCAGGATTCACTTCAGTATCAATCTTCTCCAACAAGATCCTACCTTCTTCCACCACATTTCTTATAAAATGGTACTGAACATCAATGTGTTTGGTGCGATCATGGAATGTTGGGTTCTTCACTAACTGAATAGCACTTTGACTATCACAATGCAATGCAATCTTCCCCTGCATTATCTTGAAGTCACCCAACAATCGCTCTAGCCAAATTGCCTCTTTGCTAGCATGAGTCGCTGCAATATATTCTGCTTCAATGGTTGATAAAGCCACCACAGACTGCAACTTAGAAGTCCAACTCACAACTCCACCAGCAAGAGTGAAAGTATATCCTGTAGTGGACTTTCGCCCATCTCTATCTCCTCCATAATCAGAATCCACAAAACCTTTAACTTGCAAATCTGCCGATCCAAAGTAAATGGCAACATCTGAAGTGCCTCTTAAATATCTAAATATCCACTTCACTGCATTCCAATGCTCCTTACCAGGATTCGCCATGTACCGGCTGACTACTCCCACTGCTTGGGCAATATCCGGTCTGGTGCTCACCATGGCGTACATGAGGCTTCCTACTGCTGATGAATACGGTACACGAGACATGCTTGTCTTCTCTGCTTCTGTTCTAGGACACTGTTTGGAAGACAATTTGAAGTGTGGAGGAAGTGGGGTACTGACTGGTTTTGCATTCTGCATATTGAAGCGCTGCAGAATCTTTTCTATATATGTCTTTTGACATAACCAGATCTTCCTTCCTGTTCTGTCCCTGTGTATCTTCATCCCTAAAATTTGGTTTGCTGCTCCTAAATCCTTCATATCAAACGTCCTAGCCATCTGAGCCTTAAGATCACTGATTTTCTTCATGCTAGGGCTTGCAACTAGCATATCATCAACATACAACAACAAGATAATAAAACTGCCATCATCAAACCTCTTATAGTATGCACAATGGTCAGCTTCACTCCTACTGAAACCTTGGCTCTTCATGAAGGTGTCAAATTTTCTGTACCACATCCTTGGCGCCTGTTTCAATCCATACAGAGATTTCTTAAGTCTTGCAAACCAAATGCTCTTTGCCTCTTTCTTCATAGCCCTCAGAGCTGATCCATATAAATCTCCTCCTCGAGATCACCATGCAGGAAAGCAGTTTTTACATCAAGCTGCTCCAACTCTAAATCCTGTGCTGCCACAAGTGCAAGTAAAACTCTAACAGTAGTCAGCTTCACAACTGGAGAGAAGATTTCATTAAAGTCTATACCTGACTTCTGCACATAACCTTTTGCCACCAAGCGAGCTTTATATCGTTCCAACAACCCATCACTGTTCTTCTTTACTTTGTACACCCACTTGTTACCAACAACCTTTCTTCCAGGTGGGAGATCCACAAGTTCCCACGTTTCATTCTTCCATAGTGATTCCATCTCCTCGTCCATGGCTTTCCTCCACTTATCTGCATTCTCAGATTCTCCAGCTTCCTGAAACGAGCTAGGCTCACCATCATCAGTTAACAAAGCAAAAGAGGACTGAAAATCAGGAGAATACCTATCCGGATGTTTTTGTGAACGTGTAGATCTTCTAACCCAATGTTCTGTTGGTTGTGGCTCTTGGTCTTGTGCCTGTTCAGGCTGCTGAACTTGCTGATCTACATGCTGATCAAAAACTTCAACAACCTTATCTTCATTTTCAGCTTTGTTCATATCTACTTCAACAGGTACAACTTCAGGTGTTTGTTGTACCTCCTTCCTTTGCATGGATTTTTCATTAAAAATAACATCCCGGCTAATAATTACCTTGTGGGCAGTAGGATCCCACAGTCTATACCCCTTCACTGTATCTCCATAGCCGAGAAAAACACATTTCCTTGACTTTGGGTCAAGTTTGGACCTGTTTTCTTTTGGCACATGGGCAAATGCATCACAACCAAAGGTACGCAAATGAGAGTAATTAACTGGCTTACCACACCAAACCTCCTCCGGAATTTGTCCATCCAACGCAGTTGTAGGTGACCTGTTAATAAGGTAAGCAGTTGTATTAACAGCCTCTGCCCAGAACCTTTTCTCCAACCTAGATGTGTTGAGCATGCTTCTTGCACGTTCCATGATTGTGCGATTCATCCGCTCAGCCACACCATTTTGTTGTGGAGTATATGGCACAGTCTTCTGGTGCTTAATCCCTTCCTGCGTACAAAATTGATCAAACTCCTTGGAGCAATATTCACCCCCATTATCTGACCTGAGGCATAAAATAGGTTTGCCCAAACTTTTCTCTACTCTTGCCTTGAACTCTTTGAATTTTTCCAAAGCTTCCGACTTCTTTGTCAGAAAATAAACCCACACTCTTCTAGAATAATCATCTATAAATGTCAAGAAATATCTAGTACCTTTTAAGGACTGAGTGGGGACCGGTCCAAATATATTAGAATGTATAAGCTGCAAAAAATCAGAACTCTTACCAGGACTTGCAGTAAATCGAACCCTCTTTTGTTTGCCAAAAATACAGTGCTCACACAAGTCTAAATTGCAAGACTTAATCCCAGACAACATACCTCGGTCATGCAGAATTTTCAATCCTTTTTCACTCATATGCCCTAGGCGTTGATGCCATAGCATTACTCCATCCTGAGCATTGCCTGAAGTTGTTGCTGTTGCATGGTTTGTCACCGTATCACCACACAAACGATATAGGGTCCCATAAGGTTCTCCTTTTGCTACTACTAGGGATCCTCTGGTAATTTTGCAATAATTGTTACCAAAAGTAGTACAATACCCAAGCTTGTCCATCATCTTGATTGAGAGCAAATTCTTCCGCAAAGCAGGCACATGTCGTACATCACATAACATCCTTTCTCTACCATCGTCCAACCTGATCCTTATGTCCCCTCTTCCCACAATTTCTAAAGGATGATCATCACCCAAATAGACCATCCCTCCATTATAGGACTGATATTTGACAAACCAGTCTCTATGTGGAGACATGTGGAAAGATGCACCCGAGTCCAAAACCAGGTATATAAAATAGATTTGTTGCTACTGGTACATAAGGCCTCACATGTTGCCATCTCTACTGCATCTCCAGTATTGGCCTCAGCTGATGGTTGATTTTGCTTTTCACCATTCTTCTCCTTTTTCAGATGCCAACAGTCCTTCGAGTGCCCTGGCTTCCCACAATGCCAGCACCTCCCTTTCAGCTTGCGTCCTTTTGACTTAGATCTGGACTGTGATCTACCTTGTTGACTCCTTTCGTTAGATCGACCTCTCACAGCTAGGGCTTCATTGGTTGAGGGTTCCAGAGACGATTTTCGCCTCAACTCTTCTGCCAACAAAGCGGCTACGACATCATCAACTCTTAGAGCTCCAGATGATGCATTGTTGATGGTCATCACCAAATGATCCTAGGTGTCCGGAAGAGAACAAAGTAGGGTGATTGCTTTATCTTCATCCTCCATCTTCACATCAACAGAGACCAGCTTACTGATTAGAGTATTAAACTCATTCAGATGATCTGCCACAGATGAACCCTCCTTCATCCTCAGGCTATAAAGCTGCTTTTTCAAGAAGACCTTATTTGTTGCTGATTTAGTCTCATATAACTTCTCAAGCTTTTTCCAGAGGGCTTCTGCGGACCTTTCTTCAGCAACATTGAACAAGACAGAGTCTGCTAGGCAGAGACGAATTGTAGACATCGCCTTCCTGTCCAGCTTTAACCACTCCTCATCTGACATGCTGTCAGGTTTACCCGCGAGCCCTTCCAAGGCTAGGGCTTGGTCGTTCTGAACCAACAAATCCTCCACCTTCATCTTCCATAGGGCGAAGTTCTTACCATTAAACTTCTCAATCTCGAACTTGGTTACACCTCCTGTCATTGTTGCAGCTCCCACTCGCACAAAACCCTGACCAACGAGTTTTCAAAGAACCTCGCTCTGATACCAGATGTTAGGAAATTAAAAGCAAGCAAGCTAAACAACAATAAACAAGTACACGAGATTTTACGTGGAAACCCTGCAGTGTGCAGGGAAAAACCACGGGGCAAAAGGCAGCTTTTCTCTTTTATTATTCTCAGCTAGCTTTCATACATTCGCACTATCATAATGCAAGGGGCATTCCCCTTTTTATAGAAATACAAAGGAAGATTCCAAAAAAGCCGTGGCACATTCCAGATAAAAGCGCTTTATTAAAAAACTGCTTTTATCAACTGCGTTTTATAACAAACGCGCTTTAAAAACAAAAGCAGCTTTAAAAGCAAAAGCAGCTTTAAAAGCAAAAGCAGCTTTAAAAGCAAAAGCACTTTAAAAGCTGCACCACCATGCACCACTCTGCTGAAGAACATCGGAGATCTGGATATTGACTTCACCTCCTAACAGATGATTTTTTTAGGACTTTTTACAAATCTTAACTATTTTTTTAGGATTTTTACAAAAGATCCATTTCCTTTTGCCTTTCGGCTTTCTTGGTGTCGATGCATAATCAATGAGAGGGCAACTTGCTCGATATCCATAAGAACAAAAATGTTAAACTTATTACCACGCCTAGTTCCAAAAGAATTACTAGGTGAAATTTAGTGCATTGTGAAGACCTCCAAGTGCCTTGTCCACAAACAGGTTACTTATTTGATCCAATCGCCTTTTTGGAGCTCTGATAAAAGAGTAGCTAACACCTGGTTTTCAAAAAAATGGTTGTACAAGACCATTTACTTGGAATTTACAAAAATTGTTAGCATTTTTGGAATCGGGTCTTAGTTCAACATACGATCTAGTTTAGGCATTTGGATAGCCCTTGTCCTCAATGTACTCTCTCCTCGTTTGAAAATTTAACTTTTGGCACGAAGATTATTGGTGTGTCTTGGAGGCAACACCACTGTAGTTTTGTTGAAGACAAACAACATGGTTTAGCCCTCGTTTGCGATAGGCAACAAAAGTGTGCGTTGGTATGTCGGCTGTTTTCTTGTAGCTTGGAAAGGATGGCTGTGAGTTCAAGCTTTGGGGTGCATCCCTTTTGGTGTAGGAAGAGGGGTGAAAAACAAAGTTTGTAGGTCTCCCCTTTGCACCCAACAATGGGCGCGGCTTCCATGGATAGTTCAATGTTGTCAAAGCAAGTTTTGGAAGAGCATGCACATAGGTTTCAATCCCATCCTTTTCGTTAGATGGTCCTTTGCACTTTTGTTAAGAGTGCTAATGGACAGGTCTTAGTATGATTATGTCTTGAGGTGTTAAGTGGGTGCCTTTAGGCTTGAAATTTGACAGTCATTTTCCCTTATTTAAGATATTTTTCCGTCAAATAATGTCTTAACTTTTTTATGCACGTTATCATAGATGTTAATATTTTTCAAGTATATGTCAAACTGACGTATACATTTTTAGACTATATATATATATATATATATATATATATATATGTATAGCATTCATTGAAGTAATTCTTAAATTCAGAAGATAAGTAAATGTTTTTTTTTTTAATAAGTTAAAAATAAGTAAATGTTAACTAATTACAAATCACTATTATTAAATTGAGTTATGAGATTTTGCATTCAAAATTTTGTTTCTTCCCTCCAGATTGAACATTTTTAATTACATGCATTTTAAATTTTAGATCAGTTACTATTTTTGAACATATAAACATGTGTCATCGAAATTTCGAAGTAGGAAACATCTCTCAATAGAATTATATAGAGAACTCTAATAAATAAGTTCAGTAGCTTTGAGGAAACAACATTATATATATATATATATATATATATATATATATATATATATATATATATATAATTCATCAACATATATGAGAGAAGGCTAAGTTTCTCTTACCAGGTTAGTATTTTTATGCATAGCATCTTAAAATTTTTAAGTTTATCTAGTATTAGAAAATATCAATAATAAATTTGTTCAATAGTCCTTTTAAATTTTTAAGCTTGTTCAGTCTTCGTCTTATATGTATTTTAGTTACAATTTTAATAGAAAAGAGAAGCCTAAGTTTCTGTTACCAGGTTAGTATATTTTATGCATTGCTTGTCAATTTATTTATTTATTTAATATTACAAATATCAATAATAAACTTGTTCAATACTCCTTTTCAATTTTTTAAGCTTGTTGAATCTCCCTCTTCTGGTTATTTTAGTTACCAGAAAAATAATTTACGAATATTGTATTTTTAAAATTTTAATTTATTTCTATATATTGAACATTAATTTATTTTGTTCTAAAAAATTTAACTACAACTTAAAATGATCTAAAATCCAAATGATTACTACAATAAAAATGATAGAAATGTTGAACCATATTAAAATCATCACTGTAATAAAAATAATATCAATGTTGGTTAATATATTTGACATGCAATCAAATGGCATTAACCAATTATATTACTGTGGTGGATGAAGCTTCTTCTTGAGGGCGACCTTTCCACTTAGTTAGGTTTTTGATGATTTGATTCATTGCATTACCTTGTACATTGTTTGTGGGTATAAGGTTGATGGTAAAACATCGAGTAATAATTGTGGATGCTCCTTTTCTAATCATCTTTTCCATTTTATATGAAGACACTAACTATGATGGAGTATAGAATCCTTTTAAGGTGTACTTTTGGCCTTGCCATTTGAATTTGAAAATTCATTTTTCAAGACTGCATTTGAAAAATCCTAGGGGAGTTAACCATTCTACTCCAAGTACTACATCCAATCCTCCTAATGGTATAGCATAAAAGCTATTTTGGTATTTGTAATCATTCATACTTAGCTCCACTTTGTGACATTTTGATTTGCAATTTAGGTGATTACCCCCTAATTTTTCCATGTCAAATCCTTTTGTTGGATAGACAAATAAATTGAGATGTTCGACAATGGCGAAATTAATAAAATTATGTGTATTACCCGAGTCAATTAAGACCACGACTGATTTGTTTTTCTATATACCCTTGTATTTTGAAGGTTTGTGGGTATTGGATTCTTGTTAGTGCAACTATGGAGATTATAGGCTCGTTTTTTTTCAGCCTTAGATACATCTTCGCTACTAATACTGCTCGCATCCCAGTTTCCTTCTTCAAGGTTCCTTCCTTCACAATCATAAATTTTCTTTGAATCGTTAAGGTTTGATGGTTTAGGTGGCTCTTTCTTTCCCTTGTTTGATTGATGTTCCTTGCAATTAGAGCTCCGTTGATGTGGAGGTTTATAGCTTAGTGATTCTGTTGTATTTTCATTTCTTACATCATTACCAATTTGAAACCATGTGTTCCGACTTGTTTTGAATATCTTATTTTCGTACTTCTGAGCTAACCTGATAGCTAGAGGTAGGGTCAAATCATCCCTAACTTGAAGTTCATGTTTTATATCAGGTTTCAATCCACCCACATAACATTGAACTAATTGACTGTCTATTATGTTAGTTACGAATGTTGCTAATGACTCAAATTCAGAGGTGTATTCATCCACCTATCTTCATTGTTTTATTTGAGTCAATTGATTGAAATAATTGTTTTTTGGTGGTTCAAATATTTTATTATAATCTGCAAGGAATCCTTTCCATGTTTGTGTAAGCCCTTGTGTTTTTTCATGCCACCATGTATACCACTTTCATGCTTTTCCTTCGAAATGGATAGATGCTACTTTAATAGCATCCTCCTCATTGTTGATAGGATTTAATTCAAGGTAATTTTTAATGTTTATACCCCACTTGATAGATTCGCCTAGATTTTCACCATTGAATTTTAGCATATTGATTCGAGTATTTGTTTTGAATGATCTACTATAATGCTGATTTGATTGTTGTAGAGTATGAGTAATGACGATTCTTAGCATTTGGTGAGGATCGGGTCGTGATGTTTTTGTAACTAGAGGGCTTAACAGTCGTAAGGTTTTGTTGTTAATGATCAATGCTTGAATGTTGGCTTCAATATTTTTAACATCTTCCTCTGTCTTGTTGATTCTTTTGTTTACTTGTTCCATATATATATATATATATTTTATTTACGCCCTTTTGGAACGACTCTACTACTTGCAATTGAGTAGTATTCATTCTCGGAATTTTGACAATTTAAACATACTCCAAATTTTTTTTTTAAAGCGAAAAACCCCTTGTGGGGCCGCCTTGGTCTGAGAGACCACGAACAGGGGGTTCTACACCGTCAAAGTCACTCAGAGTCGCACCCGACCTTGCCCGCACCAACATTATCAATTGGATTTTGGATACCCAATTCAGATTTTTGGTAGGGTGGAGATTTGAACCTGGGACCTCCCTTGGAGGATTGCCCTCTCCTCTCCAACTCACCTACAACACTGGATTTACACATACTCCAATAATTATCATTTGAGTCTATGTATTTATTTATTATTTGTTATTATAATATATAATATAAGGTATATTATCAAATATTATACTATAAAGTATAATATAAAATATATTATTAAAGTATAATATAGTTATATTAAAGTATAATATTAATTTATATATAATATAAGTATATTATTAAAAGGGGTACGTGGATGAAAGGAGGGGGGTATGTGGAGTGTGAGAGAAGGGAAAGGGGGTTGGGTAACATGTGGGGGAAGGAGAAAGAGGGAAGTATGTGGAAGGGAGGAGAGAGGAGAGGGAAAAGGGTTTTGGCGAGAAGAGCAGTGTTTGATAGGAGGGGAGGCTCCGAACAAGGCTTGGATAACTTGTTGATTACTAGGGAGCTGGCTACTCAAAGCAGCAACAGAAACTGCATTTTGAGAACCCACGTTTTGTTGGAATTGGAGCAATGCTTTGCAAACACGTCTCCTTTCTCTAAGCTTTTCTTGAACAAACGGGGCGGGTTGTCTGTGGTGACAAAGCCCACGTTGAGAGCGCCCTCTATAACAACTAAAATCTCAATGGCTTGTTGTGGTGAATGCTTACTTTTAGATGGGATTTTTTCTGGTTTCTTTTAGGGGATCAAAGCTCCGATGGAGTTTTTTGAAGGGGATTGAACCCATTCATAAAGGAAGAAGTTCAGAAAAAGAAATACAAAATTTATCTTAGAATGTTTATTTGATGCCCTAAGCTGCAAAGAGAATTACTTAATTTCTAGCATGGAACTCATGCTGCATTCTAGGGATGCGAAAATATTAACGTAGAGTGGAAATCATACATAAAATTACTTCACCATCTACAGTAAACAATTTACAAACTGCATAAACCAAAGAAATTGCTCAAGTGCAAGATTAAACCACAAGAAGGCGCTGATCAAGAATTTTGTGAAGTAGAGTTATGTTGTGTGATTGTTAGACTGGTGCATTTCCCAAACGCAACAAAATTTTTATTGATATTTGCCAATATCAAATAGCCAATTTAACTGGCTCAAAAGTTTTGTCAATGATGCCTTGATTTTTTTTTTATTTTTTTATTTTTTTATTTTTTGTTCTTGTGCGAATTTGCTATGCAGTAATCCACACAGAATCAAATTTGCAAATTTGACAGGCCTTTGTTTTACAAGACAGTGTTGGCGGTGCCGCCAAGATTGCAATTGTTTGGGGGAATCCCTAACATGGAGAATGAGGTGCGACTGTGGAAATTGCAAAGGGAGAAGCTTGAGGCTATAATGAATTTTTTTTTTCGACTGAATTTATAGCCGATTCTTGTTGGCGTGGCTTAGGTCCTGTGTAGAGGATTTGTTTTTTGCAAAGAGACTTGGGGGAAGTATTTGCTTGATCTTGTGAAAAGTGGCAAGGAACCTGCTGAGATTGAGAGGATGATTAGACAAACATTGGACAATGTGAGGCCTTTGAGGCAAGCTTGAGTGGTTAAAGAAGATTAAATTTTGCTAGTGGAAGAAGGCTCTGATACCACTTGTGGTGGATGAGCTTGAATTTATATATATTAAATATGTTTTAGTGAATAAATAATTGATGAATGACGATTCGCCAAATACCTAGGTTATATAGCATGTAGATGCCCTTTATGGAGAGACTAAGGTTTGAATCTTGGCAAATGATATATGCATAATTGCCAAATTGTTGTAATACCAATGTGGTCATGATGTAAAATGGGTGGGGCTGTTTCAATCCCATATAACCATTATATCTATCTATCTATATATTTGATATGCAATATTAAAATATAAATGTCAACCCGCACACAATCTTAATTTGTAAATGTCAATTCAATTTGTATTGATGGACAAGGTTGCTCGTCAAATTTCAGACTTGGGCACCTTGGTCGGACAAGCCAACTCAAGGCATTGGTGTAGACGAGGTGTTGTGTTCAAGTCTCTTCAGGTGTATTTAGGGACCAAGCATTTTTAACAGACGATAGGTGATTTCTATGAAGGGCATGGGGCCCTTGGCTAGAACAAGGGGCCTCTACATGCAAGGTCGCCTATATTATTCCTCTCTTAGTGGGGCTAGTGTGACTTGGCATGCTCGTATATTTTGGATGGGGTGCCATATGGTCGACATGGCGATGACTCAACCAACATGGTCCGTGACCCCTGAAATAAATACCACATTTTTATATAAAAAGGGTTCCTTTATCCAATCAAAGTCAAACAGTCAGCAACACAAAATCCCTTGCCCAATCAGAAGTAGACACAATAAAGAATTGATGACCTCAAAATGGAGCACTTTTAAGGATTTTCAGTGCCATGTGGCAAAGCTCCATTAGTTAGAGGTGTTTCAAAAATTTTAAATTTTGGTGATTTTGACTGTTAGTTTGGTTATATAAAGGGTAAAATTTTGAAGGTCATAACTCATTGTTTCAAGCCCATTGTTTTTCAAATTGCACAATTTTTTGAGCTCTTCATAGTGGTGATGTATTTGATCAGTTGCAATTGGAGAATGAAATTGTGCAAGAATTTGATGGACCATATGTCACAAGTACTTGGGCTTATTGGGCGAAATTACTCCTAATGAAAGATCAAGATAGAAGCTCTTGTATATAGTAAGGAATTATGGGGGTTCATTGCTAAGACTCTTGCAGTTGCTGATTCAGAAGAAAGAAGGAACTCATCTAATCGAAGAAAGAAGTGCACAAAGTGATTGTCTTGTATGTGGATAAGGATATGGAGAATCATTTTTTTATATGATTGATGCCACTCTGTGATTCAAATGGTACGGTGATGACGAGTACAAATGTTCATGTCATTAATCAGATGTGCATAATGATGAGGGTTCATTATGATATGACAACACCATTGTCTCACGGTTTAATATATGCTGATCACAATTCGTATTTAACGGGCAATTACGTGAATAACGATTGTAGTGATGAACCTATCATCGAAGTGCTTGAGAGAGGTCTCGATGTCGATTACTGGAGACGACGATGTGGCTACAATGATAGAGCACAAGATGGGGAATTCCAGAGCCAGTGTTGCAGTAGTATAGCCGACGACCATGTGAGTTGGAGAAAAACAAGGTTACGACAATCCGTAATGCACTAACAGATTCCCAATGAGTTCGGATGTTGTCTGTGATTGGTTACTGGAAATAGGGATAAAGAAAGAAAGCAGGGACATGCTTTTGCACATGGTGAACTTGGAAGACATGATATAAAATTCGCCATGCATAGAAGATATAAATAGTGCATTATGAAGGTGAATAATAAAAGAAGTCCACGGCGGAAAGATTTAATAGTTTTACAACAAATTTACCAATATGCCGATAATTTGAATAGAGCAAATGGTTACAATATCCGTTGTGAAACCTGTTAGGGAACGGTGCCAATGGAAAGAACGAATTGGAAACTGAATGAAGTTAAGCTATAAATTGTCCAGGAGAAATTCCAAGAGGGGGTTAGATGATTTGGAAGAGAAATATTGGAAGAAGCGGAATAATAGCCAAAGGATCCTCCTAGGTTACACAGAAAGCTTCATTGTTGAACATAAAGATTTCTGGAAAAGCGTATTGTTTTTTTTTTTTTAAGCGAAAAACCCCTTGTGGGGCCGCCTTGGTCTAAGAGACCACGAACAGGGGGTTCTACATCGTCAAAGTCACTCGGGAGTCGCACCCAGCCCTGCCCGCACCAACATTATCAATTGGATTTTGGGTACCCAATTCAGCTTTTTGGTAGGGTGGAGATTCGAACCTGGGACCTCCCTTGGAGGATTGCCCTCTCCTCTCCAACTCACCTACAACACCTGGGTCCTGGAAAAGCATATTGTAAGGTTTTAATAAATGTATTTATTTTCATTATATTGAGACATGCATGTTGATGGTGTTTCATAAGTTTAATGATTTAATACATTTCAATTTTGATTAAATATATTCATTTTATTATATTGAGACATGCCTACTGATGGTGTTTCATGTGTTTAATAATTTGGTATATTTCCATTATTTTCCCTCAGAAGATAGCACTTAGTCTAGATTGGATTGAGTAAATGCTGGTTGATCTAGGTTAGGTTTAATTCCAGGAGATTTCTGTTTCTGTTCTGTAACCTGCATTTCAATTTCATTTTTATTTTATTTTTCTTACCCTAAACTTTTTATCTTTATTTAAATTTTAATTTCATAGAAATCAAAACCCTAATGTATAATCTAAAGTTCAAAACTTTATCATTAGGGAATGTTTATTTCATATTTTAATTTCACGTAACTTTATATTTGGAAATAAACATTATTATTTTAATTAAATGTTCAAATAATTTTTATGAAATTGTTAACCTAAAGTATTTGAACATAGTTTAATTAAAATCATTTGTTAAGGTTATAATTAATTATTTTGCACTTCATAAAGTTGATTTGAGCAAGATTTAATTATTTACCTCACATTCGGAGAACAAATCTTTTGAACACCATGTTGAATCCTGTAAATCAAATATCTACATTCCAGGCCCCTTGTTAATGGTTATGTGCACCTTGAAGTTGTTTCAACATCATTATTTTCACATTTTCAAAAGCATGTTTTAATACAGAACCTTGGAGAAACTAACAGTTTTCTTTGCAAGAGAGGGTTTTATAATCAAAATCCTAACTGTGAGTGTAGTTTTGCAATTGGGCAAAATTATCACTCAACAAAATTGGCGCTAGAAGGAGGGCCTGAAAGGTAACATATTTGATTTTCAACATTTGAAGTTGTTCAAATTTGTCATTAAAAAAAAATAAATAAAAGAAATTGAAATTTTCCGATTTATGCTGCATTAATGTTCTTCTGCTATAATTTCGGAAATATGGTTATGATTCAATTATTGTAAATTTTTCATTCATAGTTTTTCATGTTGAAATTGGTTCAATGGCAGGAATTGCATCCTGGATAGGTGGTTATTATTGTCATTTAAACATTCCTACTCATCAAATCCCTTATGGTGCAAAAGAATATTTACCTTAGTTCAGACATGATGTGACATCTGTTGAGGAACATGTTGGTTACGAATCTGCCATGAGAAAAGGATTTGTTGTTATTGCGCCCAGATTCGCCCACCAGATTGAAAGGTCGGAAGGAAGGAATGCCTTCCGTGCCAATCTTCGGAGAAGGCCGGCTCCTATGGGGGTTGGATTGAGATAAGAGTGCAGGAAAGAGATAAAAAATGCGGAAAGAGATAAAAGTGCAGGAAAGAGATAAAAGTGCAGAAAGGAATTCCAAATGTGATTGGAGTTGGGTGGGGGGAATAAGCAGCACGACAACGAATCAATCACCACTACTAACAGCATTCATCTACAAACATACATTGAAACTACAGCTATCAACGATCCCATGTATCCTCTATCTATGCATTCCAGGAATACCTGCCACCAAATGCTTGGAGTCCGAGTTCGAGTACAACAGACAAGCAATGACACAAGAAACATGAGGCAGAAATGACAAGGAGAGGCAGCATGCAAGATAAAAGACAAGAAGCGAGCCAAGTATATGTCTGTATTTGAGGCAAACGCACAGCTACAATTGTCCCCTAGCAATATATTCCCCTTCCACCACCTTACAATGGAAAAGTGGTGGGTATTTATAGCCCAAAATTCGCCCCGATTACATTCATGGGCACGAAGTCCCAGACAAGACGATAGCTGACACGAGCGGCCGAGGAGCTGCTGATGCTGATTTCTGTCGGGCCGGACCGTCCTTGCGGCATGGTGTCCCCCGAAGGTGGTACAGCTACGTGGCGGCGCGTCGGGTCAAGTCTTCACTCAACGAGAATGCGGGTAGGTGCGGCGGATGGCACTTCACATCGGCTTAAATGGTGACAGATGGTGCCGGTAGTGTAGCCCATGCTTTGTCCTTGCGCGATCAAGTCTCGGCTCGAATCCCGAAGATGGATACTTGTCGGATGGTGAAGTGTGACACGTGTCTGCCTTGAAAGGCAGCTTATCCAACTTCGCCAGGAATTCGGGCGCTATTGGGTTGCGCAGGAGGAAAACAGCGCAATCGGAAGGCCTTCTTGCCTTAGCAAATTTTTGAGTTGACTTAACCCAACTGCGCACCGGTCAAAGGGCGCACTCCGACTTTGCCGCGAAGTTGGGTTGCGCACCGGTGCTTGGTTGTCTTCATCCGCTGTTCGGACTGCGCACTGGAAAAGGGGCACACTCCGACTTCGTTGCGTAGTCGGGTGTCGCCCCAGCACTTAGCCGTTTTTCTGATGAATGATTCCCCTAGTGCGCCCAGGAAGAAGGACGCACCCCGACTTCGCTGCGAAGTCGGGTTGCACCCCTGACACTTAGTCAGATTTTGCGCACTTCGGGTTCCCTACTGTGCTCCAACTGAGGGCGCACTCCGACTTCGCTGCGAAGTCGGGTGTCGCCCCTACACTTAGAAACTTTGCTGAAGTTTTACTGGGGGAAGAAAGGGGGAAAGAAGAAGAGGGAATGAAGCTGTGAGGAAGAGGAAGAAAGGGAGAGAAGGAGAAAGGGAAAATGAGAAGGGAAGGAAAAGAGCAGCTCACTTGCAGAAACCAAAAACATGGCACCCCTGTGCAAAATGTGGCAACAAAACATATTCAGAGATACAAGGACATGTTAATTTATTTACAAATTATGCACAAAGATGTCGCTTGTAGGTTGTTTTCATTTACATTGGATGAGGTCGCATTTGAATGGTACATTCACTTACCTTTAAGTTCTAGCACTTCTTGGGATCAATTAGAAGCAACATTTCTTAGCCATTTTGGAAATGTGGTTGACCCGATTATGATGTTAAATCAGTTTGTCTCTATTCATAAAGAACCTAATGAATCCATGAAATTATTCAATGATAGGTTCCATGAGTTGTATACCGAGGTGGTGATACGTTACGTCATTTCAGAAGAAAGAGCTACTCAAATATACATGGAAGCCTTAGACCATGTTACGACTATGTTTTTGAGACTTCTTAAAATTACATCTTTGCCCAGAGCCTACAATGAGGCAATAACATTTGAACAACAATTGATTTCTCAAGGTGTTAATATGGGTCAATTATATCAACTTAGACCTAAAGCTCACAATCAGATACCACAAATGGGTCAGGTTGATGCACAACCTTCTCCCATGATGAATTGTTGTCCAAGTGATATGGATTCCAACCAATACCAACCATCCAATCTGGTACCCTCGAATCAAATGATGTCTAATGTAAGTAATCAACGAGATAAAATTGACAGTCTAGATGTCACAACCACCTTAGATGTCGTTCAAAATGAGGTACAAGTTTCAAAGTCACTACCCATCAATGAAGATTGTGAGGATCAAATTAACCAAAGTGTAGAGATTGGCTCAGTTTTGAAAACATATGAACCTTTAGAAATAAAAGGCTTAGAGCCATTATTCACAAATGAAGATTGGGACAATCATAGAAAGTTGAATACAAGAATTGATCCCACTAAAGAAACCCTTGACCCACCAAAGGATGAATTTAAGGAGGATAATTTTTGAGAAAGAATCTGAAGATAACATGAACGAAAGGATAGAAACTTATCAAATGTTTCAAAAAGATAATGATTCTAATATTCTAGACCAAGAATGGGAATCATTCACTTCTTCCACAATTCCTAAAGAAGTTTCTATTCCACTTGATGTTGATATGCAGGAAACTGAAAGTCTTGTTTCACTTAAGGAGTACACAATGTCCATACAACAAGAAATCAATAAGTTTTTACCTTAGGTGATTGATGAAGGTAAATTTGAAAAGGAATCTATAGATATATTTGAAGATTACATAGAAGATATGGTTGAATTTCACCCCTTAGCTGTAGAAGATAATTATTATAATGGTTGGGGAAGATATGAGGAATTATTCGTTTCTCACAATCCTATTAATGAAATTTCTACTTCTCTTGATATGCAGGTTGTTGAAACATCTATCTCATATGAGGATCTTGCAATTCTTGTACAACCTGAAAATGACATGTCATTTGCAGAAATAGAGAATGTTTCAAAATTTGATCATTTTGAATATGAGTTTGTGGAACACCTTGCTAAAATGGAAAAGGAAGAAATGGTAACTGTTTCTTACGATTCATCTGTTTTAGATGAGGAAGAGGTAAAATCTTCTCTTTCATTCTAGAATACTGAAAATTTGAGTACAAATTTGTATGATGGCCATTGAGATTCAAATCAAGAAATACCATTGGTGGTTAACAAGGAATTTTAATTTTCTATTTATCTAAAGGAAAAGATTGTTTTGTTTGATCAACAAGAGTTATGGGTTGAAACACTCTGTGATATTCAAATCTTCCAATGCCCTTCCACATACAAGACAATCACTCTGTGATCTTCAAATCAAGATAAGTTCATTTATCGAAACTTGGTGAACCATTGTAATCTTTTCTTTTTCTTCATGGGCTCCATCATTGTCATCTTGTAGCCCTTTACCTTCATCAATGACCTGTTTTTCAAAAGCAACCAATATTAGACATCCAATCAAAACTATGTCCATTCTTTTCAACCCATAACTATTGTTGATCAAACAAAACAATATTTTCTTTTGGATGAATAGAAAATTCTAATTCCTTGTTAACCACCAATGGTATTTCTTGATTTGAATCTCCATGACCATCATGCAAATTTGTACCCAAATTTTCAGTATTCTAGAATGAAAGAGAAGATTTTACCTCTTCCTCATCTAAAACAGATGAATCATAAGAAACATTTACCATTTCTTCCTTTTCCATTTTAGCAAGGTGTTCCACAAACTCATATTCAAAATGATCAAATTTTGGAACATTCTCTATTTTTGCAAATGACATGCCATTTTCAGGTTGTACAGGAATTGCAAGATCCTCATGTGAGATAGATGTTTCAACAACCTGCATATCAAGAGAAGTAGAAATTTCATTACTAGGAGTGTGAGAAACGAATAATTCCTCATATCTTCCCCAACCATTATCATGATTATCTTCTACTGCTAAGGGGTGAAATTCAACCATATCTTCTTCTGCACCTTAAGGGATTTGATGAGTAGGAATGTTTAAATGACAATAATAACCACCTATCCAGGATGCAATTCCTGCCATTGAACCAATTTCAACATTAAAAACTACGAATTAAAAATTTACAATAATTGAATCAATAACCATATTTCCGAAATTATAGCAAATCAACATTAATGCAACATAAATCGGAAAATTTCAATTTTTTTAATTTTTAATTTTTTAATAACAAATTTGAACAACTTCAAATGTTGAAAATCAAATATGTTACCTTTCACTCCCTCCTTCTAGCGCCAATTTTGTTGAGTTATAATTTTTCCCAATTGCAAAACTACACTCACAGTTAGGATTTTGATTATAAAACCCCCTCTAGCAAAGAAAACTGTTAGTTTCTCCAAGGTTCTGTATTAAAACATGCTTTTGAAAATATGAAAATAATGATGCTGAAACAACTTCAAGGTGCACATAACCATTAACAAGGGGCCTGGAATGTAGATATTTGATTTACAGGATTCAACATGGTGTTCAAAAGATTTGTTCTCCGAATGTGAGGTAAATAATTAAATCTTGCTCAAAATCAACTTTATGAAGTGCAAAATAATTAATTATAACCTTAACAAATAATTTTAATTAAACTATGTTCAAATACTTTAGGTTAACCATTTCATAAAAATTATTTGAACATTTAATTAAAATAATAATGTTTATTTCCAAATATAAAGTTACGTGAAATTAAAATATGAAATAAACATTCCCTAATGATAAAGTTTTGAACTTTAGATTATACATTAGGGTTTTGATTCCCGTGAAATTAAAATTTAAATAAAGATAAAAATTTTAGGGTAAGAAAAATAAAATAAAAATGAAATTGAAATGCAGGTTACAAAACAAAAACAAAAATCTCCTGGAATTAAACCTAACCTAGATCAACCAACATTAACCCAATCCAATCTAGACTAAGTGCTATCTTCTGAGGGAAAATAATGGAAATATATCAAATTATTAAACACATGAAACACCATCAACATGCATGTCTCAATATAATAAAATGAATATATTTAATCAAAATTGAAATGTATTAAATCATTAAACTTATGAAACACCATCAACATGCATGTTTCAATATAATGAAAATAAATACATTTATTAAAACCTTACAATACGCTTTTCCAGAAATATTTGTGTTCAACAATGAAGCTTTCTGTGTAACCTAGGAGGATCCTTTGGCTATTATTCCGCTTCTTCCAATATTTCTCTTCCAAATCATCTAACCCCCTCTTGGAATTTCTCTTGGACTATTTATAGCTTCATTCAGTTTCTAATTCGTTCTTTTTGTTGGCACCGTTTCCTGAAAGGTTTCACAACTAATATTGTAACCATTCGCTCTATTCGAATTATCGACATATTGGTAAGTTTGTTTTAAAACTATTAAATCTTTTTGCCGTGGGCGTCTTTTATTATTCACCTTCATAATGCACTATTTATGTCTTCTATGCAAGACGAATTTTATATCATGTCTTTTAAGTTCACCATGTGCAAAAGCATGTTGTCCCTGCTTTCTTTCTTTATCCCTATTTCCAGTAATCAATCACAAACAACATCCGAACTCGTGAATCTGTTAGTGCATTCCGGATTGCCGTAACCTTGTTTTGCTCCAACTCACATGGCCGTCGGCTATATTGCTGCAACACTGGCTCTGGAATTCCCCATCTTGTGCTCTGTCATTGTAGCCACATCGTCGTCTCTAGTAATCGACATCCAAACCTCTCTCAAGCACTTTGATGATAGGTTCATCACTACAATCGCTGTTTAGCTAATTGCCCGTTAAATACGAATTGTGATCAACATATATTAAACCGTGAGACAACGGTGTTGTCATTTCATATTGAACCCTGATAATTATGCACATCTGATTAATGACATGAACATTTGTACTCGTCACCACCATATCATTGCCAAAAAAGCTATCATCTTTGTATCAGGACCAAATCATTCACGTACATCATTACCATGAAATCGAACCGCAAAATAAATACATGGGCGTCGATGCTATGGCGAGAGGTATATTTGCATTCATTTAAGACATGCAGAAACTATTGACAAGCTCCCAACGATTAATCCATTACCAGTTCTTTTGATGCTTTATCTGCCGCCGCCTATGACAAGTGATGCTGCGTAATACTTCATATTTACCACTATGTATTAAAACGTGCTATCAATAAATCTTGTCCCTGTCATGTTACATTGATTATCACTTCGCAACTCTACGCGACAACACAAACAATTTCTATCATTCCCACAGCGTAATGAAAACAAATGTGTCCGCACCCCACTGCAAACGTGACCACCATGTACACTGCCAGCATTTGCATGAGTTTCTACGCTCCTAATCCACAATTAGTCTCTTTCTCCGAACACTATACTATACCGCATTTCTACAAAGTAATGATCATGTCCGGTATACTTTGCCAAGCTATGGACGATTCCTCGTGCACCGTTTTTACTATCACATTCAGAATAGAATAGCACTCCTTTGCATTTTATTGGAACCCGAGCAGTGCGTAATGAGATGAACCAGCCTGAAGGTGTTGATGCATCGATGGAAAGTTTAAACGCTCGCATTCCATCTCTGTAATGCTCTTTATACCTCGATTCTATTTGGTGAATCAATGACTTCTTGAACGACCAATAACGATCTGTCATCGATTTATTAAGCTCCTCATGAGACTCATCATACATTAAATTTTATTCCACATTCGCATCCGACGTTAGAATCATCAACCTGTTCTTTTGCGTTACGATCATCACTTCTGCTATTACGCCGACGCATCGTCAATCAGCTCCATTGTCATCATGAAGATTGACATTACGAAATATATTAAAAAAAAAATGATGGCCAACATAATCCACCTCACATTATGGCACTCACGATATCATACAATATTTGTTATCACTTTGCTGGAGAAGAACGAAACTAATAACTTTTGATAGAGAAAACAATTTTAAAAATCCGAACCAATGTTTTCATTTGGCCATCTCCTGCCAGAATGAGCGAAAATCGTCTACTATGATTCACTGTCCAACCTTTAGCATTCTCTAGGTTTAAATATGACAACAACTATATACTCAACATCTTTTATGGTTTTGCGGCATCAATGATGTGAAACGGTCTAATCTGAAACAAAGAACACACTGTATACCATCTCTGCACTATGATAATCCATAAACAATCAATAACATGGCTGCAAATACATTTTTAAATCGCGGTATAGGGACACCATCCTCTCTCAAATGACCTGCCAGAAGGTGTTCGCATCTCCCGGCGCTGCTTGTAATCACTAAAATCACCGGTAGTTATTAATCTCTATCGCTGGTACGGATGAGTAAAAACATATTTTCATTTCTTTAATTTATAATACCACTGTCATCCCACATGCATCGGGGAAGAAGTGACAAGTCCTTTATAATCAGCATCTCGCATAGGTTATTTTGATTCAGCCAAGCCACTAGGTGGCTATTCGATATGCGCCTCTTGTACTGCCTCGAAAATCGTGTCGAGCGTTAATCGTGTTGACTGCCTTGTGCTGAGTCCGTTGGTTCGCCTCGAAAACCGTGTCGCTTACCTCGAAACATGCAAAACATCAAAAAAACATTTTTATTAAAATCTTTTCAAAAAACAAATATAATAAATTAAATTAATTTTAAATATTTTAAATTAAACATTTTAACCAATATTTTTGAATGAAATGTAAACTTTGTATTAAAGTATAAACATATCATACAAAAAGAGGGTTAGGTGGACGAATCACACCCCGAGCGTTCAACGCTTGCAAAAAGACAACCAAACAAGTGCCACTTGTCCACAAAAGAGGCTGCCACCGCAGCTACGAAACCGTCCGAAAACCGAAAGCCAAAAAACAAGCATAGTCTAAAACATCATACCGCCAAAGGCGGGAGCACCAAGATCAATAGTTTCATAATTATGCATTAAAACCCAAAACCACCAAGCATTAACATCTCAAGGCGTTACGAAGTGGGAGGAGTTGCATTTTAACCAATATTAATTTAAAACATTTAAAATAAACCAAAAATCCCCTTTTAAATTTGAACATTGAACAACAATAAAAATTAAAACTAAAATCAAAACATCAAACAAATACATTGCTTAAACATGATAAACATGAACCCAGGTGTTGTAGGTGAGTTGGAGAGGAGAGGGAAATCCTCCAAGAGAGGTCCCAAGTTCAAATCTCCACCCTACCAAAAAGCTGAATTGGGTATCCAAAATCCAATTGATAATGTTGGTGCGGGCAAGGTCGGGTGCGACTCCCGGGTGACTTTGACGGTGTAGAACCCCCTGTTCGTGGTCTCTCAGACCAAGGCGGCCCCGCAAGGGGTTTTTCGCTTAAAAAAAAAAAAAAAAAAAAAACATGATAAACATGACACACAAACAAACCATAAAACAACATCAACATAAATAAAGTGTCAACAACACTCACAAGACTGACAACAAAAATTCCAAAATTTCCTATTTTTCTGATGAGTCCCCAATTTTGGGGGAAGTTGTGCAATGGCAACACCACCTTGAAGATGGCCAATTTTCGTACTACTGTGGAGTACATAATTTGTTTCAAGCATAGCAGAGAAACTCGGACTCGACAAGGCCAACTCGGGCCTCGAGCATAGGACTCAAAAAAACTCAGCAAAAAAAAGGGGAAGAATATGCAATTTTTCCTTGGAAAAGAGATTTTTCATGCATATCACAATTAATTAACATTATACAAATAAAATATTAAGCTTGTAAGTGATACAAGCTTAAACTACACATGAAAGTGGCAAGTGACACAAGCTTAAATTACACATGAAAGTGACAAAAATCTGAAGAAATTTTAATGTGTCCAAAACTCAAATATTCTTGTATTGCTTATAATACAAAAAGGTACAAATTACAAAATGTGTCATGACAATGCCTCTGCCCTTTGCCCTAGCATAAGCTCTAGTCTCTCATTGTGGCTTTGCGGGTGCTCTTGGCTCTTCTTGTGCTTGTGCCTCTTCCTGTGCCTTGGCTACTAACTCCTTTGCTAGGTTTTCAAAATCATTCATGGAAAAGAGAGGCTCTTGTTGCTGCTCTTGTGCTGGCTTTGTGATCCATTTAGATGATGGATCAATCTCGTCTAGGATAATGGCCTCATAACTTGATCCCGCAATTTTTTTATGGTGGCGATGAAGGTTGTAATGAACACAAACAATATCATTTAACTTTTGTTGTGTGAGTTTGTTGCACTTCTTGGAGTGTATGTGCTCAAACATACTCTAATTGTGCTCACAACTTGAAGCGCTACATGGTTGACATAAAACTTTGATGGCAAAGCGTTGTAGATTGGACATATATGCACCAAAGTCCTCCCACCATAAATCTAAAAACAGGCAAGAAAAAGGAAATTTAATAATTCACATGTAAAATCATAATTTGAGATTATTTTTTAAAACAAAATTAGAAGACAAAATAAATAAAAATTAGATGAGGGTTACTTAGCCTCAAAGTTGACCTTGCTCTAATGCACTGTGAGGATGTGAAAAGGACGCCCTCACATCTCTTATAATCCTACAACTCATCTTATGTCTTACCATGGATTTTCTCATCAAGCACCATACGATCAACGCAGTGTTGAAGGCCTTATATGACCTTCTAGTTGGCCTTGAATGAATGACAATAAATTTTTTTGGGGTTAAGGTAGTACCCCCTTGCATGCAGAGGGCTATGGAGTTGAGATGTCCATCACCGGTCAATAATTTCCCAAATGGGATTGTGTTTGGGTTGGGAATAATTATAAATTGAGGCAATTACCTCTTTCGCCCTATCCATAGCCTTGTATCCATATCCCACTGGTGATTTTTTTCCATCAACAAGACGGAGAACACTCACCAAATGCTTTGACATCTCAAAAAAAGAAAAAAGAAAAAACAATTTAAATAAAAATAATTTACAATATAAAAGATTAACAATTCGAAATTCACAAATGGAAAAATAATTTAAATAAAAAAAATAGTAAAATAAAATAAAAAACTTAGTCTTGTACCTTGATGGCCTCATCCATGGCTGTCTAGAAGGGCTCCTCAAAGATATAGTCATACACCTTTTGCCCCTCACTGGAGACGTGGTATTTAGCAGTGTCTTTGGCATTCCACTCACAAACATCCTCTTCAATGTCCCCTTTGCATCAGAGAGGCTCTGCAATGTCATGAAGTTTGTGGCGAATCCAACCTGCACTATCTCCCTCCCACTAGTAAATTGCCTCATGAGTTGGAGAACTCATGTATGGTTGTAGATAAATTTCATTATAGATCTAGCCTTCTGTACAACCTTTGACACCTAAGGTAATTTCCCAAGGTCTTTGAGTAGTAAATCGAGACAATGGGCTGCACATGGTGTCCAAAAATGGGTGGGGAATCTCTCCTCCAACATCTTGCTAGCTGCTACATCTGCCGTTGTGTTGTTCATGATGACTTGGGCAACATTCTCTTCTCCCATCTCTAGCACAACCTTTGCCACCAACTGTGCAAGCGTATTGGCACTCTTAAGTTGTGTCGATGCATCCACTGACTTATGGATACAATTCCTCTTGTAGAAGCAACCAAAAAATTAATTAATGTCCAATTCTCCCTATCGGTCCACCCATCGGACATGATAGTGCAACCCCCTTTCTCCACACCCTGTGATGCTCATCAAGCAAAACCTGAATATTGTCCACAAATTCACGAAGGAGAGGGCCCCTAAGATCGTCATAAGTTGGCGGCTTAAATCTTGCACCGCAAACTGTTAGCGCATCTACCATTCCCCGCCAAAATGGAGACCTCGCCACATTGAAGGGAAGGTCAGAAAAATACTAGTAACTTTCAACGGCCTTCCTCGCGGCCTTGTGCCTCTCCTCATTCCATGCGGTCATACCCTCAAGCGTGGGTTGTGACCCTCGTGCGGAACGTTTTGCAAAATAACTCTTTTGACCTACTCCCGAAGTGTGTGACTGATGGATTGGAGCCACTCTGGTAGTCAAACCAGCTATAGGTGTTGCCGATTATACGAGGTTGAGAAGGGGGGGTTGCCATGGCATTGCTTGTTCTTTGTTCGAGTTTTTTCCTCTCACAATAGTCTGAAAGCATGGCATTGCATTCTCTCTCAATGTCAATCGACACCTTTGAGCATTGCTTGACATCATGTCCAGGTTGCCTTGCCAAGTTGTATTTGAGGTGGTTTATGGCTCCAATTTTTTTTTCCCCCACAAAACCTTTAGAAACCTTCCCTTGCATACTTCTATGCTGGATCTCTTTTCCCTGTTATTTTCATGTGGCTGCACATGGAAACAACAAACAATTACTTAGAAACTTAAAAAAAAAATGCTCTAGGGCTTAAACCCTAGTTTAAACATTGACAGCTGAAAAGAGTTTCTCTAGCTCAAATGCAACAGTTGGGTGGCTGTTGCAATTAGTTTGAGTCTTAAAAAAGTAAAGAAAAGCCTGAAACGTAAAAAGAGAAAAAAAATGACAGCTGAAAAGAGTTTTTCTAGCTCAAATGCAATAGTTGGGTGGCTGTTGCAATTAGTTTGAATCTTAAAAAAAGAAAAAAAAATGACAGTTGAAAAGAGTTAATTTTACCTCAGATGAAACAGTTGGGTGGCTGTTAGATTCCTTCAAACTGCAAAAAATCTGGTCTTAGGATGCAATTTTATGTTTTCTTTGGTCTGGTATTAGGTAGTCTTTGCTCTCTTTGCAATTTGCAACGACAAAAATGAAGGAAATGAAAAAAAAACGCTTTTATGTCGTTCCTTGCACTCGTGCAATGCCAACCGAAATTTTTTCTCGAGACTCAACGGGTTTTTTAAAAACTCAAGAGTCTTGAGTACTTGATGAGTTTTAAGAAAACTTGATTGAGTTTTAAAAACTCGTCGAGTCGAGCCCAAGTGACTCTGCAAGATCAACTCAGACCCAGACTCGACGAGTTTTTAAAAAAGTCACTGAGTTTCGCTACTATGGTTTCAAGAAGTTGTAGGAGGATATTTGTTCTATTTGGGGGAACACCAAAAGACCTGTGGATTATCTCAACATGGTACTCAACAATGTTTTGGAAGAATATGTTTAGGTAGCCACATTCTTTAATATGCTTCATATTTTCCTTCATTAGATATTCGCTTTGGTACCTCTATTCAGGCTCATCCAAAAGAATCTCCAAAGCTAGCAGCTAAGAAAATAGAGAAGCCAAAACAAGGGCGGGCAAAAATTCTTCAAGAATTCGCCGAAAAAACCTGTTTGTACCACAACACACTAATTGTTAGGGTAAAGCCTTTAGTTTTGTAATTTCGTATCTCTGGATTAGTTGCATAGGCTCATATTCCAAAAGAGAATTAGAACAAATTGCAAGAAAAGAGTCATCACTCATCAGTGTATTTATGTGGGTAATAGTGATAGGCCTAAGGCTTATCGCCTCTATGATCTTACCACTCAGAAGATTCTTATTTGGTGTGATGTGGTGTCGGATGAGATCCTTTGGGTTTGTTTAGTCCACTTTCGTCCCTTATTGTTGATTTTGCTTCCCCTCTTGTTGGTTCTCCTTCCCTCCTAGGTGGTCGTACTCCAGGTGGTTCTACTCTAGGTATTTTTGACTTTAGTCTTCTTGCCCTAGTTTCATCCATGGATATTGGTGGTGCAACTTCTAGTTCTTTAGATCTCCCACCAACATTGGTCTTTTCTCCCATCTTGGATCCCCTTTCAGATGAGCTTGATCTTCTTGTGCCTTGTGCTATTGTGTTGGATAATGTTGCAAATCTTGAGGATCTGTTAGGTCCTTCAACTTCTATTGATGCTTTTGTACATGATGAGCCTTTGCCTTCTATTGATCAACTTATGCCTAATTTGGATCGAACTCTTATTCATGACGCGTAACCCTTCCTAAAGCAAGAATGTCATCGAAAGGCTTTGCTTTCTAAGGTGGATGATTTTGGAGATCCTCTCATTTACTCTCAAGCCAATGGATGCCATGAGTGAGAAGATGCTATGTTGGCAGAATATGAGTCTCATGAAGAATCAAATTTGGGAGTTTGTTCCTTTGCCTAAGGGCAAGAGTGTGGTTGGCTGTAAATGGGTCGATGAGAACAAATTCTATGCAGATGGTAATTTTGAGAAGCACAAGGCATGCCTTTTTGCTAAAGGCTTCTCCTAAAAGGATGGCATTGATTAATCAGATACTTTTGGCCATGCAACTCTCATGGATTTTGTATAGATGTTTCTCTCCGTTGTTGCTTCCTATGGATGGGAAGTTTATCAAATGGACGTGAAGAGTGCCTTTCTTCATGGGAACTTCAGGAGTAGATATACATGCAACAACTTCCTAGATTTTTTCTAGATGGCCTTACTCTAGTTTGTTGACTTATAGAAGGTCCTTGTATGGGATTGAGCAAGCGCCTTGTGCTTGGTATGAGAAGATGCTTTCATTCTTTCTTAGTTGTGGCTTTTGTTGGTGTGAGGCAGAGCATGATGTCTGCATCAAGCATCATGATGGATAGATTCTTGTTATTGTTTTGTATGATGATGACCTTGTCATAATGGGAAGCTCAGTGTCCATGATTTAGGAGATGAAGCTACGGCTTCAAGACACCTTTGAGATGACAAATTTGGGTTGCCTTCACTATTCCTTTGGGATTTAGATTGATCAAACATTATTCGGTTCACTATATCACAACCTAAGTTTGTCTTGGATATTTTGCAACAGTTTAGGATGGAGTTGAAAGCCTACCCATACCCCATGTGCTTCATGTTTGAAGCTTTGAGACGACTGTTCTACTCCTTTGGTTGATGCCACTTTGTATTGGTCTCTTGTTGGCAGGCTTCTTTACCTCACACACGCTAGGCGAAATATTGCTTTTGTTGTCGATTATTGTTCCAAGAACATGTAGGAACCTGAAAAGAATCATTGGACAACTCCCAAGCAGATTCTGCAGTATATTAAAGGTACCTACCAAATGGGCGTTCATTACACTATCATAGCTCCTCTTTTCTTATAGGGTTTCTTTAATGTAGATTGGGGAGGTGATTTTGACCAGTAATGATCTACTATCAACTTTGTGTTTCATCTTGGATCTAGACCGGTCACTTGGTGTTGTCATCGGTAGTCCACCAGATTTGTCATCCATGGAGGTTGAATGCTATGTTGCTAATGAGGCTGCCAAACATCTTCGATAGATGTTGATGATTCTTAAGCAATTATGACTTTCTTAATGGTTTCTTGTCACTCTATGAGTCCATTGTGACAATCAAAAATCGAGTTTTTCGTTAGCGGGGACAAAGCATATTGAGGTGTGGATGCACCATGTTTGTTAGCTTCATGCACATGGGATGCTCAAGTCAATCTATGTACCTTTAGTGGAGCAGTTTATAGACATCTTGAACAATGTTATGCCAGAGGTGACCTTTGCGCAGTTGCCAGACTGTCTTGGTGTAGGAGAGCATCCCTTAAGGGGGATGACTGATAAGGGTCTCTGTGTGTGTCCCTATTCAGCTTAAGGGGGTATGTTGAAATAAGTGTTAATTTTCACTTGAGGCCATGTCTGACCTTGTATTGTGATCGTTGTATGTTGCCCTATGGGTCCATGAGCACCTTTTACTTAATTGTATTATTGATTTGTTATTCATTGGTCGTTTCTTTAACATTGACCTTGGGTAACTTGTATTGTGGTGGTATTTATACCCAATATTCTCCAACCATTTCGTAATCGTTTAGAAACTATTTGTTATAGAAACGGTAAATAATACTATTCTATTGAACAAATAAAATAGTACATCTTAGGCTCTAATTAGCCCTAATAAAGCGGATCTCGTTAACAACAACAAGCCCAACTAAAATATGCTAACAGATATAGTTAGCATAGAATAATGTAATAACAGCTAATGAAATATACGCTAACATCCCCCCTTATTACATTATTTGGGTAATGTAATAACTACTAGCTATGCTAACATCCCCCCTTATTCTATTATTTGGGTAATAATATAACTGTCCCAATACAATGAAGAAGAAGAGAAATGAAAGAATGGTGGCTCGTGCTTTGTCTTTGGCTCTGGCTCTGGCTCATGGCTCTGGATCTGGCTCTAAGCATACCTCTGGATTTGTACCATTGGGTCTATCTCGGGATCTGCCTGTGAAACAGCCTCTAGATCATTGCCTCTGGATTTGCCTCTGGAACTTTGTCTCTGGGTCATTGTCTTTGGGACTGCTACTTGGTTTGTCACTGGATTTGCCTCGGGGTCTACCATAGGTTTTACCTTTTTGGTAGAAGCCATACAACATTTCTTTCATCATGGTCCATTGTGTGTGATTTGTCCATCCACAATCAATATGAACCTTGTTGGCCATTTTCACTTTGTACCAACATCTTGAAGAAGAGTGATTCGTACATCCACATGAATCACAAGGATGTAATTTCCAACATCTAGCTGCAACATGTCCTATTTTTCCACAATGATTGCAACAATGCTTTTTAGGAGTTGTAGGAGATTTAGGTTTTACAAACATGGTATTACTGGTACTTGCTTGTCCAGAATAGCCAAGGCCTTCATTCTTTGCCCTGACATTTAGCATTATTGGAGTTTTAATGCCTTGTTCATGTTTACCTAATCTCTCACCATTGAATCCCATTTTCTTCATTAGTTTGGATCCATATCCTTTGGTGTGTTTTTCAAAACACCCAATTTCATCATCTTCATCAATGTTTTTAACAATATGGCATTTGTCACTATTGATGAGATTATGGTGCTCATTTTTAGGAGGTTCAATTTTTAAGTCACTAGTGTCACAAGCAAAATCTGCTACTGTGATGAGATCACCTGTGCTACAACTGATATCTACCATCGAAGGTAGGAGGTTGCCTGTATCACAACAAGCATTGGCCATCATGGGCTCAAGGTCACATGTGTCACAACAAGCATTCGCCACCATGGGCTGAAGGTCACTTGTGTCACAACAAGCATCGACCATTAGGGGTTTGACCTCTGTTTCCTCACTAATGTCCCTTTTCACTTTACATTGTGCAATGTCAAGAGCAATAAATGACATGTATATTCCCATTACAACGCCAATAGGGATTAGAACACCATTTTTCTGCATGTCTTCACAATACGCAGAATCATTGATTATGGCATCTACACCATTCCGTAGTGTGAGAAATGTGTCATCTTCATAAAAATCCATCCCGTCCATGTGTGGGGAAAAGTATGGGCCTTTAACTAATTTAGCAACATCAGTTGGTTTTGGGATAGTTTTCTTCTTTGATTTGCCCATTCTTAAGGTGTCGGTCTCTGCCGAAAATGCACCTTTTACAATGAAATTTTGCAAAAATAATCTGACTAAGGTGTCGGTCACTGCCAAAAATGCACCCTTATAAGTCTTCCCCCCTTGGTTTTGCAAAATTATATCTCCCCTGTGTGCAAGATAGGAGATGGTGGAGAGAAAAAAATTTATCCCCCCCTTTAGTGCAAAAAAAATGCAACTATGAAGCCTCAAAAGGCTCTTACAAAGCTTGCCTCATAGGCAAATTAGCACAATATGTCACCAAAAAAATCCCCCTCGTGAAGTACTTCAAACAAAAGAAGTTTGCTATTTATGAAACCTAAAAAGAGGTAAGCCCCCCTTTTATAAGGACTTCAAACAAACAATTTGCTATTTATGAAGCCTAAAAAAAATAGGTTTGAGGTTTGATGATTTTATGCCTTGTTGATTGCCTTGACAAGGTTTATCTCTCTTTTTTTTGTTTTTGGTGTAATTTTGATTATTTGCAAAAAAAAAAATTTTGAATAAAAAAAATGTAATTAATAATAACAAAATTTTATTTTGTTTAAAAATCAATAAAATTTAGAATTGGTTTTAAAAACCAAAAAAAAAATTATGAAATTATTAAAAAAATTTTGAAACAAAATTAAAAACTAGTTGCAAATAAAAAAAATTGTTACCTAGCACTCCTTTGCTGTTTTATGCAAAAATATGTTTGCATCCGCGGGGGCTTGAACCTGTGACCCCGCGGATAGGAGCACACTAGCACCTGACTGGCAGCCACATGGACTACCGCTGCCCGTGGAAAGCGTAGGAGACTGTCTCCTACTTAGAGACTAGCGGGCCCGAGTTGCCATCAACGAGCGGCGGCGCCGCTTCATGTCCACCTGGGCGGTGCTTCCGCTACCTCCTCAGTGAGGTTTCCCACCTTGGAGTCGCGACAGTGCTTCCTCCCGTAGGCGACGACAAACAAAAATTTTTGTTTACGCAAGTGATCGTTGGTTCGGCACGTGCAACTTTCTGCAACTTTCAGAACCTGCGCATTGGTCTAGACATCGCAAACCACCAGATCTCATAACCAGATCAGCGTCAATTCGTGCACTCTCAAACACTGCTTGCATCAATTCGGGCGACTCCTCTGATCTAGCGGCACTTTGTGCAGCTATAGCACGTCAACAGTTTGGCAGACAGGTCTGGGAACAGTGCCGCGGTGCAACACTTCCTCTTCCAGAGCGAATACAACTCTCTTTTATGAGAGCGGAGCAAATAGGTAAGAAAGCGATTGGATCACTGCGGATCACTGTCGACAAATTTAGATTTGCACCCGTCGGTGCTTTTGCACCAGTGGCGTCGGGTTTTGCAGTTGAGCAACGTCGCCAATGCACAATGCACATATATCTTAGGGTACGTGTTCAACGCTTCGTGGTGGCACGATTCGGCAATCGACTGCATGCAAAAAAAAAACGGTGATCGGCTTCATGTACGATTCGGCGCTCTCGATGACACGGATGCTTGTAGCACCAAATCCCGTCCGCTCATGGATTTCACCAGACTGGGGTGTCTGCAACAAGGACGTCCGCAAATTAAAAATTTGCCTAGGACGTATTGTCCCACATAGGCGGTGTTGGGAGCAATTAATTGGTATAAAACCAAAAACACTCCTATTGTTCAATGACTACCTCCTTTTGCCTTTTGCTGGCCTCCTACCACGTGTATGACCTAGCCTGTCTTAGCCGTCCTTGTGCTGCGTCCCACTGGTCTAGCTTGTGTCTTACGTCTGTCCAGTTGTGTCCACGTCTGCTTAGGTGTTGTCAGGTCCCTTGCCTAGGTCCGCCACACGAGTAGGTCGTCCACCTCACACATTTCAGAGGTCCATGTAGTTTGAGTCCTTTGCCCGAGTCTGTTCGTGGTTAGTTGCGTCACTATACAGTCAACAAGACTTTGTCAGCGTCACACAGTCGATCGAACAAGGGGTTGCTGTTCCACTCCAGTCCGCTTCAGGCCGTGCATCAGCTGTCAGGCACGTGTCGAGGTGAGTGTTTGCCGAGTCTACAGATCTTGCTCGGTGGTCAGGTCGCAGCCCGCGTCGGTGGCTGTCCAGGCTCGGTGTCAGGTCCACCCGAGCCCGTCCGTAGGTCAGTCCTCCAGTCAGGTCCAGCTTCAGCTTTCCCGATCAGATCCGAGTCGGCCTGCAAGTCTGTGTCGGCTAGTCAAGTGAGCCCAATTGGATCAGATTGATGGTCCACAACGGCCTTGACTGTTCCACCCAGTCGTTAGCTACGAGAGCTCCGACGATAGGGCTCTGATACCATGTTATAGAAATGGTAAATAATACTATTCTATTGAACAAATTAAATAGTACATCTTAGGCTCTAATTAGCCCTAATAAAGCGGATCTCGTTAACAACAACGAGCCTAAATAAAATATGCTAACAGATATAGTTAGCACAGAATAATGTAATAACAACTAATGAAATATACGCTAACACTATTGTTTATTCGTTAGTGAGATCATTGGTGTCAAAGGGAACCTTTTATATCTGTGTTCTTCTTTATGTGATTTATTTTTACTTTGTTGAGTAATGTGCTGATTCCATTCGTTCTTGATTGCAAATCCAACAACAATGACCATGCCAGCTAGTCCAAACTTAAAATCTGCAATCAATGGTTTAGTTGTTCTTGTTCCTCTTTTGCTCGGACCATAAGCCATGGAAAATGCAAAATCTAGATTGCATTCAATTCAAAGATGTCATTTACCTGGAATTGCAGTAAGTGAAGCATCAACTGCACTATTGGAAAGCAAATATGCCCATATTCTTTATTGTTACGTGTGTACTGACTCCTGAATATTTAATTTATTGCTAACTGATAAAAATGACTTCACAGTTTGCATTGTTTGTACCTGCTTCAACCTTGTGACAAAGCTTATAGGAAAATCAGGTCTTACCAATCCACTTATGCTCTCAGAAGGTTGCAAGTCTTGCATATATAATTCCACTTTGCCAGTACTCAATAGTCTCTGGCATTGTATAAAGATTGGGCTTCAATTATAAACTAATCATATTAGCCAGCAAAACAAAAAATGTTTGCTTACCATTAATGAAAGATGATGGTTATCAAACTTAGAGTCAGCAACAACTTTGCAGGCCAAACAGTAAGAACCCAGTTGGCACTTGGCAAGGAAATTTTTCAAACTAAATTGACATGAAAATATTCAATATTCTGAATACTTTGTGGTACATCAAGTTTTTGTTGACTTTAGAGAAGTCTTGTAAGGTTATTGCGGGGTATACCTGTTTTTGAGTTGTCAATCCTTTCCATACCTGACCAAGCCTTTTCGTGACTGACCAAACCTTGATGAGTTTGACTGAGCTGAGCCTGTTTTGACTTTCATCCCAGCCAACTCAAGTTTGACTTGCAAATAAATGGTGATTTCCATGCAATCAGTGTCTGCTGTAGTGCATTTGGAGATCAAGTAAATGCATGTGGTCAGTGATAAGAAAGGTATTTTTTTCCAAGTGTGTTCTGTTAAAGATGGTGTTGTGAGTGATAAATTAGGGGAAATAGAGTTTGGTTTGATTGGCACAGAATCAACATCACACATAGGGCTGGGATTTGATTGCAGCAGGTGATTAAGTAGTTATATTGCATATACTCAGGTCCAAGCATGCCTATCTTCACTGGGATTTGAGATTTATTGCTTTGCCGATTCACCACTTCTCTTGATGTCTCTTTTTGCTGTCTCATTTTATCATGTATAACTGCTTTGTAGTAAATGTTGGTGTGTCGCTGGATCTAGGAAAGATGCATCCAATGATGGGCATCATTAGTTTTCCTTGCATGTCATGAAATCTTTAGATTGTGTAAGAATTTACCATTGATTTTGAGCCCTTCTCTGTCTGATGACTTGTTCAACAAATATCTGGCCTTTTACAAAATCACTTGCATTCAGAACATTTCATACTTTCTGTAAGCATAATAACCATTTTCTTCAAGTCAGAGAGGAAATGGCCCAGTGATGAACATGTTAATTAAATTTTGTTATAAAAGATATATTGAGATGGGCATGCTACTAAGACGCTGGTTGGACTCGGTAAAACATGCAAGTACAAGTCAGTGAAAAGCAGTCTAGGTCACTCTAGATTGAAGCCTTGGATAGATTTGGTGGAACTATACAAGCTTTCTGAGAAAGACTCCAAGTCTCAGAAAGACTTGATGAGTCTGACAGTAAAGATTATTTTGGCTAAAAGAAAGAAAAGCCTACTGCTCATTTTTTGTCTTTTTTGGGGCTCTCATTAGGTCAACACAGAGGAGGTAAAGGTAATAGTTAGGGCGAACATAATTGTTTTTGCATCGTGATTGACAAACTTGTTACTAAATTCAATTGTTGGGCAAGGGTTTATAATAGCAGATTGTAAAATGGATGATTTTATTTTCTCAAAATTTCATGGGGGGCACCATAGGAAGTCATTGGGAGGGAGTTATCATTGATTACAAACTGTCCCCTTTTTTCCCAGTTTTGAAGGAAGTTAATTGGCAATTTGCCATAGTTCTCTGTATTTTTGTTTTGTTTTTTTTGTGTATTTTTGAACTACCTATTCTTGGTGCCAAACTAAAACTTCAAAAACTCTAGGTTTCAAAAGCATAAATAGTGCATAAGAAGACTCCAAAAACTCTAGGTTTCATGAGCATAAACAATGCATAAGAAGAGAGACCCAACATGAGACATATTCCTCAAACTTATATAGGAGGATTTAATCATTTTAACCATATGCATTGGTGTGGCCCTCTTAATTTTTGTTGATCACGATGTTCAGATGGTTCTGAGCTTTGTTTCGGTGCTCTTCTTTTCGTGATTACATACAATTTTATGCACTTGTATATTTACCTTGTCTCAAAAGATCCAAGCCATAGGAACAAACAAAGCTGCATTTACAACTAAGGCAATCACAAGCATGGTGGTTTATAGGTGATTATATGTCTAATGATTTCGTATCTAAGTTATTCCACACTAGAGACTTACAGTAGAGTTCACTGATGCTAAATTGACTGTGACAGTGGATTTATAGTCTTAAATTTCGAAGATGAATAAAGAAGCTTTGCTATAGATCTTTCTTCCTTGGAAGATTCTTGGGCATCTCTATAGTTTCTTTGGTTCACATGTTGATTCTTTTCTTGTGTGATTTTCCAGGAAGACATAGCAGAAGAAATTACAGAAGCTATTGCAAAATTTGTATCTTCCTTACCTCCCACTGCTAAGACTGTTGTGGAAGAACCTTTGCCAGAGCATATACAAAGAATGTTTGATGAGGGCCATGGCCATCACCACGGCCATCATGATCATGTTCATCATCATGGAGATCATGGACACAGTCATGGTGGTGGATACATGGATGGATATGGTCTTGGACATGGTGCATGGCACTAATACAAGCTTAATAGGCATGGCCATTACCACGGCCATCATGATCATGTTCATCATCATGGAGATCATGGACACAGTCATGGTGGTGGATACATGGATGGATATGGTCTTGGACATGGTGCATGGCACTAATACAAGCTTAATAGGCTTGTTTGAGGTTAGTGATTTTAAATCCATGTTCTTGGGGAACTAGCTTTCCTACTTTGAAACTTGGCTAAAGTGGACACAGCCAGTGAATTGAGGCAAATGATGCCGATTCCATCCTCACCTTACATGATCTACAGTGCTTTCTAAGCCACACGGCAGCAATGTTAATTAGGCTTCATAGTTTAATGAGTTCACAAATCAAGATTTACATACTTATACACATCAGGGGTTCAAAATTTTAAAACATTAATTGACAGGTACCATTATATCAACTTTTTGGTAGTCTGATGATGGGTTCAAGCAATGTAGTGATATTGCGATACCAAATACAAAGACCATCTGAATATTGCATCTCTCTCTATACTGATGCCTGTGCTAGTAACATTCATAAACATTGAGTCCACGTGTTTTTCTTTTTGTTTTCTTTTGTGTGTTTGACCAATGGTTCACTATCTGCATGGTTAAAAAGAGTATGAAAAAGCAGTTAACCTACCTTGGATTAATATTCACGGTTGGATGCTCACCTTTTGATGTAGTGAATCTTGTAACATTTTCCCCCAAAATTATCTAAATTTTGATGCATGATGAATGTTTTCCAAAAGCCATGGTATGATTATTTTTCATGCATTTATCAGTCTTACTTTGAGAATCTATGTGTCAGTCATTCATGGAAAACTTTAAACGTATTGGTATGCAAATTATTTTTGAAAGTACTAGTACAAGCTAATTATCAGGGTCTTCCCCCTTTAAAATAGCATATCTAATGTTTTTTTGTTCTTCGTATGGCCTGTTAAATATGGCTAGAATGAATGTATTGAGAGGTGCATGAAGCCACTTGACTCCTATATTCAAGACTTGCATTCTAATTGGCCGATAAACTCATCATTGTTAATCAAATATTAAATGCAAGAAAACTGGCAAATTGTATCATTGTTAGATATCATTGTTAGATAGTTATATCACATACATTTCCTGCGATAGGGACTATTGTGAATATGAATGTGATAAAAATATTTGGATAAAGATTTAAGAGTATTTTTCAAATCACAAACTTTTTATGAAGAGATACAGAGCTAACAGACCTTTGTGACAAAGAATTACAATAATATCTTTATTAATAAAAAGCGAAAAATATACATAGGCATAGTGTTAACCTTGTAAGCTTGTAGAAAGTAGTTCATGAGATTAAATTTTCATGCCTTTTGTTCTTAAATTCTTTTTCTAACAAGTACCATATTATTTTGATTGAAATTTTGTTCCTCTCTAATACCTGGAAGGAGCACATTATCATTTTAACAACCAAAGTTGTTGGAATTTACAATATATTTTTAGAAATGAACATAAGCAATATATCTCCTCAAATATTATACAAAAAGCGTAATAAAGAATGAAAAAGAAAAAGGTATGGTGGGTGCCCATAGGCACCATATATAGACACTATCTGTAGATTATATTGCACAACACTGATGAGAAATAAGGAGTGTGGGGGTACTTATAGCAATATTTAAAACCGCCAATTACATAATAAAATTTAACCTAAGCCGGCATAACAAGTGAGCTTTAGGTTAATTATGAAATTAAATAAGGTTTAACCATAACAAAGATAACCGTGGCCCATCGGACTTACATAATAAAACATTACAAAATAATTAATATATTGTATAATGAAATGCCCTTAGGCCTATCCAATACATTGCACAATGTTGGCTCTTGGCCATGAATTAGATTATAAATTCAACACTATAATTTAAAACAAGGGGCCAAGGAGAGACATTAGTGATAATATTATCTTCCCCCCATAATGAATGCTTTTGTGGGTCTCTAAAGTTGAGGCAAATCCATCTGAATCTCTCCCATCATCTATCTCGAAGACGTACACCTCGTTTCAAGAACTCAACTTCAATCCTTTGAAGCTTCAATAAGCAAATTCTTTGTTGGATGTCCCTCCCTTTTCTAGTATTCACAAGTGGTCTTTGATTTCTTTTAAGAATTAGCCTTGCCCATAGGTCCATTCTTAGCCTCCTTGGATTTGAATTCCTTTGTGTGAGCATGTATTTTAGTTCTACCACCACAATTTCTCATTGCAACCTAAAAGTGAATTGGGGGAGAAAAAAGTTGATCAAGAGTCTTTTGTGATTCCAAGAACAAAGGAACCACATGAACCATTAGGTTCAACATCTGAAAGGAGGGGGAGAGATTAGCCAGGACAATCTTAATGCATTTTGCATCAACTTTCGTTTTGCATCTAAAAGATGCAAATATTTGTCCTTAAAGCCTTGAGTCTTGTAATATAGTCATCAATGTTATCACACTCAGCTAGCTTAAGAGAAGAAATATTTAATTCCAAACCTACTTTAGTAGTATTAACCTTTCTAAAAAGTTCATGCAACTTTCACTATACCTTGATGGTGTCACTCTTTTCTTTGATATGGAAAACAATTTTGGTTAAATTAGCAAGGAAAACAAACCTAGAGCCTCTTGCATTTTGGTGTCGAGCTTCATCATCAAGAACAACTACTTTATCTTCATGAAAGATGCACCACAAGTTCTTACTTCGTAGCAAGCCAATCATTTGAGTTGACCAAATACTATAATTTCACCCATTAAGATGAGTAACTAGGGCTTTGTGGTCCATCCTACACAATCCGACCCCTAACATCACAATAGGTTCGTGAACTGAAGCCACTACTGTGTAGAGCTCAAAAAATCATGTGACTTGAAAAAAGGGCATAAAATGCTTCTTTATGCAAACGTTATGGCCTATAGAAGATTTTTCCTAATGGACCTCAAAAAATAAAAATTAAAGCCTCTAACCTTAGAAAAGCAATCCTCCAACCAAATAGTCAATAAAGTGTACCCTATTATGGCCTATAGAAATAGAAAATTAGAACAAGAATATATGAATTAGTCATTTGTTATAACAATCAAATAGTCAATAAAGTGTACCCAGGTGTTGTAGGTGAGTTGGAGAGGAGAGGGCAATCCTCCAAGGGAGGTCCCAAGTTCAAATCTCCACCCTACCAAAAAAGCTGAATTGGGTATCCAAAATCCAATTGATAATGTTGGTGCGGGCAGGGTTGGGTGCGACCCCCGGGTTACTTTGACGGTGTAGAACCCCCTGTTCGTGGTCTCTCAGACCAAGGCGGCTCCGCAAGGGGTTTTTTGCTTTAAAAAAAGAAAAAAGAAAAGCAAAAGCCAATTTATACTTGCCACTTTGTGAGCCTTGATTCGTTAGAGTGCTCCAATCCACTTTTGCCACCTTAGCTCTTTTTGAGTCATCAGATCATTGCTACTTACTTTGATTTGATTGGTTGAACAACTTCAAATAGGTAAAAAATGCATTTGAAGGGTCTCCATGTTGGCCTAAAGCCACCTTTTGTTGATAAATAGTTCTAAAGGGATTTGATCCCAGGTCTCCATTGATATAAAAATAACACTATCCATGATAGTGTGACATCCCTTGGGACTAAGAAACAACCTTGTTTGTAAAGATGTTAGTGCCATTACCTTCAAGCCAAAGGAGAACACACTAAAGGTTGGGGGGGGGTCGAATGCAAAACCTTTTGTCTGCTACGTCTTCAGTCGGTTTATTTGGTTTATTGTAGGCAACCAACTGGAGGTCCCTGTCACGAAGCTGATGCCACGCTCGTAGACCAAAAGGCATAAGATCGCTCAAAGACCAAGCAAAAGGGCAACAACATGATTTGAATAATGTCTTGTCTACATCCAACACCCTATTGCTTGTTATCTTAGCTAGTTAGTCGTCATCCAAGGTTGCAGCGAAAAGATCAAGCTAATCTTTTATTATCTTTACCCTGGATCTAGCCGAAAAAAATGCGTATATTTGAACCCATGACAAATAAAAAAGAGAGCGCCTACAAATCCCCTCTTCAATCCATCGTGGTGCCCTCAACATACGTGCAAGAGAGGGCACCTTCTCCTTGAAGAAAGACACTCTACCCCAATAGCATAGAGCTAAGAAGTGAGCATGTGAAAGAGGATATTTTTGAATTTGAAAATTTCCTGCCATGTGCCTTTGTGTTGTAGCAACTTTGAAAGCACAAACCGGAAAGGAGCAAATTGAAAATTGCAAGTATACCTCAGGGATAATGAACCAGAAGATAGAGAAGTCATGAATTCTTTGATAAGGCTGAAGACAAAATTGGCGACTTGTGGAGTAATAAATTCTCTTTGCTTCTTGGGGTAAAAATGCTCGCGAAGACTCGAGAAGAAGATCATCCTTTAATTCAAAAGAAGAATTAAAGGCTCAAAATAATGTTTTTGTATGATCAAGTGAGGCAAGTTCATACCCACTTTGATATCATGTTGGAATTTACAATATTTTCTAAAAACGAACAGATACAATTCATCCATTCAAATCTTATATAAAAAGCATGAAAAAGGCAAAAAAAAAAGAGATATGTTAGCCACCCATAAACACCATAAATAGTCAATATTTGTAGATTATATTGCACAATACTCCATTAATAGTCAATATTTATAGATTATATTGCACAATACTCCAATGAGAAATGAGGAGTATGAAGAGAATATTTATAACAATATCAACTACTTCTAATTATATCATAAAGACTTTAGATTAAATGCAAATATTAAATAAATTTGAATTATAATAAGGTGAATTATGATCCATTGGAGTTACATAATAAACTAATACAAAATACAAAATAATTAATACATTGTTTAACAATAAAATGATCTTAAACCGATTACAATGTTGAATTTTGACCATAAGTCAAATTACAAATTAAAAAAAAAAGTTTTGTTCAAATTGTAACGGTAATTTTTGCATTGTAGATGGAATGGTCCACCAGGTCGTTTTGATTAACCCTATGAGAGTACAACTTGACTGAGGCTCAATTCTCAATAATATTAAACGTTGCATATTTTGTTCTTTGATAATTAATTCTACTTAACAACTCTTCAGCATAGTCCAAGATATTCACCTTTTCTTGCAAAGAGCAACGTCTGGAAGAGTAAAATATTAAATCTTCTTCATCGATGTTTATTAACTTAGATATGACAAGAAATTGCTTGGTTGGATTGGAAATTGCTTGTACACTAAGATTGGATAGTCTGCCATTATACTTTGTCTTAATATTAATAATTAATTTTATACGAACATGACATATTATTTATACAATGAAGCCGGATTGGTACGAGAGTATATTAAACAGTTGTTACATGGACAAAAGTCATCTATAGATTTGATAATTTTTTATAAGTTATATAGAATTTTTATAGGAGACCACTTTCATTAAAATATTAAAATATTGCATTTGTTGTTAAGCAATTAAATCACATTTAACATGTTTTTTTGTTATAATTTTTTTTTTTCATTTTTTTATTAAATATATTTTTAACTTTCTCAAAGTGATATGTTTCCATAACCAGCTCCTTGACATTATTTTGATTAAGAGATAAAATATCACTTAGCCAGTTGTTTTTTAAAATTTGAATTTTACCAAAGATAAAGATCAACACTGCAAATGACTAAATTATTTGCTAACTGATTTCTTTCTCTATAAATATACTCAAATTTCCAAAATATTACCTTCAATAATAGGTGATGAACATCAACAATAATATTATTTTTTATCCAATCTCTACATCCATTTTTGTTGATAGCATTGATGATAATTTGTGAATCCCCCTCAATTGAAATATTTCCATCTTTTTTCTATTGCAATTTTAATCCCTGTAAGAAATGCCCTAGCCTCTGCATAGTTGTTAGTTGAAGTTCTATATGATTTTGAGTGAGGACAATTTTGCCTACATTATTTCTAAAAACATCACCTCCATTAGCTTTTCTCGGGTTTCCTTTAGAAGCACCATCAAAATTAATTTTGATAAACTCAATTTTTGGATATTTCCATATTAAACTAGATTGAAGTAGATCCTTTGTTTTAATTCCATTATCGTAGATGACTCTTCGACGTATGTTTAAATCCTGTAACTAAGTTGTTACCATCTCTTTTTCTACATTTGAGACTTTCCATGATGAGTACCATATTTGTAGACATTCTTCAATAGAAGCAGTTTTACGGTTCCAAAGTTGAGCATGATTTTGAGATTTATTTTAAAAATTCTATTATTCCTTTCAAAGAATAAATTCTAACAAATAATGACGAGGCCAATCCCTCCATAGTATACATAATGCTTTAGCTTTGAAATAATTAATCCAACATTTAAAATTTTTCAATGTTGATGGAGCCATCCAATATATTTTCATATTTTAAAAAAGGTAACCCCAAATGGTATGAGCAAAGGGACAATAAAGAAGTAAATTGTTTGATGTTTTTAAATCGTTCTCACACAAGGCACATTTAAAAGGTCCACGATATCCTCTTCTTTGTAGACTCTCTCTTGTAAGAATCTTACTTTGAACTACAAACCAAAGGAATGTTGAGGCCTTAGGGAGAGCCTCTAATGACCAAATATTCTTTCAAGAAAAATCTTTGGAAGTAGGAAATTTTGCTCTAAATTCTCATATCCCAACTTGACCAAGTATCCACCATCCTTTGATAGATTCCAAACCAACTCATCCTTTTGTGTAAATAATGGCAAATAAAACTCTTGAAGCATCGTTTGAAGTTCAACTGCAATTTGTTTGTGTTCCTTTTCTTCAACTAGGTTACTAAAAGCAATCCATAATATGGAGTTGTTTCTCATATTAATATAGTCTTTGACCTTTGGACCTTTACAATCTAGGCATGTTTGAACCAATGGTTGTCATTTTGAGTCAGAGATAAGAGGATAAAGCTTTAACCAAGCATCAGACCAAAAATTTGCATAATTCTCCTCATTGATTCACCATCTAATCTTATATCAATTGTAAACTATTTGATATGAAGTTCCATGCTGACGATCCTCTGGGTAGGGTTCTTTTCCTAAATAATTTCATTGCTTAAAGAGAACCTATATGTTTTTGCCTACTTTATTTGATCTTTGAATAATCTCCACCCAATATTTGTCCCTAATGTCAAACTCATAAGTCTAAAATTCAGTAAGTCTGCTCCAATATTCTTTCCTTTGCAAACCCTACCCATATACAAAGTGGAAACCTAAAATTTTTCTTACAACCTTTCCAAAAAAAGTATCTTTGAATTTTATCAATTTCTGATGCTATACCTACTGACAATATTGAAAGTGACATCATATAAATAGAAATGGATTGCAATGTAGTCCTTACGAGTTGTAGCCTTCTCACCATTATCAAGAACTTACCTTTCCAACCTACCAAACAAGCTTTCATTTTATCCAAAAAGGAGACCTAAAGCTCTTTTTTTATGAGACAGGAATACCCAAGTAGGTTGATCGAAATGTTTCAATTTTAAACCCTAAAATATTCATAATAATTTGTTGTAATCGAGTCGAGTGAATGAAAAAATCCTAGATTTTGTAGTATTAATCAATTGTCCAGTAGTCTTCTCATAGCATGATAATATTGATTTAAAATCCATGGCCTTACTGACTGAGGGATGGCTCAAAATAAAATATCATCAACAAATTAGAGATGAGATTCAAAAGGATCATTTTTTGCAACTTGAATACCTATTTTTTCTTCCATTTTTACCTTCAAGAAAGGTCTCCTTAATGCTTCCGCAAGAATAATGAATAGATAGGGAGATAGTGGATCACCTTGACGAAGTCCACAAGATGACTTGAAGTAACCAACAGGAGAATCATTGATCAAAACATCATATTTGGCAGTGCTATAACAACATTTATTCCATTTATACCAACTATAATCAAAACCAAACTTTATGAAAATATCATGTAGAAAATTCCACGAAACCTTATCATATGCTTTGTTCATATCTAATTTCATAAGCATACTTGTTTTTTCATGGAATGAAGAGAATGTATGGCCTCCTATGCAATGATTATACCATCCAAAATTTCTTTATCATGAATAAAACCACCTCGTTCCTCTAAGATAACACAACCTGGAATGCCTTTCAACTTGTTTGGCAGAATATTTGAAATGTTCTTATAAATCTTATTACAAAGGCTAATTGGATAAAAATTATCAGAATATTGTCTCGTGTTTCTTGGGAACCAAAATAATAAAAATGACATTGATCTCATTATTATAGCCTTTCTCTCCCGAGCCTCTTCAATTGCAACTAACATATCATTTTCAATAAATCCCAAAATTCCTGAAATAAAATTGCAAAAAATCCATTGGGGCTAGGTGCCTTTTTATGATGGAAAGAGAAATCCACTTAATGTAGCTCCTCCATAGATATCTTCTTCGTCAAGCTTTCATTTTGTCCCTATGTGATAATTGATAGAATATTTTGCAAAGATTATCTTGTGCCTCCTTATCTTGCCCAATATATAACAAATTATTTTTGAAATGATTTATTGCTTCCTTCCTTCTATCTTCTTCATCCTTAATAGTTCTTCCATTTGAAATAAAATTATTTTTGGTGTGACGAAAAGAAAAAATTGTTTTTATTGTAGCATGAAAATATTTTGTATATCTATCTCCTTCCTTGAGCCATTCTTATATTTTTGAAACCAATATGCCTCCTTTTTCAATTCATTATGATAATAAGGAAGTAATTGATTTTTCTTCACATAAGGATCTTGATTCATTCCATTAGTTTCTACTATCTCTTATAAATTTTTGAGCTTGGATTCATTTTATTTCTTAAAAAAAATGTTACCAAAAGATTTGGCATGCTAAATTTTCATTTGCTCCTTTAAATATTTCATCTTTTGAACAAACTTGTACATACATTATCCCTGAAATTTTGATTCATCCCACCATAACATAACAATCTAAAAAAATCAAGGTCTTGGAGCCACATTGGCTAGAAGCGAAATGGATTTGGATGACCGTTATTGGGTAAATCACAAGTCAAAAGAATGAGATTGCGATTTGATATTGCTCACAATTTGTATACATTGTTTGCAAACATATATTTGATAACAAGAATCTATCTAATATTTTTGCTATATAAGTTTACCCAATGGGTCTATTATTTCATGTATATTGAAAATTTGATGGACTAACATCCCAAAGGTCATTTGAATTGATAAATGAAGCAAAATCTTGCATTAATTTAGATCATTTTAGAATACTATCCTTATTTTCCAAAGGAGATAAAAAAGTGTTGAAATCACCCCCAAGAATCCATAGATCACAATGGATCATCATTGTATTTGACATAAATATGCTAAGGTCTTCCAACATCTTTCACGAGGAGTAACTATAGTTGGAGCATATACATCTATAGCCCCAACCTTGATGGTTTCTCTTTCTTGTAAAATAGTCCAACAACCCATTTACTTCTAATAATTTCCCACCCATTTGCATTTATCCCTTATCATTGCAATACTGCCTAAAGCTCCTATAGAAGAAACTACTAGACAATCACCCATCTTCCAATTTTTCTTAAAAACATCCACACATTCCTCACTACTTAATTTTGATTCTTGTATTAAAATAAACTCACGACTATAATAATATATTAACTTCTTAATAACTATTTTTTTAGGGGTATTATTCATTCCCCTAATATTCCATGATATCGTTTTCATCATCATCACTTTTTATTTTATTAGTGGGCTTAGCCCCCCTTCTTGTGAACACCTGTGATATATTTATTTGGCTTCCCAAATTGATATCCCTTTGAGTTTCTTTTTCTCTTTGTTTATGCTTTGATGACCTTCCTCTCCTTTTCCATTCCCACTTACACTTTCATCTTCATCAATCTCTTCTATTTTTCCATATTGTTCATAATGAGACTTATCTTCTAAAAATTTATGTTGCCCTAAAGAATCTAAAATGCAAGGAATAACCTCATTTACACTTTTTTCTTTATGTTGCTATGGAAACCCTAAAGTGAATAAATGATCCTCCATAGTCATTACTTTCTTATGTTGGTCTAGAAACCCTAAATTTCCTTGGATACTCTTGATATGCTTTTCTTTTTTGTGATTCTCTTGAAACCCTAAAGTGCAACAAATACAATCTATACTACTTTATTAATAAAAAGCGAAAAATATACATAGGCATAGTGTTAACCTTGTAAGCTTGTAGAAAGTAGTTCATGAGATTAAATTTTCATGCTTTTTGTTCTTACATTCTTTTTCTAACAAGTACCATATTATTTTGATTGAAATTTTGTTCCTCTCTAATACCTGGAAGGAGCACATTATCATTTTAACAATCAAAGTTGTTGGAATTTACAATATATTTTTAGAAATGAACATAAGCAATCTATCTACTCAAATATTATACAAAAAGTGTAATAAAGAACGAAAAAGAAAAAGGTATGGTGGGTGCCCATAGGCACCATATATAGACACTATCTGTAGATTATATTGTACAACACTGATGAGAAATAATGAGTGTGGGGGTACTTATAGCAATATTTAAAACCGCCAATTACATAATAAAGTTTAACCTAAGCCGACATAACAAGTGGGCTTTAGGTTAATTATGAAATTAAATAGGGTTTAACCATAACAAAGATAACCGTGGCCCATCGGGCTTACATAATATAACATTACAAAATAATTAATATATTGTATAATGAAATGCCCTTAGGCCAATCCAAGACATTGCACAATGTTGGCTCTTGGCCATGAATTAGATTATAAATTCAACACTATAATTTAAAACAAGGGGCCAAGGAGAGACATTAGTGATAATATTATCTTCCCCCCATAATGAATGCTTTTGTGGGTCTCTAAAGTTGAGGCAAATCCATCCGAATCTCTCCCATCATCTATCTCGAAGACGTACACCTCGTTTCAAGAACTCAACTTCAATCCTTTGAAGCTTCAATAAGAAAATTCTTTGTTGGATGTCCCTCCCTTTTCTAGTATTCACAAGTGGTCTTTGATTTCTTTTAAGAATTAGCGTTGCCCATAGGTCCATTCTTAGCCTTCTTGGATTTGAATTCCTTTGTGTGAGCATGTATTTTAGTTCTACCACCACAATTTCTCATTGCAACCTAAAAGTGAATTGGGGGAGAAAAAAGTTGATCAAGAGTCTTTTGTGATTCCAAGAACAAAGGAACCACATGAACCATTAGGTTCAACATCTGAAAGGAGGGGGAGAGATTAGCAAGGAAAATATTAATGCATTTTGCATCAAATTTTGTTTTGCATCTAAAAGATGCAATATTTGTCCTTAAATCCTTGAGTCTTGTAATATAGTCATCAATGTTATCACACTCAGCTAGCTTAAGAGAAGAAATATTTAATTCCAAACCTACTTTAGTAGTATTAACCTTTCTAAAAAGTTCATGCAACTTTCACTATACCTTGACGGTGTCACTCTTTTCTTTGATATGAAATTTTTTTTTGGTTAAATTAGCAAGGAAAACAAACCTAGAGCCTCTTGCATTTTGGTGTCGAGCTTCATCATCAAGAACAACTACTTTATCCTCATGAAAGATGCACCACAAGTTCTTACTTCGTCATAAGCCAATCATTTGAGTTGACCAAATACTATAATTTCGCCCATTAAAATGAGAAACTAGGGCTTTGTAGTCCATCCTACACAATCCGACCCCTAACACCACAATAGGTTCGTGAACTGAAGCCACTACTGCGTAGAGCTCAAAAAATCATGTGACTTGAAAAAAGGGCATAAAATGCTTCTTTATGCAAATGTTATGGCCTATAGAAGATTTTTCCTAATGGACCTCAAAAAATAAAAATTAAAGCCTCTAACCTTAGAAAAGCAATCCTCCAACCAAATAGTCAATAAAGTGTACCCTATTATGGCCTATAGAAATAGAAAATTAGAACAAGAATATATGAATTAGTCAATTGTTATAACAATAAAATAGTCAATAAAATGTACCCAGGTGTTGTAGGTGAGTTGGAGAAGAGAGGGCAATCCTCCAAGGGAGGTCCCAAGTTCAAATCTCCACACTACCAAAAAATCTGAATTGGGTATCCAAAATCCAATTGATAATGTTGGTGCGGGCAGGGTTGGGTGCGACCCCCGGGTGACTTTGACGGTGTAGAACCCCCTGTTCGTGGTCTCTCAGACCAAGGTGGCTTCGCAAGGGGTTTTTCGCTTTAAAAAAAAGAAAGAAGAAAAGCAAAAGCCAATTTATACTTGCCACTTTGTGAGCCTTGATTCGTTAGAGTGCTCCAATCCACATTTGCCACCTTAGCTCTTTTTGAGTCATCAGATCATTGCTACTTACTTTGATTTGATTGGTTGAACAACTTCAAATAGGTAAAAAATGCATTTGAAGGGTCTCCATGTTGGCCTAAAGCCACTTTCTGTTGATAAAAATTTCTAAAGGGATTTGATCCCAGGTCTCCATTGATATAAAAATAACACTATCCATGATAGTGTGACATCCCTTGGGACTAAGAAACAACCTTGTTTGTAAAGATGTTAGTGCCATTGCCTTCAAGCCAAAGGAGAACACATTAAAGGTTGGGGGGGGATCGAATGCAAAACCTTTTGTCTGCTACGTCTTCATTCGGTTTATTTGGTTTATTGTAGGCAACCAATTGGAGGTCCCTATCACGAAGTTGATGCCACGCTCGTAGACCAAAAGGCATAAGATCGCTCAAAGACCAAGCAAAAGGGCAACAACATGATTTGAATAGTGTCTTGTCTACATCCAACACCCTATTGCTTGTTATCTTAGCTAGTTAGTCGTCATCCAAGGTTGCAGCGAAAAGATCAAGCTAATCTTTTATTATCTTTACCCTGGATCTAGAAAAAAAAAATGCGTAGATTTGAACCCATGACAAATAAAAAAGAAAGCGCCTACAAATCCCCTCTTCAAACCATCGTGGTGCCCTCAACATACGTGCAATAGAGGGCACCTTCTCCTTGAAGAAAGACACTCTACCCTAATAGCCTAGAGCTAAGAAGTGAGCATGTGAAAGAGGATATTTTTGAATTTGAAAATTTCCTGCCATGTGCCTTTGTGTTGTAGCAACTTTGAAAGCACAAACAGGAAAGGAGCAAATTGAAAATTGCAAGTATACCTCAGGGATAATGAACCAGAAGATAGAGAAGGCATGAATTCTTTGATAAGGCTGAAGACAAAATTGGCGACTTGTGGAGTAATAAATTCTCTTTGCTTCTTGGGGTAAAAATGCTCGCGAAGACTCGAGAAGAAGATCATCCTTTAATTCAGAAGAAGAATTAAAGGCTCAAAATAATGTTTTTGTATGATCAAGTGAGGCAAGTTCATACCCACTTTGATACCATGTTGGAATTTACAATATTTTCTAGAAACGAACAGATACAATTCATCCATTCAAATCTTATATAAAAAGCATGAAAAAGGCAAAAAAAAAAGAGATATGTTAGCCACCCATAAACACCATAAATAGTCAATATTTGTAGATTATATTGCACAATACTCCATTAATAGTCAATATTTATAGATTATATTGCACAATACTCTAATGAGAAATAAAGAGTATGAAGAGAATATTTATAACAATATCAACAACTTCTAATTATATCATAAAGGCTTTAGATTAAATGCAAATATTAAATAAAGTTGAACTATAATAAGGTGAATTATGATCAATTGGAATTACATAATAAACTAATACAAAATACAAAATAATTAATACATTGTTTAACAATAAAATAATCTTAAACCGATTACAATGTTGAATTTTGACCATAAGTCAAATTACAAATTAAAAAAAAAAGTTTTGTTCAAATTGTAACGGTAATTTTTGCATTGTAGATGGAATGATCCACCAGGTCGTTTTGATTAACCCTATGAGAAGACAACTTGACTGAGGCTCAATTCTCAATAATATTAAACGTTGCATATTTTGTTCTTTGATAATTAATTCTACTTAACAACTCTTCAGCATAGTCAAGATATTCACCTTTTCTTGCAAAGAGCAACGTCTGGAAGAGTAAAATATTAAATCTTCTTCATCGTTGTTTATTAACTTAGATATGACAAGAAATTGCTTGGTTGGATTGAAAATTGCTTGTACACTAAGTTTGGATAGTCTGCCATTATACTTTGTTTTAATATTAATAATTAATTTTATACGAACATGACATATTATTTATACAATGAAGCCGGATTGGTACGAGAGTATATTAAACAGTTGTTAGATGGACAAAAGTCATCTATAGATTTGATAATTTTTTATAAGTTATATAGAATTTTTATAGGAGACCATTTTCATCAAAATATTAAAATATTGCATTTGTTTTTAAGCAATTAAATCACATTCAACATGTTTTTTTGTTATAATTTTTTTTTTCATTTTTTTATTAAATATATTTTTAACTTTCTCATAGTGATATGTTTCCACAATTAGCTCCTTGACATTATTTTGATTAAGAGATAAAATATCACTTAGCCAATTGTTTTTTAAAATTTGAATTTTACCAAAGACAAAGATCAACACCGCAACTGACTAAATTATTTGCTAACTGATTTCTTTCTCTATAAATATACTCAAATTTCCAAAATATTACCTTCAATAATAGGTGATGAACATCAACAATAATATTATTTTTTATCCAATCCCTACATCCATTTTTGTTGATAGCATTGATGATAATTTGTGAATCCCCCTCAATTGAAATATTTCCATCATTTTTCTATTGCAATTTTAATCCCTGTAAGAAATGCCCTAGCCTCTCGCATAGTTGTTAGTTGAAGTTCTATATGATTTTGAGTGAGGACAATTTTGCCTCCATTAAAAACACCACCTCCATTAGCTTTTCTCGGGTTTCCTTTAGAAGCACCATCAAAATTAATTTTGATAAACTCAATTTTTGGATATTTCCATATTAACCTAGATTGAAGTAGATCCTTTGTTTTAATTCCATTATCGTAGATGACTCTTCCATGTATGTTCAAATCCTGTAACTAAGTTGTTACCATCTCTTTTTCTACACTTGAGACTTTCCATGATGAGTACCATATTTGTAGACATTCTTCAATAGAAGCAGTTTTACGGTTCCAAAGTTGAGCATGATTTTGAGATTTATTTTAAAAATTCTATTATTCCTTTCAAAGAATAAATTCTAACAAATAATGACGAGGCCAATCCTCCATAGTATACATAATGCTTTAGCTTTGAAAAAATTAATCCAACATTTAAACTTTTTCAATGTTGATGGAGCTATCCAATATATTTTCATATTTTAAAAAAGGTAACCCCAAATGGTATGAGCAAAGGGACAATAAAGAAGTAAATGGTTTGATGTTTTTAAATCTTTCTCACACAAGGCACATTTAAAAGGTCCATGATATCCTCTTCTTTGTAGACTCTCTCTTGTAAGAATCTTACTTTGAACTACTAACCAAAGGAATGTTGAGGCCTTAGGGAGAGCCTCTAATGACCAAATATTCTTTCAAGAAAAATCTTTGGAAGTAGGAAATTTTGCTCTAAATTCTCATATCCCAACTTGACCAAGTATCCACCATCCTTTGATAGATTCCAAACCAACTCATCCTTTTGTGTAAATAATGGCAAATAAAACTCTTGAAGCATCGTTTGAAGTTCAGCTGCAATTTGTTTGTGTTCCTTTTCTTCAACTAGGTTACTAAAAGCAATCCATAATATGGACTTGTTTCTCATATTAATATAGTCTTTGACCTTTGGACCTTTACAATCTAGGCATGTTTGAACCAATGGTTGTCATTTTGAGTCAGAGATAAGAGGATAAAGCTTTAACCAAGCATCAGACCAAAAATTTGAATAATTCCCCTCATTGATTCACTATCTAATCTTATATCAATTGTAAACTATTTGATATGAAGTTCCATGTTGACGATCCTTTGGGTAGGGTTCTTTTCCTAAATAATTTCATTGCATAAAGAGAACCTATATGTTTTTGCCTACTTTCTTTGATCTTTGAATAATCTCCACCTAATATTTGTCCCTAATGTCAAACTCATAAGTCTAAAATTCTGTAAGTCTGCTCCAATATTCTTTCCTTTGCAAACCCTACCCATATACAAAGAGGAAACCTAAAATTTTTCTTACAACCTTTCCAAAAAAAGTATCTTTGAATTTTATCAATTTCTGATGCTATACCTACTGGCAATATTGAAAGTGACATCATATAAATAGAAATGGATTGCAATGTAGTCCTTACGAGTTGTAGCCTTCTCACCATTATCAAGAACTTACCTTTCCAACCTACCAAACAAGCTTTCATTTTATCCAAAAAGGAGACCTAAAGCTCTTTTTTATGAGACAGGAATACCCAAGTAGGTTGATCGAAATGTTTCAATTTTAAACCCTAAAATATTCATAATAATTTGTTGTAATCGAGTCAAGTGAATGAAAAAATCCTAGATTTTGTAGTATTAATCAATTGTCCAGTAGTCTTCTCATAGCATGATAATATTGATTTAAAATCCATGGCCTTACTGACTGAAGGATGGCCCAAAAGAAAATATCATCAACAAATTAGAGATGAGATTCAAAAGGACCATTTTTTGCAACTTGAATACCTATTTTTTCTTCCATTTTTACCTTCAAGAAAGCTCTCCTTAATGCTTCCGCAAGAACAACGAATAGATAGGGAGATAGTGGATCACCTTGACGAAGTCCACAAGATGACTTGAAGTAAACAACAGGAGAATCATTGATCAAAACATCATATTTGGCAGTGCTATAACAACATTTATTCCATTTACACCAACTATAATCAAAACCAAACTTTATGAAAATATCATGTAGAAAATTCCACGAAACCCTATCATATGCTTTGTTCATATCTAATTTCATAAGCATACTTGTTTTTTCATGGAATGAAGAGAATGTTTGGCCTCCTATGCAATGATTATACCATCCAAAATTTCTTTATCATGAATAAAACCACCTCGTTCCTCTAAGATAACACAACCTGGAATGCCTTTCAACTTGTTTGGCAGAATATTTGAAATGTTCTTATAAATCTTATTACAAAGGCTAATTGGATAAAAATTATCAGAATATTGTCTCGTGTTTCTTGGGAACCAACATAATAATCTCATTATTATAGCCTTTCTCTCCCGAGCCTCTTCAATTGCAACTAACATATCATTTTCAATAAATCCCAAAATTCCTGAAATAAAATTGCAAAAAATCCATTAGGGCTAGGTGCCTTTTTAGGATGGAAAGAGAAATCCACTTAATGTAGCTCCTCCATAGATATCTTCTTCGTCAAGCTTTCATTTTGTCCCTATGTGATAATTGATGGAATATTTTGCAAAGATTATCTTGTGCCTCCTTATCTTGCCCAATATATAACAAATTATTTTTGAAATGATTTATTGCTTCCTTCCTTCTATCTTCTTAATCCTTAATAGTTCCTCCATTTGAAATAAAATTATTTTTGGTGTGACGAAAAGAAAAAATTGTTTTTATTGTAGCATGAAAATATTTTGTATATCTATCTCCTTCCTTGAGCCATTTCTCCCTATATTTTTGAAACCAATATGACTCCTTTTTCAATTCATTATGATAATAAGGAAGTAATTGATTTTTCTTCACATAAGGATCTTGATTCATTCCATTAGTTTCTACTATCTCTTATAAATTTTTGAGCTTGGATTCATTTTCTTTCTTAAAAAAAATGTTACCAAAAGATTTGGCATGCTAAATTTTCATTTGCTCCTTTAAATATTTCATCTTTTGAACAAACTTGTACATACATTATCCTTTAAATTTTGATTCATCCCACCATAACATAACAATCTAAAAAAATCAAGGTCTTGGAGCCACGTTGGCTAGAAGCGAAATGGATTTGGATGACCGTTATTGGGTAAATCACAAGTCAAAAGAATGAGATTGTGATTTGATATTGCTCACAATTTGTATACATTGTTTGCAAACATATATTGGATAACAAGAATCTATCTAATATTTTTGCTATATAAGTTTACCCAATGGGTCTATTATTTCATGTATATTGAAAATTTTATGGACTAACATCCCAAAGGTCATTTGAATTGATAAATGAAGCAAAATCTTGCATTAATTTAGATCATTTTAGAATACTATCCTTATTTTCCAAAGGAGATAAAAAAGTGTTGAAATCACCCCCAAGAATGCATAGATCACAATGGATCATCATTGTATTTGACATAAATATGCTAAGGTCTTCCAACATATTTCACGAGGAGTAACTATAGTTGAAGCATATACATCTATAGCCCCAACCTTGATGGTTTCTCTTTCTTGTAAAATAGTCCAACAACCCATTTACTTCTAATAATTTCCCACCCATTTGCATTTATCCCTTATCATTGCAATACTGCCTAAAGCTCCTATAGAAGAAACTACTAGACAATCACCCATCTTCCAATTTTTCTTAAAAACATCCACACATTCCTCACTACTTAATTTTGATTCTTGTATTAAAATAAACTCACGACTATAATAATATATTAACTTCTTAATAACTATTTTTTTAGGGGTATTATTCATTCCCCTAATATTCCATGATATCGTTTTCATCATCATCACTTTTTATTTTATTAGTGGGCTTAGCCCCCCTTCTTGTGAACACCTGTGATATATTTATTTGGCTTCCCAAATTGATATCCCTTTGAGTTTTTTTTTCTCTTTTTTTATGCTTTGATGACCTTCCTCTCCTTTTTCCATTCCCACTTACACTCTCATCTTCATCAATCTCTTCTATTTTTCCATATTGTTCATAATGAGACTTATCTTCTAAAAATTTATGTTGCCCTAAAGAATCTAAAATGCAAGGAATAACCTCATTTACACTTTTTTCTTTATGTTGCTATGGAAACCCTAAAGTGAATAAATGATCCTCCATAGTCATTACTTTCTTATGTTGGTCTAGAAACCCTAAATTTCCTTGGATACCCTTGATATGCTTTTCTTTTTTGTGATTCTCTTGAAACCCTAAAGTGCAACAAATACAATCTATACTACTTTATTAATAAAAAGCGAAAAATATACATAGGCATAGTGTTAACCTTGTAAGCTTGTAGAAAGTAGTTCATGAGATTAAATTTTCATGCTTTTTGTTCTTACATTCTTTTTCTAACAAGTACCATATTATTTTGATTGAAATTTTGTTCCTCTCTAATACCTGGAAGGAGCACATTATCATTTTAACAATCAAAGTTGTTGGAATTTACAATATATTTTTAGAAATGAACATAAGCAATCTATCTACTCAAATATTATAAAAAAAGCGTAATAAAGAACGAAAAAGAAAAAGGTATGGTGGGTGCCCATAGGCACCATATATAGACACTATCTGTAGATTATATTGTACAACATTGATGAGAAATAAGGAGTGTGGCGGTACTTATAGCAATATTTAAAACCACCAATTACATAATAAAGTTTAACCTAAGCCGACATAACAAGTGGGCTTTAGGTTAATTATGAAATTAAATAGGGTTTAACCATAACAAAGATAACCGTGGCCCATCGGGCTTACATAATATAACATTACAAAATAATTAATATATTGTATAATGAAATGCCCTTAGGCCAATCCAAGACATTGCACAATGTTGGCTCTTGGCCATGAATTAGATTATAAATTCAACACTATAATTTAAAACAAGGGGCCAAGGAGAGACATTAGTGATAATATTATCTTCCCCCCATAATGAATGCTTTTGTGGGTCTCTAGAGTTGAGGCAAATCCATCCGAATCTCTCCCATCATCTATCTGGAAGACGTACACCTCGTTTCAAGAACTCAACTTCAATCCTTTGAAGCTTCAATAAGCAAATTCTTTGTTGGATGTCCCTCCCTTTTCTAGTATTCACAAGTGGTCTTTGATTTCTTTTATGAATTAGCGTTGCCCATAGGTCCATTCTTAGCCTTCTTGGATTTGAATTCCTTTGTGTGAGCATGTATTTTAGTTCTACCACCACAATTTCTCATTGCAACCTAAAAGTGAATTGGGGGAGAAAAAAGTTGATCAAGAGTCTTTTGTGATTCCAAGAACAAAGGAACCACATGAACCATTAGGTTCAACATCTGAAAGGAGGGGGAGAGATTAGCAAGGAAAATCTTAATGCATTTTGCATCAAATTTCGTTTTGCATCTAAAAGATGCAAATATTTGTCCTTAAAGCCTTGAGTCTTGTAATATAGTCATCAATGTTATCACACTCAGCTAGCTTAAGAGAAGAAATATTTAATTCCAAACCTACTTTAGTAGTATTAAACTTTCTAAAAAGTTCATGCAACCTTCACTATACCTTGATGGTGTCACTCTTTTCTTTGATATGGAAAACAATTTTGGTTAAATTAGCAATGAAAACAAACCTAGAGCCTCTTGCATTTTGGTGTCGAGCTTCATCATCAAGAACAACTACTTTATCCTCATGAAAGATGCACCACAAGTTCTTACTTCATCGGAAGCCAATCATTTGAGTTGACCAAATACTATAACTTTGCCCATTAAAATGAGAAACTAGGGCTTTGTGGTCCATCCTACACAATCCGACCCCTAACACCACAATAGGTTCGTGAACTGAAGCCACTACTGCGTAGAGCTCAAAAAATCATGTGACTTGAAAAAAGGGCATAAAATGCTTCTTTATGCAAACGTTATGGCCTATAGAAGATTTTTCCTAATGGACCTCAAAAAATAAAAATTAAAGCCTCTAACCTTAGAAAAGCAATCCTCCAACCAAATAGTCAATAAAGTGTACCCTATTATGGCCTATAGAAATAGAAAATTAGAACAAGAATATATGAATTAGTCAATTGTTATAACAATAAAATAGTCAATAAAGTGTACCCAGGTGTTGTAGGTGAGTTGGAGAGGAGAGGGCAATCCTCCAAGGGAGGTCCCAAGTTCAAATCTCCACCCTATCAAAAAAGCTGAATTGGGTATCCAAAATCCAATTGATAATGTTGGTGCGGTTAGGGTTGGGTGCGACCCTCGGGTGACTTTGACGGTGTAGAACCCCCTGTTCGTGGTCTCTCAGACCAAGGCGGCTCCGCAAGGGGTTTTTCGCTTTAAAAAAAAGAAAAAAGAAAAAAGAAAAGCAAAAGCCAATTTATACTTGCCACTTTGTGAGCCTTGATTCGTTAGAGTGCTCCAATCCACTTTTGCCACCTTAGCTCTTTTTGAGTCATCAGATCATTGCTACTTACTTTGATTTGATTGGTTGAACAACTTCAAATAGGTAAAAAATGCATTTGAAGGGTCTCCATGTTGGCCTAAAGCCATTTTCTGTTGATAAATAGTTCTAAAGGGATTTGATCCCAGGTCTCCATTGATATAAAAATAACACTATCCATGATAGTGTGACATCCCTTGGGACTAAGAAACAACCTTGTTTGTAAAGATGTTAGTGCCATTGCCTTCAAGCCAAAGGAGAACACACTAAAGGTTGGGGGGGGGTCGAATGCAAAACCTTTTGTCTGCTACGTATTCAGTCGGTTTATTTGGTTTATTGTAGGCAACCAACTGGAGGTCCCTGTCACGAAGCTGATGCCACGTTCGTAGACCAAAAGGCATAAGATCGCTCAAAGACCAAGCAAAAGGGCAACAACATGATTTGAATAATGTCTTGTCTACATACAACACCCTATTGCTTGTTATCTTAGCTAGTTGGTCGTCATCCAATGTTGTAGCGAAAAGATCAAGCTAATCTTTTATTATCTTTACCCTGGATCTAGCTGAAAAAAATACGTAGATTTGAACCCATGAAAAATAAAAAAGAGAGTGCCTACAAATCCCCTCTTCAAACCATCGTGGTGCCTTCAACATACGTGCAATAGAGGGCACCTTCTCCTTGAAGAAAGACACTCTACCCCAATAGCATAGAGCTAAGAAGTGAGCATGTGAAAGAGGATATTTTTGAATTTGAAAATTTCCTGCCATGTGCCTTTGTGTTGTAGCAACTTTGAAAGCACAAACCGGAAAGGAGCAAATTGAAAATTGCAAGTATACCTCAGGGATAATGAACCAGAAGATAGAGAATGCATGAATTCTTTGATAAGGCTGAAGACAAAATTGGCGACTTGTGGAGTAATAAATTCTCTTTGCTTCTTGGGGTAAAAATGCTCACGAAGACTCGAGAAGAAGATCATCCTTTAATTCATAAGAAGAATTAAAGGCTCAAAATAATGTTTTTGTATGATCAAGTGAGGCAAGTTCATACCCACTTTGATACCATGTTGAAATTTACAATATTTTCTAGAAACGAATAGATACAATTCATCCATTCAAATCTTATATAAAAAGCGTGAAAAAGGCAAAAAAAAAAGAGATATGATAGCCACCCATAAACACCATAAATAATCAATATTTGTAGATTATATTGCACAATACTCCATTAATAATCAATATTTATAGATTATATTGCACAATACTCTAATGAGAAATAAAGAGTATGAAGAAAATATTTATAACAATATCAACAACTTCTAATTATATCATAAAGGCTTTAGATTAAATGCAAATATTAAATAAAGTTGAACTATAATAAGGTGAATTATGATCAATTGGAATTACATAATAAACTAATACAAAATACAAAATAATTAATACATTGTTTAACAATAAAATGATCTTAAACCGATTACAATGTTGAATTTTGACCATAAGTCAAATTACAAATTAAAAAAAAAGTTTTGTTCAAATTGTAACGGTAATTTTTGTATTGTAGATGGAATGATCCACCAGGTCGTTTTGATTAACCCTATGAGAGTACAACTTGACTGAGGCTCAATTCTCAATAATATTAAACGTTGCATATTTTGTTCTTTGATAATTAATTCTACTTAACAACTCTTCAGCATAGTCCAAGATATTCACCTTTTCTTGCAAAGTTCAACGTCTGGAAGAGTAAAATATTAAATCTTCTTCATCGATGTTTATTAACTTAGATAGGACAAGAAATTGCTTGGTTGGATTGGAAATTGCTAAGATTGGATAGTCTGGCATTATACTTTGTTTTAATATTAATAATTAATTTTATACGAACATGACATATTATTTATACAATGAAGCCGGATTGGTACGAGAGTATATTAAACAGTTGTTAGATGGACAAAAGTCATCTATAGATTTGATAATTTTTTATAAGTTATATAGAATTTTTATAGGAGACCATTTTCATCAAAATATTAAAATATTGCATTTGTTTTTAAGCAATTAAATCACATTCAACATGTTTTTTTGTTATAATTTTTTTTTTCATTTTTTTATTAAATATATTTTTAACTTTCTCATAGTGATATGTTTCCACAATTAGCTCCTTGACATTATTTTGATTAAGAGATAAAATATCACTTAGCCAATTGTTTTTTAAAATTTGAATTTTACCAAAGACAAAGATCAACACCGCAACTGACTAAATTATTTGCTAACTGATTTCTTTCTCTATAAATATACTCAAATTTCCAAAATATTACCTTCAATAATAGGTGATGAACATCAACAATAATATTATTTTTTATCCAATCCCTACATCCATTTTTGTTGATAGCATTGATGATAATTTGTGAATCCCCCTCAATTGAAATATTTCCATCATTTTTCTATTGCAATTTTAATCCCTGTAAGAAATGCCCTAGCCTCTGCATAGTTGTTAGTTGAAGTTCTATATGATTTTGAGTGAGGACAATTTTGCCTCCATTAAAAACACCACCTCCATTAGCTTTTCTCGGGTTTCCTTTAGAAGCACCATCAAAATTAATTTTGATAAACTCAATTTTTGGATATTTCCATATTAACCTAGATTGAAGTAGATCCTTTGTTTTAATTCCATTATCGTAGATGACTCTTCCACGTATGTTCAAATCCTGTAACTAAGTTGTTAACATCTATTTTTCTACACTTGAGACTTTCCATGATGAGTACCATATTTGTAGACATTCTTCAATAGAAGCAGTTTTACGGTTCCAAAGTTGAGCATGATTTTGAGATTTATTTTAAAAATTCTATTAGTCCTTTCAAAGAATAAATTCTAACAAATAATGACGAGGCCAATCCTCCATAGTATACATAATGCTTTAGCTTTGAAAAAATTAATCCAACATTTAAACTTTTTCAATGTTGATGGAGCTATCCAATATATTTTCATATTTTAAAAAAGGTAACCCCAAATGGTATGAGCAAAGGGATAATAAAGAAGTAAATTGTTTGATGTTTTTAAATCTTTCTCACACAAGGCACATTTAAAAGGCCCACGATATCCTCTTCTTTGTAGACTCTCTCTTGTAAGAATCTTACTTTGAACTACTAACCAAAGGAATGTTGAGGCCTTAGGGAGAGCCTCTAATGACCAAATATTATTTCAAGAAAAATCTTTGGAAGTAGGAAATTTTGCTCTAAATTATCATATCCCAACTTGACCAAGTATCCACCATCCTTTGATAGATTCCAAACCAACTCATCCTTTTGTGTAAATAATGGCAAATAAAACTCTTGAAGCATCATTTGAAGTTCAGCTGCAATTTGTTTGTGTCCCTTTTGTCCAACTAGGTTACTAAAAGCAATCCATAATATGGAGTTGTTTCTCATATTAATATAGTCTTTGACCTTTGGACCTTTACAATCTAGGCATGTTTGAACCAATGGTTGTCATTTTGAGTCAGAGATAAGAGGATAAAGCTTTAACCAAGCATCAGACCAAAAATTTGCATAATTCCCCTCATTGATTCACCATCTAATCCTATATCAATTTTAAACTATTTGATATGAAGTTCCATGCTGACGATCCTTTGGGTAGGGTTCTTTTCCTAAATAATTTCATTGCTTAAAGAGAACCTATATGTTTTTGCCTACTTTCTTTGATCTTTGAATAATCTCCACCCAATATTTATCCCTAATGTCAAACTCATAAGTCTAAAATTCTGTAAGTCTGCTCCAATATTCTTTCCTTTGCAAACCCTACCCATATACAAAGAGGAAACCTAAAATTTTTGTTAAAACCTTTCCAAAAAAAGTATCTTTGAATTTTATCAATTTCTGATGCTATACCTACTGGCAATATTGAAAGTGACATCATATAAATAGAAATGGATTGCAATGTAGTCCTTATGAGTTGTAGCCTTCTCGCCATTATCAAGAACTTACCTTTCCAACCTACCAAGCAAGCTTTCATTTTATCCAAAAAAGAGACCTAAAGCTCCTTTTTTATGAGACAGGAATACCCAATTAGGTTGATCGAAATGTTTCAATTTTAAACCCTAAAATATTCATAATAATTTGTTGTAATCGAGTCAAGTGTTAATGAAAAAATCCTAGATTTTGTAGTATTAATCAATTGTCCGGTAGTCTTATCATAGCATGATAATATTGATTTAAAATCCATGGCCTTACTGACTGAGGGATGGCCCAAAATAAAATATCATCAACAAATTAGAGATGAGATTCAAAAGGACCATTTTTTGCAACTTGAATACCTATTTTTTCTTCCATTTTTACCTTCAAGAAAGCTCTCCTTAATGCTTCCGCAAGAACAATGAATAGATAGGGAGATAGTGGATCACCTTGACAAAGTCCACAAGATGACTTGAAGTAACCAACAGGAGAATCATTGATCAAAATATAATATTTGGTAGTGCTATAACAACATTTATTTCATTTACACCAACTATAATCAAAACCAAACTTTATGAAAATATCATGTAGAAATTTCCATGAAACCCTATCATATGCTTTGTTCATATCTAATTTCATAAGCATACTTGTTTTTTCATGGAATGAAGAGAATGTTTGGCCTCCTATGCAATGATTATACCATCCAAAATTTCTTTATCATGAACAAAACCACCTCGTTCCTCTAAGATAACACAACCTGGAATGCCTTTCAACTTGTTTGGCAAAATATTTTAAATGTTCTTATAAATCTTATTACAAAGGCTAATTGGATAAAAATTATCAGAATATTATGTCTCGTGTTTCTTGGGAACCAACATAATAAAAATGACATTGATCTCATTATTATAGCCTTTCTCTCCCGAGCCTCTTCAATTGCAACTAACATATCATTTTCAATAAATCCCAAAATTCCTGAAATAAAATTGCAAAAAATCCATTGGGGCTAGGTGCCTTTTTAGGATGGAAAGAGAAATCCACTTCATGTAGCTCCTCCATAGATATCTTCTTCGTCAAGCTTTCATTTTGTCCCTATGTGATAATTGATGGAATATTTTGCAAAGATTATCTTGTGCCTCCTTATCTTGCCCAATATATAACAAATTATTTTTGAAATGATTTATTGCTTCCTTCCTTCTATCTTCTTCATCCTTAATAGTTCTTCCATTTGAAATAAAATTATTTTTGGTGTGACGAAAAGAAAAAAATGTTTTTACTGTAGCATGAAAATATTTTGTATATCTATCTCCTTCCTTGAGCCATTTCTCCTTATATTTTTGAAACCAATATGCCTCCTTTTTCAATTCATTATGATAATAAGGAAGTAATTGAATTTTATTCACATAAGGATCTTGATTCATTCCATTAGTTTCTACTATCTCTTATAAATTTTTGAGCTTGGATTCATTTTCTTTCTTAAAAAAAATGTTACCAAAAAATTTGGCATGCTAAATTTTGATTTGCTCCTTTAAATATTTCATCTTTTGAACAAACTTGTACATACATTATCTTTCAAATTTTGATTCATCCCACCATAACATAACAATCTAAAAAAATCAAGGTCTTGGAGCCACATTGGCTAGAAGCGAAATGGATTTGGATGACCGTTATTGGGTAAATCACAAGTCATAATAATGAGATTGCGATTTGATATTGCTCACAATTTGTATACATTGTTTGCAAACATATATTGGATAACAAGAATCTATCTAATATTTTTGCCATATAAGTTTGCCCAATGGGTCTATTATTTCATGTATATTGCAAATTTGATGGACTAACATCCCAAATGTCATTTGAATTGATAAATGAAGCAAAATCTTGCATTAATTTAGATCATTTTAGAATACTATCCTTCTTTTCCAAAGGAGATAAAAAAGTGTTGAAATCACCCCCAAGAATCCATAGATCACAATGAATCATCATTGTATTTGACATAAATATGCTAAGGTATTCCAACATATTTCACGAGGAGTAACTATAGTTGAAGCATATACATCTATAACCCCAACCTTGATGGTTTCTCTTTCTTGTAAAATAGTCCAAGAACCCATTTACTTCTAATAATCTCCCATCCATTTGTATTTATCCCTTATCATTGCAATACTGCCTAAAGCTCCTATAGAAGAAACTACTAGACAATCGCCCATCTTCCAATTTTTCTTAAAAACATCCACACATTCCTCACTACTTAATTTTGATTCTTGTATTAAAATAAACTCACGACTATAATAATATATTAACTCCTTAATAACTATTTTTTTAGGGGTATTATTCATACCCCTAATATTCCATGATATCGTTTTCATCCTCATCACTTTTTATTTTATTAGTGGGCTTAGCCCCCCTTCTTGTGAACACCTGTGATATATTTATTTGGCTTCCCAAATTGATATCCCTTTGAGTTTCTTTTTCTCTTTGTTTATGCTTTGATGACCTTCCTCTCCTTTTTCCATTCCCACTTACACTCTCATCTTCATCATTCTCTTTTATTTTTTCATATTGTTCATAATGAGTCTTATCTTCTAAATATTTATGTTGCCCTAAAGAATCTAAAATGCAAGGAATAACCTCATTAACACTTTTTTCTTTATGTTGCTATGAAAACCCTAAAGTAAATAAATGATCCTCCATAGTCATTACTTTCTTATGTTGGTCTAGAAACCCTAAATTTCCTTGGATATCCTTGATATGCTTTTCTTTTTTGTGATTCTTTTGAAACCCTAAAGTGCAACAAATACAATCTATACTACTTTATTAATAAAAAGCGAAAAATATACATGGGCATAGTGTTAACCTTGTAAGCTTGTAGAAAGTAGTTCATGAGATTAAATTTTCATGCTTTTTGTTTTTACATTCTTTTTCTAACAAGTACCATATTATTTTGATTGAAATTTTGTTCCTCTCTAATACCTGGAAGGAGCACATTATCATTTTAACAATCAAAGTTGTTGGAATTTACAATATATTTTTAGAAATGAACATAAGCAATCTATCTACTCAAATATTATACAAAAAACGTAATAAAGAACGAAAAAGAAAAAGGTATGGTGGGTGCCCATAGGCACCATATATAGACACTATTTGTAGATTATATTGCACAAAACTAATGAGAAATAAGGAGTGTGGGGGTACTTATAGCAATATTTAAAACCGCCAATTACATAATAAAGTTTAACCTAAGCCGACATAACAAGTGGGATTTAGGTTAATTATGAAATTAAATAGGGTTTAACCATAACAAAGATAACCGTGGCCCATCGGGCTTACATAATAAAACATTACAAAATAATTAATATATTGTATAATGAAATGCCCTTAGGCCTATCCAATACATTGCACAATGTTGGCTCTTGGCCATGAATTAGATTATAAATTCAACACTATAATTTAAAACAAGGGGCCAAGGAGAGACATTAATGATAATATTATCTTCCCCCCATAATGAATGCTTTTGTGGGTCTCTAAAGTTGAGGCAAATCCATCTGAATCTCTCCCATCATCTATTTGGAAGACGTACACCTCGTTTCAAGAACTCAACTTCAATCCTTTGAAGCTTCAATAAGCAAATTCTTTGTTGGATGTCCCTCCCTTTTCTAGTATTCACAAGTGGTCTTTGATTTATTTTAAGAATTAGCCTTGCCCATAGGTCCATTCTTAGCCTCCTTGGATTTGAATTCCTTTGTGTGAGCATGTATTTTAGTTCTACCACCACAATTTCTCATTGCAACCTAAAAGTGAATTGGGGGAGAAAAAAGTTGATCAAGAGTCTTTTGTGATTCCAAGAACAAAGGAACCACATGAACCATTAGCTTCAACATCTGAAAGGAGGGGGAGAGATTAGCAAGGAAAATCTTAATGTATTTTGCATCAACTTTCGTTTTGCATCTAAAAGATGCAATATTTGTCCTTAAAGCCTTGAGTCTTGTAATATAGTCATCAATGTTATCACACTCAGCTAGCTTAAGAGAAGAAATATTTAATTCCAAACCTACTGTAGTAGTATTAACCTTTCTAAAAAGTTCATGCAACTTTCACTATACCTTGATGGTGTCACTCTTTTCTTTGATATGGAAAACAATTTTGGTTAAATTAGCAATGAAAAAAAACCTAGAGCCTCTTACATTTTGGTGTCGAGCTTCATCATCAAGAACAACTACTTTATCCTCATGAAAGATGCACCACAAGTTCTTACTTTGTCACAAGCCAATCATTTGAGTTGAGCAAATACTATAATTTCACCCATTAAAATGAGAAACTAGGGCTTTGTGGTCCATATTACACAATCTGATCCCTAACATCACAATAGGTTCGTGAACTGAAGCCACTACTGTGTAGAGCTCAAAAAATCATGTGACTTGAAAAAAGGGCATAAAATGCTTCTTTATGCAAAATTTATGGCCTATAGAATATTTTTCCTAATGGACCTCAAAAAATAAAAATTAAAGCCTCTAACCTTAGAAAAGCAATCCTCCAACCAAATAGTCAATAAAGTGTACCCTATTATGGCCTATAGAAATAGAAAATTAGAACAAGAATATATGAATTAGTCAATTGTTATAACAATAAAATAGTCAATAAAGTGTACCCAGGTGTTGTAAGTGAGTTGGAGAGGAGAGGGCAATCCTCCAAGGGAGGTCCCAAGTTCAAATCTCCACCCTACCAAAAAAGCTAAATTGGGTATCCAAAATCCAATTGATAATGTTGGTGTGGGCAGGGTTGGGTGCGACCCTCGGGTGACTTTGACGGTGTAGAAACCCCTGTTCGTGGTCTCTCAGACCAAGGCGGCTCTGCAAGGGGTTTGTCGCTTTAAAAAACAAGAAAAAAGAAAAGCAAAAACCAATTTATACTTGCCACTTTATGAGCCTTGATTCGTTAGAGTGCTCCAATCCACTTTTGCCACCTTAGCTCTTTTTGAGTCATCAGATCATTGCTACTTACTTTGATTTGATTGGTTGAACAACTTCAATTAGGTAAAAAAGGCATTTGAAGGGTCGCCATGTTGGCCTAAAGCCACTTTCTGTTGATAAACAGTTCTAAAAGGATTTGATCCCACGTCTCCATTGATATAAAAATAACACTATCCATGATAGTGTGACATCCCTTGGGACTAGGAAACAATCTTATTTGTAAAGATGTTAGTGCCATTGCCTTCAAGCCAAAGGAGAACACACTAAAGGTTGGGGGGGTAGAATGCAAAACCTTTTGTCTTCTACGTCTTCAGTCGGTTTATTTGGTTTATTGTAGGCAACCAATTGGAGGTCCCTGTCATGAAGCTGATGCCACGCTTGTAGACCAAAAGGTATAAGACCGCTCAAAGACCAAGCAAAAGGGCAACAACATGATTTGAATAGTGTCTTGTCTACATCCAACACCCTATTGCTTGTTATCTTAGCTAGTTAGTCGTCATCCAAGGTTGCAGCGAAAAGATCAAGCTAATATTTTATTATCTTTACCTTGGATCTAGCCGAAAAAAATGCGTAGATTTAAACCCATGACAAATAAAAAAGAAAGCGCCTACAAATCCCCCCTTCAAACCATAGCGGTGCCCTCAACATACGTGCAATAGAGGGCACCTTCTCCTTGAAGAAAGACACTCTACCCCAATAGCATAGAGCTAAGAAGTGAGCATGTGAAAGAGGATATTTTTGAATTTGAAAATTTCCTGCCATGTGCCTTTGTGTTGTAGCAACTTTGAAAGCACAAACCGGAAAGGAGCAAATTGAAAATTGCAAGTATACCTCAGGGATAATGAACCAGAAGATAGAGAATGCATGAATTCTTTGATAAGGCTGAAGACAAAATTGGCGACTTGTGGAGTAATAAATTCTCTTTGCTTCTTGGGGTAAAAATGCTCGTGAAGACTCAAGAAGAAGATCATCCTTTAATTCAGAAGAAGAATTGGAGGCTCCAAATAATGTTTTTGTATGATCAAGTGAGGCAAGTTCATACCCACTTTGATACCATGTTGGAATTTACAATAATTTCTAGAAACGAACAAATACAATTAATCCATTCAAATCTTATATAAAAAACATGAAAAAGACAAAAAAAAAGAGATATGTTAGCCACCCATAAACACCATAAATAGTCAATATTTGTAGATTATATTGCACAATACTCCATTAATAGTCAATATTTGTAGATTATATTGCACAATACTCCATTAATAGTCAATATTTATAGATTATATTGCACAATACTCCAATGAGAAATGAGAAGTATGAAAAAAATATTTATAACAATATCAACAACATCTAATTATATCATAAAGGCTTTAGATTAAATGCAAATATTAAATAAAGTTGAATTATAATAAGGTGAATTATGATCCATCGGAGTTACATAATAAACTAATACAAAATACAAAATAATTAATACATTGTTTAACAAAAAAAAATGATCTTAAACCGATTACAATGTTGAATTTTGACCATAATTCAAATTACAAATAAAAAAAAAGTTTTGTTCAAATTGTAACCGTAATTTTTGCATTGTAGATGGAATGATCCACCAGGTCGTTTTGATTAACCCTATGAGAGTACAACATGACTGAGGCTCAATTCTCAATAATATTAAACGTTGCATATTTTGTTCTTTGATAATTAATTCTACTTAGCAACTCTTCAGCATAGTCAAGATATTCACCTTTTCGTGCAAAGAGCAACGTCTGGAAGAGTAAAATATTAAATCTTCTTCATCGATGTTTATTAACTTAGATACGACAAGAAATTGCTTGGTTGGATTGGAAATTGCTCGTACACTAAGATTGGATAGTCTGCCATTATACTTTGTTTTAATATTAATAATTAATTTTATACGAACATGACATATTATTTATACAATGAAGCCGGATTGGTACGAGAGTATATTAAACAGTTGTTACATGGACAAAAGTCATCTATAGATTTGATAATTTTTTATAAGTTATATAGATTTTTTATAGGAGACCACTTTCATCAAAATATTAAAATATTGTATTTGTTGTTAAGCAATTAAATCACATTCAACATGTTTTTTTGTTATAATTTTTTTTTTCATTTTTTTATTAAATATATTTTTAACTTTTTCAAAGTGATATGTTTCCACAACCAGATCCTTGACATTATTTTGATTAAGAGATAAAATCTCACTTAGCCAGTTGTTTTTTTAAATTTGAATTTTACCAAGATAAAGATCAACACCGCAACTGACTAAATTATTTGCTAACTGATTTCTTTCTCTATAAATATACTCAAATTTCCAAAATATTACCTTCAATAATAGGTGATGAACATCAACAATAATATTTTTTTTTATCCAACCCCTACATCCATTTTTGTTGATAGCATTTGATGATAATTTGTGAATCCCCCTCAATTGAAATATTTCCATCATTTTTCTATTGCAATTTTAATCCCTGTAAGAAATGCCCTAGCCTCTGCATAGTTGTTAGTTGAAGTTCCATATGATTTTGAGTGAGGATAATTTTGCCTTCATTATTTCTAAAAACACTCTCGGGTTTCCTTTAGAAGAACCATCAAAATTAATTTTGATAAACTCAATTTTTGGATATTTCCATATTAACCTAGATTGAAGTAGATCCTTTGTTTTAATTCCATTATCATAGATGACTCTTCCACGTATGTTCAAATCCCGTAACTAAGTTGTTACCACCTCTTTTTCTACACTTGAGACTTTCCATGATGAGTACCATATTTGTAGACATTCTTCAATAGAAGCAGTTTTACGGTTCCAAAGTTGAGCATGATTTTGAGATTTATTTTAAAAATTCTATTATTCCTTTCAAAGAATAAATTCTAACAAATAATGACGAGGCCAATCCTCCATAGAATACATAATGCTTTAGCTTTGAAATAATTAATCCAACATTTAAGCTTTTTCAATGTTGATGGAGCTATCCAATATATTTTCATATTTTAAAAAAGGTAACCCCAAATGGTATGAGCAAAGGGACAATAAAGAAGTAAATTGTTTGATGTTTTTAAATCCTTCTCACACAAGGCACATTTAAAAGGTCCATGATATCCTCTTCTTTGTAGACTCTCTCTTGTAAGAATCTTACTTTGAACTACTAACCAAAGGAATGTTGAGGCCTTAGGGAGAGCCTCTAATGACCAAATATTCTTTCAAGAAAAATCTTTGGAAGTAGGAAATTTTGCTCTAAATTCTCATATCCCAACTTGACCAAGTATCCACCATCCTTTGATAGATTCCAAACCAACTCATCCTTTTGTGTAAATAATGGCAAATAAAACTCTTGAAGCATCGTTTGAAGTTCAACTGCAATTTGTTTGTGTTCCTTTTCTTCAACTAGGTTACTAAAAGCAATCCATAATATGGACTTGTTTCTCATATTAATATAGTCTTTGACCTTTGGACCTTTACAATCTAGGCATGTTTGAACCAATGGTTGTCATTTTGAGTCAGATATAAGAGGATAAAGCTTTAACCAAGCATCAGACCAAAAATTTGCATAATTCCCCTCATTGATTCACCATCTAATATTATATCAATTTTAAACTATTTGATATGAAGTTCCATGCTGACGATCCTTTGGGTAGGGTTCTTTTCCTAAATAATTTCATTGCTTAAAGAGAACCTATATGTTTTTGCCTACTTTCTTTGATCTTTGAATAATCTCCACCCAATATTTGTCCCTAATGTCAAACTCATAAGTCTAAAATTCTGTAAGTCTGCTCCAATATTCTTTCCTTTGCAAACCCTACCCATATACAAAGAGGAAACCTAAAATTTTTCTTACAACCTTTCCAAAAAAAGTATCTTTGAATTTTATCAATTTCTGATGCTATACCTACTGGCAATATTGAAAGTGACATCATATAAATAGAAATGGATTGCAATGTAGTCCTTACGAGTTGTAGCCTTCTCGCCATTATCAAGAACTTACCTTTCCAACCTACCAAACAAGCTTTCATTTTATCCAAAAAGGAGACCTAAAGCTCATTTTTTATGAGACAGGAATACCCAATTAGGTTGATCGAAATGTTTCAATTTTAAACCCTAAAATATTCACAATAATTTGTTGTAATCGAGTCAAGTGTTAATGAAAAAATCCTAGATTTTGTAGTATTAATCAATTGTCCAGTAGTCTTCTCATAGCATGATAATATTGATTTAAAATCCATGGCCTTACTGACTGAGGGATGGCCCAAAAGAAAATATCATCAACAAATTAGAGATGAGATTCAAAAGGACCATTTTTTGCAACTTGAATACCTATTTTTTCTTCCATTTTTACCTTCAAGAAAGCTCTCCTTAATGCTTCCGCAAGAACAATGAATAGATAAGGAGATAGTGGATCACCTTGACGAAGTCCACAATATGACTTGAAGTAACCAATAGGAGAATCATTGATCAAAACATAATATTTGGTAGTGCTATAACAACATTTATTCCATTTACACCAACTATAATCAAAACCAAACTTTATGAAAATATCATGTAGAAAATTCCACGAAACCCTATCATATGCTTTGTTCATATCTAATTTCATAAGCATACTTGTTTTTTCATGGAATGAAGAGAATGTATGGCCTCCTATGCAATGATTATACCATCCAAATTTTTTTTATCATGAACAAAACCACCTCTTTCCTCTAAGATAACACAACCTGGAATGCTTTTCAACTTGTTTGGCAGAATATTTGAAATGTTCTTATAAATCTTATTACAAAGGCTAATTGGATAAAAATTATCAGAATATTATGTCTCGTGTTTCTTGGGAACCAACATAATAAAAATGACATTGATCTCATTATTATAGCCTTTCTCTCCTGAGCCTCTTCAATTGCAACTAACATATCATTTTCAATAAATCCCAAAATTCCTGAAATAAAATTGCAAAAAATCCATTAGGGCTAGGTGCCTTTTTAGGATGGAAAGAGAAATCCACTTCATGTAGCTCCTCCATAGATATCTTCTTCGTCAAGCTTTCATTTTGTCCCTATGTGATAATTGATGGAATATTTTGCAAAGATTATCTTGTGCCTCCTTATCTTGCCCAATATATAACAAATTATTTTTGAAATGATTTATTGCTTCCTTCCTTCTATCTTCTTCATCCTTAATAGTTCTTCCATTTGAAATAAAATTATTTTTGGTGTGACGAAAAGAAAAAATTGTTTTTATTGTAGCATGAAAATATTTTGTATATCTATCTCCTTCCTTGAGCCATTTCTCCTTATATTTTTGAAACCAATATGCCTCCTTTTTCAATTCATTATGATAATAAGGAAGTAATTGATTCTTCTTCACATAAGGATCTTGATTCATTCCATTAGTTTCTACTATCTCTTATAAATTTTTGAGCTTGGATTCATTTTATTTCTTAAAAAAAAATGTTACCAAAAGATTTGGCATGCTAAATTTTTATTTGCTCCTTTAAATATTTCATCTTTTGAACAAACTTGTACATACATTATCCTTCAAATTTTGATTCATCCCACCATAACATAACAATATAAAAAAATCAAGGTCTTGGAGTCACATTGGCTAGAAGCGAAATGGATTTGGATGATCGTTATTGGGTAAATCACAAGTCAAAAGAATGAGATTACGATTTGATATTGCTCACAATTTGTATACATTGTTTGCAAACATATATTGGATAACAAGAATCTATCTAATCTTTTTGCTATATAAGTTTACCCAATTGGTCTATTATTTCATGTATATTGCAAATTTGATGGACTAACATCCCAAAGGTCATTTGAATTGATTAATGAAGCAAAATATTGCATTAATTTAGATCATTTTAGAATGATAAAATAGTGTTGAAATCACCCCCAAGAATCCATAGATCACAATGGATCATCATTGTATTTGACATAAATATGCTAAGGTCTTCCAACATCTTTCACGAGGAGTAACTATAGTTGGAGCATATACATCTATAACCCCAACCTTGATGGTTTCTCTTTCTTGTAAAATAGTCCAACAACCCATTTACTTCTAATAATTTCCCACCCATTTGCATTTATCCCTTATCATTGCAATACTGCCTAAAGCTCCTATAGAAGAAACTACTAGAAAATCACCCATCTTCCAATTTTTCTTAAAAACATCCACACATTCCTCACTACTTAATTTTGATTCTTGTATTAAAATAAACTCACGACTATAATAATATATTAACTCCTTAATAACTATTTTTTTAGGGGTATTATTCATACCCCTAATATTCCATGATATTGTTTTCATCATCATCACTTTTTATTTTATTAGTGGGCTTAGCCCCCCTTCTTGTGAACACCTGTGATATATTTATTTGGCTTACCAAATTGATATCCCTTTGAGTTTCTTTTTCTTTTTGTTTATGCTTTGATGACCTTCCTCTCCTTTTTCCATTCCCACTTACACTCTCATATTCATCATTCTCTTCTATCTTTCCATGTTGTTCATAATGAGTCTTATCTTCTAAAAATTTATGTTGCCCTAAAGAATCTAAAATGCAAGGAATAACCTCATTTACACTTTTTTCTTTATGTTGCTATGGAAACCCTAAAGTGAATAAATGATCCTCCATTGTCATTACTTTCTTATGTTGGTCTAGAAACCCTAAATTTCCTTGGATACCCTTGATATGCTTTTCTTTTTTGTGATTCTCTTGAAACCCTAAAGTGCAACAAATACAATCTATACTACTTCCATTTTATTGTAAGGAGAAGATTTTATGCTACTTGAGAAAAATAAAGATGATTTATCTAGATTAAGCTTGACCTCATTCACCTCATTCACTTCAAAATTTTCCTTCCCATATTCCTTTGCACGTTTAACTTCTAGATTTGAACTTGCACATTGTAATTCCTCATTTCTTGTAATTTTTTTCTTTTGATGGTTGATTTAAGTGAACTATGATGGCCTTTGCCATTTGATGATGCAAAGGGGTTTTTATTGCCACTTTATTAGAAGTGGAAAATCCTTGATTTGACCTAGCTTCTCCTATGATATGATCTTGTTTCATATTGAAGTTACCCTCATGCCCAAAATTCTCCATCTCTTTATCCATCGTTTTCACTTTGTAGTCACTTGCAATGTTTCTAGTTTCATGATATTTATGACATCATAATGCAATGTTTTCATAATCCACTTGTTGATCCCATTATTTTGATTCAATTTTTTTTTTTTAATTAGTGGAAAACATCCCAAAAGGGATGGCACTTTCGGGTAAGACCCAAGGAGGCAGGGGTATCCATTCCACCAAAAATGCCTAGGACTCGGACCTGGCCTACCACCTTTGACATACTCAAGGAGCAAACAAACACACAAAACCAAATTAAAAAAAGTAAATAACAACAAAAATAATAAAATAAAATAAAAAACATGCTCCTTGAGTGTGTCAAAACCAAAATCACAACCAAACACGCATAATAAGATAAAATAAACCACAACACAAACCACACAGAAAAACACAAGAACCACATAACAAAACACAAACAAGACAAAAACAACAGAACACTACAAATACATAACCTAAAAAAACATGAAAAATAAACACAACCAAAACCTAAAATATAAAAAAAATAAAATAAAAATAAAAACAATCAACAACATACAATAAACAAAAACAAAAAACATAGAAAAAACTCACACATAAAAAAATGAAATAACACAAACAAAGAGAAACCCAAGAACAAGAACGAAAAAAACACAAGAACAATAACAAAAAACATAAAAAAAAAAAAAAAAAAAAGAACACAAAAACAAAACAAAACAAAAGAACCCACCCACCTTAAAAAACTAAACAAAAAAACAAAGAAGACAAAAGAAAAAAAAATGAACAAAACAATGACCTATCTAGACCAGAATACTATTAATGCAAGAATCAATAGAGGAAACAAGATAAAGAATAGAATGAGCTAGGGAACTAAAAAAATGAATGAACCAAAGAGAAACAAAAAAAAGAAGAAGAAGAAACTAGGTACCTTCAAAACTGGAGCCATCCAAAGAAATAATAGAAAGAAGAGCTTCCCTAATTTGATCCTAATGAAATATATTTAAATATCCATGTCAATACATATTCAAGTGTATACAATATGCCTTATCTCCTTAGTAGTTGATCCCTCCTCGATGATCTCACCTAGAGTATTACCAATATTCTTCAAAACCTCGTTATTGATGCATTGATAAGGAAGTCAAAACAACCCAATCCACATCAAAATATTTTTAATAGTATCTGTCTCCATAGATAAATTCTCACTCCATGGTATAATGCATCTTTACCCCTAAACCAAGTGTCTCCATCCGTTGTTTTATCCCTTATTTTTGAACTGGAGAATATAATGAGGAAAAATCATTTTGTAAGAAAAGTCATGGACTAATTTGAATTCAATCCATTTGATATAATTTTTAATCTCATAAAACCTAGCCAATATCCATGGAACTTATATATTAACCCTTGGGTTTTAAGAACCACTATATCATGCTCAATCATCTAATCCTTGATAATCTCTTCTGGTGTAGTATATGCTACGTAGACAGGGTTTGCAATAGATTCACTCTTCCTTTTATCACTACTTAGGGCATCCATACTTCCAACTAAGACATCCTTAATTCCAACTATGACATCCTTACTTTCTCTTGGCTCACGATCTACTTAGTATGTGTTTTGCACCCTAGATCGTAGACCAAGATTGAAAGACTTGAAATTGCTTCTGAGTCAACCTTTAGAGGTTAGTTTCTTAACAATACCAACAAATAAAAGATTTAGAACTAAACATAGAGATGAGAGAGTAAGATAAAGAGAGATATATATATATATATATATATATATATATATATATATAAATTGATCAAAGCAATGGTCAAAAACCATGTAACAACAAGAAGTTCACTATGCAAGTGTCTTACAATTTAAATTTAAATAGAGCCTAACAAATAATCTACCAAATGAAGCATCACATATTCTACATCTAGCTTATATCTTGCATCATCTAACACTCCAGGAACCTTGTTGAAGATAATCCAAACAACAATCCAAAGCTAACAAAATTTGCTTAACATAATTTATCTTATGTAAAGCATAAACAAAAATGTATAGAAATGCATAAATCACATACACATTATAATCTAAAACACATCCACTAGTAGAGGCCAAACAACATCTAGTTTCATTAACAATAGAGTAAAATGCATAGCTTACAACATGAAAATCTTGAAAATGCTAAACCTCTTATAGAGAAAACTTGAGCTATTTATAGCTTCTACAATGAATTCAATTTAGCTTAATTATTATGTGGATAGCCCAATGTAGGCTTGACATAAATGGGCACAACCTAGCCTAGTCTAGTGTAACAACCCCAATTGTTACTACTCATCCACTTCTATTTTTTTTGATCATTTATTTATCTTCCAAAGAGTAAGAGACATAATCATGATCTAAGATAGAATAATTTTAATTGGACTGTAAGTTTCCAAGGCAATCATCTTCAAGAGGTATTAAGACTTGGTCAAAGTCACTCTTGAGTAGAAGTGACCAAATTCTACAAAAACCCTCATGCCACTCGGGTATTAAAACCCTCATCAAAGCGTTAGGTTTTTATCCCTCACCAAAGGGAATCACCTTTCACCTTACTATCCACCAAGACTAGTATGTAGGCGAATGCCTTGAATATGGAGAACCACACCAATGGAAAACCATCATAGATGAAGTAACCACACCAATGGTTAATCATCAATCTTAGTTCCTACCCACATCTCCTTGATGGGGCCACTAAGATAACAAAGTCACTACACATGATCAAACTTACACAATCCTTGGAATAGACATCTTAAGCACAATTATTTTCCCTTATACCTCTCAGGATTTATTTGATCACATTTTCTTTTAGGGCATCTCTTTTGTTATATGAATCAATTAAGTTCATTACCAAAAGGTATTCTTTCACCATCATGGGAGCACCTACTCCACATGTACATTCGAGCACCAACTCAAAATGTAAGGCCTGACTTGGGCTACAACTCAAGTCCAAATTACCATTTGTGGGCTCCAACCCACTCCAAGATCCAACTCGGATTACTCAAAATTAGTTATCATTTTATTATTATAGTGTTTTTGGTTAAATCATCCATGAGTATTTGTGAAGTGATTAGCACAACATAATTCAATTATCCATTAAAAGTATAGAACCCATTAAAATTGGACAAGCTTGGTGAGTACCTAATTGTAACATAATTAAGTTAGTTACACCCAATTTACTATATTTAGGTAATTTTGGTAAAATATTATTTTCTATTTCATCTTTCCACCAAGGCTTTATTTATTTTCTACTTAAATCACTTTAAATTTTCTATTTTGAAAGATAATAAATCCTTCTCTATATATTTTATAAAATTCCCTAGTTCAAATTTTGTAGTGTTCTTTAGGGTCTATACCCGTTTTGTTGGTCAATAACTCATCCCACTAATTAACTAGTAGCCTTTTGGAAAGGATCCATGGGGACGGGTTGTGACATCTAGGACTAGTGTATAATCAATATGTTGAAGAAAAGTGGTGCCTTGCCATAGTTAAAGCTATTTTGATCCAAGTCCTTGATGCAACCAATCATAATTTCTTACCCTACCACCTGTATTCAATATCCTCTCCTTGCGTTAGCATGCTTTGATTTCACCACTACACATATGCATTGATTTCACCACTATGCCTTATTGCCATGCTAACTATCAATCTAGGACTTGTAAGCATTTCCATTCATGATTAGTAGGGGTGATTGCCACTTTTGTAAGTTCCAAAAGACTGGTTATCACTTTCTTTCACTAGTACTTGTAGATCCAACTTAACTCCTTTCATCTAGATGGCTAAGTGTTTGGGTGGTACACACCTCTAACACACATGATCTCTACTAAAAGGGACCTACCTAGGAGACTTTTCTATTTTATCACCATTTGATAAATATTGTTTGCTTGCTGTTAGAGCCTTAAAGACCTAGCCAATAATTTTAGGAGGATTTGTTGACATCATAATTGAGAAACCAAGGCCAGTATTGCTTTCTAGGCTCTAGAATGGTCATGAATTTGGAGCACTTATGCTAATGTCATCATGAAAAATCCTTAGCCACCAATGCTATGGGCTCTTTCCTTCTTTGTTGTGTGTTGGTAGACTTGGCAAAAACTTTTAAGTGCCCTAGTTGATGCCATATTTGCAAAACCTCGACCACTATTACTATTTAGACTCTTGATTGGCTAGGACATGTGAGATATTTTGCTTACATTATTATGGAAAATCCCCAGTCACTTTAGTCTAGGACTTCTTCTTGCTCAAGACCTGATTGAGATTTTTTAGCCCTTATGTTGACATCAAATTGAAAAATCCCTGACCACTCTTGCTTTGGACTCTCGATTGGCTAGGAATTTTGAAGACTTAGATTGATGTCATCTTTGAAAATCCTTGACCACTCTTTCTTTGGACTCTTGACTAGCCAAGACCTTTGGGGTGCTTTGCTTATGTCATTGCCCAAAAGTTCTATCCACCTTAAGCCTTGCTGATAGAGAGATCTAGGAAAAAGTGTGCAAACTTCTTTTCCTCAGCAAAATTTTGGGCCTGACAAGATGCATTTGGGCTTTCAATTAGTCATATACAAGAAATATTACATCTGATAAGGTTTCATTGCAATTAAGCAACACAAATTTGTAAAATTGATAGTCCAATAAAATTTGCTAGGATTTATCTATGTGGATAGTTACATGGACCTACATTTTTAGTAAGGACTTTCAAAAATGACTTTCTTGCCATGTTACCTAGATTTTCTTCACACGAATCCTTTCATTTGTAATTTTCTTCAAAGGTTTAGAATAAGAAGAGGCACTTGCTCCTTTATTGCATTTTTCTTTCTACATCTTGCTTCTTGCTCACACTTCCTACTCACTCCTGGATCACACTCTCTCCAAAAATTTATTAATATTTTATGATCCTAATAGGATTTTATTTTATTAGGCTATATTTAATATAAAAAAACATGTTTTGTGAAGTTTGGATAATTTTTCTACCCATAAGAGTGGTGGCAAAAAACATTTCTCCACAATTTTTCTACCCATAAGATGGAAAAGTTGTTAAAAAAAATCTTCTCATGGAGTGGTGGCACAAATGTTTGCTATCAATTCCCCAGAGGAAGAGTAACGAGACCATCCAGTGTAATTACAAGGCTTATTAAACAAATATGCTCAATTTTTTTAGGAACCCAAGGGACTACCTTCTTGTCACTCATATCACCGTGCAATACATATTTTTCCTAGTAGTTTTCCACCTAAAATCCATCCGTACAAGTATCCTTACACTCAAAAACTAGAGATTGAGAATATAGTGTAAGTGCTTCATACTATCGAGGTTATTTATTCTATTGTTAGCATCTATTATTCATAATTGTTGTTAGTACAAAACAAGGATGGCACTTGGCGCTTGTATGTGGATTATCAAGACCTCAATAAGATCACTATTAAATATAAATTCTATATTATAGTGATCAATGAATTACTTGAGTTGCATGGGGATCAATCATTTTTCAATTTGGATTTGTGGTTAGGGTATTACCAAATTCGTTTTAAGGATGAGGACATTCCAATAATAGGTTTTAGAACTCATGAAGGGCATTATAAATTCTTGTTTATTCCATTTGGATTAATCAATGCCCCTTCTACCTTACAAAGTCTAATGAATTCTATTTTTTCCCTTTCCTTCAAAAATTCATTCTAGTCTTTTTTGATGATATATTGATTTACAATCGTTTATGGGAAGAACATATTCAACACTTAAATGAAACACTCAAACTTTTGTCTGACCATCAACTCTATACAAGAGGTCCAAATGTTGTTTTGGCTAGCAAGAAGTTGAATACTTGGGTCACATCGTCACTAAGGAGTTTAGGTTGACCCTAAGAAAATTTAGGCTATTCAATATTGTCATAAGCCTCGTACCCTAAAGGGACTTCATGGCTTCTTGGGATTCATGAGATATTATAGAAAATTTATGAAGAATTATGGCAAGATAGTAGCTCCCTTAACAACCATGCTGATGAAGAATTATTTTCTATGGATAAAATTGGCTGAAAAGGATTTTGTCGATTTGAAGTATACCATGACCACTACACCCGTGTTAGAAATATTCAGTTTATCTAAACCTTTTTCATTGAAATTGATACATCAAAAACTAGCATTGGAATGGTTTTAATGCAAGAAGGTAGACCTTTGACAACAAGACACTCTAAGGATAAAATATGGGTAAGTCTACTTATGAGAAGAAAATGCTTACCATTTTACATGTGATCAATCATTGGTGACCGTATCTCATTGGGAGACATTTTTCCATCAAGAATGATCATTAGAGTCTCAATTTTTTCTTAGAACAAAGGGTGACCACACTAGAACAAAAATGGGTTTCAAAATTATTGGGTTATGATTACCACATCACCTATAAGAAGGGTAAGGAGAACGTGGTGGCAGATGCTTTTTCTTGACTACATGAAGAAAAATCCATGCTACAGTCTATATCCACATCACATCCTCATTGGATTCATCAATTCCATGAGGAACTGATCAAGGACTCATCTTTGCAAACTTTCATCTACAAACTTCAAGTAAATCCTCATTTATGCTGGCTATACTTAGGATGGTTATGATTTACGGTACCATGACTATTTTTTTATGCCCCATCAATCACAAATAAAGGACTACATAATATGCATGCTTCCCCAATAGTTGGCCATTCAGGGTTTCTCAAAACCTATACAAGGACCAAATGTATCTTTTTTGGAGGGGTATGAAAAATGATATTCATACTTTCATGGCTGAATGTGATCATTTCCAATGTATGAAAGGTGAAAATGTGTGTTCCATTGGTACCCTTCAACCTTTTACAATTCTTGAATAAGTTTGGATCGATGTCTCTATGGATTTCATTGAGGGGTTACCTAAAGTTAGAGGAAAATCAGTTATTCTAGTGATAGTGGATTGTCTTACGAAGTATGCTCATTTTTATTCCCTATACCACCCATACATTGCATCTATTGTTGCTCCAATATTCCTAGACTCTATCTTTCATCTACATTGCATGCCTAAATACATTGTATTTGATAGGGACCTTACCTTTACCAATCATTTTTGGTAGAAATTGTTCAAGTTGCAAGGAACACAACTCAAGATGAGTTTGACCTATTATCCCCAAACTAATGGCCAAACCATAATTGTAAATAAATGCTTGGAAACATACCTTAATTGCTTCACCTCTAAAAATCCTACACAATGGGCCAAGTGGTTTTCTTTGGTCGAATGACGGTATAACACAACATATCACACTGTCACTAAGGTGATTCCATTTGAAGTAGTCTATGGTTAGCCTCCACTAGCACCATATTCATACATTTCAAGTAGTTCTAAGGTTCAAGTTGTGGATTCCACTCTTCACTAGCATGATTCCATTCTTTACAAACTTAAGGTAAATCTAGACTTGGCTCAGAACCGTATGAAACAAGAAGTTGATCAACATCGTACAAAACATAGCTTTGACATTGGAGACATGGTTTTTATTTACTTACAATCATACAAACAATCCTCTCTCTAGCTTTATGGTTGTCAAAAACTTACTACAAAATATGATTGTCCTTATTAAGTGTTGCAAAGGATTGAGTCAACAACATACAAACTAGCCCTTCTGGCTAGTTCTAAAATTCATCCAATATTCCATGTATCTTTGCTCAAGCAAGTTGTTGGCAATAAGATCTAAGTGTAGTCTACACTTCCAGAGTTGGATGATGAAGGTTCCATCATTCTTGAACTTGAATGCATTCTAGACCATATATCGCATACCCTTCACTGCATATCATCAACAATGTTCTTCTCTAATGGCATGGATGACAACCTAAAGATGTTATGTAGGAACCTCTTCAATAGCACCAACAACAATTTTCTCATATTCAACTTTATGGACAAAGCTTTCCAAAGGGGAAGGGCATGTTAGGAACCCATCCTAACACTATGGTGTAATAACCCTTGTTTAACATGAGGGACACCCATGATAATTTTTTGTAATAGTTGTGGTTCTAGAAGCACCTAGACAAGTGGCACTATTATATGTAATTGTTATCAATAATGTAACTATTTTATAGGTAGGAGATTCTAACTTAGGTGGAATTTTGCATGTAAGCCAACCTTGAGAGTTAGGTAGTAGATGAAATATTTAAACCTACAAGTGGAAGGAATGAATGTATATTTTTTAATAATTGAATGAAAGTATTGAAGGAGGTGTCACCCTCGAAGTGGCATGTGATTCTATGTTACTTTGTGAGATTATTTCATTTTTGCACTTATATTTTGTATTGCAATAGTTTATGTTTCAAGCATTTATGTTTATTTACAATGTTTATGTGAATGTTTTGATTTTAATGAGAAGGTTCCTAACATCACTTGTTAGGAAGAAGCTAAGGATTGATATCTCGACACTCAATAATGTTCGATATCATATCAGGGAACCAAATTGACAGAGAGAGTTGTGTCTACCTCGACATCGAATTGCATTACTTTTAATTATTACAAAAAGTGAAAGACACGAAGAGCAATCATTTCAATGGATTTTTCAAACTCCATTCTTAGTTTCAAAAAGTTCCTTGAAGTATTCGAGCAAAAGTGTTGGAAAATATGGCTATTACATAATTTGGTTATTTACTAATGTACCTTCATGGGTACATATTTAGGTTAGGATTATATTAGGAGATAAATAGTTTATTAGAGTTATTCAATAAATGCACAAGTGTTAGAATGTGCAATGATGTAAATGTGCATGTAGTCCACATGTACATGAGTCTTAGGGTTGAGTGAGAGGCAAGTAATCTATATTTCTATATAAAGGCCTCATTGTGAGTGATTGTGTGAGAAGTTGAGTAGTGCATAGGTGAGAGTAGTAGTAGGCACAATGTAGCTCCATTTTGCTATCATGGAGGAGTTGCAAACTCCATGAGAGGAGCATTGTAATTTTCGTGAGCTTTCTTATATGAGCATTTCTAGAGCTTTGTATCAAGTTTTCTATCATATTTTCATGCATGTTTAGTTGCTATTATCATAGTTATATCATTGCATGTTTATTTCAATACTTGTGAATGCATTTCCTTTATGTTTAAGGCTCCAAAAGCTAACAATGGTATCAGAGCCACGGTGGATCAAAGGAAAGCCACAAGTGATCACCATTACTATTGTTGAGTATTTGCAAACCGGACCAACCATAGTGCGTCGTTGCATGCAAATACCATCACAATAGATTTTTTGATAGAAGTAGCTCTAGGTAGAAGAATAGAAAATAGAGAAAGCCACATGATAGATTTAGCTAGAGTTTTTCCACAAGAGTTGTAATGCTTGTGAAGACTAGAACTCAACATTGTATCCACTAGATTGGCAATCCAACTAGTGAAGATTATTTTTCATAGAGTCATAGGAATTTTTATTATCTCTAATATTTCATTGCAAGAGAGAAAAATAAGTTTTTAGGAGAACCATTGGGTTACTATCATCTAAGTTTTTCTTGTTGCAGAAAATTAACTCTCAGAAGGTGGGAAGCTTCCTACAACAGATAGAGAAGAACTTCATCTTCGTTTCCTGAAAGTCGAAGTTACTTTCCTCATGCAGGGATTGATTCTTTGTTGTAAAAAAATGAGGATTGAAGATTTGGAGGCCTAAGGAGAAAGGTCCCATTGAAATATTTGTAGATTGAAGACTCCTAGTTGAAAGATCAAGGAGAGATTTAGTGGCCAAGGAAGCCACATTGAAGATTGCAAATCTAGGAAGGAGGTCCTAGAAAGAAGACCCCATTGAAGATCGAAGAGACTCAAGGAGAAGAGTCCTAGCAAAATATTGGAGATTGGTGATCTCCATTGAAGACTGAAAACTTTCTATTGAAGAAGAGGTCCATTGAAGGCCCTATTGAAGAAGAGGTCCATTGAAGGCCCTATTGAAGAAGAGATCCATTGAAGACTCTATTGAAGAAGAGGTCCATTGAAGGCCCTATTGAAGAAGATATTTCAGTAGCAGCAGATTCAGGAGATCCTAGAAGAAGATCTCATATCCATAGTTGAAGATTGAAGAGGCCAAGGAAGGTCTCATTGAAGATTTTGAAGTTGCAAGATTGAGAACCTTGGAGAGGTCTCAAGGAGAAACAAGAAGAAGGCTTGGTGAGCCTCATTGAAGGAGTTCATAGAAGGACTCATTGAAGAAATTACTACCAAAGAAGAAGCTAAGGAATTGGGACAATTATCACCATCCGACAACAAGCCCAAAGGAGAAAGTTTGGCAAGAAGTTTGTCAAATCAAAAAGGTAGTATTGAATAGATCTCAAGATTGATAGATTGTTTGAGGAGGAGATCTACTTTGAAGACAGAATTTGACAAGAGAAAAGAGATAGAAGAACCACCAAATCTACGAGATTTGGGGGCCATCATTGAAGGAGGTTCTTGAGCAACATCTCAGCTGTGATTTGGGGAGAATCCTACCAAATTTTTGGGATTCAAGGACAACATTTCAGTGATGGTATTGACTACCTTACAATCTAGAAAATTTTCATATTTGAAGATAAAGAAAGGGTAGCACATTAAACAACACTCAAAGCTGCAAAATACAGAGTTCATGGACAGCAAAAAGGGCAGCAAATCAAAGGAATTAGAAGCAACAGTTAAGATTGCTTAGTGCTGAAAATTTTAGAAATTTTGGGCAGCGTTAGTGACTGCTAAAAATCAGATTCTAGAAGCACATTCTGAAGAAGTTTTGAAGCCACCAAATCAGAGTTTAGAGCAGCAAGTTGATAAGGTATTGAAGCTGCAAAAAGGTGAGCAAAGAGCTGTTTTTGGACAGCATAGGAGAGCTGCAAAATCATCCACAAAAGGTAGCCATTGAGGTGACTTGGATCACCACTATCTTCATCATCTACGAGAGAAAAAGGTATGCAACAATAAGGTGCAAAATTTCATTAGTTGAGCTTTCATATTTGGTTTCATATTAAGGTTTATCAAGCACCATTTTCAAAGGATCAAAGAGTTGCATAGAATAGTTTCATTTCAAGTCTTCAAAATAGTGCAAAAGTTATAGTTTACAAGGAGCAAACCTGCACATAGAAGAAAATAGAAGTTAGGTATATTTCGAGAGAAAGAAACATATCAACATTCTATTGCTCATTCTAAAGAAAAGAAGACTATACTTGCATAAGATAGAGTGCAAAGTATTACATTGAATAGCTTGGATTTATAAGTGAAGAATAGCCAAGCAAGGAAGATATTATCAAGAGTTAAAGGTAATATTCTATTTCAGCCAAACCAATGATCAAAGGTAGATTTATTGAGAGCTCTTTTGAAGAAGTAAATGGCAGAATTTTATGGCAAGGAATAGCCACCAAAAAGGATAACAATACCTCCAAAATATGGAGAAGAGAAGCCAACATATTATAGTTAGGAAAAGAGCTTGAAAGGAAGAAGGAATTCCTAGTTTTAAGTGCACATCTCCAAACGTATTTTGTGGATAGTCTTGGAGAAGATTAAAAATAGTTTTTGAGAGCAAGCTTGGACCATACAATCAAACAACCATATCAACAAATTGAAGCCCACATTTCGAGCAGAATAAAGATAACATTTTCAAGCACAGGGGGTAGTTGTAATCTACATTGGAGAGTCATTTAAAGGACTTCATAAGAACTAGAAAATATAGGTTTCAGAGAGCCTTCAAAAAGCAAAAGCAAGGACCATTCGAAGAGGTCTAAACATTAGGTACTTGAGGTGTTAAAATACACCCAATAGAGCGCCATAATCATCAAAGTTTCTACGTACACAGAGGATAAAATCAGACCTAAAAATAAAAATGAAAATACAAGCATAAACATTGAAGTCATAGTGCAAGTATTCTATCATAACAATGGAGGTGCCATTACCATTGGTGCTAGCTAGAAATCAACATGTCTGCACATCCAACAAAGCATTAGAAGATAGTTTATTCATTCTACTAAGAAAAAATGTAGACAACATGAGTTGAGCATTGGAAAGCACTAAAGAGGTTCAAAGAAGAGTGAGAAACCTAGTTGCCACGTGGTAGAAGATTGTTCCATGCAAAGTACCATGTTGAAGAGGGAAGATAAGCACCCAAAAATACAATATAATGTCTCAAAATACAACAGTGCCAAGCATCATAGTGTAACGTTCCACATTACAAGGTTAAGATGAGTGCCCAACATAGGTGGAAAAGACAAAATAACGTTGAAGAATCCTCCATATACGAGTGCCCAACATGGAGGTAGAAGGTAAAAGAAATTATCAACCACCAAGATGTAAGAAATCGAGCAACACTTGTCACAAGTGTTAAAGGAAGGAACTACAACAAACGTTTCCAAGAAGTGAGCAGAATACAAGCACCACATGTCATATGCGCTACATGAAGGTATAGGAGGAATGTTTTCAAGAAGACAAGTGCCACTTGGCACTCCCATCTCATATTACATCCAGTTAAGAAGTCACCCAATATACGTAAATGAAAAGGAGAGCTGAAGAAGTGTTGAAAGCAAGTGAAAGGTTGCTATTTTAAAGAGTACGTAGAAACCAACATCAAAGTGATGGCTACATACCAACGAAAGATCATATTTGAAAAGGAGTTCAAGCCTCATACAGTGCACATATCCAGCCAAAATTCGATTGAAGAGAGGAAGGAAAAACAATTTATCTACAAAGAGGAATACGTTGACAAGCAAGGTGAAGGAAAACAAGTGGAAAATAGTCCTTGCAAACCGCATACAACCAACTTGCAAATCAGAACTAAGAAGGTGAGAAATATTTATTATATTGCAAGTTTGATATCAAAGTTTATTTCATATTCTAGAGATATTAGTAGGAGTAATAAGGTGTTGAAAGGATCTCTAGAAAAGAATATTGGTTATATAGAAGACATTGAGTAAAACTAGAAGCATTTATATCATTTCCATTGCTTCAAAAGAATAGTTGCAAACTCTAAACATAGGGAGATATAAGGAGTAGTAAACAAAATTTAGTTTGCAAACATTTAATATTTCTAAAACTTCTAATTAGGGAGATATAAGGAATCCTACTTCAAATTGAATTTCAAGAAGTTTAGAAACCAATTATTGCATTCATCAAAAATTATAGTTGGAAGATTGAGTTAAGAGATACATAGACAAATCCAACTAAGAACATTGAAGATTAATTACATCTCAAAGTCCTATACAAATAATTGGTTGCTAGTGATAGAAGTGAATCATATTTATAGCATACCTCAATATCTAGGGAGTCAAAAGGGATTCTACAAAATTCAAGATTAAATAATTCACATCATAGTTCATATCCTAAAAATTTGGAGAATTGAGTTCAAGGTTGTTCCTACAAATAAAGAAAAGAAATTAAAATATTTTAGTATGGACAGATTGACAAGAGGAACATATCATCACTATAATCAAACTCAAGATCAAAACACATCCAATATGTCCTACCAAAGGTATAGAATCAATACAAACTCAAATAATCTCACAAATCAAAATGAAAAGGACATTTGGTACATAGATTCATGTTCAAGTCATCATATGACAAGAAACTTGCAATGGTTTGATTGCCTTGAAGTTACCAACAACTATAGACTAAGAATTGTAGATGGAAAATTCTACCATATACATGGTTATGGATGTGTAGCTCCTAGAAAATTATTTCCAGATTTTGTACTACATAATGTCATGTATGTTCTAGGGTTATCATCCAATCTCATTTCAATAGCAAAGCTAGTAGAGAGCAAAAGGAAAATTGACTTCAAACACTCAAATGGAGTCAACATGTGCCTCATAATAAATCAAGAAGAAATTGAAGCCATTGGATCAATTCATAAAAATATATATGCTCTAGACTTTATGAGAACTTCACAAGATATTGTTGCATTTCAAAACAATACTTATCCATTTATTGAAGAACATGGTGCAGGATATGTAGATCCAACATATCACAAGAATAAATAGAAAAATAGAAGACTCAAAATTAAGAGAATGAGAGGACAACAAAACTTCACTCTATTCAGCTATCAACAAACCAAAGAAGGAGAAGAACAACATCAAGATGAAGACTATCCAAAAGAGAAAGATCCATATTGAAGACTAAAGTCTTCAAAACCAAATAATGTAATACAGGGGGTGTTGGAAAATATGGCTATTACATCATTTGGTTATTTACTAATGTACCTTCATGGGTACATATTTAGGTTAGGATTATATTAGGAGATAAATAGTTTATTAGAGTTATTCAATAAATGCACAAGTGTTAGAATGTGTAATGATGTAAATGTGCATGTAGTCCACATGTACATGAGTCTTAGGGTTGAGTGAGAGGCAAGTAATCTATATTTCTATATAAAGGCCTCATTGTGAGTGATTGTGTGAGAAGTTGAGTAGTGCATAGGTGAGAGTAGTAGTAGGCACAATGTAGCTCCATTTTGCTATCATGGAGGAGTTGCAAACTCCATGAGAGGAGCATTGTAATTTTCGTGAGCTTTCTTATATGAGCATTTCTAGAGCTTTGTATCAAGTCTTCTATCATATTTTCATGCATTGTTTACTTCCTATTATCATAGTTATATCATTGCATGCTTTTTCAATACTTGTGAATGCATTTCCTTTATGTTTAAGGCTCCAAAAGCTAAAAAAAGAGCATAAATATGATGTTCATAATAAAAACACTTCAAAACAAGATTACAAACCAAATGTAGATACCTCCTCTTTTGCATTGATCTACAACTACATACTTGTAAGGGAAGAATATCTGTTTAAAATAAAATTCAATCTCAATGATACTAATGGTAAGGAATTAGATATTTTAAATAGGAGGTTCAAAGTTTGAGATATAATATGAAGATAAAGTTGTATATTTTTCACCTGAAACAAGCTCATCCAATATGGGAAAGTGAAGGTCCTTTGCACAAGCATGAAAATTGTGTTAGGAGGATACATGTGCATAAAGGTTTTTGGTCTGATGGATTAACAAGTTTTGGAGTTTAGGAAGATTATTTATAGTTAAATTTTAGGGAAAATATTCAAAGTAGACTATACTACTTGTACTGTTATAAAAATTGTGATATTTTTTTGCAACCTTTATTATTGTAAGTTTGTCTTCTTCAATTTTGGATACTAAGGCAATTGGATTTTGTTCTACGTTTATCTCACATTGTTTTTTTATATTATATTTTTTACTTTTGAAAGATAAATATAAATATTTTAGACACCTAAAAATATCACACTCAACCTCGTGTAGTGACAATTAATGATCAATTGATAAAACATTCACAAAAATATTTTAATTACCCTAAAATCCTAGTTAAACCTAACCCTAGGTTACACTAAACTCTAGGTTGCTCTAAAACTTAGGTAAAACTACTCCTAACCACCTACAACCCACTCACACCCCTCTTTGTGCTTTCCTAAGCACCTACCCACCCCCTTCCCATAAGCACCCATCCATTCCTTTAAAGCATTTAAATAAAATTAATGAAAAAGAGGTTTTTCCTCTTCCTAGGCCTTAGGTGGGCATGGTAAACCCATACCCACTTAATAAGCGTAGGTGGGAAAAACTTATCCCATCACATACATATTTAAAAGAGTTTCTCTCCTTTCCCTTTTTCCCACCTCACCTACCCTCTATCCTACCTAGGAATTCTATAAAAGGACCCCATTGCCTATAGTTTTAGGGAGGAGAAAAATACACTATTATACTACCAAAATACCCATAGAATAATTCTCAAGCATTCTGAGCATTCAATACTCTCCCCATCTAGCTTCTCTTGCATGTTTTGGTGTTTGCAAGTCTAATCCAAGCATCTATGCCCATCGATGAATGTTTAACATGCACCATCAAGGTATTTGGGCCAAAATCCAACCAATTAGATAGGTCTATGCATCCAAAAAATATATGGATAGGTATGTTTTCCCCAAAAAGGCTACCAAATCCATTGACCAAGTAAGCACTAGCTTTTGTATCAGTTTTAGTTCATTTCAACACTTCTTTCATGCATTTTTACCATATTATAGAGTCTCTTAGTCTGTTATCACAAGAGACCTCATTGAGATAGACCTCCAAATGTTACTATTGCATTTTGTATCGAGGGTTACACAGGTTCCAAGGATCGATGTAGCTAGCAGTGGTATATGTGCAGTAAGCCCACTCACCTCTAAGGATCTTGTAGAAGACCATTGTAGTGCTGTGAAGACATTTAGTACTAGGGTCCCTTATATTAAAGGCTCTAATTGCAGCCCTCATGGGTATATTTGTAAAAGGATATCATCTTATATAATATATTTTTATATCAATAAATTTGGCACATTTTTTGTTAGTTCATTTTGGCGAGCATCTTGGACCCCCACTTTTTACAGGATTTTTGTTGGTTTGCTAGCTGAATAACAATTTTTTTGTCGTTTATATGTTTTAGGTACCACAAAAATAGTGTAGGAATATTCAAAATCCCTAAAACACATCTTAGGCCCAACCTACAAAAATTCATGATTTACCCCTTTTTGCGGTTCTTATGCAGTAGATTCAAATTTCATTTTCTAGAAGCACGTTCACATTTTATTTTAGATAGTTTGACTCTCTACTTTTTACAAGTGTAGTTACAATCCAAAATTTAATATTTGGAATACATAGACCCCTAACAGCCGTAGAACAACCAAAAAGGCCACTTTTGCAAGAAAACATATGGATAGGTACATTTTTCCTAGAAAACATATGAACCCATACGTTTTCCAATTCGACATGTAGAATGAGGTCTGTCAAATTTCAAAAATCAATCAAAGGCTAGAAATCATATGTAGGCATACAAAAACCCTACATTTCATCAATTTATTTCCTTTCTATCTATTTTTCAAAAATTGGACAGTAACGGTTAAATTTGCTTTCAAAATGCATCCAAATCATTTGGTTCATTTTCAAAACCATCCAATTTGCTTACAAAGCACATCAAGAAACACTTTGGTCTACATTTCACTATTTTTATAGCATATATTTACTTTTAAAAGATAAATTTTCTTTAAAAAACACACCAAGACATACTTTGGTCAAAATTTCACTGTTTGTATAGCATACCTTTACTTTCAAAAGATGATTTTTTTTTACAAAACACACCAAAATACAGTTTGGTCCACAGTGCACTGTTAGTTAGCATAGTATTTCTTTAAAAGGATAATTTATTTTGAATATCACATTTGGAAATATTGTATTCATGTATTTTTCTATAGTGTAGTTTCATTTTCGTACTTCAATTACTAAAAAAAATAAAAGAAAAAAAAGACAACAATCACACACTCACACGAGTTAACACATTCGTTTGAATTGGATTTCATCACCAAATACCAATAGAGGTCAATGGCATTGGATTTCACTAGAAAACGTTGACTCACCCCCTAGAAACTATAGCATCCCCCTCGAGCGGTTTTCTGGACTTCATCCCTAGAAAATCCCCTACTCTTGAGATTACCTCAGGGTAAGAAAGGATAGATACCCTTGTTCATAGGGTTTCACATAATCAGTGAGTGTACATTTGTCATTATTTTTTGAGCCTGATTGAGGGTGAAGTGAAAGCCCAACTAGGCTAGTATAAGGGCCTAGACAATGCCACCTCTTGCATAAGAGTATGTTATATCCCCCTCTCTAGTCACTCCAAGCCTTCCCCCACCATATAAATTCATTTGCATGTTTTTACATCATCACTCCTTACATAATTTTGAATATAGTAGGAAGGGTTTGCATCAACATACCCCTCGTAGATTTCATTCATACACCTTGCGTATTTAGCAAGTTTCAAATTTAAAAACACATACACAAAAAAACCAACAATCAATCAAGGGATTCAACACCAACCAACATCACAAAAAAATCAATACAAAATTTAAACACATCATCCACATATTCCTTTGCTATTTGTTTTGCTAGATTAATTGAGACACTTGTGTTACAAAAATTGCCTCTTGAAAATGGTTCCAAAGACCCCCAAACCCTATTTACCAATATTTTACTTCTAAAAAATTTTTCTATAAAAAAACATATGGACATGTGTGTTTTTATAAAAAAACATACAGATAGGTACGTTTTCCATAGAAACCCCTCAAATAAATAGAACACACCTAGGATTGTCTATTCATTTGCACTCTTTGGTCTATCCCCTCATAGAGTCTACCCATAGTCTATCTTTCTCCATTATGGTTTCCACGTGAAGCCAAGCACATGAGCAAGAGTGTGTTGCCATAGAGAATATTAGAGTGAACAACCTATTAGAATAAAAAGGAGATACATCCCTTATAGGAGGATAACATCAAAAAATTCCCTCTTCATCATCCCTTCTCCACCATTCGTAGCCTAGTTCACCTCGAACTTTGTTGTCCCCTCTATGCATACCCCAACAACCCTTAACTCTATGTGAACAAATCTAGATAAGACATCCTATCGTATCCCAAATTGATGTGCTTCTACACCATCATACCACCTCAGTCAAACTACATAGCTTTCTATTCCATATACTTAGATTATGTTCTAACAAATGCAACTTCCAGGTTCTCCAATTTCCTTTATTTCAATCCCCCTTTGACTAGGACATAAGAAGCTTCTTATTTTGGCTATCCAACATTAGTACCTCCATATGCTAGTATTCCCCTATTAACTCCTCCCTCATCTATCCTGGTCTTCTCATACTGACCTCCACCCACTCATCATCATCCAAAATGATCTCTCCTTCCTTCCAAACCACCCACATAGGTTAACACCATCATTCCTCATCCTTCATCATACTAGCAACTCAATTCATTCACCTCCTTTTTCACTAACCAGTCACCCTCTCTCATGAACCATCCCCACTATCTCAACCTAAAAAAATAGGATTCTTCACCTCTTCTCCATTCTGGAAATTAACCCTACCTACCATGTTGCCTCTCAGACTGCCTATATTTTCTTCATATGAGTGGCTTTCAAGACACATCTAGATATAATAACAAGGGTATACTTAGGTGCCCCAACAATAATAGACACACAATCAGGTGCCAACTCAACAAGGATACATTCAAGTGTCCTAACAATAGCAAGTGCATATTCAAGTGCCAATTCAACAAGGGTACACTTAGATGCCCCAACAACAACAAGTGCACAATCAAGTGCCAACTCAAGAAGGGTACACTTAGTTGCCCCAAAAACAATAAGCACACATTCAAGTGCTAAATCAACAAGGGTGCACTTAGGTTTCTTAACAAAGACAAGCACACATTCAGGTGCCAACTCAACAAGGGTACACTGAGGTGACCTAATAATAGCAAGCACAAATTTAGGTGCCAACTCAACAAGGGCACACTCACATACCCTAAAAATAGCAAGCACACATTCAGGTGCCAACTCAACAAGGGTACACTCATGTACCCTAAAAATAACAAGCATACATTCAGGTTCCAACTTAACAAAGGTACACTCAAGTTCCCCAACAACAACAAGCACACAATTAGGTGCCAACTCAACAAAGGTACACTCAGGTGCAACAACAACAAACACACAATAAAGTGTAAAGTTAACAAGAATACACTTAGGTGCCCTAACAATAACAAGTGCACATTTAGGTGCCAAGTCAACAAGGGTACACTTAGGTGCATCAATAACAACAAGCACACAATCAGGTGCCAACTCAACAAGGGTACACTCAAGTACCTCAAAAATAATAAGCACATAATCAGGTGCCAATTCAATAAGGGTACACTCAAGTGCCCCAACAACAATAAGTGCACAATTAGGTACCAAATCAATAAGGGTACACTTAGGTGCCCCAAAAATAATAAGCACACATTCAGGTGCCAACTTAATAAGGGTATACTTAGGTACCCCAACAATAACAAACACACATTCAGGTGCCAACTCAAAAAGGGTACACTTAGATGCCCAAAAAACAAGCACACAATCAAATGCCAACTCAATAAGGATACACTTAGGCACCCCAACAATAAGTACACAATTAGGTGCTAAGTCAAAAAGGGTACACTCAAGTATCCCAACAACAACAAGTGCACAATCAGGTGCTAAGTCAACAAGGGTACACTCAAGTGCCCCAAAAATAGCAAGCACACAATTAGGTTCCAACTCAATAAGGGTACACTTAGGTGCTCAACAACAATAAGGGTACACTTAGGTGCCCCAAAAAAAATAAACACATAATTAGGTGCCAATATAATAAGGGTACATGTAGGTGCAAAACCAAAAAGGGTACATACATGTACCCTAACAAGAATGAAACACTTAGATATCTTATCAAGAAGCACAAACACAAGTATCGTATAAAGCACACGACCAAGTACCCATTTAATCTTACACTCCTATGGTCAATCAAATGCAACAACAAATACCTTAGGAGGATTAAATTATATTCCATCCCAAGCTCCTCTAAATCCAAATCAACCCCTTGTGACCTATCCAAATCAATGGGTATAAAAAAAACAACACTACCAACCTTCTCCATTGTCCTACCCTTCACCTCAACAACCTTCACCCAAATATTACCAAATTTATCATGCAACTTCTTACCAACATGTCCAACACCCTATTCAACCACCTCCACCTCCCAATTATCATAGCCCTATCACATACTATCCTGAGTCATCCCTGATGGATGTCTTGATTGGTTCCAATCAAAAAATGCTAGCTATGTCCCTTGAAATGTAAATAATGAGGAATAATTTAGAAAGCTGGAAATGTGCATGGCTAGTTATGGATACAATAAATCTACTTAAATCTAGTTGTGCTCTGAACCTATCAATACTTTAGTCTATATTTTATCGTACCCCCCTCAAATTTGAATATCCTAAATTTGAAAAATTCAAAATCAAGGAAGCTCCTAGAGAACACTTGAGCAACTATCAATTTTTTTATTTCTAAATTAGTGGTAGTTATTCCTTAATGCTCAAGATATTCCCCTAATACCTTAGGGGACAAACCCTAAGTTGGTATAAAAATTACCCTGACATAGCCTCTACATGTTTGAACAACTAGCCAATGCCTTATTGGAACACTTCTCAATAAACATTAAAAATAAAACATCATTGCCAAAATTATACAATCTATAACAATTTGATAATAACCCCATCCATGACTACATTGCAATATGATAGAAAATTATTAATGATCTAATATTTTTCCTCCCCCAACTAGAATTGGTTAAAGTATTCTCCAGAAGTTGCATCAAATCCATTTTAGGGACCTTGCAAATGTAGCAACATAAATCCTTCAAGGAGGCTACCACACATGCAAAGCTAATAGAAGAAGTTAAAATTTAAAAGGGGAAGATCAAACCACACAAGAATCTAGATTATTTTCCAAATAGGTTCAACAAGAGAAATGCCAACACAGACCAAACTAAGGCCCCTCAAATGAACAATATGGTGCTCAATGCAGTAGCCTCCCACTTTGCCAAAATATCCAACAACAATGCTAGGGTTATCAACACCCTGAACAAGTAGTTCTCCCACATCTACCTAACCAACTGCATACCTACCAACAACTCCTAATCATCCATAATGCAATTGGACTCCTCTCATTGAGCCATTGGCTAACATATTTCAAAATATTTATGATACCAATAATATTACCTTACCTAAAATCTAGCCAGAGAATCCAAACCAGCCAAGAACAAGAGGGTTCAATGAATAAGCCTTTTGTAATTACCATCACTAGAAGGAGCATGACATTAATGATTGTTAGAAGTTTTGAAAAATAGTTTAGGATCATATCGAGAGTGGAGTTATTTGGGTCGACAACCCCCTAGCTCCTCCTAACCAAAAATTAGGAATTTTTCAAATCTCTTGCCCCATCATGAGATGTAGCACACATTGGATGTTGTCTCAACCTCATAGGTGACACAACAATAAGTAAACTAGGTAAACCGAGGATTTTTTAGGATGATTAATATAGTGACAAGGAACCAAATATACCTGGATTACCCTACCTAATAACTACCACACATTCAAACAACATCCTCCTTTGTAGTCCCTCCAACAGAAGACCCTCCACCTCTACAACTAGTCATAACCATCAAGAGCAATCTCATACACCAGTTACAAATCATACCTACAAAGTTATCCATCTATGACATTTTACAATAGTCTTAGCCTCATTGCAAGGTTTTAAACAACATCCTAAGGTCCATAGATCTATGAACAAATGACAACAATACCTTTGCTAACTTTGTAGACAATGTGCATACATGCATGCTACCCTCAATAGTATTCTATGACCATAAAATGACCACCCTTAAGGAAGTAGGGGTTGATCCCCCTATGCACATAATGACATGTGTTGATGACATCACCTATAAATATGTTTTGATTGAAACTATCTCCTCCAATAATATCATCACTACACCCACCCTTAAACACCTCAAAATTCCACCCAAACACTATGCCACCCCTACCATGGACCTGTAGGTCTTCAATAACACTCTATGCTCCACCCTGGGTATGATAGTTCTACATATTAAGGTAGGAATCAAGACCATATATACCCTATGCCATATCATTGAAGAGAAAATGTAGTATAACCTCCTCCTAGGGAGAACTTGGATCTGAGACATGCAATGTGTCCCTTCCACACTACATCATTGTCTAACATATTTACATGCAGGGAAAGTGCACTATATAACCTATCATTGTTGATGAAGATCCATTTAAATATTGCAACATGGTCACCCTCCCAACAATGCTTATGCTTTCATCTATGCACCTTGCAACTACACCCATCACATACCTCACAACCACTCAACCAACAACTATACCTATAGCTAAAACAATACTACCAATCACGCACCCTTCCCCTCCCCCACAACATAATGCTTGATTGTTGATAAATTTTCCCTCATACTATTCTTATGCTATCCATACCCCTTCCTACCCATCATATTATAATCACTCCACTTTCTGTCCCCCTCCTAGGCTAAGCAACTTACCCCTACTCATTTTTTATTGGTCTATCAATCTTCCACCTGATGCCCAACCATCCACATATTATTCTATGTCATCGAGAAACATAATATCCTTGATGTCACAAACCAATCCCACTATGCCATATGTGTTGGTCCTTATGACAAATATGGGATTGAGAGAATATGTCATGCATAATGCTCATATCTCCCTTCCCAACATTCAAACAACACATGATTTTGGTCGACCTCGAAACATACCACTGACCATAGGTGCTGTTATTCTAATGGGGGTCCCCAAAAACTATAAAAATACTATATAAAGGGGTATTTCCACCTCCTCAAAAGCAATAGAGCCTCTAAAGCATGAGGAATAATTTTGTTCAAACCTAGATTATTTATCCAACCCATCATTTGCCTTATGCTACTTCCAATATCATAACTGGTATGGCTTCAACTTGGATATTCATGAGCAGGGCCTGCAAGGTATCATTGCTCCTACTTACCAAAAAAAAAAGGATAAATTTGTTTTAGGCTACCACCATGAACCTAAGGATGTGTTAGAAGATAAAATTCAATACGTTGACATCATGTCTATTGCTGACGAATAAGACAACCCCACTAACATAGAGTGTGATTCCCCTACCAGAAGCCAATATTACCATTCTCCAATTGACATCCCTTCACACTTCTTCTAGGTCTCCATGATTTACATGGAGTTCCTTGATGCCTCTGATGATGAGCTTGAACAATAATTTGACATTATTTTAGTCAATTCAGATAGCTCTGAAGATGTGTCATCCCCTATCATTCCCATCATAAAATAACCTTATGAGGGAATTGAATTCCTCTACCTATTCCCAATCCCACTAAGAATTTTTCCCTTCCTCCTCCCATATGATCATCCACATCAACCACCACCTCAATATCACTCTCCACAAATTCTTCACCAAATCTTACCATGACCACAAGATCTAACAACATATACTACAACTACTAGGATCGTGTCACACACACCAAATATCCACCCTATGGTTAACATGATCTCTATCAATATTTTTGCTCCACTTCACTATGTAGCTCACCCTAACAAAATCCTCAACATCAATTCAAATTACATAGAATTTGATCACCTTCCTCCAAATACTTCCCCACATGAATTCCTCCCTTACACATTGGTCATACACTATTCCAATGCTTATATCCCCCACCTCCTCTTCCTCATTTTATACACCATTTGAGGTCACCCATAAAGATGAAATTCATGTAGAAAATGTAGTTGATGACCTACATTTCATACCCAAGTCTGTACAACTCGAATATGGTTCCCACATTCTTGCGGAATACACCATAGATATCGATATTAGCAATGACCCCAAAAACCATCGCATTCTTAAGTTAGGAGCAAGCTTATCATCCAAAAAGCGTACCACTTTCACCCAACTCTTAAAATAATACAAGCATATATTTTCTTGGTCATACACTGATATGCATATACTTGACCCCTCGCTTGTGGTCCACAACTTCATACTTGAAAATAATGTGAAACCAGTCAAGTAAAAACTTTGAAAGATGCACCCTACCATCACCTAATGGTAAAGGATATATTACAAAAGCTCTTGGATGTTGGATTCATTTAGCCAATTGATTATTCTGAATGGATCTCTAATATGGTACCTATTGGAAATCTTGAAGGGGGGATCTGTGTTGGATTGACTTTCATGATCTAAACAAATCATTCCCTAAGGATAATTTCCTCGTACCAAATATTGACACACTCATCGATTCCACTGTAGGTTATGAATTATTATCCCTCATGGATGGAGTTTTAGGATAGATTCACGTTCATTGTGATGATCAACACAAAACATCCTTCATCACTCCTTGGGAGATATTTTGTTACAAGGTCATGCTATTTGGCCTTAAGAATGCAAGCACCACATATCAATGTGCCATGACCTATATATTCAATGATTACATGCATACAATTGTGGAAGGCTATATGGATGAATTATTGGCAAAATCCAAAGAGCACCATCAACACATTGATATCCTATGCCAAGTGTTTGATCGTATCCTTGAGCATAACATTATATTGAATCTAAAGAAATGTGTCTTTGGTGTACTTTCTGGAAAACATCTAGGTTTCATTGTCTCTCAATGTGTCATACCCCACATTGGCATGAATTTTATCTATCAGACTATGCATTGATAAATAAAGAAAATAATGTTTATATTTAAAATAATAAAAGACTATTATTTTAAATAAATAAAAAATATTTATTTTTAATAATAAAAGACTATTATTTTATAGAAAATAATTTCTATTTATTTAATGAAATACTATTATTTTTAAGACCATTATTTTAATATAGAAAAGAGATATTAAAAAAAAAGAATATTATTATAATTAAATATCTTCCTTGGTCGCCTTGGGAGGATGGGGGCCTTCAATTCGAGTAAGTATACTTTTAATTTGGAAGGAGACTTTTGGGCATGAAAGGATGGGCCTCCATGTGAATAAAAAGGGCTTGAATTGGGGAGGATAGGGGAGACCCACACAAGGATTTGGAAAGGATATGGGCTCGAATAATTGGGAAGGGAGGCCATAGACCAAGGTTTTGCACTTGCTAGAGGAACAAGTGGGAATTTCTATTACTTTGCGTGGTTTAATTCTATTTTAACATAATGAACCTATGAATTTATTGACCCCCATAGAATCACTATATCGAAACTCTGTATATACTATGATTTAAATTCTTTTATTTTTTTTATGTAAGAAGGTATTATATTAAAGAATTAAAAAAATATATTTAAAAAAAAAAAGAGGTGGATAAACATGCCACATGGCTAACTCCATCATCCAAAAAACATCTTCGTCAAAATAGAGCAAGAACCCAAGAAAAATATTTATAGTTATTCAACACCACCTTACAGAACTGATGGATGACAAAATAAACTGATTACAAGATGATAAGGCTTAGCCACCCTTGGGAATGATTCCAACCCACTAGAAGCATCAAGAGAATTTGACATCAAGTTCCTCCCCTATCCAGAAGTTCCAGTAACATCCACCTAACGATAAACTCTTAAATTATCCTAGCCATCAAGACAAGGAGTTGGGGGATAGAGGAATAGTCACGTAACCATGACCATATCTATAAGGACCTTGATTGGGATAGGAGTGCATTTTAGGAGCAAATGACACTGCTGTCTAGACTTGGACCAGATTTGAGGAGTATATTTCTTAAGAAAAACTCGATTGACTAAGCACAACGTGATCCCACACTGATCAATAAGATCCTAAAGATGAGTGAGATCCATGAACACCTTATTGGCCTGAAATGTAATATGAAAATACATAGATGAAATAATATTAGACTTCTCAAAAGCAAAGATGTGCAAAGAGGAAGAACACTTACCAAAGATACAATCATTTCTAGATATCCATATACTGAACATGGTCACCATACAAAACAAGTGCCACACTTTAAAAAAATAATCGGTAATGGCAAGGGGTCTCCCAAAATGATATGCTTCCACTTAAACATGGCAAAATAATAGGGTCTAAAAATGAAAAAAGCCACTCCCAAAGGAAATGAGCATAATAACAAACCCAAAAAAATATGGACAAAGTCTTTAGATTGAATAAAGAAAGAACAGTAAGTGCTAGGGATACCTAAATGTTGTAGACGCTCCCCAATAGGAAGCCCTTGGTGCAAAATACTCTAGGCAAAATGAGAAAGGTTGGGCTCCAAGAAAGGAATCCTAGCAGTCTGGAACCTACACATCCAAACAGGACAAGGGGAGGAGACCTTCCATCATTGATTAAGCTTATCAATCATGGGGAGGCAAGGAGAGAGCCATCCATAACCCAATAAAGCCTTATAATTTCATAGTGGAGTGCCTGTATACCACTTCCAGTCCTTCCACCAAGGTTGCAGTGAAAGGACAAAATATTGTGTAACATAGAATCAAGGAGAGTAGCCTTGACAACCTCAAAGGTATCCTTGTCAGATTGATTAAGCCCAAATTTAGCTCTAAAATCATACCAAGGGAGACAATCCCTGGTAGGATGAGAAAATAAATTAGTGATGCGCCACACACCTTTGCGAAAGAATATCAATGCATGAACCTAGGGAACCTGTCCAAGTGGGGAACCCTGACAGGTGATAACATGTGACAACCAAACATTCATTTGGTTGATGGAGAGGCCATGCCAAAAGCTCTGGCCATTCCATATAAGCTAAGACTTAACACTCTCCTAAGATTTTTGAATGCTCCTAATGATGAAGGATCTGACACTTTGATAGACATAGGGGAAACAAGGAGGGAAGAGAACCCATACCCTTAAAAATATTATGCCAAAAAGGGGAACCTTCACTAATATAGTGTTGGATGAGAATCTTCCAGGCCTCATTTCCTGTGAGGGCTCTAATGACCCACTTAACACAAAGGGCCCAACCTTAACATTGGATATTGAGAATGCCAAGCCCACCATGGCTTTTAGGAAGACAACAATACTTTTAGGCAACACGGTGGAATCTTGAAGCATTATTGAAAGAGGACCATAAAAAGTATTGTAGAAGCTTATAAAGTTTCTTATAGCAATTTTTGTATGGGACCTAGCATGAAGAATAATAAACATGGGTGGTTGCAAGGACTTTAGTGCAAATTTGAAATTTACCAGTAAGGGAGAGCTTCTTGGTGGACTAGTAGGTAAGTTTATGTTCCACCCTGTTAACAACATACTTCCACAAATCTGGCATCAAACCATTAAAGGAAAAAATAATGCCTAAAAAACAAAAAATTTCCCCCTCTTGGATGAAATTCCATTGATATTGATTAAGCTAATGGGGCATTGAATCGAGAGACTGCCTATAATATTGGGTCTTTCTCCATTGAATGGAGGATCCAGAAGCCAAAAAAAAGTATCCAGGCAAGAAAGTGCTTGTTGAATGATACCTTCTTCCTCAATAAGAGTGAGGAAAGAGTCATTAACAAAATAACCATTGATCAACTGAGTCTCACTTCTAGGGAGAGAAATTCCCAGAATAGAACCTTGAGCCAGCAACAAAGATATAGAAAAATGGAGCTAATGGATAACCTTGTATAATGGATCAAAAGAGGCCAATGGCTAAAGAATTATGTCTGTTAATGGATAAAATAACTGAAGCCTCAACAAACAACATTTCCATAGAACTAATGAAGTAAGGCCCAAAACCAATAGATTTAAGCATGACAAGAATGAACAACCAATCAATCTTGTCATAGGCTTTCTCAAAGTCGATTTTGATGAACATAGATTATTAGTTAGAATTGTGAGCCCAATCCATGCCTTCCTAGACAACAATAATATTATCAAAGATGAACTTGTCTCGCATGAAGCCAATTTGCTTTGGATGCACGATAATAGGAAGGAAATGGCATATGCGTAAGGCCGAGGATTTGTCAATGATATTATAAGAAATATTAAGGAGAGTAATAGGTATCCAATTGTTTATGATTTTAGGATCACCAACCTTGGAGATAAATTTAATAATCCCTTGATTAATACTAGGGCCCAAAGAACCCTTAGAGAAGGCCTCTTGATAGACTTTGAGAAGATCAGACCCTACAGTATCCCAAAGGGATTTGTAGAATTCACAAGGGAAGCCATCGAGACTAGGGAATTTATCATTGGCCATATGGAAAAGAGCTTCCTCCAGATTATTCAAAGAGAGGTCCTTTTCATAGGTAACTCTTTGAGACTCAAAAAGCCATGCTAGGACAACAAAAAGGTAGGATTTAAGGGCCTGGTCATGTTGTGGGGAGCGGGCCTGAGGCACAAACATGGTATAGTAATGATATTCAAAATTATAGAGAATACTAGGAATATTAGAAACATGCTCTCCATTAATGTTAAGGGTTTTAATACCTAAAAATTGATTACGAGGATGCAAGCACTGAAAGAACTCCTTGGTAACCCTATCTCCAAATTTGAGTGAGTGCAACCTCACCTTGATTTGAGACCCTTTGGCATCATAGTGCTCTGCCATAAAAATTTGGTGTTTAACCATAGCGAGGTGCCTCTGAAGCTCCTCTTAAAAGGATTGTATTGAAGTTGAGAAGACACTACTTCCAACTCTTGCTTAAGAGCAGCGTTAGAGCAACGATGAAACTTAGCAATCTTATGCCCAAGTGAGTGTAGGAAGCTGGTGGTGTATTGGGTAACAACATTCCACCATTCAATCCATCCTGATGCCCCTTTTGGTTTTAGTATTAGGTTCTAAATTTTTATAACATAGGCCCTCAACATGGGGTGGTGCAAAATAGAGGTATTAAGTTAAAATTGAGAATGAGAAAAAGGAAGGGGGAGTAGAAGAAATCAATATAGAAAAGGAAATGAAGGAATTATAATATAAGAAGAGCTTAGGGTGGATGGAGACAAAGGGAGAAGAATACGAGGGCTGATCGAAGGATAAAATATCAGAATCTAAGAGCATGGCTTTATAAAATATTTTAGAATATGACTCTCACCTTGTTGATTGTTAGACCATGTGAACCAGGAACTAGTTGGGAATGGAGAGGGTAAAAAGTAGCTATTGGGGTTAGAGAGCCCCAATTTTATTTCATGAAAAGCCATGCTTCTCTTTCCATTGTGACCCACCTCATGGGAAGAAGACCCACTTTATCATGTAGGAATTCGATCATATTGAAGTCCCCATAGAGCAACCAAACAACAAGGGGAAGAGAGAGTGTTGTCCATTGCCACAACACACAATGATCATTAGCATTTTTATGAGCATAGATGTTAAGCACACCAAGAAGATGGCCATAAATATCTATCACAACCCAAACAACATGATTAGAAGGATCACAATCCCAAGAGATCAGTTTAGAATGATAATATTTTGAAAGATAAATTACTGCCCCTCCTTTACTTATGTTATGCATAGTATGAAAGGTGTGGCCTCGAGACCAGAGAAAGGAGCAAGTACTCGATAACATAAAGTTAGTGACTTTGACTTCCTAAAGGTGAATAATATCAATATTGCCATTTTTCTATTTTGAAGTCATCCAGACCCTGACACACCATGTACTTGCGCATAGGATTTGTCAAACCCATGACATTCCAAGACATGCACTTCATGAGATACAATTGAGGAGCATATTTCCTTTGAGGACCTTAGAGTCCTTGAAATTTTCTAAATATTCAAAGGTATTTGTGAGAAGCCTATTATGGTTTTCACGAAAACAATCTATCTATCATCGCTTCTCCAAAGGGATGCATGAGGTCTCCCTAACTAGATTGTGAGAGTGATGAGGGTTTCATAAGGGAACTTCACTAGGAAAAAGAAGTGGAGAAATAGGGCATTCGCTTGAGGGATAATACTCTGGTATAGCTATGGCTTAGCCTATTGGGAGGCTTGAGAAATTAAGGAATTTTTTTTGTTATTACCAAAAGAGGTACCTACAGGAAAAGAAACAAAATTTCCCTCTATAGAGGTTGCATGAGAACCCCCTGATTGAGAGCTCGATTGAGACTCCTTTTTACATAGCTCTCGTATAATTCAATATAAAAAAACATAAAAATTAAAAAAATAACAAAAATCCAAAAGCAATCACACTACAAAACTACAACCTACATCTCCATCCATATTCCTCTTCCTTCACATATATTTCCTCTTTCCCCTATCCCTATTGTATGGTTACACTTTGAGTGGCTATATACCTTGGATAGACTTCTTTTCTTCTTTTTCCTTCACATATATTTTTTCTTTCCCCTATCCCTATTGTATGGTCATGCTTTGAGTGGCTACATACTTTGGATAGACTTATTTTCTTCTTCTTCCTTCACATCTCTTTCCTATTTTCTATATCCTTATTGTATGGTCATGCTTTGAGTGGCTACATACCTTGGATAGGTTCCTTTTCTCCATATTTCTATTTCTTCATATCTCTTTCCTCTTCCTCCTATTCATGTTGTATGGTCACACTTCACGTGGCTACATACCTTGTATAGGTTCCCCATATTCCTCTTTCTACACTTCTCATCAATCATTCATGTTGATATCACCAAATATTTGTAATCACTTCACTCATCACATCCATGCATATATCACCTCATACTTCTATGGTGCTATCTGGTCACTTTTTGGATATATGAATACACACTAACCAATCAAACTTGGTTCACTTAATCAATGACAAAGTTCATTGTACATGTTCTTGTACATACACATTACATTGTTATGCATTTCATTAGCATACTCCTTGTCACATGATTATGCCCATTAGCTTGCATATAGGCCATTCTCTTTTCATGCAACACCTTACACTAGTTATCACAACTATCGTGATGTCATGTTTAACCCCATGCTTAGGTTACGTGGTAATAGAAGTCTTTTCTACTAGTCAACCATTTTAGTTGATCCCATCAAACTTGATTAAATGTCATTGGGTTCTAATGTAATTTTAGACTTCCCCTGCTTGACTAAAGTTCTCTCATGAACCAAACACATCTCAAACACTAAGAAAATTTTGATTCTAGGGAAGACAATGCCTTGAGTACACTGGACACCTAGCAAATGGTTTCCTCTACTCCTATTATTTGCATGATCCAACCCTAAGGATCCAAAGAGGATAAGCTACAAAACAAAAATAAAAGAAAAAATACATACAAAAGAGCACTACCAAACAACTTGACTCCTTGATGTCCTCAGGAATTTTCAGACAACTCCACCAGGGCTATAGATTCTTAGTTGGTAGTGGAACAACATTGATGGTTCATGGGGATAACCTCCATCAGGGTTATAGATGCCTATCTAGTAGTGGAGTATGCATTATGAGTGGCAACATGTTTATCACATTAGTGACCTTTTTTTGTACAAACCACTATGTGCTCGTGGATAAACTAGCTTATACAACCTCACTCAAAATGGATCAATGAACATAATTGCACACACACTGGTTCATGATAGGCTTAACCTCACTCAATATGGTTTGGATTTCAATAGAATATCACTTGTTTAAAAATGATTTTGATTTTTAAATTCAGATGTTTGACTTCCTGTAAATCCTTCTAACATCTAAAGCCCCTTAGAAAAAAAGCACACATCATTCCTAGTTGCACAACTCACAAACCATTAGGATCAATATGCATTGTCCATAGGTCAATCATCTACACAATATTATAAGCATCCATATACACTTATCATTATCTCTACATTCATCATACATATTGCATGTTTCCTATCTCATTATTTTTTCATATGTCAATGCGATTGTTAACTTGTTATTGATTACTTCTACCATACATGATTGTACAAATCAAATACATACATCCAAAAAGATTTGATTACACACATACATTAGAAGTCTTAATATGCATTTACACAACCATCCAATTTTATTCATAACATCTACAATATCAAATGAATGACAAATATCACATCACATCCATATCAAATAAACATACATCAAATCACTACCACAAACAATGGTACAAAACAAAACCAATCAACTTGCATGCATATATATATATATATATATATATATATATATATATATATATAAACATGAGTGTATACATCATCAAACATGGTCCACATGCTACATCATACATATATCCATATACATCATGTTGCATAATTATCAAGTCAACAAACATAATATACAAAACTATGGCACATCGCCCACACCAAAAACAACCTCAGCCCTACTAACCATTGGGAGTCTCACCACTCCTCTCCTATCATCTCCATGAGCCCTCACCTCCATGTATTGAAGTGGATACGCCTGCCCATGATCATCTTGGCATTGTGAACCATGGTACTTCTGGAGTCACTAACATTGTAATCATGTGACTATGATGTGACCTAGAACTCGAGTGAGAGAGAAGTGATAATATATTGGTAATCAAATATGTTCATGTTGTCACATAATCATACTCCTATAGAAATAATCTCCCATACTCATCTATGATCCACCTGAGGAGCTAACTCAGCTCCCTACACCCTAAGCCAATTCACCTCCTCTCACAATCACTCCCTATCTACCATATTATCACCCAAATCCTATTGTAGCTTAGCCACCTATGCTCTTAGTTGCTCCATATATTCTACATATCCTCTAGCCATCATGGTTGCATTTCTCTTCACCACAGTCACATATACCTCTCTTTGTAGCTCAACCACATGAGACCTTAACTACTCCATATCTCTCTCCATCTCTCCTCTATCCATATTAGCTACCTCTCTTCCTACTATGGCCACATCCCTCTCTCTTTACAACTCCTCCATCTATGCCCTCAACCATTTAATCTCTCCCACAACCACCATGGTTGCATATCTCTCTACTGCGATAACATCATGCTATTATTGTAGCTTGGGAACCTAAGTCCTCAACTGATCCATATCTCTCTCCACCTCTCCTCTAGCCACCTTGGCTACCTCTCTCCCTACTATGGTCATATATCTCTCTCTACAACTCATCCATCTACACCTTGATTTGCTCCATCCCCTTTTTGAATACATCCCTCTCAACCATCAATCCCATCCACTCTAATGACCATGTAGCCTCATGATCTATCATCATAGTCTCTACCTGCTCTACCATATCATAAAAATAACCAGCCTCATACATCTAATCCAATAGCTCCCACATAATCCTTGCATTCTTGCTCTCTCAACCCTCAACATCTGGTGTCACATTTGCCTTACCCACTCTTAAAGACCCTACTCTGCTGTCACATTGAGGCTGCATGTATCTTCTATGTGGTGACTCATACTATGATCCACTCTCATCCTCATCATCTACACCTGATGCCATCCCATAACCACCAAATCATGTGGGTATATTTATAGAACTTTATAATCCACCCATTGCAATGCCTAGGCTCCAAAATACTACCTCTAGCCCCATACACCCAACTGCTACCTCTATCCCCATACACTTTACTGCTACCTTTGTTCCAACACCCCCAACCCCTACTACTATCCCAACACCACTAGCCCATACTAGTACACCTTCATTACAAACCCTATTGATCACTCCTACCCTGGATTCCCACCTCTAAGTAGCCCATAAAACATCATACTCTAAAGTGATACCCATGTTGTCAGCATTTGGTAATGATAATAGCTCATCCAATTAAATGTTAAATGGGTTGACCTATGATCACACCCCATGATCTACCTTGACCCTTCAGATCACCATGGGTGGATTAGGAAAGCCCTATCACATATCAAAATATCATTACACATGACTAAATAGAAATAAATCAACCTAAAATGCATATCGGTCAATCACCCATTTTCCTCCCCTTATGCATGAAATATCTATACCATTTTATCACCACACTGGTCCTCTATACGATCACTAGATAACATCCTCATACCTTAGACTACCAAACTATCCTTAGTAATACAAATAATTACTCTCATGATCCCTCTTGATAAACCTCTCCATATCAGTATGCCATCTCATTGCATACGGTACCTTTGCATCTATTAATACATGAACATCATAAGATAGTCCTTCAAAAATCATAATAGCTATATGCTCCCACACCCATAATTGTATCAATAAACTGCAACACAAGGATATCCTCTTGGTCATTCGTACACCATGTAAGTCTTGATAGGTGTGAGCCAACAAAACAAGCACCCATGCAAAATGTACATTCTACTCCACCATATCACACATTATCCTAATCAGGTTCCACAAGAACCTTACCCTTGAAGCATATGGTAATACATAACTACACATCAAAATCATCAATAAAGTATGCCACAATGGTAGTCTCCTATCCTTCTAAAGGTCCCCATACAAGATGCCCCCAATGTGAACCTACATTGTGTGCCAATCAGGACCAAAAGTCCTTGCTAATGTAGTCTCTCTTTGGTACCTTCCTCTCATAGCCATCACAGTCAATCCATTCACTGGAATCCTATACATACAATATATGTCCTCCAAGGTAACCATCATATCCCCTATTGGAAAATGGAAGGTGTTCATATTTTAATTCTAACGCTCACATAACACTGAAAGATAGACATGGTCACACAAAATCATATCTATACTTACCACCCTATAGGAGCATACCCTATGTAGCCACTCTTGGTCCTCCTCCTACCACAACCTCTTCATATCATCCAATAATTACCAAAATCGATGTCGCGACCTCAAATCCTTGATCTACAACATAAAAAATAGTCACATCAGTTACACATACCAATTTTCACATCAGGTCAAAAGATAAAAAAAACATATAGATTCATACAATATGTACAAAATATACATACCCATACATCTAGAAAACAAGGGGTAGATCTAGATACCCATTTGTCCCAAATGCATGTATCAAACAAAATTTTTAGCAGAAAAACATAAAAAATGACAAAAACCAAACAAACATTCATACACACAAACACTCTAAAAAATGTGTCAACACATGCACATGCACATACAAATACCCCATGCATTTTATTACCTGCCCATTTCACACAACCTACATTATCACATTCTAGATCTATTATTTATCATTTCACTAAAAGTTGAGCCCTAGGGTTCAATTTATCTTGAAAAACACAAAATACAATAAAAATTCAACTTACCTCCATCGCACACCCTCCAATGCTAGATCTAAATTTACCATGGTCCATCCCGTCTACTTGAATTCTCACTCTGATAGTACTTTGTGTCACAAATTCACTCTCCCTCGCTTCTCTCCTTGTAGCTCTCCAAAGATGCATGATGCAAATGAGGCATGTGCCCATCCAACCACATGTGCATCTAGGAAAAACAAATGGACAAATGTATTTTCTTAAAAAATGTATGGATCACTATGTTTTCTTGAAAATGTACCCATCCCTACATTTTCTACTTTTCACCTATAAAATTCTTTAACATCACAAATTTCACTTTTCCTTGCCCTAGTGCAATCTCACAATGACATTTTTGTCAAGTGATTTGTCATTGTCTACAAATTTCTCACCTACCAACTCATAACTTTAGAGGGTAGATATCACACATTAAAAATCTACCTTATGCATAATAAATATTTAAAACACAATTTAGAAACACATTCATTCAAAAATCCTTGCCTAAGACTATTACAAGCCTTATTTGTTGGGGTAAACAAAAAGTAAAACTCAATACATTAAAATTTGGTAAACTCAATGCCAATGTCTTTAGGTTACTCACACAATCACTTTGTTGATGTGGCAAAATGCCCACTTATGATCGATCAAAGCATCATGAGGACACCCACATCTAGCCCATCAACTTACTAAATCAATCAAGGTTAACAAATCTATCCAAATAAAAGTTTCAAGGACATGCCTCCCTTTCATAATTTGGGCATCATACATTGATTATAATTCAAGATATTATTTCATCTCCTTTCCCTCAACAATCATGATAGCATGAAAAATATCATAACCAATCACGATCAATTCTCCTCAACCCACACTCATCACAAATCAACCATCAATCCGGTGTCATCAATTTTTGCACTGCATCATGTTCTCACACAATGAAGTACAAAAAGGGGTAAATGTAGATACCTAAAAATATCACACTCGGTCTCGTACAACATAATTAATGATCATTTGACAAAACATTCACAAATACATTTTAATTATCCTAAAACCCTAGTTAAACCTAACCATAGGTTACACTAAACCCTAGGTTGCTCTTAATCCTAGGTTGCTCTAAACCCTAGGTAAACTTACCCCTAACCACATACACCCCACTCACACCCCTCTTTGTGCTTTCCTAAGCACCTACCCACACCCCTTATTGTAAGCACACATCCCCTCCTTTAAAGCATTTAAAGAAAATTAATGAAAATAGGTTTTCCCTCTTCCCTAGGCCTTAGGTGGGCATGGTACACCCATGCCTACTTAATACACATAGGTAGGAAATCATTATCCCATAAAATTCCTAATTAAAGGATTTTATCTCTCCTTCCCCTTTTTTTCACCTCATCTACCCTCTATCCTACCCAATAATTCTATAACAGGGTCCCATTGTCTATAGTTTTAGGTAGGAGAAAATACACCATAATGCTAAAAAATACCCATAGAATCATTCTTGAGCATTTAGTACTCTTCCCATATAGCTTCTCTTGTATGTTTTGGTGTTTGGAGGTCTAATCTAGGCATCTATGGCCATCGATGAATGTTTAGCATGCACCAACAAGCTCTCCAAGCTGAAAGCCAACTAATCAAAGCTTGAAACAAGAAAATGTATGGACAGGTCTGACCATATAGAAAATGTACAAATAGGTACATTTTCTCTATAAAAACTACCAAATCCATTAGCCAGGAAAGCACTAGCTTTCGTATCAGTTTCAATTCATTCTAGCACTTCTTTCATGCATTTTTACCATATTTTGGAGTATCCTACTCTATTATCATGAGAGGCCTGATTGAGATAGGCATCCAAATGTTACTAACACATTTTATAGGGTTACATAGGTTTTGAGGATTTATGTAGCTAGTAGTGGCATGTGTGTAGTAAGTCACTCACCTCTAAGTATCTCGTAGAAGCCCATTATGGTATCATGAAGACATTTAGTGCTAGGGTCCCTTCTCTTGAAGGCCCTAATTGTAGCCCTCAGGGGAATATTTGTAAAATGATATTATCTTATTTAACACCTTTTTATATCAATGAATTTGATACATGTTATGCTAGTTCAAATATACATTCTTGACATGCTTATATCCAATTTTTTTTCAAAACCAATCTAAAATATTGTAAAACACTTCAAACATCTTTACTTTGGTGGTTTTTTTATCACCTCTTTCGATTATTTTTATGTTACCATACATTCTCGATTTGAACTTGCTTGTATCATATTTGAGCATTAACTTATTTTTTTAATTTAAGTTTTTAAATTTACATTTAAAATGTAGTGTTTTGGTACATACTAAAAATATCTTTAATTTATATTTAGGATGCAGAATATAAGACTTTGGTACATACTATAAGTGTCAAATTAAGCAGATTATATATGCTACATGCAATTAAGTAGATTATGTATGCTACATGAGTTACATTCATGATTATTACATGCTAAGTCACATATTTTTGAATTAGCTCTAGTAATTTTATCAAGTCATTTATTTACTTTATCTCATATCCAAAATAATTTGTTTTACTTGAAATCTGTTGTCAAGGGCCCAATTTGACAACTAGTCAACCAACTTGTTGGAAAAATGTTTTACATGGTGGAAGTCAACTAACGAAAGTCTTCTAAGTGTCTCCCACACTTCCTCAATTTTGATGGCCAACACCTAGTAATGAATTTTCCTTTTCTTTAGCACATTATGGATAATTTGTGAGTCTCCTTCCATACAAAGTGCCTAAGAAGACATATGAAGAGAACCTATAATACCCCTCATAATATATTTTTCTCCAGCAAGGTTATTGGTTTTCTAGCCAATATAAAAAACTACAAAGACATTGTGAGAGCCATTATCATTATGTAAGATCCACCCATAAGCTACTGGGTTAGCGTTACCCTTGCTAGCAGTACCAAAACTGAGCTTCCAATATCCTAGAATAGGCTTGGTCCAAGAGAGATCTAAAAGTCTTCTCATCAACATGTTTGTTTCATTTGAAGTCTAACTAATATTTTTCCATAGCATTTATAATGGCCTCCCAAGAATTTAAAATTCTCATCTCTTGCATTGATGTTTGAATGTGGGGATAGGACACTTCATGTAATTTTGCAAGATGAACCTCAAACCTGCTCCAGACTTTATATTTATAAAATATGATTTTATTAAATATTACCTCATTCTTTTCTAACCATATACACCAAGCAAGCATGATTGGAATCATGTTATATAGGAATAGGAAATCCTTACCTTTAATTTTTTTTTTATTCAACCAATATTGACTCAAAAGACACAATCATAATCTAAGAGATTTTAAATTTCTCCATTAATTTCCCCCATAGCTTATAGACAAAGGGGTAATGGAGAAGAAGATGAGGATTAATTTTGTTTGCATCATCATATATAATATATTTAAGTATTTTAGGACAATCCCTTTGTTATTTATTCATTGGATATAAATTTTTCATGTACAACTAGTTGAAGGAAAAATATATTATTTGGCTAGGATTTAGAATACCAAACCCTTTTTTCACACTATTGAAGGAGTACTATTAATTTATACCTTTGGGAAGGCAAAGTAAGCCGACTTGACAATGTAGTCCCCAAAGGTATGCGACTTCATCTTAGTTGGTCCTCACCCCTAGAAGTCATTACTATGTGATTGAGCAAAAGGGATTCGAGAGTTATCCATTTTTGACTAAACTTATGTGAGATAGTTGAAAGGATATTTCACCTTTTAATAGCTCTTCCATTTTATTTTTTCCAATTCCTATAGTTCTCTATAGATTCTCCCCAAGTCTTATAGAGAAATATTTGACTATTTTTAAGTCTTCCTTGAAATCAAGAGGCTAGTTTTCTAGCTAGGCATCTTTCCAAAAGTTAACCTTTGATCCTATTCTAACATCCTATTTGAAAAAGCTTGACATTAATTTCCTAACCCTCCTAATGCTATTTTAGATGAGTGATCCCCTAAGGGTGTCTTTAGTGTGAAGATTCTGTTAGGTTTATCCTCATATAAATATTTTGCTTTAAATACCTTGCTCTAGAGGGATTCATGATCTACATAGATTATCCAAATTAATTTTCCTAGCATTTCCTTGTTAACTATCCAAAAGCCTCCTAACTCTTTACTATTACAAATTTTATCCTAGGCTACTAGATGAATTTTACTTGTCTTTAGTATTTCCTCTCCATAGGAATTCTCTCATGTATTATATATATATATATATATATATATATATATATATATATATATATATATTATGATCTCATCAAGGATCCAAAATGCATCCATCTATAAGATGGATAGAGCTCTAAAGATTACTTTCATCTTAACCATTGTGCCTATCATAGATAGCTAGTTTCATTTCCATGAGGTCATTTTCTTGTGAATTTAGAGATGATTTGCTCCCAAGTAAATAAGGACATACCCAAGTAATTATTAGGAAGGACACCTATACCCATCCCAATTTGGAAAATATAATTTAATGTGTCTCTCTTCTAGATTGCTTCCATACATTTTATATTTTATCTCATTTATCTCTTATCTAGAGGTAATCTCATATGTAGTAAGAAGACCTTTAACTCTATTGATCTCCTTTAGGGTTGGGTTTATGACTAGGAGGGTATCATTTGCAAATTGAAAGTGAGTAATCATGTGACACATACTATTTATCTTAATTCCTAGGATGCATCCTTTTTATTGAAGATGCTTCAAGCCCTTGCCCATGACTTCTACAACAATGATGAATAAGTAGGGAGGGATAGGGTCTCCCTGGCTAGGACCTCTTGATATTCTAAAGAATCCTCTTGAGCTTCCATTGAGTAAAATCAAGAAGGATGGGTATTTATATAAGGAGGCTAGCCATTGTCTCCAATCTTCATCAAAACCATAATTTTCCATCACTCTATCTAAAAAAAATAGCATTAACTTCTTTTTCACCAATATGATAAAATATTTTTAATATTTTAAAATATAGCGATGATATGTAAAGTATGTAAAACTGATAAATCTTTAAAATATTTATATATTTTTTAAATTCATTAAAGAGTTTAAAGAGAAAATGGTATTATTGTGTTTGTGGAAGTTTCCATATTACATTATATGCATTTTATCAAACTATATATATATATATATATATATATATATATATATATATATATATATATATATATATATATAAAAGATTATTAGTAATTTTATATTTTCAAAGCAAGAATATTTGATACATTAATCTTAAATCATATATTTTCAATATGAGAAAGGAAGAAACCCACAACATCAAAATAAAGAGTCACCATCCTTGATTTGGGGTCCATTGCTTCATCTAGCATCTAAAAGGGCATTGTTTTTATATTTGTCAAATCTTGCCACCAAGTGTTAGAGGTGGTATTTGGAGATGGAAGCCACACCATCTATTAGGGAATGTTGATATGGCATTTGGGAGCTCATTAGACATGAGGTGTGCTAATGCCTTGGGGGTTCATTCCATGCTCATTGATACTACTTTTAAGACTATAATTGGAACCATTGTTATTGCAATCATAATAATGGCTACCACAAATAACTTTTACTATGATATTTTTGCTACTCCAATCAATGGCCTACATCAAAGACTTTACAAATGGGATCCTAATACTAAGATATCACTCTTTATAATGGAGATACTATCCAATTCTCTAATACCTTTTTTATATTCATTCAATACATCTAAATTGAGATATCTCGTTCATTTTATTAACCAAGTTTTATTGTAGCTCACAAATTCATTTTTTAATAAATTTTAGTTTATATTTACTAATATGTATAAGATAAATTGATTAAATAAATGGTAATATATTTTATTTTCCAAGGCACCTCTCAAGGCTCAAATGCATTCTTCTATAATATTGAGGCCTTGGAGTCTCTTACATCAAGGGTTACCTGTTGGCAGTAGGCTCAAGCATCTGGGTGTTCATAATCTCATTTTCCCGGTTTGTGGACAAGCAGAAGATTTACTGCATGTTTTTTGGTCTTGTGATTGGGCTCAGTCAGCTTGGGAGTGGCTTCTTGAAATTTTTAGACCTTTTATGCAGGAGAATTTTACTTGGGTGCATGCTATTTTGGGTGACCCTATTGCTTTTTCCTTCAACTTGGATGTTGTTTGGAATATTTTTAGAATTGGTACCTTGTTTTATCTATGGAAGTCCCGGAATAGAGCTATTTTTTCTCAACAAGATGTCGGACATGTCTTCTTTGTTGCTGATAAATATGATATATTCTTTGATTGCTGGTTACAGATTCAAGTACAGGTTAAAAAAGTATAGGTGGAGTTGCAGTACTTGCGTACCCTCATGGATCATTGGGGGAATGCACCCTGCATTATGAGTCATGTGCATCTTCCTTCCCCTTCCAGGTGGCAGTAATTTCTCGGCTTCTTTCTTTTCGAATGCATATTTAATATTGTTTTGGCAGTTGTTATTGGCAGTTTGTGGGCTGTTTCTGACACTCTTGTATACTCTTAACCACAATGGTTAATGTATTGGTTTATGGGATGTGCTAATCCCACCCACCCTTTTTTGTATGATTAAACATTATTTTATTAATATTATGACTTTTTCATCAGAAAAAAAAAAAAAAAAAAATCTTGAGGCCCCTAATTATATTTAAAAAATAATGTGCATACCATATTAAGTGTTTCATATATCTTTAGTTGGAATATCTCACAAGCGTCATCCTCAATGAGGCATTTGGAACATATTCTCACCTTCTATACAAACTCTCATATTGAACTCTAAAGCCTTCACAAATTTAATATAACTTTTTTATAAAAACTATATAGTATTCTAATTTGTATGACATTCTTTTAAATTTACACTTTGGACCATTATATAAGATACAGTACTACATGGCATAATTATAACATCCTAACTTGTGTTATAATAATTTCAAGTTATAGTTTTTTATTTTCATGTGAAGTTCTACAAAATACTATTGAGTTGAAATAGTTGATGCACATAAACTATTCAGTTGAAATAGTTAATGCATATGAGCACCATCATGATGCAATTATGTCATGTTATAAATATAAGGGCAATGTTATCTCAACACAAATAGTGTTGAATTTGAGTCTATGTAGTATTAAATTTTACACCTAAACACTATAAAAGCACAACCAAAATAAATTATAAATAACATATTTGTGCTAAGGTTTTTGACTATTAATGTAAGGATAACGATTTTTTGTTGTTGTTATATAGATACATTGAACATGCAATGATAATATTTTCCACATTTTGCTAATGTTGTCCTAGTATTTAATATTCTGTTTAAAATTGGATTTTGATCCTAATTTCTTAAGGACCTCAAGATTAAAAAAATGTTTCTTTTGATTCATAAGAAACTAATATCGATCAACTCCAACCTCTAATTTCATTTCATCCTTAGTGGCTTAGATATTGTTCTAACATAAATCCTTTTAAATTTTCTATTCACCAATATAGTTCTTTGTATTAGCTAAACATGGTAACATCATAAGAAATCATTTCAAAAGTGGGTTTCTAATATTAATATTAATATAATATAGGTCAATATATCCGTGGGTTTAGGTGGGTTGATAAATTGGGGTGCTTACCGAAAGGAGATTTAGGTTCCAATCCCACGGGCATGCCCATGCATAGCCAGTAACCCAATCCGACTCTTCTGCATGTTGCACCTACTGATGCCCATGCCCATGCATAGCTTACATTGTTATTTTTGTTAGCTTTATGAATAGGTTAACTCATAGAATACTCTATCTAGGATCTAAAGATAAAGAAAATGAATACCACTAACAAATAAATTCAATAATAAAATTATAGTAATATATTAAAGACTATATCATAGAATATAACTCAGATGCACACAATATGCAAAGATTACATTAATGATACAATTGATTACATTGCATGGATCTTTACCTCCAATATATCATTTTTCATGACTTTGTATTTCTCTAACTATTGATTTCCTCTTTCATCCAAGATATGCAAGCTTTCATATTACTCTCATAAATATAAAGCTCTCATATTGGAACATACATTATACAACATAAAAAATAGTCACATCAGTTACACATACCAATTTTCACATCAGGTCAAAAGATAAAAAAAACATATAGATTCATACATTATGTACAAAATATACATACCCATACATCTAGAAAACAAGGGGTAGATCTAGATACCCATTTGTCCCAAATGCATGTATCAAACAAAAATTTTAATAGAAAAACATAAAAAATGACAAAAACCAAACAAACATTCATACATGCAAACACACTAAAAAATGTGTCAACACATACACATGCACATACAAACACCCCATGCATTTTATTACCTGCCCATTTCACACAACCTACATTATCACATTCTAGATCTATTATTTATCATTTCACTAAAAGTTGAGCCCTAGGGTTCAATTTATCTTGAAAAACACAAAATACAGTAAAAATTCAACTTACCTCCATTGCACACCCTCCAATGCTAGCTCTAAATTTACCATGGTCCACCCTGTCTGCTTGAATTATCACTCTGATAGTACTCTGTGTCACAAATTCACTCTCCCTCGCTTCTCTCCTTACAACTCTCCAAATATGCACGATGCAAATGAGGCATGTGCCCATCCAACCACATGTGCATTGAGGAAAAACAAATGGACAAATGTATTTTCTTAAAAAATGTATGGATCACTATGTTTTCTTGAAAATGTACCCATCCCTACATTTTCTACTTTTCACCTATAAAATTCTTTAACATCACAAATTTCACTTTTCCTAGCCCTAGTGCAATCTCACAATGACATTTTTGTCAAGTGATTTGTCATTGTCTACAAATTCCTCACCTACAAACTCATCACTTTAGAGGGTAGATATCACACATTAAAAATCTACCTTATGCATAATAAATATTTAAAACACAATTTAGAAACACATTCATTCAAAAATCCTTGCCTAAGACTATTACAAGCCTTATTTGTTGGGGTAAACAAAAAGTAAAACTCAATACATTAAAATTTGGTAAACTCAATGCCAATGTCTTTAGGTTACTCACACAATCACTTTGTTGATGTGGCAAAATGCCCACTTATGATCGATCAAAGCATCATGAGGACACCCACATCTAGCCCATCAAATTACTAAATCAATCAAGGTTAACAAATCTATCCAATAAAAGTTTCAAGGACATGCGTCCATTTCATAATTTGGGCATCATACATTGATTATAAATCAAGATATTCTTTCATCTCCTTTCCCTCAACAATCATGATAGCATGAAAAATATCATAACCAATCACGATCAATTCTCCTCGACCCACATTCATCACAAATCAACCATAAATCCGATGTCATCAATTTTTGCACTGCATAATGTTCTCACACAATGAAGTACAAAAAGGGGTAAATGTAGACACCTTAAAATATCACACTTAGTCTCGTGCAACATAATTAATGATCATTTGACAAAACATTCACAAATACATTTTAATTATCCTAAAACCCTAGTTAATCCTATCCATAGGTTACACTAAACCCTAGGTTGCTCTTAATCCTAGGTTGCTCTAAACCCTAGGTAAACCTACCCCTAACCACATACACCCCACTCACACCCCTCTTTGTGCTTTCCTAAGAACCTACCCACACCCCTTCTTGTAAGCACACATCCCCTCCTTTAAAGCATTTAAAGAAAATTAATGAAAATAGGTTTTCCCTCTTCCCTAGGCCTTAGGTGGGCATGGTACACCCATGCCCACTTAATACGCATAGGTGGGAAGGCCTTATCCCATAAAATTCCTAATTAAAGGATTTTATCTCTCCTTCCCCCGTTTTTCCACCTCATCTACCCTCTATCCTACCCAATAACTCTATAAGAGGGTCCCGTTGTCTATAGTTTTAGGTAGGATAAAATACACCATAATGCTAAAAAATACCCATAGAATCATTCTTGAGCATTTTGAGCTTTTAGTACTCTTACCATATAGCTTCTCTTGTATGTTATGGTTTTTGGAGGTCTAATCTAGGCATCTATGGCCATCGATGAATGTTTAGCATGGACAAACAAGCTCTCCAAGCTCTCCAAGCTGAAAGCCAACTAATCAAAGCTTGAAACAAGAAAATGTATGGACAGGTTTGACCATCTAGAAAATGTACAAATAGGTACATTTTCCCTATAAAAACTACCAAATCCATTAGCCAGGAAAGCACTAGCTTTTGTATCAGTTTCAATTTATTCTAGCACTTATTTCATGCATTTTTACTATATTTTGGAGTATCCTACTCTATTATCATGAGAGGCCTGATTGAGATAGGCATACAAATGTTACTAACATATTTTATAGGGTTACATAGGTTTTGAGGATTGATGTAGCTAGTAGTGGCACGTGTGTAGTAAGTCACTCACCTCTAAGTATCTCGTAGAAGCCCATTATGGTATCATGAAGACATTTAGTGCTAGGGTCCCTTCTCTTGAAGGCCCTAATTGTAGCCCTCAGGGGAGGATTTGTAAAATGATATTATCTTATTTAACACCTTTTTATATCAATGAACTTGATACATGTTATGCTAGTTCAAATATACATTCTTGACATGCTTATATCCAAAACATTTTCAAAACCAATCTAAAATACTGTAAAACACTTCAAACATCTTTACTTTGGTGGTTTTTGTATCACCTCTTTTGATTATTTTTATGCTACCATACACTGTCGATTTGAACTTGCTTGTATCATATTTGAGCATTAAATTATTTTTTTAATTTAAGTTTTTAAATTTATATTTAAAATGTAGTGTTTTGGTACATACTAAAAATATCTTTAATTTATATCCAGGATGCAGAATGTAAGACTTTGGTACATACTATAAGTGTCAAATTAAGTAGATTATATATGCTACATGCAATTAAATAGATTATGTATGCTACATGAGTTACATTCATGATTATTATATGCTAAGTCACATATTTTTGAATTAGCTCTAGTAATTTTATCAAGTCATTTATTTACTTTATCTCATATCCAAAATAATTTGTTTTACCTGAAATCTATTGTCAAGGGCCCACTTTGACAACTAGTCAACCAACTTGTTGGAAAAATGTTTTACATGGTGGAAGTCAACTAACGAAAGTCTTCTAAGTGTCTCCCACACTTCCTCAATTTTGATGGCCAACACCTAGTAATGAATTTTCCTTTTCTTTAGCACATTATGGATAATTTGTGAGTCTCCTTCCATACAAAGTGCCTAAGAAGACATATGAAGAGAACCTATAATACCCCTCATAATATATTTTTCTCCAACAAGGTTATTGGTGTTCTAGCCAATATAAACAACTACAAAGACATTGGTAGAGCCATTATCATTATGTAAGATCCAACCATAAGCTACTGGGTTAGCGTTACCCTTGCTAGCAGTACCAAAAATAAGCTTGCAATATCCTAGAATAGGCTTGGTCCAAGAGAGATCTAAAAGTCTTCTCATCAACATGTCTGTTTCATTTGGAGTCTAACTAATATTTTTCCATAGCATTTATAATGGCCTCCTAAGAATTTAAAATTCTCATCTCTTGCATTGATGGTTGAATGTGGGGATAGGACACTTCATATAATTTTGCAAGATGAACCTCAAACCTGATCCAGACTTTCTCTTTATAAAATATGATTTTCTTAAATATTACCTCTTTCTTTTCTAACCATATACACCAAGCAAGCATGATAGGAATCATGTTATACAGGAATGGGAAATCCTTACCCTTAATTTTTTTTTATATTCAACCAATAGTGGCTCAAAAGACACAATCATAATCCTAGAGATTTTAAATTTCTCCATTAATTTCCCCCATAGCTTATAGACAAAGGGGTAATGGAGAAGAAGATGAGGATTAATTTTGTTTGCATCATCATATATAATACATTTAAGTATTTTAGGCCAGTCCCTTTGTTATTTATTCATTGGATATAAATTTTTCATGTACAACTAGTTGAAGGAAAAATATATCATTTGGCTAGGCTTTAGAATACCAAACCCTTTTTTCACACTATTGAAGGAGTACTATTAATTTCTACCTTTGGGAAGGCAAAGTAAGCCGACTTGACAATGTAGTCCCCAAAGGTATGAGACTTCATCTTAGTTGGTCCTCACCCCTATAAGTCATTACTATGTGATTGAGCAAAAGGGATTCAAGAGTTATCCATTTTCGAATAAACTTATGTGAGATAGTTGAAAGGATATTTCACCTTTTAATAGCTCTTCCATTTTATTTTTTCCAATTCCTATAGTTCTCTATAGATTCTCCCCAAGTCTTATAGAGAAATATTTGACTATTTTTAAGTCTTCCTTGAAATCAAGAGGCTAGTTTTCTAGCTAGGCATATTTCCAAAAGTTAACCTTTGATTCTATTCTAACATCCAATTTGAGAAAGCTTGACATTAATTTCCTAACCCTCCTAATGCTATTCTAGATGAGTGATCCCCTAAGGGTGTCTTTAGTGTGAAGATTTTTTTAGGTTTATCCTCATATAAATATTTTCCTTTAAATACCTTGCTCTAGAGGGATTCATGATCTACATAGATTATCCAAATTAATTTTCCTAGCATTGCCTTGTTACCTATCCAAAAACCCTCCTAACTCTTTACTATTACAAAGTTTATCCTAGGCTACTAGATGAATTTTCTTGTCTCCAGTATTTCCCCTCCATAGAAATTCTCTCATGATATATATATATATTATGATCTCATCAAGGATCCAAAATGCATCTATCTATAAGATGGGTAGAGCTCTAAAGATTAATTTCATCTTAACCATTGTGCCTATCATAGACAGCTAGTTTCATTTCCATGAGGTCATTTTCTTGTGGATTTAGAGATGATTTACTCCTAAGTAAATAAGGACATACCCAAGTAATTATTAGGAAGGACACCTATACCCATCCCAATTTGGAAAATATAATTTAATGTGTCTCTCTTCTAGATTGCTTCCATACATTTTATATTTTATATCATTTATCTCTTATCTAGAGGTAATGTCATATGTAGTAAGAAGACCTTTAACTCTATTGATATCCTTTAGGGTTGGGTTTATGACTAGGAGGGTATCATTTGCAAATTGAAAGTGAGTAATCATGTGACACATACTATTTATCTTAATTCCTAGGATGCATCCTTTTTATTGAAGATGCTTCAAGCCTTTGCCCATGACTTCTACAACAATGATGAATAAGTAGGGGGGGATAGGGTCTCCCTGCCTAGGACCTCTTGATCTTCTAAAGAATCCTCTTGAGCTTCCATTGATTAAAACCAAGAATGAGGGGTATTTATATAAGGAGGCTAGCCATTGTCTCCAATATTCATCAAAACCAAACTTTTCCATCACTCTATCTAAAAAAAATAGCATTAACTTATTTTTCACCAATATGATAAAATATTTTTAATATTTTAAAATATAGCGATGATATGTAAAGTATGTAAAACTGATGAATATTTATATTTTTTTAAATTCATTAAAGCGTTTAAAGAGAAAATGGTATTATTGTGTTTGTGGAAGTTTCCATATTACATTATATGCGTTTTATCAAACTAAAAAAAATAAATATATATATATATATATATATATATATATATATATATATATATATATAAGATTATTAGTAACTTTATATTTTCAAAGCAAGAATATTTGATACATTAATCTTAAATCATATATTTTCAATATGAGAAAGGAAGAAACCCACAACATCAAAATAAAGAGTCACCATCCTTGATTTGGGGTCCATTGCTTCATCTAGCATCTAAAAGGGCATTGTTTTTATATTTGTCAAATCTTGCCACCAAGTGTTAGAGGTGGTATTTGGAGATGGAAGCCACACCATCTATTAGGGAATGTTGATATGGCATTTGGGAGCTCATTAGACATGAGGTGTGCTAATGCCTTGGGGGTTCATTCCATGCTCATTGATACTACTTTTAAGACTATAATTGGAACCATTGTTATTGCAATCATAATCATGGCTACCACCAATAACTTTTACTATGATATTTCCGCTACTCCAATCAATGGCCTACATCAAAGACTTTACAAATGGGATCCCAATACTAAGATATCACTCTTTATAATGGAGATACTATCCAATTCTCTAATACCTTTTTTATATTCATTCAATACATCTAAATTGAGATCTATCTCGTTCATTTAATTAACCAAGTTTTATTGTAGCTCAAAAATTCATTTTTTAATAAATTTTAGTTTATATTTACTAATATGTATAAGATAAATTGATTAAATAAATAGTAATATATTTTATTTTCCAAGGCACCTCTCAAGGCTCAAATGCATACTTCTAAAATCTTGAGGCCCCTAATTATATTTAAAAAATAATGTGCATACCATATTAAGTGTTTCACATATCTTTAGTTGGAAGATCTCACAAGCGTCATCCTCAATGAGGCATTTGGAACATATTCTCACCTTCTATACGAACTCTCATATTGAACTCTAAAGTCTTCACAAATTTAATATAACTTTTTTATACAAACTATATAGTATTCTAATTTGTATGACATTCTTTTAAATTTACACTTTGGACCATTATAGAAGATACAGTACTACATGGCATAATTATAACATCCTAACTTGTGTTATAATAATTTCAAGTTATAGTTTTTTATTTTCATGTGAAGTTCTACAAAATACTATTGAGTTGAAATAGTTGATGCACATAAACTATTCAGTTGAAATAGTTAATGCACATGAGCACCATCATGATGCAATTATGTCATGTTATAAATATAAGGGCAATGTTATCTCAACACAAATAGTGCCGAATTTGAGTCTATGTAGTATTAAATTTTACACCTAAACACTATAAAAGCACAACCAAAATAAATTATAAATAACATATTTGTGCTAAGGTTTTTGACTATTAATGCAAGGATAATGATTTTTTTTGTTGTTAGATAGATACATTCAACATGCAATGATAATATTTTCCACATTTTGCTAATGTTGTCCTAGTATTTAATATTCTGTTTAAAATTGGATTTTGATATTAATTTCTTAAGGACCTCAGGATAAAAAAACTGTTTCTTTTGATCCATAAGAAGCTAATATCGATCAATTCCAACCTCTAATTTCATTTCATCCTTAGTGGCTTAGATATTGTTCTAACATAAATCCTTTTAAATTTTCTATTCACCAATATAGTTCTTTGTATTAGCTAAACATGGTAACATCATAAGAAATTATTCCAAAAGTGGGTTTCCAATATTAATATTAATATGGTTGCTAACAATCATGAGCAACTGGAGGTGATGAACTAGGGTTTCTGAAGCTAAGGAAAATCTAGGGCATCGGTTGGGTTTTCGAAGAGATCTCTGGTTACTGTGGATCTAAAGGCAAGATTGCTGCTCCAGGAGGGTCCAATGGGGACTTCTCTGGATCCTCTCCTAGAGAGGAATAGCTCTTATGCAGATATGCTAAAAGATAAATCTCCATCCAAGACGGACGAAGCTCAAAGATCTGCCTTTAAAATGCTCTTTACGGCCGCGGGAAACAGATCAACAGTGCATCGAGTCAATGGATGCCTGCCACAGTCCAATTCACGGCCCAAGATTGTCATTGAGCCAAGGATGGTCGAAGAAACAGTCTTATACAGAGCCAATCACGATCTGATCTGCAAATTCATGGGTATTCGCCCTACCCTAAATTTTTTGCACTCTTGGGTCAGGCAAAACTGGGAGCCTCATGGTGAGTACTCTTTGTGGTTTATTAGCAATGGGTATTTTATTGTTAGTTTTTCCTCTCTGGTCGATAGAAATAGGGCTTTCGAATCAGAGAAGAGGAGTTATGGTCCAGCAGGTTTATTTGTTCAACCCTGGAGAGTGGGATTCGATCCTCGAATTGAACCCACTGTTGTCCCGGTCTGGATCCATCTGTATGCACTTCCAATGGATTTTTGGAGTGAGCAGGTTTTGGAGATGATCGGTAATTCCCTTGGAAGACATTTGGGTGTCTCCAAGGACACAATAGAAGGGAACACAACTGTTTACGCAAGAATATGTGTGGAACTGGATCTTAGCCAGACCTCTCCCGATAGAGGTGGAACTTGAACTTGTAGGACTATCATGGATTCAACAAGCTGGATTATGAGGCTCTGCCCTTTAGATGCAGAGTTTGCCACAAACACGGGCATTTGGCCCGATTTTTCCCAAATAATAGTACCACAAAAATGGAGGCTCCTCTAGGAATGTCGAATCTTCCTAAGGAGGGTAAGGCAACAATAAACAAAGAACAAGCCAATACCTCCCAGGTCAATGAAGCTCGAGAGAGATGGTTTTGAACAGACCTAAAAGAAGGAAAAGGCAAAAGAAAAAAAGATGGCAAGGAGCAAACTCACCTCAAACCCGCCAATAGGTATGAAATATTTAAGACACTAGTGGACCAAGAGGAACATTTCATGGAAGGCGTGGATGGTAATAGTGAAAATAATAACATTCACGTTCATGCTCCTCTTTCTTCTCCCCCGTCATAGAGCAGGTAATTGACCACAGTGGGTTACCGCGATCTGAGAGTGTTGGGGCATTGATAGTTCATAACCAAGAGCAGCCAATGATCAAGGATGTCGGCATGGGAATAGCAGAAAAGAATAGAGAAAGGCCAACTTTAGGGATAACTCGGGTGGAAAAGAGGTCAAAGAATGGCAACTCTCAAGGAGTGGGTAGAAAATCAAATAAGGAATTGCTAGCAGCTCAAGGAGACAAACTGATCACTGGAGGATCGGTGAGGCCAATAGATTCTTATTGCTCTCAAGGTAACTAATGATTATACAATCATGGAATGTTAGGGGTTTAAACAGTAGAACCCATCAATCTGCTGTTCGAAGACTCTTAGAAAACTGTAGAACAGACTTTTTGCTTATTCAGGAGACAAAAATGTCGTTAGATCTTATGTGTAAAACAATTAACAGAATTTGGAGGGGTGCTGGTCATATGGATGTGGCTGCCCAAGGGGCCTCAGGGGGGATTGTTACTCTCTGGAACTCTCTTGATTGGACTGCAATAGAACATCTAGCCTGGAGGGGTGTTCTCACATCACATTTTAGGAATAATGTCACAGTTGAACATGTTTTAATCACAAATTTTTATGGGGCTCAAAACCTTGATGGTCGGAGGCTTCAATGGAAAGTTGTGCATAACATGAGAATCTCAAGGGAAGATTTAGACTGGATTATTGTTGGGGACTTTAATGCTAAATTATCCTCTAGAGATCAGGAAGGGGGAACCCCAATTTTGGACCCAGGGGATCGACATATGATTGCTCAAGTCCAGGCTTTACACTTAGTGGATATCAAAGGCCCTGGTATCAACTATACTTGGACTAATAAGAGGAGGGAGCCACATAGCAGGAAGGTAAAGTTAGACCATTTTTTGGTTTCAGAGGAGGCATTTGTAAAATGGAATACAAATTTTTAGATTTTGGAGGGTCCTGTTTCAGATCATTTTCCCATTTTTTTGGAAGGAGGGACTAAGACAGGGCAGCATCACAAACCATTTAAATTTGAGAATTTTTGGTTACAAAAAGAGGAACTTCGAAAGAAAATTCCTCAGTGGTGGGAAGAGGGCCGCCTAGCCTATGGGACAACAATGTTTAGATTCCACAAACAACTTCATCATGTCAAATCTCAACTGAAACTGTGGAGGCGAGCTAACAAAACAGACTTCCAGGTCCAAAAAGCTCCTTTGGTGGCCAGATGGGATGAGGTTCAAAGACAATTTAGGGAAGGAACAATTACTGAGCAGCTCAAAGCCGAGGATGATGCCTTGCGTAAAGCGGTTGAGGACATTGACAACCAAGAGGAGACCTTATGGAAACAGAGAGCAAGAACCACTTGGTTATTAGAAGGTGATAGAAATACCAAATTTTTCCATCGGACAGCATGTGCTAGGAGACAGATGAATAACATGGAAGCCCTTCAAGATGTGAATGGACACTCCTTTGATACTCTTCCAGGTATGCAGTCCCATGCAATGGATTATTTTTCTGAACTTTTTAAGGAAAGTATGGTGCAAGATGAAGAGGCTCAAAACGACGTTCTTGATGCCATACCTTCTGTTATCTCTGAAGAAGAAAATCAGTCCCTTCTCAAACCCATTGAAAGAGAGGAACTGAAGGATGTGGTCTTTGGAATGAGCACTAGAAAAACTCCAGGTCCAGATGGCTTTCCAATTGAGTTTTTTCAGGCCTTTTGGGATAACTTGGAGGAGGATGTACTTGGCTGTTATAGAGGAGTCTAGAGGTAATAAAAGAATGCTTAAAGCATTAAATCATACTTTCATCACCTTAATTCCAAAAGGGGAGAAGGGGGTTCATATTTCAGATTATAGACCTATTGCCTTATGCAATGTGATATATAAAATAATCACAAAGGTAATGGCTGAGCGTCTAAAACCTCTTTTACATAACATTATCTCCTCAGAGCAAGGGGGTTTTGTTGAGGGTAGACAGATCCTGGATGGGGTGGTTCTAGCTCAGGAGGCAATCCATTCAATGCAAACTTTTGGTAATAAAGGAATGTTCATAAAATTAGATATGTCAAAGGCCTATGATAGGGTGGAGTGGAGCTTCTTGGCAAAGATGATGGCAGCCTTTGGTTTCTCTCAAGATTGGATAGAATGGGTCATGAGTTGTGTCTCTACTCTGACATACTCAGTGTTAATCAAGGGCCTCCCCTCGCAACCATTTGGAGCCACCCGTGGCCTTCGTCAAGGGGATCCCTGCTCTCCCTATTTGTTTCTCATATTGGCTGAAGGACTAGGTAGACTTTTCTTGAGAAGAAGACAACAAGGTTTGCTAACAGGTATCAAGGTGGGTGAGGAAGTTTTGACTCACCTACGGTTTGTGGATGATATTGGATTGGTGGGAGTTGCCAGCTTTAGGGAAGCTAGAATGATCAGAGATTCTCTTAGTGTCTACCTTAGGGCTACAAACCAAGTCATCAATGATAAAAAATCCAAAGTGGTCTTTTTCAATCTTGATCAGAGGCTTCAGGGCAGAATTTTAGAGATCTTGGGATTCACAAGGACTTCTCTCCCGAGTGGTTTACTTGGGGGTCCCTTTGCACTTCAAAAAACTAAAAATAGAGATCTGGAGGAATATTTTGGATTGTATCAAGGATAGAATCAATCATTGGTCTCACAAATGGTTAAGCTATGGGGGTAGATTAACTTTTCTACGATCGATCATTCAGGCCATGCCAATTTATAAATTCTCTATCCTGGCTGCCCCGCATTCTATATGGAAAGAGTTGGACAAGATGGCCAGAAAATTTCTATGGGAAGGAGCAAAAGGTGAGAGGAAATGGGCCTTAGTTGGTTGGGACAAAGTGACCCAGCCCAAGGTAAAAGGAGGTTTGGGTCTGAGAAGATCTAAGATAAATAATAAAGCTTTGGCTGGAAAGCTCTACTGGAGGTGGATTTCCCAGCCAACTTCCTTATTCAGTAGAATCCTTACCAGTAAATATTTGGGACATGTTAACCCAAATGAGGTGGGTCATTTCCCTTTGGAGGGTACTGGATCCTTAGTGTGGCAGGCTCTCAAGTTAGGATCTCAGGTTGTAAAAGATCGATTATTTTGGAAAGTGGGGAGAGGGGAGAAGGCACGTTTTTGGTCAGATTCTTGGGATCAATACCCACCTATCATTGTCGAATTTCCTGAATTGCAACCTTTAAAAGCAGCCATTGAAACCAAGGGATGGGTTCAAATTGAAAGTTATTTCACCACTAGTCATCTAGGGGATTACAAGTTTAAGCAGTTTAAGAAGTTGGATGAGTGGCCAATCTCAATCCCTCCGGATTTGGCATCCATCATGACTAAAATCTTGACAGAAATATTCCTCACAGGTAGAGACGAGGAGGATGAATTAGCTTGGGGCTATGGGAGCCTTGGTGTCTACACGGTGAAGGACGGATATGACAAGATCCTTCCAGAGCCTCCCCTGCATACTTTTCTGGTTGAGGATTGGAGAAAGATTTGGCATTCCAAAGGGTGGCTGAAAGTTAACTTTTTTCCTGGCAGTTCATGCACAATGGAATTCTCACTTTTGATAATCTCAGATGTAAAGGAATCATCGGCCCTTCCCAATGTGTTTTATGCTACAAGAGCGAGGAAACAGCTGACCACTTGATGTTTGAGTGCTCTTTCACGTGCCAGATCTGGAAGAGATGGTTTTCATGTTTTAAAACTCAAGTAAATAGTGACTTGAACCGAATTAATATCTAGGAAAGATGGAAGAGGGGTAGATTTAAATCTAAAGCTCTTCGTCTTGGTTGGGAGCTTGGATTAAACTTCATTTGGTGGCAAGTGTGGTTGGAGAGAAATGCTAGAATCTTTAGAGAAACTTTTTCTTCGTTAGATGGAGTTTGGCAGGTCATTTGGAGCAAAGTCACTGAAACTGTGGCCGTCTATGCTAAAGAGGAAACTCAGGTGGCTGTCGGGGCAATGGAAGAAGGACTTGAAGTGCAAGAGGAATAGATCAGAGCTAGTTGGAAACCACCCCCAGCAGGTTGGATTAAAATTAATACTGATGGTGCTGCAAAAGGCAACCCGGGTAGAGCTGGAATTGGAGTGGTTTGCCGTAATCATGTTGGAGCAGTGCTCTATTGGGAACTGCAAGGCTTGGGAAGAGCTACAAACAATGAAGCAGAAGCCATAGCTATCAAATCTGCTTCTATTTGGGCAGTTAAACAGGGCCATAGGAGGATAATACTCGAATCAGATTCTCAAATAATGGTCGGAGCTCTAGATTGCATGAGGAACTTTGCCTTGAAAGCTTGGAGGTTGAGAATTCTTGTCAATCAAATTAAGGAACTATGGAGACAATTAGATGATGTGGTTCCAGTCTACGTGAGTAGAGATTTAAACAAAGCGGTCGACTTCCTGGCTAAGATTGGTGTTGAGAAGGAGGTTGGGGTTCAGTTGCACAGTGACATGGCTACTGAGGAAGAGGCGATTAGGCAGGGTCTTGAAAGGTCCCTGAGCTAATGATCAAGGAAAAAGCAAAGGGTGGAATGGTGTCACGATTTCATGACATGCTGCTGCGTCGCGGCCAAGGGAGGAAAGTTGTCATGATATCATGACATTTTGTTTCATCGCGGCTAAGGGAGGTTAGTTGTCATGATATCATGACATGTTGTTTGGTCGCGGTCACTGGAGGAAAGGTGTCATGATTTCATGACTTTTTGTTTCGTCGCAGCCAAGGGAGGATAGTTGTCATGATTTCGAGACATGTTGCTTGGTCGCGGCCATGGGAGGAAAGGATAGTTGTCATGATTTTATGACTTGGTGCTTGGTCACGGCCAAGGGAGGAAGGGTGTCATGATATCATGACATGTTGCTTGGTCACGGCCAAGGAAGGAAAGGTGTCGTGATATCATGACATGTTGCTTGGTCACGGCCAAGGGAGGAAAGATGTCATGATTTCATGACTTGTTGCTTGGTCGCGGTCAATGGAGGAAAGATGTCATGATTTCGTGACATGTTGCTTTCAGGAAAAAAGGATGCAACATGTTGCTTGGTCACGGCCGAAAGAAAGAAAGTGTCACGATATCATGACATGTTTGCTTCGTTGCGGTCGAGAAAGAAAAAGTGTCACGATATCGCGACATGTTGCTTCATCGCGGTCGAAAGAGAAAAAGTGTCGCGATATCGTGACATGTTGCTTTGTTGTGGCAGAGAAAGAAAAAGTGTCGCGATATCGCGACATGTTGCTTCGTCGCGGTCGAGAAAGAAAAAGTGTCGCGATATCGTGACATGTAAAAAGTGTCGCGATATCGCGACATGTAAAAGGTGTCGCGATATCGTGACATGTTGCTTCGTTGCGGCCGAAAGAGAAAAAGTGTCGCGATATCGCGACATGTTGCTTCGTTGCGGCCGAAAGAGAAAAAGTGTCGCGATATCGCGACATGTTGCTTCGTTGTGGCCAAAAGAGAAAAAGTGTCGCGATATCGCGACATGTTGCTTTGTCGCGGCAGAGAAAGAAAAAGTGTCGCGATATCGTGACATGTTGCTTCGTTGCGGCCGAAAGAGAAAAAGTGTCGCGATATCGTGACATGTTGCTTTGTCGCGGCAGAGAAAGAAAAAGTGTCACGATATCGCGACAGGTTGCTTCGTTGTGGTCGAGAAAGAAAAAGTGTCGCGATATCGCGACATGTTGCTTCGTCACGACAAAAGGAGGAAAAGGTGTCACGATTTCGTGACATGTTGCAACGCTACTGCCCAAGGAGAAAAAGTGTCACGATATCGCGACATGTCGCTTTGCCATGGCCAAAGGACGAAAAAGTGTCGCGATATCGCGACATGTTGCAATGTCACGGACAGAAGAGGAAAAAGTGTCACGATTTCGTGACATGTTGCATTGTCGCGCCCAAAGGAAAAAGTGTCGCGATATCGCGACATGTTGCATTTTCGCGGCCAAAGGAGAAGAGGGCAAGTGTGTCGCGATTTCGCAACAAGTGGCATCTACAGACCAATCTGACCCCCCTGGTTGCTAGTTAATGGTTTAGGAGATTTGGCCCCATTGCAAATCTTCCTTCCTTTTGTAAGCTGGTGTTCTCTTTGATGTCGGATGGGAAAATTCCCTTCCCAATTTGTAATTGATCTTTGTTTTAATACAAGTTTTTTCAAAATTTTCAAAAAAAAATATTAATATTAATATAATATAGGTCAATATATCCATGGGTTTAGGTGGATTGGTAAATTGGGGTGCTTACCGAAAGGAGATTTAGGTTCCAATCCCACGGGCATGCCCATGCATAGCCAGTGGTCCTATCCGACTCTTCTGCATGTTGCACCTACTGATGATGGTGATCTGTTTCTTGCTTGTCCGGTAGTCCCCCTTATTACCATGTGTTGAACCAGACTGACGAAGATAGTGTGAACTCTGTGCGTCCGGTGGTCCCCATATTACATCGAGTTACCATTAACGATATGGTGGTGCGTTTGAAGCCTTCAGCATAGTTTGAACCCTGTCAGTGGCCCTGATAGTAACTAAAAATTGTGATTGTAACCAATTCATCTATGTAACCAAAAACAATATACACTTCATAGATAAAATAATAATTTTTTACTTATTTCAATCATTCCAAAATAGACTTTTAAAAACTGATTTGTTATATTTTAAATCTTATCCTTCATTCAAAATATTAATGTTAAATAAATAATATAATTCTATTAACTTATTTATTAAATTTCTGTTGTAATTAAATTTAATTTTGTATTTATTTTACCCGTTGAGTAATCTAAGACTACCTTTTAGTCAAGATTTTTCATAGCTTATGGATTGAATTTTAAAAGTTGGATATGATATAAACCTTGTATCGATAACCTAATTTAAGATTCATATCAATATTTGTAATTACTTTGAAACAAATTGATTCAAGTGAATGTTCTAATAGTATACTGTCACATTATATAATTAATCAATTTTTTTTATAATATCGAGATATTTTTTTTGGGTATTAAATAACACTATTTTTATCAGTTAAATTCCTTGACTTTCAGGGAGACTAGGATTCAAATATTTCCAAATGACACATGGAAAATTGTTAAGCTATTGTAATACCATTATTGTGGTCATGATGTAATATGGGTGAGCTTCATTTCAATCCCATATAATCCATTGAAAAAGAAAGATATTTTGTGGGATTAATATTCAATTATTTTCAAGGTTTTGAGATTATATTAAACTAATCTCTAGAGGGTAAGCAATTTTATGGCATTCAAATATAAAAATACTATTAATATCATCATATATTCCTTAGTCCTTTTATCTGATTAAAGTTATAACCTTTTGAATGTGCTTCTTTCTAACTAGATTAAATATCAAAAACCCCTTCCTTGGGTTGGTCAAATTAGTAATTATTTTTCTATAAACTTAGAATTAGGCATCATATCATCACAACATTGACTTATCACTTGAATAAGTCTATTCATCAAACATATAGGAATAAATGTGTATACTTATCAAGAAGTGAATTACAATAACTATATTAATGGATGCAAACTTATAATCAATCATTTTTCATATTTGAGATGTATATATAGTCTACTAAGTTAGCAGCTTACGTTATTATTTTTGTTAGCTTTCTGAATAGGTTAACTCATAGAATACTCTATCTAGGATCTAAAGATAAAGCAAATGAATACCACTAACAAATAAAATCAATAATAAAATTATAGTAATATATTAAAGACTATATCATAGAATATAACTCAGATGCACACAATATGCAAAGATTACATTAATGATACAAATTGATTACATTGCATGGATATTTACCTCCAATATATCAATTTTCATGACTTTGTATTTCTCTAACTATTGATTTCCTCTTTCATCCAAGATATGCAACCTTTCATATTACTCTCATAAATACAAAGCTCTCATATTGGAACATACATTATACAAATATATATCATGTACCAAACTAATATTACAAGGGGGCCAAATAATGTAATATCTCCAACACTCCCCGTAATACATTATTTGGTAGGAAGGCTTTTTTCATTCAATCTTTGAGTCTTCTTTCTCTTCAATATTTAGCCCTAATTTTATCATGGATGGACAAATAATCTGTGTCTACCTCTAGATCAATGTATTTGAGTCACCTCTAGGTATTTATTTGAATTACTACCTCTAGATCACTGCCATTGGATTTACCTCTAGGTCTCCATCTCTAGGTCATTGCCTCTAGGTCACTCCCAATGGATCACTACCTCTAGGTCACTGCCTCTAGAACTCTACCTCTGGGTTACCTCTAGATTATCATTGTTTATAGGTCATCCACTAGAATATTCATAAGACTATCATCTCTATAGGATCATAACTACAAACGATTTTACTGTAATCCATCTTCCAAGCTATGCTTGGGTCTTCTTTATCTCTGTCTACTATGAGATATCTTTCCATGGGTCTCCTTAATTTGCTTTTCAATTTCAATATCAAGGTTTGTCTTCAAGACCTGAATCAATCTTATAGAATTTCTTCTATTCTAAATAGATTTATTGGAATATGTAAACTCAATCAATATATCAATATATATGTTTGAGACTTAACTGCAACTCGAATCAATCCCTACACGAAGAACACTCTCAACCTTCATGAAAAAAAATATGAAAGTCTTCTCTATATTTTGTATGAAGCTTCTCAACCTCTGAAGATCAATTTTCGCTACAATAGAATGATATCTGTCTTTATCCTTACCAAATTTTCCTTGTTTTGGTTCTTTCTCAAAAATATAAAACTTATTCTTCACTGGTTGTTCTTCAACCTAGTGGTATTAATTTTTATCTTCAATGGGTTTTCTTCAACCTAGTGGTATTAATCTTTATCTTGACTAGTTTTACTTTAATCTAGTGGTAATACTTATCTTTTGCAACTTTCAAGTTTTGTGCAATTTTTTTTATTATACTTGGTTTCATTATATAGAAACCATACAACATTCTTTTTATTTTATCCCATTCATCTATTTTTATCTATCCATAATCCAATTTTACTCTGTAGTCTTTATTTTCTTTTTGTAGATAAAACATTTATGAATGATTATGTGCTCCAAAATTTTTACAACTATGGAGATTCCAAGATCTCTTTATATTATGTCCATATTTGCCATGATGACTAAAAAAATTCCTTTGACCATTCTATCCTTTATTATAATTTATTCTATCAATCCTTGTCATAGATTTGATGTTAGTATTACCTATTATAAACTTAGTTTTTGATTCCTTGTTGTTCGTATGTCATGTATATCCAAGACCTTCACACTTTGGTATTATTTTTGGTACAATTGACTCTTTCATTCCTTGTCCATATTTTCCTAAACCTGTACCTTTATATCCCATTTTACTTAATAACTTTGAACCAAATTATTTAGTATATTTTTCAAAATAACCAAAAACATCATTAGATTGATCTCTATCAATATAAACACAACTCTAAGCATAAATTTTTTTATCATAATTTGAATCCATGTCAACATCAATTCTGATAGCATTAGCCTTATTTGAACAATCATGAACTATATTCAAATCACTTGTATCACATGTAACATCTATTTTTGTAATAGGTTCTTCTATCTTTGTCATGAATTCTAAATCACTAGTATCATTGCTTGCATCATAATATTCTTTTTTCATTATAACTTTCATCCTTTTACTTTTGATAAAGATCACTATTATCACAACACATATCTAACATCATGGGCCTTAAATAATTTGTATCACAACAAACATATTTTATCATTGATTTGTTTCCTACTTCAAATTTTTCTTGTTTTCTCATCTTAGAAATATTTAGAGTGATTATTCCCTTGTAAATTATTTTCCATAGACTAATAGGTATAGTAACACTATTTTCATAATAATCATTAGCATCATTAAGAACATATTGCATGCATTTTTGAAGCATTGAAAATTCTCCTTGTTTAACTTCACTAATAATATCAACAAACTCATTTTCCAAATATGCAGTCATTTCTTCTTGATTTCTATTCTTACCTTTTAGAACTTCATTAAAAAGTAATTCCATATACATTACTTTTCCTATATCATTAGGTAATGTGAAAACATCTTTAGAGTCTTGAACTATTTCATAAAGTTTTAAATGTAGATAGTTTTCTAGTATTAAAAAATTTTCATTTTTTGCTTCTCTCATGATTGATTGCAAAACTTTATTTTCCTTCATTGATGTATTCTTTTGACTTTCAATTTTTTCTATCATTTTTTGAGTACAACCTTTTAACTTTTCCAACATTTTCTTAGTATTTTCTAGTGAGTCATCTTCAATATATATTGGTTTTTCTTGAAAACATAAGTTTTCTATTTCAATTGCTTTTGACAACTCATGTATTTTAGGATTTTGTGTTTCTACTCTTTGATCATTTATATTTTATTTTTCTTTGCCATGTTCTTTTGAATTTGAAAACCTTATAACTCCCTAGGTTTTTGAATAACAAATTTTAAATTTCAAAAACAATTTGATGTTAAATTCCTTATGCCTCCCTAATTAGAAATTTAGCAAGAAAATGATATTTGTAAATTTAATATTTCAAATTGATGTAGAAAACCTTATTTCTCCAAACTTAAATTATTTGCAAATATTTCTATATGAATTGAATTAAAAATAATTCCAAATTTTTAAATTAAATCTCCAAAAAGCTTCAAAATACTTTAATAAAGTTTCTAAGGTTTTAATTCTGCAATTAGCTACCTTATCCCTCCATTAATTTAATTAATCTATGCTATATTAGATTAATTAATCCTTAACCTTAGAATAATTAATTAATTAACCTTATATCTCCTTGACCTTAGCAAAAATTAAATTGATTTGAAATATTTACCTCCTCCAAATGGCATGTGCGATTTTCAACCTCTAAAATTTTAACTCCTTCTACACCCTTTCAATTTAACCTGATATTCAATGATCCATATCTTGTGATGTGCTTAGGTGATTTTGCCTTCATGCATTTAATATGTTAGAATATATTACATCATTTGGCTATGTTAGATTACTTTGGGGGGAAGTTATCTAGTTACTTCATGCAATGTAATAAATGCACAAGTGTCAATGTGCAAGTTGTAAATGTGCAAGGTGTCCCTTGTACAACTAGGTAGAGTGTTGGCCAAGGAATCTATCTTCCTATTTAAAGGGCCACATATCTCTACTCGAATGTATCACTTCTATTCATTCAATAAGATGTTCTATTGCTTTGATCTCTGTCTCATAGTGCAATGCAATGTTGCTAAAGCCATCAGTGGTATCAGAGCTACGGTCATTCCTAGATAGGAATAAGGAAAGTCATTACTATGGGTTTTGCAAAATAGACGTGCCTTTGGACCTGCCACTTGCAAATTCCATTGCTTTGAGATTGTTTGAAGAGCTCGACAAGAATAAGGAGATCAGAGAAGTTTTTGATAAGTAGAATATTTGGGACAATTATCGCCATCCGACAACAAGCCCAAAAAGAAGAAGGTAGAAGACCAGAAGGAGATCTACCAAATCCTTGGAAAAGAAGAACTTGGCAAGGAGTGCCAAATCCCTGGAAGAGAAGGTTTTGGCAAGGAGTGCCAAACCCCCAAAGGAGAAGAACGAGGTAAGAAGTGTCAAAGAAGATACAGAAGATCCTATTTGAAGTCAAAATTTGACAAGGAGACTTGAAGATAGAAGGAGTCTATTTAGGGCAGCCTACTCAAAGCAGCAACCTGGTGATCTTAGACACCAAGATTCACATCCTCTACAAAAGTAGCAAAGGATCTACAAAACTCTTAAAAAGGTACACAACCTTTGGTGAAAATAGATTTGTTAATTAGATTTGTTAAAGAACCTTATTCTAGATTAAAGTTGCAACCTAAATTATAGTCTTCAGAAGTGCAAAATAAAAGGTTTCTTTTAGAGGTTCATTTGCACACTAGGAGTTGATTAGATTCCAAATATTAATTATCTATCAACTACCTATTATCTACTTTGGAAAGTGAAAAGAAGATTAAATCCTACAATACTAATTGTAGTGAATTTATAGAATATTTGAAGGTTCATTTCAAATTATTCTTGATTAGTTGTAGTAAATTGATTAAGTGCATTTTCTTGAGAGTAGATTGGAGTGATAAGGTGTAATTTGTTAGTGCATTAAAAAGTAGAATTTGTTAGATTCATTTGCATTATTATTACTCTCAAAAGAAATTAGTTTTATGCATTGAAAAAAGGTACAAAATCTAGTTTGCATCAAGTGTCTAAAGACACTCTTAAAGCACAAAAACTTGCAACTCTTAGTGGCCAATAGAAGCCACCAAAATTGGTTAGTACAAGCAAAGAAAAGCTAACCAAAAATAAGCTTCAAATATTGAGACTTGGTGAGTCTCAAATCCAAAGCACTTAGGGGTTAGTGCAACTAAAATAAAGCTTCTATTTTACAGTGTTTACAAAGCTTGGATTCACCATCAAATATCCAAGCAAAGAGGGTAAGGAGTCTACTCAAAAGGACATCCTCAAAACCCTCATTTGTGCATTCAAAAATCTGCTACAAAATCTAAAAAAGGGAGTGCAAAAAGGGTGCAAAAGAAAGTGTATTATTCACAAGGTATTGCACTACATTATCCATAGAAAGGGAGCAGATAGAAGGTGCCATTAAAGGCACAAAGGTCATAGGAAAATCTAGCCAAAGAAGGGCCAAAATATTAGTGCTCTTCAACCATCGAAAGGGCATACTCTCCATAGATGAACCTGCAAGACAAAGGAAGCTCATCAAAGTGATTTACGTAAACCAAAGCAAGCTTATCAAGGACATCTATAAAGACAAAAATAAGAAGCTTATTTACATAGATAGAAGAGAGCTCATCCATGAAGAAAGAGCATCAAGCTTCCACTCCTACCAAGGCAAACAAGCAGCATAACAGGGAGCACATTGAAGGCAAGAAGAAAAAATAGAAGGATAGATGCTACGTTGAGAGTAACATCCACAAAAGGAAGCACTATCATCCATGATCGAAGCTCCAAGATGCCTCATGAAGCCACTTGTAGAAGAATAGGTTGCTTGCTACCCAAGAAAATAAAGCAAGCTAAGGAGGAAGATAATCGAAGGAGTTACAATCTCCTTCTTGAAGGTGTTACATCAAAAGTCTCATGCAAGAAGACTGAATTCCACTTGGCATAATATTCTCTAGTGCCTCTCATTTCCTAATGCTCAAGAGACCATCAAAGGGGAGTTACAAGCACTAGAGCAAATTCTCATACATTACAAAGGTGTAACGTGCACCGCATAAGCGTTACAAGAAGATATTGGTATTACACAAGTGACAGTGCTCTCAAGAAATGGAAAAGACACTTGGCCACCCTTGACCTCCAATAAATGCAATCTAATTTTGAAGCAAGAATAGGGTGAAGAGGAGAGCAAATTGCAGTCAAAAGAAAGGAGGAAATATCGTAGTCAAACTAGTTCTAGCGCAGCATGGAAGAAAGGGAGCAAGGAGCATTTAAAGCTCCATAGAAGAAGGATAGATTACCAACATCATACTCTCCAACATCGAAGAACAAGCCCAATCATTTCTCACTCAACCATACCACACTTGGCCCATCCAAATTCATCAACTCAAGCACCACAAAAAGGGTATGTAAGAGGACTATTATACTCAATCAAAACTAATGCTATTCAAGTGTGAAGACAAGGAGCTAAGGTAAGTGAATTATCTCATTAATATTGCTTTCAAACATAGGAGATATAAGGCTATAAAATCAAGGATAAATTTTAAGGTTGTGAAAGCAAAATATATAGGAGATAACTTACCAAAAATTAAAATAATATTTGCAAGCTAACCTAGGAGATATAAGGCCTTCTACTTAGGTTGAACTATTTAATACTTTACAAATATTATTATCTTTTCTAATTTTCCAAATTAGGGAGTCATAAGGTCTACTACATCAAATTGATTTATTGGAAATTAGAAAAATTAAAATCAAATTTCAAAGGGCCATTATAAGAGGTTTATTTAAAACATTTTAAATGTTGGAAATTTATAATATTTACTTGTCTCAAATCTTCTCAAATCGAGACAAAATATCCAACATTAAAACCTCTTTAAATTTAGGAAAAGTGCTTAGTTCAATAGGAGCAATAAGGATAATAGAAATTGATTTTGGTATTTACAAAACTTTACAAAATCAACCAAAATTGAACTAAAATTTACAAAAGCACTTTATATATTGTCCAAAACATACTAGGGAGTTATAAGGCATTCTACAAAATCTAAAAATTGATACAACAAACATGGATTATTGGTATATAGACTCAAGTGCAAGTAAGCATATGATAGGAAACATACATTGGTTCAAATATCTAAAGAAGATAAATGAAAAACCAGTTGTTGTAGTAGATAGAAAAACATATGAAGTAAAAGGAATAGGAAATATTCCAGTAAATCTTAAGGATGGAAGAGGTGTGATAAAAAATGTATTGTATGTTCTAGGATTAACTACTAATCTTATTTTTATTTCTCAACTCATGGATCAAGATTTAACTATTGAATTCAAGGTTCTCACTGGTAGAAAACAATATCACATCTCTAGATAGGGAAGAATGATAGCATCAAGATCATACAAAAATGGTCTATTTGTCTTAGACACTACCATTTACTCAGCACTTTCAGTCAATGCTTCAGAAATTTGGCATAAACGACTAGGACATACCAGTGAGACATCAATGAAGGAATTATCCAGATATCAAATGGTAGAAGGACTACCCAACTTATCTCCAGAAGCTACTGTATGTCCAGAATGCCTAGCAGGAAAACAACATAGAATTCCTTTCGAACTTCATCAACACAGAGCTCAACATCCTCTAGAAATAATATATACAGATTTATGTGGACCAATGAAAGTTGATAGTGTTGGGGGACATAAATACTTTTAGTTGTTTGTTGATGATCACACTAGAAAAATGTGGGTATCCTTCATGAAGTACAAATCAGAAGCATTCAATCATTTCAAATAGTTCAAACTTCAAGTGGAAAAAGAATCAGGGAAGACCATAAAAGCACTTCATTCAGATAGAGGAGGAGAATTTATTTCCAAGGAATTTGACTCATTTCTTGAAGAAAATGGAATTAAGAGACAACTTACTACAACATACTCACCTCAGAAAAATGGAATTGTAGAAAGAAGAAATAGATCTATAATGGAAATGGTAAGATGTATGTTAAAAGAAGCACAACTTGATCACAAATACTGGGCTGAAGTAGTACAAACAATAGTCTACATACAAAATAGACTACCAACAAGAGTACTCAAGCATATTACACCAGAAGAAGCATGGTCAGGACAAAATCCCAATATAGAAAAACTAAAGATCTTCGGATGCAAAGCTTACATGCATGTTCCAAAACAAAAGAGGACTAAACTAGATGACAAGACTATGATAGGGATATTTGTTGGCTATGACAATGAATCTACAAGATACAAAATTCTAGATCCTTCTACAAATAAAGTTTACATTAGTAGAGATGTGATCTTTGATGAGAAAGCCAAGATCAACACAGATGAATCCAGTGGTGACACAGGAGTCCTCATAGATCTATCTAAAGAAGATACAATGAGTATAGAGTCAGAATCAGAATCTCAAGAACGAGATACAGAAGCATCACCAATATTGCCTAGAAAAGAACCAATATGGCTCAAAGATACTCTCAAAGAATCAAATTTGGAAAGAATGTCAGATCTCACTTCTACAGGACCACAAACTCATAGCATGACCAGAATAAATAGGGGAATGTTAAGTAACTCAGTAGAACCGACATCAACTTCTCAAGCACTAGAAAACTCACACTGGAAAGCAGCTATGGAATCTGAATATGCATCACTCAAAAAGAATAAGATATGGAATCTAGTAAATCTACCTCTAGGAAAGAAAATAGTAGGATGCAAGTGGGTTTACAAAATCAAATACAAAGTAGATGGAACACTTGACAAATACAAAGCTCGACTAGTAGCCAAAGGATATACTCAGATAGAGGGAATTGATTATGAAGAAACATTCGCACCAACAGCTCGAATGACCACTATTCGAATAGTTTGCATGCTAGCAGCACATCAGGGATGGAAACTTCATCAGATGGACGTGAAAAGTGCATTCCTTAATGGTGACTTAGAAGAAGTCTATATGACACAACCTGAAGGTTTTGTTATTCAAGGATAGGAAAGCAAGGTATGCAAACTGAATAAATATCTTTATGGGTTGAAACAAGCTCCCAGAGCATGGAATATAAAGATCAATGATCACCTATTACATCTTGATTTCAAAAGAAGTTCATCAGATCCTAGTCTATATACCAAGAAAAATGGAAATGATATCTTGATTCTCATAGTATATGTTGATGACATAGTGATTACTGGAAGTTCAGAAAAGTTAATAAATGACATCAAAAGGGATCTAGAAAAGGCATTTGAAATGATAGATCTAGGTCTAATGAACTACTACCTTGGTCTAGAGATTTATCAAGGAGAAGACAAAATAGTTATCACTCAATCAAAGTATGCAAAATCTCTCCTTGAAAAATATAGAATGATAGAATGTAAGCCCAAAGATACACCAATGGAACAAGGAATTCAACTATCCAAAAATGATAAAACACCATTGGTTTCAGCAACAATGTATCATCAGTTGATCGAAAGTCTCCTATATCTAACAAACAACCGACCAGACCTAGAATTTGCAGTAAATTATCTTTCTCGGTTCATGCAAGAACCAAGGGAAAGTCATTGGAAAGCTACAAAAAGAATACTACAATATATCAAGAAGACTACAGACTATGGATTAACTTATATGAAGGATGTCAAAGATGTTTATCTACAGGGATACTCAGATTCAGATTATGTTGGATCTATTGATGATAGGAAATCCACCTCAGGTTATGTCTTCTATCTCGGATCAGGACCCATATCTTGGCACAACAAGAAGCAACATACAATAGCACAATCATCAACCAAAGCAGAATACCGAGCAGCAATAGATACAACATGTGAAGCTCTATGGCTACAATACATACTATCTGACATGGGAATCAAACAAACTCCTACTATGATATTTTGTGATAATCAAGGTGTGTTGAATCTGATCAAGAATCCAATCATACATGAAAGAACAAAACATATTGAAGCTCAATGTCATTTCATCAGGGAATATTTTTAGAACAAGCATATCATCCTCAAGTACGTTCCTATAGAAGATCAACTAGCAAACATCTTTACAAAGGCACTTGGGAAAATCAAGTTTCAAACATTCAGAGATCATCTATGTGATTCAAGAGAACTTCATACCAAATAATGTAATACATGGGGGTGTTAGAATATATTACATCATTTGGCTATGTTAGATTACTTTGGGGGGAAGTTATCTAGTTACTTCATGCAATGTAATAAATGCACAAGTGTCAATGTGCAAGCTGTAAATGTGCAAGGTGTCCCTTGTACAACTAGGTAGAGTGTTGGCCAAGGAATCTATCTTCCTATTTAAAGGGCCACATATCTCTACTCGAATGTATCACTTCTATTCATTCAATAAGATGTTCTATTGCTTTGATCTCTATCTCGTAGTGTAATGCAATGCTGCTAAAGCCATCATAATATGCTCTTCTAAAAATATTTCAATATCCCTTTGATGGTTGGTGCTCCTTCTATGGGATGACAAATGGTCTATAGACTCTTCACTTGCCCAAGATATATTACCAAGTGGAAAATGAACTTCTCACTCCCTCATGAGGTATTACTAAGTGATACATGAACTCCTAGATGTTATGTTATTGCTCCATACTCCAATAATTTGAATTTGATCATTTCGACAATTAATTATATTGTTACAAACTATGTTGAATGCTTGGATTACCACCTCCTTCATCGCTATTTGTCTCTAAGCACTCTTTTTTCTTTCAATGTCTCTTAAAGGGTGCTCAATATTATAGACATACTCCAATGCTTACTCTTTAATAAATGTTGTCCATGAACACTCTATCATCTCCTGACGGAGTTCTATCTTCTCCAAACAATGCTCTATCTTCTCAAAAATGATGCTCTATATTATTATCCATGGCTCTTCAATGTTTTCATCCAAGTAGAACTCCTCCTTGAAGATTCAACTCACTCTCCATGGTGATTGGACTCCCTTTCTTATATTCCTTCATGCTTACTTTTCTTATCTTTTATTATACTTCGTTTTATTCCATCATTGGCTCTTATTTTCAACTTTTCGCTTCTCCTTAGTCTTTGTAATTTTCTGCAATTTGGTGCAGGTTTAATAGTGATAATGTAGCTCTGGATTGTAGCTTCAAAAACTAAGTCTTCAATACGTCATTTTACTACCTTTAAATGAAGATAATGGTACTTATAAACCTTGTTATAAATAATCTTCTTGAATGCTTAAACAAGACAATCATAAAAATTTATTTGCAACTTTTTCTCCTTCTTTTCTTGTTGTTTTACTTTCTTATTTACGATACTTATTCACTATCTAAAATTGCTAAAAATTGCAACTCTTCTCTTTCTAATGGTGCCCAAAAGTGTTGTTATTTCTCCTTAAAATGTTGTCCTACATTAAACACTATCAAGTTTTTTTAATTTGGGCTTGTTATCAGATGGCAACGATTGTACCAAGACCTTCACTCAAAATATCCATAGTTGTGATACCATTGTTGGATTTCAAAATAGGTTAACTCATAGAATACTCTATCTAGGATCTAAAGATAAAGTAAATGAATGCTACTAACAATGAAACTCAATAATAAAATTACAACAATATATTACAAACAATATCTCATAGAATATAACTTAGATGCACACAATATACAAATATTACATTAATGATACAGATTGATTACATTGCATGGATATTTTCCTCCAATATATCATTTTTTATGACTTTTTAGTTCTCTAAATTGCTTTCCTCTTTCATCCGAGAGATGCAACCTTTCATATTCCTCTCATAAAGACAAAGCTATCATATTGGCACATACATTATACAAATATAAATAATCTACCAAACTAATATTACAAGGGGTCAAAATAATGTAATATCTACAACAAATTTATCCATTGTATATAACTCTAAAATATCCATCCATGTTCAATCAAAGACTCACACTATCAATTCCACCAAGACTAGTTATTACACTTTTTACTGAAGTGAAGTTGACCCACCTTCAAATCTAGTTTTACTTGTGAGTGAATACCTTACTCTATCCCTTATCAAATCATACCAAATAATTTTAGGTTTCCCATGTTGGATTTATACCAACTAACTCTTATTACCTTCCTAGGAATTATTTTTAGACTACTAATCCATATAGCATAACAAATCTATTTTTTCAGGTAGCAATAAGATTGTACAGATGTATGTGTAGAATCCCAAGTAAATTTTGGGATGACTTGAATATTTTAAGACTAAATTATTCTTCCTTACCCAAATGATATGACTTTCAAACACCCTCTTACTCTCTCCTCACAAGCACCTAATCTTCCTTAGAGGTGAAATTAATAAAATATATGATAGGCATGGTCATGGTTATACCATTTGCTATCATGGTGGAAATTTTTCCTAAACATCAAGATAATATAATTAAATATCTAGTTCTAATTGAATACATTTAACAAGATGATTCAACCACTCATACATTCAATCCAATCAAATCATATAGTTGTCATTCACCATTTTAGAATCATATATGAATTATTTCAATACTCTAAATTGTATTGCAATATAGATATAACTCATCAAATCATGATAGAATAGCTAATATATCCCATTCACATATATTTTATCTTTTAATAATATTAGAGAATAGTGGTATGGATGTCCTACCATAAAAATTCTATATTTATGTCCTTATGGTAAATAAATTTAATTAGAACAACAATGAAAGAAGCATTAATTATCTTTATAATTTAGATCAAGCTTAACAAATGACATCACTACAACATATGATTTTTTTTACAAATACAAATACATATAACTAGATTCCTCCCCTATTCTAGAGTGATATGCATGTAAAATAAAATCAATGGAATTATAAGCAATATGATTAAATGGAACAATATCACTTTGTCTCATACTGCAACTTAGCTTATATATTTATATGGCATGCCATTGTATTTTTAATGCTAAATTCATAGTCAACTTACACATTTTCGATAGGTTCTTATAATCATCATTATTATACAAAAATAATGTGATATAATTTTTATAGAACATCATTATAGTCATGAATTTCTAGGATGATCACCAGGTATTCAAAACATTGACATGTTACATAGCGACTTGTTTATGTGATAGAATTTTTTCTAGAAACTTCTACTATAGCTAGAAAAAAAATTATTATTTTATAAAGACAATATTTGCTTTAACAACAAAAGCAATTACATATCATCTTGAATAACCTTTTTAAATAATAGGGTACAAGTCAAGTTTGTATAACAATTATTAGCTTTACTCACAAGGCAAAAATTGTATTACTTTATTTTTTATGAATTACTTTAACTTTTTATTCCCTTGAATGACTTAGCCTTGCATCAAATTGTTTACAATGTAGACAATATAGCATCATGAAAATTTTATCATTATAGAGAGGACTACATGGTAAAATCCAATATTTTATTTTAATTGAGTTTATTTTTATCAATAATTAACCCTTGCTTGGACCATTACTTTTTGATTTCAACCTATGTTGCTTATTAATAGACATATATATTGTATAAGGTGTACACGATCCATCCAACTGCAAATGAATCTCATCAATATTACATATAAGTTGATAGGATGGAGAGAAAAATTAGAGTGATTTATCACCTAGCAAGGGAATTGTCACCATGAATTACCTCTCAGTTCTATTTCTTGTCGAGGATAACTGACCCTTCAACAAGGATATTAGATACAAAGCGCTAGCATTTCAAAAAGGAACTTATGGATGTGGTAATCTATCTAAATAAGATCATGAAAATCATACAATATAACACATAGGGGATGCATACTATCTACTTTAAGTAATATACTCATGCATACTTATAATATAATCATTTTTAAATCATAACTTGGATAAATTTCCTATCGAAATATTCCACTCGATTAGTTTTCAAGGTTTAATTTATTATAAATTATTCAAACACACACCAATGCTCATGTTCAAGCATACCACCTCTTTATTCACACATATAGGACATTAATTACAAGTATAGTCTACAATACATCAATATATAGGTTAAGTTTTCTCATAATGGCTCTAAATATTCTAACCATTCAACTTGGAAATACAATAGTTTATCTATTAAATAAACATGGTAATGGAGGTTACAAATATATTTTCAACACCAAGTACCATACCTATGGCATGCCTATATTCCATAGGATAAAAGTAAAACAAGACTCCACTGAGTAAAAATGACAACCAATTTGACAAATAATGAAGCAACCAAAGAAAGAGGTCAATTTCATATGCAATATTGTCCCAAAATGTTGTGTTAGAATTAAAGATGAATATTTATTGGTGTTTTTGATATATGTAACATTCATAGCCAACACTTTCAATCTATCCAATTTTACAACTTAGAAAATACTTCCTGGTCCTTTGCCAAGGTGAAAACATAAGTGTTGCTACTTCTAAAAAATCAATCATGATGTTTAAAAACTATTCCATGATCTTAAATTTATATATAGCAATGATATTTTAAAATTGGAATAGGTGTTTATGAAGGAAACATACAATAGATATTGGATGCAAACTCTTTTAAGTTCTTCACCTTCTAACTCAACAAGTTTAAAATATAGTAAATTGTATGTGTAGAAATTTTCTCATATGTGTGTGTTGCCATCTTAAGCACAAAAAATTTTTATGTTAGAGAAAAATAGGTTTGATATTCCCTATCTAGTTTAGTAAGGTTTTAGATATGCAACAATAATAAATTTAAATTCTTTAATCTAAGGTATCAAATTTAAGAACAATAATGAATTCAAGGTATAGCTCATCAAATGCAAACCTTCTAACTAAGGCATCCAAGTTAGGTACAATTAGTCTATAAAATTCAAATTGAGGCATTAATATTGAGTACAACCACTCTATAAAACTTCAAACTAATACATCATGATTAAGTACAACCACTCTATAAACCTTTAAACTAAGACATTATTATAAGGTATAGTCAATCTACAAACATTCAATCTAAAAAATCATGATTAGGTACATTCACTCTATATATCTTCAAATTGAGACATCATGATTAGGTATAGTCACTCTAGAAACCTTCAAATTAATGAATTAATATTAGGTATACTCAATCTATAAACCTTCAAATTGTGTTATTAATTATAGCAAAAAGAACAAGTATATTAGTACTCTTAGTACAAAGCATTAATACTTAAGTTTTCTAGTATAAATATAGTAGGTATAATGATTTTAGAAACACTACATGCATAGTTCTCATCCTAAAATGTCAAGTTAAGGTGTAGTAGCAAGAGTGAGTAAGAAGATTTCAAAATGAGACCTCAATTTAAGTACAATGATAAGGAAATACATGTACTTTGGGGATTCAACTTAAGTACAATAGCAAGAAAGAGTATCCATGCATTCTAAGTGCAATGCTAAGGTATTAAGTTTAGCTACTTCTAATATGATCTTTCTATTCAAGCAAATGATAAAGACTATTACCAAACATCATATTCATAGATTCATAGTTCAAGGGTCTTAATATCTTAACTATGAGGATTTAGGATCAAGAATGATAATTACTATTTGGAATCAAATCAATTATATCTCACACATGATAAACCTTATTCTTACATTAATTATAGGACATCACTTAAATAGTGAGCCTTAATGCAACTCCCTATCAATCCATGGGATGACAAAGGATTTATAACTATTAATCAAAATTAACTAGTCATAGTACAACAAGTAAGGAGAGATTTACCCTACTGATAGTCACACTTAGATACTTCTCAAAATAGATATATGTTTCATATAAACATAGCATGTTGATCTCATATGAAGAAAAGTGACAACATAGTCATTGTATATCATGTATCCCTCACTAGAAATATAGAGATTTCCTAGCATTTTAGGATGGAGAACCACAAGTATAACATTATATAAGTAGGTCAAACAGTTGATGGTGTCCTCAAGATTAAGTCCATAAGTAATCTAAAAAATCTTGAGTTTTATTTGAGGATTAGCCTTGGGTAGATTATTTCCCATTTCTCAAATATTTAGTTTGGTTATAAAATTTTCCATTGATATCATTGACTCTATATTTTGAGAAGGCCATAGAATATTAGTTATCAAGTTTGGAATCTAAAGCGTTTGGTAAATTCATTTAAGCATACCTTCATCCAACTTTAAAATACCAATGTTTTACATACTATAGTACATCTAAGGACTATATCGATTTACAATAGAACATTTCCAAAAATAATTATGTAAACTACGAAAATGGAAAATAGATGATTGTCTTCCAAGCAAGCACTAACACATGCAAACATAACTCTCTTTTCTTGAAATTCAAGGAAATCCAATGTTTCCAAAGAAAAATACAAAATCCCCTATCTAATAATGTATTCTAACAAAACATCATGGGGATGCAAGGACTTTGTTATAAAATCATGGCTAGATATAGAAAGCACAAATGGGTACCTCCAAGTTTGCTTCCATCAAACTAAGGTTAAAACACAAAAAGTGTTAGCGTACTAAACAATATTTGTCTCTATTACATTATTAGCGTATTGTTAAGCTTACTGTTACACTGTTGTAACAGAGTTCAGTTGCCTGTGTCTATTCACGGCACTGTACAATGTATTTATACAATGCTGCAATAATACAATAGTGTTCGTTACATTTCACATGGTATCAGAGCCACCGATTTTTTTTGGCGAGGTGATTGCAGAGGTGTTTGCGTTTGCGGGCATGATTTTTTCTTTCAGCCCGTGCACTAGCTCGTCGTCGTCCGGAGACGAAGGTAGCACCAGCCGCGCGTAGACGTTCGGTGTTCGAAGACGTCAGCTCGGCGCGCTGCGTCACGCAGACGTGCACGTCCGAGCCGCGTCGCCAGAGGAAGGGTGCTCCGGGAGAAACCGTGGACACAGCCACGCGCAGGGGAAGGGAGCATCACCTCCCCCCATTTGTGCAGGCCCGTGCGACAGCAGGGCTGTTGTGCACCGCGCAGGGGACCCCCCTCCCCCCCGCGCGCGGGAAGCGGTGCACAGCTGCCACGTGACAGCAAGGCTATCGTGCACCGCACAGGGGACAAGGCGTAGGCCTATTGCGCCACCCGCGCGACCTGCTACACAGGGGACAGGCCTGTCACGGCCCTGCTACGCGACAGAGAGCTTGCTAGGGCCGAGGGCCCCCCCCCACCCACCGCAGAGTGGGAATTTTAAATTCCCGCCCGCGCGGGAATTGAAGGGGGTATAAACCCCCCCACCTTTGGCGCAGCGCGAATTGCGTGCTGCGCATGCTCTTCCCCGCCCCCCTAATTTGGAAAAAAAAAGAAGAAGAAGAAGAAGAAGAGAGCGGTCGAATTTTGAATTTCGACACAGCCCCTCCCGGGTGGATTTTTTTTCGGAAAACAGAGCGAGCGGTCGAATTTCGGAAAAGCAGCACGAAATTTCGACGCAGCCCCTCCCGGGTGAATTTTTTTTCGGAAAACCAGAGCGCAGTGATCTTCGCGTTCAAGCGGCAGCGGCCGAGCAAGCAACCAGGCCGAAAGCAGAGGAGGAGGAGGAAGAAGGTGTTCAAAAAGGAGGAGGCTCTTGATCTCTTTCGGATCAGCCCGCTGGCTCACGTGGTCGTGAGCCGTGCGGTAAGGCTCAGGGAGCCTGCAGGTCGGGGGTTCAAATCCCGCCGACTCCCCCCTAAGGTATATTTTTTTTGCAAAGTTAATTTTTTAATTATTATTTTTTTTAATTAAAATTTTTAATTTTAATTTTTTAATATAGTTTTTTAACTTTATAAATTAAAATTTTAATTTTAATTTATTTTTTATAAGTTTAAAAACTATATAAATTAAAATTATTTATTTTAATTTTAAATTTATAATAATTATTAAAATGCTTTGTTAAAGAAAGCCTTTTAAGGGGGGATATTTTTTCAAAAAATCAAAGGGGGATAGTGAGTAATTTTTCGAAAAATAGCAATTTGGCAAATTGTAAAAGGTGCATTTTCGACTGTGACCGACACCTTGTGGGTTATTCTTGTGGGCAATTTTTTATGTTGTATGTTGCATATTTCATTTTTGCACTATAACATTAAAAACTTAAAATCAAAACACTCCCTAAGTCCCCGGAATATAAAACCCATCCGTGCAATTTTATTGCACTGCAGCGTTCGGTATTTGTGATACCTCTGGCCAGCACTTACAGGTAAAGCTGTCGTGATTTGGCTACTGTATCCGCCGCCTAATATAGCTGCTACAACGACGTCTGAGCTTGTTCTCTATAAATCGTCGGGGAGGAATAAGTACGCCATTTTTGCATTTTTTTACTCCATCCACTACCCTTTATCGCACTTGTGTTTAGGCGTAAATCTGACGAAGTATTCTTCATAGTGTTTAGGGGAAGTTACGCCCCACGCATGAGAAGAATCTTCTATGGTAGGTGCCATCAACAAGGCGATTCCCTTTCAGTACCGCTTATGTTCCACGTATCGTATGATCTCTAAAACTCACCTATAGTCTCCCTCACGTAAGGGCGGGTGATTTTTGTTGATCTTTCTAAATACCTATAGTTTCCCTCACGTAAGGGCGGGTATTTTGTACGGTATATTGGCCTAGCAAAAGGTATATCGAAAGGGGGACCAATTGGTGATATAAGGAACCTTCACTATGGCCGTTGTTGCAAAGTTGATGACTGATCCGCATCAGTTATTGAAAGGTCCAAATTATACACCATGGAAACATAAGATGAAGGCTATTCTCCAAATGGAAGATTTGTGGGATATTGTTACTGGAGTAGCAACTAGGCCTTCACCAACGGCGGGATCCACGAGGTCCTTGAGCGGATCAGATAGCTTTTGACAAGAAAGACAGTAGAGCAAAGGTGCTCATTTTGTTTGTTGTTTCAGATGAAGTGCAACCTCATATAGTTGACAAAGCAAGTGGTAAAGAGGCATGGGATGCCCTTAGAACCATCTATGAGGGGAAGAATGAATCCACCATTCTTCATCTTCAACAACAACTTCATAACCTGAGTTTGAGGCAGGGTGAAACAGTTGAACTCTTTCTGTGCGGAGTGTCTGAGTTGAAAGAGAAATTGAGTTCTCTCGGAGATACTGTGGACGAAAAGCTTCTCATTTCACTTGTGATGAGAGCTTTACCTTCTTCATTTGATATGTTGATAACCTCCATCCAGGTGTCTCAACGACAAATTACCTACATCGAGTTGGTCAATCTGCTTCAACAACGGGAGGCACGCCAACTTCACAAGGATGATTCTTCCAATACGGCCCTATACACCAACGGGGCGGGGTTCTAGGAAGAAAGGTAATGGGCAAAAAGGAGGCAACTTTCGAGAAAGGAGGAAATTATCAACAGGATACGAAAGGAAAAGGCAAACAACCTCAACGAGAAGAAGAGGTGGTGCAAGATCCGTGAGAAAGACAACCATGACACCAACAGGTGTTGGCATAAGAACAAGCGAGAAAGGCCAAAACAAACCACAAAATAAGAACAAGCAACCCCAGGTGAATGTTGTTGTTGAAGAATCTGACTCAGATTCTGAATGGGCACACAAGGTGCTCATGACTACCACAGATTCCACACAGAGGGATCCTATTTGGTATGTCGATTCTGGAGCTAGCAAACATATGACTGGCGACAGATCGTGGTTTGAATCATTTGTGGCCAAAGAGGGCAAACCTGTCACCATTGTCGATGATAAAACCTACAGGGTTCAGGGAGAGGGTACAGTTTCAGTCACTCTTCCTGATGGCAAGTGTCAGATTGACAAAGTCCTCTATGTTCCGGGATTGGCTAACAATTTGTTGTCAGTGACACAAATCCTGGACAGAAATATGGTTGTCAACTTTCGTGTTGAGAATGGAAAGAAGTGTTGTACCATTACCAGGAAGGGTAAGCAGATTGCAATGACTTCATATAAGCACGGCTTATTTGCACTAGATGCTATCTCTACTCCACATGTTGCCATGATTGTCTCTACCAAGGAGGCAACTTCCCTATGGCACAAGAGATATGGGCATCTTAGTTCTGGCTACTTACTTGAGCTCAGCAAGTATGAGATGGTAAAGGGTCTTCCTTCCCTTTCTGCCACATTGCCAGTGTGCTCTGACTGCTTGGCAGGAAAGCAGCATAGAGTACCATTTGAGAAGAGCTCTACAAGAGCACGAAAACCTCTGGAGTTAATTCACACCGATCTATGCGGTCCTTTCACACCCAACAGTGTTGGAGGGAAGAGGTACTTTCAGTTATTCGTAGATGACTACTCACGAAAGATGTGGGTTTTCTTTCTCCAACTGAAATCTGAAGCTTTCGCATTCTTCTAGCGAGTTCAAGAAATCCGTTGAGAAGGAGTCAGGAGCTTCTATTAAAACTCTTCGCTCAGATCGAGGGGGAGAGTTTACCTCTAATGAATTTTTTGCATTCCTAGATAAGCATGGGATCAAGAGACGGTTAACAACTGCCTATACTCCTCAGCAAAATGGAGTTGCTTGAGAGAAGGAACCGTTCTATCATGGAAATGGTTCGTTGTATGCTCACAGGAGCTACTCTTGGGCAACAATATTGGGCAAGAAGCTGTCACCACTGCAGTGTATCTGTTGAATAGGGCACCCACAAAGGCCCTAAAAGGAATGACTCCACAGGAAGCATGGAGTGGTCGAAAACCCTCCATATCTCATCTACGTATTTTTGGGTGTCAAGCTTTCATGCACATACCGAAAGAGAAAAGGAAGAAGCTAGATGAGAAAACACTGAGATGTATTTTTCTTGGTTATTCTGAGCACTCTAAAGGATATCGGTTGATAGATCCTTTGACCAAGAAAATTCATATCAGCAGAGATGTTGTCTTTGATGAAGCTTTCACATCACAGAGCACATCTAAAGTACACCAAGATATTGTGGAAACTAAGGAAGAGAAGATTCCTTCGTCAGCACGGACAGGAGGTCCTTCTACATCTTCTTCACCACCATCGAAGAAGAATCCTAAATGGTGTACAAATACAATCGAGAGATGCAAATTTATCCACTCCTCCCAATTTGAATTTGGATAGACCTCGTACACGCGGTATGGCTCAAAAGGAAAGAGAAGCCAAAGAAGCTGGTGAGGTTGATGATCTTTGTCAATCTTTTGAGGAACTTTATGTGACTCCAAGTACAGAAGTTGAGGATATGGATATTGATGATGACTGGGCATTCATGTCTACCATAGATAGTCTTGAACCTGCATCGGTGCAAGATGCTCTCGGTGAGCCTCGGTGGAAGGCCGCTATGGATACGGAGTATGAGTCTCTGATGAAAAATAAAACTTGGAAGCTTGTTGATCTGCCGCATGGAAAGAAACCTATTGGCTGCAAATGGGTATACAAAGTCAAGTACAAGGCAGATGGAACAATTGATAAGCATAAGGCCCGTCTTGTTGCAAAGGGCTATGCTCAAAAGGAAGGCATCGACTATGAGGAAACTTTTGCACCTACTGCTCGGATGACCACAATTCGGGTTATGTGTGCTATGGCAGCACAATATGGGTGGAAAGTTCACCAGATGGATGTCAAAAGTGCCTTTCTAAATGGTGATCTCCAAGAAGAAGTCTATATGACTCAGCCTGAAGGATTTGAAGTGGAAGGCCAACAGCGGAAAGTTTGCAAATTGGTCAAATCCTTGTATGGTCTGAAACAAGCTCCTCGAGCTTGGTATATAAAAATGGACAATCACCTTATGCAGCATGGATTTAAGAGATGTCCGTCAGATGCAAACCTCTATTTCAAGAAACAGGGTTATGAGATAGTGTTGCTTGTACTCTATGTGGATGATCTGCTCATTACAGGGAGTTCAGAAACTATGATCTCTACTGTCAAAAGAAACTTGTGCAAATCTTTTGAGATGACAGATCTCGGACTTCTCCATTACTTGTCTTGGTCTGGAATTCAGCCAGAAGGAGCACTCCATCAAAGTGTCTCAGAAAAAGTATGCCAAGACATTGCTGGATAAATATCGCATGGTGACTGCAAGCCAATGGCAACTCCAATGGAGAATGGACTTCGGTTATCGCGATATGATGACTCACCTCGGGTAGATGGTACTCTCTATCGACGATTGATTGGGAGTCTCATATATCTGACCAATACTAGGCCAGATCTTGTATTTCTTGTCAACTATCTTTCGAGGTTCATGCGGGAGCCTAAGACCACTCATTGGAAAGCAGCAAAACGTGTTCTTCACTATGTCCGTGGTACTATGGAATATGGCCTAGAATACAAGAGGAACAACAAATTCTTCTTGCAAGGATACACGGACTCCGACTATGCCGGATCATTTGATGATCGCAAGTCAACTTCTGGATACATTTTTCATCTGGGATCCGGTCCTGTCTCTTGGCATAGCAAGAAGCAACAGGTGGTTGCTATTTCATCAACAGAGGCAGAATATCGCGCCGCACGTGAAGCTATGTGCGAAGTGATATGGTTACGTCGCATTCTGACAAGTATGGGCCATCCATCAAAATCTCCAATACACTTGTTTTGCGACAATCAGGGTGTTCTGAACCTCGTCAAGAATCCAGTCCATCATGAAAGAACAAAGCACATTGACACACAATGTCATTTCATTCGAGATGAAGTTCCAAAGCACCGAATTCAGCTTCAGCACATTCCCATCGATGCTCAAGTTGCAGACATTTTCACTAAGGCACTTGGACGTGTCAAATTTGAATTGTTTTGCAGCTCACTTTGTATTGCAAAATAATGTAAGGGGATGTTAGTAGTTTAGTATAGCTATTAGTTATTACATTACCCAAATAATGTAATAAAGGGGGATGTTAGCGTACTAAACAATATTTGTCTCTATTACATTATTAGCGTACTGTTACGCTTACTGTTACACTGTTGTAACAGAGTTTAGTTGCCTGTGTCTATTCACAACACTATACAATGTATTTATACAATGCTGCAATAATACAATAGTGTTCGTTACATTTCACAAAAAGTCCTTTAGAAATTTCCTCCTTTTCCTTTAAAATTATAAGTGCAAGATTTTCTATTATGGTCCCTATCTGCTTGTCAACATGTCTCCTACATGGATAGAATAGGGTTTAAAAAGAGAAAATATGGTTGAAAATTGGTGCTCTCCCAAAATTGATAATGCACGTAGAACTAAAAATTTGAATAAGGAAACCCAAAATAAATCTTGTTTGGATTCATGCAACTAGTTTTAGATTTGATTATGGTTTAGTATCTTCTTCATTTTGAGTTTGGAATTCAAAATTAGATGTTTCCCAAAAAATAAATTATACTAAGTTTCTAGGGTTTGTCACTCTGACATCACTTTCCTACCAAAATTCATATGCACTCAATATAGTCATTTCCATTGAAGGGTAACTTAACCTTATCCAACTCCTCTTGGTTCCAATTTCAAGGGTCATTGAAGGTTAGAATGATAATTATCCCTATTTCATCCCTTTTGAATATTATAATGTGGCTTAAGATCATTACCACTTTAATGTCTATATTTTTTTCAAAAAGGAAAACTAAACTCATGGTGGATTTATTTGAATAGAAAAAATACAATACACTTTTCACTTATGCAATACAAACAATGCTTATAAAAATATTATTAAATACAATGTACTTATTTCACTTAAACCAACTCTATCTATCATGCAAATGCAATTTATCAGTGGTGAATACACGAGTTTCACTTTTCTACTCATGTTGTTAATTAGCATTTAATGACCTTTCATCGATAAAAATATCCCTCTTATTCTCAAATGAGGTCTCCCCCTATTAAAAAATCCAACCAAATTTGTAGTTAGACATGTTTTAGCAATTAGATAAGATCACATGTATATCATAATGTAATTACCAACTTAGCATTTACAAATAATAAACATAAATTCCATGTTATTCATAACTCCAAGTAGATTTTCATATATACTAAATATATATGGAAATTAAGTTGTCATTTAAATTTTATTAAAATTTGAACTATGGCATCCTTTCCCTCTAAAAAGATTCATCATTTCAATGATGACAAAATGAAAGTCATACATAATATAATTTTACTAAAAATTTCAAAAAAATTGTAGTGAATTCAACACAAAATGATAAAATCAAATTATATCAACCATATTGTTCCAGATCAACATATACAATAAAATCTCATCCAAATACATATTTGTCAATAAAAATTTCATTTTTGGGTATTCATATTATCAAATAATAGATTTTAAATTAGGCATATGGATATCTATGGAAATATAATATTTAGTTTTGTCATAATTATTTTAGCAAAAAAAAAAAATTATTTGGTATTTATGAAAATAAATGAGGAGAAAACCTCTAAAATTCTTCACCATCTTCCCATGTGGTATTGTTCTCAATGTATTGGTCCCATAGGAACTTGCATTAAGTTATTCCTCTATTAAACAAATGTAATCTATGTGTCTCTAAGATTCTTATTGGCTTGAATTGGACCACACCTAGGTCTTACACCTATAATACTTACCAATAATGAATGTGAGACGCATCAACATGTTATGGTTTCAGAAAAAGGGATATACAACATACCATGGACCTAGGAAAGAGCTAGCGATAGAGCAAGTTGATAATTAATATGGTTGACCACTTCCACAACCTCAAAGGGTCCTACATATTTCAGTGCTAATTTGGTTGTATTACCAAATTTTATAGAGTTCTTATGAAGATTTACCCTAATAAATACTTTATCTCCCACTAAAATTCACCTTGTAATTTTGTTCTAATTAGCATAGCTCTTGTGCCTATTAGCGAATTCCTTTAGCTATTAACTTTTAGCTTCACTTGTTCTTCTATCTCCTTTAACATGTTCAAACCAATGATCATTGGTCCTTAATTATTTATAAATTGAGGAATTCCCTTTACCTTTTGCCATAGAATGCTTCAAATGGAACCATTACCATGCTAGAATGATAAGATTTATTACATGTGAAATCCACTAGAGATAGATATTCCTCCTGCCTATACTATTGATCCATATAATACATCCTTATCAAGTCTTATAGGACTTGATTTATCCTTGTAGTATAACCATAGATTGCTAGGTGGTATGTTGAGCTTATGTTGAATTTAGTTCCTATAGTAATAGTTAAGGTTTACTAGAATTGTGATGTAATTCTAGTGCCTTTATCATATGAGATCCTTTAAAGCACCCTATACAACATAAACATCTCTTGCATAAGATTTCATACCAAAATTGGAGTATTATACTTAATATATCAAGAATAAAATGTGCTACTTGGTCAATGTGCCATAATAGAAAAATTGGCACACTCATCCATCCTCTATCTTCTATCTAGGGGAAGTATGCCACAATCAAAATTTGCATGTCATCCCTCCTCTCCCTAGGCTTATGAGCTAAACTTACCTACTGCTCTAGCTAATGGTGGCCTCGATGGTGGCATGTTCATAGACTACAAGGCAGTCCACATTTGCAACTGTGTCCTACTTTGGAAACATTGCAAAGGTAGAGAAGGCTGCATTCACTCCATAGTAACTACTTGATGATAAAGCATCCTATAATACATAATCCTCTAACTAGATGCTTGTAGATCATATCTTGCCCACTAAAGTTCCTACTATAGTAGCTTGATCGCCTGATCCTACTGGCTACTTGTAATGATTGTCATGCCCTCCACTCATGCCTACCACCTCTCTTGACCAAGCTAGGCCACCTCCCCTATCAATATATCTTCCTCCATGTAGACACCTAAACATGTCAATTTGAGGAGACTACCTAAATGGACTCCTTTTAGACCATATAACCCACCTTGGGTAACTTTAGGGCTAAAATAGTGATTTTCACAACTTAAACGAGCATAATTCCCCATAAAACCATGGCCATATCAATCCAAGACGGTTGCCAAATCGTGGCCATATAAAACTGAGGCGGTCACCAAAAAAGCAAGTTTAAAAATAAAAGACACTTAACTAGTAATCAAAACTACCAATTAACCCTGCACATGATATCACAAAAGGCATTAAGTGTCCTACATGAGCCAAAATTAGAAAAAAACATACAATTATCAATCGCATGAGATTTTAGAGATAAGCATTCACTTTTCTTAATGTGAACTGCCTCTTTGCTTTTTCATGTAGGGTGATTTTGCTATTTTTAGCTTCCATACAAGAAGTCTATTAATTAGAACCCACCCCTCAATTGAAAAGAGATATGCAATTAAAGCTTTTGAGCAACAAAGTGCTACCAAAATTGTACCTTGAACTCAATATTTTGCGCAATGAAGTGCTACCCATTTTGATCCTCTAAGCCCTCTCACTGCTGAGATCATGTTTTCATATTACTACAAAGGATTGTAAGCCATGCTTTCATATTCCATGTGATCAAATATAAAAGCTTCAATGACCATTCCAATACATCAAGTTTCTCTCCCAGCACAACAATCTATCGACAAAACACCTCAAGGTATCTTGAACACCGCCCAAACCTAGTATCAAAAAGATAGTCCTAGGTTAGTGGCTATATCGACCCGAGATAATCTACGTATAAGATCATATCAACCTGAGATAGTCTATAGATAAGGTCATTTCGACCCGAGATGGTCTCAGCTAGAGACCTAATTTTTTAATTTTTTTGATTTGCATAGCTTAGAATAGCATTTTTATTGTTTCTGCATTTATTATATTTTAGTTTATATATGCATTTGTAAATATTTCTTTTAATTTATCGTATTCATCACATTTAATACGATCACAATTTTGGTGGGCTCTTCATATGCTTTTGATACATTTCTAGTTTCTTTATGTGTAGACTATAGAACCACGAGGGCAAAGAAGCACAATATTCACATCATACTCATTACGGTGGTCATGGAAAACCCGCCTCCAATTGATTTGCATTAGTAAGAAGATCATTCACTGCACCAGGATGATTCAGAAGGGATTAAAACCCTCCTATTTGTATTTATTGTATTGCACTTATGAACTACCTCAAGGGGACATGATTGTAATATGTTTTGATAAAGACAAGTTATCATTAATAAAAAGGTTATTGTTTTTATCATCGTATTTCGATTATGTGCATGTGTTCATTATTACTTTTACATCATTGTTGCTTTATTGGTGCACAAATTTTGGGCTTTTAAATGGTGATCACAGTGGGACCTAGTCCTAATTTTAGCTTTCTAATTGATTACTAATAAAATTTTTCTTTTATAGGTACACAATCATAACCATCTCAGGTTGAGATGGCCACTAAACTACAACCATCTCAGGTCAAGATGACCCTTGTACTGCAGTCATCTCAAGTCGATATGACCTTGAAGAAGGATCAAAATAGTAACAAAATGACAAATATTTTGCAAACATAGGATTTCATGATAAGTTTTGCTATATTTCTCTTTTTTGTTTCTAAAAAAGCAAGTAGAAAAAGATAGATTTAAAGCATTTGTAGAGATTTTATTGGTTTAAAACAGTCAGACAACAACCATCTCAGGTTGATATAGTCTTTGTCTATGACTATCTCAGGTTGAGATGGCCTCTATCTATGACTGTCTCAAGTTGAGACAATATCTGTTTGTAGTCATCTTAGTACGAGATGGTCTCGATCTATAATTTTCTAGTTTACTTGCATTGTTTTCTACTCAAAGGTTGAATATCATATAGGTTTTTCTGAATATTAAACATACAATTTTGCATTTAGTGAAATATCATTTGTATGCTCTCTATTTTATTTTTGTAAAAATTTTAAAATGAACCCACACACTCATGAGGCAATATAATGTTAGTTGAATTTCATCACCAATGAATGACAACAAGGGCATTCATCTCCCACCATAGATTGGCCCATTTCCAAACCATAGTAGCCTTGCAAGTGGTTTTTCAAAATTCATCACTAAAAAATCCCCTACTATTGGGTGCATTCTAGGGTAGGTTAGGATTAGATACCCCTTAACCATAAGGCTCAAGAATAAGTGAAATGTAGCTATCATTCTTGTCTAAGCATGTCTGAGTGTGAATCAAAATCCTGGCTGGGCAAGTAGCAGGACTTAGACAGTGTGACCTCTTTCAGGAGATAAATTATTTTCTTAGGATATCCATCAACCATAACCAACATCCTAGGAAGCCACTTTTTGTTGCTTGTGTTGCATTCCTTGATAAGGGGGTGTGCATAAACTACATTTTATTAGTTTTCATTTAATTTACTTATTATTTTTCATAGGAATAGGATCTCAAAATCAAAACACACAAAAACAAATTAAAAAAATCAAGAAAAAATAAAAAAATACAAAAAACATTGCTTTCTTGCTTGTTTGTTTATTTATTGTTTGCATTGTTTAGACAATGATAACAATACATAATCAAACTCAATCTAGAGCTAGTGCTAATAAAAACCCACATAGAGAAATGGAACATCCTTGATATAGTCAAGAGGACCTTGCCATTCCTGACTGGCACCTTGGCACATGCCATAACTTGAATATCTCATATAAGGAATCAAACCTTCAAGAAATCCCTATTCAGGAAGCACCCATAGGTCCTAAGTATGATAAAAAATAAGACCTTCCTAATCTAGAAACTTTGTTGGATTTATATAAAAAGAATCATCCACCCACTGTAGCACCCTAAAATTGGTGCAGTTAAACCCTTAGTAAAAAGATAAAAATTTGAATTTTAACCCCGAAACCGCCTGTTAACCGCTCACCCCATTTTTTGTGCCATTTTTAGGAGTTGTTTTGACCATTGGATGATATCATCGTCGATCAGACGAAATCGTCCCAGATCGGATGAATTCGTCTGGAACAAAACGTCCAGATGATTTCATCCCAAAATTGAATTTTCATATTTAGCTTCTATTTCAACAACCTCTCCAACTTGGGCAAAAGCGTGTCTACGTAGTTGGAGATTCCTCCATTGAGGATCTCCCAGATTGGGATGATCCCCAACCTCCTAACCTCCCCCTAATCCTATATAAATTGGGATTTTCTCAGTTTATCCCCTTGGTTAGCTGATCCCATGATTCCCTGCTTGATTTTCCTTGCCATTTAGTTTTGCTATGTCAAGACATCCTATCCACCATTGTTTGCACTCGTAGTTTTAAATTTTCATTACAGGTTTTCACTGTGCTTCAGTTGGAGAAAGCTCGGATTGTCGTAGGCGATTCCAGACAATTTCGGATGATCCTATCGCAGATCGACGAAGATATCGTACGATTGGAGGCAATCTCAACTGCAGTTCAAATTGGGGGCAACCAGAGCCCTGAGTTTGCATCCTTTGTTTGTCTTCTTTATTTTACTATGCATTAGTTTGATTTATTTTTATTTTGCATCCTGAAGTTCACCTTATTTAGCATAAATGCATGATAAAGTTAAAATAAGTTATTAAAACAATGCATTTCCTTTAATTTGCTATCTAGATTTATCAGTTAGGTAGTTATACTATCATTTCTATCATTTTATATTATTCTTGCAGTAGCATTTTTGTTTTTTTGGTGTCTATTTCTGTGATTGCAGGTTTCTGATAGATTTGTCTGATGAATTTGTCAGATCAATGATGATCTTGTCTGATATCAGATGATCGACTGTAATCTGGGATGATTCTATGCAATTACAGATGATCCTATCATATTCAAGATGATATGGACTATTACAAGCTTCAAAATCTTCATCAGACATCCATAATCAGGTGCATTCTTTATCATTGCGTATAATATTTACATTTGGGATTCATTCCTACTTTCTGTATTCACATAAATCAATATTTTCATATAGAATAGCTTAGATTCATTCTGGACAACCTAGGGATATGAATGATTAAAGTAAAAAATGAACATATCAAAACCATTCTCAACCTAGGCATGGAATGCCACTCAAAGTTTCCTGGTGAACCTACCATCCATCAAAAATTCACCCTTATACCCCTCCCCCGAGAGGCGCGACCTTCAAAGGGCCTCTCAGTCCGAGGTATTGTCCCATCCTTCTCGCATCCCCCTTTCGGGCACGAATCCTATAGCCTGAAGGTAAGGATGCAAAAAATTTGGAGCGATACATTTTTGGTGAACCCGACGTGAAACTAAAAGCCTTATGAAAACAAACAAAAGTAAAAAAAAATAACAAAAAAAATAATAATAATAATAAATGCATTGTTAAAAACATCTAGAATCATAGACAAACAATTAAAGTTGCATATCATATTTAGATGGTAGATTATAATAAAATATGAGCTATCACCATTAATGTTGAAAATCAATTAACAACTGATGCGTAGTCGTTATACCATCATTAATTCTCAATGAATCTGTCAATCCAGGGCAGTGTACAAGGCTATCTCATGGGAGAAGAAGTGAAACAGCTATAACTTAGGTCAATCTAGGGCAACAAGTCTTATTGGTGGAACTGATTGTGTGGGGGGTTTTGGAACATTCCTATCTCTAAATTGCATAAATTAAATCTGAATCTAAGTTGCAGAATTGGAAACTAATCATTAACTACATAAATGAAGTCCTAATTACAATTGCGTAATGAGACCTAATTATATTGCAGAATTAACAGTTGCATAATTGAAAGTCTGATCCTAATTGCAGAAAGGAAATCTAATTACTTTTGCAGTAATGAAAGTTTAGATCTAATGTGGAAATAAAAACTATCAAAGTTCTGGTAACAGAAGGTTGTCAATCTTCCTCGTTCAGATTTTGACAAAGAAACATAAAATGCAGGAAATTGCTGAAAAACAATAAATTCTAGAAATAACAATCTAAAAATAAAGTGGAAACTTTGCTGAAAGTAAGATTGCAACTAAAAATTTAAGCACAAGATTAATCTAAGCATAAATAAACTAATACTGCAAATATTGTCAACTATTTACAAGCAATTGACATAACAAGTTCTACAACTCATTCTGACACAAAAAATCGAATAAAACCTCCTTTGTTAGTCCTCATCCTAGGTCTGGAAGTGGCCAGCCTCTTTGTCCAGAAGAAGGTGCAAGTCTCTTTTTTTCTAAATCTTAATCACATTCATTTACAAGTAATTTGAAATAGAACCGGTGCACTTTATTGATCAAAAGACATGATTACAAGAATTCTAAAACCATTACAGGATCGTAATACAATTTCTAGTTATACTCGTATTTTCTCGCTAGCTTCCTTACTCTATTTTCTACCTCTTTTTCTATCTACCTCGCTCAACCCGAACGGGAGCAATATTTATAGCTATCCTATGATCTGATTACAAACAAAGAATATCAAAAAGATCTAATCCTACAATGTTGCAACAAATTCTGGTTTTATCCTAGAAGAGGACTAAAACTTGATCTTTTCCTTAATGATGGCTTTGGTCGGCAATGACGGCAAAGACAGATGGAAGATATTTCTCTTTACTTTTTCCAACCTTTATTTCCTTTTTTGGCTTCAAAATCGGTCAAAAGGTCAAAAACACATTCTCGTTCTTCATTCCGAAGATAAGTGGCTTCATTCCGAAGACAATGCGCTTTCCATTTCCGAAGATCGCTCATTTCCGAAGATACCGCATTCTCATTCCGAAGATCGCTCATTCTGAAGATACTGCATGCTTCATTCCGAAGATCCGCTCATTTCGAAGACGCTGCATTCTTCATTTCCGAAGATCCGCTCATTTCGGAAGATGTTGTGTTCCTTCATTCCAAGATATCTGTTCATTCCGAAGATATCTTGGTATGAACAAATATATGCTTTTCCATTGATTTCTTCTCGCATCTCACGTGGGTTATCTCCTAAGATCAAATTCTAATGGTCTTCATCCCTTTCCTCATGTGAATTCCATGCCTTGCTATTTATGGACAACTGGCTGGAATTTACATGGGAAAGACCAGTTTTTGCTGCACAACAATAGTTTGCTTGCACTGTTGCGATTTAGGTGAAGTAAATGCTTGAGACAAATCAAAATATGATTAGTGAAATGCTGCTATTATTCTAAGCATATCCCATTGTAGCAAATCATAGCAAAAAGAACACAAAACTATGCAAAAAGCTGTAAAATCAACATATAATATTTCAAATACATTGATCATGCAAAATGGTTAATATACAAGATATTAAATCAACTTAACTAACATATCAGATAAAACATAAGAGTTTATAGGCATTTTTAGTGTACAAAACATGTTATGATTGAGGCATTTCCAGTGCCTCATCATTTTCCCCCCAACTTATATTAATGCATGCCCTCATGCATTCTGTTGGGCTATGGAATCGCATATGTCCATGTTTAGATTCCATGACCTGTAGAATAACTTCTTGCCTATGTAATACCCCCTATTTTCCTGAATGTTTCTGAGCCAATCTTCAAATTGTTCATCAGCCTGGGCATCTTCCTCAAAGTAGAATGGAACTGGAGTAATGATGGTTGGAGGCCTGAACCTGAGACCTATCCAGCTATGTTGCATGATCTGGATCAGTTGGACTACACCTTCTGCTCTTCTTCCGGACCATTCTAGATTGATGGGGGAGATAGGTTCTATTTTTCTCAAAGACATGGAAAGTTCATTCCATCCGCTCTCGCATACCGACAATGCCGGAAGAAATTGTGATCACAAAATTGTTAAATCCGCCACACATCCCTCAAATTGTTCAAGTACATTCTCTTAATATCATCCCTGTTCATCATTGAGAAGTGTCGCTGAGTGATATTTAGGTGATTTGGCTGGATTGCTCTGACTAACAACTCAGCCCTTGTTTCAATCACTTTATTCTGCCTTTTCTCGTGATCCCAATAAAGCTGATTTTGCAAAGTAGACATAAATGCTCTCAACTGAACATCTCCAATGTAGATTTGAGGATGAGAGTCAACTTCCTCTGGAATGAAGAAACTGTATAAAAACAGTTCACACAGGAGATTTTTCTGCTCAAAAGGACTGTTAAAATATGCTTCCAAAAAATCTTCAATAGTGTCCAATTTATAGGGAAGATTTGAAGTAATCCTCATGACCTGCCATCTGAGGTACTTTTCCTTCAAAATAAGGTCAGAAACCGGTTGGTCGTCTAAATTGGACTAAAAATTCAGCAATTTGACATAAGTCAGACACCTTTTCTTTCAATGCCTGAATTTTTGTGTCCTTGGCTTCTAGCTATTTTGCTTCCAATTTGAATTTTTTAGTTTTATTGGCAAGTTGTTCATATCTAAGCATCCAGCTAGCTATGTCTGCATTGTACTGCTCTAGAGACACAGTATTAGGTGGTCTTACTATAGGGGGATCCTAGGCAACAGATTTGTCTGAACTCCTTTTTCTTGCCACTTCCACTGGCTGTTCATCCATCAATAACTCTACTTGCACCCCCTTATTTGCTATTTCTATGGGGTTGTCATCGGATAGTATTTCTACTTGTACCCCTTATCTCGCTGTTTCTACCGGAAGTGTAGCAAGTTGAAATGCAGGGACCTCGTAGGAGTACTTACTTGAACATTTTCTTGCCGTTGGGACTGCTTCCGTGTTGGTGGCTCATTTTCAACATCCTCTCGCAATATTCCTCACCATTTCTGAAGTATCTTCCGAACAAGAAGGCAATGCTTCGAATAAGATGGTGTCTTCGGAATGAACAGCACTTCTTCGTAATGAAGGAGTGCTATTTCAGGATGGACTCCCATGTCTCGCTTCATCGAATCATCTCTCTTGATAAACCCTAAGCAATTGAGCCAAATTATCTTCATCATGGGATATAGTCGGCTATTTTTCAGATTGTGACAACAACAATTTTTTTAGTTCTCGCCACTTCCTCCGAAGTTCTGCAATTTTTCTTTCTTGCATCTCAATGATGCTTTCTTTCTCGTGATCCATTTGGTCTGTGTTTTGACAACACTTCTTGCTGCCCTCACCGCTCTGATGTCTTCCACTTCTTTCTCGCTTCGAAGCCGATACGCACAAATCCTGCAGTTGGCTGCTCAACCAATATCTCTTCTTCTACAATAGGTTGTTCTTGTTCGAGAGGCTCGTGAGACTGTCTATAAGGATATCTACCATATCTGTAGCCCCGTTGAACTCGTAGCCTCTTCCAAACCAACTTGCTCGTTTCTCCTCGCCTATCTGTTCAGGGAATTCTGGAAAGTTGTCGATGTCAGTTGTATTCTCCGTGACATCCGGGCTACTTGGTCTATCTTCTTCCTCCATGACCCGTTCCTAGCCTTCTTTCAAATGGATTCTTGTAGACCTCCTAGTTCCAGATGCAAACTTCTTCTTTTTGCTCTATTTTCTGGTGACAGTAGGGGTCATGGGGTCAGTTTTAGATGCCTCTGTTTCCCTTGTTTCACTTCTCTGTTCTGACAAATCAGTTGTAGCTTCAGCAAACCAAACTTTCTTTTGTTTTTCTGCTCTACTGCTAGTTCCAGATCCTCTTCTCTTTTGTCTCTTAACTTGTGAAGTTGAGGGTTCAGGAGCAAGGTTTTCTTTTGCTGCTGTGGGGTGTAGTTCTGTAACAGCTTCAGGGGCACCTTCTGCAGCTTCTTCAAAGATCCTCTGCAACATTTTTTGTAGCAACTTCTGCAATACTTTCTGCAGTAGTTGTTTCCTCTTCTAAAGCAACATCAAAGTATTTGGTTCTTCTTCTTCCTCACTTTCATCCCCAAAAATGACATCATTTAGGTTAGAGTAAAATCTATCAAAACTCCTAGGGTTTCCTCTAAAATGGTGTTGGCAAACTAATTTGATGAGGCCATGATGGCGAAGGCTTCCTTTACCCTCCTGATATCTTTTTGCCATGTTCTTTAACTCTTGATACAGATACATGGGAAGATTTACCCTAACTTCTGGTTGTTGTCTACCATGTCTGAGATGGTTTAAAATTCGTAGATGATGCCCTGACAACAACACATACTGCCCTTCACAGGTCAAAAACTTAATCACCTAGGTGGCTACTTCATCCCAGGGTTCCTGCAGGCTGGCCCTTTTTAACCCTTTGCATGTGTTGTTATGGGTTAAGTATTCGGGTTCTCTATCATTTTCTTCTACAAACCGATTAACTACATTTGCCAATGTGTTCTTGCCAGATCTAGTAATTGAAATCCCTTCTAATGGCAGCTTTGTAATCTGACTTAAAATTTTAGGGCTTACCTCAATAGACATGTCGTTGACATGTGCTCGGTTGTTTCTGAACGTATGGGCGAACATGCCAGCTAAATCTTCGAAGACCCATTGAATTTATCCAGAAATGTCATAAACCCTCCGTCTTCAAAAATCTGCACAACTAACAAATTTTCTCGGAGGTAATTGGTATCTGCAGGCTCTGTTCTGATCTTTCGCCCCATTTTTCTCTGTTTAAAAATTGTACACTACGGCGCTGTTCTACCAGGATTTTTGGCTATTTTCTGTTGCAAATTTGTAGAGTTTTAAGTTAAAACCCTCGTTGCCCTGTTTCTCGTCTTCTTCTTCGAATGAACCGTATCCTGTGCACTGTACCTGCAACACGTCTTCGAAAAGAAAGATGGCACACATTTCTACTTTTGCACCGTACACCTGTTTGTTGATAATTGCTTGGATGTCCTTGCCGTCGATCCACCTCATTAGTTTTGCAGATTCTCACGTGCATGTTAATTGACATTAAAAACTGGTGGCATATGGTTGGTCATGTTCTCCGTATTTCCAATGAGTGAAAAACAAACCATGTGCTGATTGACACGTGTCCCTTCCTCGCATGCAACTAAGAAAAATCTTGATTTTGTCGTATCTTACCTTCTTGGATGCCACGTGGAAATGCTCTTTCCGAAGATTATAACTTATTGCGCAAACAAAATTTCATTCCGAAGATTATGACCTCATTCCGAAGACAGGTCTTCATTCCAAGACAAATCCTCATTCCAAGATTATGACCTCATTCCGATCAAGACAAATCTTCTTTGCAAAATTTTCATTTCGAAGATAGATCTTCATTTCGAGATCAATCCTCATTTCGAAGATTAATCCTCATTTCAAAGATCAGGCTGTACTGTGAAAGTAAATCGTCATTCCGAAGACAGACCCTCATTTCGAAGATAGATCTTCATTTCAAGACATATCTTCATTTCAAGATGATGCAGCAAGTCGTCATTCTGAAGACCAAGTTTCATTCTCAAGACAAATTGTCATTTCAAGACAAAGTTTCTTTCTAAGACAAAGTGCAACATTCATTTTGTCTATCATTCTAAGACAATTTCATTTCGAAGATAATACAAAGTATTGTTTTTGGCATTCTTGTTCCAAGATTAGGGCAGAAATCAATATTTTCATTCTCAAAACATGTTTTTAAGTATGCCAACTCTTATGAATACCTTTTATGCTAATGGTTAATTGTCACATACTATATACCAATCATTTTACAATGAAGAAATGTAAGAAATATATACCTGATAAAAACAGTTAATGCCGCTTTTGAAGAATGACCGCTTTTGTTGATATTCTCACGAGATTTTCTGCAACATTTCAAAACAAGTGCACTAGGTGAATTTGTACAATGATGGTTCAGAAATTTCTCAAGGTTATGCATACCAGAAAACTAGTTTTCATGCACACCAACTCAGTAGTGCCTTAAGAAAAGGTTTTCACTGTCGGGTTATTCATTTTTCTTTTTTTTTTTCTTCATTTTTTTATTTTTACCTCTTTTTCTTTTCTTTTTTTTTTTTTTCTTGATCCTGACTATGCCCATGAAGGAATTTCATGATTTCCCCTGAAACCATGCCCATGAAGGAATTCATACTCGAATTTATTCATCTTTTTGTTTTCTATTTTTCTCGATTTTTTTTTATTTTCTATTTTTTCTTGAAATCCACCGATCATGTTGATTGTTTTGAAGTGGAAGAAGGAATCTCTTCCACCTCGCTGTATCCAAACTATCAAGTTGTCGCAAGAATTCTTCTTTAGTCGAGGTGTATGGTATACCCCGAGGCGATGTCCATTCACTACCAACTTTCTTCGTGACCCATCAATGGGGGATAAACGAGCTGCTCCATTGTTAAATACCTCTTCAATCCAATAAGGTCCCAACCATCTAGTTTTCAGTTTTCCAGGGAAGTCTTCATATTGAGAATCGAACAAGAAAGCCCAATCTCCTTGTTGAAGTTTCCTCTCGCTGAATGTGACCGTCATGCCACAACTTCCTCTCGCTCCCGAATTACCTCGCTTGGTGCAGAGCATCCAATCTAAGTTCATCCAATGCATTCACTTAGAATCCTCGTCTGTCTGTGCCTCGCGACAATTCAATTCCAATTTCCAGTTCTGTGCGCAATGTTAGTAGCTCAAATTCAATAGGTAAGAGAGGCTTTTTACCAAAGACTAGTTCATAAGGTGTGAATCCAGAGTGGACTTCCAAGTAGTATTGTAGGCCCAAACTGCTTCTGTAATTTGTCTAGCCAATTTTTCCTATGAAAAGCTACTATTTTTGTCAAGATGCGTTCTAGTTCCCTGTTTGTTACTTCAACCTCGGCCATTTGCTTGTGGGTGGTAAGGTGATGATTTCCTATGTTTGATTTCATACAATTCTGTAAATGCTTTTATGACTTTGGATGCAAATTGGGGTCCTTGGTCTGTGGTGATAGACCGTGGAGCTCCAAATCTCTAAAAATCTGAGTATACAGGAAATCAGCGACCTTCTCTTCACGAGCATGTTTGAAAGCACGCACCTCTACCCACTTTGTCAGGTAATCAGTGCATACTAGAATATGCACCTTTCCTTGAGAAGGTGGATCAATAGGTCCTACAAAATCAAGTTCCCACCTCTCAAATGGTTCTAAAACCATTTGAGGCTGCAGTGGCATCTCATTTGTATGAGTGGGTTTCCCCATTCTTTGGCATGCATCACAATGCCTGATGTACTTTTTCACATCCTTGTGAAGAGATGGCCAATAATATCCTATCCCCAAGATTTTTCTAACTGTGCTTTTTACGGAATAGTGTCCACCCGAGGGTTCATCATGACAAGCTCTAAGGATATCATACACTTCATCCTTTCGGATGCACCTACGTAACATATGGTCAGGACCGCACTTAAAAAGCATACCCTTAATCCATTCAAAAGAAGAACTCTATTTGATCAATTGTTTTTTCTATTTTGAAGTAAAATGTGGAGGAACTTTCCCCGTGACCAAATAATTGGCTATATCTCGCAAACCAAGGTGATTGAACCGATATAGCAAATAGTTTTTCATCAGAAAAGTGTCATCAACTAATTCCCCTTCATCCGTGTTCTCGCAACCTAGACAAGAAATCTGCCACAACATTAGCTTTTCCCGGTTTGTTGATTATGGTGATATCAAATTCTTGCAAGAACAAGCAACCAACGAATAATTCTTGCACTTACCATAGGTTTATTCATCAAATACTTAATGGCCGTATGATCTCATGTGAATAAATATTTGATAACCTCGTGATATAATGCCCGAATTTGTTGATGGCATAAATTACCGCTAGGAATTCTTTCTCGCTTGTTGTATAATTTTTCTCTCCTCCTGTCAAGTTCTTGCTAATGTTGTAGATGGTATAATGTTCACCATTATCAATTTGTCCTAATGCTGCTCCAATTGCTGTATTGGAGGCATCAGTCTGAATGTGAAATGGTAATGTCCAATTAGGTCCTCTGAGCACATGTGGAGTTATCAATTTCTCTTTCAAAGCTTCAAATGCTTCCCCGACATTTTGCAGTCCAGGAGAATTCATAATCTTTAGTCAATAAGGCAAACATAGGACTCGCTATTGTACTAAAGTTGGGAATAAACCTCACGGTAAAAACCAATGTGTCCTAGGAAGCTTCTGACATTAGTCTGAGTTTTAGGAGGAAGGAGATTCTTGATAATTTCAACTTTCTTTGGATCAACTTGGATCCCTTCAGGAGAGATGTGATGACCAAGAACTATCCCTTCCTTCATCATCATGAAGCATTTATCCGGATTTAAGGATAAGTGGTATGTTTCACAATGAGTTAAGACTTTGTCAAGATGTTCTAATGTAAAATCAAAAGTTTGTCCACATACCATGAAATCATCCATGTATATTTCAACACTTTTGGTGGTCGGATCAGCAAAAATTGCTAGGACTCGCTCACTGAAAAGTTGTTGAGGCATTACACAAACCAAAAGGTAAAACCCTATAGGCAAATGTTCCCCATGGACATGTAAAAGTTGTCTTTTCTTGATCTTCAGTTGCAATCTGAATTTGATTATATCCACTAAATCCATCAAGAAAACAAAAGTATCTTTTTCCAAAAAGAGTATCTAACACTTGATCTATGAAAGGTAATGGAAAATGGTCTTTGTATGTCACCTTATTCAATTCTCTATAGTCTACACATACTCTCATTTTTCCATTTTTCTTAGGAACTATTACCAATGGAGAAACCCATTGGCTATCGAAAATTGGGTAAATGAATCCTACTTCCAGGAGTTTTTCAATTTCTTCTTTCACAATATCTCTTAAGGCAGGATTCAATCTTCTTTGAGGTTGTCCGACCGGCTTGACTTCTTCAAGATAGATTCTATGGGTACATATATCGAGATGAACTCCCGACATATCTTTGTAGTTCCAAGCAAAAGCATGAACATGCTTCGTCAAAACAACTATCAATTTTTCTTCCTCTTCCCTAGTAAGTCGGCGTAGATGTTCAAAAATTTGCCCGGCTGGACTTCTATTTGTTTTGTATTTAGAAGGACTGAATTCACTCCTTCATATTTGGTGTTTAAGGGATTAAGAGGACATTGCCGAGATGGGAGAAACGAAGCAGCTTTTGTTTCATTGCTGCTTGAGGGAAGCATATCTTGTATGGAACAGTGAGAAGAAAAAATCAGATGATGGTGCCATCCATGTGGTAGTGAAACAGAGTTTCCCCGTGATAGCATAGATGATTCATCTTCAGATTTTTGATTCTCCTCATTACTTATCAATTGTTGGATATTTGTTGCTTCCCCTTCTAAACCTTGTTCATGCAGAACATTCATCAGATTGTTTCATTTTCTAAGTTTTCCGTGTCACCGAGGTCTTCTCGTGTGTTCTCTTACTACTAAGGTAGCTAGTGTAGAAATGACCTCTTCTCGGTTCTTCATCCGAGTCGAAACCATAACCGACCTAAAAATTTGCTAGATGGTTTTGGCAGGAGGATATAAAGAAATTTGTTTCAGCTCAATACCATTTGAAATAGTCATATTTCCAGATCTCAGCCTATGAAGGTCGCCTAGCTTGCAAGCCAAGGTCTTCCCAAAATAATGGGATATCCATGTGCTGAATTTCTTGGCAGAAACCAAAAATCTAGCAGGGAATTCCCAAGAAGAAACTTCTATAGGGACATCTTCAATGTTTCCTTTAGGTTTTGCAACTGACCTATCAGCCATTTCTAAAACTGTAAATGTGGGGCTGAGATGTTTGAGCCGTAATTGTTCCATTGTATCTTTAGTCATGACATTTATTACAGCTCCTAGATCCACTAAAACATTTGATATTGGTACCGAACCTATGGTGACCTGTGGATAACCGGGCTTCCCGGATCACTATACTTTGGAGGTAGTAGTTTTCCGGATAAGAGATCAGCTATCTTCCCTTCAACCTCGCAACGCCTTGGGGAATGCTTTCTTCTTTCTTCCTGCTCTTTTAATGCACAAATTTTGGACAAGACTGTTAATTTTTGGTATTTCCTTAATGGCTTGCAATAAGGGTAATGAGATAGTCAACTTTTTGAGTTCTTTGACCAATTCTGACTCAAAAATTTTTGGTATTGCATTAAGTCTTTCGAGATATGGAACTATCCTTGGTAATTGTTCTCCTTGTGTCTCTTTTTCTATTGTTGGATCCAATTTTTCTGTTTCTATTGTTGGTTGGATTCTCTCTGGTTCGATGATTCTTGCTTTTCATTATCTTTGATTTCCATTAAAACTGGTTCAGGTACAACTTTCCCGAACGGAGTTGGATATCGCTACAATCAAGAACATTAATTTCAATATTTTCTTCACTTTCAACCACATAGACAGGAGGTGTCTGTCTTACACTATTTGGATTAGTGACTGGCCGAGCTGGCAATTGAGGTTGTTTCACTTGCCGTGTTTGCTGTTGTTTTTCTTGAAAATTCTGATTAGGTGCAGACAACAAATGCTAAGTTTGACCTTGATTCCTTTGCTGCCTTGGATAGGACTGGTATTGTCGATTCCACTGTGGTTGGTTTTGCACCCAATGTGGATTAGTCTGATTCTGATTCCAAGTTGGATTGTTTTGATTCTATGAGGGGTTGTTTTGATTCTGATTCCAGTCGAGTTACTCCAATTTGATTGTGGCCATTCTTGGGAATTTGTCCATTGAGGATAATTCCAAGGACGTTGGGGTGGTTCTGATTGTCCCCAAGGCATAGTACCAGGATTATGCCCCCAATTTGTAGGAAAACGAGGGGGATTTTGATATTGAGAGAAATTTCCCCTTGTTTTGGTCCAATATAGTTGAGTTCCTCAGTCTGGTTTTCTAACACACTTTGAGTTGTGGTAGCGGTGGCATTGATCAGTTGAATGCCTTTTTGAACAGATACTACAAATGGCTGAGATAGATGTTTTATTCAAAGGACATTCTTGCAAAGCATGTTTACTTCTACATCTTGGGCAATAAATTGCCAAAGGTTCTGTGTTTTTAGCTTTTGCAGAGATTTCCCTAAAGTAGTGTTTAGATGCACTAGGATATCGGTTTTGAAATTTGCAAGTTCCTCTATCGAGTCCTTTACATCGTGCCATTTGTGCGGCTTTTTCTTCTTCTCTCGCTTAGTGCGAGAGTAATTCCTAGAGAGATCCATAATTTCCTCATTACCGAGAGTGGTTACATCCCCTTTTCCCATAAAATCTAGAACTTCTCTGGATTCATCTTGCAATCCTCTCAAAAAGATAGTTTTACACAATTCTCGGTTCTACTAGTCCACATCTCCTTTGAACAAAGGAGAACCTATCAAGATAATCTTCTAAGGTCTCATCATCTTCCTCGCTTGATTCTAAATAACTCATCTTTTCTATTCCTTACACGGTAGTATTCCTGATATTTGTCTAAAAAGACAGTCTCCATTTGATCCCAGGTTCTTATGGAATTTGGCTCTAAGCTCATGAACCAACGTAATGTTGAATCCTTGAGAGTTGAGGGAAAAACCTTAAGTTTTTTATTGTCATTTATATAATCATAGGTCCGACACACTACCTTGAATTCAAACAAAATCGATCAGATCTTCGGATACAACACCTCGAAGGTTGGAAGTACCGAAGGTGAAATGGTCTTCATGGGAGAGTTTTGTGTTGGATTCAGATGAATAGGATATTCAAATGTTCTGGATGGTTGGAGTATATCTTGATCATCCCCTTCATTATGAACATAGCCATGCGGCCATCTGCATTGCCTCCTTCTCGCCATAGTTTCTTGTTTCCTAGGAGAAGTTAAAGCTTTCCAAATTGTTCTCTCAAGAGGTCCAAGCTTCTCTGTTGATGAGTCCGATGAATTATCTTCCTTAAGATATTCTGTTGATAAAATTGGTGATTTTCCTTTCTCAAAATGTTCTACTAATGGTGAGACTGGTGATTTTTCTATCAATCTTTCAGGTAGTTCAAACATAGGTGATTCACCCCTTAGGCGTGAAGATCTCCTTAATGGGACAAGCCAGGGATCCTTTGGAGTATCCCTAGACTTACTCATTCATGTTTACTCCTAAATGACATAAATTAAGTCAATAGTTGTTATCTTACTCTGCTGTTATATTCAGATTTTAACCTGAATGTTCATAGTTTAGTCTGATTACAGCTATTGGACTATTTGTTTTCTTCTGACAACACTATTCCTCGACAACGGTGCCAAAATGATGCGTAGTCATTATACCATCATTAATTCTCAATGAATCTGTCAATCCAGGGCAGTGTACAAGGCTATCTGTGGGAGAAGAAGTGAAACAGCTATAACTTAGGTCAATCTAGGGCAACAAGTCTTATTGGTGGAACCGATTGTGTGGGGGTTTTGGAACATTCCTATCTCTAAATTGCATAAATTAAATCTGAATCTAAGTTGCAGAATTGGAAACTAATCATTAACTCATAAATGAAGTCCTAATTACAATTGCGTAATGAGACCTAATTATATTGCAATTAAAGTTGTAATTGAAAGTCTGATCCTAATTGCATAAAGGAAATCTAATTACTATTTCAGTAATGAAAGTTTAGATCTAATGTGGAAATAAAAACTATCAAAGTTCTCGTAATGTAAGGTTGTCAATCTTCTGTTCAGATTTTGACAGCAAAACATAAAATGCAGGAAATTGCTAAAAATAGTAAATTCGAAATAACAATCTGAAAATAAAGTGGAAACTTTGCTGAAAGTAAGATTGCAACTAAAACTTTAAGCACAAGATTAATCTAAGCATAAATAAACTAATACTGCAAATATTGTCAACTATTTACAAGCAATTGACATAACAAGTTCTACAACTCATTCTGGTCAAAGAAAATCGAATAAAACCTCGCTTTGTTAGTCCTCCTCCTAGGTCCGGAAGTGGCCGCCTCTTTGTCCGTAAGAAGGTGTAAGTCTCTCTTTTTCTAAATCTTAATCACATTCATTTACAAGTAATTTGAAATAGAACTGTGCACTTTATTGATCAAAAGACATGATTACAAGAATTCTTAAAAATCTACGGATCGTAATATAATTTCTAGTTATACTCGTATTTTCTCGCTAGCTTCCTTACTCTATTTTCTACCTCTTTTTCTATCTACCTCGCTCAACCCGAACGGGAGCAATATTTATAGCTATCCTATGATCTCGATTACAAACAAAGAATATCAAAAAGATCTAATCCTACAATGTCGCAACAAATTCTGGTTTTATCCTAGAAGAGGACTAAAACTTGATCTTTTCCTTAATGATGGCTTTGGTCGGCAATGACGGCAAAGACAGATGGAAGATATTTCTCTTTACTTTTTCCAACCTTTATTTCCCTTTTTCTGGCTTCAAAAATCGGTCAAAAGGTCAAAAACACATTCTGTTCTTCATTCCGAAGATAAGTGGCTTCATTCCGAAGACAATGCAGCTTTCATTCGAAGATCGCTCATTTCGAAGATACTGCATTCTCATTCCGAAGATCGCTCATTCCGAAGATACTGCATGCTTCATTCCGAAGATCCGCTCATTTCGAAGATGCTGCATTCTTCATTTCGAAGATCCGCTCATTCCGAAGATGCTGTGTTCCTTCATTCCGAAGATATCTGTTCATTCCGAAGATATCTTGGTATGAACAAATATATGCTTTTCCATTGATTTCTTCTGCATCTCTCAGGTGGGTTATCTCCTAAGATCAAATTCTAATGGTCTTCATCCCTTTCCTCATGTGAATTCCATGCCTTGCTATTTATGGACAATCGGCTGGAATTTACATGGGAAAGACCAGCTTTTTGCCGCAAACAACAATTTGCTTGCACTCGCTGCCGATTTAGGTGAAGTAAATGCTTGAGACAAATCAAAATATGATTAGTGAAATGCTGCTATTATTCTAAGCATATCCCATTGTAGCAAATCATAGCAAAAAGAACACAAAACTATGCAAAAAGTCGTAAAATCAACATATAATATTTCAAATACATTGATCATGCAAAATGGTTAATATACAGCATATTAAATCAACTTAACTAACATATCAGATAAAACATAAGAGTTTATAGGCATTTTTAGTGTACAAAACATGTTATGATTGAGGCATTTCCAGGCCTCATCAACAACCATAGAGATTACTTCTGTGCTTAGAGTACCTCAAACAAATAGAGTCCAACCTTTGTGGGACAAACTTGATAGGAGATTGGGTATCATTGAATCTAGATCAACCGAACTTAGGAAAATTAAGAGGTTTGTCCTAGATAGAATCCTGGATCTTGATCAGGTAACTTTGTACCATGAACTTCAGAGAGCTTGCCATAGGTGGTTAGCTGATAAAAGAGCACTTGTGTCTTCAGAATTGTACACCTTTGAGGAATACCTTGAGAATGCAGTTGTAGTACATAAGTTTCTATCTCGTATAGAGGATCAAGAAGTCGTTCTTACGGATAGAAAAATATGGAATAGAGTTCCTAGAGTTGTGTTATATCGAGAGTATTGCCATGAACTTTATTTCTACAAGTCAGAATCCGAGACAGATCATATTACTATAGCACACTTTGTCAAATTTTTGAAAAACCATTTCCAATTTGAAGAGGAGCATTTCATGACTCCTGATGAACTTGATCCTATCAATGATATCCATAAACTATTTATAGAAAACTAAGTCATTATTTTTATTATTATTATTCCTTTTGCAACTAGAATGCTATTTGTTATCTTTATAATAATATTATAAAACACAAAAACAATACAAAAACAATATAAAAACAAAAAAATCAAAACATTTCCTTTTATAGTAGGTATATAATTAAAATATATACCTCTCAAACCTATCGCATATATATATATATATATATATATATATATATATATATATATTTGCTGAAATCTAAGTTTAAGCACAATGCCTAGACTTAGGAATGGAAAACAAACTGAAGAAGAAGAATATTGGCTAGGAAAACCATTAAATAACCCAAATGTCCTTCCCGGAGATCAAGTTCAGGAAGAAGAAATCCTAGACCAGCAAGAAGAAGAGCTTGCTGTAAGAAATGAACAAGAAGAAAATGTTAGAGAGGAAGGATCCTCATCCCCTAAAATGTCTCCGGGAGGAGTTGTTACTTTTGAAAACATGGAACAATTCTGGAAGTTCCTTAATACTAATATTGGTGTTCTTAATAGAGCAGTCCATATGGACAAGGATCAAATTAGTGACACTCAAGCAACTCTAGAAGACGTATTTCACACACGCACTAATCCCTTGTCCTTTATCGATCAAGAGAGTGATCAAGCTGGACCATCCAATTTGGATATGGCTGCTATAATCTAGAACATGCAACAACAATAGGTTACCCAACCACCTAAAGTTCCTGTTAGCAAGCCTAGGGTTATTCCCGCACAAAATAAACCCTCATTTACTGCTCTATTTTGCCAAGCTATTGAGCAATATACCTCAAATCATAAAAAACCCAAAACAAAACCAAACACCAATTACCAACAATCCGGGATACAACATAATACTACTACAAATCCTCTTCATAATACTCTTCCTACCAACGCTTTGCATAATAGCAATATAGCGTCTAATCCTTATGTCACACCGTCATACACTCATAAATCCCATGCTTATGTCCCACCGAACCAACATGGTGGACAAACTAGTAATCTTGAAACCGTGGTGAAACAGTTAGTTTCCCGCATGGACCAGATAGATCCCTACCGTCCCTCATACAATTATCGAGAGATGTGTAGTCAGCCTTTAGATCCTATAGTTGTAGCACAACCATATCCTAAACATTTTCCTATGCCTATCTTGCCCATATATAAAGGAACCAAAGATCCCATAGAGCATCTTCGTATGTTTAGGATAGCATGTCATGATATATCACATGATGACTTATTATTGCTAAAAATGTTCCCAAAAAGTTTAGGAGGAATGGCATTAGAGTGGTATTATCAATTACCCACTAATTCTTTGAGGAATTTTGAAGAAACTACTGAGTCTTTTGTTCATCAATTTAGTGCCTACATCGAAAGGCATGTGACCATTAAAGACTTGTACAACTTAAAACAAGACAAAGATGAATGTTTTGCCGATTTCCTAGCTAGGTGGAGACAGTTGATAGGAAAATTGCACTTTGTATTACCTTATAGGGAGATGTTGGACATCTTTATTAATAATTTACAAGACCAACTATCCTATGAATTATCAACTGCTACCTTGACCACCTTCGATCAGGCTATAGACTTAGCTAGAAGAGTGGAAGATGCTCTCATTAGGAGAGGTCAGATTAAAAAGAAAGATGATGAGAAAACATCCAAAAATCAATATAAAAATAAACAAGTTGTGGGTGATGGAGTCACTGATAGTAGAAATATTGCTACTGTTAATGCTACGAAGACAACGGAGAAGTTTATACTGAAACCTCCCGATAAACCTCCTCGAGAATTTACTAGGTTAAATCAACCTTTATCAACCATTCTCTCGAAATTATTAGAACGAGGTTTGATTCAATTACCAACTATCCGAGAACCTGATCCAACTATACCCGGATACAGAGCTGATTTACATTGTGACTTCCATAGAGGACCTGGACACACTACCAACTCTTGTAAAATATTAAAACATAAAATATAGGACCTGATTGATAACAATGAGATGGAGGTGCAAGCCTTTCAACCTAAGCAAAATCCTCCTAATAATGCTCAAAAGAACATTCCTCCAAAACTAGAATTAGAATGCCAATCAATCATTGGACATATTTCAACATCCTTTACCAAAACATGGCAAGGAAGTGGCCAATCAAATTGAACATCATAATGTTCCCCCTCCTACCCGATATGTAGGAACTATTAGTGGGCATTTACCTGCTCATGATCTGGAAATATTTGACACAACCTTATCTGTGGTTACAACTAGGCCTCTATACAATATCCAGACACCTAATCTCAGTGATACGGAATACGAGACTGAGAGTGATATGGAAATCACATCAAATCAATCGAATAGCTCTGAAGATGAATCAGAACCTATTCTCCCCATCACAAGTTATATGGTTCTAGAAGAACCATTTCCAAGAAGAGTCACTACTAGACCATCGTCTCACCAATTACTTTCTAATGAGCAAGCCATAAATGCTAGACCAAGACCCATTCATCATCCGTAGAATAATGTTGTGGGTACCATCGGAGTTGTTACTAGACAACAAGCTCAAAACTCTCAACAAGATCAAATGCAGAATGATGGATCAACTCCATTTGTTTTGAAAGTTCCTAATAAAGGGAATCAGGCACCTAATGTTCAACCTAAACCTCCTTATAATATTAATGAGCAACTATCAAATATTACAACTAGAATTTCCCTTTTGGACCTTTTAAGATCCTCTCCTACCCATAGAGATGAATTAATGCTCACATTAAGCCAGATGATGGTACCACAAGACATTCAACCTGAAGCCATGGCTAATACTATAATAACTCGTGAAGTTGATTGTATTGACTTTCGGGATAGAGACATACCTCAACATAGTTTACATAAGGATAACCCCTTATATATTACTACCTTAATTGGAGATGTAGCAGTTAAACGAGTCTTGATTGATAATGGTTCATCTTTAAACATCTGCACTTTTGACTTCTACCAAATATTTGGGTTTAGAAGTGATGAAATGAAAAGAACTGATATGATCATAAAAGCCTTCAATGACGAAACACAAGAAACGTGTGGAGTTATTACCATTCCATTGTAGGTTGGTCCGAGAACCTTGGATATGATCGTGTTTATTGTACATTGCCCTGCATCGTACAATATACTCTTGGGTCGCCCTTGGATCAACGCAATGTGAGTTGTTCCCTCAACTTTACATCAATGTGTTAAATTCGAATTTAAGAATCAATTGGTTACCATTCATGGTGATCCTAGACCCTTTGATATGTGTGCTTTGGCAGAACCTGTTGGAGTTCAATTTTACCCTGCTTTATCATCCACACATCCTAATTCTCATTATCCGTCTAAACGTGTGAAACACACACCCATAATGCCATCTAATTTTTCTACATTAGTTCCACCTCTACATACAACTCAAACATCCTCTAAACAAACTACATTAGGACCTCAAAAAAATCCTAATCCCACAACCAAGGCTTCTTGTTCTACTCCTATAACTTTTATAGAATCATCCATCGACATCTCTACAACATCTACATCCACCAAAGGCATAGTTTTCCACATCAGAAGATGTAGGAAATGTTCCTTCTACCTCTTATGCTCTTACTAACGAGCTCTTACCCGATTTATCTAAAATTCTTATATCAGAGAAAATGAATGCTGCTATGCAATATTCCCTTATTTTAAATAATTTGCCACCATCTCCTCGTACCTTGGGTCTCCCACAACCTATGGGAAGTACTTACCAAGTCGGGAGTTGTGCTTTTATTTATAAGGGATATGATTGGGGTAGAATACCTAGAAACATCAAGACTCATTATGATGGATATGCTCGATGTTATTTTACTAATGAGTATATTAAAGCCAAATCTATAATGCTTAAATTGGGATATAAAGGGAAAGGTTTGGGACCTTTCCAAAATGGCATGAAAGAACCCTTTGAGGTAGAACCATGGCCCGCCCGATGTGGTGTGGGCCTATTTTCTAGTAAAGGTCAGCCCTTCCCATTTGAGGATGATGACCATCTCATATGTTACCAAGATTATTTGGATAAACGTGATGCTTTGCATTTAATGAATAAGCCATTTACATGTAATATGCTATCTATAGCCTACCCTGAGATGATCATCGAATCCGACGATGAGTTGGAGGGAGATATCTTCCATGATGTCTCCGTTGAGGAATTATTACATCATGAATTTTATTTTGATGGCTCTATACCTAGTATAGCCCATCTTGAGGCCACGACTCCTCAAGATGAATTATCCAAGCTAACCTTGGAAGAATTACAAGAATTGGGCGTTTCACCCGCCCCACCTAATTTTGAGAAAAATCTACACATGGAAGTAGAAAATGTCATAAAAATTAACATTGGAACCGAGGATAATCCTCACATAATCAACATTGGATCAGAATTGAGTCAAGAAAAATAGGATAAATATATTGCATTTCTTAAAGAATATGAAGATGTCTTTGCTTGGACATATGAAGATATGCCAGGATTAGACCCTTCTGTAGTTATGCATCACCTAGTAGTCCATTCGGATGCTAAACCTGTTAAACAAAAACTTAGAAAAATGCATCCTAAAGTGGCCTTACTAGTCAAAGGAGAAATAGAAAAAATTTTGAATGTCATTTTTATACAAGCCATTGATTATGTTGAATGGATCTCGAATGTAGTTCAAGTAACTAAGAAAGAAGCTACTAAGGTTAGGGTTTACATAGACTTTAGAGATATTAATGTTGCATGCCCTAAAGACGATTTTCCTCTTCCCAATATGGATCAGATCATTGATTTTACTGTTGGGAGTGGAATGATATCCTTAATGGATGGATTTTCTGGCTATAATCAGATCAAGATAGCTCCTGAAGATCAAGGTAAAACAACCTTTATTACCCCTTGGGGAACCTTTTGTTGGAAAGTGATGCCATTCGGTTTAAAGAATGTAGGTGCAACATATCAACGAGCCATGACTTATATCTTTCATGATATGATGCATGATATACTACATGATTATGTAGATGACATTATAGCTCGTTCTAATGAAGAAGATGACCATTTAGATGACTTGAGAAAAGTATTTAATCGGTTAAGGGAATATCTTATCCGATTGAATCCAGCTAAATGTATATTCGGAGTTAAGTCCGATAAATTATTTGGGGTTATAGTTTCTTTACGTGGCATCAAAATTGACCCTCTCAAGATTGTGGCTATCACTGATATGCCCGCACCCACAAACATATATGAATTATGGAGTTTACAAGGTAAGCTTCAAGCTATCCGTCGCTTCATCGATAAGCTGGCGGATAAAACCGGACCCTTTCTTAAGCTTCTTAAGAAGGATGTCTCTTTCCATTGGGACAATGAATGTCAGGAAGCATTTGAAATCCTCAAACAATATCTTCTTAACCCGCCTATGCTTTTGCCACCTAGACCTGATCGCCCATTTATCTTGTATATTTTTGCTTCAGATTTTGCCTTAGGAGCTATGTTAGCTCAACTTGATGATGAGAAGAAAGAACGTGCTAATTATTATATCAGCAGAACCTTAATTAGTTATGAAACCCGCTACACAACATTAGAGAAGTTATGTCTAGAAGTCATATTTTCTACACAAAAATTATGCCATTATATGCTCAGTAAGAAAACCTATGTTATTGCTAAATTCGATCCTTTGCGGTATCTCATGAGTCGACCTTATTTATCTGGTCGCACAACAAAGTGGGTTCTTGCGCTAAGCGAGTTTGAACTCACGTTTATAGGACAAAAGTCTTTTAAGGGTCAAATCATAGCAGATCAATTAGTTGTTGCACCCTTAGAGTCTACCCATCCCCTCATCATTGAGTTTCCTGATGAATGCCTTAAACTAGAGGCAGACCATCCAAAGCAATGGTCCTTATACTTTGACGGAGCCCAATGCATGAGTGGGGCTGGTGCGGGTATTATTTTAATATCTCCACTAGAAACATCTTATCCCTCTATCCTTTAAATTAATGTTTGCTTGTACTAATAACACTATTGAATATGAGGCTCTAATCCTTGGCTTACGAGCTGCCTTGGCACTAAAAATTAAAAATCTATTAGTTTTTGGTGATTCTCAACTTGTTATAAATCAAATTAATGATGTTTATCATACCAGAGATGATAAATTGCATCCATATAAAGCATATGTATTACAATTAATATCTTTATTTGATCAAGTTACCTTGGAAGCTATTCCTCGAACTAGCAATCATATGGATGACGCTATGGCTACAACTGCATCTCTTTTACCCTTGGAGTTAGATGACGAATATGCTACCATCATTATTCGTCGACTCCAGGAACCCGCTTCAAATAAATCATGCTTAGAACCTTTGGATGTGTTTCTAATCAATGAAACTACTCCTGAACTTTGGTACACTAATATATTCAATTTTCTTCAAAATGGGACCTTCCCTGAAGGTTTTAATAGAAACCAAAGCATCGGTTATTACATAGATGAGCAAGTCACTTCATAATAATTGGCAATACGTTATATAGGAGATATTTTGAAGGTATCCTATTGAGATGTTTGAATCTAGAAGAATCTAGATCAGCTTTGAGTGAAGCCCACGATGGATCTTGTGGGGGACATTTTAGTGGTAGCGCCATTGCTAAGAAACTCCTTAGGATAGGATATTTTTGGCCTACCATGGAGAATGATGCACATGATTATGTGTGCCATTGCGACAAGTGCCAAAAACATGCTGACCTTGTCCATGCGCCTGCACAAGAACTGCAAGCTATTTCATCTCCTTGGCCCTTTTCAAAATGGGGCTTAGACATCATCGGAAAAATCAACCCTGTGTCATCTGATGGACACAAATTCATCATAACCGCCATTGAGTATTTCACGAAGTGGGTTGAAGCTATGCCCTTAGCTTCTTGCACTGGAACCCAAGTTTCCAAATTTATTTTTAATCAAATTATTTGTAGGTTCGAAATTCTTGCAAATCTCATCTCGGATAATGGAACTTGTTTCAAAAATAAAGATGTCAAGAAATTATGTCAAAAATATAAAATTCAACATCGTTGGTCCACTCCCTATTATCCTCAGGGTAATGGCCAAGAAGAAGCATCTAATAAAACATTAATTAAAATCCTCAAAATACTGGTCAATAAATCTGGCCGAGATTGGCACATTCAATTATATCCTACTTTATGGGCTTATCGTACTAGCGTTCGTACCCCCACAGGGCACTTCACCTTTTGTTTTGGTTTATGGCACTAGGCAGCTTTTTCCCTTTGAATTAGAAGTTCCTTCTTTGGCTCTGCTACTTCAAGATACTGAAGTAGGAGATGAATATCATGCTGGTAGATTTAGTCAGTTGGAACTCCTAGATGAGAAGTGCATCAATGCTTTGGAACATCTTCGAGCCTATCAAAACAAGCTTAAACGAGCATACCTCAAGAAAGTTCATCATCGATCCTTTGAGATCGACGACCTTGTCTTAAAAGAAAATAAAAAAATACTAATGCAACTAAAGATCTTAAAGGTAAATTTGAACCCAACTGGCTTGGACCATATATCATCACTGCTAAATTTGGATCGGGAGCATACAGATTAGCTACCTTAGATGGTAAAGATCTTAAAGAACCTATGAACATTATGCATCTTAAACGCTATTATGCATAAAATCTGGTCATTTCATCATTGTATATATTGTTATTTTGCATATTGTTTCATTTTAGTCATCCATATAAAAATTTCAAAAACAATCATATTATTTATTCTCTCAATTCATAAATCAAAATCAAAATATAAAAACATCAAAATCATCAAAATCTTCAAAAAACATCTTTTATTTTTGCACCCATCAATTCTTGAAGTATTGCAGTCATATTTTTAATTATTTTGGATAAATTAGCATTTATTTGGAATCCCGCACTTTCACACTCACATGAATAAATATCTTGATTTTATTTGGTATGATTATTAATCTCTCTTATATCAAAGTCCACATTTGAATTAAATAAATTTTTGAGCATAGAGAATTGATCTTGTTATTTACTTGAACCAAGTATATCTCTTCACATTAAAATGATTTCATTGCAAATTCAATATGATGCTACATAGTAGAAGTGGTTTCTTGAGCGAAAAGTTTCCCCTGCTATCCTATCATGCACATGGTCTAGAATCTTTGAGAATTGACAAAAGGACAAGCTCACCCCTGCCCGGAATAAAAATACCTTGCTCTACGACCAATCCGAGCAAGTATCCCTAGTATAGGGAAAAAAGAAAATTCAAAGAAAATGAGGAAAATAAAAATATCATTTTGTACCATCGCAGCAATATTTCAGCATTATCTCAGTTCCAAGCAAAAAATACAAAAAAAAAAAAAAGAGAAAAAGATAAAAGCAAAAGCAAAAGCAATAAAATCCCTTTCCCTACCCCTTGAAAAAGAAAAGAAGGGTGAATGAGCTTGAATCCCTGGAATTCTCAATTATTCGAAAACTGTGAGGTAAGCCCCATAATAGGTGGTTTGTGCCCAACCCGCTTGGCCTTGGGTAATCCCTAGCGTGGTGATATGTCTATCACATTAGCGACCTTCTTTTGTATAGACCTATGTCTGCTTATGGATCAGCTAGCTCTTGATGACCCGACTTACATAGTAGTCTGGTATGATTACATGCATATAAATCATGGTCAACGAACACTCATTTGGTTAATTCAAATTACTTGTATCAAATTATCTTGCTCAAAATTGGTAAATGAACAATACAATTGCACACACATTTGTATTTGAGATATTTTGTATCATTATGATAAATCAAGATCGGAAATGAACTCACATATGCACATGAGGGTTCCTTATAAATCTACATTTTGTCTTTGAGATAATTTAAAATATTTTTGCAACTCTTTTTGGAATAATTTCATCTTCTTATTTAAGAACATTTGTTTCGTATAAAAACAATTACATACATTGTTTTCAAAAATCCAAAATTTCTTTCAACAACATATTCACAATCTAGCAATAAAGTCACGTTTATATATATATATAAATATATAATATATATATATATATATATATATATGTATTATCTCAAAATCAAAAATCAATTATGCAATAAAATTATTTTTCTTGGATTTTGCAATAAATGGTATAAGTCTATACCTATAATTCTATGCCTAGCGCAAACCATTGTTCTAATTTTATTTCTCATTCATTATTATTTATAAAAACATATGGCTTACATCATTATGTCACACAATCGTGCTTTAAAATAATGGACACATTTTTCTATTTCATTTCATTATGTCAACATTCCATTTTGCAACCATGGTATAATTCCTAAGGAATTGTTCAAAACTTTATCACACTTAGGAATTTTATGCCTAGAAAAAATCATATTTTTTAATGCATAATATTTTCATGGAAATCTGAAAACAAATCATCACCATCATCATTTTTCATCATCACAACACAAAGTCTTAAGACAGTCTCTTAAGCACCCTTTTACTTTTAGCAATATTTCTATACTAGGATTAGCTTGACGACCTAGCAAGTAGTAAATCCATGAAATGGTCTATAACAATGACAATGTCCTTTGAAATTATTGTTAGAAGTCCCTTTATTTTCATCAAATCACACCACAAAACAACCAATTTTTTTACATCAGATTATTTCATTTAAATTTTACAGCATGACATAAAATTATACTATTTCCAAACGACATAATTACATGAATAATCAATCAACAAATCCAAAATTGAAGCATCATAAAACATGTGGACAAGTCATATCACAAAAAGATCAATGGCTAATGCTCACATTAAGCCAGATGATGGTACCACAAGACATTCAACCTTAAGCCATGGCTAATACTATAATAACTCGTGAAGTTGATTGTATTGACTTCCGAGATAGAGACATACCTCAACATAGTTTACATAAGGATAACCCCTTATATATTACTACCTTAATTGGAGATGTAGCAGTTAAACGAGTCTTGATTGATAATGGTTCATCTTTAAACATCTACACTTTTGACTTCTACCAAATATTTGGGTTTAGAAGTGATGAAATGAAAAGAACTGATATGATCATAAAAGCCTTCAATGAAGAAACACAAGAAACGTGTGGAGTTATTACCATTCCATTGCAAGTTGGTCCGAGAACCTTGGATACGATCGTGTTTATTGTACATTGCCCTACATCGTACAATATACTCTTGGGTCACCCTTGGATCAACGCAATGCGAGCCGTTCCCTCAACTTTACATCAATGTGTTAAATTCGAATTTAAGAATCAGTTGGTTACCATTCATGGTGATCCTAGACCCTTTGATATGTGTGCTTTGGCAGAACCTCGTTGGAGTTCAATTTTACCCTCTCTTATCATCCACACATCCTAATTCTCATTATCCATCTAAACATGTGAAAACACACACCCATAATGCCATCTACTCCTTCTACATCAATTCCACCCCTTCATACAACTCAAACATCCTCTAAACAAACTACATTAGGACCTCAAAAAAATCCTAATCCCACAACCAAGGCTTCTTGTTCTACTCCTATCACTTTTATACCTATAAAAGACTCATCCATCGACATCTCTACAACATCTACATCCACCAAAGGCATAGTTTCCACATCATAAGATGTAGGAAATGTTCCTTCTACCTCTTATGCTCTTACTGACGAGCTCTTACCCGATTTATCTAAAATTCTTATATCAGAGAAAACGAATGTTGCTATGCAATATTCCCTTATTTTAAATAATTTGCCACCATCTCCTCGTACCTTGGGTCTCCCACAGCCTATGGGAAGTACTTACCAAGTCGGGAGTTGTGCTTTTATTTATAAGGGATATGATTGGGGTAGAATACCTAGAAACATCAAGACTCATTATGATGGATATGCTCGATGTTATTTTACTAATGAATATATTAAAGCCAAATCTATAATGCTTAAATTGGGATATAAAGGGAAAGGTTTGGGACCTTTCCAAAATGGCATGAAAGAACCCTTTGAGGTAGAACCATGGCCCGCCCGATGTGGTGTGGGCCTATTTCTTAGTAAAGGTCAGCCCTTCCCATTTGAGGATGATGACCATCTCATATGTTACCAAGATTATTTGGATAAACGTGATGCTTTGCGTTTAATGAATAAGCCATTTACATGTAATATGCTATCTATAGCCTACCTTGAGATGATCGTCGAATTCGACGATGAGTTGGAGGGAGATATCTTCCATGATGTCTCCATTGAGGAATTATTACATCATGAATTTTATTTTGATGGCTCTATACCTAGTATAGCCCAGACTTGAGGCCACGACTCCTCAAGATGAATTATCCAACCTAACCTTGGAAGAATTACAAGAATTGGGCGTTTCACCCACCCCACCTAATTTTGAGAAAAATCTACACATGGAAGTAGAAAATGTCATAAAAATTAACATTGGAACTGAGGGTAATCCTCACATAATCAACATTGGATCAGAATTGAGTCAAGAAAAATAGGATAAATATATTGCATTTCTTAAAGAATATGAAGATGTATTTGCTTGGACATATGAAGATATGCCAGGATTAGACCCTTCTGTAGTTATGCATCACCTAGTAGTCCATCCGGATGCTAAACCTGTTAAACAAAAACTTAGAAAAATGCATCCTAAAGTGGCCTTACTAGTCAAAGGGGAGTTAGAAAAACTCCTGAATGTTATTTTTATACAAGCCATTGATTATGTTGAATGGATCTCGAATGTAGTTCTAGTAACTAAGAAAGAAGCTACTAAGGTTAGGGTTTACACAGACTTTAGAGATATTAATGTTGCATGCCCTAAAGATGATTTTCCTCTTCCCAATATGGATCAGATCATTGATTTTATTGTTGGGAGTGGAATGATATCCTTAATGGATGGATTTTCTGGCTATAATTAGATCAGGATAGCTCCTAAAGATCAGGCTAAAACAACCTTTATTACCCCTTGGGGAACCTTTTGTTGGAAAGTGATGCCATTCGGTTTAAAGAATGTAGGTGCAACCTATCAATGAGCCATGACTTATATCTTTCATGATATGATGCATGATATACTACATGATTATGTAGATGACATTATAGCTCGTTCTAATGAAGAAGATGACCATTTAGATGACTTGAGAAAAGTATTTAATCGGTTAAGGGAATATCTTATCTCATTGAATCCATCTAAATGTATATTCGGAGTTAAGTTCGGTAAATTATTGGGGGTTATAGTTTCTTTACGTGGCATCAAAATTGACCCTCTCAAGATTGCGGCTATCACTGATATGCCCGCACCCACAAATATATCAGAATTACGAAGTTTACAAGGTAAGCTTCAAGCTATCCGTCGCTTCATCGATAAGTCGGCGGATAAAACCGGACCCTTTCTTAAGCTTCTTAAGAAGGATGTCTCTTTCCATTGGGACAACGAATGTCAGGAAGCATTTGAACTCCTCAAACAATATCTTCTTAACCCACCTGTGCTTTTGCCACCTAGACCTGATCGCCCATTTATCTTGTATATTTTTGCTTCAGATTTTGCCTTAGGAGCTATGTTAGCTCAACTTGATGATGAGAAGAGAGAACGTGCTAATTATTATATCAGTAGAACCTTAATTAGTTATGAAACCCACTACACAACATTAGAGAAGTTATGTCTAGAAGTCGTATTTTCTACACAGAAATTATGCCATTATATGCTCAATCAGAAAACCTATGTTATTGCTAAATCCGATCCTTTGCGGTATCTCATGAGTCGACCTTACTTATCTGGTCGCACAACAAAGTGGGTTCTTGCCCTAAGCGATTTTGAACTCATGTTTATAGGACAAAATTCTGTTAAGGGTCAAATCATAGCAGATCAATTAGCTGTTGCACCCTTAGAGTCTACCCATCCCCTCATCATTGAGTTTCCTGATGAATGCCTTAAACTAGAGGTAGACCATCCAGAGCAATGGTCCTTATACTTTGACGGAGCCCAATGCATGAGTGGGGCTGGTGCAGGTATTATTTTAATATCTCCACAGAAACATCTTATACCTCTATCCTTTAAATTAATATTTGCTTGTACTAATAACACTGCTGAGTATGAGGCTCTAATCCTTGGCTTACGAGCTACCTTGGCACTGAAAATTAAAAATCTATTAGTTTTCGATGATTCTCAACTTGTCATAAATCAAATTAATGATGTTTATCATACCAGAGATGATAAATTGCGCCCATATAAAGCATATGTATTACAATTAATATCTTTATTTGATCAAGTTACCTTGGAAGCTATTCCTCGAACTAGCAATCATGTGCGACTGACGCTATGGCTGCAACTGCATCTCTTTTACCCTTGGAGTTAGATGAAGAATATGCTACCATCATTATTCGTTGACTCCAAGAACCCACTTCAAATAAATCATGCTTAGAACCTTTGGATGTGTTTCTAATCAACGAAACTACTCCTGAACTTTGGTACACTGATATATTCAATTTTCTTCAAAATGGGACCTTCCCTGAAGGTTTTAATAGAAACCAGCATCGATTATTACGTAGACGAGCAAGTCGCTTCATAATAATTGGCAATACGTTATATAGGAGATCTTTTGAAGGTATCCTATTGAGATGTTTGAATCTAGAAGAATCTAGATCAGCTTTGAGTGAAGCCCACGATGGATCTTGTGGGGGACATTTTAGTGGTAGCGCCATTGCTAAGAAACTCCTTAGGATAGGATATTTTTGGCCTACCATGGAAAATGATGCACATGATTATGTGCGCCATTGCGATAAGTGCCGTAAACATGCTGACCTTGTCCATGCGCCCGCACAAGAACTACGAAGCTATTTCATCTCCTTGGCCCTTTTCAAAATGGGGCTTAGACATCATTGGAAAAATCAACCTTGTGTCATCTGATGGACACAAATTCATCATAACCGCCATCGAGTATTTCATGGAGTGGGTTGAAGCTATGCCCTTAGCTTCTTGCACTGGAACCCAAGTTTCCAAATTTATTTTTAATCAAATTATTTGTAGGTTCGAAATTCCTGCAAATCTCATCTCGGATAATGGAACTTGTTTCAAAAATAAAGATGTCAAAAAATTATGTCAAAAATATAAAATTCAACATCGTTGGTCCACTCCCTATTATCCTCAGGGTAATGGCCAAGCCGAAGCATCTAATAAAACATTAATTAAAATCCTCAAAATACTGGTCAATAAATATGGCCGAGATTGGCACATTCAACTATATCCTACTTTATGGGCTTATCGAACTAGCGTTCGTACTCCCACGAGCACTTCACCTTTTGTTTTGGTTTATGGCGTTGAAGCAGTTTTTCCCTTTGAATTAGAAGTTCCTTCTTTGGCTCTGCTACTTCAAGATACTAAAGTAGGAGATGAATATCATGCTGGCAGATTTAGTCAGCTGGAACTCCTAGATGAGAAGCGCATCAATGCTTTGGAACATCTTCGAGCCTACCAAAACAAGCTTAAACGAGCATACCTCAAGAAAGTTCATCATCGATCCTTTGAGATCGACGACCTTGTCTTAAAAGAAAATCAAAAAAATACTAATGCAACTAAAGATCTTAAAGGTAAATTTGAACCCAATTGGCTTGGACCATATATCATCACTGCTAAATTTGGATCGGGAGCATATAGATTAGCTACCTTAGATGGTAAAAATCTTAAAGAACCTATGAACATTATGCATCTTAAACGCTATTATGCATAAAATCTGGTCATTTCATCATTGTATATATTGTTATTTTGCATATTGTTTCATTTTAGTCATCCATATAAAAATTTCAAAAACAATCACATTATGTATCTTCTCAATTCATCAATCAAAATCAAAATATAAAAACACAAAACATCAAAATCTTCAAAAAACATATTTTATTTTTGCACCCATCAATTCTTGAAGTATTGCAGTCATATTTTCAATTATTTTGGATAAATTAGCATTTATTTGGAATCTCGCACTTTCACACTCACATGAATAAATATCTTGATTTTATTTGGTATGATTATTAATCTCTCTTATATCAAAGTCCACAGTTGAATTAAATAAAGTTTTGAGCATAGAGAATTGATCTTGTTATTTACTTGAACCAAGTATATCTCTTCACATTAAAATGATTTCATTGCAAATTCGATATGATGCTACATAGTAGAAGTGGTTTCTTGAGTGAAAAGTTTTCCCTGCTATCCTATCATGCACATGGTCTAGAATCTTTGAGAATTGACAAAAGGACAAGCTCACCCCTACCCAGAATAAAAATCCCTTGCTCTATAGCCAATCCGAGCAAGTATCCCTAGTATAGGAAGAAAAAAGAAAAGTCAAAGAAAATGAGGAAAAGAAAAATATTATTTTGTACCATCGCAACAATATTTCAGCATTATCTCAGTTCCAAGAAAAAATACAAAAAAAAGAGAGAAAGAAGAGAAAAGAAAAAGCAAAAGCAAAAGCAATAAAATCCCTTTCCCTACCCCTTGAAAAAGAAAAGAAGGGTGAATGAGCTTGAATCCCTGGAATTCTCAATTATTCGAAAACTGTGAGGTAAGCCCCATAACAGGTGGTTTGTGCCCAACCCGCTTGGCCTTGGGTAATCCCTAGCGTGGTGTATGTCTATCACATTAGCGACCTTATTTTGTACAGACCTATGTCCGCTTATGGATCAGCTAGCTCTTGATGACCCGACTTACATAGTAGTCTGGTACGGTTACATGCATATAAATCATGGTCAATGAACACTCATTTGGTTAATTCAAATTACTTGTATCAAATTATCTTGCTCAAAATTGGTAAATGAACAATACAATTGCACACACATTTGTATTTGAGATATTTTGTATCATTATGATAAATCAAGATCGGCAATGAACTCACATATGCACATGAGGGTTCCTTATAAATCTACATTTTGTCTTTGAGATAATTTAAAATATTTTTGCAACTTCTTTTTGGAATAATTTCATCTTCTTATTTTTTAAAAAGAACATTTGTTTCGTATAAAAACAATTACATACATTGTTTTCAAAAATCCAAAATTTCTTTCAACAACATATTCAAAAATCTAGCAATAAAGTCACGTATATATATATATATATATATATATATATATATATTTTGTTTATCTCAAAATCAAAAATCAATTATGCAATAAAATTATTTTTTCTTGGATTTCGCGATGATGGTATAAGTCTATACCTATAATTCTATGCCTAGCGCAAACCATTGTTCTAATTTTATTTCCCATTCATTATTATTTATAAAAACATATGGCTTACATCATTATGTCACACAATTGTGCTTTAAATGAAGGAACACATTTTTCTATTTTCATTTCATTATGTCAACATTCCATTTTGCAACCATGGTATAATTCCTAAGGAATTGTTCAAAACTTTATCACACTTAGGAATTTTATGCCTAGCAAAAATCATATTTTTTAATGCATAATATTTTCATGGAAATCTGAAAACAAATCATCACCATCATCATTTTTCATCATCACAACACAAAGTCTTAAGACAGTCTCTTAAGCACCCTTTTACTTTTAGCAATATTTCTATACTGGGATTAGCTTGACGACCTAGCGAGCGGTGACTCCATGAAATGGTCTATAACAATGACAATGTCCTTTGAAATTATTTTTAGAAGTCCCTTTATTTTCCATCAAATCACACCACAAAACAACCAATTTGTTTACATCAGATTATTTCATTTAAATTTTATAGCATGACATAAAATTATACTATTTCCAAATGACATAATTACATGAATAATCAATCAACAAATCCAAAATTGAAGCATCATAAAACATATGGACAAGTCATATCACAAAAATATCATTTATATATATATAGATATATCAAAAATATATGTACATCATATCACAACCGGATTGGTATGCCATAATCTATACCCTGGCATACTCAATCCTCTCAAAAATATATCAAATCCAGTCTATCGTAGCTAGTCTTGAGAAGCCCTCGAGCTCTCAGCCTCATCTCCTCTCCCACCCTGGCATGGAGGAGGTGGTCCCATAGAGGTCCATGTTGTGTCTCGGGTCCTCATTGTCGATCATGAGGATGTCCTCAATGATCCCATCCTAATCATCTCTGCAATGCCGACTGGTAGCTGCAACCTCTAGCCCTTTGGAACCAGCTAGCAGTATGCTCCCTGATAGAATGTGATCTGAGCAATAGACCGTGCCAACTCCTGCATGCTCGCCCCTTCGCTCTGAGCCCTGAGACGTGTAGCCTCATCCTATAGAGTCTGCACCTAAGCGTGTAGGTTGGAATTCTCAGCCCGGAGAGCCACCATCTCATTGCTCTCCCCCACCTCGATACCCTTGCCCTTATCGAGCGATGCTGGCCTATCCCTCTACTAAGAAGGGAGTCCCTCCTCTCTCCTCTCTCGCATATTGTGGTCTCTCCAGAGCCTGTGGCACTCTTCAACGTCTCTCCTGAGGAGACCGTCGCTGCTCCCTCCCCCTCGACCCCTCGTTGCATCGATAGCAGCCTGACATCGCCTCCCCATCCGTCGCACAACAACATGCATCGGACCCTATGCCCTCATCATTCGAGGAGGGTGGATGCCTATGTACCAAGCATCATACCCATATGCCACCCTAGCATCGTCCCCATCCATCGGCTAAATGGGGGCATCGTCTATGCATCCTGACTCTAGAATCGCTACATATCTGGAGCCCCGCTCAGTGTAGTACTATCCTGAACAGTCCGAGAGTACTCATAATCCCTGAGAGAAGGGATCCCCCATATTTCCACTCTTGACTTTTTAGTAATCCCCTCTGCAAAATAAATAATCAAACAATAAAAATCATCAATATATAATCTTTAAAATCAGTTAAATCAATTTAATCTTCTAAAACAATGATGATATCGTCCACCATTGGATGATATCATTCTAAATTAGGTCAAATCGTCCTTGGTAGGACAAAATTGTCTTCGATTTCACAACTTGGGGTTCGCCCCTTGTTGGACGGGATCGCCCCTATTTTGCCGATTTTGTCCCTAGACAAAATCGGTGATCTAGGGATGATTTCGATGAAATTGGGATGATTTCATCTCGACGTCATCGACGGACTAAAAATGGGTACGATGCCCCAAAATAGTCAAAATTTAAATAAAAAATTACACAAATAAAATTAAAAACATAATTCACTAGGTTCAGATCCTTACCCGCAACCTGCGCCGGACCTCTGTCGATCTGTACCTTTTTTTTTGCATAACTCTAAAAACAGTGAAAATGAAAAATCAAAGTGAATTCGGGTTTTACCCTATTTTTCTTAATTTTATTTAAAAACAACAACATTTTTAATTTTTTTTTCTTTTATACGCTTTTACAACATTCGATTTGGGTAAAAACTCGGAGGGGGCACCATAATAAGCAGTTGTACAATTCGACCTAGAATCATCGTCTAGAAAATTGAGTAAATTTTTGCTTTCTCGTAAAACAGGAAGAACTTGTCTTTAATGTATTTTCTTCAAAAAATTTTCTAAAGAGGGGGCAAAATGTAGCACCCTAAAATTGACGTAGTTAAACCCTTAGTAAAAAGATAAAAATTTGAATTTTAACCCCAAAACCTCCCGTTAACCGCTCACCCCATTTTTCACATCATTTTTAGGAGTTGTTTTGATCATTGGACGATATCATCACCAATCAGATGAAATCGTCCCAGATCGGACGAATTCATTTGGAACTGAATGTCCAGACGATTTTGTCCTAAAACTAAATTTTCATATTTAGCTTCTGTTTCAACAGCCTTTCCAACTTGGGCATAAGCGTGTCTGCACAGTTGGAGATTCCTTCACTGAGGATCTCCTAGATTGGGATGATCCCCAACCTCCTAACCTCCCCCTAATCCTATATAAACTAGGATTTTCTTAGTTTATCCCCTTGGTTGGCTGATCCCATGATTCCCTGCTTGATTTTCCCTGCCATTTAGTTTTTCTGTGTCAAGACGTCCTATCCACCATTGTTTGCACTCATAGTTTTAAGTTTTCATTGCAGGTTTTCATTGTGCTTCAGTTGGAGAAAGCTCGGATCGTCATAGGTGATTCCAGATAATTTTGGATGATCTTATCGTAGATCAGCGACGATCTCGTACGATTGGAGGTGATCTCGATTGTAGTTCAGATTGGGGGCAACCAAAGCCCTGAGTTTGCATTCCTCATTTGTCTTCTTTATTTTACTATGCATTAGTTTGATTTATTTTCATTCTGCATCCTGGAGTTCACCTCATTCAGCATAAATGCATGATAAAGTTAAAATAAGTTATTAAAACAATGCATTTCCTTTAATTTTCTATCTAGATTTATCAGTTAGGTAGTTATACTATCGTTTCTATCATTTTGCATTATTCTTGTAGTAGCATTTTCATTTTTTTGGTGTCTATTTCTATGATTACAGGTTTTTGACAGATTCGTCTGACAAATTCGTTAGATCGACGACGATCTTGTTTGATCTTAGATGATCAACTGTAATATGGGATGATTCTATGCAATTGTAGATGATCCTATCATATTCGGGATGATCTGGACTGTTACAAGCTTTAGAATCTTCATCAGACATCCAGAATCAGGTGCATTCTTTCTCATTTCATATAATATTTACATTTAGGATTCATTCTTGCTTTCTGTATTCACATAATTCAGCATTTTCATATAGAATAGCTTAGTTTCATTCTGGCCAACCAAGGGATATGAATGATTAAAATACAAAATGAACACATCAAAACCATTCTCAACCTAGGAGTAGAAACTGCCACTCAAATTTTCCTGGTGAACCCACCATCCGTTGAAAATTCACCCTTATACCCCTCCCCCCAAGAGGCACGACCTTCAAAGGGCCTCTCAGTCCGAGGTATTGTCCCATCCTTCTTGCATCCCCCTTCCGGGCATGGATCCTATAGCCTAAAGGTAAGGATGCAAAAAAATTGGAGTGATACACCCACTAAGGGACCTAGTAGGGTAGTGCTACACATTCGCATAATGGATCATCCTAGAGAACCATTAGAAGTAGTGCAAGAGTACATCCCGTACCAAGATGATTGCTATAAATATTCTCCAACTAAGATATTATCTATAAATCAAGAACATGATCAAGAGGATATGCATGTTAACCACCATTCTCATAAACAACCCATGTTAGCTCTCACATTCATTATAGATGAGGGTGACATAAATTCCAATATGTTTCAAGAGAGACCATTCATTCAATAACTTTGTGCCTCTACATAACTTGATTACATAGAGCTCACTTTTAAACCAGAATACCAGGTCAATGCGACCTTTAGAATTCATAGAAAATAGGTTGTAGATTCTACTAGGGACGAGAGACAAGACAAGCCCATCCATATTACAAATACAAGGGTAAATAGACCCCATACATTCGAGAAAATAAACCAAACTCATCAGTAACCTAGGCTAAATATTAATCAACAACAATAGTTGGATCAACTATGATTAGACCACCAATGATTAAATCAGCAATGGGTGGACCAACAATTATCACACCTAAAAATTACCATCAACAAAGGGTACAACAAGAGCAATTACAAAAGGCATTGCATAAAATAGTACCTACACCTAGTACCCATAGGTTGCAACAATGCATAAGGCACCCTATGCAATATCAAAATCTTCCACCATGACCAAACCAAAATCGTCCACCTCATGCATGACCAAATCAACTGTCCATACATCCTCAAAGGCACCAGTTGCTTGAAAAAATAGACCATACACTTATCTAGAGGAGTATGACCCTTACGAGGAACTACAATTAAAATATCAAGAACCAATCGACACATACCCTGAATTACCTTATAGGGATGTGCATGTTGACAACACCCAACCTCCTTCGCTTCCTCCTTGAGGGTAGAGGTGAGTGAATGAAATCATTTCACTAGATGCATATAAGTTGCTAATAGACCACATTAATTCCTTAGAGAAGAAAAATTTAGGCATAGGTTACCAAAAACCTACCTTGCATTAGCTTCAAAACCAACCATTGCACCCATCCATGCCATCACCCCCATATCTTGAGCACTTTGAAATGCCAAAATTAGATAAATTCAAAGGAGAGGAAGACGCTCAAGAGCATGTCACTCATTTCATGAATGTATACTTTCATCTTCAGGATGATGATGCCCTCATGCTAAGAACATTCCTAATAACTCTTGGAGGGCTTGATTTAGAATGGTATAATAATCTACCATGATATAGTATCCATTCCTTTGAACAACTTGCAAATGAATTTTTAGAACGCTTTTCATTTAGCATCAAGAAAAAGGTAACATTGACTAACTTATACAATCTTAGACAATTCAAATATGAGCTAGTCATGGACTATGGAAATCAGTGAAGAGAAATAATAACCAAGTTGCCTTTCACCTTACCTATAATGAAGCTTACCATATTATTCACTAGGATTTGTTCAAAGAAAATCTTGATTTTATTACAACTACAACAATATCAAACCTTTGAGGAGGTCCTAGAATAGTCTAAGATCATTAAGGACATTATGGTCTAGGAAGGTGATATTAAGCTCCGTAAAAAGAAACCTAGTAATTAGGTTGAGTCGAAGGTTGCGATGGTGTAGCTTCGTTTGAGGATCTAGGGATACTTAAAACAACTTGATTTACTAGGGCCACTTTCTATTGCATGTTGCCTCCACCAACCTATAATTATCCACAATAAAACAAAAATCAAGGTCAACAACGTCGGTCACCATGATAATATACTCCTTTGTCGAAAACATTAGCATAAATTTTAATCTATTATGTGTAGTGCACACAATCAATCTCCATAAGATCCATCCACTAGATCCTAATCAGCCTAAACTAGTATCATAGGGAGGATCTATACTATGCTTACCATCGATAAAGGGGTCATGACATCTAGACATGTTATGCCTTTAAAAATATAGTACATGATATGATCGAGAGGTAAGAGATTTAGATTCAAAGACCCTTTGCCCACACATGAAATAAATATAACACTTTCCAACCAAGCTGAACAACCAAAATAGGTGAATCAGGTACAAGTCAATCCACCTCACCAAGATTTTGTGGGGATGATTAATATTGTCACAAGTAATCGATGATATCCGAATCAACCCACACCTAATGTGAGTTTCAATAACGTTCCTTTGATATTTTAGGAACCTCATCAACCCAATTCGATTACACCTATCCCACCTTGACCAATGCTAAAAATAAGGAATAGACTGACCCAAAGTCTAAGAATGACATTGTCTAGGCTATCCATCTATGAGCTAATACAACAATCAAAACCACATCGAGAAGCTCTAATGGAGATCTTGAAATCAATAAAATTACAACCGAAAGACCCCAACACTTTTGCTAATTTTGTGGGATAAATACAACATTGCAATGAGTCTGCAATAAATTTTTATGACCATGAGATCAAGATTATACCCGCTTACATACCATATCCTCCACTCCATATCATTTCTAGTATCAATCAGATCCCTTATAAGCATGTCTTGATCGACACAAGTGCATCAATCAATATCATACCACATGAGCCCTTCAATACCTCAACCCTCCACCTTCCCGCGTCACAACATCCACATTCACGCTTTGGATATTAAATGATGCTTTGTGTTCTATTGTTGGGATAATAGTCCTTATTTAAGTTTGACTAAAAATAATTCACACACTTTTCCATGTTCTAAAAGGGGCAATGCAATATAATTTGCTACTTGGTTAGCCCTAGATCCAAGACATGAGGTGTGTACTTTCAATATTACATCAATGCATTAAATACATACATGAAGGTCAAGTGCATTGTGTCCTTGTAGACTCAATATCATTTAAACTTTGTAACATGGTCTCACATCCTGATGAGTCCTCTTTACCATCAATGCATCTGGAGGTCTGATCAAATCCACCTAATATTCATCAAACCCCTTCGTCAACATCCTTTATATCTTCATAAAAGCAAAAATCATTATCAATAGACATAGAGAGCCCTTCTCATGCATCATATATTTCCATGAAGAATTCTAAGAAGGCATACATATCATCACCTCCATTATTGCCAACTCATGCACCCACATTGCAATCACCAAAGATTCCTCCAGCACCCTTGATCTCAACTATTTCCACAATATCCATTCACATCTACCATACACGGGAATAACCTTCACCCTCATCATCACCCTACCCTTCACAATCCATAATACATATGACTAGCCCATGACTTAGTGAATACATAGCATAAAATATCACATTCACTCCCCTTATGATGTAGGAGCATCCGAGGGCAGCAGAGCAATCTAGCATCAATGAAATTTTTCTAAGTATTTTGTTTTGCAGAGAAAAAATAATAATAATATGTGTCACGATATCGCAACACAAAGAGTGTCGCGATATCGCGACCAAAATAGGAGATAGAGAAGCGAGCAGACAGAATGTCGTGAAATCATGACCAAAGCAGGGAAGCAAAGGCACGGAAGACACAAGGTCATGAAATCGTGACATGTCATGAAATCGCAACCAAAGCAAGGAAGCAAAGGCGCGGAGGACCGAAGGTCGCGAAATCGTGACATGTCACGATTTTGCGACCAATGCAGGGAAGCAAAGGCGTGGAGGACCGAAGGTCACGAAATCGTGACATGTCACGATTTCGCAACCAACACAGGGAAGCAAAGGCGCGGAGGACCGAAGGTCACAAAATCGTGACACATCGCGATTTCGTGACCAATGCAAGGAGCAAAGGCGCAGAGGACCGAAGGTCACAAAATCGTGACATGTCGCGATTTCATGACCAACACAGGGAGCAAAGGCACGGAGGACCGAAGGTCACGAAATCGTGACATGTCGCGATTTCATGACCAATGCAGGGAGCAAAGGCATGAAGGACGAAAGGTCACAAAATTATGACATGTCACGATTTCGCAATCGAAACTAAAGAACGAAGGCACGATAGAAAATCGACATGATATCACGGCCAAAGTGGAAGTGAGAAGGCATGGAGGAAGGAATGTCACGATATCGTGACATGTCACGATATCGTGACATGTCACGATATCGCGATCAGAATAGGAGAGAGAGAACACAGAGAAATATCGTAACCAAAAGAAAAACACGCACTCCAAACTTTCATAAAAGCGTCCCTTCGTGCACGACAAGTTAGTAGTAGTGAAGTAGCAGTTTCAAAGGAAGATTCCAATAGGCATGTTGGCCACTCGTGCAGGATATCTAGAGATGCATTTATAGCAATTAATAGCAAGCAACAGTTCAAGAAGAAGATTTCGTTGGGTATGGCAGCCAGTCACGCACCTCACCCAGAGTCTCATCAATGCAACTTTCCAGTATTGTTCCAGGTGGCAATTGTAGATCGTGGGAAGTTTGAAAACACAAAGGATCGAGACCTCGATAAAAACCCAAGGATTGTAATGAGAGGGGGTTGGCAAAATGATAGATTGTTGTATATTCTTTGTAAATTCTTCCTAAGCTATTGGATAAGAAATTTGGCTCTTGTTATTTTGTTTCCTGTCTTGTGTCGTAGATCTGTTCTCCACCAAGTGGTATCAGAGCCAAAAGTTCCTGAGTGTGTAATAGATCATCGGACGTGAGGTAGTTACACCAGGATCTATGGGAGGGCTTGTGAGTGAGTGAGCAGAATGCCTCCAAAAAGAAACCCTATTGGTGGGAGAGGCATGGCGGTAGTGGAAGATGTCCAAGCTTTGCAACGACAAATGCAAGCCCTACAAGAAGAAATATGTAGAAGATTGGAGCCAAGAAGAGATGAAGGTAGTGAAGAGGAAGATGACGAAGAAGAAGGCCAACCTGAGGAAGAAGAAGAAGCAGTAGATCCTGCTCAAGCCAGACTATACAAAGCCATATCCCAGATTGGGAAAAGGCCGAAGATGGAGGTTTCCACATATTTCGGGAACCTTGATCCAGAGGAATTGATCGATTGGATCAACAATCTAGAAGAGTACTTTGAGTACGAGGAGGTGGAGGATCCTGATAGGGTCAGATTCGCTAAGACCAAACTAAAAGGTCATGCCAACATTTGGTGGAAGGGAGTGTAGCTGGAGCAAAATAAAAGAGGAAAAGAGAGAATAATAAAATGGGAACGGATGGCAAAAAAGCTGAAGAGGCAGTTCATCCCTAGTGATTATGAGTTAGACCTGCTAAAGAAAATGCAAGGGTTGAGGTAAACAAGTAAGTCTATAAAAGAATACACAGAAGAGTTTCATAAAATTATGATCAGAACAGGCCACTTAGAGGCCAACAAGGAGAAAGTAGCCCGTTACATTAATGGGTTATGAACAAGTATTCAGGAAGAATTAAGTCTGGTCCGGATGACCACCATAGAGGACGCTTACCAATTTGCCCTAAAGGTTGAAGAAAAGCTCAATAGGAGGTTTGAGAACAAACAAAGAGGAAGAGGTCATGGTGAAAGAACTGGCGAAAGGACCAGTGGAAGAAGGAATGAAGATTCTCAGAAGAATGGAGAAGGTAGCAACAATCAGGAACAAAGGAGAGAAAATACCTACCGGCCTCGTAATTAGAATAATGATTACCGAGGGGGAAGGGGCAGAGCTGGACGTGGCCAGGGAAGAGGAAGATTTCGTGGAACTTGCTTCTAGTGTGGGGAAGAGGGACATCACCAATATGAGTGCCCATAACAACAAGAAAGGAATAATAGGAGGTCGAAAGGAAATGCCAGAGCCACGGTCGCTGATGAAGATGCTGGATCTGAGCATTCTGAAGAAGCTGAGAGAGGAGAAGTAATGATTGCAAGGAGAGTCCTGTCAAATGAAGAGGGGGCCGCAGATCAGAGGAAAATCTTATTCTATACAAGGTGTAAATGCGTGGGTAATATTTTTAATATTATTATTGACAACGGTAGCATGGATAACCTAGTTTTAGAGGGAATGGTTACAAAGCTACAACTGGAGAGGAAGAGACACCCGCATCCATATCGGATCGCGTGGTTGCAGAAAGACCATAAGGTTTTGGTCAATGAATAGTGCCTGGTAAAATTTAGTATTGGGAATTATCGTGATGAGGTCCTATGCGACATTCTGCCCATGGATGCGTGCCATTTGCTGTTGGGAAGGCCATGGCAGTTTGACAGGTGTGCGGTTCATGATGGCCGTGCCAACACCTATTCCATGACAAAGAATGGAATGCATCATATGCTGAAACCCCTGAAGGAGGTGGAAGAAAAGGTATGTGGCAATGCCAGGATTTGCTTGGTTGATGGGAGAAAATTTTTAGATGATTTAAAACATGAACATATGTGTTATGCATTAATTCCTAGATTCAGGAATATAGAATGCAAAGATACCCCAACAAAAGTCCTAGATCTGTTGGAGGAATTTCCAGATATTATATTTGATAATGTGCCTGAGGGTTTACCCCTAGTAAGGAAGATCAGTCACCATATCGATTTGGTGCCAGGATCAAGCTTGCCCAATAAAGCTGCACATAGAATGACGCCTATAGAAACTGAAGAGCTAAACAGGTAGGTCCAAGAGTTGCTGGAGAAGGGACTGATTCGAGAAAGCTTAAGTCCATGCACAGTACCTACAGTGCTAGCGCCAAAGAAATATGGAGAGTGGAGAATGTGTACAAACTCTCGAGCCATCAACAAGATCACAATAAAATACAAATTTTCATTGCCAAGAATGGATGACATAATGGACTGTTTGAGTGGAGCCAAATACTTCACCAAGATTGACCTCAAGAGTGGTTACCATCAGATCCGTGTCAGAGAAGGAGATGAGTGGAAGACAGCCTTCAAGACCAGAGAGGGTTTGTATGAATGGTTGGTCATGCCATTTGGGCTGTCCAATGCACCAAGTACCTTCATGCGGTTGATGAATGAGGTACTGAAAGAGTTTTTAGGAAAATTTGTCATTGTTTATTTAGATGATATATTAATATTTAGCAGAACCCTGGAGGAGCACCTGATGCACATCAGAAGGGTTTTTGAGAAGCTGTGGGAAGAACAACTATTAATTAATCTGAAAAAGTGTAATTTTGTAAAGGAGTTAGTGTACCTGGGATTTGTCATCTCAGTAGAAGGTCTAAAAATGGACCCAAAAAAGGTGAGAGCTATCATCGAATGGCCTACCCCAAGAAGCACAACAAAGGTAATATCATTTCATGGTCTAGCCAGCTTTTATAGAAAATTCATTAGAAATTTCAGCAGCATTTGTGCACCCCTCACAGAAACAATGAGAGGGGATAAGAAAGAATTTAAGTGGACCTTAGGGGCTGAAAGGAGCTTTGATGCATTAAAGAAAAAGGTCACAAAACAACCTGTTTTGGCACTTCCAGACTTTAACAAAGTATTTTAGGTAGACTGTGATGCCAGTGGTAGTGCAATAGGAGCTGTACTGAGTCAAGAAGGCAGACCTGTTGCTTATTTTAGTGAGAAGCTCAATGATGCTCGAAAAAAATATTCAGTTTATGACCAAGAATTTTATGCTATAGTTCAGGCTCTAAAGAAGTGGAGGCATTATTTATTGCCAAAAGAGTTTGTTCTATTCACTAATCATCAGGACTTACAGTACATTAACAGCCAAACAAAACTAAATCAAAGGCACCTGAAGTGGGTTGAGTTTCTCCAAAGCCATACCTTTGTGTTGAAGCATAGAAGCGAAAAATAAAATAGAGTTGTAGATGCCTTAAGTAGAAGGCAGAATTTGTTGATTGAAATGACAGTGGAAGTGGTAGGATTCGAAGAACTGAAGGGTCTGTATCCTGAAGATCCTGATTTTGTAGAAGCCTGGATGGCTTGCTTGGCACCTATTACTGTGGATAGGACAAAGTGGTTGGATTTTCTAATCCAAGATGGAATGTTTTTCAGGGGAAGTAAATTATGCATTCCAATAAATTCCATGTGGGAGAACATAATCAAGGAGAAGCACAACGGGGGACTGGCTCGACATTTTGGTCGGGATAAGACCATTGCCTTGGTGAGTGAGAACTACTACTGGTCGCAACTGCAGCAAGATGTGAAAAGGTTTGTGCAAAGTTGTAGAATATGCCAGATGGCAAAGGGCATGAGGCAGAACACAAGATTATATCAGCCGTTACCTGTACCTGAGAGGCCATGGGAGGACATCAGCATGGATTTCATTCTTGGGTTGCCGAGAACACAGAGGGGAAATGACTCCGTATTTGTGGTGGTTGACAGGTTCTCCAAGATGGCACATTTTATTCTCTACTAGAAAACAAGTGACATGGTTCACATTGCTGGGTTATTTTTCAAGGAAGTGGTATGACTTCATGGTCTACCAAAAAGCATAGTTTTTGACAAAGATACAAAGTTTGTTGGTTATTTCTGGAGAACATTGTGGAAGAAATTGAAGACAGATCTGAAGTTTAGTTTTGCATACCACCCACAGACTGATGGACAGACAGAGGTGGTAAATAGAAGTCTGGGTAATTTATTAAGATGTTTGATAGCAGATAAACCCAAGGGATGGGATTTGGTTTTGCCGTAGGTGGAATTTGCATACAACAATTCTGTCAACAAGAGTACAAGCCAATCCCCATTCCAAGTCATATATGGAAACAGCTCAAGAAATGTTTTTGAGCTGAGGAAATTAGAGAAAGGGGAAAAATGTAGTGCCGAGGCTGAAGAATTTGCGAAATAGATGAAAAGCCTGCATCAATAAGTGAAGAAACAAATTGTAAAAATGAATACTCAGTATAAAATAAGAGCAGACCAAAAGAGACAGTTCAAAGAGTTCAAAGTGGGAGATGAAGTCATGGTCCATCTCAGAAAAGAAAGATTTCCAGCCAAAACTTATAACAAGTTGAATATGAAGAAGTTTGGGCCATGCAGAATACTGGAAAAACGGGACTCAGGCAATGCATATGAGGTGAAATTGCCAAGTGGGCTTGACATTTTGCCTATTTTTAACATATTATATTTAGTGAAATACCATGAAGGAAACAGTACAGAGGCACCAAGTACAAAATTGTGGAGCATTCCAACGTCTAACCCAACCACAGACAAGATCAAGGAAATATTAGATACTCATGAAGGCAGAAGCACAAGAAACAAACAGTATTCAAAATATTTGATCAGGTGGAAGGGCAAACCTATAGAAGATGCAACTTGGCTATCAAAAATAGAGGTTGACCGCTTGGGTCTTCCTCTAAAAGATCAGAAGTGAGTATCACTTCTCAATCCACCCCGGGTGTCTGATGCAGGAGCATCCGAGGGCAGCAGAGCAATCTAGCATCAACCAAATTTTTCTAAGTATTTTGTTTTGCAAAGAAAAAAAAATATGTGTCGCGATATCGCGACACAAAGAGTGTCGCAATATCACGACCAAAACAGGAGATAGAGAAGCAGCAGACAGAATGTCGCGAAATCGCGACATGTCACGATTTCACGACAAAAACAAGGAAGCAAAGGCGCAGAGGACTAAAGGTCACAAAATCACGACATGTCATGATTTCGTGACCAACGCAGGGAAGCAACGACGTGGAGGACCGAAGGTCGTGAAATTGTGACATGTCACGATTTCGCGACCAACGCAGGGAAGCAAAGGCGCAGAGGACCGAAGGTCGTGAAATCGTGACACATCACAATTTTGCGACCAACACAGGGAGCAAAGGCACAGAGGACCGAAGGTCACGAAATTGTGACATGTCACGATTTTGCAACCAATGCAGGGAGCAAAGGCGTGGAGTATTGAAGGTCATGAAATCGTGACATGTCACGATTTCATGACCAACGTAGGGAGCAAAGGCGCGGAGGACGGAAGGTCATGAAATTGCGACATGTCATGATTTTGCGACCGTAACTGAAGAACGGAGGCGTGATAGAAAATCGACAGGATATCGTGACAGGTCACGATATCGCGGCCAAAGTGAAAGCGAGAAGGCATGGAGGAAGGAATGTCACGATATCACGACATGTCGCGATATCACGACCAGAACAGGAGAGAGAGAACACATAGAGAAATTGTCGTGATATCGCGACCAAAAGAAAAACACGCAATCTAGACTTTCATAAAAACGTTCGTTCGTGCACGAAAAGTTAGTGGTAGTGAAGCAACAGTTTCAGAGGAAGATTCCAACAGGCATGTTGGCCACTCATGTAGGATATCTAGAGACGCCTTTATAGCAATTAACAACAAGCAACAGTTTGAGAAGAAGATTCCATTGGGTATGGCATCCAGTCACGCACCTCATCCAGAGTCTCATCAATGCAACTTTCCAGCATTGTTCCAGGTGGCAATTGCAGATCGTGGGAAGTTTGAAAACATAGAGGATCGGGACCTCGATAAAAACCCAAGGATTGTAATGAGAGGGGGTTGGCAAAATGGCAAATTGCTGTATATTCTTTGTAAATTCTTTCGAAGCTATTGGATAAGAAATTTGGCTCTTGTTATTTTAATTCCTGTCTTGTGTCATAGATCTGTTCTCCACCACCTTATCAAGATAGTTTGAGACATGGGCTGACCTCCATAAGGATTCATGGGAATGATCAGTGTGGTGATAAAGTACCAAGAATACCCAAATCAATCTACACACCCTGTAGTTCCATCTAACATTCCCCCAATGTCACAAACACCTCTCCAACCCCCACCAGATATGCCTTAGCTACCTACCAGTTGCCATTAAACTTCATCAACATCCATATAACCATCACCAAATTCTAAGGTCTATATCCAACCTCCTATCACTTTGCAATATAAGCAATCACCTCCACTGGGCTTACAACATATCTTGGATCGACTAGCCAACATCGAGCTATAATTGAGTTGCCAACATACTCTAATTCTATAATAAATTTTAACTCAACTCACAAACATTGAGTTATAATTGAGTCATCATCAACCTCATTAGTCTCCATCTTAGAAACCTCAATAATATCAAAATCCACCTTAGCAAACACATCCTAGATCAAACCACCTCCTCCAAAATCTCAAAATCAACCACAACTGGACAACCACACCAAGCATCCTACAAGGCTCCCTCATGACCACACACCACTTTCGAAGCCTTATTCAGCCATATTTCAAAAGCTTTATAAAGCACAAGTGATTACATTACCAAAAATAAGACCAAGAAGCCCTGATATAGGGAATATCATTTTTACCTTTATCACCGGCTAGTGGGCCATGACATCAACAATTGCTATGCATTTAAAAAGGTGGTCCAAGATCTAAATGACAAGGGAGGCATCTGCATTGCCCATCCACCTTGCCCACCTTATTCAAAATGCCAGCCCCATACCTAGACCCCTCTATCCGAGCCCATGTCATAGGATGAAAAAATAATTGATCTACTTACATATGCCCTATAGACCCTAAAATACCTAAATATAATTTGTATCAAGAAAATCATTATTGCCTCTATCACAGGTAAAAGGGTCATGACATCAATTATTTCTTCACATTTAAAAATGTGGTCCAAGATCTTATCGATAGGGGGGCCTTTTCCATAGATGGTTCACTCACCCATATCATCAGAAACCCAACATCCACGAGAAAAATAGTGGGGATGCTTAAGGTATTGCACCTCCCCCATCATCCATATCACCAACAATAAAAAAATTTGGGGATTCTCAAGGTGCCTTTCCACACTCACCAATAATTAAACAATTTGAGGATTCTCAAGGTATTGTACCTTCCCCAGAGTCACCAATAATCAAATAGTTTAGGGATTCTCAAGGTATTGTACCTTCCCCACACTCACCAACAATCAAAAAATTTAGGGATTCTCAAGGTATCATACCTTCCCCACACTCACCAGTCATGAAAAACTTTGGGGATGCTTAAGGTATCACACCTTCCCAATAAAAAAACCAACAAAAAAAATACAAAATAAAAAATCACAAAAATATTATATTGCTTATGTTATCATGCATTACACATTACAACATTTCATTGATTAATTACATTAGGCATCTTAGTAATTGCATTAGCATCACTCTGTTCAACATCTTGTCATCACTTACACCTGGCTATGTGGCTTTTTGACCATTAGGGAATCCTCATAAGATAGGATAGATACCTGATGACCATTAAAAATGATTTTCATATAACAACTGGCTATTTTACGTACACCTCTTAATATTCAAAAGTTCATAAAATACTTACACACATCACACATTCATTTTCACTATTTATATTTTTTAGAGCACCATGCTTGTATGAATTTCATGAGTCTTAATCAAACCTTTTCTCTTGTCATCATTTGCACTTTTTCTTGTGATCTTTTGATTATTAAGGGGTCCTCATAAGATAGGGTAGATACCGTATGATCATCAACAATGATGTTCATACGACTACTGATGATTTTATGCACACTTATTAGTTTCCAAAATTTCATAAGGAAAAAACACACATCCAAAAAATCATTTCCATCCACATTTCCCATCCTTGGTGTTTGTGTTTTCCCCTCACCTAGTAAGTTGTTATAGGATGTTCAATAGGGTCTTTCGATCATTCAACCATTCCTATTTTTATTTTTAGATTTTGTAGAAAGCTATCCTAATTTTTTAAGGTAGGGTCTTGCTTTGATTATACCTTGCTTATCTCAAAATCCTAACACAATTATACATATTTAAAATATGAGTTTGAACAAGGAAGGATGACACTACAATGTAGTCCTTGCCCCCTTAAAAGAAAGATTTTCCTTGCTCATCCTATTATGCACATGGTCTAGAATGCTAAGAATTGAAAAAAGGAAAAGCTCTCCCCATCCAAAGTAATAAAAGCCCTTGATATTTCAAAAAAATATGCAAGTATCCCTCAAAAACAAAAAAAAAGAAATAAATACCTTGCTCTTCCACAAAACGAGCAAGTATCCAAAAAAAATGGAGAAAAAAAAACAAAAATATGGAGGTAAAAGAGCTTGAATACTTGGAATTATTAGTTTTTGAAAGCCATGGGGCAATATCCATCACCAAAAATGGGCTATAGATGCCAACCTGGAAATAGAGTAGCCTTACACATGGTGATACATCTGTCATATTAGTGACCTTCTTTTGTACAAACCAATATCATCTTGCGGATGAGCTAGCTTTTGATGGCTTGCATTGCCTAGTAGCTTAGTCCAATTGTGTACAAAATTAGGATAATGATAACCATAAGGTTATCCCAATTACAAAAATGGGCTATAAATGTTGGCTTGGAAATGGTATAGTCTTACGCATCATATTAATGAACTTCACTATGCACATAGGGATATTGAATATCTTGGTCTTCCTAGCATATTTTTATCTTTCAAACTCTTGCATTGTCAATATACAACTTTTGACTAGTCAACTAGGGTGTTTGAGTCTCATGAAAAACCTTGTTGTTCCCTTGTGACCTCTCACTATGCCCCATCCATCATTTATATTTTGTCATATTACATTTTATTCCATATAGTTTACCTTCAAATGTATGACTTTTGTGAAAAGGTTAACATTTTGATTAATGACTTTTATACATTTTGTGGTGCTTACACTTAGTTTTTTTTGCATCTTAGATTCATTCATTATGTTTTAACATATCAATATGAAAATCAAACTTTGCATCATCATGTCATTAATGCATACCTAGGTCTATGCATACATACTAGCTCTAACATACATGCATAATTATATCTACAATGTCTAGGTATACATCAATCATCCATCATTTCTTCTATAAGTGCATCCATACATGAAATAACATAAGAATTAAACAACATGATAAGTATAACTAAAAATATCATATATATATATCATGGAATAGTACATTAGGTACAATATGCCCATAGGCTACAATAGAGTGGGTCCTCAGACCTCACAAAAAAAAATCATAAAAATTTTCAAAAATTGCAGAAAGTCAAAATTGGTCAAAAGAAGGTTGTACGAGGTTGATAGCCCTAATTTTTTTTTAAATTTCTTGAAAAAATCCCAATTAAATCTTGGTCAAGTGACTTGTCACTTTCATCATTTTCCATCAATTCCATCCACTCGTCGCTTGAGGGGGTAGTCATATAATTACAAATTTCAAAATAAAATCAATAATCAAACACTCAATAATGCAAATTGCGTTCGCTCAAGAATAATTGCCAAATATAATCATATGCCCTCTTTTTTGGGGTAAAAAAAAAAAGGCTAAAAATTCTACTACCTATTTATTTGGTATACTCACAACCATTGTCTATAGACTAGGTCTTGTCTACTCACGTCTAAAAAGTTTACCAAAAATTAAGTTCTTCAATTTATCAAAAGGAATGATTCAAAATTGCATGCTCTTTATATTATTGGGGTATCTTATGTTGATTTGATCAATGAATATCATTAACCATCAAATCAACCATTTTAGGTTCTCTATTTTTGCTTTGCATTGTGCTTTTGCACAAAGCATCCCAAAAAGGGGCATTTGTAGACACCTAAAATATGTCATTTTGAGGAGACTACCTGAATGGACTCCTTTTAGACCACATAACCCACCTTGGGTAGATTCAGGGATAAAACAATGGTTTTCACCACTTAAACAAGCATAATTCCCCATAAAACCATGGCCATCTTGACCCGAGATGACCACCAAATCGTGGTCATCTCGACTCGAGACAATCGCCAAAAAATCAAGTTTAAAAATAAAAGGCACATAATTGGTAGCTGAAACTACCAGTTAACGCCGTGCATGATCTCACAAAAGGCATTAAGTTCCCTACATGGGCCAAAATTAGAAAAACACATACAATTATCAATCGCATGAGATTTCAGAGATAAGCATTCACTTTTCTTAATGCGAACTACCTCTTTGCTTTTTCATGTAGGGTGATTTTACCATTTTTAGCTTCCATACAAGAAGTCTATAAATTGGCAAAGAGATCCGTAATTAAATTTTTTGATCAATGAAGTGCTACCAAAATCGTACCCCAAGCTCAAGCTTTCGTACAATGAAGTGCTAGCCATTTTTGATCCTTCAAGCCCTCTTGCTATTGAGATCATGCTATCAGATTACTGCAAAGGATTGTAAGCTATGCTTCCATATTCTATGTGATCAATTATCCAAGCTTCAATGACCATTTCGATCCATCAAGTCACTCTCCTAGTGCAACAATCTAGAGTCAACACACCCCGAGGTATATTAGATGTTGCCTAAACTTGGTCTCAAAAAAATCTTAGGACATCGACTGTCTTGACCTGAGATGGTCCATAGACAAGGTCATATCGAATATTTTCATTTTTTTTGCATCAATTAGATTTCAGTTTATATATGCATTTGTCAATATTTCATTTCATTTATCACATTCATCACATTTAATATGGACCCAATTTTAGTGGGTTCTTCTTCTGCTTTTGATACATTTCTAGTTTCTTTGTGTGCAAGCTACAGGATTGTGAGGGCAAATGATCACAAGATTCACATCGCACTCATCACAACAGTCATGAAAAACCCACCTCTAGATAGTTTGCGTTAGCAAGAAGATAATTCAGTGCACCAAAATTATTCAAAGGGGATTAAAACCCTCCTATTTGTATTGATTGTATCACATTTATGAACTCCCTCAAGGGGATGTGATTGTAATATGTTTTTATAAAGATAAGTTATCATTAATAAAAAGGACCCAACTCATTCTTATTGTTTTTATCATTGTGTTTTTATTATGTGCATGTGTTCATTATTGCTTTTACATCATTATTGCTTTATTGGTGCATGGTTTTTGAGCTTTCACTCTATTCTTGTCATGTCTCTCTCAACAATCAACTATTATTGTCCTATTTCTATCTTATCTTAATTTATGACTATTTGATCTCTCTCTCCTGCTATATGATCTTACTTTGTAGTGATCGACCATCACTTCTTACAACATTGAGAGTCTATGGATCTTCTCCTTATAGAGTTGGTCCATATCTACCCTCATAGTCCTAACATCTACCTATAACCAAACCACCTTTACTTGCAATGCATACCTCTCTATTATCAAGTCCTTCTAACCCATAATTCTACTTAGACTTACCTCTATAGCCCTAGGAGCACCTCCTGTTACCCCCTCCTTATCCATTGCACTAGCTACTCTCACATCTACTCTAATAGGGATGATGTTCACAACTCTCACCTCTACCCAAGTCTACCTTGACTATGCTACCCTTATCTATTGTCTCTTCATTGTCCTTCATATAGCATCTTGATATGCCTATAGCATCCTCAGCTCCATCACCTAATACCTCTAGATTGACACCTCTAGTGAATTCCTTGTTGGCACGATGTCTCTATACTAACATCAATATCTCAGGGCCACTTTGATATCATCCACACCTAGCTCAATGAACAATGGGTCATTGAAATACTCCTAAAAAAATTGGTGGGGTTAGGTCATCCAACTACTCTTGCTAAGTCCCTAGTTAACATTTGGCACCATATATCTCCTCTCTCCAACATTTGTTGTACCAAGTCAAATTACCTCTACACCCAATAAAAATTAAGTAGCTCTCGCTCATCTTGGTTAGTGCTCACATAGAAAATCTATCAAACTTGTGACAACTCTACCCCATTTTTTTCCCACCCTAGATGTAGGTGCCATGGCCACTAGATCATTGTGTCCATCCATAGCTCATCCACCACCCTCTTTGCCAATGCCAATGAGGCTACAAATACCCGTTGCATGTGATTATAATGGTGAGCCCACCTATAGGCTATTGGTCTCTCTTAAATATAAACCACACCTAGCAACCCATGCGGTCACCTCCTAGCTACGTGCTTCTAGAATCACACCAAAACAAGGATCACACATACAAAACCATGATCCTCCTTATACATGACATTATATAATATCTTGTGCAATCAGTTCAAGAGTAGTGGCCCCCAGACAAACCATGTTATATGGTCCCTCATGTCTACAATCACTCCTACTAGAAACCATGGAAAGTATTTTCTACTTGTGTGGTACCCAAGTAATCCTTCCACCATCCCACTAAGCATGCATGTCATATCCAAGACCATGTAGCGCTTTATCATCTCATCAATATGGAGCTCACTACTCTAGAACTCATGATAAGGGTTCCTAGATAATATCTATAGTGTCTCCCTCTACTTTAAATCCATATAGACCTCCCTACATTTGATTAAAATCCTCAAAATTTTCCACACATTCTATACTGTGATAGTAACCTACCATATTAGTATCCTAAGGTGGAAGACTCAGGGTACTATAAACAATAATAGTAGTCATTAGAGCCTTGTCACACTCAACCCTAGGCATCTCTACTATATGAATTTTTCCCACTGCATCTAATACGCCCTTGTCTATGGTTGTCAACTCTCTCACTAACATCTCTAATGAACATGGCCTCCACTCTTTGAACTCCAAGACATCTAACTATAAAAACATAAAACAAAATTTTCATAAATTTTCAACATCAAATTCAAAACAAACACATTAATCATCACTACAAATAATTTTCTACTCTCATACAATATTAACTACACTCTATTTTTATCATTCTTCCTTTTCTTTCTTTCTTTCTCTCTTTCCTTCTTTCATGATTTCACATCCCAATTTTATCATGTGCAAAATTGTAAAATTACACCCCTTAATAATAGACGATGATTTTACTCACCATAGACCATGTGATTTTATGACCCTCTTGATGAATTCACAAATACATACAATTTTGTGAGAGATCCCATGATTTTGTGTCTTAGTTTGTGATAATTTTTCTATTTTTTTTTTAAATATTGCTCAAATATTTAAATTAAATCCTAAATCTAAACCCTAATCCTAGCCTAATGGGAAAGATTCAATTCTTACCCAATCTCTCACCTCTAGCCCTCCTGCCCCACCCCTCGCAATAGATACATGATATGGTGGATGTGTCATCTTCTCTCTAGAGCTCCTTTCTCCTCTCCTTACATGGTAAAATTAATTTTATTTTTACCCCTCCCTTCTCTCTTTTTCTTCTCTCCTTTTTTTTTTTCTTTTGTCCTAAACCTTCTTTTCCTTGCCATTTCATGTTTCTTCTAGAAATTTACATTCCCTTTAAAAATCAAGGGGGCACCCTAGCCTAGGGGCATCAATGTCCCATAAAGCGTTTAAAATTTTCAAAGTTCTAGAAATCACACTACTTTTGCACCATCTCTCTATCTAAACCTCCTACCCATTTTAGTACCCACCTTTTTGAATTTGAATATATCTATAAATTTCTTTGACACATTTATTATGTCATAAATGCATCAAAGAGGGGGTGACATGTAGACACAAAAAATTGACATAGCCAAATAGGTCAATTTTTGCGTAGAAACCTAAAGTAATCCTTCAAAATTGTAAAATAGTAACTTTGTCTCCTCCCTTAAATTTGAGATTTTTTCATTTTTTAATGATATAGCACTCCTCCTAGATGGATTATGAAATCACATTTTAACCATTTTATACCTTGTTTCCAAAAATCTAGATAATGTGGTTTGGTGCCACTCGATATAACCCCCAATGGTCATGCCAAAAAATTTATGATCGTCTAAGACCAATTGTGAAATTGCTTTCCCAAGGCAGACTCCAAATATTGGATTCTCTGCCCTCCTAGGGATTTTGGGCCATTTATGACACCATCCCTTGGATCTCCCCACCTTGATACCAACTCCTAGGTGCATACCCTTTGGCTTTGGTGAATTTCAAAGTCACCCACATCCTTCTCCTTGCCACTAATAATTTTTCCTCCCTTACTCCATCTATTTTTTTATAAATTGATGCATTGGGCCTTCATGCTCAATGTGCTCTCTCATAGTAACAAAAAATTATCTAATTAGTGACTCAAAGTGCTAATATAACAAGTGCATTTGATTTGGGAAGCTCTTGGAGGGGATTCATTTACCCAAGCTCAAGAAGAATAGCTCCTATTTTGGTTGTAACCTTCTCCTTTGGATTTTAATCTTTAGATTTTTATTCCTAGTTGTATTTCCTTATTTTAAACTTTAATATTTGTGTTTCTTGTTTTAACCTCTCTTTTTAGCTAGTGTGTAGCTATAGGCCAAACATTAATTAGCCTCTCCTTGTCTTTGGAGCCATTAAGAACCTCTATTTTAGAATATTTTTACCTCGACCTTTTACACAGAGTGCATTTGTGATCCATCAGCCATGAATTCACTATAGATAAGGTTGAGGGCAAATCTCATGTTTTTCTCATGATCTATAGACCCTTTTTCATCCTCCTTGTCATTACTATTTTCCCTATCCTTGGTTAGAATAACTCTAACCCCCTCTACTGCTCTCTACCTCTTCCCTAAGTCTTAGTAGAGTGATTTCATAGTCAACATTTATCGAGCGTGAATCTACTTTAGGTATGCTTGGGGTGAATTTTATATTACCTCCATAACCCTTAGCCTTATTTTACTTCTTTCCCTATTTTATTCCTCCTCTATTAATTTTATAACTCAAATTTGGCCCCTTTAACTATCCTTTTGTCTTCCCTAAATCCTAGTAGAGTGATTTCATAGCTTACCCTTATCAGCCATGAATTTGCTCTGAGAAATATTTTGATAGAAAACACTCTATACTGTCACCTTTCAACCTATACCCTAGTTAATGCTCTCTTAACACTCTTTTTTATTTATTTCAAAAACACAAAATCTAATCTCTTTTCCCTTTCCATATTCCATCTACAATGATTTCATGGTCAATCCTTTTGGGTCATTAAATCATCTTTGTCATCAATCTCTCCATCCAACACTGATAATCTATCTTAAGATCATTTTATGTTATGTGTGATTTCATTCTCTCTATATATAGAGTATTAATTTTCCCTAGAAACCAAGGCCATTATTTTTTATGCTTTTATTTTAGTCATCTAAAAGGACCTAGGGGGTTTTACTATTGAATTTGTGAGCCTTGCCTCCCCTCTAGCTATAGTAGACCCCTAAATACTAATCACCCCCCTTGAATTTTTTTTTCTACAAGTTCTATGGATTCATGGTCTATTTTTCTAGGTGCAAAATTGAGTTCACAGTTAGGAGTTACAGAGCATGATATCACGACAATCATCGGTGGAGGTAATTTCCTTAGTTGTTTTCAATAGCATTTTCACATAAATATTATTTCTTATTAATTCTACTCTCTGCTTTCATCGAAATATTAAAAGGAATAAAGAAAACCTCCTTTCTTATTTTGTTTTAGGTTATAGTTCATTCAATAAAAGGGAAATTAAAGAATAAAGGTTAGATTTTAATTTGTTTATTTCCTTTGACTTTTCTAGGTATTTAAGACATAAATCACATATAGTTTTGCACTTAGGATAATTTTGTTTGTGCATTCTCTTGAAACCTTATCTTAGAGAAAAATAGTTAATTTCTTATAATATAGGAATATCTCTCATTCAAAGAGAAATTCATTATAGGTTAGCTTTTGTTTTCTTGCATATCTTGTATGTTGCATCTTAGTTAAAAATCTCCTATTTTAATTATCGTATCTCTTTAGATATTACAAACTTAGGTGTTTGTCCAAAATACATATCAAAAAAACATTTGGAGTGAATCCTTAAAAAACACCTGGTGAACCCCTCAAAACCCCAAAAACACACCAATTGAGGTGAGGAGACCCCACGAGGATTTTAGCCCTTACAAATTTTCTAGGATTTTCATGGGACCTCCTCATAGCAACATGTTTACCAATAGATCTAAGAAATGGTATTTTTCTATGGATGAAATCTAATCACCATTCAATCCAATCAAGGGTGCGATAAGGATAAGGAACCAAGTTCCATATCCTCCTAATATATAAAAAAAAGGTGGGATGGTGAAGAAAGGAGGTATTTAGAAAGAACTAGGAGGCAAATTGGCAAAGAGAGGAAGTGGATATTTCAATGGAAAAAAATATGGGGTAAGGATCAAATAGTATGGAATCAAGGAGAGCCTCCATGAAAGGAGTCAAACTAGATAGCATGGAAAAGGAAAAGGAATTTTGATCAACAATTATGAGTTTTTCAAGGCATTTCAATGCTTTATTTTCTCCCTCCTATTGATTACACTAGGAGAACCAAGTATTATTGGAGGAGGGGGATAAATAGCAATTAAGGTCAAATAGCCCCAATTTATTCTTCATAAAGTACCAAGCCTTGCATTCTCCAACAACCCAATGCATAGAAAAGAGCTCAACTTTATCATGTGCATATTCAACCATATTAAAATTGTCATGGATAATCTAGGTGGTAGGGGGAATGGATAAAGCAATCCACTACCAAAGCTCACATCTACCTAAAACACCATTAGGAGCATAAACATTGAGAATATTGAAGTGTTGAACCACAATATCCAAAATAATCTAAATTGCATGAGAGGTTGGGTGCACTCCCCAAGTCATAAAATGGGAGTGGTAGGCATCTGATACAAAAATAACTGCTCTACCAAGAGTATGACAGATAGAGTAAAAGTGGTCCTAGGGCAAGATAAGTTGACAATTACTAACCAAAATATAGTCTTTGACCTTAAATTCTTATAGGTAGAGAATTTAAATAACACAAAATATTGAAGAGATATCCAAAATACTTTGGAAGATCAAGTTCTTTCTAATTGGATTTGCCATACCATAAATATTCCATGAAGGACACTTCATTGGGAATGCTCAAGGAGTGGAACCCTCTCTATTTATATAGTGTGCTCAAAGTATGTAAGAGAATAAAAGGAATTTGACATAAAATGCTAATGATCATTGCATATTAAGTTGAATTGTCTTCAATTTTCAAATGAAGCTCTCATGTTGTTAGGATCCCATCCTAATGTTATTTTGTAATTTTCATATTCTTATGTAATGACCCACTTCCAATGTGGAATATTCCATTATAATGTTATTTTCTAATACTTTGTAATGTAAGGCACCTAGCCAAGTGGTACCATCTCATGTAACTATTATCAAGATTGTAACCGATGTTTGGTAGAAGATTCTAGCTCGAGTGACATTTTGCATGTAAGCCAAATCTTGAGCCTTTAGGTAGGGTTGCATGCATATTTATCTTTAAAAGACATGGAGCCATGTACGAATGTATATTTTTGCAAGTTAATGAAATATTGGAGGTTTTCCCCTCGAAGAGACCTATAATTTTGAGTTATTTGTGAGATTGTTTCAATTTTTGCAATTTCTTTCTACATAGTGTTATTCGGTTATTTGATGTATTTCAGTTATTTTTTAGTATTTTGTGTGAGTGAGATTTTTTTTAGTAGTAGGTTCCTAACAAGTGGTATCAGAGCACTTTCCAAGGTCGAGTTTTGCTACGACTACGATAATATTTTCTCAACCATTTTCACATATTAGTTATAATTTTCCTATATTTTTTCATTTTGTTTTCCTTTATTTAAAAACCAAAAAAATTAGCAAAAACAAAAAAAAGCCAAAAAAGTACAGTCTTTTTTTCATAGTTGAGTAGGCTAGAAACCCTATGCCGAGGGTTTTAAAATATTGTAATGGAGCTATCATTATTGGCTAAGCTAGATAGCCCATAAAGGGTCTAGTGAAGTTAGGGGTGATTAGGATTTGATACCCAGGCCTCAGATAACACTCACACATGAAATTTAACTCCCATGTATATTTGAGTGTATCAGAAGATCATTTTAAGCTTAAACAAAATTTTATCTAGTAGGAAGCTTTTTGGCCATGTATCATCCATAGTCCATGAGACACAACATCTTGGACGATTACCCTCTTATACTTATAGAGAGGTAGATAGTGTGCTTAAGGGTATGTGTGGAATCCTCCTTGGGTAGTGACATGAAATATTGATTTGAGCATGATTGTTCATCACTATGGTATAATAAAGGGCCTATGGGTGTTACACACTCCTCTGCCTAGTGTACCTTGGTTCTATCAAAACTTCAACCTACAAAAATATCTCCCTATTCTATTGAACCTACATTCATGACCCTAAAAAAATGAGCATACAAAGAAGGACTTCCCTATCACAAAAGAACAAACCTTGCATGCACCAAACAGTTAGGACATAGTTTGCAAGTGTCTATAATAGTTTAAAATATTCCTATACCATCCAAGTTAGTGATAGTAATAGTTGGGTTAATTATAGTAACATTCAGGTCAGTGACAATAATAGTTAGCTCGATAGTGATAGTAATAATCATCTATAACAGTCAAGAATTATAGGTGGTCAGGATCAGAAACAAAACTGTTAGTGTCAGTAATTGCACAATATAGAGGATCCTAGGGTTATTAGATGTGAACAATATCAATAATTATAGTAAAGATGATAGGGATAGAAATAGGATAGTGATAAGGTGGTCAGTGGAAAGAATGCATAGGTCAGAGATAGTTGATCCAATACCTAACTTTTGAACAATATCTTTGAATAAAAACTAACCACACCAGTAGACTTTTCAAAACAAAGGATTAAAAAAAAATGGGGTATCCAAAATCCATTTTGTGGGATATAGCTCATTGTGACTATATTTTTGAGCTGATAATTTTTATATATAACACCCAAGCACTTTTTTGGACTCCTTACTAAAAATAGTAACTCCTAAAACTACACTTCTATTTTTAGTAATTCAGTAAAAGAGGTTCAAGACTATCCAAAATGGTTGGTGGCACTCATGGAAATTAAAAAGAGATAGATCAAGTCATCTCATTATTAGAATATTTACAAAGCACTGTTGATAGCATACAAATATCAAATCAAGCCATGATGACAGAGCTTTGAAATTTTAGATATGATTACGATACCTCCAAAACCTGCATAGAAGAATAATTTGTAGATGTTGAGTCCAAATTGCAAGGTGGTCCAAGCAAGTCTGAGTACCATACTAAATAATCACATTCTAACCGAGGTAAAGGAAGGATAAGAAATGAATATCACCCTTGATATGATCATGATCCTACCTTTAATATGCCTAAATTAGACTTTCCTAAGTTCAATGGGAAGGATGTGGATGGGTGGTTATGTCGTGTTGCTCAATTTTTAAACTCCATGATGTCCCTATATATTACTGAGTTCAAATGGTTTCCTTCAACTTGGAATTTGAAGCTTTACAGTGGTACCAATGGTTGCAAAACACTACCCCTGATCCTTCTTGGGAGACTTTGAATCTCAATTACTCACTTGCTTTGGAACTAGTGAGTATGATGATTTTACAGGAGCATTGACAAAGTTGAAACAAACTTCGACAGTTCATGATTACCAAATACAATTTGAGAAATTGGCCAAAAAAACCAAGGGATTGAATGAAGAGTTATTTATAAGTTGTTTTGTTAGCAGTTTGAGGGAAGATCTCTAAGCTGAGGTCATGATGTTTAAAACACAATCCATGATGCAAACTATCAAGTTGGCTTATTTGGACGAATCCAAATTTTTAGCTTAGAGGTGGATATCTAAATTTCCACTGGCTAGACCCTCCTTCCCTCCTTGAATCCAAAATTAGAATGAATAAAAAATTGCTACACCCAAATGTCTTATTACCATAGAAATAGATGCACGATGTACCCAAAGGTTGTGCTACAAGTGTGATGAAAAATTTACTCGCAAACATCAATGAACCAAAAATAAGTTGTTCCTCATAGATGCTGATGAGCCTAACACCAGAATTCAAAGTGATGATGATACAAAACCAGTAGGGGAACCACCCCAACCAGAGGAAGAATGCCAAGAAGAACTACATGTTGAAATTTTTGTTCATGCTCTTGTTTACATTACTACTCAAACCATGAAAGTTATGGGTTATTTCAAAGACCTACATCTTACCATCCTAATTGATTCTAGTAGTACACACAAATTTATTGATCCCCATATTCCAGGCAGGAAATTTTTTATGTACATGTAATTCCTTTGAGGTTATGGTAGTCAATGGTGGGACCTTACCTTACAAAGGTAAATGTCATAATGTTAAAGTAAAAAATAGGGACTATGAGCTCAAACAAGATATGTTTGTGCTTTAACTAGGGGGATGTGATATCGTGTTGGGAGCTCAATGGTTGGGTACATTGGAAACCATATCATGGAACTTTGTTGAGATTTGAATGCAATTTTCACAGAATGGACAGTCCCACACTCTCCTTGGCTCTAAATTAGGGCCTTCATAGATTATTAGTTCAAGTCATATGGAGAAGTTAAAAAAATCATCTCGAGGATTCATAGATCAGATATTTGTGATCCAACCTCACCCTTTTGAGGAGAATTCTGTTTCCATAGATTTACAACTTATTTTGGCCAAGCACAATTTTATTTTTGCTGAACCATCAGAATTACCACCTCGTCGCTCCCATAACCATGCTATTCCATTATTACCTAGAAATACACCATACAACATTAGATAGTACATGTATCCTCATGCTCTAATGTTAGAAATTGAGAAGTTAGTACAAGAATTATTAAAAGCCGATGTCATTCGACCAAGCAACAATCCTTACTTTTCTTCAGTTTTACTGGTGCACAAGAAATATGGATCCTAGTGGTTGTGTATCAATTACTGTGAGCTCAATAAAATTACCATTAAGGATAAGTTTCCTATTCTAGTGGTGGATGAATTACTAGATGAACTACATGGGACTATGTACTTTTTCAAATTAGACCTTCACTTTGGGTACCATCAAATTAGGCTCAAGGATGAGGATATTTCCAAGATTACTTTCTATACTCATGAAGATCACTATGATTTTTTGGTGATGCCCTTTGTCTTGACTAATTGTCCTTCCACTTTTCAAAGCCTCATGAACAACATCTTTCACCCATTCCTTTAAAAATTTATTCTAGTTTTCTTTGATGACATTCTGGTTTATAGTCGCTCATGGGAAGAGCATCTTGTTCATGTGGATCAGACTTTACAACTATTGGCACAACATCAAATTTATGCTAAGTGGTCCAAGTGTTCTTTTGGGTTGATAGAAGTAGAGTATTTGGGACACATTATCACCAAGGATGGTATCAAAGTTGACCCCAAGAAGATCCAGGTGGTTCAATAATGGTCAAAAACTCACACTATCAAGTATCTTCAAGGATTTTTAGTGCTTATAGGTTATTACAGTAAATTTATTCATAACTATGGTAAAATTACAGCTCCCCTCACTTCCATGTTAAAGGACTATTTTACTTGGTCACTACCTACTAAACAAACTTTCCTAGATTTGAAGTATGCTATGACCACCACTCTAATATTAGCCATACCTGATTTTTCCAAATATTTTGCCATTCAAAGTGATGCTACTGGTCATGGTATTTTTGCAGTGTTGATGCAAGAAGGACGGACCTTGGATTTCACTAGTAAAGCTCTCTCCAACTGTAATTTGGAAAAATCCACTTATGCCAAGGAGATGATGGCAATTCTACATGCGGTAACCCATTGGTGATCGTATCTCATTGGGTGTCATTTCTCCATTAAAATAGACCATAAGAGTCTCAAATAATTTTTGGAGCAATGGGTTGCCACCCCCAAACAACAAAAATAGGTCTCTAAACTCATGGGCTATGATTATGATATCACCTATAAGAAGGACAAGGAGAATATTGTGGCTAATGCTCTCCCTCATCAATTTGAGGCTCTCAATATGTTGTGTGTCATTTCATTGCCTGTTTGGATTGATTCCGTGCGCCACGAGTTACTCCAATATTTTGATTTGTAAAATTTGGTTGCCTCCCTACACACTGAGCCTACTTCATGACTGGGGTACACTTGGGCTGACCATGATTTGCATTACCACCCATATCTTGTTGTTCTCCACATGTCTCCACTTTGAAAACTTCTCATGAAAGAACAACATGTCGCCCCATCTATAGGGCATTCAATATTTCTCAAAACATATGAATGACTTAAGCACACTTTTTTTGGAAGGGTATGAAAAAGGAAATTCAGGATTTTATGGTGGCTTGTGATACCTGTCTATGGATGAAAGGTGAAATAGTGCATTCTACAGGTACTCTTCAACCCTTACCCATTCTTGACCAATTTTAGACTAATATTTCCATGGATTTTATTGAAGGGTTACCTAAGTTCAAAGGAAAATATGTTATCTTTGTGGTAGTGGATCATATTTCAAAGTATGCTCACTTTTGTTCCCTCTCCCATACTTACACAACCTCCATCATTGCCCAATTTTTCCTTGATTATATCTTCCACCTTCATGGTATGCCTACCTCCATTGTGTCCGACCGTGATCCAACCTTTACTAGTAATTTTTGGAAAGAATTATTTAATTTGTAGGGAACTCAGCTCAAAATGAGTTTAGTATATCATCCACAAATGAATGGCCAGATTGATATTGTCAACAAAATATTTGAGACCTACCTTCATTGCTTTGCATTTGATCATCCTACTCAATGGGTGAAGTGGTTTCCTTTGATTGAATGGTGGTACAACACTTCCTATCACACAACAACCAAGTTACCCCTTTCAAGGTAGTTTATGGAAACCCTTCCCTCATACCTTCCTCTTACATTCTGAGCAGCTCCAAGGTCCATGTAGTCGACACTATTCTTAGTCAATGCATCGATGTCCTCCACAAAATGAAGCTAAATTTAGATTCAACCCAGTATCAAATGTGCCACTGGGCTGAACAACACCATTTTGAGCACAAATTTGATGTGGGTGATATGGTTTTCCTTTGCTTAAAGTTGTACAAATAGTCACCCCTCCAGCTTTGTAGGTGCTAAAAACTTGCTATGAAATACTATGGACCCTAACAGGTTTTATAATAGATTGGTACCGTAGCTTACAAATTGGTCCTCCCACCTACCTCCAGGATCCATATTATTTTTCAAGTTTCATCTCTCAAAAAGGTTATGGGCACTCAGGTATAGGTTCAATCTACACTCCAAAAATTATATGAAGAAGGTTCTATCTTGCTCAAGCTCGAATAGTTATTGGATCATTAGACTCACACTCTCCACAACTCCAAAATTATTGAGGTATTTCTTCAGTAGCGTGGGCTTCAACCAAAATATGCTACAAGGGGTCTCTCCATGAGCTCCAACACTAGTTTACTCATCTTTGGATTGGAGGATAAGGCTTTTTTAAGGGGAAGGACATGTTAGGATCCCATCCTAAAATTATTTTGTAATTCTCATTTACTTATGTAATGACCCACTTATAATGTGGGGATTCCATTATAATGTTATTTTGTAATACTTTGTAATATATGTGGAAAGTAAGGCACCTAGCCAAGTGATGTCATATCATGTAATCGTTATCAATATTGTAACCGATGTTTGGTAGAAGATTCTAGCTCAAGTGGCACTTTGCATGTAAGACAACTCTTGAGACTTTAGGTAGGGTTGCATACAACTTTCTCTTTAAAATACATTGAGCCATGTACAAATGTATATTTTGCAATTTAATGAAATATTGAAGGAGGTTGCCCCCTTGAAGAGGCCTGTGATACTGAGTTATTTGTGAGATTGTTTCAATTTTTGCAATCAATTTTTGCATAGTGTTATTTGGTTATTTGATGTATTTTAGTTATTTTTCGTTATTTTGTGTGAGTGAGCATTATTTTAATAGTAGGTTCCTAACACATGCACTCCATAATAGGACTTTGAGAGTGACGATTCACCCCAATGGGAAGACCACTTGGAGGTGTTAGGAGCAAAGAGAAAGGAGATATTTGAGAGAGGATGCTGGAAGATGGTGGGGAGCTAGTAGGTTTCTTAACATGAGGTTCTTAAGGGCTTGGAATTATAACTACAAATGTGGAGCTAGGAGTGGTAGGGATGGAGGGAGGACGAGAAGGAGGCACAACTAAAGGAGTGGGAGGAAATGGTTTGTGTGATGTAACTGTGGGAGACAAGAGATAAGTATAATTATTAGTTTTTTATTTACCATTATTTTCCATTATTGTGATCCATTGATATCTACAGGTGTTGGTGTAGGTGCAAGAGTATCCGTTGGAGGGGGCATGGATTTGAAGGTTATTATAAACCACATTTTTTTGGAAATGAGTGTCTATGATTTGGATATAACTAAATTCTTTCAGGTCCTTATAGAGGTCAACCTCAACACACAAATACTCATGGGGGTAGACAACATAGAATTTTTTTTGTTCTATGCAAGCAAACTTACCAATAGGGGTGACTAGTTATTGTGAATAATGCCACAATGAAAGAGAGAGACCAAGGAATTCTACCCACATTAAAATTTTTAAGGAGACATCCATAGAGATAATAAATTATGGTGCTAATGTTTAAGAATAAAAAAAATATTCCTAATATACAAGGGGCATCTACTCAAGAAAGCCATGGCATGTTGAGGATAAGTAAACTAAAAGTGAAAAACCCCTTAGTGAGATTTTATATATGCTCTACTTTAATACCATGGGGATGTTGAACATTACCTTGTATACTTTTAAAATGAGTTTTCGTAGGTGCTTGTTTGGAGCCATAGCACTCTATAGTAGCAATTTCACCAAGGGGTGGGGTTTTGGTGATAATTGAGGCCATATTAAAGGATATTATCCACCTAATGTGGAGAAACTAAAAGGGACCGATAGTAAAAGTAGTGACAAAACAATCCTATAGAAAACCAGAGACAAGGATATGATGTGGGACAAATTGGTGGTGGCAATGAATGAAAACCCTCCTTGTTTTCTAATTTTAACTTTTAAAGTCATTCAAACTAACATATTTAATTTCCCCAAAAATGATGACATTATAACCCATGTCATCCAAGCATTCTATTTTATATATTTTTTAAAATTAACCTTGGTACTAAATTTCCAAAGCCAATCAATATCCGTGATAAAATTATAGGGTCCTAAGGGAGCCACATCAAGACTTACCTTTGTAGTGAAGGAAGAAAGTTTCAACTCAGTCATAAATAGACATTAACCCACTCCCTTTTCTACCTAATTCCCATATTTGACATTTCATGTTTATGACATAAATGTAACTTTTCTATTTGTATTTCCTAAAGTATATGATGAAATAAAATTTTTAGTTTCTATTTTATCAATTAAAATAGAAATAGCTTTACTATAAAGCATGGTTACAATTTTTTTGATCTAATTCATTTTTTTCCATTCAGCAAGGTCGTCGATTCAAATCTCATCGAATCATGATTTTTTAAAGAAGGGGTAATTTTTGCTGATTTTTTTCAAAAACTTGTGGTATGCATGAATAATGTTTTTTTTTCAATAAAAATATTGCATTTTCTACTTTTTTTTTTCTAATTTTCCCCATTTTTTATCGCTTTTCAAATTTTCATGATTTTTTTCATGTCAATTCTGATCCAATTTTGATTTTCTCAACTATACTATAAAGCATACTTGATGTTTAGATGGGTACATTTTGATATTTTACCTATCAATTCTCCATGTTTTCATGAATTTTATGAGGCTACTACAATGTTTTGATTGGTGTTTTTACACCTAACCCACTGCTTTTTAATGGGTATTGATTTGCATAATTATATCCACCAAAATTATACTTCAGGCTCTTTCTTACTTTCATATTTACCACCCCAATATTCCTAAGGTCTCTTAGACTAGATTTTTTTATTTTGAGGCTTCCCATTTTAAAAATTCTTGTTTCCCACCTTGCCCTTATTCCCATTACATTATTTTTCTCTTAGGATTTTTTTTCTTGAAGGATGAGGTAGGTTGTTGTTGAGTTGTATTATGTTCTTATTTTAATTTCTTTTGATAAGCATAGATACATTGAATCTTATACTCTTGCTTAATTACCTTCTCAAATATTTGTTCCATAGTCAATAGGATATGTAAATCCACATCAATCCCTATTTGAGGATTTAAACCCATAATGAAATTTTGAATCCTAAACTTCTAATCTTTTTCATTCATTGGAATGCACTTTAAAAGTTTAAGAAAATTTCCCCAATATTGGATTATCATGAGAATTATTTGACTTGAATTTTGATGCTTTGTCATTTTATAGCCATTTTTTAAATAATGTGATGAATTAATCCCATGTAATACTTTTAAACTTCAAGTCCTTCATAGCCTTTATATTTTACCACTAGTTATTTGCTTCATTTATCAATTGATAATCTACTAATATTGTCTTGGTTTCTTCAATAAAATAATACAGTTCAAAATATTAGTCTTAATAATCCATGCTTTTGCTTTGTCCCCAAATTTATTTTAATCATATTTTGGAGGATCAATATTTTGAAGATATTTGGGTAATTTAGTTTCAAATAAAGTTCTTTAGGGCACTTGATTTTATTTTTGACTCTCCTCTACTTGTGTAGTTATCTATTTATCCTTCCTTTCACTTTGTTCTTCAGAATATCCCACTTCCTTTGATTTATCAAGCATGGAATAGAATCATCCAAAATTATTCATTTAATCAAAGCATCTTACTATAAAAATATATAGATTGAGATATCTCTTGGTTTCTCAAGAGACTCTTGGTGCTTCCCATTTTGGTGGAGCTTAGCATGTTAGTTTCATTCCTTATCTTTAAATATTTGGTGATTAAAAATATTGATAATTATATAACATCCTTCCCTTTATTACATTATTTGGTCTTATAAAAATACCCTATAACCCTGTGTCCATCCAACTGGCTCTGGCTTTTGGGTTCTACTCTTGATGTTTGAGTAACATTTAGGACTAATGCTTGATATACATACTATGCTGATGTAGTTTTTATTGATATAAATATAGGATTTATATACTAAATAATAAGTGGTCCCTACATAGTATATACAAGTGAGGTAGGGTAGCTAGTTGCACTTTGTGTTACTTGTTCATGCAAATACATTATTATTGTTGGTATAACATTTACTTATGAAAATTGATGTTCCACACATAGATTATAAAATGCTTGCATAAAATTGAAGTCAAACAAATATGTTGAATACCTTAAGACACACCTAAATGAAGGGTATGGATAGCCCTACTAATATGGATAAATACTAGGTTGTGAAATACCAAATTATCATTATAAGTAGGTACTTATTAAGAACCCACAGAGTGACTAGAAGGTTGGATGCAGGTGGTTCCCAATGATGTGATATTACATTTAGCCCTCCTATAATCAATAAATGATTCTAATTTTGATCTTTCTATCACTAAATTCACCAAGCCTATATTTACTTCCTACCATGTATTACTGCAAGTACATGATCATGTGGAAGTGAGGTTGGGTGGTACATTAAATTTGGCATCTCTAGAGGTATTAGTGAGCCATTTTGGATTCTTTATTTGTTATAATGGATAAAATACTACCAATTTATTAACACTTCTAAAACTTCTTCATGATCTTCCTCATCTAACTCAACTCTTGGAACTTCATTTAACTCAATATTCACAACTAGATATGTGGCATCTTCAAAATTAGAATATTTTGTGTTTATCTTATTTTCAAATTATTTACAAAACACCATATATCTACCTATATGCAATTTATTATTACTATATGTATCGATTAATAAGCTTTTGACACTTCAGCATATCCAAGAAATATGCAAGATAAAATATTCACATCCAACTTGGTCCTCCTTTGCTTTGGCACTTGCATGTATGTCTTACTTCCAAAAACTCTAAGATGTGCAACTCAAGGATTTCTCCTAGACCAAGCTGCTTTAGTTGTAATCACTTGAAGGGCCTTTTTGGATTCTCTATTTTGAAGATACACCACAATTAAAATAACTTCAAATTAATATTGTTTCTCTAGGCTAGCTCTTGTAAGCATCCAATAAACCATTTCCATGATAGAATAGTTTTTTTATCTCAACAACTTCATTCTATTGTGGAGTGTAAGTGATAGTAAGTTGTCACTTGATTCCATTTTATGTGAGAAATGAGTGAGATAATTTAAAATTTTATTGGAAGTATATTCCCTCTCTATCTAGGTAGAGGACTCAAATACAATGTCCAATTTCTATTTTGACAAGCTTCTTGAACTATTGGAAATTATTGAGACTGTGTAACTTTAGTGGTAAGAAATATACCCACATATTCCATGAATAGACATCTATAAATAGATACAAGTACTTGTATCCATCATAAATAGCTAGCATGATTCCACAAATATTGATGTGTATGACATCTAATAGTCCTTTAACTCTATGAGTGATGAGATCAAAAGGTAGCAACCACAAGATGCATAAATAATAATATGAAAGAAAGTAAATTTGCGAGATGACTGAAAATATACTATAAATAGAAATTATGGAAATGAATACAATGTAACTGTGGAGAAAATGAACACTCCATGAATAATGCTATTAGACTACATTACACCCATCTTCAATATGGGCAACTTTATCTATGCCCTATGATGCACTATGTGGCTTCTCTCTATGACACTATGCTATATGTGTTCTCTATATCTATGACTATGACAATAAGGCTATTATATAGGAAGATGAGTTCCTTGGCCAACACTCTATCTAGCTGTGCAAGGGACAACTTGCACATGTATAACTTGCACATTGACACTTGTGCATTTATTACATTGCATGAAAAAGCTAAGTAACTTCCCCCTAAAGTAATCTAATGTCCTAAGTATGTATCTTGGTAGATATATTTACATGATACAAATAATGTAATATGATCTATTTATAACACCCCCTATATTACAATATTTGGGTATTGAAGACTTTTAGTCTTCAATGTGGATCTTCCTCCAATGGATAATCTTGAACTTCAGATTCTTCTTCTCTATTTTTTGTAACCTGTTCAAGCAAGTAGTTAGTGTCTTCATAACCTATCATCCTTTTTGAAAGAGCTTTGACTTAATAATCATCTATGGATCCTTCCAGTTCTTTGATTCCTTTTATCCTCCGAGCTAGTGTCCTTTTTTATGATGATGAGGTAATATTTCCCTATGGATTATCTTTAGGTGACAATGCAGTGTTAGTAATTTCATCTTTGATTGTATTTTCCACCTCATATTCCTATAAAATATTGACTAGGTCATCAAAAGAAGTATCTTTACTCAAAACTTGTAAATATGTTACCAAATACTTGTATATTTTGGAAGTATTTTCATGGTTACTTGAGTAAGAATTTCATCCTTAATTTTTTCTCCCAAGGTTAATAGTTTTCCTTTAATATCTGCTACCTTTCTTAGAAAATTTTCTATACCTTATCCACTATTTATTTTTAATGAGTGAAGTTGAGTCTGAAGATGTAGAATGGTTGCATTATTCTTCCCTTCAAACAGTTTATCTAGGCTTGTCCATGCATCTGAGGATGATTTTGTTGAACTGATATAGGGTTGTATCTCATCAGTGATAGCAAAGGTTATTATCATTAGAGCTTTTGAATTATTTTCCTCAAACTTTAGGATTTCAGTATCACTTGAGGTAGGTCTCTATGAGTTTCCTTTAACAATGTCCCAAAGTTTTTCATAGACCAAGATTGCTTTCACTTTATTCTTCCAAGAGAAATAATTAGGACCTTTGAGTAATTGAGATTCTGCAAGGAAGAGTTTATTTGATGCCATTTTCCTAATATCAATTCTTTTGTCTTCCTAGGGATATAATATAGTGCTTTTTGAAAATATAGTTCAATTTTTGGTTGATTTTGTAAGGCTTTGTAGCTATCAAAAATCAACTTTTACTTGCTCCCTTATTGCTCCTATTGAACTAAACATTTTTTCTCAATATGTAGATGTTTTAATGTTGGATTTATTTTATCCCTTTATGATGTGTTTGAGACAAGTATATATATAATTTTCCAAACTTAGCCTAAAGATTTTAATAACCTCTTTTTAAGTATCCCTTATGTTTTGACTGAAGTGAATCTAATTTCTAATAAGTTAATTTTAAGTAGTAACCCTTATAAATACCAAATGTTATAAAATTAGATCACAATAATGTTTAAAAATATTTAAATAAATTCCAATAGAAGTCTTTATTTCTCCTATGTTAATATTGCAAATATTTTATTGATATGATATATTATTCTCCTTTTTGGATATTGCTTTCAATGCAGTTGAATTATTTTAATTTCAACCTTATGACTTCAAGTAAAAGAAAGCATATTATGGTGGAATAAAGATTACCTTATATTATTCAATATTTGATGTTGTATTCATTGTGCATGCACTGCAATATGGACGTTGATTCTGTAGCTCTCCTTTCAATGATTTGCTAGAAAACTTGGTGGCAAATAGATGTTCCAAATGTGGCTTTTTTGTCAATGATTTACTTGGAATATTAGACATTCCAAATGTGCCACCACTTATGTCTGCTCTTGACCTTCCTTATTGATAGCATTGAAGGCTCTTCCATGCCTTACTTCCACACTACCACTATGCATTGTGATTGTAAACTTCAAACATAAATTTATCACCTTTCGCTCTCTCTTCGTTGTATTTAATGGTGGTCAATGATGGACACATGGCACCTGCATTTCTTGAGAGTGCTGCCACTTCTTCTAGTAACACTCCTGCACTTAACGTTACTCCTTTGTAAAGTATGTGAAATTGCTTTGAGCACTTGTAACTCCTCAACATTGGTCTCTTGAGCATTAGAAATATGATAGGTATTAGGGAATATTATGCCAAGTGGCATATGGATTTCATGCATGCAAATTTTGACGTAACATTTTCATGAAGGATATTGTAACTCCATTATTATTCTCCTTAGCTTGCTATGCTTTCTTGGGTAGCAAGCAACATGTTTTTCTCTACAAGCAATTCATGATCCATCTTTGAGCTTTTAATGACGATGGGGTAGCTCTTTTTTTTTCCTTTATTGATGTTATTCTCAACATAGCATCTATCCTTCTCTTTGTGCTTATGCCTTCAATGTGCTCCTTGTTCACATTGATAGAAGTGAAGCTTGACGAGCCTGTTCACTGGATGTGCTCTATCCTTTTTTTTATGTAAATAGCTTCTTTTTGTCCTTGCAAATGTCGATGATGAACTTGCTATGATTTACGTAAATTATTTTGATAGACTTACTTTAGCTTACGTAAATAACCTTGGTATGCTTACTATCATTTATATAAAATATTTCTTTGTCTTGTAGGTCTATTCCTGTATAGAATGCCATTTCATTATTGGAGAGCGCTCGATCCTTCGACCCTTATTTTGGCTACCTTTTTCTTGTACCAGTTATGCCTATTGTGGCACCTTTAAATTTTCTTCTTTCACTACATTTGATGTATTGTAGAAGTGTAATACCATGTAATATTTACATGTATATAGAACCTTTTTATTGCACTCTTTTGCAAGTCTGATTTTATGATTTTTGTAGCAGATTAATGAGTGCAAAATGATGGTTTTGAGGATGTCTCTTTGGCTAGACTCCTTACCCTTTTTGCTTGGATGATTGATGGTGAATCCAAGCCTTGTAAATTCTATAAAATAAAGCTTTATTTTAGCTGCACTAACCCCTGAGTGCTTTGGATTTGAGATTCACCAAATCTCAATCTTTGAAGCTTCTTTTGGTTAGTTTCCTTTTGCATGTACTAACCAATGTTGGTGGCTTCTATTGGCCACTTAGAGTTGCAAGTTTTATGCTTTCAAAAGTGTCTTTAGACACTTGATACAAACTAGATTTTTTAGCCTTGTTCAAAGTACAAAAACTAATTTCTTTTGAGAGTAATAGGATAGTGCAAATAAATCTAATAAATATTCCCTTTTAATATGTTGGAATATGCAATGCAACATTGTGTAAATTATTCTTATACTAAAATATGAAGTCTAAAGAATAATATTTGAATTAGAAAATAATTCTATTTTGTATAAAAATATTCTCACCAATTAATAAATAAAATAAGGGTGCTAGGAATATTTAATTTATGGGAAAAATTTATTCCCCTTTTCTAGCAAATATTAAAAAGTAACCAATCACTTTTTAATATTTGATAGATGCCACTTGTCACACATCTCAAGATAATATTGTGATAATATTTGTCACACATCTCAAGATAATATTGTGATAATATTAGGGTAATTTTAGGGTTGTAGTAGAAAAGCTTCTTTTTAAATAGGGGTGTTGTCTACTACATCTAGTCATATCATGTTGATGCATATTGTTACATAACATTGAAGCATTCTTGTATTATTGAATCATTGAGTAATATAGTGAGCTTCATAGTGGATGTTTCCCTTATTCATTTGAAGTAGGGTTTTACCACTTAATATTGATGTTGTGTGTTTTCCTCTTTTGTGTGTGATTGATCTTGTGGAGCATTCTTCGATATTGGGGAGACTTTGTTTGTCTCACATTTGGTATCAGAGCGGTTGGGATCTCCATCAAGTGTCTTCAATCCTTTGAGGTGAAAAACCCATTAAGGTATATATATATATATATATATATATATATATATATATATATATATATATATATATATATATTTAAATGCATGCATTTGATATTTAGGTATTTTATGCATTTGATATTTGGGCAAACTTATTTTGCAAATCTGCCATTAGGGTTTATAGATTTATTGTGTAATTTTTTTTATCTAGTTGTTAGATCTTTTACAAATGGTGTTTTCATTTTAAATCTATAAATTTTTGGCATTGAGATTTTGTTGGAAGGGTTTTGGAGCCAAACGGATCCATGGTTGCGTCCGGAAGGCCCAAAAACCCTATTTCCATATATTATTTGCTCTATTTTGGTGAAAAATAAATCTAAGGTAATTTTTTTATTATTTGGGGGCCAAATGGCCCCCCACCCATTTTGTTGTACAGTCTGAATTTTTTTTATTATTTTGTTTTTTTTAATAAAAAAATAGTCATTTAATAAAAAAACAATCATTTAATAAAAAAAAATAGTCATTATTCTATTTTTTTAATAAAAAAAATAGTCATTTAATAAAAAATAGTCATTTTTTATTATTTTGTTTAAAAAAAACAATCATTTAATAAAAAAATAGTCATTTTTTATTATTCTATTTTTTAATAAAAAACATAGTCATTTATTATTCTATTTTTTAATAAAAAAACAGTCATTTATTTTATTTTAAGACCTAATAGTCATTTTTTTTTGCATAAATTGAAATGCATTTTTTATTATTGTATAATGCAACTAGAATCCTTTTATGCAAATTTTGGCAAATTTTTAGTCAGATTGTCAAATAATTTAGACCTTATAGTCATTTTTTTTCTCACATTAACAATGGTTGTTTGTGAGTTTGTTTGTTTTGCAAGGTTATCCAAGTATGTTTTGGAGTATACAAGGCAATTTTAGATCAAATTTTTTACTCTCTTCCCCCTATTTTTATTAATTTCTTCTAATCTCTCTCAAGCATTTGCTTGAAGCATAATGTAAAAATGTAACTTGTATCTCTCATAATGAAAGTAAAAGAGAATGAAAGTGAGAGAGAGAAAGAGAGAGAGAGAGAGAGTGTATTTGTGTTTTGCCTATTTTGCATCTCAACTAATCTAACTACTGACTTACTAAATTGCTACTAAACAATCTACTAACCAACTAACTTGAAATTTACTAATTTTCATATTAATCAAGAAGGTTAAAAATGAATCAACTTACTAACCACAACTTTAGTATTTGATTAAAATTTACTTAATCTTGCAACATAGTTTATATTTTCTAAACACCTATTGAATCCAAAAGAATCCGCTCTATCGGTAGTAAGTCCTTTTTGGGTCCTCGTACTCGTACCCTTTTGGGTATCTTGGTTGACCTTGGGTGAGATGAATTGGCAATTCATTAGGCTATAGCAAAACCTTAAAATGAACACTAACTTACTAACTTATTGACTATCTAACATTTAACAAATATTTTATGGTTCAATTCAATTTAGTTTATTTTGTTGCAAGATGATTGTTAGTTACCTTCTTATTGTAAGTTAATTTATTGCAAGTTGATCTTGGTTTATTTCCTTTATTCAATTGCAATATGGTTATAGTTGTTTATTGCAATATGGTTATAGTAGTTCATGATGATGTTGATTATCTTTCATGATGATGCTTAATTTTGATTATCTTTCATGATGTTTATCTTTCATGATGATTATCTTTGATGATTGAAAAGTAGATTACTTGAAAGTTATGTTTTTTTAATATATGCAAGTATGTTTATCTACTTTCTTATTGCATCATTTATTTCCTTTGTCAATGAATCTTATGTTTTGATTATGTTCACTTTATAGAATGTCTGATCATGGAATCTCCTTCACACCTAAGCACATCCTTGATGGATAAAATTTTAGAATATGGGAACCAAGGATGAGGGTTGAATTTCAAGCAAGAAATTTATGGCCTATTGTGAATGGAGATGAAGCAATCCCAACCTAGGCAAGGGCACTTGAGACATACACCAACAAGAGTCATCTTGCACTTTCCATGATTATCAATAGTGTGAGTGATGAGATATTGCTCACTATAAGCCATTGTGATCATGCTAAATATGCATGTGATTTGCTAAAACAAGTCCATCTAGGGTCCAACACATCAAGGAAATTCACTTTATTGTCCAAAATTCTTAGAACTATGCAAGGTGAAGAAGAAAGTGCCTTGATATTCCTCTCAAAGATGAAAGACATGAGAACTTAACTATTGGCTTGTAATTGTGATTAGATAAGTGAGAAGCTCTTAAGCTTTATCATTTTGAGGAACTTGTCAAGCAAGTTCAAGAATTTTATCACCATTATTGATACTAGGCTAGAGCAAGAAGAGGATGTCATTCCTCTCAACACTCTTTCACAATTATTGATTCAACATGAAGAGTCTTTTAATAGAGACAAAGTGAATGGTCAAGTTGTCAAGGAGAAGAATGTTGCCTTGAGTGCCACTAAGGCTTCCTTCAAGAAGAAATAAAAGGGAAGGAAAAATCAAAATTTCCAACCCAACAAGCCTAGAGTTTATTTCACTTGCAAATTTTGTGGCAAGAAAGGCCACAAGGAACAAAATTATTTCAATAAGAAGAAGATTACAAAAAAGGAAGAGCAAGAAAAGGCTAAGGGACAAGGATCTAAGAAATGGTTTGGTAAGGGAAATAAAAAGAACAACAATGTAAAGAAAAATTCTAATAAAAATGCTTTTGTTTGTGCCCTCTACTCCATTGACTCATCTACTTCTAATGAATGGGTGTTAGATTCTGGATGCACTAACCACATGTATTTTAAAAAGGATATGTTTGTGGAATTTCATAAGCACTCTTTAGATTCAGTTGTCATCGGTGATAATACTAGACTTCAAGTAGAAGGTGTTGGCAATGTTGTAATTGAAGGGAAATTACTTGATAATGTCCTATATGTGCCTAAACTTAGGAGAAATTTAATTTCAGTTTTGCAAGTTTCTAGAAGTGGTCACACTATTGAGTTCAATGCAACTTCATGGAGCATTTGGAAAGGCATGCTACCAATCATTACAGGTTATGTGAAGAATAATCTGTGTTAGGTGATGCTCCTCCTAAAGTGTGTTTAACAAATAATATTTCTCCTAGTAGCAAGATTTGGCACTTAAGGTTAGGCTATACAAACTATCAAAATATTCAAATGATGAAGTCCAAAAAATTTGGTTGAAGGCTTGCCTAACATTTCACCTATTCATGGTTTGTGTGAAACATGCATCTTAGACAAGATGAGCAAACAAAAGTTTGCAAAGGACAAGTCAAAAAGGGCCACACAAATTCTTCAACTCATTCATACAGATATTATGGGTCCATTACATGTTAGATCACTTGGTGGTGCATCATATATTCTCACCTTTATAGATGATTATTCAAGAATGATATTTGGGTATCTACTTAAGAATAAATTAGATTGTTTTGAGAAATTCAAGGAGTTCAAAGATTTGGTAGAAAATCAAAAGGAAGAAAAGATCAAAATGATTAGAAGTAATAATGGAGGGGAGTACAATAGCAATGATTTCAATGAGTTTTGTTCTTCTCATGGGATAAAAAGGCAGTTTAATTGTCCATACACTCCTCAACAAAATGGTGTTGCAAAGAGGAAAAATAGGACAATCATGGAGATGGTAAGATGCATGCTTGGTGACCACTTACCTCAATTTCTTTGGGGTGAAGCAGCCAATACATAAATCTACATTCTTAACAGGTGTCCTTCAAAATCAGTTGAGGGGAAAACTCCTTATGAGGTTTGGAATGGTAAGAAGTCAAATTTGTCACACTTAAGAGTGTTTGGATGTGATGCATTTTCATATATTCCTTCAGAAAAGAGGAAGAATTTGGACAAAAAGTCTCAAAAATGTATATTTGTTGGCTATGATGTAGAACATAGGGGCTACAGGTTATAATCACCTTCTTCACGCATTGTATGTCAAATTCAATGAAGACCTTCTTGAGTTAGAAAAGGGTGGGCCTTGTGTCAAAAGGACCAAGTGGTTGGATCATTCTAGGGGTCCTAAAGAGTAGAATTTAGTTAGACAAAGGATAACTAGAAGTATGAACCTTAACATGTCTCTTATAGCTAGGATAGAGAATGATCATGAGCCTACTTCTTACCAAGAAGCTTCACAACACTCTTGTTGGGTTGATGCCATGAAGGTTGAGATGGATTCTCTTCTAAAGAATAAAACTTGGGATCTAGTGCCTTATCGTAATAAGAGAAATGTTATTGGGAACAAGTGGGTCTATAGACTCAAGTACAATTATAATGGAGAGATAGAAAAGTATAAGGATATATTGGTTGCTAAGGGTTATACTCAAAAAAATGGCATTGAATATGATGAAACCTTTGCACCAGTTGCCAGAATACCCACCATTCGGCTTCTCATTGCTATTATTGCTGCTCAAGGTTGGCAGATTTTTAGCTTGATGTGAAAAGTGCCTTTCTAAATGGTGATTTGGATGTGGATATCTACATGAGTCAACCACAAGGATTTGTTGTACAAGGTAAGGAAACACTTGTGTGTAAACTAAAGAAAACCTTGTACAGTCTGAAGCAAGCACCTAGAGCATGGTACATGAATATTTTAAGTTACTTCTTGTCTCTTGGTTTTGATAAATGCTATTCAGATACAAATATCTATGTGCTTAGGAAGGATAACTTGGTAATTTTAATTGCTATATTTGTTGATGACCTTGTTATGATTGGAAATGAGAATGAGGCCATTTTTTATTTCATCTCCAAATTAAATTCAAAGTATGAAATGACTGACCTTGGTCTTCTACACTACTATCTTGGAATGCAAGTTTATCAACATGAGGATTGTACCTTTTTGAGTCAATCCAAGTATATTGGAGATCTTATTAAGAGGTTTGATTTGGAGGATGGCAATCCTACTTCCATTCCTATTTCTACAGGGGTTAAGTTGGAAGTAAGTACAAAATCTTAGTTGGATGATGCTACATTGTATAGGCAACTCATTGGTAGTCTTCTTTATGTTACCATCACAAGGCCAGATATTGCTTTTGTAGTTGGTATGATGGCTAGGTTCATGCAGAAACCTTATATTGAGCACTTACAAGCTACCAAGAATATTCTGAAGTACCTTTTAGGTACTAGATATTTGGCACTCAAGTATTCTAGGCTTCCTTCCTTTGCTCTTTTTGGCTATGCTGATTTTGATTTTGGAGGGGATATAATAGACAGAAAGTCTACCATAGCATATGTTTTTAGTATTGGGTTTGCAGCTATCTCTTGGTCTTCCAAGAATCAAGATACAATTTCTCTTTCTACAATGAAAGCAGAGTATAAGGCTATGATAATAGCTACACAGGAAACAATTTGGCTTCATACCCTCATGAAGGAAATTGGCTTTGAGCAATTTGGTCCTTCACGTTTGCTCTTCGATAATCAATCAACTATTGCCTTGGATAAAAAACCTATAATGCATCAAAGGACAAAGCATGTTGAAATCCAATCCCACTTTATCAGAGAGAAGGTATTGTATGGGACTATTTAGTTGGAGTATTGCCCATCATCTTCTAATTCTGCTAATTTGTTCACCAAACCTCTTTCCAAGGAGCAGTTTTGTAAGCTGAGGGACTCACTTGGTTTGGTGAAGTTGTCCTCAAGGGAGAATGAAGTGTAGTTACACTGTGTGATGATAAATTCATCCTTATGAGGTGTTTTTTGCCATATATGAGTTGATATTTGGTGGTATAATTACTATTTGCATCTCTTTTGAACATGGTACTTTCTTGTTTTCCTTGTGCAACTTTTGTACATGTTACTTTGTAGATTGCATTGTGCAATTATGGTATATGATGCAATTGCTTTATGTGACTCTTTTACATGGTACTTTCTTGTTGCCTTGTGCAACTTTGTACATGTTTTTATGTAGTTGGCATTATGCAATTGGTTTATCATGGTACTTTCTTGTTAGAATTTATGCTACTTTTGTACATGATATTTTATGGTTGGCTTTATGCAACCGGTGTGCACACTTTATTATTTTCATATACCTTATGCAACTCTTGTACATGGTACTTTTTTGTTAGCCTTGTGCTACTTTTGTACATAGTACTTTAGAGTTTGCATTATCATGGTAATCCTTGTTTGTTTTATGCAACTTTGTACATGATATTTTTGGATCAACTATATAGCACGTGACTATAAGTATGGCTTGGCATCTTTTTGTGATGACTTATAGTTCACTATTTGTTAGATCAGTTTTTTTATCATATTTGGATATTCATATATATAGTGGTGAATATATTTATGATGATGTATCTAACTAATCTTATGTTGAGCTGCTTGTAGCTTGTAGGTACTTCCATTTGGGGTTTTGTAGGCTTATTGAAGACACCCTTGTGATATTTTATTCTTGTCATTTGCAACCACTTGTGGTTGATGGATGGATTTGTAAGATGCTTGTATTTGAAGCTACTCTTTTGGGAGCTTGCAGTCTCATTTTGGCCCATTTTGTATTGGTGCCTTATTGTAGACCATTCTTGGTCATAGAAGCTCATTATAACTATATTACTCATTTGATTCTCATCCCCATTTGTATCTTTAGGGGGAGAATGTTTCTTTGTTTCATAATTCCTTTACCCAATATTGCATTAAGGGGGAGTGTTGGAATATGTAATTCAACATTGTGTAAATTATTCTTAGACTAAATTATAAAGTCTAAAGAATAATATTTGAATTAGAAAATAATTATATTTTATGTAAAAATATTCCCACCCAATTAATAAATAAAATAAGGGTGCTAGGAATATTTAATTTTTGGGAAAAAGTTATTTCCCCTTTTCTAGAAAATATTAAAAAGTAACCAATCACTTTTTAATATTTGATAGATGCCACTTGTCACACATCTCAAGATAAGATTGTGATAAGATTTGTCACACATATCAAGATAATATTGTAATAAGATTAGGGCAATTTTAGGGTTGTAGTAGAAAAGCTTCTCTTTAAATAGGGGTGTTGTCTACTACATCTAGTCATATCATGTTGATACATATTGTTGCATAACATTGAATAATTCTTGTATTGTTGAATAATTGAGTAATATAGTGAGCTTCATAGTAGATGTTTCCCTTATTCATTTGAAGTAGGGTTTTACCACTTAATATTGGTGTTGTGGGTTTTCCTCTTTTGTGTGTGATTGATCTTGTGGAGCATTCTTCGATCTTGGGGAGACTTTGATTGTCTCACATAATGCACTAAAAATTTCACATTATCACTCCAATTAACTCAAAAATTAATGCACTCAATCAATTTATTGCAACTAATCAAGAATAATCTAGAATGAATCTTCAATACTTTTTCTGCAATTTTGTTATAAGCAAAGGTAGTAGGATCTAGTATTCTTTTAATTTCCAAAGTAGATGATAGGTAGTTAATAGATAGTTGGAATTATCAAATATAATCAACTACTAGAGTGTAAATGAACCTAAAAGGAACCTTTCTGTTTTGTACTTTTGAAGACTTTAATTCAATTCTCCTATTTGTAACTTCAATTCAAATTAAGGTGCTTAAAAAAATCTGATAAGTAATCCAATTAATGAATATAATTGCACCAATAGTTGCATACATTTTTCTAAAATCTCTTTTTCCACTTTTGTAGAGGATGTATATATTGGTGTCTAGGATCACAAGTTACTGCCTTGTGTAGGATGTTGTAGCTCTTTTTAGGCTGCTTTGAACAACTTCATCTTCACCAAAAGATGGTCTTGGCTTGTTCTCCTCTTGTAGTCTCCTTATTTTGCTATAGATTTGAAGAGATATTCATTTCTAAAGTAGTGCCTTTTCCTATGAGAGGTAATCTCCAAATATCTTGGATTTGGCAACCTTATTCTAAATGAATCTTCCTTCAAGATTCTTATCAAATTTTGACTTCAAACAAGATCTTCTTAATATTTTGAGTGTATTGAGGTCTTCATTGGATTCTTATTTTGGTATTTGGCACTCCTTACCAAATTCTTCTCCTCTTAGGCTTGTTTTTGGATGGCAATAATTATACCAAGTCCTTCACTATAAGGGGTTTCTCCTTGGTAATGGGTTTATCCAATGAGTGAGATCTTTCTAGAAGTGTCGGTGGTGAGATCTTCCTTCGGATATTTGCTTCTATAGATTCTAGATTTGAGTAGGACTCTTATAGTTCTTCTTATTCCAAGACTAGAAGTTCTTCCCCTGATATATTTACCTGTAGGTGCTAGATTGATTCTGAAGAAGATACTCTTCCTAGCTTTCTTGTAGGAAGTTTTCTTGACTCACTGAATCTCCTTTCCCTGCAACAAAGTATTAGTACTAAAATATTAATCTCCTTCTGAATCAGATACTCTCTTCTAGAGTCTTCTTCAGGATCAAGGCTACTATGGCCTAATTTTAGTATTAAGGCTCCTATGGATTTTTTTAGGATTAAGGATTTTATGTCCTTTTTCTTAAATATCAAGGCTTCTGTGGCATTTTTCAAGATCAAGGCTTCTATGACATTTTTATTATGGATTTTGGCTTCTATGGCCCTTTATTATTGATCAAGGTTCCTAGGGCCTTTTATTTTTATGTGAATTTTTGACTTTAGTAATGGAAATCTCCTATCTCCTAACTTCACCACTAATATTTTCCAAAATTCATCTTCTATAGTATTCTTTTCTTGGATAAGAAACTAAAATCTGCACTATGAAGATACATCGACCTTTAGGAAATGAAATTGAAGTCTCCTAGATTTATGTTGTAGGAGGAATATTCTGAGAATTATATTTTTGCAATAAAAATAAACTATGGGTAATAGTTAAGAAATTCCATATATCCTAACTTCACTAGTTGATTTGTCAATCTAGTGGATTGAATGTTGAGTCCTAGTATTCACAAGTTTTTTTACAACTTTGTGGAAAGACTCTAGCCAAAAGTAATCTCAGTATTTCTAAAACTAAGATTTATTTTAGTCCTCACTTGTGGCTCTCCTTGTTTCTACCACCTAGACTCTTCTGAGAGTTTTTATAGTGATTGGTCCAAAGGTGCATCAAGTTGACAAATGAACTTAGGCTCATTGAATGGTGGATTTCCTATGTCTAGATATACCATAACTATGATACCACTATTAGCTTTTGATGCTATATGCAATGGGATATAGCAATCACAAGATGCAGAAATAATAATATGAAAGAAAGTAAATCTATGAGATGACTAAAAATATACTATAAATAGAAATTATGAAAATGAATACAATACAGCTATGGAGGAACTGAACACCCCATGAATAATTCTACTAGATTATATTACATCCATATCCAATATGGGTGACTTTATCTATGCCCTATGATGCACTATGTGTTGCTCTCTATGCAACTATGTTATATGTGTTATCTATATCTATGACTATGAAAATAAGACCATTATATAGGAAGATAGGTTCCTTGGCCAACACTCTATCTAGCTATGCAAGGGATAACTTTTACATGTACAACTTGAACATTAACACTTGTGCATTTATTACATTGCAAGAAGAAACTAACTTCCCCCTAAAGTAATCTAATGTCCTAAGTATGTATCTAGGTAGATACATTTACATGAACCAAATAATGTAATATGATCTATTTCTAACATATCACCATATGATGCTTACTAAACTATAGTATTTATGTAGAAATCAAATTTCCATGTTCCTATTGCAAAGGGAGGTAGCATCTATCATGGATACAAATAGTGCAACATTGGGAGATGATATGACATCAAGTCTAAACAAGTAATTCTTATAGGAACTAGTTGCTATAAAATTCCTATGTTTTGTGATGAAACACCTCTTTTATCCATTAAAAACCTAGAATTCAACCGCCATATTTCAATCTAGAATAGTTATATATATAGCAAGCTATTTTTTAATCCTAGTATATATAGTACATTTTCAATTATAGACTTACCATAAATTATATTGAGAGAAACATTTTCTACACCTTTAACATGATAGGTATTATCATCAACAATAGTTTATGGTTTCTCCTTTTTAACTTGTAAGGAATAAAACCATACTTTGTTCCTAGTCATGTGCTTACTAGTACCCGAATCAATATACCAAATTTCATCCTTTGGTTTTGTTACTGCCTTTGATATTAGTACCTTCTATTCTAGTTTGGAGTCTTGTTCAAAATGAGATTTTATTTCTTCAATGCAACATGCCCTTGTTGATGCTTCATGTGTGGTTCGAACTTGTATCTTTTTCTAAGAAGGATTACAAAATTGACCTTCTCACATCATAGAGTTATATTGAAAATATTTTGTATCATGTCCTTCTCTTTCACAAATATGACTATACTTCATTTTTCTTTGAGTTTGTTTCTATGAGGATGATGAAGAGGAAGAACTCTTTTGTGTTGTCTTTGTAGAAATAGGTGAATTATTTGTTAACTTATTCCTCAACTAATTGGATACTTCTTCCTATTGAAGAATGTTCACCAACTCATCAAACAAAACCTTCCTATTAATACTTGCAAAGAAATAATCAACACTCAAAACGAATATGATAGGGCTCTAAGTATGATGATTATTAAGAACATATATTCTACTATATCTCTCATGTCATTCAATATTTCTTTCAATTCTACAACTCTATGAATAAATTACCCAATTATTTCTCCATCTTGCACTCTTAGTGTGTGAAATTGATATTGAAGGTAAATAATTGTTAATTCATTCTTCCCTTCGAAGATGGTAGAAAGTGTGTCCCACGATGCCTTAGACATTTGTTCCTAGATAAATATGGCTGAATGACATTTGTTGTGGCAAGGATGATAATAATTATTGATTTGACAAATGATTCATAAACTACTATTGTGCCTCTTCATTTTCTTCAAGTCAAGTGATTTTTTCGATATTAATATCCTATAATTTCTCAACCACTAGAGTTGTCCTCATCTTGGTATTCCATGGTCCAAAACTTGGGCCTTTGAGTAGCAATGATTCAATAAGATTTTCTTTTATTTTACTGATAAGGACTATCATAAACAATAATTGTACATTTTATAGTCATCATCCACTTGGCATGCTTAGTATCGTCCAATTGGAATTACATGGTTGTCATCCACTAATTACTGACATTTAATATATACATGGTTTTAGGGCTCATGGTTTTTCCCAAAACCATGGTTTTGTATTGAGATCTAGTGCCTATAAATATGTTATATTTTGCAACAAAAAATCGATCAGTATTTTTGTATTTGTATCATTGGTATCAGAATAGTCATTCCTACTCCTTTCCTATTTGTTTAAGGTACCATGTTGCCTAAAAATAATCTCTCTCTTGAAGATATATCTCCAAGATCTAAAGCACTCATAGTGAATATTTTTTCCATTCATGTTGTCATACTAGTAGAAATAGCAGTAGAAGAACTTGCTCAAGAAGAAGATTTATCTAATGTAGTAGTTCTTAGAATCAAAATAGGGTCTATGGGCAAGAAACCCATTGCCTTACCACTAGGTAATACTACTGTTACTATAGAAAGTGAATATCTATTTATAGAAAGCACCCTTGATGGAGTAGAAGAAGATCTAGATGGTAACTTTGCTATTGAAATTAGCATAGTCAAAGTTGAAGATCCCCTCGATGAAGATCATTTGATGAAATTGTCATTACTTCTACATGTGTTGTTTTATAGATCTTGACCTTCATGATGTTTCCAAAGATATTATCAATTTTTACTATCTTTGTGATGCCATTGTATTGATCCACTCATTGAAAAAATATGCCTACCCTCTCATCACTATTGCTTAGACCCCATGGCCAGCCACCACCAATTATCTCACAACTTTGCTCACCTTCCCTTGTGGCCTCCTGCATTTTCCTTCCACTTTGTATATATAACATACAATGAGATTTATTGTCCATGTAGCTCCTCCATAAACACAACCCTCCACACATATAGGATCTCATGGACAACAACACCATCACATAGACATCCACATTATCCAAAAATCCATTCACTATGATCAAATTGGAGGCCATATTTCAAGACTCATAATTTTTCTCGATGATGTAATCCTAATCTCTCTTGGCTTCCACCATGCTACCCTCTGGCCTTTTTCCAGACCCATAACATATTCATTATTCCACATGGAAAATTTTGATCCTCTTTTCACTGCTATGGTGTGGTTCTCTTAGTCTTTGGCTGCTAGCATAAATTTTTAACATCTACCACCTTGCATACTCCCCTAGCTACCATTGATGTCTTCCTATCTAATCATCATGACCATTAATGTTATTTTCATAATCCATGATATGCTTTTCCAACACCTGTGTTGGTTACTCTAATGGTGCCCTTTGACTATTTTATCCTTAGCCCACTTATTAGTCACTCCTTTCTATTCGCTACATCGTGCTTAAAAAGATATTATGCTCATTTTTATCTATTTCTCTTCTCATAGCAATTTTTTGTGGCCCCCACACCCTCCACAAACCCATTTCACATGACCTATGCCATCATGCTATGTCATTCCTTGATCTATCATGCCTTCCCTAACTATAGTCTCTATAACACTTTCCACTTACCTCTCCACATACCTTTTCCTTTCCATTTCCTTCACCACACAAGATTCCTTCCTGTCCTCCTTCCTTCTTGTATGCTCAATGCACACAATCTATGTATGCTAAAATGTGCTCCTCATGTGCATTCCACATGTAATTTATGTAGGGTCAATGTGCATGCTCCATGCGTGCACCACCCATGTGTTCCATGCATGCTTAGTATAGGGTCAACATGTGTGTTGCATGTGCATATTGTGCATGCACCACTTACACATGTTGCATACCCTGAATGCATACACTCATCATGTAGTCAACCTACACATACAAAAAAATAAATAAGTATTTAAAATAAAAACAAAAAAGCATCTAATATTGAATATTGCATGAGAATACTCTAAAATTTAAATTATAAAAAAACATCATGCCCCTCTTCTTTTTCTACTTAGGATCTTGTTGTTTATCTCACCTATTTTAGCATCAAATTAGCTATGCATATAGGTGTATGTATATTCATTAGAAATCTTGTTTTGAGCCCAACGCACTAGCATCAATATTTTTGTGTTTTATGTAGCCTTGATCTATTTATTGTAGTGACCAATTTTAGGCATTTGTCTTCCACTTTGTGTATTCTTGTTCCTTATCCTCCATGTTTGTACATATTGGAGTCCAATACTTCTATAGTGGGGAGGAATGATAAGGACTATCATAGATAATAAATGTACATTGTATAGTCATCATCCACTTGGCATGCTTAGTATTTTCCACTTGGCATTACATGGTTGTCATCCACTAATTATTGACATTTAATGTATACATGGTTTTGGAGCTCATGGTTTTGCCTAAAACCATGGTTTTGTAATGGGCTCTAGTGCCTATAAATATGTTATATTTTGCAATGAAAAATTGATCAGTATTTTTATTTTTGTATTAGTTTCCATGGTGAGGATTCCTTATGACTCTTAAATGGTCCCCCTTTCAATATATCACTAGTCTAATATACCAAATATTTCTATATACCCACCATTTCTATATACATGTAGGTACAAGGAAGAACCTAGTTTTCTTAATCTACATGAAGATATAGGAGAGAGACCTATAGACATAGAAATTTGACCCACCAAAATGGTTCAAATCTTCCTTAGATCCCTAGCTAGCCACCCAAACTTGCTAAGTGCAAATTTTGGGTCTTTTTGCCTTCTCCCCTTGCCTTTTTTCCCTAGCTTTACCAAATTCGTGCTCGATCCATACGAGGCATGAATTTGGCTTACCATATTCATGCCCCGTATAGAGGGGGCATGAATTTGAATATTTTGGGGGTTTTCTCACTAAAACCCCTCATCCCATTGGCCCATTTTGGGGTCGGCCTTGCCCAAAGTGAAATTTCACTTTCCTACCCATTTTCCCTCCAAACCTCTTATAAATAAGGGTTTGGATCCCCTTAGTTTCCTCCAACAAGTTATCTTGAGATTCTAACTTTTGGCTTACTCATTTGCTCATGCTTTCAAGTGGATTTCTACTACAAGTTGTTGTTTTGGTTATTTTGGTGCTTGGTGATTGCTGCCCTTGGGGATTGAGTGAAGAAGTCTTGATGATTGGATAGATCAACCATTTTGGAGTGCTTCTTCCACCTCTTCATTTCTTCTTGCTTGCTCCATCAGCTCATCAGGTTTTGTATGCATTTTAGTACATTTAAAACTCTATTTTCTGCTTTTTGCACCCTATTTTTCATTGTTTCAGGCCCCGAAAAGGGCATCTGAACTAGATTTGTACCCTACCCATACAAGGCATGAATTTGGTCAACCAGATTCATGCCTCCTAGTTACAAGGTGCAAATTTGGTAAAATTAGGGTTTTGGGGGTAAGATTTGCACTTTAAAACCCTAATTTGCACCTCATATTGAAGCTTTATGTTGTGTCCATCTCAGTTGCATTTCATTTCACTATTGCATATATGTTATACTTTGTTTGTGCATGTTCCAAAGGTCAAATATTATTTTTCTTTTGAATGGTCAACTAAAAGGACCAAGGGGGCTTGACTATTGCACCTCCAAGCTCAGCTATATAGCGGCCTAAGAAGGCCCCCAAACGTTGATCAAATTTTCTAGGGTTTTGTGAAGCTATTTTGTAGGATTGAAGCTATTGGATATTCGGGATGCAAGATAAATCTTGGATCAACCATCAGATAAGATAAGTGCCCTAATAGATCTTTAGGTTTGTTTATTTGTTTTCTACCCACTTTTGTGGAAAACCTAGATCATAAGCAAAGTATAGATATTTGATTAAGTTTCATAGGCATTTGAATAAATAAGAGCATATAGTGTGCATCTAGGGTTTTGTTTGTGCATTCCCTTGGACCCTTGCTCAAAATATTTTATTTTGCAACCTAGGGTTAGATATCATTGAATCAAAGAATCATTCTAGGCTTAGCTCTTGTATTCTTGCATCTTGTATCTTGCATTGTTCTTTCATTTTCATAGCTTAGTATAGAAAGGCCAAACATAGGTGTATGCTTAATTGAACACATCCAAACACATTCCACCCCAGACTTGGAGTGAGTCCTTAAACCATTCTTGGTGAACCCTTCCCCCTTTACATTGAGTGTAGAGTTATAATGACCACCATGGTCACCTCGAGGCTCCTAGTAGATCCAACCCCGAGAATCATACGTGGTGCATGGTTTTCCCCCTCTACATATTTGGTGAACCCGACGTGAAGACACATCTTAGTGGCCAATATAGGAAGCCTCTTCCTTTTATTTTTGAAAACTTTTAATAAGACCACTAATTTGTTTGCCTAGAGTTAGAAGAACATTAACAACATCTTAAGAATCTTCTTGTGTGTCTTTTATTAGTTTTCTCTTCTATCCTTTCGCTTCTTCTAATGGCTCCATTCCTTAGAATTCAGTGAAAGCATCTTGAATTTGATCATATTCCTTAGGAAGATGATCAGATTGATAGAGAGAATCCTAACCTTGATCCAGAAGAGCAAGAAAATGTTGAAACTAAAATAAACTATGATCCCTTTGAAGGGCCCAATGGTGGTTTCCTTTTTAAATCATTTGAGCATGTTTGGGGTTTTATGAAATATCATAAGGAAAAATTGCTGAAGGCTATGGAGTAGGAAGCCCAACTCAAAAGAGGTGAGGCTCCTCCTCCTCCTCCAGTAGTCTCTCCTAGGCATGTCCATGATAACCCTATGTCAAAATATTTGCATCATGATAATCTTGCTCAACCAACTTATGCCACTACTATAACCACCAACATTGTAAGGAGTCCACAAGTCCTTCCAACTAGTAGTGTCACTCAAAATTATGTTCAATTTCCTCCTCAATATACTAATCTCAACATTCTTGCTTTTGTTCCACCAACTATTAGTTATCCTCTCCAGAAAGGTATCACATATCACAATAGTATCAATACCTCCAACATGAGCCAAGTACCCATCCAACCTACCTATACCCCTCCCTTAGGGAATCTAGGGGCATTGCACAGCAACAATCCTGAGGTGCAAAGTTTAACTAATATGGTGAAACAACTAGTTTCAAAAGTGGAGATGATTCAACCCTCTAGTTTCACCTACAACTATAAAGAAATGTGCAATCAACCCCTAGACCCTATTGTTGCTTCTAGACCTTATCCTAAGCATTTTTCCATGCCGATTCTACCTACATACAAGGGAACAAAAGATCCAATTGAGCATTTAAGGAGGTTTAGAACAACTTGCCATGATATCATATATGATGATATGTTGTTACTAAAGATATTTCCTAAGAGTCTTATTGGCATGGCATTAGAATGGTATTATCAGTTACCCAACCATTCTCTAAGAAATTTTGAAGAGACAATTGAATTGTTCATTCAACAATTTAGGGTTTGCATTGAAAAGAATGTATCTATGAAATATGTTTATAATTTAAAGTAAGGTAAAGAGGAAATTTTTTTAGAATTCTTGGCTCATTGGAGAAGTTTAGTTGGATACTTGAAATATACTTTACCTCCTTGAGATATGCTTGAGATATTTATTGGGAATTTGCAAGAACAACTATCTTATGCATTAGAAACTACCACTATCACATCTTTTGATCAAGCAATTGAGTTAGAAAGGAAAGTGGAACAAGCTCTTATCATAAGAGGATAACTCAAAGTGAAAGAAGATAAAACCACTAAGTCACAACATAAGAGTAAGCATGTGGTAGGTGATGGTGCAGCGGATAGTAGGCCTATTAACAATATTATTAACAACCTACAAAAGATGATACTTCAAAAACCTCCACAAAGGAATTTCACAAGACTTAACATACCCATGGAAGTGGTTTTAAAGTAGCTTTTGGAAACTAATATGATTGAGTTACCTCCCATAAGGAAACCAGACACTACAACTACTTGGTACAAGGTAGGTCAACATTATGCATATCATAGAGTAGAAGGACACTAGACAAATTCTTGCAAGAGGTTGAAACATGTGGTTCAAGATCTGATTGATGCAGGATGCCTTGTCATAGAAGGCTCTCATTCATCAAATAATCAACCTCCTACTCAATAAGCACCCATGACTAATCAAGATATGGGAATCTTCCAAGATCCACTACCTAAGCATGGACAATAGGTAGCTAATCAAGTATCTTATCAGAATGTGCCATCTACATATGGTAATATGGTTGGTATGGTTGGAGCAACTACAAGGAAACAAGCTCAAGCTCAGTTGGCTCAACATCCTCAATAGGAGAAGAGTTCTTCATCACAGCCCATCTTGGTTTTGAAGAATAATCAGAGAAAGAGCATAGGAATAGGAACTCCACCTTTAGTGTTGAAACCTCAAGTTTCCTTTGACCTTCAACAATAGTTAGCTAGTACCCCAACCAAGATTTCTATCTTAGAACTCTTGCAAACTTCTTCTATTCATAGGGAAGCTTTGTTAGAACTTCTAAGATAACAATTTATCCCTCTAGATATTTCCCCTAGTGTTGTAGTTAATATTGTAGGTTCTCTTGGGATACATCATATCACATTCTCGGATGATGATAAGCCTTCCTCAAACCTACGAGGGGATTCTTCCCTCTACATTACAACATTTATTGGGGAAAATTTTGTCAAAATAATCTTGATTGACAATGGCTCTTCCCTTAATTTATGCACTTATCAATTTTTCCAAAATTTTGGATTAAAAGAGGAAGACTTAACTAAATCTGACATTATCATCAAAGCTTTCAACAATGAGTCCCAAGAAGCCTATGGTGTTATATCCCTCCCTCTTAAGGTTGGACCCAAGATCTTAGATACATTATTCTATGTGGTACCTTGCCCTACATCTTTTAATCTTCTTCTCGGACATCCTTGGATCCATGCGATGAAGGTCATCCCTTCTACCCTTCATCAATGTTTGAAGTTTGAATTTAAAGATCAAGTTATCACCATTCTGAGTGACCCTCATCCATTTGAATATTATTCGATGGTTGAGCAAGCTCAATCTGATTTTAATATTTGTCCATTAGTTTCATCATTTATTTCTCCAAGTTCCTCATCTCAAATATCTGAGCAACTCGAAATTCTAAAAGTGAGTGAGGAACCTCTCAAATCAAAGTTTCATCATGGGATCAAGATAATCAATTTCTTCAAGAACCTCTTCTAGATTTTGCTAAGCTACCACCTTCACCTTAAACTATGGGCTTGCCCTATAAGAAGGGTGAAGTTGTACACATTGGCATGTGTACCTTTATCTTCGTAGGTACAACCTTCAAATAAAATATCCATGGTAGCAACCCCTCTCCTATTGAGCATTCTTTTGCTCATTGCTACTTATCCAATGATTACCCACTCCCTAAATAGATCCTATCTAGCATGGGATATGTAGGTAAAGGTTTAGGGCCATAACAGAAAGGTATTCAAGAGCCCTTGGATGTTGAGATTTGGCCTGGGAGATGTGGCATAGGCTACATACCCAAAAAAAACCAACCTTTACCATTCGATGATGATGATCACCTTATTTCTTATGCTGAATATCTAGATCATCAGAAGATGGAGTGGAGTGATGAGGATGAGGACCCCCCTTATCCTTCTAACATTTTGTTTTGTAATGTGATAGGTTCTATGCACTCTGGAGGTAAGTCTTCTACTTCTAAAGGGGACCCTGCTTCACTATCTTATAGAGATCTTGCGAAATTAGGGATTGCCCCTCCTTATGTTAAGAAATATGGTTTTGTTCGAGAATGTATGAAGACTTTCGTGCAATGGCTACCAGAGGAAAACCTATGAAGGAACCTCTTTGTGATTTTGATCATCAAGATGACCCTCCTTCTAGATTTTTCTTTGATGGATCAGTCCCTTGTATGCATGTTATTTATGTTAAGATAGGAGGCACAATCAGATTATGTGTTGACTATCATTCCACTCATTAATAAAACAATAATAATAAATCACTAAAATAGGCATGCATTTAGCATAGATCATATTGCATTCATTTTGCTTGCTCATACTGCATGGCTTCCTATCATACTTTGCATGATTGCTTGACATTCTATTCCACTTGCATTTTTGCTTGTCATAATTGTATTGTTGCCTGCTCATGACTGCTTGATCATATAGATTTCTAGGGATTTTGCGACAATGGCAAGTGATGACACCTAGTTAGGTCATAGCTCACATGCATTGCACTCTCACTAGGGCTTTGATGCCTAGAAAATCCCCAACCTAGGGCCCATCCATGTGCATCTCCTTATCTTCTTCTTCTTTTCTTTTTGTCTTGTATTCCTTGACTTTGAAAATTTTTACAATGACCATCAATCCTCTCCAAAGTCAAGGAATACAACCTTTTTCTTCTTGGTGTGTCCCTATCCTTTGCATTTTTTCTTTCTTATTTTCATTTTGATAAGGAGGTACATCCTTTGTCCCATCACTCTTATTTTTTTCTTCTCTTCTTCTTTCCTCTTGTTTCTTGCTTTATTTTGGCCATTCACATTTCACACACATCACCCCTCTATCGGGGTAGCATTCACTAAATACATCAATTGCACATACAACACACCCCATATGGGATAGCTTCATGGCCACACATGAGGGGCAACCTCCATCTCGATCATTTATGAGCATACATCCTAGCGGGTATATTTTGTCCATCTAACCATATGACCATCTTAGCGAGCATTGTACCCATAGTGGGTCATGCTCCACATTTGACCATCTGATCATCTTAGCGAGTGCTACACCCATAGCGGGTATAACTCCACTTGTCCATATTTGCAATCCATACAAGGATAGCTTCATGGCCATACATGAGGGGCAACCTCCATGTTGGCCATTTGCGAGCATATATCCTTGTCGGGATTTTGTCTTTTTCTCTTCTTTTCTTTGACCTTTTGGGGCTTTTGTTTGTCTTCATTTTTGCTTTCTTTGTCATTGTTGTTCATCTCTTCTTTTGTTTTATCACCTTCCTTTTCTTCCATTTTGATGCACTTCACCCTTGCATTCATGTTAGCTTGCATATTAGGCATTTTTTTAGTTAGATTCATTTAGTTAAGTCCATCATGCATTGCATCCATTATGTTTGTGTTTATCATCCATCATTAATTAAAAGCATGCAAGTAATAAAAAGAAACAATCACACAAAAGCACACACATTTTTGCACAAGTAAATAATAATATAAATAATAGCTAGTATTACTCGATGGCACAAAGTGTGTGCTAGTCGATCGATGTGCCACAATAGAGAGCCTGGCACACTTGACCCTCCCTAGGGATGCATACCACAATCTAAAATTGGCATGTCATCCTGATCCTAGCCCTAGTCGTGCGAGCCTGCTCCCTATGCTCTATCTGCTGGAGGTGGTGGTATTATATTCATAGATCATGATACAATGCATTTCCTTGATTGTGAAAAACTCTATGATCATCAAGATGAGGGTGCTGAAACCCTTTGATCAGTAGGAATGACATGGTAATATGCCCCCTGATTGTAGGCTGCTCTCCATATCACCTCCTCATATGACTCCCTCACCCTTTATAGATTTACTAGTAGTAGGTGAACTTTCTCACTCTATTGGTTGCTTACTATGACAACCATCCTCGTTGCCTAGATCTACTATCCCCTCTCCCCTCTGAGGAACTCCACCTCAAAACATGTTATGTCCTACTCTACTTGACCCTGATATTGCTCTATCCATATGGTTGTCATCTCTACCTCCACAATCGCTAACCTCACCCGTAGGGCCTCTACCTCCCCTGGACCTACCACATTGATAGGTCCCACTTGTGCCATTGCAAGGGCTACCTCTATATGTCTTCTTGGTAAGTGCTTCACCATGAAGTTGACCATCGGCTCAAGATTTATATCGTCATCATCGGTCTGGTGCACACTTAGAGGATTCAGATCAAACTACCACCTTTGCAAATAGGTTGCCCTCGAGGTTTGAACCTGGGTGTCTTCTTGGTAAGTGCCTCACAAAACAAGCACTTACCAATCCACCTAACCCTCGAAGATTCTAATTTACTATATATTTGATAGTTTAAGTTATTATTTAAATTAAAATTGAGCTACTTCCTTTTCTTTAAAGTTGAAGGATATAAAATAAAACTTGGTTTTTATAAAATAACATTGAGCACTATGAGAGTTTCAAATTTAATCTCATTTTATGTGACTCTTTAATTTTTTTAACTCTTCACTTTTTAAATATGCAAAGAATTATTACCAAATCAATCACTTATAAACTAAAATTTAAAATAACTGTCATTACTATATAATAATTTATTTTTTATAAATTTTTATAATTAATTTTTCAATATAAAAACTACTAATATTGTCACTGGATGATGTCGTTGGACTCTAATAATATTTACTACTAATTTATTTCATAAGTTTCACTTTTTATAGTAACTTTATTCTTCGCTTTTTACAAGAATATAATAAATTTAATTTTTATTTTTTTATCAATAAAGTGTTTTTAATAAACCATGAAGATAATCAAATGATATCATCTCAATAGGTTAAATTATTAGACTTTTAAAGAGAAAAACTATGTTCAAATCTTGCTAGGCTATATATATGCATAATTGAGAAGTTGTAATATCAATATGTGGTTATAATGTAATATGGGTAAGATCCATTTCAATGTATATAACCAATTTCAAAAAAATAAAAAAAAAGAGACATAAATAGAAAAGGAAGTATGAAAGAGATTATTTTATAAAAATATTTATAATTAATTTTTAAAATATAAATATTAGATTATAACATTTATATAATTGATTTTAAATGTTTATATATTTTTTCAACGAGTTAAATGTATATATTTGTAATGCTAAAATTTTCTATTTACTCATTCTAAATGACTACTTAGAGAGAGAGAGAGAGAGAGAGAGAGATAAATATTTTTTATTATATTTATTTATTTGGAGGACATGTCATTCACATTTCCTAGTAGAGAATTTATAGATACATTTCATTATACTTCAAACTCGAAGAGATAATTATAACATAGGATTTCAATGCAAGGAATACAAGCAATAAACGACCATGCTAAGCACAAAGAAGAATCTTGGTAGAAATTCATTATAAATAGAAGAAGAAAACCAATAATAAACAAGACGTTTAGAAGACAAAGGGGTTATTACTCATTTTGATCAATTATTGATCCTATGTGGTATACATGAACTAATCATCTATAATTTTATGTGTAGGTGGACGGAATCTATAAAGTATACATGTAGAACTTACAATGTGACAAGTAGTGTTGACTATATCATTTGCTTGTAAAGTTTGATAGAGAAGATAATTTAAGTAGATATTGAAGACTCTCCAATATTAAAATCAAATTACAACCTATTAAATATAAAACTTTCATGGTAGGAAATAAATCAACAAATATAGTTTACATATAACCCAATCGACAATTTTCAATAGAGGGAAAGGTCCTTATAACCCAAGAGCATTACTTATATTTTAAGGAATTAATAAAACAAATTTTGCAAAGGGAAGAAAAAGAAACAAAAGAGCAAGGAATCAATATCGGTGAGCTAAAAAATATAATTCTAGAGGCATTAAAAGAGTGAAAAAGGTATAAAATTAGGAAGAAGAAAAATGCATCTTTCTAGAAAATGCATGGTGGTATGATGAAGAATGTTAAGCAACAAAGTAGTTATGAAACAACCAAGTATAGAAGAGGAAAACAAAAATTTATACAAGCCAATTGTGAAAGCAAAAAAGAATATTATATGAGTGCAAGATGAGAAGAACTAATTTATTTAGGGAAGAATAACCTAAAGTTATTTTGGAAGGAACTTCAATAGAAAAATATAGAAAATAACATTATAGAAATACAATAGTTGAAATATGTAAAACAACTAAATGAGAGCATGAAGAAGAGGGCTCTCTAGTAATCATCACAACAAAAAAATTATTTACCTTAAGGTAGGTCAAGAAAGGTATTAAAAATTAGGAATAGCTAAGGCTTGTGACATGGATATACTATAAGTAGAATACTTAAAATGGGGATTAGAGGACTTGAGACCATAGATTATGAGGATATTCAACAACAAAATCTATATTGGCTTTGTAATGTATTGGACAAGTCTAAAAATATGTATCTTCAAGATTGAAGATGTAAATAATTCCTCAAATTTTTGAACCATTATATTCGATCTCTTCTTTGTAACATTATCTAAAAGCGTAATTGAGAGTAGAATCACCAAGAGGGTATAAGAAAAGATAAGAGGACAAAAGGACAAGCAAATTGTAGACCAAAACACTCAAGAATAAACCACATCATAACTTTGAGATATATTATTGAAAAAATATGAAGTAAAAAAGGAGAATTCTACTATTATTTTATGGAATTCAAAAAATCTTTTAACACAGTGTCTAAAAGTAAACTATGGAATAGAATAAAAGAGTTAGGCATACTATAAAATTATAGAGTAGTAATTCATATACTATATGAGGAGGTCCAAGCTAAAATAAAAAATGCAAGCAATCTTTTTAGAATGCTTTATAAGTGACATAGGGGTTAAAAAAGGATACCATTATCTCCTATCTTATGTAATTTATATATTAACAAATAAGAAGAATGGTTAAATCTGAGTGAAAATGGCATTATTTGTTTGGGAAGATATGTGGTGAGAATTCCTTTTGTATGCAAATGGTCTCATTCTAATTATAATGTCAACACAGGGTTTGAGAGAGCATTTAAAGGCCTTTGGTCACTTTTGTAAGGAGGTAGGCATGCAAGTAAATGCCGAAAAAACCAAGACCATGACCTTCTCCAATCATAAGATAATGTTAAACTTTTATTTTGAAGAGGGTCTTCTAGAAGAAGTAACAAAGTATAAATTCTTAGAAAATACTTCAATAATAAGCTCAACTGATAAACATGTAGAATGGAGAGAACATATGTAGGAAGGATAACACTTTTTGCATTACAAAATGGAAGGAAAGAAGCTAAATTATGGGACTAGAAAATTATATGGGATTTATTTGGGCTATATATGGTACCGATGATGTTGTATGGGTGTGAAATGTGGACTAGCAATACATAAAACTAAAAATAGAGATATATAGAGAGGATTCAAAAAACTTTAATTACAAATAAATTCAAAAGTTAGTTCCATAGAATATTCTTATAGAAGAAACATGTACCTTCCCTTAGGAAGTAGTTATTATAGTTTGTGTTCTAGGATATTTTAAAAAAATCACACAAATAAATTCAAACAAATGGCCTAAAGTTATAATAGAAGCATATTTAAATAAATGAAAGAAATCATGGATGAAGTAAAACAAGTGGATGAATGTTCAAATAACACCAAAGACATAAAGGTATTTGTTATGAAAACATTCAAAGCAACTATATGTGAAATAAATTTAGGAACAAAGAGAAAATGTTATCTTGTTGAATTCAACCCTAAATATGATCATTACCAAAAGGCCTAGGAGCAAACACCAATTAAAGAGAAAATATACTCATGGTCAAACTAAGGATTAGCTCACGCCAACTTAGACATAAAAAAAAGGTAGATGGAAGAGACCAAAAGATGAAATGTGATAGAAAAACATTTTTTATTAAGGTAGTAGGGATTTTTGGGTCCCCAAACCCTTACACCTAGCTGAAAAAAAGTATTACAATATGGTATAGTAGCCTGTCCAAAACCAAACTGCTAACATCAATTAAACCTTAAGATACAACAAGTTATTCATATTTAATAAAAATGTCTATAGAAACAAAATGCTTCTATTGGAGGTATTACTAACACAATACACAATCCAAACATAACAATAAAACCATAATAGATGCAGAAAACACTAAAGGATAAAATAAACCAACACCAAAACAAGACAAGTAAGACCATAATAGTAGCATAATACAAAAGAAACTTAGTCATCCCATTCCAAATAATTGAGGGTGTCCAACGCCTCCTTCGACCCGATCCTCCAGGAAAGTTTCCACTTCATGAGATATATTTGAGAGACATGAATATGTATGGTTCACAGTATCCACCAACCCATTTAACATCAAATAGTTAATATTCAAACCTTGAAAAATAGGGGATTCCTTAGACAAAATCCCCTTAGCCTCCATAGGCTTCCTATAATCCTTTGACAAATTTTCCTTCTCATGCAGTTGAGGGGAATATTGTACATTCCTCACCTGAGATCTTGTCCATCGTATTAGATTTCTCCTCCACTAATAGCTCCTCTTCGAAATTAGATGAATTTGAGAGATCTTTTATCTCTTTCAAGGGTTTATAATGAAGTCAAGAGGACCTCCTTATAAATTTTAAAACCTTCTCAATCAAGATGAAGGTGACCATAGAGGTATTAAAATTCTTACTTTTCAATTTTTGCTTCTTCATTCCACTAAAGATAATATTCATCTTCCTCTTTCCCTCTAGGGATTCCTTGGTAGGTGATGGATAGTCTGGGTTTCTATCATCTGAGTCTGATCATGAGGATCACTTCTTCTTGCTTGTGGATCCATTTTCCTTCACCCTTGAAGTTTCCTCTTGGCTAGGCCCAATGCTCTCCTTCCCCACTAGGCTTGATAGTGTCTTGGATATTGAGATGATATTTTGGTTGTTGTGTGAAGCAAGCAACTTCTTGTCTTCTTTGTATTTTGATCCTAATTTATCCATAGCATGCTTGAAAATAAGTTTCAATAAAACTTGGTGGAGGGGGACTTGAGCTTTATCATTTTTTACTTCTTTAATGGACTTCTCCAGGAGTTGAGAAAGAAACCTAGAATATTGATGACCTAGCCATTCCTTATATAGTTGAGAATGATTATATGATATCCATACAACCTTTATATATCCCCTCCAAAGTAAGATATCTCATCACCTATTATGCTACCCGACCCTAGGGATGAGGTAAGGACTCCATTATGCCTGACTGGTACCAACAAAAGGTCTCATCATCTTTCAAGAACCTATTGAGCTCATGCATCTAGGAATTCTTGTTATGCAAGATACAGTCACCCTCTAAAGGTAAGCTGAAAACTTTAGAAATAAATTTTGTAGTAATTGTAAACTTGAGACCATAGACCCTAACTTTCCCTGCCATCCATGATTTTGTAATTTGAATCAAAATAATCTCATTAAAACCTTCAAATTTCTTGAAAAAAACTAGAAAGTCCAATTTCTCTAGAATTTCTTCTACTTCCTCATCAATTTTCATGACCAGAGGCTTTGTCTTGATAGGGTCACCATCCATCATCACTCTATGCTTAAAACTGGCTATACCAATAGCTATTACAATATTGAGCATGTTCAACACCATATGAATCAATTTATGCATGGGATGTATTGTTTCCACACCTTGAATCACACCATCCATAGCCTTAAAATAACTTCTTTGTGTAATATTTCCTTTGTGATTATCCAAAGAAGGGAGGTGAGAGATTATAGTTGTTTGGGAAAGACCATTTGGTTACCTCCATCTAAGATTTTCCATCATAGTCCATGTAATAATGGTCCAATAGTCCACCTTGGGACTACATCCCACTCTGCAAGTTAGATCCCACTGGTAACACACATTGGGATCCTTATCAATAACTGGTGATTAAACCTTCAAAATATTTCTCCAATCTATGTGAATCTGATCTACTAGCATGGTAGATGTACTTTGATCTATCGAATGGTAATTAGGTGACTAGTTCATTGGGTCTATACACCTCTTGCTACTCCAATAGGTTTTTATCCCTTGGATGATCCTTGAGTGCTAATTGCATCAAATATAGAGGAAACTTTGCATACCATTCCTATTTTTTTAGATCGACTCCCAAATTTGCCATCCAATCCACTGATTGATTTCCTTCATGGTAGATATGTTGTATTTTCACCTACCTAAGCTTCTCTAGGTTCAATCGACTCTCCAAAATCAGTTCAACAATGGTCCAACTAGCCTCATGTTCCTCCTTTAGAGCCTTGATGATGTTTAATGAGTCTCCTTCAATTATCACATTTGTAGCCCCTGTTTGTAAAATATACTTAGTTCCCAACAATAAGGCTCTTGCCTTTACAAAGTGGTTCATATGTTTCCCCAATGACTCGACACAGGCTAGCAGGATGGAGCCTTTCTCATCTCTTAATACTCCTCCTACACTAGTAGCACCTAGATTACCCTTAGTTGCCCCATAAAAACTCAACTTAATCCAATATTCCGAAGGTCTTCCCATTTGACCTCTTCCATAAAAGTCTTGGATCAAATAGGTAGAGAACCAAATTTTAAATACCAAGCTTTAAAAATAGCCTTCTCCTCGATTAAAATATTCTCCTGATAGTGCTTTATGATTTTAAGGTTTCAACTACTACATTTCTAATACAAGCCCCAAATGATCAAACATCCCTTTTATTATCCTTAGATATCTGATTATTATGTTCTCTCTAGACCTCCCAAAGGAAGTATGGAAGTTAAAGTTTCCACAGGTCCCCTAGACGCTTACTTTTTAAGGGGATATCCACTGAAGGCACACATCATCCATATTATCTTGGAAAGCCCAAGAAATCTTAAATCTGGTAGAAGAATATTAATTACTTCATAAGAAAAATCACATCTAATAAATAGACGATGAGTGATTTTAGACTCTTTCTCACATAGAGCACATTTGTTGATAAAGTTGAAGCCCCTTTTACACAAATGATCAACTGTCAATATTTTATTTTGAACAAGTCAAAAAAGCATGGTTATTTTAGGAATTAAGTTCTTAATCGAATTTTTTTTAACAAAATCCAACTCAACCCATCCTTGTCAATCATAGAGTATCTAGTTTTCACTATATAAATGCCTTTACTATCTCTAATCCAAATCATCGAGTCACTTCCTCCTACTGGATTAGTTGGGAATACCTTCAATAGGTACATCAAGGATTTTTGAGCTTTGGATTGGATTTTATTTAGACCTGCTAGATTTATACCTTTCCATTGTCCACTCCCCTCTTTGAGATCCAAGGAATCCTAAACCTTTCTTCCAAAGGCTTTTGTAGTTTTTAACTTTAGGGTGTTCAGTTCTGGATCACACTCAAGATGGATCTCCTTCAGAAAAATATCCTTCCAAAAGTCCATTCTTTCTCCATTACCTATGCACCATCTAACCTATTTCCTCAAAATGGCATTACAATTCATTAGGATATTCCAGAAAGTGGACCCTCTTGGAAGATATTTTAAATTGAAGAAGTCTTGTCTATCTCTCATGTATTTAGCTTTAAGGATTTTGACCCAACTCAACTAATCATTCTTTAGTAGTTTCCAACCCATATTACCAATAAGAGCCTTGTTCATCACCTTTAGTCATTTGAAACCCATACATCCATACTCTTTCTTGGAGCACACCTACTCCCAAGCAACTAGAGGTAGTATTTTATTATCTTTAGATCCTAACCAAAGGAAGGATCATTGGATTTGTTCCTGATCTTGGCCAAAATTTTAAATACAAACATAAAATATATGGGAATAATTTTTAAGGTTAACTAAACAAACTGTTCCTTCCCAACCTAGTTTAAGAGGCCTGTTGGTCACGAATATACCTAAGTACAAAATATATGTGCACCCTAGACTCGACCAACATTGAAATGCCGAACGAAAGAGATGTCCTTTAGGCCAATCTCTATAGAGGGTTCATTTCCTTACTAATCTAAAATTTGGTATAAAGCTTAGGGAGATAAATTAATAGAAAGAGATGGGAAATATGACTATGAGCCAAAAATATAAAGTGGGGATAAACTAGTAGTTAAAATCCAAATCTAGTTTCAATTAGAATGTTACAGAAAGAAAAACATAGGAACCATTCACAACTTGCAAAGATGACTTCCAATAAATATTTCAGCATTCACTTCTTTATCAGGAATTAAATTCAAATGCAAAATTTAAACTTATCTAACAAAGACCATGAACATAACAGAAATGATAGGCAAAAAGTAATTGCATACACCACTGATCCAAGAACCAAAGCCAACAATATTTTAATTGATGCAAAAAATTAAACTCAAAGAGTTTTTGGTAGAGTGTTTATCCTTCTCTTTTTACATCAAGTTTCTTAGTTTTTATAGAGGATTTCACCTCCAAAATTAAATGCTTATTAAATAAAATGTTGGCTAATCAAAAATCAAACAACAACAATTCCTCCTTGGTAATAGCAATGAATGAATCAGCAAACGCATTGGGAAGTGTCAAGCGATTTAATCACATGGCGTATTGGGAATTTGGTAGAAATAATTGGTCCAATTTTAATCTCCATGATGGTGCCTCAAAAATGAATGTCCACTGAAGTGGGAAGCACTTCGAAAATAAAAAATATTACATCGAATTCAAGAGCACAACATTTAATCTCAGCAATTCTTCGACAGTGATCCTGGACATGTGAATTGCATCACCCCAGGAATTGAATTTAATAACTTGGACTCTTTCCTAAAGAATATCTTCACTAAAAATGCTGGGGGCAATGGTGTTCATTTCCAAAATGAGATTTCACCCAAAGTTATGCCCAAAATGGGCCTTCACCTTGAATTGCCCTGGAACATGCTCTTGCTAACATTTTCACCCGAAACACGATCGAAATGCATTTCAAAAAAAAATGGGCAAAATGGAGTTTCACTCCAACAGTGGGCGAAATAGAGTTTCGCTCCACCATTGGACGAAATGGATTTTTGCTCCACCATTGGGAAAAATGGAGTTTCGCTCCAATAGTAGGTGAAATGGAGTTTCGCTCCACCATTGGGTGAAATAGAGTTTTGCTCCACAATTGAGCAAAAAGGGAGTTTCACTCGAAACTACCTCTTTGCTATGACTTCGCCTAGGATGATATTTTGCTACCAAAAGTGGAGCTCATCTTGAAAACATGGTTTCATTGTGACTACTGCCTATAATTTAATTAAAAAATGAAGTGAAAAGGAATTTCTCTATAAATGGGAGCGAATCTACCAGCAAAGTGATTTCACCAACGAAGTGGCCAAGAAGTGATTTCTCCAGTGAAAATCCCTGCACAGTTAGACAAAATTTTGAAAAAGTTTTTAATGTGACAAACATGCTCAAAATAAATTTCGTTTTGCTGGCAAAAATTGCTTTCATATTTTAGGTAAAATTTTACAAAATTTTAATGTGGCAAAAATACCAACATTTCTGGCAGCTCACGGGGTATTCAGCTCACTTGAATGCAATCGATCCCAAGGTCTTTATTCATTGGGCTCAGAATCTCCACTGCCAACTGCATCTGATTACCTGCTACTTATACTAACTTCTTCCTAGTTTTTAAGATGTCAAGCCATAGATTCATACACCGCGATAACTTCATCCCAAGCATCCATACTAATCATCTCACGAACATTGAGTGTATCCATAATGTAACAAAAAGTCTCAACCTACTCCATGTCGATATAGTTTACCCTCTGGCTGAGCTCCATAAATCCATACTTGATGTGAGTGAGCTTCCTCATCAAAGGAAGCACATGATCTTTAGTGATGGTCTCTTCCCAGTCATCAACCTCTGAAGTGTCATCTATGAAAATAGCCCATATCGCATCCGGGTCCTTCTTTACCAGAATATTCGTCTGATCATAAATGAAACTATGGAAACCATTGGCTGTTATCATGTCAAAATAAACCAACAAAATATGCCTCTCATGCTCAAATGTCTCTAGCAGCTTTCGAGCTTCCGTAACCATATCCAACCTGGAGAAGTAAGTCTGCAGTGTGATATTAGCATTTACCTAATCTCGAGCTATGGTACTCATTGGGTGAAATCTGAGATCCATTTTAGCCATCACCTCGATCTTCGTCGCCATTTCCAATTTCAACTCTAGGTCTTATTTGAAATATTCCATTACATGTTTGTCGTATGAAACAACCGTCTACACCTCCTGAAGGAACATGATAATCAATGTTGCTTTGGCTACAATTATTTTAAAATTGATAATAAACTAACTACGAGCCTCCTTAACTTTCTCCTTTGTGAGGTTTATCGATTGTGTCACCTTTTCTACCAGTTGTATTTACAAATTTTGGAGCTGGTCCTTTAACGCCTAGATATGTTGTTGTGCTTTTTGTTGTGTCATTTTATGTTGTTTGGTCGCTTGCTTGTATCCCTTGATTTTACCCTCTAGGCTCATCACTTTCTGGTACCATTGCTGAGATTTAGATTGTGCAACATCCAGTTGGGCTTTCTATGTAGCCAAAGCCTCTTTTAACTTTGATATATTTACCTCATCCTAGAAGAAGTAGTCCTTGTAATGCTCACTGTGTAGGTAGATCGAACTCACCTCCACCTATATATTGCCAATTTTCTCTATCGTATCAATCCTTGTGAGGTCCTCAATGGTGACCTGATATGAATAGTCACAGGGTGCCATCTCTCCTTGGCGTTTCTAGACCTGAGGGATCATCCTCATAGTGTGTGCCTCCATGGCCTCTGGGTCGAAAGTCACCTTCTTCAATGGTTTCATCAGGGCTTGTGCATCCTTTCACTTGTGATTATTCAATCAATGTGAGAAACTTTTTCATGATCTGCTAATATTCTCTACCACGAGATGCTCCAACAGTAACTCCATATCAGAAGCCAGTGGTTCCTGTACTACAAAAACTAGGGAAAATGCAAAAAGGGTATGTTGAGGGTTTGACTAAACAGAGGGAGCAGAGGTGGAAGGTACTATCGTTACACTTACCCTCGGATGGGTTTGCATACTTATAGCGGTAACGGGGTTAGTAGGGATGGAATATGGAATGGAGGACAATGTAAGGGAAAATGGGTTTGGTGCAAATGCGAATAAACTAAAAGAAAGAGAAATGGAGGGAATGGAAGAAACTAGGGGAGCTCTAGTGACCTGTGACTATGAAGTAGAAATGGGAACTGAAGAGATGAGTACAATGAATGGAGGTGAAGTGGAGATGGGGACTATAGACAGAGAGACAGTGGTCACCAAGTGCTTATCATTGAGAGAAGAGGAAATAAAATGCGTACCTATGAGTTTTGACATCATTTTAACCAGCGATGAAGGCTGCTATACTATAGAATGTTTCTCTTTCTCTACTTTCTCCTCCTCTGCTTTCAGATATACTATTGTCACCATCACGATTGATTGTTCCTAAAAATTTTAAGAGGATATCTCTTTAAAAAAATATGCTCAATTGTAAGTGAAGGAGGTGGCTTTGTGCTAAGAGTAGAAACTACACCACTTCTAGGCTTTTTTACCATATTTAGAAAAGGTACTCTTATACCTGTGATCCTCTTTCTGAGTGAAATCTACTCCTCGGGCGACAATTTCTCCTCTTCTTCTTCTTTGATAACTACCCTCTCTTCAACCAATACCTCTTTCTCTCTTACCACGTCTTCTTCCTTGTCAGGGTTGCGGATACTTCGAGGCACCAAGTCAGCAAAAGAAAGAGGCTAGTACTTTTCACAATGATCATAAATAAGTAAAAATTCCTTATCCATAACCAAGGAATAACTTAACCCAAGCTTTCCTCGATGGACCCTCATGACCCACTAGTTGGCGATCTTCTCCTTAGACCATTTGGGTAATTTTACTTTCATTTGACTAAACAAATCATGAGGAGGAACCTACTCTGGATGATTTGCAGGATCATATTTGACCTCCATTTCATAAAAATCATGCCAAGGAGGGAGCGACATCATATTTTAAATTTTCCATTCAAGGTCATGCCCCTTGGGATTGTTTCTTTGCTGCAATATGTCTTCGGGCAACAATGAAAATTCTTGTCCTTGATGAGTTTTACACAAACACACAAAGCATCATACTACCATCATTGGGGAAGCTCAATCAACCCATGGCCGTACAATGTTTCGATGATTAATTTATTTTACCCGCACTGAGTCACTTTAACATCACCAAATTGGAAAGGCATAGTGCATGTAGTTCTCTTTCCCCTGCCTATGCCATATGTATCATTTACAAAATCACTTTTTTGAGCTACCTCCAGGGCAAAAAGGTGTTTGATGGTGAAATATGGCAACATAAAAGGTTTTCTAGTGAAGCCAAAAATTTTGACGACCACTCCTTGCGTCAAAAAAAATACTTCACCCTTCTACTTTTCTACCACCTCTTCTTTTATGGATCTCAACACTCTATCACATACCCTGTAAATAAGCTCAAGGGCGAGCCCCAAATATTTTTTATTAAAATTATAATAAGACTCCTTTCTCGACAAAATCTGAGTCCATGAATAAACTGGAAATGTTCTCCATGTTTCATCTGTCTTCCTTACTGCTATGAAGGCAAAATGGGAATGCATGTGATATAAAAAGTACCATACCAAAAATGAGCAGTGTTTGAAAGTGACGTCTTTCCTGCTTTGCACCTTCTGTAACTGTGAGTGCATTATTCGAGCTACAAAATCTGCCCAATCAAAGAAAGTAGGATTTGTGGTCACTGTCATGGCAGTTGGGATGTAAAACTCCACCTGTGAGATACATTTCAACAACAATGCCTACCACTTATGCAATATGAAATCCGAATACAACCCCACTATCCATGCCAACATTGAATACAAATATGGGCTTTTGAAATCCTTTAGTGGCTCCAAAAAATCTGGCAACTCCCCAAACTGCGATGTTTTCAACTAGTTCTCCATGAACTGTTGCATATGAACTGTAGACTGGTACCTTTCCTCCTACTCTATAAGATTGAGATTTTTAAACATGACATAAAGCGAAGGTCTCGCACCACAAGAGAAGGTATCCTTGATCGAGATAGCCAAAATGGTGAGCAAATTCTCTCTATGGGTATTTTGAATAGCTCTCATAACAAGATTATAGCATTACACAATCGCCCACACTAGCTCGGGACATGAATGCACGAGCATACATAGGTACCAAAAAATATGAGAATAAAACATCATGGTGCGTGAAATCTTGGCGGATACCTTTTGTAGAGTGAACTTGACATCCTGGCACAATTTCTCCACGCCCTTATTCGTAATTATGCAATTACCAATTTGTGTCAAGCGATCGTAGTAAGGTGCCAATTTGATTTCTTCTTCTTCCTCCCTCACCTTTTTTCACTTATTTTCTAGGTCAGTCTTCTTTTGGGCTTTCTCCTTCTTGGCATCTGAGATTTTATTTCTCATCTTCAACTCTCTTTGAGCTAACAGTAAACAACTTTAAAGCTTGGAGGAGGAGAAACAAGTCACATCAACTCTACACAGGAACTCTACAATTATTTTGATTTTTTAAACTGAAATGTTCACCCTTTTATAACTTTCAAATTACACCCACCAAATTAAATACTTGCGATGCATCTGCTAATTTCAAGGATATATGACACTTTTCAATTATTTATCACTTTCACCCCACCCCTTCTCCAAGTGCTCGGATTGGTTATTTTAAATTTGTATTGCTTTTTTCCTTCTTGGGAGGTGCAACTCACCGTTAATGGTTAATTTTGGAAAATGTGCCTTGCTGCTTTTTCACCTTGAACTACATGATGGGTACCTTATTTCATCGATGTGGAGTCCCGAAAATGGATTTTGCTGATTTTGTTGGTGAAACATCATGCATTCTAGGAGTTCGCTAAAAAGTAGGGCAAAAAAGCATATTGCTCCCTTTCACTTCGAAAATGACTTTCGCCACACTTTTCACCTAGAAAGCATTGGAGTGAAGTTTTTTGATGTCAACTTGATTTTCGCTCTGAAAATCCAAAGATGCATGGACAAAATTGATGTCTTGGGCGAAATAAACTTCTTTTTTAATTTCTTATTTTCTTTTTATTTTTCTTTTTTCCCCCTTTTTGCTTTTATTTTTTTCTTTTTTGAGTGCTTTTCCTAACTTGGGCGCCCAACTTTTAAAATTGGCACAATTTTACTTTCCTTCACCTGAAAAACAAAAATTTAAAAGCATGGATGCTTTTGACATTTTTGGTGTCGAAAACACACTTCTGGGCAAAATGCCCAAAAAGAAAGCAAGAAAAGGACTTTCGTTGGTAAAATGATTTTTGCCAGTGAAAATACCTTTCGCACCAGCGAAAAGAAATTTCGCTCCTTGATTTTTTTTATACAAGAGGGGCAAAGAAGGCTTTTCGTTGGTGAAAAGTGTGTTCACCAGCGAAAACACTTCTGCTTAGTGAAAAGGATTTTTTCTCCCATCCTTAATCATTTTTCAATCAAAAAGCAACATTAAATAAAAACTATATACATATTTACATTTGTAATCTCGTATTTTTTACTGGTAGTAGGCCTTCAAATGAAGACCATTGATTGGAATTGGCAAGAAATGGTTGTCCATATTTTACAAATAAAATGAGTTAACTTGATTCATACTGAAAATCTGGAATGGGCCTTCCCAAATCACCTCGAACATGTGATGCTTGCATAGCTTCACCTTGTTCTTGTTCCACTTTAACATCAGATCGTCCACCTTAAACACCTTCTCATAATTCTTCTTGCCAAACCACTTCTTCATAATCTAGGCATGTTCCATGAAGGCATTGTACGCTTTCTCCATTTATTCCTCCAACTGTAAAAGCTAATCCAACCTTGCACTCATGATATTGAATTCATCATCTTCACCATCAAGTAATTACAAGGATTGGAGGTCCGAAAATTTAATGTGAATGGACAAGAGATTCTTATTCGTGGATTCAGCCAGACCATTTCCCTACTGATAGTAATTTGATGAGATTTTTAAATAAATACCATACTTAATTGCGAACTCACCGATTTTGGCACCAATGAATGGAGTTCCATTGTATGTTATAATCACATATGAGATGCCAAAGCGAGTGATCAATCCTTCAAGGAATGTGATGACTACCTCTTGGTTTACCTTCTTGGTTGGGATTGCTTCGGCCCATCGGGTGAAATAGTCAATTGTAGTCAGTTGAATCGGATGAAGAGGTAAAGATGTATTTCTCCTCCTATCGACATACCTATGGCATTTATCATAATTTTGACTGACTCTGAATGCATATGCAAAGAGAGTGGGCCAAAAATAACCCACTTTAATGATTTTCAACACCATGGTTCTCCCTGCATAGTGGCCTCCTAAAAATCTAAAATTGAACTCTTCCAAGATTTTTTCTTTTCTGATTCTCTGACACACCTGAGAAAAACTCCATCAATGTTCTTATGAAACAATCCATTTGGTAACATCACATACCTGAGGGCCTATAGTCTGAATCTCCTTCTATGTGAAGCATTGATATATGAAGGACATTCTCCTGAATTGAATTATTTGACAAGATCCTCTATCGAATATTAATCACTTGGGGAATCATTAGCAAGATTATACTCGCATACTGACTCTTCATATTGGAAAATCATGAATTTGGAGGCAACACTCTTTGCAAGCTCTTGATATAGTGATCGATCTTGAACCAACTTGGTTGGTCAGATTTTGATATCGTATTCCTGGATTTTGGAAACCCAACCAAATCTCTTGTCTCCAAGTTCACCTTGGATGATAAAACTTCATACATCTGGATGAACAACATAAACTATTGTTTTTCTCTGGGAAACAAAATGTCAAAAATTCTTCAAGGACTTCATTACTGCATATACTTGCTTCTCAATTAAATTGTACTTTTCCTCATACATTTGGATGACTTGACTCAAGAATGCAATAGGGCGTTCATCTCCATATTCTATATTTTGTGTGAGCACAACTGCATAACTTTTCTACTCACCAACAATCTAAAGGATAAAATCCTTTGAATAGTTTGGGTTTATCAAAATAGAGGCTTGAGAAATTTTCTCCTTGATTTCCTTGAATACTTTCTTCCTTTGCTCAGTCCATTTGAACTCAGCATATTTCTTCAAGAGTTCAGTCATTGGTTTCACAACCTGGGTAAAATTTACAATAAACTTCCGAACAAAGTTAATTTGACCAAAAAATAACTGTAAACCCTTCATGTAGTGGAAGCTTCAAAAATGCCTCAGCTCTAGCTGGATCAATGACTAAACATTTTTTTGAGATTACATGGCCCAGGAGATTTCCCTCCTTTACCACGAATATAGACTTCTTCAGGTTGATGGATATTTCAAACTCTCGATATTTATCAAACACTTGTCTTAAATGTAAGTCATGCTCCTCCCTATTATGAGAGAAGATAGTCATATCATCCAAATAAATAATAATGATGTGATTTAGTAACTCATCGAAAGCCACGTCCATCACTCTTTTAAATGTCACTCCAGTGTTTGAGATACCAAAAGCCATTCATTGATAAGAAAACATACCTCATTTTATGGTGAATATCATTTTATATTGGTCTTCATCCTTGACCCAAATCTGATTGTAGCCAGAAAATCCATCTAACTGAGAGAATATATGTGCTTCTGCTACTATGTGAAGAATATGATCAATCTGTGGAAAGGAATAGTGATCCTTCAGATATGCCTAATTTATATTTTGGAATTCAACACATAGGTGAATATCTCCATTCTTCTTCCACACAAGGACCAAATTCACTACCCATGTAGAATTCTTGATTGGGTAAATAATCTTAGCTTCTAGCATTTTTAACAGTTCATCTTTCATTAGGACTTCAATCTTAGGATTTACTAGTCTTTGTTTTTTCCTGAAGGGTTTCACTTCTTCTTGCAAGTCAATAGTATGTTGGATCACATCCTTGTTGTACCCTTTAGATCATGGTAACTTCATGCAATGATGTCTAGAAACTCATGGAACAACTCTTTTATTTTCTCAAGATCTTCTGGAGTGCAATTAGAGACAACTTTGATTGACTTATTGGGTCCCAACTACAACTCAGTGTACTCCTCATCTACTTTAATCTTATGTTTTTCAACTCTATCATTTTTATCAAAGAGACTTTCAATCGTAATCAATCCTTTTGAGATATGATTATTTCTCAGCTGGATCAATCCTTCAGGTTCCTCTTCATAAAGTGTTCTTTCTTCCACATTAATAGTCTATTTTATCAAGAAGTTCACAATCTGCTCATCACTTTCGAACACTTGCCAGTAAATATTCTTATCAGGAACAGAATACCTATAGACCAACCTCACAGTTTTAGGTTTCTTCACCACGTGCTCAATTGGAGAAAAGTTGGCACCAAGGGATGCCAAGAGATCGGTATGTTTATTTTGTTCTCATAAAATTTCTCAGATGTTCAATGTCATGTAAGCTTCAAACAGATCCTAGAATTTGTTGTGATATACCTTTAGATAGTGCTGCTTATAGACACACTTGTTAGTTACCTGATTGATAATTAACTCAGAATCCATAAAAAATTGGAGTTGTTTGATCCCAAGATTTTTTGCTTTCTTCAAGCCTAAGCACAATGCTTCATATTTAACAACATTATTGGTAAAACTCTAGGTCAATCAGTATGAATAAGTCTTCTGTATACTAGTAGGGTAAATGAGAACAATCCCAACTCCTATGCCATTCTTGCATCTCGCACCATCAAAGTAGAGCTTCCAAAATTGATCTAAAACAAGATCTTGATCATCAAACAACTTCACTTCAACTTTTTTAGGCTTAGTAATGGAGTAAAAACCAATCTTAGTTTCCATCATTGCATTAAAATCATTCATTGAAAACTCATATTTTGTATGAAGCTCATCCAAAACTTCTTCCATTAAATCTAATTCTTCTAGTTCTTCAGTCATCATGTTGATAGAATTCATGGATTTTCTTCTTCCTCAATATTCTCCATATGAAAAGTAGAATACTTCTCATTATATATTTAGATTATTTTTCCTTTAAAAAGAACTTCCAGGTGAGAGTAATCTAAGGAGAGATAACCTCCCAGTTTGGCAATAAACTCTCTTGAGAGGCACATACTAAAATACAACTCTAAGTCAACTACAACGACATCTTGGATCACAATAATTTGAGGAATATTATGCAACACAATGAAGATGCCTTTAATGACACCCATTATTTTCATAGGGGTTCCATATAACTGCAAGATGCCAAGGCTGCTTCTCGTATATTCCATTCCCATAACTTCACAAACTGCCTTCGGTATGATAGTTGTCATAGTGCTAGAGTTGATCATGTAGTTATACACAATCCAACCCTCCATCTTGAGAGACAAGTAGAAAGGGGGTGGCCTATTCTTTCTAATAGCTGAATTAGTTAGTGTTTGAGCAAAAATAGTCTAATTTGGATTCTTTCCCTTATCTTTAACAAACTTCAATGATTCTTGCAACAAATTGACTTATCCAAGCAATTGCAATGCATCATAGAGACCAACCTTAGCAAGAATATTCTTTAGCTTCTCAACGATGTTGTATGTAGATGCGTTGGACTCCCTTCCTTCGTTGGCAACCTTATACTTGCTCTAATATTTTTGCGTAGCTTCTACCCTCTGGCGCTTGGTCAAGGATGGGTATTTGAGCCTTTCTTTGGCCTGTTCCTCCATTTTAGCCTTTGCTTGTGAAGTTGAAGCCTTTTCTTGCAATATTTCTTTCACTCATAGAGGTAAAATATATTTTAACAGGATAGGTGTATTTGGCTTGGGTGCTGGAATCAACGCTTTTGCTTGTATTTGTTTTCTTTCACTCTACATCTTTGGTTCAGTGGGTACCTTCAATGGATAAATTTCATTTGGATCTACTATGACTGGCTTTCTTCTAGTTCTCATTAGAACTGAAACTTATTCTTTGGAAGGGACCATAAAATTCTGATTGACTTCTCTAATCATGTTGTTCTATCTACCAAAAGAGCTGTCTGCTAACGTTTACACCTAGTTCAGATGAACCATGCAAGTTTCTTTGCCATGCAGATCATTGCAGGTGGAACACCAGTATGCTTTGTCTAAAGGGCCAACCTCTTCATTTGTCAATATGGTCGGATTCCTTTCAGGCACATTGTTGATTGAAGTTGCTTACTCTTTGGTGATTGGAAGAGGTTAAAATATCCTAGGCTAGAAATCTCTCTCAACCTGCTTTTTCTTAATAACTGTAATATCATTGCTCATCTCTCTTATTTTTGAGTTCATTAACTGCATCTCTTTCAGCAACTTCTCTTGAGTATCAGGATTTGAGGGTGATGAAAGAACTAGAAATGGAAGTGGTACAGGTGGAGATGGTAGTGCTAGGAATGGAACTAGAGCAGCTGTGGAATAGATAGAAAGTAGTTGCAGGACAGAAACTGTCATCATGGTTTGAGATGAATAAGGTTTCCATGAAGGAACCAAGTACATGGGGGACATTGGTAAATACTGGGAAGATATAGTGTAATATAAATGTTGTGGGAGATCAAGAAAGATAAGCATCATAATTTTTTATGGAAGCTTACCTATAGCAATTAGATCAACCTCGGCCTTTTGCATAGTAGAATACAAGGCTAGGAATGTATCAGCTTTGGACTGACAAATGGCCATGCTAATGTCAGAATTGAAATATCAAAGATAATAAAATGCAGCATGTTCGGGATTCGATTGAAGACCATCAAGGACTCTTTACCAAGTTTGAGCGAACCTGACATTGAATTCAATAACTTCCTCCTATGGATACCTCTGAATGGTAGTAAATAGATACAATAGAGAAAAAGTATCAACTTGTTCATTGAACCCTTTTATCAATAACTCAGCAAAATAGTCCCATGTGGTGATAGTGACAGGTGGTAAATACCGGTACTAGTAAAGCAACTTCCCTCTGAGAGAGCACGAGCAATCTTACCATGACATCTTCGTCTGTGATACTATGAACGGTTACCAAAGAAGCCACATCTTGAACATGCTCATAAGTTTTTTTTTTCGTATTATCATAGATAGGCAAATCCTTTAATGCCACTAGCGGGATCGGGTTTTGAGCTTGTAGATTCAAATCTTCTAAGTGGTTTCAGGTGGGAAAATTTCTTGGTGGTGGCGGTGGATTTTGGGCCATTTGAACCAAAGTGTTTGCTTGATGAGGAAAGCTAGTGGTGGTTCTAGAGGGACTTGAAGGAATAGAAAACACACCAACTACCTTTGAAGATATTGCAATTGATGGAATAGTTAGAGTGACTAACCTATGATGTTCTCCTAAGATTTGGGTGTCAAGCTCAAAGAACTCAATGATATTTTTGGAATTTTTGACCTTTAATCTTATGATCATGAAGTAAAGCTTTCACTCACTTTAATTTTGGAGGCTTCTAGGTAAAATTGAGTCGTCAGATGTTCTAATAAGACAGTAAAAAGACGAACATCAAACCTTAATACTGCTTAAAGTGGAACTTTGGTGTCCCACCAAGTGTGCCAAAACTTTTTGGTTAAAAATATTCCTAAGTACAAAATATATGTGCACCCTAGATCCAGCCAACTTTGATAAGGCTGAAGGAAAGAGATGTCCTTCAGGCCAATATCCAAAGAGGGTTGGTCCCCTTACTAATCTAAAATTTGGTAAAAATCTTAGGGAGAGAAATTAACAGAAAGATATGGGAAATATGGTTGTAAGCCAAAAACATAAAGTGGGGATAAACTAGCAGCTAAAATCCAAATCAAGTTTTAATCAACATGTAACAGAAAGAAAAACACATGAACCATTCACAACTTGCAAAGATGACTTCCAATAAACATTTCAACATTCACTTCTTTATGAGGAATTAAATTCAAATGCAGAATTTAAACTTATCTAACAAAGACCATGAACATAACAAAAATGATAGGCAGAAAGTAATTGCATACACCACTGATCCAGGAACCAGAGCCAACAATCTTTCAATTGATGCAAAAAATTAAACTCAAAGAGTTTTTTGGCAGAGTGTCTATCCTTCTCTTTTTACATCAAGTTTCTTAGTTTTTATAGAGGATTTTGCCTCCAAAATTAAATGCTTATCAGATAAAATGTTGGCTAATAAAAAATCAAACATCAATTCCTTCTTGGTAATAGTAATGAACAAATCAACAAACGCATTGGCAAGTGTCAAGTGATTTTATCACATGGCGTATTGGGACTTTGGCAGAAATCATCAGTCCGATTTTAATCTCCATGAAGGTACCTCAAAAATGAATATCCATTGAAGTGGGCAATGCTTCAAAAATAAATAATATTACATCGGAGTCAAGAGCGCAACATTTAATCTCAGTAGTTCTTCGATCGTGATCCTGGACATGTGAATTGCATCACCCCAGAAATTGAATTTACTAACTTAGACCCTTTCCCAAAGATCTTCGCTAAAAATACTGGGGGCAATGGTGTTCATTTCCAAAATGAGCTTTCGCCCAAAGTAATGCCCGAAATGGGCCTTCATCTTGACTTGCACTGGAACATGCTCTTGCTAACATTTTCACTCAAAACATGCTTGAAATGCATTTTGCTAAAAAAATAGATGAAATGGAGTTTCCTCCACCATTGGGTGAAATGGAGTTTCGCTCCACCATTGGACAAAATGGAGTTTCACTCCACCATTGGGCGAAAAGGGAGTTTCGCTCGAAACTCCCTCTTTGCTACGACTTTGCCTCAGAGGAGCTTGCACTGCCAAAAGTGGAGCTCGTCTTGGAAAGATGTTTTCATTGTGTCTATTGCTCAGATTTCACTGAAAAATGAAGCAGAAAGGAATTTCACTATAAACAGGAGCAAAATTGCCAAAAATTTGATTTCACCAACAAAATGGCCAGGAAGTGATTTCTCCAGCGAAACTCCCTACACACTTAGAATTTTTTTTGAAAAAGTTTTTAATGTGCAAACATGCTCAAAATGAATTTCACTTCGCTGGAAAGAATTGCTTTCATATTTTAAGCAAAATTTTACAAAATTTTAATATGGAAAAAATACCAACAAGGCCACCTCTCCACCTTATCAATTTCTTTGTGAACCTTTCAATCATTGGGTTGTAGAGTTCTAATTTTATTTAGCCTTTAAAAAGTGGCATGCTTAAATAAGAACCAAGGAGATTACCTACTTCACACCCAAAGATCTATGAGATTCTTCTTTGCCTTATCTTAGGGTTATTTATGAAGTAAATTTTACTCTTTGTAAAGTTCACTTTTTATCTTGCCTCTCATCCACACTTTGTCAAGATAAGTTTAAGTTCACATGCTTGGGAAACTGAGGATTTGGAAACTATTAGTGTCATCAAAAATTTATTGATGTGACATTAGATCAACTATTGAAGTTGGCTTGAAGCCCCCTATCCTTCCACCATTGACTACTGTAGTAATGCTACAACTAAGGATCTTTGCTAAGATAATGAATGAAAAAGAAGACAAAGGATCACCTTGTCATAACCCTCTCTTAAAACCAAGATAACTTTCTACTACACCATTCACTAAGACCAAAAACCTAACAGTAGAGATGCAACTAAAGACAAAGTCTACTTATTCATTATGAAACCTAAACTTTCTCATAATCTTACCCAAAAACTCCTAGGAAACCCAATCATAGGATTTATCCATATCTAACTTTAAAATCATTTTGACCTCTTCACTTCTATCCATAGAATGGATGACCTCATGGATAGTTACAATTCCATATAAAATTTGACAACCTCTCACAAACCCACCTTGATTGCTATCGATGATGAAGGGAAGTATGGTCTTGAGATGATTTGCCAAGGTCTTTGTAAGAATTTTATAAAGTGTATTGCACAAACTTATAGGTCAAAATTGCTTAAAGTCTCTTGCACCAACAATCTTGGGGATTAGGGCCAAAATTTTAGAATTAACATCTACAAGAATTTGGTGAGAAACTTCAAATTTTTAATGGCTTCCACGACATCATATCCCACAATTTTCCAAAAGTGGTGAAAAAAGTATTGAGGTCCTCATTGATCATATTTGGGATATGTCTAAGAAGAGAGTCATCCTCCTCTATTTTCCTAAAATCGAAAACCCTTAGTAGCTCTTCAAAGGAACCCACTGTCTCTTCTCTTATTTCATCAAGGTTTCTAGTGAGGGCTACATATCATTATGAAACCAAGACTTTCTCATAATCTTACCCAAAAAACTCCTAGGAAACCCTGTCATAGGATTTATCCTTATCTAACTTTAAAATCATTTCGACCTCTCTATCCATAGAATGGATGACCTCATGGATAGTTACAATTCCATATAAAATTTGACAACCTCTCACAAACCCACCTTGATTGCTATCAATGATGAAGGGAAGTATGGTCTTAAGATGACTTGCCAAGGTATTTGTAAGAATTTTATAAAGTGTATTGCACAAACTTATAGGTCAAAATTGCTTAAAGTCTCTTGCACCAACAATATTGGATATTAGGGCCAAAATTTTAGAATTAACATCTACAAGAATTTGGTGAGAAACTTCAAATTTTTAATGGCTTCCACGACATCATATCCCACAATTTTCCAAAAGTGGTGAAAAAAGTATTGAGGTCCTCATTGATCATATTTGGGATATGTCTAAGAAGAGAGTCATCCTCCTCTAGTTTCCTAAAATTGAAAACCCTTAGTAGCTCTTCAAAGGAACCCACTGTCTCTTCTCTTATTTCATCAAGGTTTCTAGTGAGGGCTACATATCTTTTAACTATTTCTGTGATCTTGTTACAACTTCTATTCCTGTCCCCCTCTTTCAGCCAATGAATTCTCGACTTTAAACATTTTATTTTACAATATTAAACATATTATGATATCGTCTATCTTTATGTGTCTTTTATAAGTTATGGGTAATTGAGATAGATAAGCATTTTATTTCACAATATCAAACATATAGAAATATTTGAGCTAACTATTCTAATACTTTCATAGTAGAATCATAACAAAATTTATTTGAAGAAAAAAATAAAAAATAAATAAATCATAAAAATCAATAACCAAAGATTAACATTTTAAAAAATATATATTTATATTTTAAGGATGATAACCTTAATTCTTTATAGAATTTATCCAATAAACTACTTCTTAACTAGTGTTAATATTTGTTCAACTGTTTTGTGATGTCTTTGGCTCTGGCAACGACTCTAAAACTGAAGTATTTTATACCTCTTCCTCTCCTCATTGATGCAACTCCTCGACTGAGTGGAAGATCATCCCTCATGGTATGATTGTGCGTTATTTGGGAATTCTCTTTGGGATTAATATATCTCCTAAGGATATGTGGAACTAGGTTATCGAAAGACTTCAAAAAAAAATTAATACTTGGCTCACTCGATTTCTTTCCTTAGTAGGAAGAATTCAAGTTGTAAATAAAATTATGGCAACCTCTCATGTTTATTACTCCTCTTGCTAGATGGTCCCCAAGGTAGCCTATAACAAACTAACTCAGGCCATTTATAAATTTTTATGGACCAAATGAGACGGGGAGGTAGGAATGACACCCATCTCTTAGAAACTTTGTACTCAACCTAAGGCTTTAGGAAGTCTAGGCATCATTGATCCTCTTACTCAAAGCAAAAGTTTGGCTACAAAATGGGTTGCTAGAGCCATCATTGGTGATGAAAACTGGAAACACTTATCTTGTTGCAAAATCTCTCTAACTACTCACAAAGGTGAATGGAAAGAAACCCCTTTGAAGACTTTAGAAGATATCACAAAAGACACGTCCATAATTTATCCATATAACAAGCTCTCCCTCAGATGAGAGCTAATATTTGGTGTATTGTAGCAAGATATAACTATAGTCTTTTTGTTGCTATTAACTTGTATTCTTATATATATTCAGCTATGAATGATATTGTAATGTTCCAATTAATAAATTAATATAAACTAACTTTAAAAAAAAAAAACTAATGTTAATATTAAAAAGTTTTCGTTCTATTGGTCATAACATAAAATCATAATAATTAATTTTTGAATTTTTTTTTTTGGTATATAGAAGCAATGGTTACAATCACGATTTTTAGTAACTACCAGCACAGCTGGTAGGGTTCAAACTATCTACAAAGGCTTCCAGGACTTCCACTGTCTCGGTACATGGTAACCCGGCGTGAGATGGGGACCGCTGGACGCACAGGGGTTGCACCGTCGTCATCAATTTGGCACACCACTCAGAGGAATCGGATCTGGGCTATTGTCTGTGCATAGACAAGCCCGTGGGATTGAAACCTAGGTCTCCTCTCAGTAAGCGCCCCAACTTACCAATCCACCTAGACCCACGGACTAATTTTTGACACTTTAATAATGTGATTTTAAGCTTTCATCCACGACTAAAACCCTTTCCTACTGACACATTGAATGAACTAATTTGTGTCCAACTTATGTTGAATCATGCCCAACTTGTGCTGAATGGCTTTCATTCAATTAAAGCTATAAATCACATGCAAGCCATTAATAAATTCAAACGTGCCACGGAATCCACAAGTTGGCGAACACAAGGACCACGTCTCTTTGTTTTTTCCCTGCTCCTCTCCATTGGCCCACTCCCAACTCCCAACCAGGCTTTTACAACTAATTCTGATAACATGCATATGCTTTCTCAGGATCGATGATAGACCTCACGTCTTATCACAGTTAACCATTATTTTTGTCGTTTAGAATGACACATTACATTTACAATAAGAAAGAAAGAAATGATAAAAACAAAAATTAGACACAAGATTGAAGCTAGACAACGACGGTGACCACATGCATCTGAGCTACTCTGCCTGCCTAATCATGAACGCACAGGATATTGTATTCACGGGTCACGATGCGGAAAGTGCGACGAAGATTCCAGCCTCCCAGTGAGAAAATTTAGTTCGAAAACAAACTCATTCCAGACCATTTATGACCATTTATTATCTTCATTGTTACAGTGTGGGAGGCAACAAATATCTCTCATCCATCCAAGTGGCAGCACGCCATAGCTCCCATGAGGCGGACTCACTTTCGAGGAAGCCCTTCTTTCCCTGGATTGCCCTAATTTGAGGATACCGTGAGGGCCCTCCAATCTTGGAAGGCACCTTCTCCGAACCTCCCCTCACAAAATCTAGGACGATTTTGCTACACCAGTTCGATCTCTATTTAATGCCGGCCTTCCACCAAATGGTTCAACAGACTCTAAGGTAAAATCATCTCATGGTTAACCGAAGGATTTCTATTTCAGTAGGGAGAGGAAGTCCTCAGGGCGAAAATGACGAAGAGAGTGGAAGATATAACGGGGTTCGAGGATTATTTGCCCCTGATGGCGGAAAATTTGGGCGAAGAGGAGTTCATGGAGGAGATCTGCAATGGCTTCCGTCTCTTGGCGGACGCAGAGAAAGGTGTGATAACTGTGCAGAGTCTCCAGAGGAATGCGAGTCTTTTGGGGATAGAGGCGATGAGTGAAGATGAGCTGCGAGCCATGATTGAAGCGGGAGATATCGATGGCAATGGTGTTGTGGATCAGCAGGAGTTCTGTATTCTCATGGTGAGAATCAGCCCGTCTTTGATGGGAGAGGCGCAAAAATGGCTGGAAAATGCCCTCGTCCATGAACACCGGAGCTTTGTTCAATAGAGACGAAGGATTCTTTCTTTCCATCGCTGTGCTTATATTTTTAGTTAATACTTCTCTCTTGACTCTCTGCATTTTGTCTTCGTGTTGGACGCTGCTCCAGATGTCATGTATCATGGTCGACGTAATTTTGATCAGCCCTGCCTTCTTAAGATTTTTCCAGAATAAAGCCTGTAACGTCTTGACTGACGAGGGCTCTTCCTCTTCATTTTTCAAGTCGATCTTTATGTCATATATGTATGGTGTTCGTGGAGTTGGTAAGTAATTTTTAAGTTCTATAAAAATAATTTTAAAGAAATTAATATTATATATATTTTATTTTTATAATTTATAAAAGAGAAAAAATTGTAATTAATTATTTTATTTAGATTTACCTCCTGAAATGTATAAATTTTTAATTTTGAATAAGTTTTACTAAATTTTAGGGAATTGAAAAACTTAAAGATATGAACTTTGGGTAAAAAGATAGATGTGTATGATTTTACAAATTTAAGACAATAGATAACATCTCCAATGTTCCTTTTAACGTGTTGAGGAATTGTGAGTTCATTTCATGTTCAATTATTTACATAGGTAAAACTACTCCGTTGTGCCATTCATAAAGGTAAGGAATGGGATGCTTCTCTTATACGAGGGTTGCATAGTATGAACAATATGTCCTGTTTTTCATTATTATTTTTTTATTTTATTTATTTAATTAAATAAATAAATATATATTATAATTATTATTTTTATTTATAATTTTTGTTTGATAAAAGAGATTATATTTGGGTCTTTACTTTTAATAAATTATATTTATTTTTTAGAGTTTGAGAGTTTACAAATAGATATACTTCTCATCTTAATTAAGATGTTATAGTTAGAAACCTGCATTATTTACATAAAATGTGTGAATTTTTTATTTTCATTTTCTGGATCTTTTCAAATCTATGTATGAATACAATTACTTCAAAATTTAGTTCAAAATTTAGCATCTTTCTCGACATTTTCGTATAGTAGCCTTCACAATACCAAAACTTCACCTCTACTATCTATGGCTTGTATCTTAGTAGAGTATTATTTCCAAAACATTACACTAACATAGTCTGCTTTACCAAATTTGGATTGCTAGTTTCCTTCTTGAAACACAAGTGCAACCACAAAAATTATAATAAATAGTCTAAATGAACACAAATTATTGTTACAAAATATAATAGATATTATCGATGGAAAATATTAAAGTAAATCTTAATCATTAATTGATTTAGGCAATCAACAATTTTTTTCAACTTCAACTAAACTTTCTACTTCCTCTAACCATGGAAAGGAGATGTTAACTTCATGATCCTCAATCAAAACCCTTTCACAATTATCTCTTGTATGTTCCATGGATCCTTTGCTTTCCTCAAAATTGTATTTATTACTATGATAGAATCACCTTCCATCCAAACTCTATTCCATTTCATTTGTTTACATATTTTTAACCCTTCTAAAGTCGCCCAAGCTTCAACTTCACTATTTTTCTTAAATTCACTATTGAAAGCGTAATAAGATAAAATCTCTCCTCTATTACTTCTAATTATTCCTCCTCTTGCTGGTCCTGGGTTTCCTATAGATACTCCATCAAAGTTCAACTTAACCCACTCCACATATGGTGGTTTCCACTTTATATTATTTGCCTTATTTTTGCTTCTCATGTACCCAACATCATAATTCCATTTAATGACTTGACTCCATCTATCAAGACTCTTTGCTTCTAAATTAAGGATTGGATGAGTTGATAGGGTTGGTTTAGACTCCTCTATGGTTAAACATATATTATTTTTCATTACCCCTAAACTGCTTTTCTTTCCTTTAAATATTCTTCAATTCCTTTTTAGCCATATAGTCCGAAGTGTTGTATCTTTTGATATATCCCATATTGTCTGTAAAGCCTCACTTTTATAAGTGCTATGCCATTGCTTTAACTAATCTTCAATTTTTCTATTCATCACCATGCATTTACCAAATATATTAAGAATCCATTGTCATAGATTTTAGACTATTGAGCAATGTCCCAATTGTCTGTAAAGCATCACTTTTCTCTGTCATTGCTTTAAACAATCTTCAATTCTGCTATTCATCACCATGCATTTACCAAACATATTAAGAATCCATTGCCATATATTTTAGACTATTGAGCAATATCCCAAGATATGGTCAATACTCTCCTCCTCCTTATTATAGAAAACACATTTAGAGGGGCCATGAAAACCCCTTTTCATAAGGTTATCCCAGGATAAAATTCTTCTATGACCTACTAGCCAAAAAAGGAATGGGATGCTTCTTTTATACGAGGGTTGCATAGTATGAACAATATGTCTTGTTTTTCATTATTTCTTTTTTTTTATTTTTATTTTTAAATTTAATTAAATAAATAAATATATATTATAATTATTATTTTTATTTATAATTTTTGTTTGATAAAATAGATTATATTTGGGTCTTTAATTTTAATAAATTATATTTATTTTTTTAGATTTTGAGAGTTTACAAATAGATATACTTCTCATCTTAATTGAGATGTTATAGTTAGAAACCTACATTTTTTTTTTAACGAAAAATCCCTTGCGGGGCCGCCTTGGTCTGAGAGACCACGAACATGGGGTCTACACTATCAAAGTCACCCGAGAGTCGCACCCGACCCTGCCTGCACCAACATTATCAATTGGATTTTGGATACCCAATTCAGCTTTTTGGTAGGATGGAGATTTGAACCTGGGACCTCTCTTGAAGGATTTCCCTCTCCTCTCCAACTCACCTACAACACCTGGGTAGATAGAAACCTACATTATTTACATAAAATGTATGAATTTTTTATTTTCATTTTTTGGATCTTTTCAAATCTATGTATGAATACAATTACTTCAAAATTTAGCATCTTTCTTGACATTTTTCTATAGCAACCTTCACAATACCAAAACTTCACCTCTACTATTTATGCCTTGTATCTTAGTAGAGTATTATTTCCAAAACATTGCACTAACATAGTCCACTTTACCAAATTTGGATTGCTAGTTTCCTTCCCGAAACACAAGTGCAACCACAAAAATTATAATAAATAGTCTAAATGAACACAAATTATTGTCACAAAATATAATAGATATTATCGATGGAAAATATTAAAGTAAATCTTAATCATTAATTGATTTAGGCAATCAACAATGTTTTTCAGCTTCAACTAAACTTTCTACTTTCTCTAACCATGGAAAGGAGATGTTAACTTCATGATCCTCAATCAAAACCCTTTCACAATTATCTCTTGTATGTTCCATGGATCCTTTGCTTTCCTCAAAATTATATTTATTACTATGATAGAATCACCTTCCATCCAAACTCTATTCCATTTCATTTGTTTACATATTTTTAACCCTTCTAAAGCTACCCAAGCTTCAACTTCACTATTTTTCTTAAATTCACAATTGAAAGCATAATAAGATAAAATCTCTCCTCTATTACTTCTAATTATTCCTCCTCTTGCTGGTCTTGGGTTTCCTATAGATACTCCATCAAAGTTCAACTTAACCCACTCCACATATGGTGGTTTCCACTTTATATTATTTGCCTTATTTTTGCTTCTCATGTACCCAACGTCATAATTCTATTTAATGACTTGACTCCATCTATCAAGACTCTTTGCTTCTAAATTAAGGATTGGATGAGTTGATAGGGTTGGTTTAGACTCCTCTATGGTTAAACATATATTATTTTTCATTACCCCTAAACTGCTTTTCTTTCCTTTAAATATTCTTCAATTCCTTTTCAGCCATATAGTCTGAAGTGTTGTATCTTTTGATATATCCCATATTGTCTGTAAAGCCTCACTTTTATAAGTGCTATGACATTGCTTTAACTAATATTCAATTTTTCTATTCATCACCATGCATTTACCAAATATATTAAGAATCCATTGTCATCGATTTTAGACTGTTGAGCAATGTCCCAATTGTCTGTAAAGCCTCACTTTTCTCTGTCATTGCTTTAACCAATCTTCAATTCTGCTATTCATCACCATGCATTTACCAAACATATTAAGAATCCATTGCCATATATTTTAGACTATTGAGCAATATCCCAATATATGGTCAATACTCTCCTCCTCCTTATTACAGAAAACACATTTAGAGGGGCCATGAAAACCCCTTTTCATAAGGTTATCCCAGGATAAAATTCTTCTATGACCTACTAGCCAAAAAAATATTTTGACTTTAGGAATGCTTGGGCTATCCCAAATATCTCTCCAAATTCTAGTGATATTATTATTATGTTGGTGTTGAACATCATATCCACTTCTTGTTGTGTATTCTCCTGAGCTATTCAACTCCCAAATCAATTTATCCTTGGCACCCCTTGGAATAATTACAGTTGTTATCTTTCTACTCAATTGCCTCCTATGATAAATATCTTGTATAATTGTAAAACAATATTCTTTCTATTTGTATTTTCCTTCTCGATCCTTGTACAAAATATTTGAAACCCTGTCACCGTATTTATCTTGAAGTAATCTCATCCAAGATTTAAAAACTGGATCTAAATTCAGTGGTTTTTTATCACACCAAGTATCCATCCAAATATAAATTTTTTCTCTAGTTCCCACCACCCATATTAAACCTTTAATCATAAGATCAATATATTTTTTTAAACCATTCCAAAGAGTAGAACCATTTGGAAGAGAGAATGCAGTAAATATTAAACTTGGATTATTGGGATCAACATACTTAAAAAAATTCTTGCCCATTGTCTTTGACTCTCTTTGTACAATATCTAGATAATTTTTTCCCTAAGAGCTAAGTTTGCATTTGTAAGAGCTCTTAAACCAAGATCTCCCCTAGTTTTATCATCACACAACTTGCTCCATTTCACCAAAGAAAATTTTATTTTATCATGTAAACCTGACCATAAAAAGGATCACATAATAAAGATTAAAATTTTTTCAACTGATTTTGGCATAGAATACAAAGACATAATATGTTGGAATGGCTTGTAAGACTAACTTAATTAACTGCACTTTTTATGCTAATGATAACCATCTACCTTTCCAAGCTGAAAGTTTATTTTAAACTTTACTAATAAATGGATTCCATAAATCTATCCTCATTCTCCCCTCAAATAAAGGCATCCCTAGATAAGTTGTTGGTAAATTTACCTTCTCCATTTGAAGCAACCTACAAATTCTTGCTTTTCTATTAGCAGGAGTGTTAAGAAAGTAAATTTTGGATTTAGTCCTATTAAGTTTTTGCCTTGAAGCTCTTTCGTACTCTTTTAAAAAGTTATTCAAAGCTTTGGCCTCATTTATCCTTGCCCTTCCAAAAAGGGTTGTATCATCTACAAACTATTTATGGTTGATGTTATTGATGTTATTACTAACCTTAAGTCCACTTATAAACCCATATTTGTAAGCTTTCTTTAAGTTCCTACTCAAAACTTATACCATAACAATGAACAAATAAGGAGATAGAGGATCTCCTTTTCTAAGGCCTCTCTTGGCTTTAAAAGATTTTATCACTAACCCATTGACCAACACTGAATAAGAAAATGTAGAGACAGAAGCTTTAATCCATCTAACCCATTTCTTACCAAAATTAAACTTATCTAAAATTGCAAAAAGAAAATTCCATTTAGCCCTATCATAGGCTTTACTCATATCAAGTTTTGAAGATCATAGCTTTATATTTTCTTGAAGCTGCTGAATGTATAACTTCATGAGCTACTATGATCCCATCAAAAATTTATCCCCCTTTTAAAAAAATCCTTGCTCTTTTGAAATAATTTTGTCTAACAATGGCCTTAATCCATTCGCCATCACTTTGGAAATAATATTATAAGCCATATTACATAGGATTATGGGTCTAAAAGAATCAAACAATTTATCATCCTTCTTTTTTGGAATTAAGGTAAGATAAGTTGCACTTATTTTATAAGAAATGTATTGTTTTACCCTAGACTATTCCATTACCACCAATAAATAATCCTTCACTATATCCCAATTATGTTGGTAAAGATTTGTAGAGAGCCCATCTAGAACAAGGGATTTATCCTTATTAAAAGAGAAAATAGCTAAATGAACTTTTTCTAGAGTAATAGGCTCCATCAGTTTCCTATTATCTTTATTTGTTATAAATGAAGGAACATCTTGAAGAAGTTTATCATTAAGAACTTCAATATCCTGTAAACCTAGAATATTTTGATAAAATGATAGCCTATTTTCTAATTTCACTTTGATCTCAAATCCAAACCTCTTTTATTGATTTAATTCTACCAATTCTAGAAGAAGATCTATGTACTATAGCCATCCTATGAAAAAAAATTGTATTTTTATCTCCTTTTAACCAAGTCTATCTTGATTTTAATCTCCAGAATTTCTCTTCCTTACTCAAAATATTATGATATTCACTAGGCAACTCCCTTTCCTTTGAGCTTATATTATTTTCACCACCTTTTTAGAATTTTGAAAGTTTATCTTTTAGTTCTTTCTTCTCAAAAATGTTTCCAAAGGTATTCTTGTTCCATTATTTTAATCTAGATGTCATAGCTTTAATTTGGTTTGGAAGAGCATACAACCCATCATTACCTAAAGAATTCCATGTTTGAGCTATCATATCAAAAAATTGAGGATGGTCTTCCCACATCTGCTCATATTTAAAATATGATTTTTTTTTAAATTCACTAACCAAAATTTTAACTCTTATTGGCGAGTGATTTGAACCAATCCTCATTAAGGTATTAATTTTAGCACAAGTTCCTTCATCTATCCAATGATTTGAGAGAATACATCTATCTAATTTTTCTGCTATTAGGTTCTGGCCTCTCCTGTTTTTGGTCTAAGTATAGTTATCATTTTCAAACTCAACTTCCCATAGATTGTTGTTTTGAATAAAATATGAGAAATATTTCATACTTTTGGTCACTTTTCTAATTTTCTCAAATTTTTCATTCAGCTTGGTAATTGCATTAAAATATCCAATGATCATGAAATGAGTTTCTCGATATTTACTTGTCATAAAGGCCTCAATCCCACTCTAAACTTCTAATCTACCTGACTGAGTTGTAGGACCATAAAAATTGAAAATGATGAAGCAAATATCAACAAAGTAGCAAGTGACTAAAGAGGCTATCCAATGCCTAGTTTTATGAATGGTTACACAAGAGGTCCTAGAAGGATTCCAACTATTTAGAATTCCTCCTGCTACTCCTTCAGAATCCATAACATCCCATTCACATCTTGCCCAAACTGCTTTCATATTTTTGAAACTTTTATCATTTTAGTTTCCTAGATATAGAGAATATCAGGTTTATTACTTAAACATAGGTCTCTAATACACCTATTCTTTGAGGGGGCATGACCACCCCTTATATTCCATGAGATGATAATCATGTCTTATTAGGGGCTTTTGGACCCTCTTGCGTATTACCAATATTATTTTATTGTTTGGTAAATATAAGTTCAACCAACTTAGTTTGTGTTCCTTTCTCTATGTTAGCTCTTGCTTCCGTGGATCTTGCTTGATAATTTGAGGGTTTTCCTCTTTTTGCCTTGCCTATATTAGGAGTAGGTTTTATTATTCTATTCCTCAATATTCTTTCACCATTTTGTTTTTCAACATATTTATCCTCTCCTTGCTCTATTATTAAAGCTTTTGACTTATCCTACTCATTTTCTAGTATTTTATTATTAATGGTAGAGGTATTACCTTCTAAAACAACATTTTATTTACCAATTATTTTCTCTTGAATGGTGCATAGTACTTCAAAAGAGTCTTAAAAATATGATGAAACACATTCCTTGAGTTTATCGAGAATGCTCTTCCTTAAATTAGGATCACATTGAATAGATGGTTCCTTGCTAATATGTTGAAACTGTTGTCATGTGTCCTCCAAGTTTTGATTTATTTTTTATTTATAGGCTACAGCCTTAAAAGAATTAGAATTTCTTCCAATATCCTTTCTTATTGGTCTCCACTATTCATTTTCTTTTATTTTTCTAGATCTATTTTTTGAAGTTGAAAACCGTCTTTATCCATAACCATTTGTAAATTTCTCTTACAATTTTCTACAAATGATTCTGTTGGGTTCTTCTTAGGGCATGATATCTCAATATGCCCTACCTCATGACATATTCTACATCTAAAAGATATATTTTCATAATCTATAGTTTGGGTCCACATCTTATCCCTATAATTAAGAATGATTGATTCTAGTAAAGCTTTAATTATATCAATCATGACCAATATTTGAGCATAAATAGCCAAAAATCCATCTTTTGTTGTATCTGAAATCTCAAGGAATTCTTCTAGAGTGTTTTCTGTTGCCTTGAAGGTATCTATTTCCCAAAATTTAATGGGTAATCCAAACATCCTAACTGTTGGACATTTTGAGTTATAAGTTGTTATTGATGTCAAAATTAAGTTGTCATTAATGTCGAATTAACAACACCAGTCAGTGGTAGTTTCATTTAGCAGCATCCGTTTCGGTTTCAGTTTCAAGACTGGTTCCAAGAAGTCATATGAGGTCCAAAGTGCAAGAAAAAATTTAAATAAATAATATTATAATATTATTTTATAATATTATACAAAGAAAGTTAAAAATTAATTATAAATTAATTTATTTAACTTATAAAGTTATTTAAGTTAATTATTAATTATAAATTAATTTAAGCTAAGGTTAAAAACCCTAAGGTGGGTTATTGAAAATAAAATTCAAAATTAGATTTTGAATGAAATAGCATCGACATGAGGAGAAGTTTAAAAATGTGTATACAAAGAGGAATTCTCATACCACCAAAAATCACCATGCCTTGAAATATATTGCGAGCTTTGTAATTTGTGCTGCATCCAAGGAAGAGAGAAAGCGTGCGAAATTCGTGAAAAACAAGACAACAACAGAGGCATAAGAGGAAGGACCTTATCCTTCCTTCATGTGGGCCTTAGTAGCCCACACGGTGGGCTCCCAAGCGCTAAGGCGCTTAGGATAGAGGAGATGGCGGATTGAATCTCGCCAAATCCCCTTTTGGGGAAGAAAGAGGCATGCTTTTATAATTGGTTGCCAACAATTTTAGAATAAAGTTTGGGCATTTAAAAATTAATTTTTGCATATTTTTATTTGGTTCTAAGGTTGCAAAGGAGTTATAAGGGTTTTGCAAAATTAAATTTTTAATGTTATTTGCTCAAAGGTTTTGAAAGGGTTGTAAGGTGTTTGGTTGATATTTTATGGTGTTGAATATTATTTTAAGTTGGATTTTATAAGGTGTATCAAAGAAATTATTTTTATGTATGTTATGATGAGTGTTATTTTTAAAGGGATAAATAAGGCATAAATTAAGTTGTGATTATTTTGTGTCTAAGGGAATATTTTTGAGAAAGTATTGAAGTGATATTGTTGTGTTTAACCATTGAAATTGGAAAGAAGGAAATTGCGATTAAGACAGGTTTTTCCAAAGGAACTTTAACATCCAACAAAAGGTATGGGCATATTCTTCCTAGTGAGTAATTGTTGAAAATTGTGAATAGAAAGTTGGTGTGAAAAGGACTTTTTGGTTAGCATTGTTGAGAGTGTTTTGATTTATTGGTTCAAGGTTTTCTAGAATTAACAGTTGATATAACCTTATTTATAAGCATTGTTGTTGAAGTGAGTTGTTGAGTGAAGAACTTGAACTAGGGTTTGGAAAGAACATGAGTATCATTGTTATGTGAGATTGGTTGATAAAGCATTGTTGAAAATATTTGAGTGAGTATTCATATGATTGGACTAGGGTTTGTGAGCAAGGATCATTTCATTGAGTAATTGGTTAAGCCTAGTCAAGTGAATGTATGAAGTGATTGTTCAAGTTTTGTGAAACAAATTATTCTATATTCTGAATTGTTTTGAGAAAGAGTTTGAGTATTGATGAGTGTGAAGCATATTGAGTCTCTAACAATTCTCTATATGTTTTTGTGATAAAAGAGTGATTGAAAGTGATTGAGTATTGAGGTGAATGTGAAGCATATTGAGTCTCTAACAATTCTCTATATGTTTCTAAGAGAGTGATTATAAGTGATTGAGTATTGAGGTGAATGTGAAGCATATTGAGTCTCTAACAATTCTCTATATGTTTCTAAGAGAGTGATTGAAAGTGATTGAGCATTGTGATGAGTGTAGAGCATATTGAGTCTCTAACAATTCTCTTTATGTTTCTATGATATTGGATAAGTTCTAGTGTGGACTTGTTGAGCAGATTTTAGGTAAGTTTTTGAGAAGACTTGTGGACAGATTTGGGTAAGCTTTTGTAGAAGCTTACAATATAGATTGAGAGCAAATTTGGATAAGTTCTTGAGAGGGCTTATTGAGAATATTGAATAATTTCTAGAGAGAACTTGAGGATAAATTGGTGTGAGCTTTTGTGGAAGCTTACAAGGCAGATTTGAGATAAGTCTTCAAGAAGACTTGTGAGTAGAGTTGATTGATTGATTTGTTCAAACCTTGAGTTAAGGTTTGGGACAAATCCAATAGAGTTGATTTAAGATTGAGTCAAGCTTTGAGTTAAGGATTGAGGACAAATATTGAGGACATATTTGTTCTAGACCGAAGGACTATGTTTAGTATAGATTCAAGGATAGAGTTTGGTATAGATTTGAGGACAGGTTTGTGCTAGACTAGAGACAGAGATTAAGGATAGATTTATGCTAGACTGAATGAATGTGTTTAGTTTAGATTTGAGACAGAGCTTTGGAGGTGATAGAGTTGAGGATAGAGGTATCCAGCCATATCAGGGAGGACAAGTATCTTTTGTGGATAGAGTTACATTTACTAATGGGAGTGGATGCAGAGGTATTCTAGAGGATCACCATCCAAAGCAGAGTTAGGAGATTGGTGTCTCCTGTGGATAGATATCCAAAAAATTGATTAGGATATTGGTGTCTCATTTAGATAGAAGTACATAAACATTGTAATAGGGAGAGTATTCCCAAGATATTGATTGAGAAAATTTTAGTGAAATATTTTCTCTACGAAGTAGCCTGCATTAGGTGAACCACGTAAATTTGATCTCTATTATGTGTGGTGATTTATGCATTGCTTTGATTATTGTTGTTGATATTGATATATATACATTGCATAATATTGATTGGAAAAGAAAATTAAAAAGTGGTATTATACTATTCACCCCTCCCTCTCAGTATAAGCTTGTGTTCTTAAATTGGTATCAAAGCGGGTTCCTTCAAAAGAGTTTAACAACTTGAAGGAAAAACTTTCAAGAACACAATAGATTATAAGAATGTGTCCTCAAGTAATCCTACACCAATATTTGATGGAAGTGATTATATATTGAAGTATGAGAATGAATATTCATTTGATGACAGTTGGCAATAAAAATTTGGGAAGTAGTGAAAAATGGATACATACCCCCAGTTGATCCACCTACAAATAAGGAAGGTAAGCTTTTACAACATTACAATTCAAAATCAATGAATATAATTTTGAGAGGTTTGCATAGAACATAGTCCATAAAATTTATGCATTGTCAAGATGCAAAAGGAATTTGGGATAAGTTGCAAAGTATATATGAAGGAGATAAAGGTATCAACAAAGCAAAGATACAAAATCTCATAGGATAATTTGAAGATTTAAGAGTGAAGGATGAGGAAAACATTAGTACTTATCTACTTTGAGTTGATGAAGTAGTTAATACTATGCAAGGACTTGGACTTAAGATAGAAGAATCATATGTTTGTGATAAGGTCTTAAGATCTCTTCGAAAAATATTTAGTGAAAATATTTTTGCTATAGAAGAATCAAATGATGGTGATTCTTTGATAAGAGATATGTTGCTTGGTATTCTTACAAATTTTGAGTTAATAACAAAATAACCTAATCCCTAGATGGAAGCAACATTCAAAGCTACTAAGAAGGCAAAGGGTAAAAAGTTAGAATCAAGCAATGAGTCATCTAGTGACGAAGAAGCTAATTATAGTAGAAAGAATAAGGATTCAAGAATATTTAAAAATACAAAATTAGGTAGATGTTTCAATTGTGGAAAGTATGGTCACTATGCAACTAATTGTCAATAAGTTAAAAATAACAGTTATTAAGGAAAACAGGATCATAGGAACATGGAATCATAAAGATACATATACCAAAATAAAGGCAAGGATGGATAACGCAGACAAGGGAATAATTTCTTACAAATATAAATGAGGAGCTACTATGCAGACAAGGCAAGTAAGTACTCAAGTGATAGTGATGCTAGTTTTTCAGATAATGATAAATATGAAGTTCTATTTATGATTTAAGAAAAGGATGGAGTACGTCACAAATTGAAGCCACTGAAGGAAGTGGATGAGAAAGTGTGCAGTAGTGCCAGAATATGCCTGGTGGATGGAAGACAATTTTTGGATGGCCTAAAAAGGGATTCAATGTGTTATGCATTAATCCCTACTGTTAAGAAAAAATAGTACACAGATGTTCCAACAGAGGCCGAACACCTGTTAGAAGAATTTTCAGACATCATATCAGATAATGTGCCTGAGGGTTTACCATCGATGAGGAAGATCGATCACCATATTGATTTGGTACCTGGATCTAGTTTACCCAACAAGGCAGCCCACGGAATGACTCCTGTGGAAAGTGAGGAGCCGAGCGGAGCAAGTCCATGAGTTGTTGAAAAAGGGACTGATTCAAGAAAGCTTGAGTCCATGTGCGGTACCTGCAGTACTAGCACCAAAGAAGGATGGGGAGTGGAGGATGTGTACGGACTCCCGAGCTATAAACAAGATCACCATAAAATATAGATTTCCATTACCAAGGATGGATGATATTATGGACTGTTTGAGTGGATCCAAGTACTTCACCAAGATTGACTCGAAGAGTGGCTACCATTAGATTCGGATCAGAGAAGGAGATGAGTGGAAAACTGCTTTCAAAACCAGAGAAGGTTTGTATGAGTGGTTGGTCATGCCATTTGGGCTAACCAATGAACCAAGCACATTCATGCGATTGATGAATGAAGTGTTGAAGGAGTTCTTAGGCAATTTTGTTATTGTCTATTTGGATGACATTTTGATATTCAACAGAACCCTGGAAGAGCACCTGATGCATATCAGGAGGGTTTTTGAGAAGCTGAGGGAAGAACAGTTGTTGATCAACTTGAAGAAGTGCAATTTTGTGAAGAAGAAGTTGGTATACCTGGGATTTGTCATCTCAGTTGAAGGTCTAAAAATGGAACCAAAAAAGGTGAGGGCTATCATTGAATGGCCTACTCCAAGAAGCACTTTTGAAGTGAGATCATTTCATGGTTTAGCCAGTTTTTATAGGAAATTCATCAAAAAATTTAGCAGTATTTGTGCACCCCTTACAGAAACAATGAGAGGGGATAGGAAAGACTTTAAGTGGACCTTGGGAGCTGGCAAAAGCTTTGATATGTTGAAGAAGAAGGTCACTAAGCAACCTGTTTTAGCACTTCCAGATTTTAATAAGGTATTTCAGGTAGACTGTGATGCTAGTGGTAGTGCCATTGGAGCTGTGCTAAGTCAAGAAGGTAAGCCTGTTGCTTACTTCAGTGAGAAACTCAATGATGCCAGGAAAAAGTATTCAGTGTATGATCAAGAATTCTATGCTATAGTTCAGGCCCTGAAGAAGTGGAGACATTATTTGCTACTGAAATAATTTGTGCTATATATCGATCATCGGGCCTTACAAGTATATAAATAGCAAGGGAAAACCGAACCGGAGACACTTGAAGTGGGTTGAGTTTCTCGCAGAGTTATTCCTTTGTGTTGAAGCACAGGAGTGGAAAATCCAACAGAGTTGCAGATGCCTTGAGTAGAAGGCAGAGTTTGCTGACAAAAATGAAGGTGGAAGTATTGGGATTTGATGAATTGAAGGGTTTGTACCCTGAAGATCATGATTTTGCAGAAGCCTGGAAGGCTTGCTTGGCACCAGTTACCTTGGACAGAACCAAGTGGCTGGATTTTCTGATCCAAGATGCAATGTTATTCAGGGGAAACCAGTTATGCATTCCAGGAAGTTCCATGAGGGAAAACCTAGTAAAAAAAAAAAAAAGTGGGGGATTGGCTGGCCACTTTGGTCGAGATAAGACCATTGCCCTTGTGAGTGAGAATTATTATTGGCCGCAACTACAGCAAGATGTGCAAAAATTTGTGTAGAGCTATAGAGTCTGTCAGATGGTGAAAGGTGTGAGACAGAACACCGGATTATATCAGTCGTTACCTGTATCGGAGAAACCATGGGAAGATGTCAGCATGAATTTCGTTCTTGGTCTACCAAGGACACAGAGGGGAAATGATTCCATATTTGTGGTAGTTGACAGGTTTTCAAATATGGCACATTTTATTCCTTGTCAGAAAACTAATGATGTAGTTCATATTGCAGGTTTATTTTTCAAAGAGGTGGTACAGCTGCATGGTCTACCGAAGAGCATCGTTTTCGACAGAGATAACAAGTTTGTTGGGTATTTCTGGAGAACTTTGTGGAAGAAACTGAAGATAGATTTGAAATTCAGTTCAGCATACCACCCACAGACAGATGGGCAAACAAAGGTGGTAAACAAAATTTTGGGTAACTTATTGAGGTGCTTGATAGGAGATAAGCCCAAAGTATGGGATCTAATTTTGCTGCAGGCGGAGTTTGCATATAACAATTCTGTCAACAGGAGTACCAACAAATCTCCATTTCAAATAATATATGGAAGTAGTCCAAGAAATGTTTTTGAGTTAAGGAAGCTGGATACAGGGGAAAAGTGCAGTGCCGAGGTCGAGGATTTTGCAGAGCATCCGAAGAACTTGCATGAAGAAGTGAAGAAGCATATTGCTAAAATGAATACACAATATAAGACGAAAGGCACCAGAAATGGCGGTTTAAGGAATTCGAAGTGGGAGATGAAGTGATGGTCCATCTAAGAAAAGAAATATTTCCTACTAAAACCTATAACAAACTAAAGATGAAGAAGTTTGGACCGTGTAGAATCCTAGCAAAACAGGATTCAGGCAATGCATATGAGGTAGAATTGCCAAGTGGGTTAAACATATCACCCATGTTTAATATTTCATATTTGGTGAAATACCATGAAGGGGATAGTAGTGAAGCACCAAGTGCAGAGTTGTGGAGTATTCCAGTATCTACTCCAACCACAGATGAGATAGAGGAAATACTGGACACAAGAGAAGGTAGAAGTTCCAGAAACAGACAATATTTTGAATATTTGGTCAAGTGGAAGGGCAGACCGGTAGAAGATGCAACTTGGTTTTCTAAAATGGAGGTTGACCACCTGGGTCTCCCTCTAATAGTTCAAAAGTGAGGATCACTTCTTAATCTACCCCGAGTGTCTGATGCAGGAGCATCCGATGGTAGTAGAGCAATCTTGCATCAAACAAAATTTTTCTAAGTGTTTTGCAAAGAAAAAAAATAAAAAATAAAATAAAATAATATATGTGTCACGATATTGCGACGTCGCCAAGGCAACAGAAAGCGCGGAGGTCGGAGGGTCACGAAATTGCAACATGTCACGATTTCATGATATGTCATGATTTCGTGACCGAGGTAAAGAGTAGCGGCTACGGCGGACAGAGGGTCGCAAAATCGTGACCAAGGCAAAGAGCAGCAGCTACGACGGACGGAGGGTCGCGAAATCATGACATGTCATGATTTCGCAACCGAGGCAAAGAGCAGTGGCTACGGTGGACAGAGGGTCGCAAAATCATGACCAAAGCAAAGAACAGAGGTTGCAGCGGACGGAGGATCGCGAAATCGTGACCGTCGTGAAATCACGACTAGAAACAGTTGAAAGGTGATGGAGATGAGAATGTCATGATTTCGCGACATGTCGCAAAATCGTGACCAGTAGTGGAGGAAGAAGGTGCCAAGGATATTGTCATGATTTCGTGACGTGTCACGAAATCGCAATTGGAGCAGAAAAGCGGAGGCATCCGAAGGAAGATGTCGAGATATCGTGACATGTTGCGATATCGCGACCCGAAGGCAAGGAAGGCAGAGATGAAGAGAAAATGTTGCGATATCGCGACATGTTGCGATATCGTGATCGAAAGGGAGAAAGAGCGTAGGGAAGCCAAAATGTCGCAACATCGCGACATGTCGTATTTTCATGCCGAAAGACGAGTCGAAGACGAAGAGTCGAAAAGGGAGACGTGTCGAATATCTGGACAATGAAGCGACACGAGGAGGCAAAACGAAAGGTTCTGGAAGAGTAAACGAAGGGCCGCCAGCTGGAAATGGAGCATCACCTAAGAACCTTTATAAAGGAGAGTAAAGGCATGCACAGGGGATGAAAAAAAAATTACCGAAACGATAATATCTTTTTTTTTTCTTGTTGTATTTCCAGATTTGAGAAACTCTGAAAATGCGCAATTCTTCTGCGACTTATGTAATAATATGCTGTGAATGTAATAATCTGCTGTGAACGTAATAATCTACTGTGACTATAATATTATGCGGTGACTGTAATATTATGCTGTGACAGTAATTCTTTGCTGCATTTGAATAAAATACAATTGTTTTTCCTCTTAGTAATTTTGGCTCTCGATCAATATGGCTTCATTGGGAAAAATCCTAAAATATTTGCACCTCCAAGGAATAATGACATTTAAGTGTTATAAGTGTAATAATTATGGACATACAACAAAATGGTGTAGAGCAAATATTTCAAAATCAAGCATGAATAAAAACAGAAACAAGAATAGGAACATGAATATGGGCACAGATAGGAACAGGAACATGAATATGGGCATAGACAGGAACAAGAACAAGAATATGGACATGGACAAGAATAGTCAAATAAATCAAAAGGATCAGATAAGAAGGAAAGAATATAAAGGTAAAGACCAGTGCTTGCTAGGAGTAGAAATACTTCCACCCTAGAATTAACCACCTCAAGAGGAGGTGGGGGAGGGGCTAAGCTAAGAGATTCTTTCTTAACCCCGAGTCCCAAAGGTAACACTTTGACATTGATGTCAAAGGGGGAGAGATTTGAGTAAGGGGAGAGATTTTGTTTAAGGAGAGAGTATTGAGTCAGGGAGAGCAATTTCCTAGGGGGAGCAGAATAGGAAAATGGTCAAGATTTGGTAAAAAGAATTTGGGTTAACATCAATGACAAAGGGGGATATTATTGAACATTTTGAGTGATAAGTTGTCATTTATGTAAAAAGTAAGTGGTCATTGATGTCAAACTAACACCACTAGTCAATGGCAGTTTCAGTTAACAACATCCATTTCAGTTTTAGTTTCAAGACCGATTCCAGGAAGTCAGATGAGGTCCAAAGTGCAGTAAAAAATCCAAATAAATAATATTATAATATTATTTTATAATATTATACAAAGGAAGTTTAAAATTAATTATAAATTAAGTTTAAATTAATTTATTAGTTATTTTATTTAACTTATAAAGTTATTTAAGTTAATTATTAATTAATTTAATTATTAATTATAAATTAATTTAAGCTAAGGTTAAAAACCCTAAGGTGGGTTATTGAAAATAAAATTTGAAATTAGATTTTGAATGAAATAGCATCGACGTGAGGAGAAGTTTAAAAACGTGTATAAAAGGAGGAATTATCATACCACCAAAAATCACCATGCCTTGAAATATATTGCGAGCTTTGTAATTTGCACTACGTCCAAGGAAGAGAGAAAGCGTGCAAAATTCATGAAAAACAAGACAACGACAGAGGCATAAGAGGAAGGACCTTATCCTTCCTTCACGTGGGCCTTAGTAGCCCACGCGATGGGCTCCCAAGCGCTAAGGCGCTTAAAATAGAGGAGATGGAGGATCGAATCTCGCAGAATCCCCTTTTGGGAAAGAAAGAGGTATGCTTTGATAATTGGGCACCAAAAATTTCGGAATAAAGTTTGGGCATTTAAAAATTAAGTTTTGCATATTTTTATTTGGTTCTAAGGTTGCAAAAGAGTTATAAGGGTTTTGCAAAATTAAAATTTTAATGTTATTTGCTCAAAGGTCTTGAAAGGGTTGTAAGGTGTTTGGTTGATATTTTATGGTGTTGAATATTATTTTAAGTTGGAGTTTATAAGGTGTATCAAAAAAATATTTTTATGTATGTTATGATGAGTGTTATTTTTAAAGGGAGAAATAAGGCATAAATTAACTTGTGATTATTTTGTTTCTAAGGGAATATTTTTGAGAAAGTATTGGAGTGATATTGTTGTGTTTAACCATTGAAATTGGAAAGAAGGAAATTGTGATTAAGATAGGTTTTTCCAAAGGCACTTTGACATCCAACAAAAGGTATGGGCATATTCTTCCTAGTGAGTAATTGTTGAAAATTATGAATGGAAAGTTGGAGTGAAAAGGATTGTTTGGTTAGCATTGTTGAGAGTGTTTTGATTTATTGCTTCAAGGTTTTATGGAATTAAGAGTTGTTGATAAAACCTTGTTTATAAGCATTGTTGTTGAAGTGAGTTGTTGAGTGAAGAACTTGAACTAGGGTTTGGAAAGAACATGAGTATCATTTTTATGTGAGATTGGTTGATAAAGCATTATTGGAAATATTTGAGTGAGTATTCATATGCTTGGACTAGGGTTTGTGAGCAAGGATCATTTCATTGAGTAATTGGTTGAGTAAAGTTGGTTAAGCCTAGTCAAGTGAATGTGTGAAGTGATTGTTCAAGTTTTGTGAAACAAATTATTCTATATTCTGAATTGTTTTGAGAAAGAGTTTGAGTATTTATGAGTGTGAAGCATATTGAGTCTCTAACAATTCTCTATATATTTTTGTGATAAAAGAGTGATTGAAAGTGATTGAGTATTGAGGTGAATGTGAAGCATATTGAGTCTCTAACAATTCTCTATATGTTTCTAAGAGAGTGATTGTAAGTGATTGAGTATTGAGGTGAATGTGAATCATATTGAGTCTCTAAAAATTCTCTATATGTTTCTAAGAGAGTGATTGAAAGTGATTGAGCATTGTGATGAGTGTAGAGCATATTGAGTCTCTAACAATTATCTTTATGTTTCTATGATATTGGACAATTTCTAGTGTGGACTTGTTGAGCAGATTTGAGGTAAGTCTTTGAGAAGACTTGTGGACAGATTTGGGTAAGCTTTTGTGGAAGCTTACAATACAAATTGAGAGTAGATTTAGATAAGTTATTGAGAGGACTTATTGATAATATTGGAAAAGTTCTAGAGAGGAATTGAGGACAAATTGGTGTGAGATTTTGTAGAAGCTTACAAGGCATATTTAAGATAAGTCTTCAAGAAGACTTGTGAGCAGAGTTGATTGATTGATTTGTTCAAACCTTGAGTTAAGGTTTGGTGCAGATCCAACAAAGTTGATTTGAGATTGAGTCAAGCTTTGATTTAAGGCTTGAGGACAAAGATTGAAGACATATTTGTGCTAGATTTATGAATTATGTTTAGTAAATATTTGAGGATAGAGTTTGGTGTAGATTTTAGGATAGGTTTGTGCTAGACCAGAGACAAAGATTGAGGATAGATTTGTGCTAGAATGAAGGACTATGTTTAGTGTAGATTTGAGACAAAGCTTTAGATGTGATAGAGTTGAGGATAGAGTTCTCCAACCAGAGCAGGGAGGATAGGTGTCTTCTATGGATAGAGTTCTATTTGGTAAGGGTAGTGGAGGCAGAGGTCTTCTAGAGGATTACCAGCCAGAGTAGAGTTAGGATATTGGTATCTCCTATGGATAGAGATCCATGAAATTGATTAGGGTATTGGTGTCTCCTTTGGACAGAGGTCCATAAACATTGTAATAGGAAAAGGATTCTTAAGAGATTAATTAAGAAAATTTTAGTGAAATATTTTCTTCGTGGAGTAGCCCACATTGGGTGAACCACGTAAATTTGGTGTCTTTATTGTGTGTGGTGATTTTTGCATTGATTTCATTACTGTTGTTGATATTGCTATCTATACATTGCATAATATTAATTGGGAAGAAAAGTAAAAAGTGGTATTATATTGTTCACCTCCCTATCAGTGTAATATTGTGTTCTTCACTAACCCAAACTGGTACTAGGGATAGATTTACATTTTTAGGTGAAAATCTTTCATACCAATAGGTAAGGAAGAGCCCTGCTCTTCCCATAAACCATGGACCCCTTTTAGAATTCTTTCTCTTTCTTCCCTAGAACAAACAATGGCTAGGAAGAAACCTTTGGGAAGAAATGATATAATCACTCATGGAGACTTCCAACTCTTAACAATCCATTTTCTCAAGGCTGAATCCCTTGGCCAATACCCATTAAATTTACCAAAAACCGCCCTATCTTGGAGCAATGAGGATCTCTCTTAGGTGCGCTCACTAACCTCTACCACTAGGTATGATTCTAAGGATTTAACTATAAATTGATCCATGGAAAGGAAACTAAAACTCAAAATCTAATGAAATTTATCTAAAAGTTCTATAACAAATATAATATTTGATAAAAACTTTATAAAATTTTCATGCACAATTTCTAAGATTAAAAAAAAGGGAAAAAATAACTTAGCTGAAAAATTCTTTGTCTAGATAGAATATCTTGCCTTGCTGAAGTCCTAGCCCTTCATTACTCTTCCCATTATTGGAACCCTAGTTGGAAAATATTTACAATTTCGTTTTTCACAACTTGAAAAATCGTCATTGCCTTTGTTTTGAATGGTTGACTTCACATGATTATATCTCCCTCAATATTGCTTAGATTTTTGCATATGACCACTCATTTTAAAGCTATTCAAATTCTACACAAGTTGGTCTAAGAATAAGTTGAATCAGATAACTCTTTATGAAGATATAGCCTCTAATAGATGAGATATTTTTAAATAAAAACCCTAATCCTTCGCACTTTGCAATTTCATTTTTCGTTATTTAAAAAATCATCACTACCCTTATTCCAAATGGTTAACTTCTATTTATATTATTAAAATAATTTTTTTTAATATTTGAGATTTTTAAAATTAAAATTAAAAAATTATTTATATTTTATTTTAAAAGTTATTTCATTCTTCGTGTTATAAGCTATTTTTAATTATTATTTTTATTTATATTATTATTATTAAAGTAGAGGTTTTTTAATATTTTAAAATATTAAAATTAATATTTAAAGAAAATAATAATTTTTTTAAAATGATATTTAGGTTTTATTTTAAAAGTTAATCATTTTTCATGTTGTAAGCTATTTCTAACTTTCCAAGTATTCATATTAACCTTTTAAACTTAAAAACATAATTATAAATAAAAAGGAAAACTAAAAAATAAAAAATACAATGTATTCCATTAAATTGAATGCTCAAGAACATTTTTTTCTTTTATTTATTTTCTAAGATGCCATAACAAATATTTTTGCTATATATAGGAATAACGGTTAGGTTGAAAATTCCCTCTCTTAAGAGTATAAAAAATGGTAGAGGTAATATCTTTTATTAATGTATTTATACAACAAATATTTAATTTTAAGGATAGTAGTTGTTTCTAATGGTACACAAAAAAAACGTTGATAAAAAACATAATTTTAATGTCTAAAGTGTTTATTATAAATAAATATTCAATTTAGTATATACCTAAATAATATAAATGCATGGGAATATATATATATATATATATATATATATATATATATATATATATATATATATATATATATATATATATATTTGTTCTTTTTAAAGTATTGCATCAATAACATAAGCATAATAATAATCTTCCACCACTTTTAATTTAGTGAAACTTTTTCATCACATTAATCAATTACACCAATAATTTATTATAGTTTTTTTTGTTGAATAATAAAGGGTTGTATTCGAGTCTCCCACTTTTGACAAATTACAACTTTCTTATTTAGAGCTTGAGAGTTTACAAATAGATACACTTCTCATCTCAATTGAGATGCTATAGCTATAAACCTACATCATTTTACATAAAATATATGAATTCTTGATTCTCACTTTTTTTGGATCTTTTCAATTTTTTGGATGAATACAAATATTTCAGAATTCTTGATTTTCATTTTTTTGATCTTTTCAATTTTTTGGATGAATACAAATATTCCAAAATTCAGCATCCTTCTTAACGTTTTCTATAGTAGCCTTCACAATACCAAATTTTCACTACTATCTATGTATTGCATCTTAGTAGAGTAATATTTTCAAAACATCGCACTATCATAGTTTGCATTACAAAATTTGGATTTTTAGTTTCCTTCCTAAAACACAAATGCAACCACACAAATTATAATAAATAGTTTATATGAAAACACATTCTTGTTATAAAATAAAGTAGATTTTACCAATGAAAAACATTAAAGTAAATCTTAATCATTATTTGATTCAAGCAATCAACATTTTCTTGTCAACTTTAGCTAACCTTACTACTTCCTCTAACCATAGACAGGAGAATTTAACTTCACAATTCTCAATCAAAACCCCTCTATTTGCTATCCCATTTGCACATTCGTTACCTTCCCTTAAAGTATGTGTAAACCTGGTTTCTTCAAACTCTTTAGCAAGATCTTGAATTTTCATAATTATCTCTTGTATGTTCCATGGAGCCTTTTCTTTCCTCAAATTTGCATTTATTACTATGAGAGAATCACCTTCCATCCAGAATCTATTCCATTTTATTTGTTTGCATATTTTTAACCCTTCTAAAGCCACCCAAACTTTAGCTTCATTATTTGTCTTAAATCACTATTGAAAGTTTCTTGTCAACTTTTGCTAAACTTACTACTTCCTCTAACCATAGAAAGGAGAATTTAACTTCACAATCCTCAATCAAAACCCCTCTATTATCTAGCCCATCTGCACATTCGTTACCTTCCCTTAAAGTATGTGTAAACTTGATTTCTTCAAACTCTTTAGAAAGATATTGAATTTTCCTAATGATCTCTTGTATGTTCCATGGAGCCTTTCATTTCCTCAAAATTACATTAATTAATATGAGAGAATCAACTTCCATCCACACCCTATTCTATTTTATTTTTTTGTATATTTTTAACCTTTCTAAAGCCACCTAAGCTTTAGCTTCATTATTTGTCTTAAATCCACTATTGAAAGTTTCTTGTCACCTTTAGCTAAACTTACAACTTCCTCTAACCATATAAACGAGAATTTAACTTCACAATCCTCAATCAAAACCCCTCTATTGGCTAGCCCATCTACACATTCATTACCTTCCCTTAAAGTATGTGTAAACCCGATTTCTTCAAACTCTTTAGAAAGATATTGAATTTTCATAATGATATCTTGTATGTTCCATGGAGCCTTTCATTTCCTCAAAATTGCATTAATTAATATGAAAGAATCACCTTCCATCCATACTCTATTCTATTTTATTTGTTTACATATTTTTAACCCTTCTAAAGCCACCTAAGCTTTAGCTTCATTATTTGTCATAAATACACTATTGAAAGTTTCTTATCACCTTTAGCTAAACTTACTACTTCCTCTAACCATATAAAGTAGAATTTAACTTCACAATTCTTGATCAAAAATCCTCTATTCGCTAGCCCATCTGCACATTTGTTACCTTCACTTAAAGTATATGTAAACCTGATTTCTTCAAACTCTTTACCAAGATATTGAATTTCCATAATTATCTCTTGTATGTTCCATGCAACCTTTTCTTTCCTTAAAATTGTATTAATTACTATGAGAGAATCACCTTCCATCCATACTCTATTCCATTTTTTTTTTTTTAACCCTTCTAAAGCCACCTAAGTTTTAGCTTCATTATTTGTCTTAAATCCACTATTGAAATTTTCTTGTCACCTTTAGCTAAACTTACTACTTCCTCTATCCATAGAAAGGAGAATTTAACTTCGCAATCCTTAATCAAAACCCCTCTATTGGTTAGCCCATCTGCACATTCGTTACCTTCCCTTAAAGTATGTGTAAACATGATTTCTTCAAACTCTTTAGCAAGATCTTGAAATTTTATAGTTATATCTTATATGTTCCATGGAGCCTTTTTTTTTCTCAAAATTGAATTAATTACTATGAGAGAATCACCTTCCATCCATACTCTATTACATTTTATTTGTTTATATATTTTTAACCCTTCTAAAGCCACCTAAGCTTTAGCTTCATTATTTGTCTTAAATCCATTATTTAAAGTTTCTTGTCACTTTTAGCTAAACTTACTACTTCCTCTAACCATAGAAAGTAGAATTTAACTTCACAATACTCAATAAAAACCCCTCTATTGGCTAGCTCATATGCACATTTGTTACCTTCCCTTAAAGTATATGTAAACCTAATTTCTTCAAACTCTTTAGCAAGATATTGAATTTCTATAATTATCTCTTATATGTTCCATGGAGCCTTTGCTTTCCTAAAAATTGCATTTATTACTATGAGAGAATAAACTTCCATCCATACTCTATTCCATTTTATTTTTTACATATTTTTAACCCTTCTAAAGCCACCCAAGCTTTAGCTTCATTATTTATCTTAAATCCACTATTGAAAGCGTAATGAGAAAATATCTCCTCTATTATTTCTAATTATTCTTCCTCTTGCCGGTCCTAGATTTGCTTTAGATGCTCCATCAAAATTCAATTTAACCCATTCCATCAAGATCTTGAATTTCCATAATTAACTTCAGGGTGTTCAGTTGTGGATCACACTCAAGAGGGGTCTCCTTCAGCTAGATATCCTTCCAAAAGTCCACTCTTTCTCCATTCCCTATGCACCATCTAATCCCTTTCCTCAAAAGGGCCTTGCAATTCATTAGGCTATTCCATAAAGTGGACCCTCTATGAATATCTTATAAAATAAAGAAGTCTTATCTATCTCTCATGTATTTACCTTTAACAATTTTGACCCAGCTATACTAATCATTCTTTAGTATTTTCCAACCCATCTTATCAATAAGAGCCTTGTTCATCACCTTTAGCCGTTTGAAAACCAGGTCTCCATACTCTTTCTTGGAGTATACCTACTCCCAATCCACTAGAGTTAGTCTTTTCTTATCTTTAGATTCTAACCAGAAAAAGGATCATTGGATTTGTTCTAGTTTGTTCCTAGTCTTGGCCAAAATTTTAAATAAGGAAATAAATTATATGGGAATAATTTGTAAGGTTAACTAAACCAGTTGTGCCTCCCCAACCTATTTTAAGAGGTTACCTCTCCACTTTATCAATTTCTTTGTGAAACTATCAATCATTGGGTTGCAGAGTTCTAATTTTATTTGGTCTTTAAAAAGTGGCATGCCTAAATAGGAACCAAGGAGTTCACCTACTTCACACCCAAAGATCTATGATATTCTTCTTTGCCTTATATTAGGGGTATTTATGAAGTAAATTTTACTCTTTGCAAAGTTCACTTTTTGTCTTGCCTCTCGTTCATACTTTATCAAGATAAATTTAAGTTCACATGCTTGGGAAACTAAGGATTTGGAAACTATTATAGTGTCCTCAACAAATTACCATTGGATTAGTTGTTGAAGTTGGCTTGAATCTCCCTAGCCTTCCACCATTGACTGTTGTAGTAATGCTACAACTAAGGGTCTCTGCTAAGATAATGAACAAAAAAGGAGATAATGGATCACCTTGTCATAACCCTCTCTTACAACCAAAATAACTTTCTACTACACCATTCATTAAGACCAAAAACCTAACATTAGAGATGCAACTAAAGACCAAGTTCACCCAATCATTATGAAAACCAAAATTTCTCATAAACTTACCCAAAAAATCCTAGGAAACCCCATCATAGGCTTTATCCTTATCAAACTTTAAAATCATTTTGACCTTTTCACTTCTATACATAGAATGGATGACCTCATGTATAGTTACATTTCCATCCAAATTTTAGCAGCCTCTCACAAACTCATCTTGAATGCTATCGATGATGAAGGGAAGTATGGTCTTAAGATGATTTGCCAAGGTCTTTGTAAGAATTTTATAAAGTGAATTGCACAAACTTATAGGTCACAATTTCTTAAAGTCTCTTGCACCAACAATCTTGGATATTAGGGCCAAAATTTTAGAATTTACATCTACAAGAATCTGGTGAGAAAATTAAATATTTTAACGGCTTCCACGACATCAGATCCCACAATTTTCTAAAAGTGGTGAAAAAAGGCAGCCAGGATGTCATTCGAACTCGAAGCTTTGTCACCTCCAAAGTCAAAAACTACCTTCTTGATCTCTTCTTCAAAGAAGGGGCTAAAGCTCCTCATTGATTAGATTTGGGATATGCCTAAGAAGAGAGTCATCCTCCTCTAGTTTCCTAAAATCAAAAACCCCCAGTAGCTCTTCAAAGGAACCCACTATCTCTTCTCTTATTTCATCAAGGTTTCTAGTGAGGGCTATATCTCTTTTAATTATTTCTCTAATATTATTACAACTTCTATTCCCGTCCCTCTCTTTTAGCCAACACATTCTCAACTTTAAACATTTTATTTTACAATATTATGATATTGTCTATTATAAGTTATGGGCAATTGAGATAAATAAACATTTTATTTTAAAATATCAAACATATAGAAATATTTGAGCTAACTATTCTAATACTTTCATAGTAGAATTTATATTTTAAAATCAACAAAAATCAATAACCAAAGTTTAACATTTTTTTAAAATAATTATTTATATTTTAAGGATGACAACCTTAATTATTTATAAAATTTATCCAATAAACTACTTCTTAACTAGTGTTAATATTTTTTCAACTATTTTGTGATGTCTTTGGCTCTCGTAACGACTCTAAAACTGAAGACTTCTATACCTCTTCCTCTCCTCATGGATGCAACTCCTCGACTGAGTGGAAGATCATCCCTCATGGTATGATTGTGCATTATTTGGGAATTCCCTTTGGGATTAATATCTCTCCTAAGGATATGTGAAACTAGGTTATGGAAATACTTCAAAAAAAATTAATGCTTGGCCAACTCAATTTCTTTCCTTAGCAAGAAGAATTCAAGTTGCAAATAAAATTATGGCAACCTCTCATGTTTATTACTCCTCTTGCTAGATGGCCCCCAAGGTAGCCTATAACAAATTAACTCAGGCCATTCATAAATTTTTTGGACCAAATGGGATGGGGAGGTGGGAATGGCACCCATCTCTTGGAAACTTTGTACTCAACCTAAGGCTTTAGGAGGTCTAGGCATCATTGATCCTCTTACCCAGAGAAAAATTCTGCAAAATGGGTTGCTAGAGCCATCATTGGTGATGATAATTGGAAACACCTATTTTGTTATAGAATATCTCTAGCTACTCACAAAGGTAAATGGAAAGAAATCCCTTGGGATGATAAGGTCCTTAATGCACCTTACTTTATGGTTAAAGGATCTATTCTAGTTACCCAAAACTTGAAAGCTTGACAATTAGTTTCTCATTTATTGGCTTGGGAGTTTGACTCCTTGAGACATGGTTTGAGCATTAGTCTAAAAAATCTTCGATGGAATAAACTTATCCTCCATAATGATAAACCTTTACCTTTATGCAGTGCTATTCATGGTCTAGCTTTTTTGAAGAAAAGAATTAGTAGAATTAGAGATATCTGAGATCGGGTAGTTGCTCAATTTTTATCTAGAACCAGATCTACAATTATTGCTACCTTCCCCTCTAGGTTCAAAGAGTCTTATGGCTTAGTTGTGGCTTCCATCCCTTGTGAGGCCCGTATAAATTTGGGAACAACTGCCCATAATAAATGGAATGACTAGAGATGGCTTAATGGCCATAGAATGTCTTCTATTACTTCTAGTTGGATATACAAAAAAAATTTGTGTCCTCCTTCTTTAGACTCTAAGCTCAATGTCAAGTGGCAAGTGAATTTTACCAATACCCAATGGTAGTCTCTTACTACTCAAATTTGGAAAGTTCTTGTTGAATCCAAAACTCAACTTATTGGATGGCAGATTTTGCATCAAAAACTTCCAACTTTTGAAAGTCTAGCTTAGAATTTTTAACATTTTCCCTCAATGCAATTTTTGTAATGATTTAGAAACTCTTATTCACTTGTTTTTGTTTTGTAACATGGCTAAATAGTTTTGGGATATCTTCTACACTTTTCCTTTTCCCTCTTTCACTAGATCTTGGAAGCTTTCTCTACTTGGTTTTTCTCAGTTGGATTAGTACCTCAAACTTTGGGATGTTTGTAGACTCATCCTTCTCAAGCACATTTGGAAGTGCAAATGCAAAAATATGTTTATTGGATCTAATCCTCCATGAGATATAGTTTTAGCAGACTTGACCTTTGATCTTTTGTTACATTTAGGACACATTCATTCCCAAGTCTATGGGACTTCCAACACACCTCGAGATGTTATTGATAGACTTCATCAGCTTGCTCATATGGTTCAAGATCTTTAGAAGGTCCAAAAGGAAACTAAAAAGAAGACATTTAACAATGATGAGCAAGTTTAGGTTTTGATTACTTCTATTTCTTCTTTGAAGACTTCAAAAGATATCACAAAAGACCTGCCCATAATTTCCCCATATAACAAGCTCTCCCACACATAAGTGCTAATATTTGATGTATTGCACCAAGATATAGCTATAGTCTTTTTATTACTATTGACTTCTAATTTTATATATAATTATTGATGATATTGTAATGTTCCAATTAATAAATTAATATTATCTAACTGTTGAAGAAAAATAATGTTAATATTAAAAAAAAATTCATTTTGTCTTGACATAACATAAAATTATAATAATTATTTTTTAGGCATGATTTTACATTTTCATCCAAAAAGAGTGTTTTATCCTTTCCAACTTGAGACACTTTCTGAACTAATTTGTGTCCAACTTGTGTTGAATCATGTCCAACTTGGTTGAATGGCTTTCATCAATTAAATCACATGCAAGCCATTAATAAATTCAAACGTGCCACGGAATGCACAAGTTGGCGAACACAAGAACCACGGCTCTTTGTTTTTTTCCCTGCTCCTCGCCATTGGCCCACTCCCAACTCCCAACTCCCAACCAGGCTTTTACAACTAAATCTGATAACATGCATATGCTTTCTCAGGATCGATGATAGACCTCACGTCTTATCACAGTTAACCACTATATTTGTCGTTGATTTAAAAGTAAGAATGACACATTACATTTTTAATAAGAAAAAATGATAAAAACAAAAAATTAAGTACATGGAAGATTTAAAGTTTAATTAGTAGTTTGGTGTGAAGAGTTAATGTGTAATAAGTATAACTCTCAAGGATTGTCTTCTGACAAGATTGAAACAAGACAACGACGGTCACCCACAAGCATCTGAGCTACTCTGCCTGCCTAATCATGAACGCACAGGATATTGTATTCACGGGTCACGATGCGGAAAGTGCTACGAAGATTCCAGCCTCCCAGTGATAAAATTTAGTTCGAAAACAAACTCATTCCAGACCATTTATGACCATTTATTATCTTCATTGTTATAGTGTGGAAGGCAACAAATGTCTCTCAACTAACCAAGTGGCAGCACGCCATGGCTCCCATGAGGCGGACGCACTTTCGAGGAAGCCCTTCTTCCCCTGGATTGCCCTAATTTGAGGATACCGTGAAGGCCCTCCAATGTTAGGGGCACCTTCTCCGAACCTCCCCTCACAAAATCTCGGACGATTTTGCTACACCAGTTCGATCCCTATTTAATGCCTGCCTTCCACTAATAGTTCAAGAGAATCTAAGGTAAAATCATCTCATGGTTAACCGAAGGATTTCTATTTCAGTAAGGAGAGAAAGTCCTCAGGGCGAAAATGACGAAGAGAGTGGAAGAGATAACGGGGTTCGAGGATTATTTGCCCCTGATGGCGGAAAATTTGGGCGAAGAGGAGTTCATGGAGGAGATCTGCAATGGCTTCCGTCTCTTGGCGGACGCAGAGAAAGGGGTGATAACTGTGCAGAGTCTCCAGAGGAATGCGAGTCTTTTGGGGATAGAGGCGATGAGTGAAGATGAGCTGCGAGCCATGATTGAAGCGGGCGATATTGATGGCGATGGTGTTGTGGATCAGCAGGAGTTCTGTATTCTTATGGTGAGAATCAGCCCGTCTTTGATGGGAGAGGCGCAAAAATGGCTGGAAAATGCCCTCGTCCATGAACACCGGAGCTTTGTTCAATAGAGACGAAGGATTCTTTGTTTCCATTGCTATGTTTATATTTTTAGTTAATACTTCTCTCTTGACTCTCTGCGTTTTCTTCGTGTTGGACGCTGCTCCAGATGGAATGTAACATGGTCGACGTAATTTTGATCAGCCCTGCCTTCTTAAGATTTTTCGAGAATAAAGCCTGTAACGTCTTGACAGAGGAGGGCTCTTCCTCTTCATTTTTTAAGTCGATCTTTATGTCATATATGTACGGTGTTCGTGAATTTTTAAGTTCTATAAAAATAATTTTAAAGTAACTAATATTATATATATTGTATTTTTATTATTTATATGAGAGAAAAAGTTGTAATAAATTATCTTATCTCGATCTACCGCCGAAATATGCATATCTTTAATTTTGAATATGTCTTACCAAGAGATCAATGACAATAGATAACATCTCCAATGGTGCTTTTAACGTTTTTAGGATTTGTGAGTTCATTTCATGTTCAATTATTTACATAGGTAAAACTACTCCCATGTTCAATTATTTACATAGGTAAAACTACTCCCGTGTGCCATTCATAAAGGTAAAGGAATGGGATGGTTCTTTTATATGAGGGTTGCATAGTATAAACAATGTCATTTTTTTTTTATTATATTTTTTAATTTAATATTTCTTAAGGGTTAGGTGGGTTGGTAAGTGCTATTTTGGTTGGGCACTTGTAAAGGTAGTAGTCTGATTCGAATTTTCTATGTGCGTACCAGATTGACGATGGTAGGATTCCCGAGCACTTAGTAATTCATTTCACGCTAAGCTATAAAACAGCGAGGTGGAATAGGTTTGGTGGATGCTGCCTACACTTATTAACTACTATAAATAGTGTGGTTGTAACCAACTCTCCTATTAAAAAAAAATCTTAACTTAATTATATATATAATTTTTATTTATATTATTATTTTTTGAATAAACTATGTGTGGCTTTTATTGGGGTCACTCCCATTACAAAAACAAAATGATACATTGCTCTCGTTACATTCTAACAAATTAATTAAAGCATACCTATCTTTGCTTTTCTATCAAAGATATTTTCCATCTTCCTCAAACTGCCAAAGGTTCTATAATCAATTTTTTTAAAGGAACTAACAACAAGAACAACCCTTACATGACACATAACTCCATCAATAGAAGAAAAACAAACATAACAATCATCCATCAAAGAGGAAATCAGTTTGATTATTTTTCTTCTATAGCAGAGATTCTTCCTCCTATAGAGTGGCAAGATCTGAGAATGCATTTTTGCACTTCAAGCTCTTGAGGTAATATCTAGTTGTACCACATTTTGTAGGATCTTCACTTTTAAAAAACTCACCGTCATTTATTGTTTCATAATTAGCTTTGAGTATACCATTGAGGTGCTAATATTTTCCATGGAATCGTCTAGATGGTATTTAGTAACCATTTAGATTTTCTCAATGATATGATTCAAATTCTCCTTTTGGGGTTGAGTATATTGTTGCTTGCATGATTTTTGTTGGACAATTGGTGCATCTAGAGGATGAGCTTCTTATTTAGTAACCATTTGGCTTTTCTCAATGATCTAATTCAAATTCTCCTTTTGGGGTTGAGTATTTTGTTGCTCGCATGATTCCTGTTGGACAATTGGTGCATCTAGAGGATGAGCTTCTTTCTTTTGAATTGGGACATTTGAAGATTTTGAATCATTTGCATTCAAGCCCTTCTCCACCAAGGAGGAATCAAAGCATGATCAGATGTTTGGGCATCTCTTCTTCAAGTGGCCATATTACTAACAACCATAACATCTTAGGGAGAAGTTTTCATATTCAATATTTTGGAACCATTTCCCTTTGCTCGAGGAGATAGTAATGGATTGAGGCCCAGGAATTGAAACATCCATCCAAACAACCAATCTTGCTTTACTCATATTAATTTTACTGGATAAATTTTCCTTAGTTTGGGCATCCATAATATACTGGAATAAACCAATGGTATTACCGATTTTGGTGAATATCTTCTCTTCCCAAAACTCCATAGGGAGAGCATAAAAATTCACCCAGACTGGAAAGAAATTAACTTCTTCTGTAAAGGGGTTGAAATTAGGAGTCCAAGGTCTTATATAGACACCCATTTGTTCGAAAAACCAATTATATCTGAAATCCATTACCCTATCTTTATCCTCAAAGAAAATAGAAAATAAATTTTTGGATAAGAGAGTTACATGGAAATCTGAACTCCACCAATATTTAATGTATCATTTGAGCTCCTCCAGGCCTGGTCTTTTACCTTTGAGTTTACAAATAATTGTTCAGGTTTCATGATCAATCAGATCCAACCAAGATTCATCATCTAAAATTATCATAGAGAGCATGGGTTCATCCTCCTATAAACCCAAAGATCCTTGAGAATTATTTCTTCTGATCGAAAAGGCTTTCTCACAGATTGAAGAGACGGTTTACGAACAACCCTCTTGACTACACCTAGGGTTTGCATCTCTTTTGTGAATATTGTACCCAAATTTATTGCTTTGTTCCATTGCTTGACTGCACCTAGGGTTTGCATCTCTTTTGTGAATACTGTACCCAAATTTATCGTTTTGTTCCATCGCTTGACTGCACTTAGGGTTTACACCCCTTTTGCAAAGAAAACCTTTGGTTGCTTTTAGGCTTTACCCTTGTCTGCCTCCACATCGCCTCGGAAGCCCTACTATGGCAGCCTTCACACTCGTCGTCGTGCGCTCGTCGCTTATTTATATTATTATTATTAAAGTATAAGTTCTAAATATTTTAGATCTTTAAAATTAAAGTTAAAAAAAATAATAAATTTCTAAAAATATTATTTATATTTTATTTTAAAAGTTACTCATTCTTTGTGTTGTAAGCTATTTCCAAGTATTCCATATTAACCTATTAAACTCAAAAACATAATTTTAAATGAAAAAATAATTTAATGTATTCCATTAAATTGAATGCTCAAGAACCTTTTTCTTTTATTTCCTTTCTATAATGCCACAACAAATCCTTCTACCATATAGGAATAATGGTTAGGTTGAAAATTCCATCTTGAGATTATCAAGAATTGTACAGGTAATATCTTTTTTTTTTTTTAGCGAAAAACTCCTTGCGGGGCCGCCTTGGTTTGAGATACCACGAACAGGGGGTTCTACACCGTCAAAGTCACCCGAGAGTCGCACCCAACCCTGCCCGCACCAACATTATCAATTGGATTTTGGATACCCAATTCAGCTTTTTGGTAGGGTGGAGATTTGAACCTGGGACCTCCCTTGGAGTATTGCCCTCTCCTCTCCAACTCACCTACAACACCTGGGTGTACAGGTAATATCTTTCATTAATGTATTTATACAACAAATATTTAATTTTAAGGATAGTAGTTGTTTCTAATAGTACAAAAAAATACCGATAGAAAAAATAATTTTAATGTCTAAAGTCTTTATTATACAAAGAAATCTTCAACTTAGTATATACTTAAATAATATAAATGGATGAGAAAATATATATATTTATTCTTTTTAAAGTAACATCAATAACATAAGCATAGTAATAGTCTTTCACTCTTTTAATTTAGTGAAACTTTTTCATCAAATTAATCAACTACACCAATAATGTATTATAGTTTTTTTTTGGTTGAATAATAAAGGGTTGTATTTGGGTCTCCCACCTTTGATAAATTACAACTCTCTTCTTTAGAGCTTGAGAGTTTACAAACATATACACTTCTCATTTCAATTGAGATGCTATAGCTATAAACCTACATCATTTTACATAAAATGTTTGAATTCATGATTTTCATTTTCTGGATCTTTTCAATTTTCTGTATGAATACAAGTATTTCAAAATTCAACATCCTTCTTGACATTTTTTATAACAGCCTTCACAATACCAAAACTTCACCTCTACTATCTATGCATTGCATCTTAGTAGAGTAATATTTCTAAAACATCTCACTATCATAGTTTACATTACGAAATTTGGATTGCTAGTTTCCTTCCTGAAACACAAATGCAACCACAAAAATTATAATAAACAGTTTATATGAAAACACATTATTGTTATAAAATAAAGCAGATACTACCAATAAAAAACATTAAAGTAAATCTTAATCATTATTTGATTCAGGCAATCATCATTTTTCTTGTCAACTTTAGCTAAACTTACTACTTCCTCTAACCATAGAAAGGAGAATTTAACTTCACAATCCTCAATCAAAACTTCTCTATTGGCTAGCCCATCCGCACATTCGTTACCTTCCCTTAAAGTATGTGTAAACTTGATTTCTTCAAACTCTTTAGCAAGATCTTGAATTTCCGTAATTATCTTTTGTATGTTCCATGGAGCCTTTGCTTTCATCCAAATTGCATTAATTACTATGAGAGAATCACCTTCCATCCATACTCTATTCCATTTTATTTGTTTACATATTTTTAACCCTTCTAAAGCCACCAAATATTTAGCTTCATTATTTGTATTAAATCCACTATTGAAAGCGTAATGAGAAAATATCTCCTCTATTATTTCTAATTATTCCTTGTCCTGTTGGTCCTAGATTTCATTTAGATGCTCCATAAAAATTCAATTTAACCCACTCCACATCTGGTGGTTTCCACTTTATATTATTTGCCTTCTTTTTGCTTCTCTTGTACCGAACATCATAATTTCATTTAATGAATTGACTCCGTCTATCAAAGCTCTCTGCTTCTAGATTAGGGACTGGATGAGTTGATAGGATTGGTTTAGAATCCACTATGGCTAAACATATCTTCCTTTTCATTACCTCTAAAATAATTTCCTTTCCTTTAAATATTCTTCTATTCTTTTCTAGCCATATAGTCCAAAGTATTGTATCTTTTGATATATCCCATATTGTCTATAAGAACTCACTTTTATAAGTACTCAGACATTGCTTTAACCAATCTTCAATTCTGCAATTCATCACCATGCATTTACCAAATATGTGAAGAATCCATTGCCATAGTTTTCAAACTACTGAGAAATGTCCCAAGAGATGGTTTATACTCACAAAGAACACATTGAGAGGGGCCATGAAAACCCATTTTCATAAG